>CM054057.1:40255315-41493605 GCA_028641055.1 Alopecurus myosuroides | reverse complement strand
CCCAACACAGAGAGTGATGGTATCTTTGGCACCCAACACCCATGATACACTCTAACACACATGGCATGGCAAAACATTAGTTTAGGTGGGATCCCGACGCTCCGGGTCCCCTCTCCGGAGATACCCTAGCCCCGGTGTAGAAAAAGACGGAACCGGCGTCTAGCCCCCTCTGCGTGAGCCGGAAGTGGGTAGCAAAGTGGAACTAGTTGCTTGGTTGTGTCATGTTAGGCCCAAGGAACACCCTTGACAATGGTAGGGACCACGTCCTTGCAAGATTCCCCCCGTTACGTCAGATCCGGGAGTTTCGGGGTGTGAGCAGTCCTGGAACCCGCGAGAGAGAATCCGATGTCGGTGAGGCCCCAACACAGAGAGTGATGGTATATTTGGCACCCAACACCCATGTGACACTCTAACACACATGGCATGGCAAAACATTGGTTTAGGTGGGATCCCGACACTCCGGGTCCCCTCTCCGGAGATACCCTAGCCCCGGTGTAGAAAAAGACGGAACCGGCGTCCAGCCCCCTCTGCGTGAGCCGGAAGTGGGTAGCAAAGTGGAACTACTTGCTTGGTTGTGTCATGTTAGGCCCAAGGAACACCCTTGACAATGGTAGGGCCCACCTCCTTGCAAGATTCCCCCCGTTACGTCAGATCCGGGAGTTTCGGGGTGTGAGCAGTCCTGGAACCCGCGAGAGAGAATCCGACGTCGGTGAGGCCCCAACACAGAGAGTGATGGTATCTTTGGCACCCAACACCCATGATACACTCTAACACACATGGCATGGCAAAACATTGGTTTAGGTGGGATCCCGCCGATCCGGGTCCCCTCTCCGGAGATACCCTAGCCCCAGTGTAGAAAAAGACGGAACCGGCATCTAGCCCCCTCTGCGTGAGCCGGAAGTGGGTAGCAAAGTGGAACTAGTTGCTTGGTTGTGTCATGTTAGGCCCAAGGAACACCCTTGAAAATGGTAGGGCCCACCTCCTTGCAAGATTCCCCCCGTTACGTCAGATCCGGGAGTTTCGGGGTGTGAGCAGTCCTGGAACCCGCGAGAGAGAATCCGACGTCGGTGAGGCCCCAGCACAGAGAGTGATGGTATATTTGGCACCCAACACCCATGTGACACTCTAACACACATGTCATGGAAAAACATTGATTTAGGTGGGATCCCGACGCTCCGGGTCCCCTCTCCGGAGATACCCTAGCCCCGGTGTAGAAAAAGACGGAACCGGCGTCTAGCCCCCTCTGCGTGAGCCAAAAGTGGGTAGAAAAGTGGAAATAGTTGCTTGGTTGTGTCATGTTAGGCCCAAGGAACACCCTTGACAATGGTAGGTCCCACCTCCTTGCAAGATCCCCCCCCCCCCCCCGTTACGTCAGATCCGGGAGTTTCGGGGTGTGAGCAGTCCTGGAACCCGCGAGAGAGAATCCGACGTCGGTGAGGCCCCAACACAGAGAGTGATGGTATCTTTGGCACCCAACACCCATGATACACTCTAACACACATGGCATGGCAAAACATTGGTTTAGGTGGGATCCCGACGCTCCGGGTCCCCTCTCCGGAGATACCCTAGCCCCGGTGTAGAAAAAGACGGAACCGGCGTCTAGCCCCCTCCGCGTGAGCCGGAAGTGGGTAGCAAAGTGGAACTAGTTGCTTGGTTTTGTCATGTTAGGCCCAAGGAACACCCTTGACAATGGTAGGGACCACCTCCTTGCAAGATTCCCCCCGTTACGTCAGATCCGGGCGTTTCGGGGTGTGAGCAGTCGTGGAACCCGCGAGAGATAATCCAACGTCGGTGAGGCCCCAACACAGAGAGTGATGGTATCTTTGGCACCCAACACCCATGTGACACTCTAACACACATGTCATGGCAAAACATTGGTTTAGGTGGGATCCCGACACTCCGGGTCCCCTCTCCGGAGATACCCTAGCCCCGGTGTAGAAAAAGACGGAACCGGCGTCCAGCCCCCTCTGCGTGAGCCGGAAGTGGGTAGAAAAGTGAAACTAGTTGCTTGGTTGTGTCATGTTAGGCCCAAGGAACACCCTTGACAACGGTATGGCCCACCTCCTTGCAAGATTCCCCCCGTTACGTCAGATCCGGGAGTATCGGGGTGTGAGCAGTCCTGGAACCTGCGAGAAAGAATCCGACGTCGGTGAGGCCCCAACACAGAGAGTGATGGTATCTTTGGCACCCAACACCCATGATAAACTCTAACACAAATGGCATGGAAAAACATTGGTTTAGGTGGGATCCCGACGCTCTGGGTCCCCTCTCCGGAGATACCCTAGCCCCGGTGTAGAAAAAGACGGAACCGGCGTCTAGCCCCCTCTGCGTGAGCCGGAAGTGGGTAGCAAAGTGGAACTAGTTGCTTGGTTGTGTCATGTTATGCCCAAGGAACACCCTTGACAATGGTAGGGCCCACCTCCTTGCAAGATTCCCCCCGTTACGTCAGATCCGGGAGTTTCGGGGTGTGAGCAGTCCTGGAACCCGCGAGAGAGAATCCAACGTCGGTGAGGCCCCAACACAGAGAGTGATGGTATCTTTGGCACCCAACACCCATGATACACTCTAACACACATGGCATGGAAAAACATTGGTTTAGGTGGGATCCCGACGCTCCGGGTCCCCTCTCCGGAGATACCCTAGCCCCGGTGTAGAAAAAGACGGAACCGGCGTCTAGCCCCCTCTGCGTGAGCCGGAAGTGGGTAGAAAAGTGGAACTAGTTGCTTGGTTGTGTCATTTTAGGCCCAAGGAACACCCTTGACAATGGTAGGGCCCACCTCCTTGCAAGATTCCCCCCGTTACGTCAGATGCGGGAGTTTCGGGGTGTGAGCAGTCCTGGAACCCGCAAGAGAGAATCCGACGTCGGTGAGGCCCCAACACAGAGAGTGATGGTATCTTTGGCACCCAACACCCATGATACACTCTAACAAACATGGCATGGCAAAACATTGGTTTAGGTGGGATCCCGACGCTCCGGGTCCCCTATCCGGAGATACCCTAGCCCCGGTGTAGAAAAAGACGGAACCGGCGTCCAGCCCCCTCTGCGTGAGCCGGAAGTGGGTAGCAAAGTGGAACTAGTTGCTCGGTTGTGTCATGTTAGGCCCAAGGAACACCCTTGACAATGGTAGGGACCACCTCCTTGAAAGATTCCCCCCGTTACGTCAGATCCGGGAGTTTCGGGGTGTGAGCAGTCCTGGAACCCGCGAGAGAGAATCCGACGTCGGTGAGGCCCCAACACAGAGAGTAATGGTATCTTTGGCACCCAACACCCATGATACACTCTAACACACATGGCATGGCAAAACATTGGTTTAGGTGGGATCCCGACGCTCCGGGTCCTCTCTCCGGAGATACCCTAGCCCCGGTGTAGAAAAAGACGGAACCGACATCTAGCCCCCTCTGCGTGAGCCGGAAGTGGGTAGCAAAGTGGAACTAGTTGCTTGGTTGTGTCATGTTAGGCCCAAGGAACACCCTTGACAATGGTAGGGCTCACCTCCTTGAAAGATTCCCCCCGTTACGTCAGATCCGGGAGTTTCGGGGTGTGAGCAGTCCTGGAACCCGCGAGAGAGAATCCGACGTCGGTGAGGCCACAACACAGAGAGTGATGGTATCTTTGGCACCCAACACCCATGTGACATTCTAACACACATGGAATGGCAAAACATTGGTTTAGGTGGGATCCCGACGCTCCGGGTCCCCTCTCCGGACATACCCTAGCCCCGGTGTAGAAAATGACGGAACCGGCGTCTAGCCCCCTCTGCGTCAGCCAGAAGTTGGTAGCAAAGTGGAAATAGTTGCTTGGTTGTGTCATGTTAGGCCCAAGGAACACCCTTGACAATGGTAGGGCCCACCTCCTTGCAAGATTCCCCCCGTTACGTCAGATCCGGGAGTTTCGGGGTGTGAGCAGTCCTGGAACCCGCGAGAGAGAATCCGACGTCGGTGAGGCCCCAACACAGAGAGTGATGGTATCTTTGGCACCCAACACCCATGTGACACTCTAACACACATGTCATGGAAAAACATTTGTTTAGGTGGGATCCCGATGCTCCGGGTCCCCTCTCCGGAGATACCCTAGCCCCGGTGTAGAAAAAGACGGAACCGGCGTCCAGCCCCCTCTGCGTGAGCCGGAAGTGGATAGCAAAGTGGAACTAGTTGCTTGGTTGTGTCATGTTAGGCCCAAGGAACACCCTTGACAATGGTAGGGCCCACCTCCTTTCAAGATTCCCCCCGTTACATCAGATCTGGGAGTTTTGGGGTGTGAGCAGTCCTGGAACCCGCGAGAGAGAATCCGACGTCGGTGAGGCCCCAACACAGAGAGTGATGGTATCTTTGGCACCCAACACCCATGATACACTCTAACACACATGGCATGGCAAAACATTGGTTTAGGTGGGATCCCGACGCTCCGGGTCCCCTCTCCGGAGATACCCTAGCCCCGGTGTAGAAAAAGACGGAACCGGCGTCTAGCCCCTTCTGCGTGAGCCGGAAGTGGGTAGAAAAGTGGAACTAGTTGCTTGGTTGTGTCATGTTAGGCCCAAGGAACACCCTTGACAATGGTAGGGACCACCTCCTTGCAAGATTCCCCCCGTTACGTCAGATCCGGGAGTTTCGGGTGTGAGCAGTCCTGGAACCCGCGAGAGAGAATCCGACGTCTGTGAGGCCCCAACACAGAGAGTGATGGTATGTTTGGCACCCAACACCCATGTGACACTCTAACACACATGGCATGGAAAAACATTGGTTGAGGTGGGATCCCGACACTCCGGGTCCCCTATCCGGAGATACCCTAGCCCCGGTGTAGAAAAAGACGGAACCGGCGTCCAGCCCCCTCTGCGTGAGCCGGAAGTGGGTAGCAAAGTGGAACTAGTTGCTTTGTTGTGTCATGTTAGGCCCAAGGAACACCCTTGACAATGGTAGGGCCCACCTCTTTGCAAGATTCCCCCCGTTACGTCAGATCCGGGAGTTTCGGGGTGTGAGCAGTCCTGGAACCCGCGAGAGTGAATCCGACGTCGGTGAGGCCCCAACACAGAGAGTGATGGTATCTTTGGCACCCAACACCCATGATACACTCTAACACACATGGCATGGCAAAACATTGGTTTAGGTGGGATCCCGACGCTCCGGGTCCCCTCTCCGGAGATACCCTAGCCCCGGTGTAGAAAAAGACGGAACCGGCGTCTATCCCCCTCTGCGTGAGCCGGAAGTGGGTAGCAAAGTGGAACTAGTTGCTTGGTTGTGTCATTTTAGGCCCAAGGAACACCCTTGAAAATGGTAGGGACCACCTCCTTTCAAGATTACCCCCGTTACGTCAGATCCGGGAGTTTCGGGGTGTGAGCAGTCCTGGAACCCGCGAGAGAGAATCCGACGTCGGTGAGGCCCCAACACAGAGAGTGATGGTATATTTGGCACCCAACACCCATGTGACACTCTAACACACATGGCATGGCAAAACATTGGTTTAGGTGGGATCCCGACACTCCGAGTCCCCTCTCCGGAGATACCCTAGCCCCGGTGTAGAAAAAGACGGAACCGGCATCTAGCCCCCTCTGCGTGAGCCGGAAGTGGGTAGCAAAGTGGAACTAGTTGCTTGGTTGTGTCATGTTAGGCCCAAGGAACACCCTTGACAATGGTAGGGCCCACCTCCTTGCAAGATTCCCCCCGTTACGTCAGATCCGGGAGTTTCGGGGTGTGAGCAGTCCTGGAACCCGCGAGAGAGAATCCGACGTCGGTGAGGCCCCAACACAGAGAGTGATGGTATCTTTGGCACCCAACACCCATGTGACACTCTAACACACATGTCATGTAAAAACATTGGTTTAGGTGGGATCCCGACGCTCCGGGTCCCCTCTCCGGAGATACCCTAGCCCCGGTGTAGAAAAAGACGGAACCGGCGTCTAGCCCCCTCTGCGTGAGCCAGAAGTGGGTAGAAAAGTGGAAATAGTTGCTTGGTTGTGTCATGTTAGGCCCAAGGAACACCCTTGACAATGGTAGGGCCCACCTCCTTGCAAGATTCCCCCCCGTTACGTCAGATCCGGGAGTTTCGGGGTGTGAGCAGTCCTGGAACCCGTGAGAGAGAATCCGACGTCGGTGAGGCCCCAACACAGAGAGTGATGGTATCTTTGGAACCCAACACCCATGATACACTCTAACACACATGGCATGGCAAAACATTGGTTTAGGTGGGATCCCGACGCTCCGGGTCCCCTCTCCGGAGATACCCTAGCCCCGGTGTAGAAAAAGACGGAACCGACGTCTAGCCCCCTCTGCGTGAGCCGGAAGTGGGTAGCAAAGTGGAACTAGTTGCTTGGTTTTGTCATGTTAGGCCCAAGGAACACCCTTGACAATGGTAGGGACCACCTCCTTGCAAGATTCCCCCCGTTACGTCAGATCCGGGCGTTTCGGGGTGTGAGCAGTCCTGGAACCCGCGAGAGAGAATCCGACGTCGGTGAGGCCCCAACACAGAGAGTGATGGTATCTTTGGCACCACACACCCATGTGACACTCTAACACACATGTCATGGAAAAACATTGGTTTAGGTGGGATCCCGACGCTCCGGGTCCCCTCTCCGGAGATACCCTAGCCCCGGTGTAGAAAAAGACGGAACCGACGTCTAGCCCCCTCTGCGTGAGCCAGAAGTGGGTAGAAAAGTGGAAATAGTTGCTTGGTTGTGTCATGTTAGGCCCAAGGAACACCCTTGACAATGGTAGGGCCCACCTCCTTGCAAGATTCCCCCCCCCCCCCGTTACGTCAGATCCGGGAGTTTCGGGGTGTGAGCAGTCCTGGAACCCGCGAGAGAGAATCCGACGTCGGTGAGGCCCCAACACAGAGAGTGATGGTATCTTTGGAACCCAACACCCATGATACACTCTAACACACATGGCATGGCAAAACATTGGTTTAGGTGGGATCTCGACGCTCCGGGTCCCCTCTCCGGAGATACCCTAGCCCCGGTGTAGAAAAAGACGGAACCGGCGTCTAGCCCCCTCTGCGTGAGCCGGAAGTGGGTAGCAAAGTGAAACTAGTTGCTTGGTTTTGTCATGTTAGGCCCAAGGAACACCCTTGACAATGGTAGGGACCACCTCCTTGCAAGATTCCCCCCGTTACGTCAGATCCGGGCGTTTCGGGGTGTGAGCAGTCCTGGAACCCGCGAGAGAGAATCCGACGTCGGTGAGGCCCCAACACAGAGAGTGATGGTATCTTTGGCACCCAACACCCATGATACACTCTAACACACATGGCATGGCAAAACATTGGTTTAGGTGGGATCCCGACGCTCCGGGTCCCCTCTCCGGAGATACCCTAGCCCCGGTGTAGAAAAAGACGGAACCGGCGTCTAGCCCCCTCTGCGTGAGCCGGAAGTGGGTAGCAAAGTGGAACTAGTTGCTTTGTTGTGTCATGTTAGGCCCAAGGAACACCCTTGACAATGGTAGGGCCCACCTCTTTGCAAGATTCCCCCCGTTACGTCAGATCCGGGAGTTTCGGGGTGTGAGCAGTCCTGGAACCCGCGAGAGGGAATCCGACGTCGGTGAGGCCCCAACACAGAGAGTGATGGTATCTTTGGCACCCAACACCCATGATACACTCTAACACACATGGCATGGCAAAACATTGGTTTAGGTGGGATCCCGACGCTCCGGGTCCCCTCTCCGGAGATACCCTAGCCCCGGTGTAGAAAAAGACGGAACCGGCGTCTATCCCCCTCTGCGTGAGCCGGAAGTGGGTAGCAAAGTGGAACTAGTTGCTTGGTTGTGTCATTTTAGGCCCAAGGAACACCCTTGAAAATGGTAGGGACCACCTCCTTTCAAGATTACCCCCGTTACGTCAGATCCGGGAGTTTCGGGGTGTGAGCAGTCCTGGAACCCACGAGAGAGAATCCGACGTCGGTGAGGCCCCAACACAGAGAGTGATGGTATATTTGGCACCCAACACCCATGTGACACTCTAACACACATGTCATGGCAAAACATTGGTTTAGGTGGGATCCCGACACTCCGAGTCCCCTCTCCGGAGATACCCTAGCCCCGGTGTAGAAAAAGACGGAACCGGCATCTAGCCCCCTCTGCGTGAGCCGGAAGTGGGTAGCAAAATGGAACTAGTTGCTTGGTTGTGTCATGTTAGGCCCAAGGAACACCCTTGACAATGGTAGGGCCCACCTCCTTTCAAGATTCCCCCCGTTACGTCAGATCCGGGAGTTTCGGGGTGTGAGCAGTCCTGGAACCCGCGAGAGAGAATCCGACGTCGGTGAGGCCCCAACACAGAGAGTGATGGTATCTTTGGCACCCAACACCCATGTGACACTCTAACACACATGTCATGTAAAAACATTGGTTTAGGTGGGATCCCGACGCTCCGGGTCCCCTCTCCGGAGATACCCTAGCCCCGGTGTAGAAAAAGACGGAACCGGCGTCTAGCCCCCTCTGCGTGAGCCAGAAGTGGGTAGAAAAGTGGAAATAGTTGCTTGGTTGTGTCATGTTAGGCCCAAGGAACACCCTTGACAATGTTAGGGCCCACCTCCTTGCAAGATTCCCCCCCGTTACGTCAGATCCGGGAGTTTCGGGGTGTGAGCAGTCCTGGAACCCGCGAGAGAGAATCCGACGTCGGTGAGGCCCCAACACAGAGAGTGATGGTATCTTTGGAACCCAACACCCATGATACACTCTAACACACATGGCATGGCAAAACATTGGTTTAGGTGGGATCCCGACGCTCCGGGTCCCCTCTCCGGAGATACCCTAGCCCCGGTGTAGAAAAAGACGGAACCGACGTCTAGCCCCCTCTGCGTGAGCCGGAAGTGGGTAGCAAAGTGGAACTAGTTGCTTGGTTTTGTCATGTTAGGCCCAAGGAACACCCTTGACAATGGTAGGACCACCTCCTTGCAAGATTCCCCCCGTTACGTCAGATCCGGGCGTTTCGGGGTGTGAGCAGTCCTGGAACCCGCGAGAGAGAATCCGACGTCGGTGAGGCCCCAACACAGAGAGTGATGGTATCTTTGGCACCACACACCCATGTGACACTCTAACACACATGTCATGGAAAAACATTGGTTTAGGTGGGATCCCGACGCTCCGGGTCCCCTCTCCGGAGATACCCTAGCCCCCGTGTAGAAAAAGACGGAACCGACGTCTAGCCCCCTCTGCGTGAGCCAGAAGTGGGTAGAAAAGTGGAAATAGTTGCTTGGTTGTGTCATGTTAGGCCCAAGGAACACCCTTGACAATGGTAGGGCCCACCTCCTTGCAAGATTCCCCCCCCCCCCCCCGTTACGACAGATCCGGGAGTTTCGGGGTGTGAGCAGTCCTGGAACCCGCGAGAGAGAATCCGACGTCGGTGAGGCCCCCAACACAGAGAGTGATGGTATCTTTGGAACCCAACACCCATGATACACTCTAACACACATGGCATGGCAAAACATTGGTTTAGGTGGGATCTCGACGCTCCGGGTCCCCTCTCCGGAGATACCCTAGCCCCGGTGTAGAAAAAGACGGAACCGGCGTCTAGCCCCCTCTGCGTGAGCCGGAAGTGGGTAGCAAAGTGAAACTAGTTGCTTGGTTTTGTCATGTTAGGCCCAAGGAACACCCTTGACAATGGTAGGGACCACCTCCTTGCAAGATTCCCCCCGTTACGTCAGATCCGGGCGTTTCGGGGTGTGAGCAGTCCTGGAACCCGCGAGAGAGAATCCGACGTCGGTGAGGCCCCAACACAGAGAGTGATGGTATCTTTGGCACCCAACACCCATGATACACTCTAACACACATGGAATGGCAAAACATTGGTTTAGGTGGGATCCCGACGCTCCGGGTCCCCTCTCCGGAGATACCCTAGCCCCGGTGTAGAAAAAGACGGAACCGGCGTCTAGCCCCCTCTGCGTGAGCCGGAAGTGGGTAGCAAAGTGGAACTAGTTGCTTGGTTGTGTCATGTTAGGCCCAAGGAACACCCTTGACAATGGTAGGGACCACCTCCTTGCAAGATTCCCCCCGTTACGTCAGATCCGGGAGTTTCGGGTGTGAGAAGTCCTGGAACCCGCGAGAGAGAATCCGACGTCGGTGAGGCCCCAACACAGAGAGTGATGGTATGTTTGGCACCCAACACCCATGTGACACTCTAACACACATGGCATGGAAAAACATTGGTTGAGGTGGGATCCCGACACTCCGGGTCCCCTATCCGGAGATACCCTAGCCCCGGTGTAGAAAAAGACGGAACCGGCGTCCAGCCCCCTCTGCGTGAGCCGGAAGTGGGTAGCAAAGTGGAAATAGTTGCTTTGTTGTGTCATGTTAGGCCCAAGGAACACCCTTGACAATGGTAGGGCCCACCTCTTTGCAAGATTCCCCCCGTTACGTCAGATCCGGGAGTTTCGGGGTGTGAGCAGTCCTGGAACCCGCGAGAGAGAATCCGACGTCGGTGAGGCCCCAACACAGAGAGTGATGGTATCTTTGGCACCCAACACCCATGATACACTCTAACACACATGGCATGGCAAAACATTGGTTTAGGTGGGATCCCGACGCTCCGGGTCCCCTCTCCGGAGATACCCTAGCCCCGGTGTAGAAAAAGACGGAACCGGCGTCTATCCCCCTCTGCGTGAGCCGGAAGTGGGTAGCAAAGTGGAACTAGTTGCTTGGTTGTGTCATTTTAGGCCCAAGGAACACCCTTCAAAATGGTAGGGACCACCTCCTTTCAAGATTCCCCCCGTTACGTCAGATCCGGGAGTTTCGGGGTGTGAGCAGTCCTGGAACCCGCGAGAGAGAATCCGACGTCGGTGAGGCCCCAACACAGAGAGTGATGGTATATTTGGCACCCAACACCCGTGTGACACTCTAACACACATGTCATGGCAAAACATTGGTTTAGGTGGGATCCCGACACTCCGGGTCCCCTCTCCGGAGATACCCTAGCCCCGGTGTAGAAAAAGACGGAACCGGCATCTAGCCCCCTCTGCGTGAGCCGGAAGTGGGTAGCAAAGTGGAACTAGTTGCTTGGTTGTGTCATGTTAGGCCCAAGGAACACCCTTGACAATGGTAGGGCCCACCTCCTTGCAAGATTCCCCCCGTTACGTCAGATCCGGGAGTTTCGGGGTGTGAGCAGTCCTGGAACCCGCGAGAGAGAATCCGACGTCGGTGAGGCCCCAACACAGAGAGTGATGGTATCTTTGGCACCCAACACCCATGTGACACTCTAACACACATGTCATGGAAAAACATTGGTTTAGGTGGGATCCCGACGCTCCGGGTCCCCTCTCCGGAGATACCCTAGCCCCGGTGTAGAAAAAGACGGAACCGGCGTCTAGCCCCCTCTGCGTGAGCCAGAAGTGGGTAGAAAAGTGGAAATAGTTGCTTGGTTGTGTCATGTTAGGACCAAGGAACACCCTTGACAATGGTAGGGCCCACCTCCTTGCAAGATTCCCCCCCGTTACGTCAGATCCGGGAGTTTCGGGGTGTGAGCAGTCCTGGAACCCGCGAGAGAGAATCCGACGTCGGTGAGGCCCCAACACAGAGAGTGATGGTATCTTTGGAACCCAACACCAATGATACACTCTAACACACATGGCATGGCAAAACATTGGTTTAGGTGGGATCCCGACGCTCCGGGTCCCCTCTCCGGAGATACCCTAGCCCCGGTGTAGAAAAATACGGAACCGACGTCTAGCCCCCTCTGCGTGAGCCGGAAGTGGGTAGCAAAGTGGAACTAGTTGCTTGGTTTTGTCATGTTAGGCCCAAGGAACACCCTTGACAATGGTAGGGACCACCTCCTTGCAAGATTCCCCCCGTTACGTCAGATCCGGGCGTTCGGGGTGTGAGCAGTCCTGGAACCCGCGAGAGAGAATCCGACGTCGGTGAGGCCCCAACACAGAGAGTGATGGTATCTTTTGGCACCACACACCCATGTGACACTCTAACACACATGTCATGGAAAAACATTGGTTTAGGTGGGATCCCGACGCTCCGGGTCCCCTCTCCGGAGATACCCTAGCCCCGGTGTAGAAAAAGACGGAACCGACGTCTAGCCCCTCTGCGTGAGCCAGAAGTGGGTAGAAAAGTGGAAATAGTTGCTTGGTTGTGTCATGTTAGGCCCAAGGAACACCCTTGACAATGGTAGGGCCCACCTCATTGCAAGATTCCCCCCCCCCGTTACGTCAGATCCGGGAGTTCGGGTTGTGAGCAGTCCTGGAACCCGCGAGAGAGAATCCGACGTCGGTGAGGCCCCAACACAGAGAGTGATGGTATCTTTGGAACCCAACACCCATGATACACCTCGAACACACATGTCATGGCAAAACATGGTTTAGGTGGGATCTCGACGCTCCGGGTCCCCTCTCCGGAGATACCCTAGCCCCGGTGTAGAAAAAGACGGAACCGGCCGTTCTAGCCCACTCTGCAGTGAGCCGGAAGTGGGTAGCAAAGTGAAACTAGTTGCTTGGTTTTGTCATGTTAGGCCATAGGAACACCCTTGACAATGGTAGGACCACCTCCTTGCAAGATTCCCCCCGTTACGTCAGATCCGGGCGTTTCGGGGTGTGAGCAGTCCTGGAACCCGCGAGAGAGAATCCGACGTCGGTGAGGCCCCAACACAGAGAGTGATGGTATCTTTGGCACCCAACACCCATGTGACACTCTAACACACATGGCATGGAAAAACATTGGTTTAGGTGGGATCCCGACACTCCGGGTCCCCTCTCCGGAGATACCCTAGCCCCGGTGTAGAAAAAGACGGAACCGGCGTCCAGCCCCCTCTGCGTGAGCCGGAAGTGGGTAGCAAAGTGGAACTAGTTGCTTGGTTGTGTCATGTTATGCCCAAGGAACACCCTTGACAATGGTAGGGCCCACCTCCTTGCAAGATTCCCCCCGTTACGTCAGATCCGGGAGTTTCGGGGTGTGAGCAGTCCTGGAACCTGCGAGAGAGAATCCGACGTCGGTGAGGCCCCAACACAGAGAGTGATGGTATCTTTGGCACCCAACACCCATGATAAACTCTAACACAAATGGCATGGCAAAACATTGGTTTAGGTGGGATCCCGGCGCTCTGGGTCCCCTCTCCGGAGATACCCTAGCCCCGGTGTAGAAAAAGACGGAACCGGCGTCTAGCCCCCTCTGTGTGAGCCGGAAGTGGGTAGCAAAGTGGAACTAGTTGCTTGGTTGTGTCATGTTAGGCCCAGGGAACACCCTTGACAATGATAGGGCCCACCTCCTTGCAAGATTCCCCCCGTTACGTCAGATCCGGGAGTTTCGGGGTGTGAGCAGTCCTGGAACCCGCAAGAGAGAATCCAACGTCGGTGAGGCCCCAACACAGAGAGTGATGGTATCTTTGGCACCCAACACCCATGATACACTCTAACACACATGGCATGGCAAAACATTGGTTTAGGTGGGATCCCGACGCTCCGGGTCCCCTCTCCGGAGATACCCTAGCCCCGGTGTAAAAAAAGACGGAACCGGTGTCTAGCGCCCTCTGCGTGAGCCGGAAGTGGGTAGCAAAGTGGAACTAGTTGCTTGGTTGTGTCATGTTAGGCCCAATGAACACCCTTGACAATGGTAGGGCCCACCTCCTTGCAATATTCCCCCCTTTACGTCAGATCCGGGAGTTTCGGGGTGTGAGCAGTCCTGGAACCCGCGAGAGAGAATCCGACGTCGGTGAGGCCCCAACACAGAGAGTGATGGTATCTTTGGCACCCAACACCCATGATACTCTCTAACACACATGGCATGGCAAAACAATGGTTTAGGTGGGATCCCGACGCTCCGGGCCGGTCCTCTCTCCGGAGATACCCTAGCCCCGGTGTAGAAAAAGACGGAACCGGCATCTAGCCCCCTCTGCGTGAGCCGGAAGTGGGTAGCAAAGTGGAACTAGTTGCTTGGTTGTGTCATGTTAGGCCCAAGGAACACCCTTGACAATGGTAGGGCTCACCTCCTTGCAAGATTCCCCCCGTTATGTCAGATCAGGGAGTTTCGGGGTGTGAGCAGTCCTGGAACCCGCGAGAGAGAATCCGACGTCGGTGAGGCCACAACACAGAGAGTGATGGTATCTTTGGCACCCAACACCCATGTGACACTCTAACACACATGGAATGGCAAAACATTGGTTTAGGTGGGATCCCGACGCTCCGGGTCCCCTCTCCGGAGATTCCCTAGCCCCGGTGTAGAAAAAGACGGAACCGGCGTCTAGCCCCCTCTGCGTGAGCCAGAAGTGGGTAGCAAAGTGGAAATAGTTGCTTGGTTGTGTCATGTTAGGCCCAAGGAACACCCTTGACAATGGTAGGGCCCACCTCTTTGCAAGATTCCCCCCCGTTACGTCAGATCCGGGAGTTTCGGGGTGTGAGCAGTCCTGGAACCCGCGAGAGAGAATCCGACGTCGGTGAGGCCCCAACACAGAGAGTGATGGTATCTTTGGAACCCAACACCAATGATACACTCTAACACACATGGCATGGCAAAACATTGGTTTAGGTGGGATCCCGACGCTCCGGGTCCCCTCTCCGGAGATACCCTAGCCCCGGTGTAGAAAAAGACGGAACCGACGTCTAGCCCCCTCTGCGTGAGCCGGAAGTGGGTAGCAAAGTGGAACTAGTTGCTTGGTTTTGTCATGTTAGGCCCAAGGAACACCCTTGACAATGGTAGGGACCACCTCCTTGCAAGATTCCCCCCGTTACGTCAGATCCGGGCGTTTCGGGGTGTGAGCAGTCCTGGAACCCGCGAGAGAGAATCCGACGTCGGTGAGGCCCCAACACAGAGAGTGATGGTATATTTGGCACCACACACCCATGTGACACTCTAACACACATGTCATGGAAAAACATTGGTTTAGGTGGGATCCCGACGCTCCGGGTCCCCTCTCCGGAGATACCCTAGCCCCGGTGTAGAAAAAGACGGAACCGACGTCTAGCCCCCTCTGCGTGAGCCAGAAGTGGGTAGAAAAGTGGAAATAGTTGCTTGGTTGTGTCATGTTAGGCCCAAGGAACACCCTTGACAATGGTAGGGCCCACCTCCTTGCAAGATTCCCCCCCCCCGTTACGTCAGATCCGGGAGTTTCGGGTGTGAGCAGTCCTGGAACCCGCGAGAGAGAATCCGACGTCGGTGAGGCCCCAACACAGAGAGTGATGGTATCTTTGGAACCCAACACCCATGATACACTCTAACACACATGTCATGGCAAAACATTGGTTTAGGTGGGATCTCGACGCTCCGGGTCCCCTCTCCGGAGATACCCTAGCCCCGGTGTAGAAAAAGACGGAACCGGCGTCTAGCCCACTCTGCGTGAGCCGGAAGTGGGTAGCAAAGTGAAACTAGTTGCTTGGTTTTGTCATGTTAGGCCCAAGGAACACCCTTGACAATGGTAGGGACCACCTCCTTGCAAGATTCCCCCCGTTACGTCAGATCCGGGCGTTTCGGGGTGTGAGCAGTCCTGGAACCCGCGAGAGAGAATCCGACGTCGGTGAGGCCCCAACACAGAGAGTGATGGTATCTTTGGCACCCAACACCCATGTGACACTCTAACACACATGGCATGGAAAAACATTGGTTTAGGTGGGATCCCGACACTCCGGGTCCCCTCTCCGGAGATACCCTAGCCCCGGTGTAGAAAAAGACGGAACCGGCGTCCAGCCCCCTCTGCGTGAGCCGGAAGTGGGTAGCAAAGTGGAACTAGTTGCTTGGTTGTGTCATGTTATGCCCAAGGAACACCCTTGACAATGGTAGGGCCCACCTCCTTGCAAGATTCCCCCCGTTACGTCAGATCCGGGAGTTTCGGGGTGTGAGCAGTCCTGGAACCTGCGAGAGAGAATCCGACGTCGGTGAGGCCCCAACACAGAGAGTGATGGTATCTTTGGCACCCAACACCCATGATAAACTCTAACACAAATGGCATGGCAAAACATTGGTTTAGGTGGGATCCCGGCGCTCTGGGTCCCCTCTCCGGAGATACCCTAGCCCCGGTGTAGAAAAAGACGGAACCGGCGTCTAGCCCCCTCTGTGTGAGCCGGAAGTGGGTAGCAAAGTGGAACTAGTTGCTTGGTTGTGTCATGTTAGGCCCAGGGAACACCCTTGACAATGATAGGGCCCACCTCCTTGCAAGATTCCCCCCGTTACGTCAGATCCGGGAGTTTCGGGGTGTGAGCAGTCCTGGAACCCGCAAGAGAGAATCCAACGTCGGTGAGGCCCCAACACAGAGAGTGATGGTATCTTTGGCACCCAACACCCATGATACACTCTAACACACATGGCATGGCAAAACATTGGTTTAGGTGGGATCCCGACGCTCCGGGTCCCCTCTCCGGAGATACCCTAGCCCCGGTGTAAAAAAAGACGGAACCGGTGTCTAGCGCCCTCTGCGTGAGCCGGAAGTGGGTAGCAAAGTGGAACTAGTTGCTTGGTTGTGTCATGTTAGGCCCAATGAACACCCTTGACAATGGTAGGGCCCACCTCCTTGCAATATTCCCCCCTTTACGTCAGATCCGGGAGTTTCGGGGTGTGAGCAGTCCTGGAACCCGCGAGAGAGAATCCGACGTCGGTGAGGCCCCAACACAGAGAGTGATGGTATCTTTGGCACCCAACACCCATGATACTCTCTAACACACATGGCATGGCAAAACAATGGTTTAGGTGGGATCCCGACGCTCCGGGCCGGTCCTCTCTCCGGAGATACCCTAGCCCCGGTGTAGAAAAAGACGGAACCGGCATCTAGCCCCCTCTGCGTGAGCCGGAAGTGGGTAGCAAAGTGGAACTAGTTGCTTGGTTGTGTCATGTTAGGCCCAAGGAACACCCTTGACAATGGTAGGGCTCACCTCCTTGCAAGATTCCCCCCGTTATGTCAGATCAGGGAGTTTCGGGGTGTGAGCAGTCCTGGAACCCGCGAGAGAGAATCCGACGTCGGTGAGGCCACAACACAGAGAGTGATGGTATCTTTGGCACCCAACACCCATGTGACACTCTAACACACATGGAATGGCAAAACATTGGTTTAGGTGGGATCCCGACGCTCCGGGTCCCCTCTCCGGAGATTCCCTAGCCCCGGTGTAGAAAAAGACGGAACCGGCGTCTAGCCCCCTCTGCGTGAGCCAGAAGTGGGTAGCAAAGTGGAAATAGTTGCTTGGTTGTGTCATGTTAGGCCCAAGGAACACCCTTGACAATGGTAGGGCCCACCTCTTTGCAAGATTCCCCCCCCCCCGTTACGTCAGATCCGGGAGTTTCGGGGTGTGAGCAGTCCTGGAACCCGCGAGAGAGAATCCGACGTCGGTGAGGCCCCAACACAGAGAGTGATGGTATCTTTGCACCCAACACCCATGTGACACTCTAACACACATGTCATGGAAAAACATTGGTTTAGGTTGGATCCCGATGCTCCGGGTCCCCTCTCCGGAGATACCCTAGCCCCGGTGTAGAAAAAGACGGAACCGGCGTCCAGCCCCCTCTGCGTGAGCCGGAAGTGGGTAGCAAAGTGGAACTAGTTGCTTGGTTGTGTCATGTTAGGCCCAAGGAACACCCTTGACAATGGTAGGGCCCACCTCCTTGCAATATTCCCCCCGTTACATCAGATCCGGGAGTTTCGGGGTGTGAGCAGTCCTGGAACCCGCGAGAGAGAATCCGACGTCGGTGAGGCCCCAACACAGAGAGTTATGGTATCTTTGGCACCCAACACCCATGATACACTCTAACACACATGGCATGGAAAA
The DNA here is from genome assembly GCA_028641055.1 of Alopecurus myosuroides. Taxonomy (NCBI): domain Eukaryota; kingdom Viridiplantae; phylum Streptophyta; class Magnoliopsida; order Poales; family Poaceae; genus Alopecurus; species Alopecurus myosuroides. The sequence goes on along the minus strand of CM054057.1, from coordinate 41,475,945 downwards.
ACATTGGTTTAGGTGGGATCCCGATGCTCCGGGTCCCCTCTCCGGAGATACCCTAGCCCCGGTGTAGAAAAAGACGGAACCGACGTCTAGCCCCCTCTGCGTGAGCCGGAAGTGGGTAGCAAAGTGGAAATAGTTGCTTGGATGTGTCATGTTAGGACCAAGGAACACCCTTGACAATGGTAGGGACCACCTCCTTGCAAGATTCCCCCCGTTACGTCAGATCCGGGAGTTTCGGGGTGTGAGCAGTCCTGGAACCCGCGAGAGAAAATCCGACGTCGGTGAGGCCCCAGCACAGAGAGTGATGGTATATTTGGAACCCAACACCCATGTGACACTCTAACACACATGGCATGGCAAAACATTGGTTTAGGTGGGATCCCGACACTCCGGGTCCCCTCTCCGGAGATACCCTAGCCCCGGTGTAGAAAAAGACGGAACCGGCGTCCAGCCCCCTCTGCGTGAGCCGGAAGTGGGTAGCAAAGTGGAACTAGTTGCTTGGTTGTGTCATGTTAGGCCCAAGGAACACCCTTGACAATGGTAGGGCCCACCTCCTTTCAAGATTCCCCCCGTTACGTCAGATCCGGGAGTTTCGGGGTGTGAGCAGTCCTAGAACCCGCGAGAGAGAATCCGACGTCGGTGAGGCCCCAACACAGAGAGTGATGGTATCTTTGGCACCCAACACCCATGATACACTCTAACACACATGGCATGGCAAAACATTGGTTTAGGTGGGATCCCGACGCTCCGGGTCCCCTCTCCGGAGATACCCTAGCCCCGGTGTAGAAAAAGACGGAACCGGCGTCTAGCCCCCTCTGCGTGAGCCGGAAGTGGGTAGCAAAGTGGAACTAGTTGCTTGGTTGTGTCATGTTAGGCCCAAGGAACACCCTTGACAATGGTAGGGCCCACCTCCTTGCAAGATTCCCCCCGTTACGTCAGATCCGGGAGTTTCGGGGTGTGAGCAGTCCTGGAACCCGCGAGAGAGAATCCGACGTCGGTGAGGCCCCAACACAGAGAGTGATGGTATCTTTGGCACCCAACACCCATGTGACACTCTAACACACATGTCATGGAAAAACATTGGTTTAGGTGGGATCCCGACGCTCCGGGTCCCCTCTCCGGAGATACCCTAGCCCCGGTGTAGAAAAAGACGGAACCGGCGTCTAGCCCCCTCTGCGTGAGCCAGAAGTGGGTAGAAAAGTGGAAATAGTTGCTTGGTTGTGTCATGTTAGGCCCAAGGAACACCCTTGACAATGGTAGGGCCCACCTCCTTGCAAGATTCCCCCCCCCCCCCCGTTACGTCAGATCCGGGAGTTTCGGGGTGTGAGCAGTCCTGGAACCCGCGAGAGAGAATCCGACGTCGGTGAGGCCCCAACACAGAGAGTGATGGTATCTTTGGCACCCAACACCCATGATACACTCTAACACACATGGAATGGCAAAACATTGGTTTAGGTGGGATCCCGACGCTCCGGGTCCCCTCTCCGGAGATACCCTAGCCCCGGTGTAGAAAAAGACGGAACCGGCGTCTAGCCCCCTCTGCGTGAGCCGGAAGTGGGTAGCAAAGTGGAACTAGTTGCTTGGTTGTGTCATGTTAGGCCCAAGGAACACCCTTGACAATGGTAGGGCCCACCTCCTTGCAAGATTCCCCCCGTTACGTCAGATCCGGGAGTTTCGGGGTGTGAGCAGTCCTGGAACCCGCGAGAGAGAATCCGACGTCGGTGAGGCCCCAACACAGAGAGTGATGGTATCTTTGCCACCCAACACCCATGTGACACTCTAACACACATGTCATGGAAAAACATTGGTTTAGGTGGGATCCCGACGCTCCGGGTCCCCTCTCCGGAGATACCCTAGCCCCGGTGTAGAAAAAGACGGAACCGGCGTCTAGCCCCCTCTGCGTGAGCCAGAAGTGGGTAGAAAAGTGGAAATAGTTGCTTGGTTGTGTCATGTTAGGCCCAAGGAACACCCTTGACAATGGTAGGGCCCACCTCCTTGCAAGATTCCCCCCCCCCCGTTACGTCAGATCCGGGAGTTTCGGGGTGTGAGCAGTCCTGGAACCCGCGAGAGAGAATCCGACGTCGGTGAGGCCCCAACACAGAGAGTGATGGTATCTTTGGAACCCAACACCCATGATACACTCTAACACACATGGCATGGCAAAACATTGGTTTAGGTGGGATCCCGACGCTCCGGGTCCCCTCTCCGGAGATACCCTAGCCCCGGTGTAGAAAAAGACGGAACCGGCGTCTAGCCCCCTCTGCGTGAGCCGGAAGTGGGTAGCAAAGTGGAACTAGTTGCTTGGTTTTGTCATGTTAGGCCCAAGGAACACCCTTGACAATGGTAGGGACCACCTCCTTGCAAGATTCCCCCCGTTACGTCAGATCCGGGCGTTTCGGGGTGTGAGCAGTCCTGGAACCCGCGAGAGAGAATCCGACGTCGGTGAGGCCCCAACACATAGAGTGATGGTATCTTTGGCACCCAACACCCATGTGACACTCTAACACACATGTCATGGAAAAACATTGGTTTAGGTGGGATCCCGACGCTCCGGGTCCCCTCTCCGGAGATACCCTAGCCCCGGTGTAGAAAAAGACGGAACCGACGTCTAGCCCCCTCTGCGTGAGCCAGAAGTGGGTAGAAAAGTGGAAATAGTTGCTTGGTTGTGTCATGTTAGGCCCAAGGAACACCCTTGACAATGGTAGGGCCCACCTCCTTGCAAGATTCCCCCCCCCCCCGTTACGTCAGATCCGGGAGTTTCGGGGTGTGAGCAGTCCTGGAACCCGCGAGAGAGAATCCGACGTCGGTGAGGCCCCAACACAGAGAGTGATGGTTTCTTTGGAACCCAACACCCATGATACACTCTAACACACATGGCATGGCAAAACATTGGTTTAGGTGGGATCTCGACGCTCCGGGTCCCCTCTCCGGAGATACCCTAGCCCCGGTGTAGAAAAAGACGGAACCGGCGTCTAGCCCCCTCTGCGTGAGCCGGAAGTGGGTAGCAAAGTGAAACCAGTTGCTTGGTTTTGTCATGTTAGGCCCAAGGAACACCCTTGACAATGGTAGGGACCACCTCCTTGCAAGATTCCCCCCGTTACGTCAGATCCGGGCGTTTCGGGGTGTGAGCAGTCCTGGAACCCGCGAGAGAGAATCCGACGTCGGTGAGGCCCCAACACAGAGAGTGATGGTATCTTTGGCACCCAACACCCATGTGACACTCTAACACACATGGCATGGAAAAACATTGGTTTAGGTGGGATCCCGACACTCCGGGTCCCCTCTCCGGAGATACCCTAGCCCCGGTGTAGAAAAAGACGGAACCGGCGTCCAGCCCCCTCTGCGTGAGCCGGAAGTGGGTAGCAAAGTGGAACTAGTTGCTTGGTTGTGTCATGTTAGGCCCAAGGAACACCCTTGACAATGGTAGGGCCCACCTCCTTGCAAGATTCCCCCCGTTACGTCAGATCCGGGAGTTTCGGGGTGTGAGCAGTCCTGGAACCTGCGAGAGAGAATCCGACGTCGGTGAGGCCCCAACACAGAGAGTGATGGTATCTTTGGCACCCAACACCCATAATAAACTCTAACACAAATGGCATGGCAAAACATTGGTTTAGGTGGGATCCCGACGCTCTGGGTCCCCTCTCCGGAGATACCCTAGCCCCGGTGTAGAAAAAGACGGAACCGGCGTCTAGCCCCCTCTGTGTGAGCCGGAAGTGGGTAGCAAAGTGGAACTAGTTGCTTGGTTGTGTCATGTTAGGCCCAAGGAACACCCTTGACAATGATAGGGCCCACCTCCTTGCAATATTCCCCCCGTTACGTCAGATCCGGGAGTTTCGGGGTGTGAGCAGTCCTGGAACCCGCGAGAGAGAATCCAACGTCGGTGAGGCCCCAACACAGAGAGTGATGGTATCTTTGGCACCCAACACCCATGATACACTCTAACACACATGGCATGGCAAAACATTGGTTTAGGTGGGATCCCGACGCTCCGGGTCCCCTCTCCGGAGATACCCTAGCCCCGGTGTAAAAAAAGACGGAACCGGTGTCTAGCCCCCTCTGCATGAGCCGGAAGTGGGTAGCAAAGTGGAACTAGTTGCTTGGTTGTGTCATGTTAGGCCCAATGAACACCCTTGACAATGGTAGGGCCCACCTCCTTGCAATATTCCCCCCTTTACGTCAGATCCGGGAGTTTCGGGGTGTGAGCAGTCCTGGAACCCGCGAGAGAGAATCCGACGTCGGTGAGGCCCCAACACAGAGAGTGATGGTATCTTTGGCACCCAACACCCATGATACACTCTAACACACATGGCATGGCAAAACAATGGTTTAGGTGGGATCCCGACGCTCCGGGTCCTCTCTCCGGAGATACCCTAGCCCCGGTGTAGAAAAAGACGGAACCGGCATCTAGCCCCCTCTGCGTGAGCCGGAAGTGGGTAGCAAAGTGGAACTAGTTGCTTGGTTGTGTCATTTTAGGCCCAAGGAACACCCTTGACAATGGTAGGGCTCACCTCCTTGCAAGATTCCCCCCGTTACGTCAGATCAGGGAGTTTCGGGGTGTGAGCAGTCCTGGAACCCGCGAGAGAGAATCCGACGTCGGTGAGGCCACAACACAGAGAGTGATGGTATCTTTGGCACCCAACACCCATGTGACACTCTAACACACATGGAATGGCAAAACATTGGTTTAGGTGGGATCCCGACGCTCCGGGTCCCCTCTCCGGAGATTCCCTAGCCCCGGTGTAGAAAAAGACGGAACCGGCGTCTAGCCCCCTCTGCGTGAGCCAGAAGTGGGTAGCAAAGTGGAAATAGTTGCTTGGTTGTGTCATGTTAGGCCCAAGGAACACCCTTGACAATGGTAGGGCCCACCTCCTTGCAAGATTCCCCCCCCCCCCCGTTACGTCAGATCCGGGAGTTTCGGGGTGTGAGCAGTCCTGGAACCCGCGAGAGAGAATCCGACGTCGGTGAGGCCCCAACACAGAGAGTGATGGTATCTTTGGAACCCAACACCCATGTGACACTCTAACACACATGTCATGGAAAAACATTGGTTTAGGTTGGATCCCGATGCTCCGGGTCCCCTCTCCGGAGATACCCTAGCCCCGGTGTAGAAAAAGACGGAACCGGCGTCCAGCCCCCTCTGCGTGAGCCGGAAGTGGGTAGCAAAGTGGAACTAGTTGCTTGGTTGTGTCATGTTAGGCCCAAGGAACACCCTTGACAATGGTAGGGCCCACCTCCTTGCAAGATTCCCCCCGTTACATCAGATCCGGGAGTTTCGGGGTGTGAGCAGTCCTGGAACCCGCGAGAGAGAATCCGACGTCGGTGAGGCCCCAACACAGAGAGTTATGGTATCTTTGGCACCCAACACCCATGATACACTCTAACACACATGGCATGGCAAAACATTGGTTTAGGTGGGATCCCGACGCTCCGGGTCCCCTCTCCGGAGATACCCTAGCCCCGGTGTAGAAAAAGACGGAACCGACGTCTAGCCCCCTCTGCGTGAGCCGGAAGTGGGTAGCAAAGTGGAACTAGTTGCTTGGATGTGTCATTTTAGGCCCAAGGAACACCCTTGACAATGGTAGGGACCACCTCCTTGCAAGATTCCCCCCGTTACGTCAGATCCGGGAGTTTCGGGGTGTGAGCAGTCCTGGAACCCGCGAGAGAGAATCCGACGTCGGTGAGGCCCCAGCACAGAGAGTGATGGTATATTTGGAACCCAACACCCATGTGACACTCTAACACACATGGCATGGCAAAACATTGGTTTAGGTGGGATCCCGACACTCCGGGTCCCCTCTCCGGAGATACCCTAGCCCCGGTGTAGAAAAAGACGGAACCGGCGTCCAGCCCCCTCTGCGTGAGCCGGAAGTGGGTAGCAAAGTGGAACTAGTTGCTTGGTTGTGTCATGTTAGGCCCAAGGAACACCCTTGACAATGGTAGGGCCCACCTCCTTGCAAGATTCCCCCCGTTACGTCAGATCCGGGAGTTTCGGGGTGTGAGCAGTCCTAGAACCCGCGAGAGAGAATCCGACGTCGGTGAGGCCCCAACACAGAGAGTGATGGTATCTTTGGCACCCAACACCCATGATACACTCTAACACACATGGCATGGCAAAACATTGGTTTAGGTGGGATCCCGACGCTCCGGGTCCCCTCTCCGGAGATACCCTAGCCCCGGTGTAGAAAAAGACGGAACCGGCGTCTAGCCCCCTCTGCGTGAGCCGGAAGTGGGTAGAAAAGTGGAACTAGTTGCTTGGTTGTGTCATGTTAGGCCCAAGGAACACCCCTGACAATGGTACGGACCACCTCCTTGCAAGATTCCCCCCGTTACGTCAGATCCGGGAGTTTCGGGGTGTGAGCAGTCCTGGAATCCGCGAGAGAGAATCCGACGTCGGTGAGGCCCCAACACAGAGAGTGATGGTATATTTGGCACCCAACACCCATGTGACACTCTAATACACATGGCATGGCAAAACATTGGTTTAGGTGGGATCCCGACACTCCGGGTCCCCTCTCCGGAGATACCCTAGCCCCGGTGTAGAAAAAGACGGAACCGGCGTCCAGCCCCCTCTGCGTGAGCCGGAAGTGGGTAGCAAAGTGGAACTAGTTGCTTGGTTGTGTCATGTTAGGCCCAAGGAACACCCTTGACAATGGTAGGGCCCACCTCCTTGCAAGATTCCCCCCGTTACGTCAGATCCGGGAGTTTCGGGGTCTGAGCAGTCCTGGAACCCGCGAGAGAGAATCCGACGTCGGTGAGGCCCCAACACAGAGAGTGATGGTATCTTTGGCACCCAACACCCATGATACACTCTAACACACATGGCATGGCAAAACATTGGTTTAGGTGGGATCCCGACGCTCCGGGTCCCCTCTCCGGAGATACCCTAGCCCCAGTGTAGAAAAAGACGGAACCGGCATCTAGCCCCCTCTGCGTGAGCCGGAAGTGGGTAGCAAAGTGGAACTAGTTGCTTGGTTGTGTCATGTTAGGCCCAAGGAACACCCTTGACAATGGTAGGGCCCACCTCCTTGCAAGATTCCCCCCGTTACATCAGATCCGGGAGTTTCGGGGTGTGAGCAGTCCTGGAACCCGCGAGAGAGAATCCGACGTCGGTGAGGCCCCAACACAGAGAGTTATGGTATCTTTGGCACCCAACACCCATGATACACTCTAACACACATGGCATGGCAAAACATTGGTTTAGGTGGGATCCCGACGCTCCGGGTCCCCTCTCCGGAGATACCCTAGCCCCGGTGTAGAAAAAGACGGAACCGACGTCTAGCCCCCTCTGCGTGAGCCGGAAGTGGGTAGCAAAGTGGAACTAGTTGCTTGGATGTGTCATGTTAGGCCCAAGAAACACCCTTGACAATGGTAGGGACCACCTCCTTGCAAGATTCCCCCCGTTACGTCAGATCCGGGAGTTTCGGGGTGTGAGCAGTCCTGGAACCCGCGAGAGAGAATCCGACGTCGGTGAGGCCCCAGCACAGAGAGTGATGGTATATTTGGAACCCAACACCCATGTGACACTCTAACACACATGGCATGGCAAAACATTGGTTTAGGTGGGATCCCGACACTCCGGGTCCCCTCTCCGGAGATACCCTAGCCCCGGTGTAGAAAAAGACGGAACCGGCGTCCAGCCCCCTCTGCGTGAGCCGGAAGTGGGTAGCAAAGTGGAACTAGTTGCTTGGTTGTGTCATGTTAGGCCCAAGGAACACCCTTGACAATGGTAGGGCCCACCTCCTTGCAAGATTCCCCCCGTTACGTCAGATCCGGGAGTTTCGGGGTGTGAGCAGTCCTAGAACCCGCGAGAGAGAATCCGACGTCGGTGAGGCCCCAACACAGAGAGTGATGGTATCTTTGGCACCCAACACCCATGATACACTCTAACACACATGGCATGGCAAAACATTGGTTTAGGTGGGATCCCGACGCTCCGGGTCCCCTCTCCGGAGATACCCTAGCCCCGGTGTAGAAAAAGACGGAACCGGCGTCTAGCCCCCTCTGCGTGAGCCGGAAGTGGGTAGAAAAGTGGAACTAGTTGCTTGGTTGTGTCATGTTAGGCCCAAGGAACACCCTTGACAATGGTACGGACCACCTCCTTGCAAGATTCCCCCCGTTACGTCAGATCCGGGAGTTTCGGGGTGTGAGCAGTCCTGGAATCCGCGAGAGAGAATCCGACGTCGGTGAGGCCCCAACACAGAGAGTGATGGTATATTTGGCACCCAACACCCATGTGACACTCTAATACACATGGCATGGCAAAACATTGGTTTAGGTGGGATCCCGACACTCCGGGTCCCCTCTCCGGAGATACCCTAGCCCCGGTGTAGAAAAAGACGGAACCGGCGTCCAGCCCCCTCTGCGTGAGCCGGAAGTGGGTAGCAAAGTGGAACTAGTTGCTTGGTTGTGTCATGTTAGGCCCAAGGAACACCCTTGACAATGGTAGGGCCCACCTCCTTGCAAGATTCCCCCCGTTACGTCAGATCCGGGAGTTTCGGGGTCTGAGCAGTCCTGGAACCCGCGAGAGAGAATCCGACGTCGGTGAGGCCCCAACACAGAGAGTGATGGTATCTTTGGCACCCAACACCCATGATACACTCTAACACACATGGCATGGCAAAACATTGGTTTAGGTGGGATCCCGACGCTCCGGGTCCCCTCTCCGGAGATACCCTAGCCCCAGTGTAGAAAAAGACGGAACCGGCATCTAGCCCCCTCTGCGTGAGCCGGAAGTGGGTAGCAAAGTGGAACTAGTTGCTTGGTTGTGTCATGTTAGGCCCAAGGAACACCCTTGACAATGGTAGGGCCCACCTCCTTGCAAGATTCCCCCCGTTACGTCAGATCCGGGAGTTTCGGGGTGTGAGCAGTCCTGGAACCCGCGAGAGAGAATCCGACGTCGGTGAGGCCCCAACACAGAGAGTGATGGTATCTTTGGCACCCAACACCCATGTGACACTCTAACACACATGTCATGGAAAAACATTGGTTTAGGTGGGATCCCGACGCTCCGGGTCCCCTCTCCGGAGATACCCTAGCCCCGGTGTAGAAAAAGACGGAACCGGCGTCTAGCCCCCTCTGCGTGAGCCAGAAGTGGGTAGAAAAGTGGAAATAGTTGCTTGGTTGTGTCATGTTAGGCCCAAGGAACACCCTTGACAATGGTAGGGCCCACCTCCTTGCAAGATTCCCCCCGTTACGTCAGATCCGGGAGTTCCGGGTTTTAACAGTCCTAGAACCCGCGAGAGAGAATCCGACGTCGGTGAGGCCCCAACACAGAGAGTGATGGTATCTTTGGCACCCAACACCCATGATACACTCTAACACACATGGCATGGCAAACCTTTGGTTTAGGTGGGATCCCGACGCTTCGGGTCCCCTCTCCGGAGATACCCTAGCCCCGGTGTAGAAAAAGACGGAACCGGCGTCCAGCCCCCTCTGCGTGAGCCGGAAGTGGGTAGCAAAGTGGAACTAGTTGCTTGGTTGTGTCATGTTAGGCCCAAGGAACACCCTTGACAATGGTAGGGACCACCTCCTTGCAAGATTCCCCCCGTTACGTCAGATCCGGGAGTTTCGGGGTGTGAGCAGTCCTGGAACCCGCGAGAGAGAATCCAACGTCGGTGAGGCCCCAGCACAGAGAGTGATGGTATATTTGGAACCCAACACCCATGTGACATTCTAACACACATGGCATCGCAAAACATTGGTTTAGGTGGGATCCCGACACTCCGGGTCCCCTCTCCGGAGATACCCTAGCCCCGGTGTAGAAAAAGACGGAACCGGCGTCTAGCCCCCTCTGCGTGAGCCGGAAGTGGGTAGCAAAGTGGAACTAGTTGCTTTGTTGTGTCATGTTAGGCCCAAGGAACACCCTTGACAATGGTAGGGCCCAACTCCTTGCAAGATTCCCCCCGTTACATCAGATCCGGGAGTTTCGGGGTGTGAGCAGTCCTGGAACCTGCGAGAGAGAATCCGACGTCGGTGAGGCCCCAACACAGAGAGTGATGGTATCTTTGGCACCCAACACCCATGATAAACTCGAACACAAATGGAATGGCAAAACATTGGTTTAGGTGGGATTCCGACGCTCTGGGTCCCCTCTCCGGAGATACCCTAGCCCCGGTGTAGAAAAAGACGGAACCGGCGTCTAGCCCCCTCTGCGTGAACCGGAAGTGGGTAGCAAAGTGGAACTAGTTTCTTGGTTGTGTCATGTTAGGCCCAAGGAACACCCTTGACAATGGTAGGGCCCACCTCCTTGCAAGATTCCCCCCGTTACGTCAGATCCGGGAGTTTCGGGGTGTGAGCAGTCCTGGAAAATCCAACGTCGGTGAGGCCCCAACACAGAGAGTGATGGTATCTTTGGCACCCAACACCCATGATACACTCTAACACACATGGCATGGCAAAACATTGGTTTAGGTGGGATCCCGACGCTCCGGGTCCCCTCTCCGGAGATACCCTAGCCCCGGTGTAAAAAAAGACGGAACCGGTGTCTAGCCCCCTCTGCGTGAGCCGAAAGTGGGTAGCAAAGTGGAACTAGTTGCTTGGTTGTGTCATGTTAGGCCCAAGGAACACCCTTGACAATGGTAGGGCCCACCTCCTTGCAATATTCCCCCCGTTACGTCAGATCCGGGAGTTTCGGGGTGTGAGCAGTCCTGGAACCCGCGAGAGAGAATCCGACGTCGGTGAGGCCCCAACACAGAGAGTGATGGTATCTTTGGCACCCAACACCCATGATACACTCTAACACACATGGCATGGAAAAACATTGGTTTAGGTGGGATCCCGACGCTCCGGGTCCTCTCTCCGGAGATAAGCCCCGGTGTAGAAAAAGACGGAACCGGCATCTAGCCCCCTCTGCGTGAGCCGGAAGTGGGTAGCAAAGTGGAACTAGTTGCTTGGTTGTGTCATGTTAGGCCCAAGGAACACCCTTGACAATGGTAGTGCTCACCTCCTTGCAATATTCCCCCAGTTACGTCAGATCCGGGAGTTTCGGGGTGTGAGCAGTCCTGGAACCCGCGAGAGAGAATCCGACGTCGGTGAGGCCACAACAAAGAGAGTGATGGTATCTTTGGCACCCAACACCCATGTGACACTCTAACACACATGGAATGGCAAAACATTGGTTTAGGTGGGATCCCGACGCTCCGGGTCCCCTCTCCGGAGATACCCTAGCCCCGGTGTAGAAAAAGACGGAACCGGCGTCTAGCCCCCTCTGCGTGAGCCAGAAGTGGGTAGCAAAGTGGAAATAGTTGCTTGGTTGTGTCATGTTAGGCCCAAGGAACACCCTTGAAAATGGTAGGGCCCACCTCCTTGCAAGATTCCCCCCCGTTACGTCAGATCCGGGAGTTTCGGGGTGTGAGCAGTCCTGGAACCCGCGAGAGGGAATCCGATGTCGGTGAGGCCCCAACACAGAGAGTGATGGTATCTTTGGCACCCAACACCCATGTGACACTCTAACACACATGTCATGGAAAAACATTGGTTTAGGTGGGATCCCGACGCTCCGGGTCCCCTCTCCGGAGATACCCTAGCCCCGGTGTAGAAAAAGACGGAACCGGCGTCCAGCCCCCTCTGCGTGAGCCGGAAGTGGGTAGAAAAGTGGAAATAGTTGCTTGGTTGTGTCATGTTAGGCCCAAGGAACACCCTTGACAATGGTAGGGCCCACCTCCTTGCAAGATTCCCCCCGTTACGTCAGATCCGGGAGTTCCGGGTTTTAACAGTCCTAGAACCCGCGAGAGAGAATCCGACGTCGGTGAGGCCCCAACACAGAGAGTGATGGTATCTTTGGCACCCAACACCCATGATACACTCTACACATGGCATGGCAAACCTTTGGTTTAGGTGGGATCCCGACGCTTCGGGTCCCCTCTCCGGAGATACCCTAGCCCCGGTGTAGAAAAAGACGGAACCGGCGTCCAGCCCCCTCTGCGTGAGCCGGAAGTGGGTAGCAAAGTGGAACTAGTTGCTTGGTTGTGTCATGTTAGGCCCAAGGAACACCCTTGACAATGGTAGGGACCACCTCCTTGCAAGATTCCCCCCGTTACGTCAGATCCGGGAGTTTCGGGGTGTGAGCAGTCCTGGAACCCGCGAGAGAGAATCCAACGTCGGTGAGGCCCCAGCACAGAGAGTGATGGTATATTTGGAACCCAACACCCATGTGACATTCTAACACACATGGCATGGCAAAACATTGGTTTAGGTGGGATCCCGACACTCCGGGTCCCCTCTCCGGAGATACCCTAGCCCCGGTGTAGAAAAAGACGGAACCGGCGTCTAGCCCCCTCTGCGTGAACCGGAAGTGGGTAGCAAAGTGAACTAGTTTCTTGGTTGTGTCATGTTAGGCCCAAGGAACACCCTTGACAATGGTAGGGCCCACCTCCTTGCAAGATTCCCCCCGTTACGTCAGATCCGGGAGTTTCGGGGTGTGAGCAGTCCTGGAACCCGCGAGAGAGAATCCAACGTCGGTGAGGCCCCAACACAGAGAGTGATGGTATCTTTGGCACCCAACACCCATGATACACTCTAACACACATGGCATGGCAAAACATTGGTTTAGGTGGGATCCCGACGCTCCGGGTCCCCTCTCCGGAGATACCCTAGCCCCGGTGTAAAAAAAGACGGAACCGGTGTCTAGCCCCCTCTGCGTGAGCCGAAAGTGGGTAGCAAAGTGGAACTAGTTGCTTGGTTGTGTCATGTTAGGCCCAAGGAACACCCTTGACAATGGTAGGGCCCACCTCCTTGCAATATTCCCCCCGTTACGTCAGATCCGGGAGTTTCGGGGTGTGAGCAGTCCTGGAACCCGCGAGAGAGAATGACGTCGGTGAGGCCCCAACACAGAGAGTGATGGTATCTTTGGCACCCAACACCCATGATACACTCTAACACACATGGCATGGAAAAACATTGGTTTAGGTGGGATCCCGACGCTCCGGGTCCTCTCTCCGGAGATACCCTAGCCCCGGTGTAGAAAAAGACGGAACCGGCATCTAGCCCCCTCTGCGTGAGCCGGAAGTGGGTAGCAAAGTGGAACTAGTTGCTTGGTTGTGTCATGTTAGGCCCAAGGAACACCCTTGAAAATGGTAGGGCCCACCTCCTTGCAAGATTCCCCCCCGTTACGTCAGATCCGGGAGTTTCGGGGTGTGAGCAGTCCTGGAACCCGCGAGAGGGAATCCGATGTCGGTGAGGCCCCAACACAGAGAGTGATGGTATATTTGGCACCCAACACCCATGTGACACTCTAACACACATGTCATGGAAAAACATTGGTTTAGGTGGGATCCCGACGCTCCGGGTCCCCTCTCCGGAGATACCCTAGCCCCGGTGTAGAAAAAGACGGAACCGGCGTCCAGGCCCCTCTGCGTGAGCCGGAAGTGCGTAGCAAAGTGGAAATAGTTGCTTGGTTGTGTCATGTTAGGCCCAAGGAACACCCTTGACAATTTTAGGGCCCACCTCCTTGCAAGATTCCCCCCGTTACGTCAGATCCGGGAGTTTCGGGGTGTGAGCAGTCCTGGAACCCGCGAGAGAGAATCCGACGTCGGTGAGGCCCCAACACAGAGAGTGATGGTATCTTTGGCACCCAACACCCATGATACACTATAACACACATGGCATGGCAAAACATTGGTTTATGTGGGATCCCGACGCTCCGGGTCCCCTCTCCGGAGATACCCTAGCCCCGGTGTAGAAAAAGACGGAACCGGCGTCTAGCCCCCTCTGCGTGAGCCGGAAGTGGGTAGCAAAGTGGAACTAGTTGCTTGGTTGTGTCATGTTAGGCCCAAGGAACACCCTTGACAATGTTAGGGACCACCTCCTTGCAAGATTCCCCCCGTTACGTCAGATCCGAGAGTTTCGGGGTGTGAGCAGTCCTAGAACCCGCGAGAGAGAATCCGACGTCGGTGAGGCCCCAACACAGATAGTGATGGTATCTTTGTCACCCAACACCCATGTGACACTCTAACACACATGGCATGGCAAAACATTGGTTTAGGTGGGATCCCGACACTCCGGGTCCCCTCTCCGGAGATACCCTAGCCCCGGTGTAGAAAAAGACGGAACCGGCGTCCAGCCCCCTCTGCGTGAGCCGGAAGTGGGTAGCAAAGTGGAACTAGTTGCTTGGTTGTGTCATGTTAGGCCCAAGGAACACCCTTGACAATGGTAGGGCCCACCTCCTTGCAAGATTCCCCCCGTTACGTCAGATCCGGGAGTTTCGGGGTGTGAGCAGTCCTCGAACCTGCGAGAGAGAATCCGACGTCGGTGAGGCCCCAACACAGAGAGTGATGGTATATTTGGCACCCAACACCCATGATAAACTCTAACACCAATGGCATGGAAAAACATTGGTTTAGGTGGGATCCCGACGCTCCGGGTCCCCTCTCCGGAGATACCCTAGCCCCGATGTAGAAAAAGACGGAACCGGCGTCTAGCCCCCTCTGCGTGAGCCGGAAGTGGGTAGCAAAGTGGAACTAGTTGCTTGGTTGTGTCATGTTAGGACCAAGGAACACCCTTGACAATGGTAGGGCCCACCTCCTTTGAAGATTCCCACCGTACGTCAGATCCGGGAGTTTCGGGGTGTGAGCAGTCCTGGAACCCGCGAGAGAGAATCCAACGTCGGTGAGGCCCCAACACAGAGAGTGATGGTATCTTTGTCACCCAACACCCATGATACACTCTAACACACATGGCACGGCAAAACATTGGTTTAGGTGGGATCCCGACGCTCCGGGTCCCCTCTCCGGAGATACCCTAGCCCCGGTGTAGAAAAAGACGGAACCGGCGTCTAGCCCCCTCTGCGTGAGCCGGAAGTGGGTAGCAAAGTGGAACTAGTTGCTTGTTTGTGTCATGTTAGGCCCAAGGAACACCCTTGACAATGGTAGGGCCCACCTACTTGCAAGATTCCCCCCGTTACGTCAGATCCGGGAGTTTCGGGGTGTGAGCAGTCCTGGAACCCGCGAGAGAGAATCCAACGTCGGTGAGGCCCCAACACAGAGAGTGATGGTATCTTTGGCACCCAACACCCATTATACACTCTAACACACATGGCATGGCAAAACATTGGTTTAGGTAGGATCCCGACGCTCCGGGTCCCCTCTCCGGAGATACCCTAACCCCGGTGTAGAAAAAGACGGAACCGGCGTCTAGCCCCCTCTGCGTGAGCCGGAAGTGGGTAGCAAAGTGGAACTAGTTGCTTGGTTGTGTCATGTTAGGCCCAAGGAACACCCTTGACAATGGTAGGGACCACCTCCTTGCAAGATTCCCCCCGTTACGTCAGATCCGGGAGTTTCGGGGTGTGAGCAGTCCTGGAACCCGCGAGAGAGAATCCGACGTCGGTGAGGCCCCAACACAGAGAGTGATGGTATATTTGGCACCCAACACCCATGTGACACTCTAACACACATGGCATGGCAAAACATTGGTTTAGGTGGGATCCCGACACTCCGGGTCCCCTCTCCGGAGATACCCTAGCCCCGGTGTAGAAAAAGACGGAACCGGCGTCCAGCCCCCTCTGCGTGAGCCGGAAGTGGGTAGAAAAGTGGAACTAGTTGCTTGGTTGTGTCATGTTAGGCCCAAGGAACACCCTTGACAATGGTAGGGCCCACCTCCTTGCAAGATTCCCCCCGTTACGTCAGATCCGGGAGTTTCGGGGTGTGAGTAGTCCTCGAACCCGCGAGAGAGAATCCGACGTCGGTGAGGCCCCAACACAGAGAGTGATGGTATCTTTGGCACCCAACACCCATGATACACTCTAACACACATGGCATGGCAAAACATTGGTTTAGGTGGGATCCCGACGCTCCGGGTCCCCTCTCCGGAGATACCCTAGCCCCGGTGTAGAAAAAGATGGAACCGGCATCTAGCACCCTCTGCGTGAGCCGGAAGTGGGTAGCAAAGTGGAACTAGTTGCTTGGTTGTGTCATGTTAGGCCCAAGGAACACCCTTGACAATGGTAGGGCCCACCTCCTTGCAAGATTCCCCCCGTTACGTCAGATCCGGGAGTTTCGGGGTGTGAGCAGTCCTGGAACCCGCGAGAGAGAATCCGACGTCGGTGAGGCCCCAACACAGAGAGTGATGGTATCTTTGGCACCCAACACCCATGTGACACTCTAACACACATGTCATGGAAAATCATTGGTTTAGGTGGGATCCCGACGCTCCGGGTCCCCTCTCCGGAGATACCCTAGCCCCGTTGTAGAAAAAGACGGAACCGGCGTCTAGCCCCCTCTGCGTGAGCCAGAAGTGGGTAGAAAAGTGGAAATAGTTGCTTGGTTCTGTCATGTTAGGCCCAAGGAACACCCTTGACAATTGTAGGGCCCACCTCCTTGCAAGATTCCCCCCGTTACGTCAGATCCGGGAGTTTCGGGGTGTGAGCAGTCCTGGAACCCGCGAGAGAGAATCCAACGTCGGTGAGGCCCCAACACAGAGAGTGATGGTATCTTTGGCACCCAACACCCATGATACACTCTAACACACATGGCATGGCAAAACATTGGTTTAGGTGGGATCCCGACGCTCCGGGTCCCCTCTCCGGAGATACCCTAACCCCGGTGTAGAAAAAGACGGAACCGGCGTCTAGCCCCCTCTGCGTGAGCCGGAAGTGGGTAGCAAAGTGGAACTAGTTGCTTGGTTGTGTCATGTTAGGCCCAAGGAACACCCTTGACAATGGTAGGGACCACCTCCTTGCAAGATTCCCCCCGTTACGTCAGATCCGGGAGTTTCGGGGTCTGAGCAGTCCTGGAACCCGCGAGAGAGAATCCGACGTCGGTGAGGACCCAACACAGAGAGTGATGGTATATTTGGCACCCAACACCCATGTGACACTCTAACACACATGGAATGGCAAAACATTGGTTTAGGTGGGATCCCGACACTCCGGGTCCCCTCTCCGGAGATACCCTAGCCCCGGTGTAGAAAAAGACGGAACCGGCGTCCAGCCCCCTCTGCGTGAGCCGGAAGTGGGTAGAAAAGTGGAACTAGTTGCTTGGTTGTGTCATGTTAGGCCCAAGGAACACCCTTGACAATGGTAGGGCCCACCTCCTTGCAAGATTCCCCCGTTACGTCAGATCCGGGAGTTTCGGGGTGTGAGCAGTCCTCGAACCCGCGAGAGAGAATCCGACGTCGGTGAGGCCCCAACACAGAGAGTGATGGTATCTTTGGCACACAACACCAATGATACACTCTAACACACATGGCATGGCAAAACATTGGTTTAGGTGGGATCCCGACGCTCTGGGTCCCCTCTCCGGAGATACCCTAGCCCCGGTGTAGAAAAAGACGGAACCGGCATCTAGCCCCCTCTGCGTGAGCCGGAAGTGGGTAGCAAAGTGGAACTAGTTGCTTGGTTGTGTCATGTTAGGCCCAAGGAACACCCTTGACAATGGTAGGGCCCACCTCCTTGCAATATTTCCCCCGTTACGTCAGATCCGGGAGTTTCGGGGTGTGAGCAGTCCTGGAACCCGCGAGAGAGAATCCGACGTCGGTGATGCCCCAACACAGAGAGTGATGGTATCTTTGGCACCCAACACCCATGTGACACTCTAACACACATGTCATGGAAAAACATTGGTTTAGGTGGGATCCCGACGCTCCGGGTCCCCTCTCCGGAGATACCCTAGCCCCGGTGTAGAAAAAGACGGAACCGGAGTCTAGCCCCCTCTGCGTGAGCCATAAGTGGGTAGAAAAGTGGAAATAGTTGCTTGGTTGTGTCATTTTAGGCCCAAGGAACACCCTTGACAATGGTAGGTCCCACCTCCTTGCAAGATTCCCCCCCGTTACGTCAGATCCGGGAGTATCGGGGTGTGAGCAGTCCTGGAACCCGCGAGAGAGAATCCGACGTCGGTGAGGCCCCAACACAGAGAGTGATGGTATCTTTGGCACCCAACACCCATGATACACTCTAACACACATGGCATGGCAAAACATTGGTTTAGGTGGGATCCTGACGCTCTGGGTCCCCTCTCCGGAGATACCCTAGCCCCGGTGTAGAAAAAGACGGAACCGGCGTCTAGCCCCCTCTGCGTGAGCCGGAAGTGGGTAGAAAAGTGGAACTAGTTGCTTGGTTGTGTCATGTTAGGCCCAAGGAACACCCTTTACAATGGTAGGGACCACCTCCCTGCAAGATTCCCCCCGTTACGTCAGATCCGGGCGTTTCGGGGTGTGAGCAGTCCTGGAACCCGCGAGAGAGAATCCGACGTCGGTGAGGCCCCAACACAGAGAGTGATGGTATCTTTGGCACCCAACACCCATGTGACACTCTAACACACATGGCATGGCAAAACATTGGTTTAGGTGGGATCCCGACACTCCGGGTCCCCTCTCCGGAGATACCCTAGCCCCGGTGTAGAAAAAGACGGAACCGGTGTCCAGCCCCCTCTGCGTGAGCCGGAAGTGGGTAGCAAAGTGGAACTAGTTGCTTGGTTGTGTCATGTTAGGCCCAAGGAACACCCTTGACAATGGTAGGGCCCACCTCCTTGCAAGATTCCCCCCGTTACGTCAGATCCGGGAGTTTCGGGGTGTGAGCAGTCCTGGAACCTGCGAGAGAGAATCCGACGTCGGTGAGGCCCCAACACAGAGAGTGATGGTATCTTTGGCACCCAACACCCATGATAAACTATAACACAAATGGCATGGAAAAACATTGGTTTAGGTGGGATCCCGACGCTCCGGGTCCCCTCTCCGGAGATACCCTAGCCCCGGTGTAGAAAAAGACCTAACCGACGTCTAGCCCCCTCTGCGTGAGCCGGAAGTGGGTAGCAAAGTGGAACTAGTTGCTTGGTTGTGTCATGTTAGGCCCAAGGAACTCCCTTGACAATGGTAGGGCCCACCTCCTTGCAAGATTCCCCCCGTTACGTCAGATCCGGGAGTTTGGGGTGTGAGCAGTCCTGGAACCCGCGAGAGAGAATCCAACGTCGGTGAGGCCCCAACACAGAGAGTGATGGTATCTTTGGCACCCAACACCCATGATACACTCTAACACACATGGCATGGCAAAACATTGGTTTAGGTGGGATCCCGACGCTCCGGGTCCCCTCTCCGGAGATACCCTAACCCCGGTGTAGAAAAAGACGGAACCGGCGTCTAGCCCCCTCTGCGTGAGCCGGAAGTGGGTAGCAAAGTGGAACTAGTTGCTTGGTTGTGTCATGTTAGGCCCAAGGAACACCCTTGACAATGGTAGGGACCACCTCCTTGCAAGATTCCCCCCGTTACGTCAGATCCGGGAGTTTCGGGGTCTGAGCAGTCCTGGAACCCGCGAGAGAGAATCCGACGTCGGTGAGGACCCAACACAGAGAGTGATGGTATATTTGGCACCCAACACCCATGTGACACTCTAACACACATGGAATGGCAAAACATTGGTTTAGGTGGGATCCCGACACTCCGGGTCCCCTCTCCGGAGATACCCTAGCCCCGGTGTAGAAAAAGACGGAACCGGCGTCCAGCCCCCTCTGCGTGAGCCGGAGGTGGGTAGAAAAGTGGAACTAGTTGCTTGGTTGTGTCATGTTAGGCCCAAGGAACACCCTTGACAATGGTAGGGCCCACCTCCTTGCAAGATTCCCCCGTTACGTCAGATCCGGGAGTTTCGGGGTGTGAGCAGTCCTCGAACCCGCGAGAGAGAATCCGACGTCGGTGAGGCCCCAACACAGAGAGTGATGGTATCTTTGGCACACAACACCCATGATACACTCTAACACACATGGCATGGCAAAACATTGGTTTAGGTGGGATCCCGACGCTCTGGGTCCCCACTCCGGAGATACCCTAGCCCCGGTGTAGAAAAAGACGGAACCGGCATCTAGCCCCCTCTGCGTGAGCCGGAAGTGGGTAGCAAAGTGGAACTAGTTGCTTGGTTGTGTCATGTTAGGCCCAAGGAACACCCTTGACAATGGTAGGGCCCACCTCCTTGCAATATTTCCCCCGTTACGTCAGATCCGGGAGTTTCGGGGTGTGAGCAGTCCTGGAACCCGCGAGAGAGAATCCGACGTCGGTGATGCCCCAACACAGAGAGTGATGGTATCTTTGGCACCCAACACCCATGTGACACTCTAACACACATGTCATGGAAAAACATTGGTTTAGGTGGGATCCCGACGCTCCGGGTCCCCTCTCCGGAGATACCCTAGCCCCGGTGTAGAAAAAGACGGAACCGGCGTCTAGCCCCCTCTGCGTGAGCCATAAGTGGGTAGAAAAGTGGAAATAGTTGCTTGGTTGTGTCATGTTAGGCCCAAGGAACACCCTTGACAATGGTAGGGCCCACCTCCTTGCAAGATTCCCCCCCGTTACGTCAGATCCGGGAGTATCGGGGTGTGAGCAGTCCTGGAACCCGCGAGAGAGAATCCGACGTCGGTGAGGCCCCAACACAGAGAGTGATGGTATCTTTGGCACCCAACACCCATGATACACTCTAACACACATGGCATGGCAAAACATTGGTTTAGGTGGGATCCTGACGCTCTGGGTCCCCTCTCCGGAGATACCCTAGCCCCGGTGTAGAAAAAGACGGAACCGGCGTCTAGCCCCCTCTGCGTGAGCCGGAAGTGGGTAGCAAAGTGGAACTAGTTGCTTGGTTGTGTCATGTTAGGCCCAAGGAACACCCTTTACAATTGTAGGGACCACCTCCCTGCAAGATTCCCCCCGTTACGTCAGATCCGGGCGTTTCGGGGTGTGAGCAGTCCTGGAACCCGCGAGAGAGAATCCGACGTCGGTGAGGCCCCAACACAGAGAGTGATGGTATCTTTGGCACCCAACACCCATGTGACACTCTAACACACATGGCATGGCAAAACATTGGTTTAGGTGGGATCCCGACACTCCGGGTCCCCTCTCCGGAGATACCCTAGCCCCGGTGTAGAAAAAGACGGAACCGGTGTCCAGCCCCTCTGCGTGAGCCGGAAGTGGGTAGCAAAGTGGAACTAGTTGCTTGGTTGTGTCATGTTAGGCCCAAGGAACACCCTTGACAATGGTAGGGCCCACCTCCTTGCAAGATTCCCCCCGTTACGTCAGATCCGGGAGTTTCGGGGTGTGAGCAGTCCTGGAACCTGCGAGAGAGAATCCGACGTCGGTGAGGCCCCAACACAGAGAGTGATGGTATCTTTGGCACCCAACACCCATGATAAACTATAACACAAATGGCATGGAAAAACATTGGTTTAGGTGGGATCCCGACGCTCCGGGTCCCCTCTCCGGAGATACCCTAGCCCCGGTGTAGAAAAAGACCTAACCGGCGTCTAGCCCCCTCTGCGTGAGCCGGAAGTGGGTAGCAAAGTGGAACTAGTTGCTTGGTTGTGTCATGTTAGGCCCAAGGAACACCCTTGACAATGGTAGGGCCCACCTCTTTGCAAGATTCCCCCCGTTACGTCAGATCCGGGAGTTTGGGGTGTGAGCAGTCCTGGAACCCGCGAGAGAGAATCCAACGTCGGTGAGGCCCCAACACAGAGAGTGATGGTATCTTTGTCACCCAACACCCATGATACACTCTAACACACATGGCACGGCAAAACATTGGTTTAGGTGGGATCCCGACGCTCCGGGTCCCCTCTCCGGAGATACCCTAGCCCCGGTGTAGAAAAAGATGGAACCGGCATCTAGCACCCTCTGCGTGAGCCGGAAGTGGGTAGCAAAGTGGAACTAGTTGCTTGGTTGTGTCATGTTAGGCCCAAGGAACACCATTGACAATGGTAGGGCCCACCTCCTTGCAAGATTCCCCCCGTTACGTCAGATCCGGGAGTTTCGGGGTGTGAGCAGTCCTGGAACCCGCCAGAGAGAATCCAACGTCGGTGAGGCCCCAACACAGAGAGTGATGGTATCTTTGGCACCCAACACCCATGATACACTCTAACACACATGGCATGGCAAAACATTGGTTTACGTGGGATCCCGACGCTCCGGGTCCCCTCTCCGGAGATACCCTAGCCCCGGTGTAGAAAAAGACGGAACCGGCGTCTAGCCCCCTCTGCGTGAGCCGGAAGTGGGTAGCAAAGTGGAACTAGTTGCTTGGTTGTGTCATGTTAAGCCCAAGGAACACCCTTTACAATGGTAGGGCCCACCTCCTTGCAATATTCCCCCCGTTACGTCAGATCCGGGAGTTTCGGGGTGTGAGTAGTCCTGGAACCCGCGAGAGAGAATCCGACGTCGGTGAGGCCCCAACACAGAGAGTGATGGTATCTTTGGCACCCAACACCCATGATACACTCTCACACACATGGCATGGCAAAACATTGGTTTAGGTGGGATCCCGACGCTCCGGGTCCCCTCTCCGGAGATACCCTAGCCCCGGTGTAGAAAATGACGGAACCGGCATCTAGCCCCCTCTGCGTGAGCCGGAAGTGGGTAGCAAAGTGGAACTAGTTGCTTGGTTGTGTCATGTTAGGCCCAAGGAACACCCTTGACAATGGTAGGGCTCACCTCCTTGCAAGATTCCCCCCGTTACGTCAGATCCGGGAGTTTCGGGGTGTGAGCAGTCCTGGAACCCGCGAGAGAGAATCCGACGTCGGTGAGGCCCCAACACAGAGAGTGATGGTATCTTTGGCACCCAAAACCCATGTGACACTCTAACACACATGGCATGTCAAAACATTGGTTTAGGTGGGATCCCGACGCTCCGGGTCCCCTCTCCGGAGATACCCTAGCCCCGGTGCAGAAAAAGACGGAACCGGCGTCTAGCCCCCTCTGCGTGAGCCAGAAGTGGGTAGCAAAGTGGAAATAGTTGCTTGGTTGTGTCATGTCAGGCCCAAGGAACACCCTTGACAATGGTAGGGCCCACCTCCTTGCAAGATTCCCCCCGTTTCGTCAGATCCGGGAGTTTCGGGGTGTGAGCAGTCCTTGAACCCGCGAGAGAGAATCCGACGTCGGTGAGGCCCCAACACAGAGAGTGATGGTATCTTTGGCACCCAACACCCATGTGACACTCTAACACACATGTCATGGGAAAACATTGGTTTAGGTAGGATCCCGACGCTCCGGGTCCCCTCGCCGGAGATACCCTAGCCCCGGTGTAGAAAAAGACGGAACCGGCGTCCAGCCCCCTCTGCGTGAGCCGGAAGTGGGTAGCAAAGTGGAACTAGTTGCATGGTTGTGTCATGTTAGGACCAAGGAACACCCTTGACAATGGTAGGGCCCACCTCCTTGCAAGATTCCCCCCGTTACGTCAGATCCGGGAGTTTCGGGGTGTGAGCAGTCCTGGAACCCTTGAGAGAGAATCCGACGTCGGTGAGGCCCCAACACAGAGAGTGATGGTATCTTTGGCACCCAACACCCATGATACACTCTAACACACATGGCATGGCAAAAAATTGGTTTAGGTGGGATCCCGACGCTCCGGGTCCCCTCTCCGGAGATACCCTAGCCCCGGTGTAGAAAAAGACGGAACCGGCGTCTAGCCCCCTCTGCGTGAGCCGGAAGTGGGTAGCAAAGTGGAACTAGTTGCTTGTTTGTGTCATGTTAGGCCCAAGGAACACCCTTGACAATGGTAGGGACCACCTCCTTAAAAGATTCCCCCCGTTACGTCAGATCCGGGAGTTTCGGGGTGTGAGCAGTCCTGGAACCCGCGAGAGAGAATCCGACGTCGGTGAGGCCCCAACACAGAGAGTGATGGTATCTTTGGCACCCAACACCCATGTGACACTCTAACACACATGGAATGGCAAAACATTGGTTTAGGTGGGATCCCGACACTCCGGGTCCCCTCTCCGGAGATACCCTAGCCCCGGTGTAGAAAAAGACGGAACCGGCGTCCAGCCCCCTCTGCGTGAGCCAGAAGTGGGTAGCAAAGTGGAACTAGTTGCTTGGTTGTGTCATGTTAGGCCCAAGGAACACCCTTGAGAATGGTAGGGCCCACCTCCTTGCAAGATTCCCCCCGTTACGTCAGATCCGGGAGTTTTGGGGTGTGAGCAGTCCTGGAACCTACGAGAGAGAATTCGACGTCGGTGAGGCCCCAACACAGAGAGTGATGGTATCTTTGGCACCCAACACCCATGTGACACTATAACACACATGGCATGGAAAAACATTGGTTTAGGTGGGATCCCGACACTCCGGGTCCCCTCTCCGGAGATACCCTAGCCCCGGTGTAGAAAAAGACGGAACCGGCGTCCAGCCCCCTCTGCGTGAGCCGGAAGTGCGTAGCAAAGTGGAAATAGTTGCTTGGTTGTGTCATGTTAGGCCCAAGGAACACCCTTGACAATGTTAGGGCCCACCTCCTTGCAAGATTCCCCCCGTTACGTCAGATCCGGGAGTTTCGGGGTGTGAGCAGTCCTGGAACCTGCGAGAGAGAATCCGACGTCGGTGAGGCCCCAACACAGAGAGTGATGGTATCTTTGGCACCCAACACCCATGATAAACTCTAACACAAATGGCATGGAAAAACATTGGTTTAGGTGGGATCCCGACGCTCCGGGTCCCCTCTCCGGAGATACCCTAGCCCCGGTGTAGAAAAAGACGGAACCGGCGTCTAGCCCCCTCTGCGTGAGCCGGAAGTGGGTAGCAAAGTGGAACTGGTTGCTTGGTTGTGTCATGTTAGGCCCAAGGAACACCCTTGACAATGGTAGGGCCCACCTCCTTGCAAGATTCCCCCCGTTACGTCAGATCCGGGAGTTTCGGGGTGTGAGCAGTCCTGGAACCCGCGAGAGAGAATCCAACGTCGGTGAGGCCCCAACACAGAGAGTGATGGTATATTTGTCAGCCAACACCCATGATACACTCTAACACACATGGCACGGCAAAACATTGGTTTATGTGGGATCCCGATGCTCCGGGTCCCCTCTCCGGAGATACCCTAGCCCCGGTGTAGAAAAATACGGAACCGGCGTCTAGCCCCCTCTGCGTGAGCCGGAAGTGGGTAGCAAAGTGGAACTAGTTGCTTGGTTGTGTCACGTTAGGCCCAAGGAACACCCTTGACAATGGTAGGGCCCACCTCCTTGCAAGATTCCCCCCGTTACGTCAGATCCGGGAGTTTTGGGGTGTGAGCAGTCCTGGAACCTGCGAGAGAGAATCCGACGTCGGTGAGGCCCCAACACAGAGAGTGATGGTATCTTTGGCACCCAACACCCATGTGACACTATAACACACATGGCATGGCAAAACATTGGTTTAGGTGGGATCCCGACACTCCGGGTCCCCTCTCCGGAGATACCCTAGCCCCGGTGTAGAAAAAGACGGAACCGGCGTCCAGCCCCCTCTGCGTGAGCCGGAAGTGGGTAGCAAAGTGGAACTAGTTGCTTGGTTGTGTCATGTTAGGCCCAAGGAACACCCTTGACAATGGTAGGGCCCACCTCCTTGCAATATTCCCCCCGTTACGTCAGATCCGGGAGTTTTGGGGTGTGAGCAGTCCTGGAACCTGCGAGAGAGAATCCGACGTCGGTGAGGCCCCAACACAGAGAGTGATGGTATCTTTGGCACCCAACACCCATGTGACACTATAACACACATGGCATGGCAAAACATTGGTTTAGGTGGGATCCCGACACTCCGGGTCCCCTCTCCGGAGATACCCTAGCCCCGGTGTAGAAAAAGACGGAACCGGCGTGCAGCCCCCTCTGCGTGAGCCGGAAGTGGGTAGCAAAGTGGAACTAGTTTCTTGGTTGTGTCATGTTAGGCCCAAGGAACACCCTTGACAATGGTAGGGCCCACCTCCTTGCAAGATTCCCCCCGTTACGTCAGATCCGGGAGTTTCGGGGTGTGAGCAGTCCTGGAACCCGCGAGAGAGAATCCAACGTCGGTGAGGCCTCAACACAGAGAGTGATGGTATCTTTGGCACACAACACCCATGATAAACTCTAACACACATGGCATGGCAAAACATTGGTTTACGTGGGATCCCGACGCTCCGGGTCCCCTCTCCGGAGATACCCTAGCCCCGGTGTAGAAAAAGACGGAACCGGCGTCTAGCCCCCTCTGCGTGAGCCGGAAGTGGGTAGCAAAGTGGAACTAGTTGCTTGGTTGTGTCATGTTAGGCCCAAGGAACACCCTTGACAAAGGTAGGGCCCACCTCCTTGCAATATTTCCCCCGTTACGTCAGATCCGGGAGTTTCGGGGTGTGAGCAGTCCTGGAACCCGCGAGAGAGAATCCGACGTCGGTGAGGCCCCAACACAGAGAGTGATGGTATATTTGGCACCCAACACCCATGATACACTCTAACACACATGGCATGGCAAAACATTGGTTTAGGTGGGATCCCGACGCTCCGGGTCCCCTCTCCGGAGATACCCTAGCCCCGGTGTAGAAAAAGACGGAACCGGCATCTAGCCCCCTCTGCGTGAGCCGGAAGTGGGTAGCAAAGTGGAACTAGTTGCTTGGTTGTGTCATGTTAGGCCCAAGGAACACCCTTGACAATGGTAGGGCTCACCTCCTTGCAAGATTCCCCCTCCCCCCGTTACGTCAGATCCGGGAGTTTCGGGGTGTGAGCAGTCCTGGAACCCGCGAGAGAGAATCCAACGTCGGTGAGGCCCCAACACAGAGAGTGATGGTATCTTTGGCACCCAACACCCATGTGACACTCTAACACACATGGCATGGCAAAACATTGGTTTACGTGGGATCCCGACGCTCCGGGTCCCCTCTCCGGGATACCCTAGCCCCGGTGTAGAAAAAGACGGAACCGACGTCTAGCCCCCTCTGCGTGAGCCGGAAGTGGGTAGCAAAGTGGAACTAGTTTCTTGGTTGTGTCATGTTAGGCCCAAGGAACACCCTTGACAATGGTAGGGACCACCTCCTTGCAAGATTCCCCCCGTTA
Source organism: Alopecurus myosuroides (assembly GCA_028641055.1). Classification (NCBI taxonomy): domain Eukaryota; kingdom Viridiplantae; phylum Streptophyta; class Magnoliopsida; order Poales; family Poaceae; genus Alopecurus; species Alopecurus myosuroides. Next base: position 41,449,234 of record CM054057.1, on the reverse strand, counting down.
CGTCAGATCCGGGAGTTTCGGGGTGTGAGCAGTCCTGGAACCCGCGAGAGAGAATCCGACGTCGGTGAGGCCCCAGCACAGAGAGTGATGGTATATTTGGAACCCAACACCCATGTGACACTCTAACACACATGGCATGGCAAAACATTGGTTTAGGTGGGATCCCGACACTCCGGGTCCCCTCTCCGGAGATACCCTAGCCCCGGTGTAGAAAAAGACGGAACCGGCGTCTAGCCCCCTCTGCGTGAGCCGGAAGTGGGTAGCAAAGTGGAACTAGTTGCTTGGTTGTGTCATGTTAGGCCCAAGGAACACCCTTGACAATGGTAGGGCCCAACTCCTTGCAAGATTCCCCCCGTTACATCAGATCCGGGAGTTTCGGGGTGTGAGCAGTCCTGGAACCTGCGAGAGAGAATCCGACGTCGGTGAGGCCCCAACACAGAGAGTGATGGTATCTTTGGCACCCAACACCCATGATAAACTCTAACACAAATGTCATGGCAAAACATTGGTTTAGGTGGGATTCCGACGCTCTGGGTCCCCTCTCGGAGATACCCTAGCCCCGGTGTAGAAAAAGACGGAACCGGCGTCTAGCCCCCTCTGCAGAGAGTGAAGGTATATTTGGCACCCAACACCCATGTGACACTCTAACACACATGGCATGGCAAAACATTGGTTTAGGTGGGATCCCGACGCTCCGGATCCCCTCTCCGGAGATACCCTAGCCCCGGTGTAGAAAAAGACGGAACCGGCGTCTAGCCCCCTCTGCGTGAGCCGGAAGTGGGTAGCAAAGTGGAACTATTTGCTTGGTTGTGTCATGTTAGGCCCAAGGAACACCCTTGACAATGGTAGGGCCCACCTCCTTGCAATATTCCCCCCGTTACGTCAGATCCAGGAGTTTCGGGGTGTGAGCAGTCCTGGAACCCGCGAGAGAGAATCCGACGTCGGTGAGGCCCCAACACAGAGAGTGATGGTATCTTTGGCACCCAACACCCATGATACACTCTAACACACATGGCATGGCAAAAAATTGGTTTAGGTGGGATCCCGACGCTCCGGGTCCCCTCTCCGGAGATACCCTAGCCCCGGTGTAGAAAAAGACGAAACCAGCGTCCAGCCCTCTCTGCGTGAGCCGAAAGTGGGTAGCAAAGTGGAACTAGTTGCTTGGTTGTGTCATGTTAGGCCCAAGGAACACCCTTGACAATGGTAGGGCCCACCTCCTTGCAAGATTCCCCCGTTACGTCAGATCCGGGAGTTTCGGGGTGTGAGCAGTCCTGGAACCCGCGAGAGAGAATCCGACGTCGGTGAGGCCCCAACACAGAGAGTGATGGTATCTTTGGCACCCAACACCCATGATACACTCTAACACACATTGCATGGCAAAACATTGGTTTACGTGGGATCCCGACGCTCCGGGTCCCCTCTCCGGAGATACCCTAGCCCCGGTGTAGAAAAAGACGGAACCGGACTATTCAATAGTGAAAGTAATTAAACTTGGTATAAGAATTAATATTAATTATTATGTGATTTTTTTTATACTTAAACAAAGACCAAGGTAAAATCCATTAAAGTTTGTACTTTGCCGAGTGTCCCGACAAATGACACTCGGCAAAGCCGTGTACCGGGAACAAAATATGGCGGGCCGCAGGACCTTATCCTCTCTTCTTTTCTCTCCGAACCCCGTCCGAGCCGCCGCCAGCCGCCCCTATTCCCTCTCTCCGACGCTGCCGCCCACCCAGCCGCCGCCGGCCACCTTCCTCCTCCCCGCCGGCAAGCCTCCTCTCCTCCCCGCCCCCTCCTCCTGCCTCCCTCATCGACCTTTCGTCCCAATTTATCCCCGCGCCAGCGCCCGCACAGGAACCCCAATCCGCGCCGCCGCCACCCCCCTCCATGCCGCCGATTTGCCATAGATTCCATCCACATCTCCGCCGCCCCGCAGCCCCCTATCCCACCCCCACACATCTCTAGCCCCAAACCCTAGCTCGCGAGCCCCGTCGCCGGTTGACTCGGTATTCTTCTTCCTCGGTCGGAGCAATGGCGGGAGGCGCTAGCTAGGCTCGTCGCCCGTGTACGTCTCCGTCGCTGTGAGCCACGCGCTGTCCAGATCGAGCCCATCGGTGCGTCGTCCTCCTCGGCTCCATCCGCGCGCTGTCGTCCTCGATCCCGTCCGCGCCCGTGTACGCTCCGTCTCCGTGAGCCCCCTACTGCGACCACAACGGCACGGTGAGCCTCCCGGGACACTTCTCTGCGCCATACCTTTGCTCTGGGTGCTCCGCCTTCGAGCGACACCGTCGGTTCGTCAGTTTCGGCAGCGTTAGTTTCGACAGATGAGAGAGAGAGAGGACAGAGAGCGTCGTGTGCACGCTCTACTCGCACTCTGCCCCCGCCGTGCGAACGCTGGCTAGAGGAGAGACGCGGCCATGGTCTGTGCGCGCGGTGGCGGCCACGGGTAATTTTCTCTGCTGATTCTTGCCGAGGAACTTGTGCAAGAGTTCGTAGAACTTGGGGTCGTCATGTTGCAGGATGTGCTTGACCGGGGCGAGCTTATAGCGCTTCATGTCCTTCAGCTCGTGTTGCTGGAACTGGTAGGGAACGATGGGGTTCCCCGGCAGCAACTGCGCCTGAAGCTGGTCCATCTTGATATTTTCTCCTACTAGAGGTCAACTCTGTTGGTCTGAGTTAGCTAGGTGTTGTACCACATATATAGAATAGTAGATATGGTTTCTACACTAGGGGTGATATGGTTGCTACACTAGCTTAATTGTTGTGTTTTAATCCTGATCAATATGAAACTTTATGTCATCTGTCTCTCTTTTTAATTGACATGTAAATTCTTTGTACCTATTTCTTTGAATTAGACAGACATATTATTCTTGTCCCCAAGAAACAGTTTGTTCTACTTCATGATCAGTGCTGCTCCAGAACATTCAGTTGTTTGCTGCCCTAGTTGCTCCAAGCTATTATTTTGTCCATATGTAAAGACCAAGATATCAATTAGGTGGTTTAAAATGATTTTGTTTTCTATTTACGATCATGGTTTTCCTGTTACTGTTTGCAAAGTCACAACATGGTTACTGGTCAGACTCCATTTGGAGATGTTTTGTGTGAATGTACAAGTATCCGCAGGATGTCAAGACTTTTTACACTGCTGGCTTAGCTGAATGTTTACAGGGCACGATGATGGCTGGAGGCTTCACTGCTGGTTTAAACCTCCTAGCCTCTATCTCTAACACATTGTGGATTAATACGTTAGATTTGAAACTGAAAAGTCTGCAAAATATATGATCAGATGTACAGTCTCCAAGTGTTACTTGTTCTTAAAAAACAGATGGACGATTCAACGACACAACATCAGGAAACATCAGTCAAGTTGTTTTTATGTCCTTCTAATTCCGAATCAAGTATTACCTCTATATATAATAAGTAGTGGAGTATACTGCAATTCTTGGGTTATCACAGCGTCGAAATCCAGTACCACTGCACCAGCCATTTGGAATTAGAGCAAATTAGGATAATTGTAAAGTGTTCAATATGATATTTTGTGATGTGTCATACAGTAGCCAAGTGGCTAGAAATAGAAAAACTGCAGATAGGTTCTGAGGTGCTGATTTACCTCCCAACTGGAGAAGACAGTCTATAGATGCAAACGCTTTAGAACATTGGCTTGGATAGAAATCAGCATACATACCTTTCGTACTAAATGGCAAAACATTGGTTTAGGTGGGATCCCGACGCTCCGGGTCCCCTCTCCGGAGATACCCTAGCCCCGGTGTAGAAAAAGACGGAACCAGAGTCCAGCCCCCTCTGCGTGAGCCGGAAGTGGGTAGCAAAGTGGAACTAGTTTCTTGGTTGTGTCATGTTAGGCCCAAGGAACACCCTTGACAATGGTAGGGCCCACCTCCTTGCAAGATTCCCCCCGTTACGTCAGATCCGGGAGTTTCGGGGTGTGAGCAGTCCTCGAACCCGCGAGAGAGAATCCGACGTCGGTGAGGCCCCAACATAGAGAGTGATGGTATCTTTGGCACCAAACACCCATGTGACATTATAACACACATGGCATGGAAAAACATTGGTTTAGGTGGGATCCCGACGCTCCGGGTCCCCTCTCCGGAGATACCCTAGCCCCGGTGTAGAAAAAGACGGAACCGACGTCTAGCCCCCTCTGCGTGAGCCGGAAGTGGGTAACAAAGTGGAACTAGTTGCTTGGTTGTGTCATGTTAGGCCCAAGGAACACCCTTGACAATGTTAGGGCCCACCTCCTTGCAAGATTCCCCCCGTTATGTCAGATCCGGGAGCTTCGGGGTGTGAGCAGTCCTGGAACCCGCGAGAGAGAATCCGACGTCGGTGAGGCCCCAACACAGAGAGTGATGGTATCTTTGGCACCCAACACCCATGATACACTATAACACACATGGAATGGCAAAGCATTGGTTTAGGTGGGATCCCGACGCTCCGGGTCCCCTCTCCGGAGATACCCTAGCCCCGGTGTAGAAAAAGACGGAACCGGCGTCCAGCCCCCTCTGCGTGAGCCGGAAGTGGGTAGAAAAGTGGAACTAGTTGCTTGGTTGTGTCATGTTAGGCCCATGGAACACCCTTGACAATGGTAGGGCCCACCTCCTTGCAATATTCCCCCCGTTACGTCAGATCCGGGAGCTTCGGGGTGTGAGCAGTCCTGGAACCCGCGAGAGAGAATCTGACGTCGGTGAGGCCCCAACACAGAGAGTGATGGTATATTTGGCACCCAACACCAATGATACACTATAACAAACATGGAATGGCAAATCATTGGTTTAGGTCGGATCCCGACGCTCCGGGTCCCCTCTCCGGAGATACCCTAGCCCCGGTGTAGAAAAAGACGGAACCGGCATCCAGCCCCCTCTGCGTGAGCCGGAAGTGGGTAGCAAAGTGGAACTAGTTGCTTGGTTTTGTCATGTTAGGCCCAAGGAACACCCTTGACAATGGTAGGGCCCACCTCCTTGCAAGATCCCTCCCGTTATGTCAGATCCGGGAGTTTCGGGTTGTGAGCAGTCCTGGAACCCGCGAGAGAGAACCCGACGTCGGTGAGGCCCCAACACAGAGAGTGATGGTATCTTTGGCACCCAACACCCATGTGACACTCTAACACATATGGCATGGCAAAGCATTGGTTTATGTGGGATCCCGACGCTCCGGGTCCCCTCTCCGGAGATACCCTAGCCCCGGTGTAGAAAAAGACGGAACCGGCGTCCAGCCCCCTCTGCGTGAGCCGGAAGTGGGTAGCAAAGTGGAACTAGTTGCTTGGTTGTGTCATGTTAGGCCCAAGGAACACCCTTGACAATGGTAGGGCCCACCTCCTTGCAAGATTCCCCCGTTACGTCAGATCCGGGAGTTTCGGGGTGTGAGCAGTCCTGGAACCCGCGAGAGAGAATTCGACGTCGGTGAGGCGCCAACACAGAGAGTGATGGTATCTTTGGCACCAAAAACCCATGTGACACTCTAACACACATGGCATGGAAAAACATTGGTTTAGGTGGGATCCCGATGCTCCGGGTCCACTCTCCGGAGATACCCTAGCCCCGGTGAAGAAAAAGACGGAACCGGCGTCTAGCCCCCTCTGCGTGAGCCGGAAGTGGGTAGCAAAGTGGAACTAGTTGCTTGATTGTGTCATGTTAGGCCCAAGGAACACCCTTGACAATGGTAGGGCCCACCTCCTTGCAAGATTCCCCCCGTTACGTCAGATCCGGGAGTTTCGGGGTGTGAGCAGTCCTGGAACCCGCGAGAGAGAATCCGACGTCGGTGAGGCTCCAACACAGAGAGTGATGGTATCTTTGGCACCCAACACCCATGTGACACTCTAACACACATGGCATGGCAAAACATTGGTTTAGGTGGGATCCCGACGATCCGGATCCCCTCTCCGGAGATACCCTAGCCCCGGTGTAGAAAAAGACGGAACCGGCGTCCAGCCCCCTCTGCGTGAGCCGGAAGTGGGTAGCAAAGTGGAACTAGTTGCTTGGTTGTGTCATTTTAGTCCCAAGGAACACCCTTGACAATGGTAGGATCCACCTCCTTGCAAGATTCCCCCCGTTACGTCAGATCTGGGAGTTTCGGGGTGTGAGCAGTCCTGGAACCCGCGAGAGAGAATCCGACGTCGGTGAGGCCCCAACACAGAGAGTGATGGTATCTTTGGCACCCAACACCCATGATACACTATAACACACATGGCATGGCAAAACATTGGTTTAGGTGGGATCCCGACGCTCCGGGTCCCCTCTCCGGAGATACCCTAGCCCCGGTGTAGAAAAAGACGGAACCGGCGTCCAGCCCCCTCTGCGTGAGCCGGAAGTGGGTAGCAAAGTGGAACTAGTTGCTTGGTTGTGTCATGTTAGGCCCAAGGAACACCCTTGACAATGGTAGGGCCCACCTCCTTGCAATATTCCCCCCGTTACGTCAGATCCGGGAGTTTCGGGGTGTGAGCAGTCCTGGAACCCGCGAGAGAGAATTCGACGTCGATGAGGCCCCAACACAGAGAGTGAAGGTATATTTTGCACCCAACACCCATGTGACACTCTAACACACATGGCATGGCAAAACATTGGTTTAGGTGGGATCCCGACGCTCCGGATCCCCTCTCCGGAGATACCCTAGCCCCGGTGTAGAAAAAGACAGAACCGGCGTCTAGCCCCCTCTGCGTGAGCCGGAAGTGGGTAGCAAAGTGGAACTATTTTCTTGGTTGTGTCATGTTAGGCCCAAGGAACACCCTTGACAATGGTAGGGCCCACCTCCTTGCAAGATTCCCCCCGTTACGTCAGATCCAGGAGTTTCGGGGTGTGAGCAGTCCTGGAACCCGCGAGAGAGAATCCGACGTCGGTGAGGCCCCAACACAGAGAGTGATGGTATCTTTGGCACCCAACACCCATGATACACTCTAACACACATGGCATGGCAAAACATTGGTTTAGGTGGGATCCCGACGCTCCGGGTCCCCTATCCGGAGATACCCTAGCCCCGGTGTAGAAAAAGACGAAATCAGCGTCCAGCCCTCTCTGCGTGAGCCGGAACTGGGTAGCAAAGTGGAACTAGTTGCTTGGTTGTGTCATGTTAGGCCCAAGGAACACCCTTGACAATGGTAGGGCCCACCTCCTTGCAAGATTCCCCCCGTTACGTCAGATCCGGGAGTTTCGGGGTGTGAGCAGTCCTGGAACCCGCGAGAGAGAATCCGACGTCGGTGAGGCCCCAACACAGAGAGTGATGGTATCTTTGGCACCCAACACCCATGATACACTCTAACACACATTGCATGGCAAAACATTGGTTTACGTGGGATCCCGACGCTCCGGGTCCCCTCTCCGGAGATACCCTAGCCCCGATGTAGAAAAAGACGGAACCGGACTATTCAATAGTGAAAGTAATTAAACTTGGTATAAGAATTAATATTAATTATTATGTGATTATTTTTATACTTAAACAAAGACCAAGGTAAAAGCCATTGAAGTTTGTACTTTGCCGAGTGTCCCGACAAATGACACTCGGCAAAAACGATGTCGGCAATCAAATTCTGTACTTTGCCGAGTGTCCCCACAGTGGACACTCGGCACACAACGTACCGGCAATCGCATCCACGTACTTTGCCGAGTGTCCCGACAATTGACACTCGGCAAAGCCGTGTACCGGGAACAAAATATGGCGGGCCGCAGGACCTTATCCTCTCTTCTTTTCTCTCTGAACCCCGTCCGAGCCGCCGCCAGCCGCCCCTATTCCCTCTCTCCGACGCTGCCGCCCACCCAGCCGCCGCCGGCCACCTTCCTCCTCCCCGCCGGCAAGCCTCCCCTCCTCCCCGCCCCGTCCTCCTGCCTCCCTCATCGACCTTTCGTCCCAATTTATCCCCGCGCCAGCGCCCGCACAGGAACCCCAATCCGCGCCACCGCCACCCCCCTCCACGCCGCCGATTTGCCATAGATTCCGTCCACATCTCCGCCGCCCCGCAGCCCCCTATCCCACCCCCACACATCTCTAGCCCCAAACCCTAGCTCGCGAGCCCCGTCGCCGGTTGACTCGGTATTCTTCTTCCTCGGTCGGAGCAATGGCGGGAGGCGCTAGCTAGGCTCGTCGCCCGTGTACGTCTCCGTCGCTGTGAGCCACGCGCTGTCCAGATCGAGCCCATCGGTGCGCCGTCCTCCTCGGCTTCATCCGCGCGCTGTCGTCCTCGATCCCGTCCGCGCCCGTGTACGCTCCGTCTCCGTGAGCCCCCTACTGCGACCACAACGGCACGGTGAGCCTCCCGGGACACTTCTCTGCGCCATACCTTTGCTCTGGGTGCTCCGCTTTCGAGCGACACCGTCGGTTCGTCAGTTTCGGCAGCGTCAGGTTCGACAGACGAGAGAGAGAGAGGACAGAGAGTGTCGTGTGCACGCTCTGCTCGCACTCTGCCCCCGCCGTGCGAACGCTGGCTAGAGGAGAGACGCGGCCATGGTCTGTGCGCGTGGTGGCGGCCACGGGCAATTTTCTCTGCTGATTCTTGCCGAGGAACTTGTGCAAGAGTTCGTACAACTTGGGGTCGTCATGTTGCAGGATGTGCTTGACCGGGGCGAGATTATAGCGCTTCATGTCCTTTAGCTCGTGTTGCTGGAACTGGTAGGGAACGATGGGGTTCCCCGGCAGCAACTGCGCCTGAAGCTGGTCCATCTTGATATTTTCTCCTACTAGAGGTCAACTCTGTTGGTCTGAGTTAGCTAGGTGTTGTACCACATATATAGAATAGTAGATATGGTTTCTACACTAGGGGTGATATGGTTGCTACACTAGCTTAATTGCTGTGTTTTAATCCTGATCAATATGAAACTTTATGTCATGTGTCTCTCTTTTTAATTGACATGTAAATTCTTTGTACCTATTTCTTTGAATTAGACAGACATATTATTCTTGTCCCCAAGAAACAGTTTGTTCTACTTCATGATCAGTGCTGCTCCAGAACATTCAGTTGTTTGCTGCCCTAGTTGCTCCAAGCTATTATTTGTCCATATGTAAAGACCAAGATATCAATTAGGTGGTTTAAAATGATTTTTTTCTATTTACGATCATGGTTTTCATGTTACTGTTTGCAAAGTCACAACATGGTTACTGGTCAGACTCCATTTGGAGATGTTTTGTGTGAATGTACAAGTATCCGCAGGATGTCAAGACTTTTTACACTGCTGGCTTAGCTGAATGTTTACAGGGCACGATGATGGCTGGAGGCTTCACTGCTGGTTTAAACCTCCTAGCCTCTATCTCTAACACATTGTGGATTAATACGTTAGATTTGAAACTGAAAAGTCTGCAAAATATATGATCAGATGTACAGTCTCCAAGTGTTACTTGTTCTTAAAAAACAGATGGACGATTCAATGACACAACATCAGGAAACATCAGTCAAGTTGTTTTTATGTCCTTCTAATTCCGAATCAAGTATTACCTCTATATATAATAAGTAGTGGAGTATACTGCAATTCTTGGGTTATCACAGCGTCGAAATCCAGTACCACTGCACCAGCCATTTGGAATTAGAGCAAATTATGATAATTGTAAAGTGTTCAATATGATATTTTGTGATGTGTCATACAGTAGCCAAGTGGCTAGAAATAGAAAAACTGCAGATAGGTTCTGAGGTGCTGATTTACCTCCCAACTGGAGAAGGCAGTCTATAGATGCAAAAGCTTTAGAACATTGGCTTGGATAGAAATCAGCATACATACCTTTCGTACAAAATGCAGTTTGCGGTTCTGCTCCATTCTCTGTTAGTTGTGCTCTGCTCCCTATATGGCTATATGTACAGAGATCAAAAGTAAAACCTCGTGATTGTAGACTCCCTATACGGACTAAATTCGAGTTTTGCTGTCTGCCTTCCACTTTCTGCTACATTTTGCAATGACTGGCATATGATGTAACATACACATACCATATTTCAGCCGGTTTGCACTGCGCTAACTACTAAGTAGCAAAATTCCAATAGGCTTAAACTTCTAAATTAGTCAGTCATTAAATCGACCATCTCGTGTTTCAGAGCATCACAAAATCTTAATATTCTATTAGCTAGGGCCGAACTGCTCGGCTACTATTGCTGTTAAATCTGCATGGATGCAACAATGGGTTTTTCAGCGACGTTGTGATTTAAGAAAATTTGGTGAGATGGCATATTTTGGTGAGGTGGAAGGGCTACATGTTGAGAGAATTAGGATTAGTGGGTTCCTTCCATTTAGATATGTTAGATATGTGGTTGTTAGTGCTGGGGCTTAGTGGTAGTAGGTTAGGTTAATTGCTGTTAGTGGTAGTATAAGTTAATTAGTAGGCTTAGGGGTATTAGATTACTGTAGCTGTTAGTTTTAGGTTGTTGTTGATGTTAGGTTAATGAATTCGTATTAGTTGCCAGTGTAGTTTTTATTAACACTACATCTTCCCTTTTGCAGGACATGGATCGAGGTTGAGGCCAGGAGCGTCAACGCAGGCGGGGATTTGTTGAGGAGGGTCGTCGCAGGTCGGGAGCGTCTGCGATCATCTTCGTCGGCACACGGCCACGCTTAGAGGGTAAAAACCTCCCCCTCGGTCGATCTTTAGATTTTCTTGTGTAGATCACCAAACTAGTAGCGTTACCCTAGGCGTCTCCCGTTTGGAGGAGTTGTAGTTATAAAAATAGAACTCTTTGTATATATTTATATACAAAGATCTATGTTTTTATAACCGCGACTGTTTCGAATTGTCCATGTTTTTGGACAGCTCGTGGATGTGTAGCTGTGTTTGTTTTCCATGTTCTACTCCTATCCGAGACAGATTTTGGTGGCACCTCTCTGTTGTTCTCCGAGTACACATTCTCTCGACCCCCGTGGTCGAGACGTGTATTAGGAGAACAGTGGGGAGGTGCTGCCGAAATTTGTCTCGGATAGGAGTAGACATGGAAAACAAACACAAGCTACACATCCACGGGTGGGATTAGGACCTATCTTTACCTAGTAGGCATGTAGGATTGCATTCAAAGCGTAAAACTTGCAGTATGTTGTAGATAATTTAAACAAACTTGTTAAATTTTAAACACATGTTAATATGTCTGAGCATTCATCAGCGTGGAAATGGAGGAACGCGAGTGGATGTACAGTGGCCAACCGAGTGTGAAGGATATGACAATGGATTGGGTTACAAAGACCAACCAGTTCTTGGATTTTGCATTTGCTAGAGTTGACGGTTCGTCTGATGTATGGTGCCCCTGTAGTCGTTGTCGTAACATGACAGAGAAACCGAGGATAGTCATTTCTGATCACCTTGGGAAGTACGGGTTTATGCCAAACTATTACCGTTGGGTGTACCATGGCGAGTCTGCCGATCCCGTACGCCGGAGAAAGAAGAAGAAGAAGGTGGCACCTAGCACTGAGGATGCATCGACCGATTTTGATACCGGTTTTGACAGGATGTTAGATGATTTCACTACTGCACATGCACCTGAAAATCCAACCGGTGAGGGAGATGCCCCCGAGTATGCGGAGGAGAGCACGAAAGAGTTCTATGACACATTGTTTGAGACACAAAAACCATTGCACGAGCATACACGAGTTTCTCAACTTGATGCCATCGGCTGGCTTATGGCGGTCAAAAGCCAGCACAATGTAAGCATAGCCGTCTTTGATGCATTTCTGACCGTTATTGCCACCCTCTTGCCGGCGGAACACCTTCTTCCAAATAACATGTACGAGTCGAAAAAAAATCCTCGGTTCCCTTAAGATGCCGTATGAAAAGATAGATTGTTGTTCGAAGAGTTGCATGTTGTTCAGGAAAGAGCATGAGAAGACAAAGTACTGTGTCAAATGCGGGGCCTCTAGGTTTCTGGAGGTGGACTCCGGTAATGGTCAGAAGAGGCAGCTAACGGTCGCCAAAAAGATCCTTCGGTATCTTCCATTCATACCGCGGATCCAAAGGCTTTTTATGACCGAGGAATCTGCGAAACAGATGAGATGGCCGTCAGACGGTAAGAGGTACCGTCCTCATAAGATGATACATCCGTCTGATGGTGAAGCATGGAAGGACTTCGTTGGCAAACATAAGAAGAAAGCGGGTGACCCCAGGAGTGTAGCCGTTGCGTTATCAACCGATGGTTTCAACCCATATGGTATGACGCCTGCCTCATACAGTCGTTGGCCGATGTTTGTTATCCCGATGAACCTCCCCCCGGCGTGTGCATGCAACGGCAGAACATGTTCCTGTCGCTGATAATTCCAGGGCCTGAGTATCCAGGGAAGAATATGTCCGTGTTCATGGAGCCGCTGGTAGATGATATGCTCATTGCTTGGAACACCGGGGTATGGACATACGACGCCGCAGAAAAGAAGCACTTCGATATGTATGTTTGGTACTTCACTTCCCTGCATGACCTTCCGGCTCGCGCGATATTCTGCGGCTGGTGCACTCATGGGAAGTGGCCTTGTCCGGTGTGCTACCAGGCTGTGACTTTCGTTTGGCTCAAAAAGGGTGGAAAATACTCATGCTTTGACCAACATCGTCAGTTCCTTCGTCTTGGTCACAAATACCTGCGAAATAAAAAGAAGTGGACGAAAGATGTAGCTGTCGATGCTCCACGACCAACTTTGATGACCGGTGTAGACGTGAAGGCTCAGCTAGAAAGTCTGGAGCTCAATGCCGAGGGGACTGGCTTTCTGGGATATGGAGAGTGGCACCAGTGGACTCACATCTCATGCCTGTGGAAGCTCGCTTACATGCAGGATCTTCTTCTTCCACATAACATTGATGTCATGCACACGGAAAAAAATATCGCCGAGGCCCTTTGGGCAACACTTATGGATCTTGAGAAGACGAAGGATAACGTTAAGGCAAGAGTCGATCAAGAGGAGCTATGTGACAGGGAACATTTAAACATGAAGCCTCCCACCAAAACCAAAAAAACGTGGACGAAGCCACCGGCGCCTTTCTGCCTGACTAGGGCCCAAAGGAAGGAAGTTCTCCAGTGGATCTTGGACTGTCTCTTCTTCCCTGATGGGTACGCAGCTAATATAATGAGGGGAGTGAATCTTGCAGGGCTTCGGATAACAGGGCTCAAGAGTCATGACTACCACGTATGGATTGAGCGGATCATGCCTGTCATGATTCGAGGATACGTTGATGAGGAAATTTGGCTAGTGCTAGCCAATTTGAGTTTTTTCTTTTGCCAGCTTTGTGCCAAGGAATTAGACCGAGCTGTGGTTGCTAAGTTGGAGGAACAGGTTGCCGGCTTACTGGTGGACCTAGAGGCGATCTTTCCTCCCGGCTTCTTTAATCCGATGCAACACTTGCTCTTGCATCTCGCTGAAGAGGAACGATTGGGTGGCCCTGTGCAGTACCGCTGGATGTTTTCAATCAAGAGAGAGCAGAAGAAACTTAGAGAGAAAAGCACGAACAAATGTCGCATCGAAGCATCCATATGTGAGGCAACCCTCAACGAGGAGGTGGCAAACTTTACGACAAAGTACTATCATGAAAGTCTTCCCACTCGTGATAATCCAGTTTCTCGGTACAATAATGACCCCAACTCCGCGGATGCACCCGAGCTTAGCATACTTGCAGGGCTTGGTGGCAGATCAAGTGGCGCGAAGCAAGAGCAAGTAGACTCACATGAACAATGGACGGCTATTCTCTCGTGTGTCTTGAAGAACACGGCGGAAGTAAAGCCCTACATTGAGTAAGTGCTCAACACCTTCTTTTCACAAGCTTTCATTCCCATAGTTTGTGTCTAACTCCGATTTTTCTCATTCCGCACCTAGGTTATTTGAGAAAGAAACCTGGAAACATCATTCCCGAGAACCTACCTACGACGAGAAGACGACTATTTTTAAGAAGGGTGGCAAAGGAGGCGGCGGTTTCATTAGTTGGTTCGCCACAAAAGTAACACTCTATCTTACATGGTTTCTAGTGAGACATATTTTACGCCGATCTTAGCTTTAAGTAACACTCCTATTGACCTTGTAGGCTTTAACCGACAAGGAAATGAGTCCCGAGTTAAGGCAACTTGCCCGCGGCTTCACCTACTCCCTCAAGACATTCACATCTTACGATGTGAATGGGTATCGCTTCCATACCCGTTCTTACGATGAGAAACGGCCGAGCCGGAAGACAAATAATTTCGGGGTCTTCACGAATGCCGGTGGTGATTACTTCGGCATCGTCGAGGGAATTTATGAGCTCGATTTCCATTTCGGCACGAAGAACCCGGTTGTATTCAAATGCCATTGGTTCGATCCAACGAGAGTGAGACGAAATCCTGAAATTGGATTGATCGAAATTGAACGAGCATCTGTCTATGGGGGAGATGATGTCTACATCATTGCACAACATGCCACCCAAGTATTCTATCTCCCCTACCCATGCAAAACTATGAAACGTCTCCAGGGGTGGGATGTGGTGATCACGGTGCCACCGCGTAATAGACCACCTCCTCCAAACGATGAAGATTACCACCAGCGCATAAACCCCATCACCTATGAGGGAGAGTTCTATCAAGAGGACGACGATGGGCTCACCGGCCGGTTCAGCATCGACTTGCCCACAATTGACGAAATGGTAGAAGACGACGGTGATGATGGCATGGGCGCCGAGAGTGAGCAAGACGACGATCCAGCTGTTCTTAACTCTAAGGACGTGGAACTACTTGAACGTCTCCACATACCCGATGTTGAGGAGCCGAGCGGTCCACCATCGAACTACATGGAAGAGTGGTGGTACACTCGTGATAGCGACGATGATGATGATCTCGGTCCAAGTTATGATCCCAAGGATGTAGACAATGGGTTCTGAACCATTTGTGTTCCAACTATGTAACCGTCAATGTATAATTAGCATTTAGTTTTCACTATTTGTGTGTCACTTCGAAACTTATAGCTTGTAATATTTTTGTATTCCGAACTTCTTATTGCTATTACATTACTTGCGCTTAAAATCCTGACATTTGTCATGGTGCTTAGAGTCTCCAAGCACTTACGATTTTGTGCTCAAAATATCCTCCCATATGAGCTTGAAGAACCTGATCTTGTTCACATCCATGTGCTCCCAGTAGTAGTGCTCTTGCCACTCCCTGCACCGATATTTTGGTCACCAAAATATCGGTGCAGGGATTGGCAAGAGCACTAGTACTGGGAGCACATGGCCGTTTACAAGATCAGGTTCTTCAAGCTCATGGGAGGAGATTTTCAGCAGAAAATCGTGCACATGACAAATGTCAGGATTTTAAGCAGCCCGTGGTTACGATGAGCGCTTCTGCTAGTTTATATTTAGATATTTAAGTACAGAAAAGGTGAAATTGTCACACTTTAATATTTTAATTGCGCTTTAATTTATTTTTGCATGTACATAATATGCTTTGTATGAATCACTCTTTGTTTATTTAACTTCTTAACATTTGTTATCACTTGTACTAATCGGGTTCCCTCTTGTGTCATAACAGGTGAAACATGGCAGGTTCCAAGGCCCCCAAGGGGGTAAAGCGCACCGCCACCAAGAAGGCCCATGTGACGGGCTTGTACGCCAGATCTGAGGATGGCGCGCGCACACTGATAGGGCGACGACGAGTTGCGACGCCCGGCGCGGGCACGGAGGAGACCTCTAGCTCACGGAGAGCCCCGGCCCGTCGCTCAGGGGGGCGTGGTTCGCACCGGGCTCCTCGCTCACAGAGCCCCTTGCCCGAGGTTACTTCTTCTGACGAGGAGGAGGAGCAGGAGGATGAGGAGCAGGAGGAGGAGGAGCATGAGCAGGAGGGGTCAGACGCCGAGGAGGGGTCTGACCGGGACGAGGAGGAGGAGCAGCAGCCCTCGGACCCGGAGTTCGAGGAGGACGAGGACTTGTTCGCACACCCGCTCCCCGAGCTAGGGAAAGTGTGGCCCGCGGACAAGAAACCTTTTCTGCGCGGGCCCACGCGGCTACCTGAGCCGCCATACCCCCACCGGCACCACTTGGTCAGACCGGACGGAGACACGTAAGTGATTGTTAATCACCGTTGCTACATTTTTGCTATATTAATTTTTCATCAAAACATAACTAACTAGCTTGTTTTTCTTTTGTGCATGTGCAGGTCCTTGGCGTATGTGGGGCCCAGGCCACCACGGCCCATGAGCGGCATCCTTGGGCTTCTTTGCAAGAAGCATTTCCCAGGCTTGGTCACCCTGGATGGCAAGGAGGAGCCAGCTGCTTCCTGGAAGCACTATGAGCAGGTGCCTGATGTGGCGGACAAATGGGGCCGGGTGTACGACCACTTAGGCACTCGGGTGATTTCAGATTTCTGGGTTAGTATATTTTCCAATGCTAAATGGATTTAGGGCAATATCTTTTGTGAAATATATATATATCGTGCTAATGTCTTCAATTTCTGCAATGGTTGTAGGACTATTTCACCTGCATCGAGGGGGAAGAGGGTAGGGCCACGGCTGTGCTGATCAAGATGGCCAAGAAGCTTATCCGTGACATGCACTACGAGGCGCGTGTGCTGTGCGTGGTTAAGTTCTACGCCAAATACTTGAACACCACGTTGTCCAAGAAGGACGCCCGACAGATTCACATGTCCGAGGTCCAATACTTGAAGGTAAGGACATAGTCTTTAAAGTTATTCGTATATGGCCGCCGGGTGGTCTCACGTGGCTCTAATTTTTTCAAACAGGTGGTGCCTCAGTGGCTGGCCAACAAGCTGCCTTGCTATAAGGTGATGGTCGCGAAGTGGGTGAGCGACGGGTACAAGGCGGAACACGCCGCGTGCCGGGCCCGGCGTCTTCTGCTGGGCGAGGGACACCGTCAGGGCGGCCTCACCCTCACCGGCATCGTCCAGAGAGGTAAATAACCGTTCATATTTTTCCTTTTCAATGCAATGTTCTTTGTAACTTTATAGGTTTGTGCTAATATACTTCTGCTTTCAATTGTAGGCCGAGAAGGGCAATGACATCACTCGCATGCAGGCCTTCCGTAGGACCCGGACCCCCAAGGTGCTGAAACCGGATGTACCGGCTGATCAGCAGTGGATCAACTCGCAATCCGGCAAGAAGTGGGACAAGTACGTCGAGAAGATGAAGGATAAGCACGGTCCTGACTGTGACCCCTTCACGGCCCCCTATGATCCACAGGTTGCTATGGTTGCGGGAGAGGGTCGAAGGAACGGCAGATTTGCCTTCGCCAATGGCGCCTTCGATACCACAGGTACACCCACACTCTCCCAGATCCGTGCGAGGTCAGTTAGCTCATCGCCCTCTATCGAGCGCCGCCCACGGCCAGGACTAGATGCCATCGCCGCTATGCAGGTACAATCATTCTTCAGCACCCGTATATCTTGTTTGCGTTGCGCAATTGTTGACATTAAACATCCCGTAGGATGAAGTTGATGAAAACAAGAGGATTGCGATGGAGTCACAAGAGAAGGTCCAAAGAATGGAGGCGCAGATGAGTAGCCAGCATGCATGGATGCAGGCAATGATGCAGGTATTATTTTCACCCCTTTTAGTTCCATTCATCATTATATGCGTGTAAACTCACCGGTCTATCTCTTTTCGTCTTTGCAGATGGTCAGCGCTCTTCCACGGGATCCATCAGCTCCTCCTCTACCTCCTCTACCGCCATTCAACCTCAACTTGGTAAGTTGGCTTGCAGCTTGTTAACTGATTCATTTTTCCAGCTTAGTCGACTAATATGGATCTTTATAGCGAAATGCTTCATCATCGGGAACCCAGAACGACATGGACCAGGACGGATCTCGAGCTGACGAAGACGAGTCGGCTCCGTAGACCTCCGTGCATAGTTGACTTAGGATCCCGTCGTTCTTGTGGCAACAAACATGAACTTGTCGACTTTTGAACTACTTAGGATGCTTCTACGATGATGCTTAAACATTTGTGACATGTATTATATGTTTATGGAGATATTTGGTGCATTTGTGATTTGATGTTATGCATTTTGGTGCAAATATATGTTTGATGTTATGCATTTGTTCCTATTTGGTGCAATTATGGGTGTTTTGATTGTTCTGATACTTCTATTGTGAAAGAAATAGAATTTGTAATTTGATTGCAGGGATTGAAGCAAATACAGCCAAATCTGGACAAAACAGCAACCTCTTTGCCGAGTGTAACACTCGGCAAAGACCCATATGGTCACTATGCCGAGTGTTACACTCGGCAAAGAGATTGCCCATGCGGCCAAATGGCACCTGGGAGCACGCCTTTGCCGAGTGGCCAAACAAACACTCGGCAAAGACTGCTCCCAGGTGCCATTTGGTCGCCTGGGCAACTTCGTTGCCGAGTGCGACACTCGGCGAACAAAGACTCGGCGTACACGGGAGGGGACTATGCCGAGTGCCGCGACACTCGGCATAGTCCCCACTCGGTGGAGTGAGCACGCTCGGCGAA
Source organism: Alopecurus myosuroides (assembly GCA_028641055.1). Taxonomy (NCBI): domain Eukaryota; kingdom Viridiplantae; phylum Streptophyta; class Magnoliopsida; order Poales; family Poaceae; genus Alopecurus; species Alopecurus myosuroides. The sequence goes on along the minus strand of CM054057.1, from coordinate 41,430,866 downwards.
GAGACACTCGGCAAACAGACATGCTGGGCGTACTGTTTCTGAGCTTTGCCGAGTCTCCAAGACACTCGGCGTATAGTCCACTCGGCTGAGCCAGTGAGCTCGGCGAAACGGCACTCGGCAACGAAGACACTCGGCGTACAAGGGCTTCCTTTTTGCCGAGTGTCATGCCACTCGGCGTACAGGACACGTGGCGCTACCAGGGACGCCTGGTCCCAGGTTCTTTGCCGAGTGTTGCACTCGGCAAAGAGGCGAGCACCGTTCCGTTATGGGACTAAGGAACGGATCTGTTCCAGGATAGTATGCCGAGTGTCCTCTGTAAATACTCGGCAAAGAGGTTGCCGAGCAGCCCGCGCTTTGACACGCGTACAACGGGGTATTTGCCGTCGGTAACTAGCGATTTTTATGGATACAGATCATCTGCCGAAATACAGACGACCTCATTCTCTCTCCTTGTTCTCTCACCTCCACCTCACCTAAAATCTTGCGTGGCACCTCTTATAGACAGCTGACTAGACTGCACTGTACATGCCCTTATTAGGAATTACAATTGTAGTTGCATCCGATGTTAGTTTAGCCGGTCTCGTCTACAACGTCTGTCCCGTCATGTTTTGTTTAGTTGTCGATTCAAATCATGCAAGATCGTGCATTCCGACCATTGCGAAATGCACACCCACATCGCTCCACTCGCTTGCGTGCGATATGGCTGAAGTAGTCCTTCCGTTGCTGCTACCATTTTTTGAAGGAGGATGTTGCTTTTACGGTTCTATTAGCGTTCTCAAGTTAGTTCTTTTTCCCGGCACGTGGGGGGAGGTTCCGGTATGTGATCAATGCAAAATGATAGGTCAAAAGAGATCTTGGAACACTTGATAGAAAAGATGATAAAACAAAATTAAAAGAATGTGGATCAACAATCTATTAAGTATTAACAAAAAGTTATTTTTCTTAGCTATTAGGCATACGATCGACTCATGTTGTTCTGATCACATTGTTGCGGTGCTGCTCCTCGCGAGCCGACAATCAAGACGACATCTAGCGTATCGAGCCATCGACCGATCTGGGTCAGCGATCAGTAATGTTTTATGGATGAAACGAAATACGACTATAAAGTTTTAGAAAAAGGGGCCGCTGACCAAACCAGTCAGTCACTACATAAACGGGCAGTTTGCCGAGAGAATACGCTCGTCAAATACAAAGCTCACAACAAATCGGGTGAAAGCCTCATGGCAAAGAAGTGCTCCCGGCAAACCCACTAAAAAGGTTACGTCAAAATATTGCTCACTACAAATACGTGGACACGTCGCCTCGCGGTGGTGTGGCTTGAGCCACCAGACGGCTTCCGCAACCCTCTGCGCCCCATCAGTGAGGCGTTCTTCTAGGATTTTCCTCACCTCCAGCATGAAGTGTTGGCCTCGGGTCTCGTGATGGCTTGAGCCACCAGACGGGTTCCTCAACCCTCTGCACCCCCATCAGTGAGGCGCTCTTCTAGGATTTTCCTCACCTCCATCATGAAGTGTTGGCCTCGATCGGGTCTCGGGGCGGCCTACATCTGTTTCGGCTCTCCTATGACGAGGGGGTTCGTGCTCAACCTGGCCCCCATCATGCACGAGGATGTGCTGATTTCGCTGGAGAGGGAGGAGGAGGCCCAGCGCGCTCCGCCGCGTGGACACCAGGCATGTGGGCTGCATTGGGCCTCACCTTTCCCCGTAAAGCACCTCAACCCCGTTGGGATCACTGTGCGCAATCCCTATATAGCGTCTATAGCGAGTCGGTACTCCGACTCTCCTGCATACATTTTGCAGACGGGTCGGCCCATTAACTCTATATTCGCTAGAAAAGCAATAAGTGTGAGAGGGGGATTCCAACCTGGTACGTTGCCATCAGAAGTGGAAGGGAGCAACCGTTGAGCTAGGCTACGGACTCATGCAAAGGTTCCCTTTTTTAGCTTTTTATAGGTTTGATTTTTTCATTTTCTTTTGCCATTTCTGTTTTTCTATTTCTATTTTATTTCTTTCTATTCTGTTTTCTTTTCCTTTTTATTCAAAAATATTCGTTTTGAAATCTGTTTAAACAAAAAGTATTCAAACTTAAAAATGTTTAAATTCAATTTTTGCTCGGATAAAAAATGTTTATGTTTTTTATTTGTTCAAATGAAAAAAACTTTCAGTTTTAAAATTTGTTCATTTAAAAAACTATATTTGAGAATTGTTCAGATTTGGAAGTCGTTCATATTTGAATTCTGTTCATTTTAAAAATTTGTTTATTTTTGAAAATTGTTCAGATTTAAAAATCGTTCATATTTGAAGTTTGTTTAATTTAAAATCTGTTGAAATTTGAAAATGGTTCATATAGTAGGGAACTGAACCTTATAGCTAGTTTTTTTTTCATGGTGGATGAGACTTGAAGCTTATAGCTAGCTGTTCAAATTTCTATAGTGAGCCAACAACCAAAGCTAGAGGATCCGTAGGCCATCTCAGCTAGCCATCCCATCCCCGTGGACTGCACTGGAGCGCCCGCGGCCAGGCCACCACAGCCACGATCCCACGACTAGCGAACGAGAGGACTGACGAAGAAAGACACGAACCAACGTACGAACGAATTGTGTACGTACCTGCTCCCCTTTACCTGCTCGCGTGGGCTTGGCCCATTTAGCTGCTCGCGTTACAGCGTTCGCTATGAGCACTATATAGGGAAACCCATCACTGTGGCCTTCGCTCGCTTCAGCGATGTGCTGGAAATCGACCTCTTTGCCTCCTTGGCAGGAACCTGATGACGGTCCACGTCGTGGTCCGTCTTGAAACTGTTCGGACGGTTGTGATATTTGGCCGAAAAAGGCCCTTGGTAGACAGGCTGGTGAAGATTAAGATTGTCCGGGTTTGGCCTACAGAACAGTCCTTCCTGAGTGGTGAGTGAGGCTGGACACGAGCCAGCTCGGGCTGGGCTCGGTGCGAGCTTCTGTTTAGCTTGCCCAAAAAAAGCTCGGCTCGGGCTGGCTCGTTTTCCCTTCGGTGCGGGAAAATTGGCTCGCTCCGAGCTTGTCAAAAACTCGGTGTAGCTCTGTCTGGCTCACGATTTTGGACGGAGACGGAGAAGACACACATGGAAACAGGGCTTCGGCGGTCTCTGGTGTCGAGGAAGATGCCGAGGATAGCCGGAAAGATGCATGGAAGCCATAGCCAAAGCCAGCGTGGCTGGGGAAACGCTGCTCCGATGGTAATTGCTCGTTGTTGACCGAAAAGGCAGATCGACGTGCGCGGCAGAGGCGCGGGCTGCTGCTCGACGTGCGCGGCAGAGGACTGGGAGTGGACGAGGGGGCTAGGAGTAGGGGGCAGCGACATCCGGCGGCGGCGACGACATCCTGTGGTCGTGTGGGCCGTGGCGGCGCATGGGAGATCTGGGACACGACGGGACGAGGGAGACGAGAACGCATGGTGAGTACATGACCGATGCCGCTGTTCCATTCACTCACGCAGCAACAAGCTAGCCCAATCCTCAGCTCTCGCTAAAAAAGCTGGGTCCAGGATTTTGGGCTCGACTCGGGCCATGACTCTCTCGGGCTGAGCCCAGCTCGGGGCGAGGCGCTGCTGGACCGGGCCGAGCCAAAAGCCCGTGACCGAACGTCCAGCCTGAGTGGTGAGTACCGCCGCTATTTCGGCCCGCCTCCGCCTCCGGCTTTCCGCCACATCAACCCAGCTCTTCTTGGTGGTCGATGGGGTGGGGGGCCTCTCCCTCAAACCTGCTCCCTCGCCGGCAACGGGACAGGCTTCGCCCATGAACGAGGGCGCCGCCTTCTGTTTCAGCAGTCCCCCTGGGTGGACTCGGAACCACGTGCACAACTACCAGTGATGTACCGCTCCTCCGTGAGCCCAGATACCGGGGCCTCACCCCTGTAGAGCTCCTCTGCCAGCTCAGAACTTACCACGACAACATCCAACTGCAGCTCAGTCACCATCACAGAAATTATGGAGGCGGCTCCTAGGACGGATGATCTGCGTGCCGTGGAGCCCGACGTGGGGGCGAGGGTGAGGGATGGAAGGACGCGACGGGAAGCACGAGAAACTGCCACAAGCTAAGTGTGCGGGAAAAGTGAGCCCAAGCTCCGGCTCTGCGCACAAGAGCCCGCCTCGCCAACAAGGTACCAGAGGCGTTTGTGGACATGATCACCAAGGCCATTAAGCGGCGCGAGCTACGGGACGCATTGTCTGGTTGCTCGGCCAAGCTCTAGGCTCGCGTCTCCAAGAACAAGTTGTTGGACCTGCCTCTCGGATCTCTGGGAATGGAGACTGTGTTCCACCTTCAGGGCGACGCATTCGTGAATGAACCCCTTGTGCTGCTCTGTTCTGGATGATGGGTCGGCCAGTGTCTCCCGTTAGTACGCTCGCGACTGCACATCCACCCATGTGTTCTTCCTTTTCCATTTGTTAACAAAATAGGCCCTCACTGTTTTTTGTGCCTTCGCCCAAGTGTCTGTACTTTGCACGGTGCTCCTATTTCTAATGGATAATGTTGCCTACCTTCGTTTTCGTTTCGAGTCCTGGCCCACTAGAGGGATGGGAGATGAGGACAAGTGCACCATGGTTCGGGATGCCCGTGTTTGGCGTTCTCGCCTCCCGACAAACTTGGCTCACTTCGCTGATGCTTGGCTCCAATGCTTACCCAGAGAGTGCCTCCCCTCCTCCCCCCCATTCCCTCTATGTTTTCTCCTGTAACTCATCTTGCCATTTTAGGCCTGTGTGATTGAAATATAAAATAATTCAACTGGGGTTTTCCCCGTGACCGTCAAAAAACAAAAGGAGCCCTTAGAGTTGAATAGCCGCGTGCTGTTCTCTTGCTTGGCTGGAAAAAGGTGATAATTACAGGCTTTCCTCATAGTAGAATAGTAGAATCATACACATGTGTTTTATAGCAAAGCTGCTACAGCACAATTACTCTGCACGTGGTGGTATACTACGTACAAAATATTGGTAGCAGCGCTTGGTGGCTCGAAAGGACAACTTAATTGTAGCTTGTAGCCATTTTCCTTGTTGGCTTTCAAACCAAGCAAAAGAGTGAGAAAGCACGAACAAGATGTTGAGGGAGAGCCCCTCCAACATTTTCCATCGTCGATCATTAACATCACCACACTTTTACCTCGGACTTGGCCGATGATTCTCCTGCTGTGTAAAGTAGGGGCACCATCGGAATTGCATGTAAGCCGGACGGACCACCTTTTATCTCCCCCACAAACTACACACGGGGCTTCCCCTCGTTCATTCCCTAGTCGTGGATAACTCATCGAAATACCCCAAATATCAGAAATTATAAGAATTGTTTCGATCAAACAAATTTATATCTGTTTTGGATCTAGAACGAAATTCTAAGGTAAAATATAGTTTGGTACCCACAGAAATTTCATGAAAAAAAGGGTAGTAACACTTAACCTATCGATTGGGTTGGGCGGTCGAATATCATGGTAAGTCCCTACAATCTCAGTATGGCGACGTTGACATCAAAAGTTCTGAGATCTTTATGCGAGGTAAAATGTAACATGGTACCCACTCAATATAAATTGCAATTTTAGACATCTTTTTCATGGACCAGGTCTAATTTGTTTTTTTATAGACGGTATTGACTCTGATGGACCCTGCTGGCGACCGGTCACTCTGGAAGTCAGACCCTCAAGCCAGCTGGCGCTCCAAGCGGGCTTCACGTGTCCGCACTTCTGTGGTGCAGAAGGGCCAAATGTTAAGAGGTTTTCTTCCCGGAAAAACATCCAAAGGGCAAGATGAGGTCGCTTTCCTGGCCGACGGCAGTGGCCCAAGGGCCAGGAGCAAGAACCAACCGGGTCATTGACCCAACCCGTGCGCGTTGAAGCGCATTACGCATCCATCCTTCTCTGTCGCCTCCCGCCTTCCGCCCAGCTGCGCAGGACGAGCTCAGCATCACAGACGGAGCCGCCGCCATGGAGCCCACCCGCGCGCACGTGCTCTCGCTCCATCTCTCCCACGCGTATATATGACGAGCTCCATGACCTGAGCTCAGCCAACACGCCCTGCCTTCTTCCACTTCACCACCGACACATCAATTTAAAGCAAGAAACCGAGTCCGCCATGTGTAGTTCCAATAATTTCACCGCCAATAATAGCCACGTGCACTTCCAGCCCAATCTGCAGCAGAGATTCTCTCCCAGGGACGGAGCTCCCGTATGACTCTGATCGTTTCAGGCTTTCAGCTAAGTTGGCTTAAGAAATGTGTCATCTGAACCCAATAAAAAATCACAGGTGACACCAGCGGCCCAGCCCAAGTTTAGAAGACTAAAATTGCCGGCCTAAATAAAGACCAAGTTGCAATTTATACATACATTAAAAGCCCAAACCAAAAGAAATAACGATTAGCTTGTATGTACCGTATACACGGCAGTACGCGAACGGCCGGCCGTCTCTTGGACTTTACTCTTGGTCTCTCCCGATCGATCTCAGCGGCCGGCCAAAAACCTAGAAACGAAACCTCAATTCCTGTCTCTCGCAGTCTCGCTCTCTCCGGTGCCGGCCGGCCGGCGGCAACACGGTAATCATCTGAGATTCTACACTCTCAGGTACGCCTTCAATCGCTAGACTCCAGATCGCCAGATCGCATCCATAGATCATCATAATATGTACGCCGGTCATGGAGGCGTGCGACCTCGACAGGCACGCGGCGGCGGCCAGGATCAGTCGTCCGATCCGAGAGCGGTGCTCACAACGTACCTAACGTTCCTGGAGCACAAGATCGGCCACCTCCGCGGGATCCTCTGCTCCACACCCAGCCCAAAGCAGCAGCACGCCATCGTGTCTGCCGAGCTCCTCTGCATCATCGTGCAGCTCGTCTCCATCGCCGACGACCTCGCCACCTCCGCCGGCGACGAGGACGCGGACCACGCAGCATTGCCTCCGTTTTCGATCTCCACGCACGACGACTCTGACCACCACGGCGAGGAAGCTACCGCCGACGAAGCAGAGCACCCGCACCCGCAGACAGGGGCGTAGGAGGTGGTGCAGATCGAGAAGGAGGACATCCTGACGCCGCACGCGCACGCCTGCAAGGTGTGCGGCAAGGGCTTCAAGCGCGACGCCAACCTCGCGTGAAACAAGAATGAGATGTTCTCGATTCCTCGTCCACCTTCTCGGTGTCGGTCTCTCTGATAGTACGAGGAGGGTGAAGAATCGTGTGACAAGTGGGGGAATCGCGTTTTGCCTACTTACATTGTAGGTTCGCCTCGACGAAACAGTTTTGTGAAGAGGATGATGTGGTTGCACGTCTTCGGTCCTCTAGATCTAGTTCTGATTGACGATGGATGGCCAGGTTTCCCTTGTCGAGGAGTGCGTGAGGTTTTTATTCATCGCTTTCCTCTGGATGCAGCTCTGGTGTTTTGTTCTTAATATATGTTCTTTGGCTCTTTGGGGAGTAACTATTTGTACTCACTCCATTTAAAAAAAAAGATGTTTGACTGTTTTTCCTAAATTATATGTATCTAGAATTTAGTTTAGTGATTTTTGTGCATATACATTTTAAACATTTAATGACTTGAAACGGAGGTAGTGGGTATTAGCTAAGAATGGACTGGTTGACCCTTCGTGAACGCGTCAAGTGGTTGATACTTATTGAAAAACACAAAAGCTAATACCTCCGATCCATTTTTAAACGTCGCAGGAAATGAAATAGCCACGAGAAAATTAATAGTACAACTCGCGACACTTAAATAGGATCGGAGGGATTATCAACTTTTGATTCCCCGCAAAGAAAAAAAAGAGAGAAAAAAAAACTGGAGACTCTTACGGTATGGTTCATGATCGAAGCTTCAAGCGCAAGGCTATCGTCACTAATGAAGTGTGAAGGTTGTGAAATTCCGAAAGAAAGACCATGCATGACTCCTGAACTCGTGTATTTTTAATAGATGGTCCAGGGTAGGTGGATTCGTAGTCACGCATTCCATTTCGTTTTCTGTCAATCCTCTCCACCAACCTGTTTAAACAAAATACACCTAGGCTTGTTGGCCTTTTCTTTAGTTTGTGGATTTGATCATGGACAAACTGCTCAATTTTTGGCACACATGATGGAAATTCGATCCAAAACGGAATATCAAAGTGTAGCCCTCGGTTTCAAAATTCGAAAATCATATTTGAATAGTCCCAACAAATTAAAACAACAATATTAGATGTAGACAATAGTGCTTCCTACACGGGTATAAAATCTCAACTCGAAATTGTCGGCCTACACAAAAGTAACAAAATCCGAAAGATTTTAGACGGTTTATATTTTACACTATTCACTACTTTAATATATTTTTTCATGTTTTTCTACATGTAGTATTTTTTTATAGATTCTATAAAAGCTTTTTTAATGTGATTAACAAAGTAGCTATATGCAGCTCGCAGCTCGGGCTATATATCACTTCACTGGTATCCAGAATCCCAATCACTTTTGAAATAGCACGGTCATCTCAAACCTTACACCTACCTAGACTTGCTAAATTTGATGTTACTCGTGGGTCCCATCTTGTCAACCTCTAGTTACCACGTCATCCTACAACTTGAATTTACCACCATCTTAGGCTTAGCGTCATCAAGTATAGGCAATGTCATGTCCTCTCGAGGTATTTTCTCCACTCGCCGTCAATTACTATCCTTTCACCTTATTGTTCTAAGTCCACTATTGTATTTTAATTTGGACGTTCCGGCGACTTGGAACGTGCATCATCTGTACTACCGTCGTCCTATAACTTTTTTTTTTGTACAATATCAATGTTGCAATCTTAGGCTAAGAGGTTAAGATTTTGATCCGACTAATGTGAAAAATGACCAAAAAAAATGCATGTACATAGCTTTCTATCAATTATTGGTGTTTGGCCAATTCTAGTTTAAATGACAAATAAACTCCAAAGTTGTTGGATGTTAACATGAAGATTTGTGATGATTAGTTGCACAATTAGTGTCACTAAATAAATTTTAGTTGCATAGTTGCAATCGGATTAGTCTGAATGTTTGGGTTAGGAATACTTCAGTTCGGGGAAAATAGGTCCAAGCTTGTTTATTCGATACTTAAAAAATAACTGTTTTTTCAGGGATACTAAAGTATTAATACTACGATATTTAGTTACAACAAAACACATCGATCTATTTTAAACTATGGTATTTTGAAAAAGTGCAGTATTACTCAAATATGTCAAAGATAATTTGGTACCAAATGCAGCCCAAATCTTCTTCTATTACACCACATGACTACAATTGAAAAACAAAAAATACTCGGATTTTCCTTTAGTTGCAACTAAACACTTTGCATTTATTCTAACATGGCAACCGGATAATTGATCAAAGTAACCAAATTGGGTGTCAATCTATCACTCTGCAAGTCAGACCCAAAGCCTGGCGGTCCAAACACACTTTTGTTGATAAAAAATGGGCCAAATATTTTCATGTCCAAGCATCACGAAGGATAAATACGACATTGTTTTCATGTCCGAAGGTAGTGCCCCAAGGGCCAGGAAGACAGGAGCCCAGCCGAAAGAATCATCGTGTCAATTACCAAACTCGTGCGCGTTCACATCCTCCGGCATATCCTCCCTCCTTATTACGGCGCGGTCGGCGGCTGATGTGGAGCCCATCCACGTGAGCACGCATTATCAATCTTGTATATATAACAGCTTTTGATAGGGTAGATCTGAATTTTCTAGACCATCTCTTCCTTGAATGAAGTTTTGGTCTGAAGTAGACATTGGATCAAAATGGCCACTAGAGGAGCTACAGTCGTTGTCAAAATAAATAATTTAGAAGGAGATTTCTTTTTAACCACTAGAGGCTTGCGAGAAGGGGACCAAATATCGCCAATCCTTTTCAATTTGGTTGTGAATACTTTCACAAAATTGTTTGCTAAAGCTACAAACACAAATTTAATTAAATGGCTCTGCTCTGACTAATAACTTGGAGGGTTAGTAAGTTTGCAATACGCTGGTGATACAATTAATCGTGTTCCTTCATAACAATGTTAATATGGCCAGTAGCTTCAAGATAGTATTGACCCTTTTGAATACATCTCGTGTATGAGGATTAATTATGACAAAAGTGAGCTAATTCCAATTAATATAGAAGATAAGGAAATCTACCCACTCCAAGCCATAATAGGATATCTTGTAGGGAATTTCCCAATCAAATACCTAGGGATACCTTTGCCCTTTGATAAAATTAGGAGATAATACTTGCAACCCACAGTCGAAAAAACTATGGAAAGGTTAGCTTGTTGGCGAGGGAAACTTCTCTCCTATGTTGCAAGAGTCACCTTGATTAGATCTTGTCTTGGAAGTTTCTTCGTGTATCTCCTCTCTTTCTTTAAATTCCCAAAGTGGACGGTAGACCTTATCAACTCAAAAATGTCATATTTTCTCTGGAATGACTCCGAAGTAAAGAGAAGGCTCCATTTAGCAAGTTTGAAACTGGTCTGTATGCCTAAAGAACTGGGAGGTTTAGGCATCCCTAATCTTAGATATATTAACCTCTATCTCCTAGCTTCTTCGGTAAAGAGATATGTTAATGGAGAGGGTAAGCTTTGAAAGCGGTTGATACGTCTCCAACGTATCTATAATTTCTGATGCTCCATGATCATATTATGTCAATTGCTACATCTTTTCTCCCTTATTTATAGCATTTTTAATACGTTTTCTAGGACTAGCCTATTAACAAGATGCCAAGTGCTAGTTCCCTGTATTATGTTGTTTTTTGTTTCAGAAAAGTTATTCTGGAAACATTCTCAGAATTGGACCCACAAAGCCTGAAGTGCCTATTTTCCCCGGAAGCATCCAGAACACCGAAGGAGAGTCGAAGACGGGCACCTGGGGGGCCACACCATAGGGTGGCGCGGTCTCCCCCTGACCACGCCAGCTATGGGTGTTTGTCCCCCAGGCCTCCACTTTCTTTGCCCTTTCGCCTATTTATTCCCCCCGGATGGAAAACGTTAAGCACCTGATCAAAAATCCCTAAAAAGTTCCGCAACCGCCGTCGTCGTCAACCCTAGATCAGGGTGTTCTGGAGCTGTCTCCCGGCACCCTGCCGGAGAGGAAATCATCACCGGAGGCTTCTACATCTCCATGCCTGCCACCAGAGTGATGCGTGCGTAGTTCATCCCTGGACTACGGGTCCATAGCAGTAGCTAGATTGTTGTCTTCTCCGCATATGCCTCCATGTTTAGATCTCGTGTGCTGCCTATCATGATCGTGATTGATCTTATGTAATTCTATATGATGTGTTTGTTGGGATCCGATGAATATTGACTTTATGCCAAGTTGATTATAGTCTTTACTTCATATGTTATTTGTGATCTTGCATGCTTTCCGTTACTAGTGGTTCTCTGGCCAAGTAGTTGGTAGTGACTGCAAGAGGGAGTATTTATGCTAGATAGTGGGTTCATACCTCCTTTTCGCCTGTGCTCGAGTGACAGAAACGTGACGAGAGAGGATGTGTTGTTGCCACTAGGGAAAAAACAATGGTGTGAGTGCCCGCATGCACAAGCATTGCTTACATTACACACATTGTGTATATGAATGTTTTCATGAAAAAATCAAGGTAGGGCGGCTTCCCTATCTTACCCTACTAGGAGCTCCGCCCCTGCTGATGAGCGGCAACACCTATCCTCACGAGACATCTCGAGTTTCTGAAACTCCGAGTGGTTTGAGCTCTTGCAAGCTGTTGCCACTTTTCTGGGTACCAAAATGTAAATGCGCGTGAAACTTTGACCAGCAGACTACCATGCGATCTCGCAGGAATGGACGAGAAGGATAGTGCCGGGAGCCAACTTACATGTGGAATTGTATCTTCCTCAAAACGGAGCACACAATTGTTCAGTTTCATAAGTTGCAAGCAGAAGAACCTCAAGCAAGAGAGGTCTGCAATCTATGCTTAACTAACTTCTTGATGTACAGTAGAAAAATATTTTCAGAATATAATCTTCTTTTTACGGATCAACAAATAGTTGCACCAAGGCCATGAACATGATGAATTTAAGATATGTTCTTTTTTCACAAGTCAAAGAAGAGGTCTACATGCTGCATTGTGAGTACACAACATTACATTCACTAAACACAAATGTTCAGTTTTAGATGTGTCATGCCTCAGGCAGAATCATAACTTGTTGAACTACGGAAGCAAATAATTTGTGCCCCGAAAAAAAAGAAGAGCATAACCCTAAACCCAGACCGGTACCAATACGGTGGACTTCCTCTCTCTCAATAAATAAATAAATAAATAATAGACTTTATATAGTTTTAATCGACAAAATCATGTTACAATCAACGGTCCGAGAAAAAACATCCTTGACGGAACCGGACGGTACCCGTGGTTCGGTGCCAATCACCCTAAAAAAGCTTTTCAATACAAATATTGTATTCTCTAACATATGCTTGTGATGTTGTATGTAACTAAACTATATATGGCCGAGCAGAATACTATCGACACTCATGCATGAGGTCTAAAAATGGGAGATACTGAAAAACAAAAATGTACCATGATAATGAATGTACGTCTGTAAGTTGAATCGTCTTACCAGAGTAGAAGGGATCATGAACGCACAAGGATATTAGTGATAATGACATCCAAAGTGAATGTACGTATCTCTACTATCAATTATTAGGACTTACACTACAGGAATCGCCCGATATGAAGACGGCCAGCAGCCGTCGGCACAGGCTAAAACCCCGTCGGCACAGGCTGTGCCGATAGCAACCGTCGGCACCCTTCCGTCGGCATATGTCCGCGTCGGTATAGGTCAACTGACCGTCGGCACACTAAAAGCCGTCGGCGTAGGGCTAGGCCGACGGCAAAGCCGTCGGCATACCACGCTCTATGCCGACGGCAATATTTCCAAAATAATTGAAAAAAAAAGATCAAGAAAAAATTCGAATTTTTTTGAACTTTTTTGAAATTCTATTCCAGAAATTTTCACTTAACTGCATATTTAATCTCTAACTCTAATTACACAATTAATCTAGTCAACATACTTAACTTAGTCAAACTTCCCGTTCGGTCACCCATCCTGAAATTCCTCCAGCCCAAGCACGCTTAACCTTTGAGTTTCTTCCAAACTAGATTCCATATGAGATGTTAGAACTTACTGATATTATTATCATATCAATCATATTAACCTGTGGGGAATGATGTTAAACTTTTCTATTGTTTAAATTTAAGACAATATTTGAACAAATAACAATGATTATATAATTATCTTTATTGACTAAATAACAATATAATGTTATAAATTACTTTATTTTGTGAATAAATTATTTAATATACAATAATTTATATCTTTAAATCCGTAAATCGAAATTTGACAAATAAAATGTCTAAATCGATTAGAAAAATTAGAGAAATTCAAATATAACATCCATATAAAAAAAACATAGATAGTTTTAAAAAATTTAAACTGTTTTGATGAATAGCCATTGTGGCCATTTTGACAGTTTCTTCCGATTTAGCTGGAAACAGGCCAAATGACGGGTGTAATGGCCAAATCCATGGCATAGTTTGTTTAAATGTGCCCATATTCCACACAATCATGCATATTGGAAGCACGGAAAATGTTCCTGAAGAAGGTTTCCTTTTCTTTGAATAAAAAACCATTTTTCATTCTCCGAGTGTGAAAAATGGCTTTTTTGTGAAGCATCAACCACAAATATGTTGCAAAACCTAGGAGCTGCATTTTTTGAAAATACTAGAACATGTTATATGCACAAATAACTAATTATTTTCCTCTGAAAAGATTTTCATCCACCTCTTTTGAAAAACACAAGTTTCTGCCGATTCAGTTGGAAACGGGTCAAATTTGAACTACAGGTGCCTCGTAGTTTGTTCATGATTTTCAGAAAAAATCATTTTTAGGTACACAACTACCTATTTAATCAGAGATACACCAAGAGTTTCTCAATATTTAAGCCCTAGCTACGAACGGTCATGCCCGCCATCTTGACTTTTTCATGAAACCGACTTAGAAAATTCCATAAAATTTTAAAAACCCCAAAATGATGCAAGACCTTCGCGTGGTGTCATTACATATGCCCTAGTATCCACCAAAAATAGTAAACCTGGAATACGACAGTTGTGTCGAAAATATGTTCACATAAATGAGCTATCTCCTACGAACATTCTAGGGTTTCGAGCCAAATGACGGGTGTAATGGCCAAATCCATGGCATAGTTTGTTTAAATATGCCCATATTCCACACAAACATGCATATTGGAAGAACGGACAATGTTCCCGAAGAAAATTTTCCTTTTCTTTGAATAAAAAAACCATTTTCCATTCTCCGAGTGTGAAAAATGGTTTTTTTGTGAAGCATCAACCACAAATATGTTGCAAAACCTGGGAGCTCCATTTTTTGAAAATACTAGACCACGTTATATACACAAATAACCAATTATTTTCCTCTGAAAAGTTTTTCATCCACCTATTCTGAAAAACACAAGTTTTTGCCGATTCAGTTGGAAACGGGTCAAATTTAAACTACAGGTGCCTCGTAGTTTGCTTATGATTTTTGGAAAAAATCATTTTTAGGTACACAACTACCTATTTCATCATAGATACACCAAGAGTTTCTCAATATTCAAGCCCTAGCTACGAACGGTCATGCCCACCGTCTTGACTTTTTCATGAAACCGACTGAGGTAATTCCAGAAAATTTTAAAAACCCCAAAATGATGCAAGACCTTCTCGTGGTGTCACTATATATGTCCTAGTATACACCAAAAATAATAAACTTGGAACACGACAGTAGTGTTAAAATATGTTCACATAAATGAGATATCTCCTACGAACATTCTAGGGTTTCGGGCCAAATGACGGGTGTAATGGTCAAATCCATGGCATAGTTTGTTTAAATATGCCCATATTCCACACAAACATGCATATTGGAAGCACGGACAATGTTCCCAAAGAAAGTTTTCCTTTTCATTGAATAAAAAAACCATTTTCCATTCTTCGAGTGTGAAAAATGGCTTTTTTTGTGAACATCAACCACAAATATGTTTTAAAACCTGGAAGCTGCATTTTTCGAAAATACTAGACCATGTTATATGCACAAATAACCAATTATTTTCCTCTGAAAAGGTTTTCATCCACCTCTTTTGAAAAACACAAGTTTCTGCCGATTCAGGTGGAAACTGGTCAAATTTGAACTACAGGTGCCTCGTAGTTTGCTCATGATTTTCGGAAAAAATCATTTTTAGGTACAAAACTACCTATTTCATCATAGATACACCAAGAGTTTATCAATATTCAAGCCCTAGCTACGAACGGTCATGCCCGCCGTCTTGACTTTTTCATGAAACCCACTTAGAAAATTCCAGAAAATTAAAAAACCCCAAAATGATGCAAGACCTTCGCGTGGTGTCATTACATATGTCCTAGTATCCACAAAAAATAATAAACTTTGAATACGACAGATGTGTTGAAAATATGTTCACATAAATGAGCTATCTCCTACGAACATTCTTGGGTTTCGGGCCAAATGACGGGTGTAATGGCCAAATCCACGGCATGGTTTGTTTAAATATGCCCATATTCCACACAAACATGCCTATTGGAAGCACGGACAATGTTCCCGAAGAAATTTTTCCTTTTCATTGAATAAAAAAAATCATTTTCCATTCTCCGAGTGTGAAAAATGGCTTTTTTTGTGAAGCATCAACCACAAATATGTTGCAAAACCTGGGAGCTGCATTTTTTGAAAATACTAGACCATGTTATATGCACAAATAACCAATTATTTTCCTCTGAAAAGGTTTTCATCCACCTATTTTAAAAAACACAAGTTTCTGCCGAATAAGTTGGAAACGGGTCAAATTTGAACTACAGGTGCCTCGTAGTTTGCTCATGATTTTTTGGAAAAACTCATTTTTAGGCACACAACTACCTATTTCATCATAGATACACGAGGAGATTCTCAATATTCAAGCCCTAGCTACCAACGGTCATGCCCGCCGTCTTGACTTTTTCATGAAACCGACTTAGAAAATTTCAGAAAATTTAAAAAACCCCAAAATGATGCAAGACCTTCGCGTGGTGTCATTATATATGTCCTAGTATCCACCAAAAATAATAAACTTGGAATACGACAGTGTGTTGAAAATATGTCCACATAAATGAGCTATCTCCTACGAACATTCCAGGGTTTCGGGCCAAATAACGGCTGTAATGGCCAAATCCAGAGCATAGTTTGTTTAAATTTGCCCATATTACACACAAACATGCATATTGGAAGCACGGACAATGTTCCCAAAGAAAATTTTCCTTTTCATTGAATAAAAAACCCTTTTTCCATTCTTCGAGTGTGAAACATGGCTTTTTTTGTGAAGCATCAACCACAAATATGTTGCAAAACCTGGGAGCTGCATTTTTCGAAAATACTAGACCATGTTATATGAACAAATAACCAATTATTTTCCCCTGAAAAGGTTTTCATCCACCTCTTTTGAAAAACACAAGTTTCTGCCGATTCAGATGGAAACGGGTCAAATTTGAACTACAGGTGCCTCGTAGCTTGCTCATGATTTTTGGAAAAAAACATTTTTAGGTACAAAACTACCTATTTCATCATAGATACACCAAGAGTTTATCAATATTCAAGCCCTAGCTACGAACGGTCATGCCCGCCGTCTTGACTTTTTCATGAAACCGACTTAGAAAATTCCAGAAAATTTAATAAACCCCAAAATGATGCAAGATCTTCGCGTGGTGTCATTATATATGTCCTAGTATCCACCAAAAATAATAAACTTGGAATACGACAATTGTGTTAAAAATATGTTCACATAAATGAGCTATCTCCTATGAACATTCTAGGGTTTCGGGCCAAATGACGGGTGTAATGGCCAAATCCATGGCATAGTTTGTTTATATATGCCCATATTCCACACAAACATGCATATTGGAAGCACGGGCAATGTTCCCGAAGAAAGTTTTCCTTTTCATTGAATAAAAACACCATTTTCTATTCTCCGAGTGTGAAAAATGGCTTTTTTGTGAAGCATCAACCACAAATATGTTGCGAAACCTGTGAGCTGCATTTTTTGAAAATACTAGACCATGTTATATGCACAAATAACCAATTATTTTCCTCTGAAAAGGTTTTCATCCACCTCTTTTGAAAAACACAAGTTTCTGCCGATTCAGATGGAAACGGGTCAAATTTGAACTACATGTGCCTCGTAGTTTGCTCATGATTTTTGGAAAAAATCATTTTTAGGTACAAAACTACCTATTTCATCATAGATACACCAAGAGTTTCTCAATATTCAAGCCCTAGCTACCAACGGTCATGCCCGCCGTCTTGACTTTTTCATGAAACCGAGTTAGAAAATTCCAGAAAATTTAAAAAACCCAAAAATGATGCAATATCTTCGCGTGGTGTCATTATATATGTCCTAGTATCCACCAAAAATAATAAACTTGGAATACGATAGTTGTGTTGAAAATATGTTCACATAAATGAGCTATCTCCTACGGACATTCTATAGTTTCGGGCCAAATAACGTGTGTAATGGAAAAATACTGGCATAGTTTGTTTAAATATGCCCATATTCCACACAAACATGCATATTGGAAGCACGGACAATGTTCCCGAAGAAAGTTTTCCTTTTCATTGAATAAAAAAACCATTTTCCATTCTCCGAGTGTGAAAAATGGCTTTTTTTGTGAAGCATCAACCACAAATATGTTGCAAAACCTGGGAACTGCATTTTTAAAAAATACTAGACCATGTTATATGCACAAATAACCAATTATTTTCCTCTGAAAAGGTTTTCATCCATCTCTTTTGAAAAACGGATGTTTCTGCCGATTCAGTTTGAAACGGGTCAAATTTGAACTACAGGTGCCTCCTAGTTTGCTCATGATTTTTGGACAAACTCATTTTTAGGTACACATCTACCTATTTCTCATGATTTTTAGGTCCACCTAGATTTTGGTTGGATTCAGACGCCCCACAATCCTCTCAGACGAAATTGTTAACCCATTATTGTTAGTTGCGTTCTTTCTCTTGATTTTTTCTAATTATTTAGCTTTAACAATATGCATGATAATTTATATATGTTTCTCCTTTTCGAAACGAGCTAAAGAACGTCAAAATCCGAGATGGAATGCAAAAGTTATGATCAAAACGGTGATTAAGTAAAAAAAAAGAAATTTGAGCTCAATTGTTTTTTCGCAATTCGGAATTCCCTCTTAGGGTCGATGCCGACGGCAGCCGTCGGCGTAGCTCAAAAAAAAAAGGCCGTCGGCATAGCTAATTTAATTTTTTCGCAATTTAAGATTTCCTCACGGGGTCTATGCCGACGGCCCCGACAAATTGCCGTCGGCATATCGGGTGATTTCTGTAGTGTTACTTGAGTAAGCTGTAGCTTGCGCACGTACATGTAGACAGTAGCTTCAGTTGGCCAACATCCGAGCAGACATTAACACGCGGATATGGAAATAACTCAGATTGTGTGTGTCCATTTCATACAACTTTAATATCTATTGGATGGCTGGTGAATTATTAGCACAAAATTATTTTACGACGGCGTGAGTAAAGAGACTCCCAGTTCAAGCACAACTAGCTTTATATAATGTGCTCCCCTTAGCAAAAATGCAAATGGGTAGTAGACAGGGCAACGTCTCGACGAGAGTACGGTAATAGACAACGCGAGTGATTACGGAATGGAAGTTATTAGGAACAACAATTATACGTCTGTTGAGTGTTAGCTTTGAGCATCCGTTCATCGAAGTTGCGATTGATATGGGCGGCGCTAGCACTCGTGCAGAATCCTAACACCCAGCCCCTGTAAAATGTAGACCCACCTCGCTCATGTCGCTTGGAATTGTGATCACACGAGTCCTTCAGTGGCTGCTACTGCATCAGACTACCTAGCGGTGCGGGATCCTCTACTTACCGTGCGGCGACGCTTGCTGACTCGTGCGCTCACAGGGCATCGCTGAGCAAAGAGTCAAAGGCTTCACACAAGGCGGGGATAGCATCACATCACGGGAGCTCACACAGGTGTTGGAATAACTAGTACTGCAAAACTTGCACCGGCAAAAAAAAATGCTACAGTACATCTTACGGCATTTTGCAACTGTATGTCTCGACATTGCACTGTCCAGCTACTACTTCGCAATGCGGCTAAATTAGGAACGTGTACACGTGAAAGCTGCCTACGTGCGTGGTTGCTTGCCGGAAAAAAATCTTTTTGGTTTGACATGTCTTACCAATGTTAAGTCATCGTGAAGAAGTTATAAGTTACACCCACCAGCTAGCTAGGGATGCTTACCAGATAAAATACTCATATAGTTGCCACATTCATGTCATTTAAGAAAACTTGTCGCTGACATGCAAGGTTGCCGGCTAAACCAGGGATATACTTATCACTTGTTTTTCCAGCAATTTTGTTTCTATTTTTTTTCCTGCATTTTTAAAATTCGACCCTAGGGAGCTGATGCATTTATCAGGACACAAAGAGAAACATGAATATTAATAGCGCGAAATTCGATACAAGCATGTCACATGACACAAGACAAACTTCACCACCGAGATCATCAACGGGTGACAAAAGACATGTTGAAACAGGTGACAAAAGACATGTTCATCACATATTGGTCATCGCCGAGACAACACACACTTCACCGTCGAGATCATCATCACTACAAAATGAAAGACAACACCCGTTTAGCATGTCAAATGGTGCAAGTCAAAGTTGATGAATGGCAAATGGATCAAGTCCGAATTTTGCATGTAGAGTTTTCTTGGAACTAACCAGCATCGACAATTGTCGGCGGGTCTCGGGGATTTCTCCATGGGGAAAGTGACGAGGCGAGGCAAAGACACCACCAGAAGGACCACCTAGGCGAAGTGGAGTGACAGTGGGTGACCAGTGGGGCGAGGCCGAAGCACGACCAAAGAAAGTTTGGGATTGAGATGATCCCTACATGTTTGAGAAAATTTTGGAAAATATTGATGTGCAAGAAACGGTCATTGATTCATGTCGACAAATCACTCGGATGATCCGGTTGGGTTTCGAGTAGGAGAACGAAATTCGCGCTGCCGGATACGTCAGCTAACAAAGGGCACGATTTACCCAGCTTCGTGGCCCTCATAGAGGTAATACCCTTACTCATGTTTGTATGTCTTTGTATTATGAATATTGGTGACAGTGGTGGATGCGCAAGCCGAGAGATTTTATCTCGAGCTATGTCTACGGTGGTCAAAACTAGATTGGTTCCCCCCCTCAGGTGGCTCTCCCAACCTTTAAATAGGTGGTTGGGTCTCAAGCCGTACCCGGGGGAGGGTTACAAACCCTAGCCCTAGTAAGTGGAAACCTTCAATCTTGTCCCGCAAGTTTTGCCACTAGTAGAAAAAGACCTACCAGTGAAGATCAAAATGCAGTCACCGCTGGCGAACAGTGTAAAATTTGAAAATAAATTTTTTCGCATTATTTTTTTTCAAAATTTCAAAACATTTGGATTGGGAAAACTTTAATCGCAATGTAAGTTTTGTTCACTTTTTTTTTGCTTGATTTCAATTTTAATTGTTCACTTCCCGCTCCGTCAACCATCCTCCCACTACTCTAGCCCCAACACGCTTAATTTTTTAGTTCCATTCATATGAGCTACCTAGGAATAACTCATTCTTTCTTGTAAGTATAGTACTATCAATTCTCTTAACTATTGGACCATATCTACAAATCTGTAATTACATATTCGACAATTGATATGTCTAAATTGATGAGAAAAACAAGAGGAATCCAAATATGACATCCATATCATCTTTTCTTAAAAAAAATATTTTTTTTATTCTATTAAATTTTTTTATTAATTTTATTTTGTAGCAAAGTTTCGTCTATCTCAAATAACTTTTTTTCCTTTTTGAATTTGCCGATTCTGTGAAAATCTGACCGGGTAAACGCGTGTTTTCCTTTTTGATATATTAAACGAGTTTTTCTACGTCATATGCAAAAGTTATGGCAGTTTTATGTTTTATTTTCGAATTTTGCATAAAAGGTCAAAATCATATTTCAAATTTTCTATACCAACTAGACACTACACCCTATCCACATATCAAAGGATTTTAGTTTTTTGAACATTTTATCATTTTTGTTTGGGTTTTAGAAAACTAAAAAAGCGGTCCACCGGGGGGGTGTCTCTATAGCGAAAAAATCCAAAATCATCCGCTGACGAACCTATATGTTTCCCAGTGGGTATAATAAAGCTGGCGAACCAGCCCCCCTGTTCGCCAGTGCTAAGGTACGTAGCGCTGGCGAACCAGCATCCCTCTTCGCCAGCGGTACTTATGGCCGCACGCACCCTCAATCCCACCGTTACCGCTGGCGAACAAAATGGCATGTTCGCCAGCGGTAACATGGGTAGCGCTGGCGAACACGGGTTCGTGTTACCTAGCGGTAATAGTGCTGGCAAACGTATATCTTTGTTCGCCAGCGGTAAAGTGGTGGCTATAGCCTATTTCCTACTAGTGCGCGGGTAGTCCGCTGCTGGGCCTTCTATAGCCACGAGGTAATCCTTTGCGCTGGGCTTCAGTGCTGGGTCTTAGACCAGGTAGGCCCACTCGATAGGTCCTGAAGTCATCCCCACGTCAGTAACCCCCGAGTGTTTGTTCGACTCAGAATAGTCGAGTAAGCACTCAAAACTTGTTTTTGGATCTCACGACTGAGTTAGTCGAATACTTGATCCGAAGGTTGTGTACCCTGTGTGAGATTTAATCGAGTATGTAGTGGTAAATGCGCCCTATGTTGATTTTTTCACAGAAGGGTATGGCTCAATCGTTTGTCTCTTCCGAAAGATCAGGGCCAATTAATTGCTTCTCGGGCAAATACAGTTTTAGCCTACACGAATTCGAGACCTTCGACTCGAACTCGGCGAGGTGATCATTGCGACTAGGACGTGGAGGACATATCGAGTCGAACTTAACCTTAAACCGATACCCGGCGCGTCTGTTAGGATTTTTCTTCGTGTTGTTGACACGGAAAATTTACTGGAGGACGCAGCTCGAGTGCGATTCCAGGCCCACAGGACAGCTTCGGTCTTAACTTCGTATTTGAAATAATACGGCATCCGGATGTAACTCGTCGGCCGAACAATCCGGGATAAAATGATGTGTTAGTACATCGTAATGCGGAATTGTGGGAGCCGCGTACTCGCGATATTCTTTTGGATGTGTAGCGAGTGTTGTCTTCTGTTCCTGAATAGTGGCGAGTGCCTCTGCTATCATTCTGCGATCTTGGAGCGAGATGATCTTTTTTCTTTGGATCTATAAGAAAGAAAAAATTTCTCGTGAGGTTCATACGAAAGAAGTTTCTTGTTATAAGGTGTGCAATGACGTCACCGCGCACTCGCCTGCTCCCGATGGGACGTGACGCAGTGGGGGGGGGGGGTTGGGCCCATTTTGTCAGCTTTTTGACAGGAGACGAGCCGTCGTGTACCGTTTTTTTGCTGGAAGCGCAGTAATTATGCATGATCTTGCATAAAAAATCGTGCGGGGTAACCACCCTCCTCCTCTTCGTTTCAGCTTCGCATATGGCGGCGGGGATGCGTGCCACGTATGTAGATCAATGGCTCACAACGATCCAGTGGTAGTATAAATAGTGGGTCTTAGGGAAAAGATCAGTATCCCCGGTCCTCATTCATATTCTTCCTCCTCTAGCGCGCCCACCTTCCTCTGTGAGAAAAGACGAGCTCAAATGGCGGGAGCGAAGAAACGTGCTGCGAATGCGGCCTCCGGTAAGGAGACGCCCAGCTCCTCGACGGCTAAGGTGAGGAGGACGGGCGAGTAGCGCCCTTCTAACACGACGAAGAAAAGCATCTCTGAGATGCAGAGGGAGGGACTACTCTCACCCCCCCCCCCCGAAAGTTCCAGCCGTGTGCGCATGGCATCAAAGGGAGAAGAGGTGCCCAGTCCACGAGCCAACGAGCGCGTCGCTTTCTCAGAGCATATTGCCCGAGGTTTGTCGTTCCCCCTTCATCTGTTTCTTTTCGGGCTGTTGTATGTCTATGTCATACAGCTGCACGATCTCCCCTCCAACGCAGTGCGGCACATTTTGTACTTCATCGTGATGTGCAAAAACTTCCTTGGCATTCGCCCACATTGGGGGCTGTGGAAGGCTATTTTCCAGGTGAAAATCTTCCGGGAGAAGCTTCTCGCTGGCGAGAAGGTCGGGTAGCCGCTGACGTCCGGGGGCTTCGGGATCCAGACGACCAAAGAATTCCCGTATTTGGAGATGAATTTCGTCGAGTCGGCGCTGGGCCTTAGACCAGGTAGGCCCAGTCGACAGGTCCCGAAGTCATCCCCACGTCAGAAACCGTTACTAGTAACCGAGTAGTATGTCAAATTCCTAGCTAGAGCCGTGCGATATAGATCTTGCGGGACTACATGTATATGGGTGGGATCCCTCAATGACCACGGAGTCTAATGTCTATGATGGGCCGTACAGGGATCCTGGGTAGTTATACCTTGCGGGGTAGTCAGGGGTAAACCTTCGATGCATGAATTAGGGTGGGCATGTGGAGTGGTGAAGAAGTGACGAAGATATGGATACTGGACCCTGCGGGTAAGGACACCCCGTCTCAGGACCAAGGTTAAGGCCCAAGAAGAGGAGCCCTTGGAGTATTCTAGAAGGCCCACGTGAAGCCCACCCGCAAGACTTGCGGGTCAAGACAAGAACTCCTATACGTAATCTACTAAGACTCATGTAACCCCCTCCTGGCTGCATATATAAAGCGAGGAGGGAGGAGAGAAAGAGGGAGACGAATCTAGGGATTCAATCTAGAGAGAGGAAGATACAAGCCACAACTAGACTAGGCAATACACGGGATACCCCGTACGCCTCACCATGGCATCGCCATTGTAAACAGCTCGACTATCTCGCCATAATACAGATCAGACAAGCAGGAGTAAGGGTTTTACCTCTACGAGGGCCCCGAACCTGGGTAAATCTTTCTCCTTGTTAGCCGTCGAGATCACCAGCGCGTACATCGTTTCTCTACTCGAAACCCTACCGGCTCATCCGAGGGATTTGTCGACACAACTCTTCGACAATTGGCGCCGTCTGTGGGAACGACACGCGCTGGATCTACGGTCTCGCCGGCCTAATCTACATCAAGCTTTGGGTCCTCTATCCCATGGATTTCATATACTTCGGCTCCTTCAACTTCATCGAGCACTCGCCGGCCTCGCGCACGGCCTTCATCATCTACAATCGAAAATCGACATCGTTCTTCACGCGCAGGTTACAGAACAGCAGCAACGTACATGTTGCGGACGTCATCAACGGTGGCTCGACACTTATCTGGAAAATTACTTCGGTGAAAAGATGCGAAATCAAATTATCTACCGTCTCCAAAAAGAATCGGCGAATTCCGACGGTTAGATCTCCGTGGATGATCCGAACACTGAAGCCCTATCAGAATCTGACGGAACTCCGCGCGACTTTGGGAAAACAATTCTCACAGTCGACTCGGACATCAATTCGAAGATCACACCGTTGAAAAGCTGGGGAATACAACCCCACACCACTCCGTCTTTTTTGAGCCAATTCCAACGGTTAGATCTCCGTCAGCGGCTCGCGCACTGCGACACGTTTTGGATCTCTGCGAGTTCGCGAATTCAAATTGCGAATCCGGATCCTATTTCGGCAATTTGCAAGTCGACACAAAGACCACGAAACTTCAATAAAACATGGAGACTCGCCATACTAGTGCTCGGGGGCTCGACATCAACATTGCCCTCCGTGTACACACAACAAACATCGCGACTCCGCCGCGTCGACTCGGTCCGCCGCGTCGAGTCCTTCGGACAAACATCGCGACTACGCCGCGTCGACTCGGTCCGCCGCGTCGAGTCCCTCGGGAAGCATCGCGACTCCGCCGCGCCGACTCGGTCCGCCGCGTCGAGTCCTTCGGACAAACATCGCGACTCCGCCGCGTCGACTCGGTCCGCCGCGTTGAGTCCTTCAGACAAACATTGCGACTCCGCCGCGTCGACTCGGTCCGCCGCGTCGAGTCCTTCGGACAAACATCACGACTCCGCCGCGTTGACTCGGTCCGCCGCGTCGAGTCCTTCGGACAAACATCACGACTCCGCCGCGTCGAGTCCTTCGAGCAAACATCACGACTCCGCCGCGTTGACTCGGTCCGCCGCGTCGAGTCCTTCGGGTAAACATCGCGACTCCGCCGCGACGACTCGGTTCGCCGCGTCGAAGTCCTTCGGGCAAACATCGCGACTCCGCCGCGTCGACTCGGTCCGCTGCGTCGAGTCCTTCGGGAAGCATCGCGACTCCGCCGCGTCGACTCGGTCCGCTGCGTCGAGTTCTTCGGGAAGCATGGCGACTCCGCCGCGTCGACTCGGTCCGACTCGCCGGGTCCTTCCGGAAAACATCGCGACTCCGCCGCACAACTCCGCTACATCGAATTATCACGACTAAGCGTCTCGGGGGCTGTCCTTCGCCGCAGCCACACTCGTTGCTCGGGGGCTTATGCTGCAAAGTAGACGCACTCGAGAATTCGCCGCAGCTGCGCTCGACACTCGGGGGCTGAGGCGCGAAACAACCGCACTCGACACACGAGTCCAGATCGTCAATTCCGGCAATATCACTCTGAACCGCCTCGTCGACTACGGCAGTGTCATACAAAGATAAGTTCCTCTTATACGAGTCGAACTATTTACCTATTTTATGTGTTTCTAATCTGCTGAGAAATTGCACCTAACACTCGGGGTCTGCGCCCCGCAAACTACATGTATACTCGACACCCGTCATGCTGCGCGTTACACTACCGCATTTACACGCTACAAACCGAGTAGCTGATACCGCATGACGTCGACCCTTGACTCCGACCCGGTTTGCAGCAGCAACTGACAGGTCGGCAAGGAGCATAGACAATGGCTGTCAGACTAACGAAAGGGCACAGCGTACGATGCAAAAGTGGCGCGTAGGGTCAAATCATTGCCTACCAACAGGCCATACTCCACTTTGCGAGTCGATATATTGTTGGTTCACAACCAAGATTAACCCGAGCAACAATTTGTTCTGTACATTTTGCTAGACACAGTACTACTGTTATATTATTTAACCACATACAATTATATGGCTGCAACTGCAACGCAGGAACCACAACGTCGGTTGCAACTTCGACAGTCTACACATATCCTCCCCTCGGAGTCGCCAAACGACACAATCCTCCGCTCGGAGTCGCCAATCGACACATCCTCCGCTCGGAGTCGACACATATCCTCCGCACGGAGTCGACAGTCGACACATATCCTCCGCTCGGAGTCGACAGATGTCCTCCGCTCGGAGTCGATAGTCGACCGTTGACATTGATCCTCCGCTCGGAGTCGACATACTCTCCTCCGGGAGTCGACGCATGTCCTCCTCCGCGAGCCAACAGAAGACAAGAACAAGGGGTTAGCTTCAGAACAACTTGAGCCTATGCCCGACTCTGCGAGTCGAGCATAGCCTCGGGGGCTACTCCCATCGGGAGCACTGCCGTGCACCCGATAAATCGAAGAAGCAACGTTGGAAGATCTTTGAGTCTATGCCCGATTACAAATAATCGCACATAGACTCGGGGGCTACTCCCATCGGGAGCGCTGGTCGCGCAACCGATGAGCGCTACACGCTCACTCGACGTACTCCCATCGGGAGCGTCTAACACGCTGGCCGCGTATCTGAGGAGCTCTGTCAGATTTCTTCGTCCAGGTCCTTATTGTGGTCGTACAAACCGCATATTTAATTCGGATGAAGAAAAGCAAAACATCAAACTTGTCCGTCTCGACGAGACGCATATGACAACGCGAGCCAATTCGCGAAATCGGAACATCTTGAAGACTTTTCGGGTCCATCTTCTTGTGTGGACTAGGTGGCTGGGCGTCCGCGCCAACTACACGACTTCCACGTCGTCGTGCGACTCCGCCACGTCCGCGTCAACTACACGACGTCCGTCCGCCGTGTCGAGTACACCTCCACCGCGTCGACGTCATCCGCTTCGTCGACTCCGTCCGCCGTGTCGAGTACACCTCCACCGCGTCGACTCGGTCCGCCGTGTTGAGTACACTTCCACCGCGTCGACTCTATCCGCCGTGTCGAGTACACCTCTACCGCGTCAACTCTATCCGCCGTGTTGAGTATACCTCCACCGCGTCGACTCTATCCGCCGTGTCGAGTACATCTCCACCGCATAATTACGTCATTGCGCACCTCATAACACGAAATCTCTTTCGTATGGGCACATCAAGACGCGAAATTTCTTTCGCATAGTCATCCTGACACGCAAACTCTTTCGTATGGGCACATCAAGACAAAATCGCGAGTGTGCGGCTCCCGCAACTCTACCACACGATGTATTTACACATCCTTATTCTAGATCGTTCCGCCGACTAGGCACATCCGGATGCCGTATTCTCTCGAGTGCGAAGGTAAGACCCAAAAGATCTCTCTTGAGGGCCTGGAATCGCACTCAAGCTGCGTCCTCCGGTAAATTTTCGTGTCAACAACACGAAGAAAAATCCTAGCGGACGCGCCGGGTAGCCCTTTAGGTTAAGTTCGACTCGGTAAGACCTCCACGGCCCAGTCGCAACGATCACCTCGCCGGATTCGAGTCGGAGGTCTCAAATCTGTGTAGGCCAGAACCGTTTTTGCCCTAGATGCAATTAATTGGCCCTGATCTTTCGGGAGAACCAAGCGACTGAGCCACATCCTTCTGCGAAAACAGCCAACACAAGGCACATTTAACACTCGATGCTCGAGTACAGAAGCGCTTCGCGCACTGGGTATACACCCTCAAAAACAGGCGATAGAATGACCAATCGAAGAAATCAAGAATGGACTTTGAGTGCTTACCCGACTATTCTCAGTCGAATAAACACTCGGGGGCTACTGACGAAGATATGGATCCTGGACCCTGCGGGTAAGGACACCCCGTCTCAGGACCAAGGTTAAGGCCCAAGAAGAGGAGCCCTTGGAGTATTCTAGAAGGCCCACGTGAAGCCCACCCGCAAGACTTGCGGGTCAAGACAAGAACTCCTATACGTAATCTACTAGGACTCATGTAACCCCCTCCTGGCTGCATATATAAAGCGAGGAGGGAGGAGAGAAAGAGGGAGACGAATCTAGGGATTCAATCTAGAGAGAGGAAGATACAAGCCACAACTAGACTAGGCAATACACGGGATACCCCGTACGCCTCACCATGGCATCGCCATTGTAAACAGCTCGACTATCTCGCCATAATACAGATCAGACAAGCAGGAGTAAGGGTTTTACCTCTACGAGGGCCCCGAACCTGGGTAAATCTTTCTCCTTGTTAGCCGTCGAGATCACCAGCGCGTACATCGTTCCTCTACTCGAAACCCTACCGGCTCATCCGAGGGATTTGTCGACACGACTCTTCGACAATTGGCTGATACCGCCTTTACACGCTACAAACCGAGTAGCTGATACCGCCTGACGTCGACCCTTGACTTCGACCCAGTTTGCAGCAGCAACTGACAGGTCGGCAAGGAGCATAGACAATGGCTGTCAGGCTAACGAAAGGGCACAACGTACGATGCAAAAGTGGCGCGTAGGGTCAAATCATTGCCTACCAACATGCCATACTCCACTTTGCGAGTCGATATATTGTTGGTTCACAACCAAGATTAACCCGAGCAACAATTTGTTGGTGAATTGTTTGGATCAACAACCGGGCCCCATATCTAAGTGGGTGCGGACAGGAATGATTGCCTCATTGTGCAACATGGTCTTGATCGCTTATGGGTAAAGTAACGCACTTCTACAGAGTGTATAAAATTGTGACATGTTACTCCATGTTCCAGGATGTAGTTGCGAACGCTGCATGAAAGAAACTCCATGAAATTCAAGCACCTAGGAAGTCAAAGAAGAGGTCTACATACTGCATTGTGAGTACACAACATTACAATCACTAAACACAAATGTTTAGTTTCAGATGTTTCATGCCTCAGGCAGAACCACAACTTGTTGAACTACGGAAGAAAATAATCTGTTCCCCGAAAAAAAAAGCAAAGAGCATAACCATAAACCCAGACCGGTACCTATACGGTGGACTTCCTCTCTCTTAAAAAATAAATAAATAATAGACTTCATCTAGTTTTAATCGACAAAATCACTTTATAATCAACGGTCCGAAAAAAACATCCGTAGAAGGGGTCATGAACGCACAAGGATATTATTGATACTGCCATGCAAAGTGAATGTACGTATCTCTACTATCAATTATTAGGACTTACTTGAGTAAGCTGTAGCTGGCGCACGTACATGTAGACAGTAGCTTCAGTTGGCCAACATCCGAGCAGACATAAACACGCGGATATGGAAATAACTCGATTGTGTGTCCATTTCATACAACTTTAATATCCCAGCCATCCAATAGATATTAAAGTTGTATGTTTTTGGGTTTGGGGTATCCCAAACCCAAAAACATACAACTTTAATATCTATTGGATGGCTGGTGAATTATTAGCACAAAATTATTTTACGACGGGGTGAGTAAAGAGACTCCCAGTTCAGGCACAACTAGCTTTATATAATGTGCTTCCCTTGGCAAAAAATGCAAATGGGTAATAGACAGGGATGGCAACGTCTCGACGAGAGAACGGTAACAGACAACGCGAGTGATTACGGAATGGAAGTTATTAGGAACCACAGTTGTATGTGTGTCGGGTGTTAGCTTAGGTCATCTGATCACCGAAGTTGCGATTGATATGGGCGGCGCTAGCACTCGTGCAGAATCGTAACACCCAGCCCCTGTAAAATGTAGACCCACCTCGCTCATGTCGCTTGCAATTATCATCAGACGAGTCCTTCAGTGGCTGCTACTGCATCAGACTACCCTAGCGGTGCCGCATCCTGTACTTACCGTGCGGCGGCGCCTGCTGACTCGTTTCGCTTTCCGCTGCCAAGCCGATCGAGCGCTCAGAGAGCATCGTTGAGCAAAAAGTCAAAGGCTTCACACAAGGCAAAAATAAATAAATAACGGGAGCTCACACGGGTGCTGGAATAACCAGTACTGCATAACGTGCACCGGCAACAAAAATGATAAAGTACATTTTACGGCATTTTGCATCTATATGTGTCGACATTGCACTGCCCAGAGTAAAATGCATGTATGATCCTTGATGTTACGGTGAGCGTGGAAATTAGTCCTTAATGTCAGAAAATGCTCCAATACGGTCCTCGATGTTACTGTCAACTAGGCCTCCAAATTATCTTTGAATTCATGCAATTCCATGGAACTTACGTGTGTAATTAAATCTACCACTGTGAATTATATATTCTTCTCTGCTACTATCAAGAAAGTATCTATGAATTATTCTTCTCTGCTACTGTCAAATAATCCTGCAAATATGTGAAGAATCTATTCAAAAATTTCCACACAGAAACAAAACACTGAATTTCACAAGATTTCATAATGAAAACAACAGAGACACCACATATTTGATCTTATTTCAATAACTTCATTACATCACACAGTACCACAAATCTAACAGAGCCATTAAGCTACTGCACAAATCATCAGTGCTTAATCACATATACCAAAATGACAAAAACTGACAACCTTAACAAAAACATCACACATTTCAACAGCCAAATGATCGCCTCCAACTTCCTATCAATACCACTTCTTCCACCTGTCAAACCATAATTCCTCCTCTTCATCATTCCTTCCTTCTTTTCTTTCATAGCATATGTTACACTCTAATCTTGCACATCATGATCACCATTCTGCAAAATCTTCTCATATTCGTCCTCCCATTTCCACATGCCACAAGCACCCATCCAACTCTGAACCAAAACATAGGAGAGAAAACAAAATTCATAACCAAATCAAATAGAGAAAACAGAGAAAGTGGAACTTGCAGAGTACTTATCCCATGATTTGTGCACTTGTAGAAATGTCTCATATAGTTCTCCGGTGTCCTCGATACATAGTGTAGGACCCTGCGGATTTTGCAATAAGCTTGGTTGGACCCCCAGCATTCTTTTATTGGAGAGTGACACGTTCCTCTTTTTCATGAGAATACTGTGTCTTCTTAATCTTTGTCTGGCTGCTACATTTATTTAGCTCATGTTTTGCATGCATCTCTTATAAGAGCTGTTAGTTTTAGTAGTGTTATGTGAGTCCTATCATGTTTGCTTGATGTACCATAAAGATTATTTCTGTTAAAACAAATCTTGTATGGTGCTTGTTGGGAAAACAAACTACTGCTTGAAGTATAGTTTATAACAGTGCAAGTAGAAACTTGTATAGACTGTGGCTAGAACTTTTTCATGCCATGCTAAATATTATTTTAGTTTTAAAACCTTGTGGTTATTGAGTAGAAAGAATAGCCTTAAATAGCTGAGAGTGTTTAATATTCCATTGAAAGATTCATGAGTTATTCTTGTCATAGTAAAGCATAAATTTATGGTATTCTCTTTCGAATGTTTTATTTGGTTGACTTGGCGCATTCTCACACCATGTTTATGACTATGAACCAGTCAAGAATAGCCTCCATGACCACTTAGTTTTTGAACTTGTGATACCTCTTATGCTTTAATTAATGATGTTTTGCTAGCTCTTATGCTCTCTTGATTTGTCACTCCCAGTCTTTTGCTAGCCTCCACTTGTACTGAGTATGAGCTCTACTCGTGCATCCAACTCATAAAACCAAAGTTTTCCCATTGTGTCCACCATACCTACCTACATGTGGTATTTCACTGCCATTCCAAGTAAATTGCTCATGTGCCACCTTTAAAACTTTCAAAATTACTCCAGTTTTGTGTTCTTGTTTTTGCTCATGAGGACCTCAATGGAGAATATTTATCTCACTTGTTGATTGGATTTCACAGCCTGGACTAGTGACTTCATCCACTTATCCAAATGATAGAAGAGCTAGCAGCGGGGTGCCCAGCCCCAAATT
The DNA here is from genome assembly GCA_028641055.1 of Alopecurus myosuroides. Taxonomy (NCBI): domain Eukaryota; kingdom Viridiplantae; phylum Streptophyta; class Magnoliopsida; order Poales; family Poaceae; genus Alopecurus; species Alopecurus myosuroides. The sequence goes on along the minus strand of CM054057.1, from coordinate 41,398,916 downwards.
AATGCAAACAAATTCTCTTCACTATTTTTGCCCCCCTGATTTATCAGTCAAAGCATAATTGTGTAAACAAAAGAGAAAGAGGGATGAACTTCTACCCATATGCGTACTTCATATGGGATCCGCTCTTGTGAATCTAGTTGTCTTGTGACGTACTGTATTTTCTGTTTACCATTCTTGACATTAGAATACACCTCTCCTAAAATATAGACACTCCTCCATGGTATGTGATTGTTGGCAGGCATCCGAGGATTCGGTTAGCCATGATTTGTGAAAGATGGATGGAAGGAGTGTCAAACTTTTAATATCTCTGTTTAATAAAATTAAAAGATCTAGCACATGAGTGATCCCTGCTTACCTCCGTGAAGGGCCTCTAGCACCCTGACCAACCGTAGAGCCAGTTGCTCAACCAGCAATCGCATTGGCAGGGAATTATGAGGTAGGAAACTGAGCTGTAGATCTCGAGGATGCATCACCGAGCCCAGTTCAGGAGGATCTTTGCCGTTAAATCTGAGAAACCGCAACAGAGACAATCTCACCTGTCTCCGGCATGTCCCGAACAACAAAGAGGCATAATTGGCATGCCCAATAGTTGACAATAAAATTAATGTATGGCATGTAGGAGCACTGGATGATTTTAGATGCCAGCAACAAATTTTTTGCAGAAGAGTTTGCATCCAACAAGAACCTATGGAGATGCTCTTTGTGCTGCAAAAATTACCTTCTGTAGAGGAGATATTGCCTCAAGCAGGAAAAAATCAACCAACGCACAGATTCCTGAGTTAGACATCTCCATAAGAAATTCATCTTGCTTCAATCCCACAAGAGAGAAGCCAACACTGCCGGTGGAGTTCATAAAATTAACCAAGGAAGATCTCATATTAGCTGGAATCGAACCCAGCTCCCTCCCTTTAGCCACAGAAAACAACCCATCTGCAGATCGTAGCACCATCCCCTCGATGACCAATCCAAGACGGCGACGAGCGCTCTGCTGCCAAAGCCAGGTAACCAACAATGGAATCCAGATACAAAGCCCTTGCCTCGAGCATATTCAGAGGAGGAGGAGTGGAGTCCTCAGCCGCCGCCTTCAGCTCCGACCTCCAGAGCACCACGGAGAGAGAAGGCTTCACCACCGGCGAGCCAGCACCGCCTGGGGGTGCCGGCCACCAAGGCCTCCACGGCATAGCGCCAACCAACATGAAGATAACAGAACAACTAGCAGAACTAAACTGAAAACTGGAAACTAAGCCTACTATGCACAACGGCGCTCCGAGCTCCTCCCCCATCCGGCGGCGCCGGCGGCGAAGGTCCGGGATCGGGCCGGGCCCGAGAACGAATTCCTCCCTTTCGCCTTCTTATCCGCTAAACTCTACAGTAGCAGCAAGAGCGCTCCCCCCCCCCGACCCACCTACCGCTCCACTTTCATGATGTTTTGTCTTCTCTCGAGGCCAAGTTGCATTTGAAGGCATTCTTTTTACAATTTGTGGCGTGTCACCGGTCCAAAGAAGTACGTTATTTGGTACTATGTGGCCCTGAACACTCCTCGGTAAAAAGACGACGCACCAAGTTCTCCCTTGTGGTTCAGATGGCGTCAGCTAAATGAAGCTTTGCTCTATTGGCATCGTACACCGGGAACCTTAGTTGTGCACCTTCCATCTTGTTTTTTTTTAATTAATTCTCATCATACTATTGACTATTATATCTGGCATTCACTGGTAGAAAAAAGGCCTTCCATACACCCCCATCAGTCCCCAAACGTCGCGCACCGTGACTAATGAGTCTTTAGTCCCGGGTCGGGAGGAGACCCGCGACAGAAGGTCATACGTCGCGGGTTGGGAAGCGCGTTTAGGCGCGTGGAGGGCATTAATTCCGGTTGACCTGGCCGCCCGGGACTATTGGTCCTTTAGTCCCGGTTGGCGTGGCCAACCGGGACTAAAGATCAAACTGCTCGCCTCCCGCGCGGCGGTTTTTATTTCGCGAGCGAGGCAGAAGGGCGCCATTCCACAGTGCGCGTCGGAGTCTCTCTGTTTCTTCCTCTCTTCTCTGTGTCTTCCCTCTCTTCGATCTTCACCAAGCACACCATGGCTGAAGTTTGGGAGACATACCGTGGTCCCACACCATGCGACAAGCTTCTCGACGTGTGCTACACCAACAGTTGTGAGAGGCTGGCCGGTGCTCTTAGTCATTTGACCAATCTCTATTTCTCCTCTCCCGATGAACACCAGTTCTTCGGGCTTGATCTGGAGTATACGGCGGATCAACGGGATGTTGCCGTCATCCAGATTGCGTTCAAGGAGTCCGTTTTGATCTTCCAATGGTCAAGGTAACGCACACGTACAATCTTGCATCTTCGATTTGTTTGTTGCATGTGAAGAATACATGTGTTGCAACATATCTAACACGTATCAAATTTTTGTTGTTGCAGTAGTTCAAAGCATTCTCCGGCCCTTGTTGATTTTCTTGTCAACAAGGGATATGACTTTTGCAGCGTTGACATCACGCAAGACCGTCCGAAGTTGATGCGCTTGGGTATTGTGATACCTGAAGATCACTACATTGATCTTCAAGATCTTATCCATTTGAACGGGCCAAAGACCGGGATGGCTCGCATGGCAACTGCCTTCATCCACGAGGGCTATGAAACCATGAAGTCTGGTTTCCCCTCGAGGAATCACTTTTATTGGGAGAAGACCCCACTGGACTTGACGAACGTCAAGTATGCAGCCATAGATGCATATGTCTCCTACGAGTTGTTCCGCATCTACTCGACGGAGCCATAGATGTATGCGTTCGATATATATGCATGTAATGGGTATCTTAGTATATATATGTAATGGATATCTTAGTATTGTGAGACTTATGTTTGTGTTATGTGTGATCGTAAGATTCTATGTTATAAATGTGATATGATTGTGTTCTATTCATGATTGTGATGTCTCTACTCGTATTTTACTTGTGATTTAATTATCACTTGTCTTTTGTTGTTCATAAAACTATTTTTGTTTCCTAGTTTTAAATGACTTGGAAAAATTTGCAAAGTGTTGCAAAGTGTAATGGATATTATTTTTATATTAATTCCTAGCTATACTATTTCTATATTATGTCAAACACACGTTTCAAAACAAGCAAAAACAAAAACACATCAAGAATACAAACAAAAACACATCAATAAAATGAATTAGTATTATTGCTCTTAAATTTTTGATATATTATTTGTATTTTTAAGATTTTAAAATGAATTAGTATTATTTTTCTTAATTTTTTGATATATTATTTGTATTTTTAAGATTTTAAAATGAATTAGTATTATTGTTCTTAATTTTTTGATATATTATTTGTATTTTTAAGATTTTAAAATGAATTAGTATTATTTTTCTTAATTTTTTGATATATTATTTGTATTTTTAAGATTTTAAAATGAATTAGTTCTATTTTTCTTAATTTTTTGATATATTATTTGTATTTTTAGAAATAATACAAATTAAAAAGTTAATGTTTATTTATTTATTCAAAATTATTAATTACATCATTACTTTTGTTTATTAGAAGAATTATTTGAAATTCAAACAATAAAGAAATGTGGCATCGACCAACATGTTAATAAGATTGATATGATACTACTATCACATACATGCGTGCAAAACACTTGGATGCGGGACGGTATGGAACTCGGAAGTTAAGCGTGCTAGTGCTAGAGTAGTGGGAGGATGGGTGACCGAGCGGGAAGTTTGACCATGAGTAAGTAATTTGACTAGAGATAATTGTAGTTAGACACTAAGCAAATAATACAAATTCTGAAAAAAAAAGGGAGTGAAAAAAAGGGAGAGAAAAATTGGTGTGAAAAATAATTAGAAACCCAAATAACGAAATAAAGTCTAGTCCCGGTTCAGGTGGCCAACCGGGACTAAAGGTCCTCCGCCCCCCCCCCCCGGCTCCGCCACCCGCCCACGTGGACGGGCCTTTAGTCCCGGTCCGTAAGCGGCGGGACTATAGGGGGGTCTTTAGTCGCGCATAGCTAGTCCCGGTTGCGCGGCCGGGACTTTTGGCCCTGGCGAACCGGGACTACAACCCTATTTTCTATCAGTGATTGCTCAGCCTGTGTGGTCGGTGTGGGGGCATTCTCTTTGCACTAGCACATGTGAAATAGCTCTCTTTCGCTGTCAATACCCCTGGGAAAATAATGTAGCAAAGCTAACGTTTGAGAAGTTAGAAAAAATGTGGACATATATGTGGAGTGGGAAAACATATTTTCCAAGGTCACGGCATGCGCGATAGACCAAGGTGTTTCAGATCATACACAACTACTTATTTATTTAGAAAACACACAACATATCAAGGTAATATGTCCAATCTCTCGTCTGAACTATGATGAAACAATCGGGAAGGATTATGCAAAATAATTGCTACCGAGTGAGAGAAGGTTCATGCCTTTAGCGAATGTGGGTATATTAGGACATCGTTGTCGCAAAAAAATGGTCTAATTATCCTTAAGATGCTGTGGATGAAAACAAATTCTCAACATAAAAGTTCCTTGTCTTGATTTGACAAAAAAAAAATTGTACGAATCGTATCAATCAAAGTTCATTTCTGACTTTGCATCTTTCCACCGGAAATGCATACAAATTGATATTTTGAACGTGGAACAAAACCCGTTTCTTGCACAGGAAGTTCACTTGCCTCATATGTACCTGAGAGATGAAAACTGATTGAATAACATAAGTCGAATTGCGGAGGGTTTCTCTTATCACTACAGGATCGCGCGCGTACGCCGACGACCGGACCCCTCGGCGTAGCCCCTGTCCCCCTCGGCGTAGGTATACGCCGACGGCCACCCTCGGCGTAGCCCCGTCGGCGTACACGTCCGTCGGCGTATCCGTTCTGGCCGTAGGCGTATAATACGCCCTCGGCGTACAGATTGGTGGGGCCCACAACGCGTCAGAACGGGATCCGTTACGCGCCCACGTACGCCGACGGCCAACCCCCTCGGCATAGGAGTCCACGTGGCGGCTACGGAGCGCCCTTTGCTGGGCGTAGGGGTACATACGCCGACGCCCCCCCCCCTCGGCGTAGGGGCACAATATTTCAATTTTTTTCAAAAAAAAATTCAATTTTTTTTTTTGAATTTTTTTTCTGAGTTTTTTTAATTTCACTTATTTAACCACTTAATCACACTATAGTCACATTTATATTTATCTTTAACCATTTTTATTTTTAATCTAAATTACTTGTTTCTACTAACACTTCCCGATCGGTCACCCATCATGAGATTGCTTCAGCCCCAGCACGCTTAACTTCGTACTACTTCCTTCCCTGTGAGATACCTAAAAACAACGGATGTGTTGTTTTCAATATTATCCAATCTATCCTGTTAATCTTAACCCTTGGACCATCATTGTCACACTATTTTATTTTGTGAATTCAAACAATTATTTAAGTAAAAAATAATAACTAGTAATAAATTTGAATTCAAATAATCTTTAATTTAAATAATAATTAACATTTTTGCCTTTTCTATTTAATATTGAAAAATTAATATCTATAAATCCGTAAATCAAAATTGACAAATAATATGTCTATATCGATTAGAAAAATGAGAGAAATTCAAATATGACATCCATATAATATTTTCCATCATATATAAGACTTTTTTTTCTGTTCATTGAAGGAAAAAACCATTTTCCATTTCCCGACTGTAAAAAATGGGTTTTTTTGTGAAGGACCTACCGCAAATATGTTGCAAAACTTGAGAGGTATAATTTTTGAAAATACTAGACCATGTTATATGCACAAATAACCAATTTGTTTCATATGAAAAGGTTTCCATCCACCTCTTTTGAAAAATACAAGTTTCTACCGATTCCGCTGGAAACTGGTCAAATTTGAACTACATGTACCTCATAGTTTGCTCATGATTTTTGGCAAGAATCATTTTTAGCTACACAACTACCTATTTCATCATAGATATACCAAGAGTTTCTCAATATTCAAACCCTAGATACGAACGGTCATGCCCCCCGCCTTGACTTTTTCCTTAAACCGGCTTAGAAAATTCCAAAAAATTCAAAACACCCCAAAATGATGCAAGGCCTTCGCGTGGTGTCATTATATAGGTACTAGTATAAAACAAAAATACTAAACTTGGAATACGACAGTTGTGTTGAAAATGTGTTCACAAATATGAGCTATCTCCTACGAACATTCCTGGGTTTCGGGCCAAATGACGGGTGTTATGGTCATATCCATGGCATAGTTTGTTCAAATGTTCCCATATTCCACAAAAACATGCATCTTGGAAGCACGAACAATGTTGACGGAGGAAGTTTTCCTTTTCATTGAAGCAAAAAACCATTTTCTATGTTCCGAGTGTAAAAAATGGGGTTTTTTGTGAAGGACCTACCGCAAATATGTTGCAAAACTTGAGAGATATAATTTTTGAAAATACTAGACTTGTTATATGCACAAATAACCAATTTGTTTCATATGAAAAGGTTACCATCCACCTTTTTTGAAAAACACAAGTTTCTGCCGATTCCGCTCGAAACTGGTCAAATTTGAACTACAGGTACCTCATAGTTTGCTCATGATTTCTGGAAAAAATCATTTTTAGATACACAAGTACCTATTTCAACATATATACACCAAGAGTTTCTCAATATTCAACCCCTAGCTACGAACAGTCATGCCCCCGCCTTGACTTTTTCCTCAAACGGGGTTAGAAAATTCCAAAAAATTCAAAAAAAAACAAAAATGATGCGAGGGCTTCGCGTGGTGTCATTATATAGGTCCTAGTATACACCAAAAATAATAAACTTGGAATACGACAGTTGTGTTAAAAATGTGTTCACAAAAATTAGCTATCTCCTACGAACATTCCTGGGTTTCGGGCCAAATGACGAGTGTTATGGTCATATCCATGGCATAGTTTGTTCAAATGTTCCCATATTCCACAGAAACATGCATCTTGGAAGCACGGACAATGTTGACGGAGGAAGTTTTCCTTTTCATTGAAGAAAAAAACCATTTGCTATTTCCCGAGTGTAAAAAATGGGTTTTTTGTGAAGGACCTACCACAAATATGTTGCAAAACTTGAGAGATATAATTTTTAAAAATACTAGACCATGTTATATGCACAAATAACCAATTTTTTTCATATGAAAAGGTTTCCATCCACCTCTTTTGAAAAACAGAAGTTTCTGCCGATTCCGTTGGAAACTGGTCAAATTTGAACTACAGGTACCTCATAGTTTGCTCAGGATTTTTGGAAAAAATTATTTTTAGGTACACAAATACCTATTTAATCATAGATACAACAAGAGTTTCTCAATATTCAACCCCTAGCTACGAACGGTCATGCCCCCCGCCTTGACTTTTCCTTAAACCGGCTTAGAAAATTCCAAAAAATTCAAAACAACCCAAAATTATGCAAGGCCTTCGTGTGGTGTCATTATATAGGTACTAGTATAAAACAAAAATACTAAACTTGGAATACGACAGTTGTGTTGAAAATGTGTTCACAAATATGAGCTATCTCCTACGAACATTCCTGGGTTTCGGGCCAAATGACGGGTGTTATGGTCATATCCATGGCATAGTTTGTTCAAATGTTCCCATATTCCACAAAAACATGCATCTTGGAAGCACGAACAATGTTGACGGAGGAAGTTTTCCTTTTCATTGAAGCAAAAAACCATTTTCTATGTTCCGAGTGTAAAAAATGGGGTTTTTTGTGAAGGACCTACCGCAAATATGTTGCAAAACTTGAGAGATATAATTTTTGAAAATACTAGACTTGTTATATGCACAAATAACCAATTTGTTTCATATGAAAAGGTTACCATCCACCTTTTTTGAAAAACACAAGTTTCTGCCGATTCCGCTCGAAACTGGTCAAATTTGAACTACAGGTACCTCATAGTTTGCTCATGATTTCTGGAAAAAATCATTTTTAGATACACAAGTACCTATTTCAACATATATACACCAAGAGTTTCTCAATATTCAACCCCTAGCTACGAACAGTCATGCCCCCGCCTTGACTTTTTCCTCAAACGGGGTTAGAAAATTCCAAAAAATTCAAAAAAAAAACAAAAATGATGCGAGGGCTTCGCGTGGTGTCATTATATAGGTCCTAGTATACACCAAAAATAATAAACTTGGAATACGACAGTTGTGTTAAAAATGTGTTCACAAAAATTAGCTATCTCCTACGAACATTCCTGGGTTTCGGGCCAAATGACGAGTGTTATGGTCATATCCATGGCATAGTTTGTTCAAATGTTCCCATATTCCACAGAAACATGCATCTTGGAAGCACGGACAATGTTGACGGAGGAAGTTTTCCTTTTCATTGAAGAAAAAAACCATTTGCTATTTCCCGAGTGTAAAAAATGGGTTTTTTTGTGAAGGACCTACCACAAATATGTTGCAAAACTTGAGAGATATAATTTTTAAAAATACTAGACCATGTTATATGCACAAATAACCAATTTTTTTCATATGAAAAGGTTTCCATCCACCTCTTTTGAAAAACAGAAGTTTCTGCCGATTCCGTTGGAAACTGGTCAAATTTGAACTACAGGTACCTCATAGTTTGCTCAGGATTTTTGGAAAAAATTATTTTTAGGTACACAAATACCTATTTAATCATAGATACAACAAGAGTTTCTCAATATTCAACCCCTAGCTACGAACGGTCATGCCCCCCGCCTTGACTTTTCCTTAAACCGGCTTAGAAAATTCCAAAAAATTCAAAACAACCCAAAATTATGCAAGGCCTTCGTGTGGTGTCATTATATAGGTACTAGTATATACAAAAAATACTAAACTTGGAATACGACAGTTGTGTTAAAAATATGTTCACAAAAATAAGCTATCTCCTCCGAACATTCCTGGGTTTCGGGCCAAATGACGGGTGTTATGGTCATATCCATGGCATAGTTTGTTCAAATTTTCCCATATTCCACACAAACATGAATCTTGGAAGCACGGACAATGTTGACGGAGGAAGTCTTTGTTTTCATTGAAGAAAAAAACCATTTTCCATTTCCCGAGTGTAAAAAATGGGTTTTTTTGTGAAGGACCTACCACAAATATGTTGCAAAACTTGAGAGATATAATTTTTGAAAATACTAGACCATGGTATATGCACAAATAACCAATTTGTTTCATATGAAAAGGTTACCATCCACCTCTTTTGAAAAACACAAGTTTCTGCCGATTCCGCTGGAAACTGGTCAAATTTGAACTACAAGTACCTCATAGTTTGCTCATGATTTTTGGCAAAAATCATTTTTAGGTATACAAATACCTATTTCATCATAGATACAACAAGAGTTTCTCAATATTCAACCCCTAGCTACGAATGGTCATGCCCCCCTCCGGTGAAATCCTAGACCCGCTGGAGAAATACCCGACTTATACGAATACACGCGGTAATGACGTCGAATGGGGGTAGAAATGTGGAACTAGTTGCTTGTATGTGTTTGGGTAGGCCATATCAACACAAAACACAAAGTTAGAACCCAACTCTTCGGAAGATTCCCGACGTTTCGTTCGATAAGGGAGTTTCAACCTATAAGCGCATGTAAACTCCATAGAGAGAAGTGGATGCCGGTGAAGCGGGTCACACCCCGGAGTGCAATCTTTGCCATCCAAAACACACAATACACCTATACTAACATGGTATGGCACACCCTAGCTTGTGTCAGGATCCAGACGCTCCGGAGCCCTCCTCCGGTGAAACCCTAGACCCGCTGGAGAAATACCGGACTTATACGAATACACGTGGTAACGAAGTCGAATGGGGGTAGCAATGTGGAACTAGTTGCCATCCAAAACCCTAGCTTGTGGTGGGATCCCGACGCTCCGAACCCCCTCTCCGGCGAAACCCTAGACCTGTTGGAGACGAAAAAAACCTTATAAGACTACGACAGGCACCGATGTAAAAATGGGGTAGCAAAGTGGAACTAGTTGCTTGGATGTGTTTTAGTGGGCCCTAGGAAGCATAAAAACAATGGCATGGACCAACTCTTCGGAAGATTCTCTCTCATTGGACCGCTACAAGAAACCGCGAAACTCCCGCTATGGGTCTACCCAAATGAATCTTCTTGAATTCTGGGACCACACTTGTCTTACATGTTTCTATTACCTAACCATGCATAAAGCAATGAAGATTCTACTATTCTAACGCCTTTGGATGTCCATGTATGGGGGTACACGACGCAATCGTAAGTTATAGGGTTTCCGAAAAGAGGGGATGCGGGGCCTCGGGATCCGTACAAATCCATTTATGTATTTAATATTAATGTTTAAGCATATCATATAATAAGTATGTTATTTATTTATCTTAGATTAATGCGTTGTTGGGTCGGGTCCGAGTGATTTCACCCTAATATTTCATGCATGGGCGCGGATGGCGGGATAGTGACATTCGGAGGTACAACCACTCCTATTAACTTAGAAATTATAAATATATTAAAATCATATAGGGAAACAAATAAAACTATATTAAATTTAGACACATTTGTTGGACACGAGTGAAAAAAAATATCAGCCTACGCCGACGGCCCCCCCTCGGCGTAGGGGTTGGCACATACGCCGACGGCCCCCCCTCGGCGTATTACCTGCGTAACGGGGGCCGCGTTCCACTGCCGTTCTGTTCGTAGCCTACGCCGACGGGGTTACCTGCGCCGACGGTGGCCGTCGGGGAAAGAGCGCATACGCCGAATGGGAAGAGACGCCGACGGGCAGGCGGGTGGCCAATTGTACCGACCACCCTACGCCGAGGGGGCCGATACTTGGCCGTCGGCGTCTATCGCGTTTCCCGTAGTGTATGTCACTTGTGTTCTAGGGAAGTCAAGTATCGATTATCATATTTCTACCGGGTCTCACTCGACGAAGTTTTAGTGGCATATTGCACTCGGCGTTGGGTCACACTATGATCTGTTCATGAGCGAATCGAATATATCTGATTATGATCGATACTGTCTAAGAAAAAGTGATATACCTATTAATACATCATTACTATTTTATATAAGTAGGAGTCTTGGTTACAGGTTGGCTGCTAACACCTCATCAACATTAATGCCTATTCATAAACCAAGCTTGAATTTGGTTGATTGGTTGGTGAATTATTAATACTTATATGTAGACCAGAAATTAACTCGCCGGCCTTGGCTACAGGTTGAACTATATATGTTTTAAGCTGCCAACATCTGAACAACAATTTATTGGTATGCTGGTGAATTATTAATATAGAGTTAAATCACCATAGCGAGCAGAGGGGGGAAGGGATTGTGGGGGAAGGGTCGACGAGGTTAGGATATCATAGAATCGTGTATTTATGTTTTGAGGTCTGGAGAGGCCTCTCAGAGTTAAGCATTGGAAATGGAAGTCGATAGGAACTACATTCGTACATACTTACGATTTTCACGTCGATTTTCTTAATTTGACAGTTGTGGTTTCTGTATGAACTGTTCGATGTCTAATTAAGTATAAATGGCCATACTCCAAATTTGGAAGTTTTAAATATGTACAACAATTTTCTGCGTAATTTGTGATAAAATGGCACACTCCAAAGTATGTGTCATCATTTTTCATGTCTAGTTTTAAGATGTTTCCATAAGTATTGTGTAATTTGTATAAAAATATGCGTCGGGGCACACTACTACACTAATTTCTGTTTGTAAATAATAACTACTCCAATTTGTATCTTCGAGTAATTTAACCTCCGTGGCTGGGCCGTACAAATACTTTGGGCACCAACCTAGCTAGATTCGCTTTCTTTAATGTTTCCGAAGACATTTTTTGAATATAAGAGCAACGGTTTTTATTTTGGTACAGCCTTGTGGTTACACGAACAATGCATATATAATGCTCCCAAGACTATGATGGGAGGGTAAGGATGGCGCAGGGTATGGGTAAGGGTGGAGCCACCCCATACCCTTACCCGTCTCCCCAGATCTTACCCGCCACCCATACCCGTATCCTTGACGAGTATAAATTTTCCCATACCCGTCAGCCGACAGGGTATAAGGGTACCCGCAAGTAAATAATACCCGTGTTTGTAGCATAACACGCTGAGTTCAAAATTGTCATAAATTGCAATGTTTTTAGCCATTAGCACATTTAAAATACCAGCACGTTGTACAACAGAACTTGCGCATAAACAACATATAGTCACAAAACAAGCAAACATGAGATCACAACTTATACCTATACGTACGCTTGGTGGACAATTTTTTTCATGGTCAGGTGGGTTGTTCGGTTAGGTAGGTGCATTAAGGCCAAAATATTCGTATGTATCGTTATGTATCATTGTAATTAATTTTTGTTTTTTGGAGGAAGTATCGTTGTTATTATATGTGAGATGCTAATTGTCATAAATTAAGATGGGTACATGGGTCATACGAACCCATACCCTTACCCGCTCTACCCGATGGGTAAGAGATTTTCCCACTTACATCCCATGGGTATTATTTTTTCCCATACCCTTCCTCTAATAGGGTTTTTACCCGCAAGGTATGCGGGTCATGGGTACCCATTCACCAAATTTTTAGAACAAAATATCAATATTTATAATACCAAATCGATATAATATGAAAGTATATTACATGGTGAATCTAATGATATAAATACCATATTCCGAATGTTGATATCTCTTGCTATAAACCTGGTAAAACCTTAGCAATTTTAACTTTGGACAAACCTAATACGCAGAGTAAAAAGAAACAGATGAAGTACAAATGTCAAACCATGCGTTTATACTCTGCTGGACTGGCGGTATAACCACCATCCCTGCCGTCCAACCACAGGTTGGTTCGAATATATATTGGTTGGTCGGTGAATACAATTAAAGCACTATGCCATCAGTAAGATGCTCCCTGCCCACGCACAACCTGCCTATATATATGTGCTTTCCTTTTCCTTACAAAAATGTAGACCGGGTGGTCATGGATATATGGTGGCAATAATCTGGGAAGGGATGAACAGTTTATTTACTTTTTTAGAGGGTTGGGGGAGGTGTGTCATGGTGAGACATTCGGAATGGTAGATGATGGGAACTGTATATGCACATTCATCTCGTGAAAGAGACGATCTTCCAGCCTACCTCGTACTAAAAGGTGCCAGGGATGGGGGACGTAGAGGTTAATTTGAATCCCCTCAGGCTAATGGAGTAAGATCTAGGGTTGTCAAATTCCAAGCAGGTGCGGAGTTTGTGTAGTTTTGACCCGTTCAGGAAGTTGGGGTTCCGACGGCGACTACGTCCGCTCTCTCTGCAACTGAAATATTAGATCAATCATACGCATAGGTAGTATGTGCTTTCTTATGAGCAATTTGGAATTGTCAAAATGATGTGGTTTTTAAGAATGAAAGAGCCGGAACTTTTTTGCAGGTGATACATCGCGCAACGTATTGGATCCACTTGTGGTTCTTCCTGCCGCCGGAGAACCAGCGAGGTCGTTTGGAATCGGACCGTGTTCGGTTGATCGTGATCGTACGGGCTATCTTCGGGCAGGGTGGCTGATTGCTCACTAGAAGTTTGGAATATACGTAATCGTTATTCGCTTATAGTTTTCCGATGGCTGATTCTCTTTTTGATCTATAATTTGTAATAATTTCTACTCTTCACACTCTTGATACTTATATTTAATAATATTCAGCTCTGTGCATCAAATTGATGCAGAGCCTATGGTTACCCATTTCACAAAAAGAACATGAGTCCAACTCCTAATCAAACACTCCAACTCACGTACTAGCATGACACGTACCTAGTTTAGCTAGGACTAGAACCCTGGTATGGAACTTTCATAATTTCACTGAAACATAGCAGACAATATTGGATTATTTCCAATAGTGTCAGGCGAGCACACCCGACAATCACCGCGGACGGAATGAATACGACCATGCGAGTGGCAACGTGACGCACAGTCCCGTACTGCCGATCGGTGCACTCGTCTCCCTCAACGACGGCCGTGTATGGGACCGGTGCGTTTACAAACAAAGCAAGATGGTCGACAAGTAGGCAGAGTATACTAGCCTAAATAAAATGCTAATGATCTGCTAATTTGTGCAATGACATCAACGGAGTTTGCTGGGTGGCCGGGCCCTAGCTCCGCCACTGTGTATATGATACTAGTATATGTTATTAGCTTCACAATACATAATCATATATACGTGGTATCATATACTAATATATTTATTATAATATAGACACATCTCGTCTTGAAAAGTGTTATGCTACGGTATTTTACCTAGTATGATACAAATACTACCTCTCTCTCCTCGTTAAATGGGTGTCACATCATCTTTTTTATCTATGTACCACTTATATTACCACTTACTCCCTCCGTTCCATATTAGATGAATTTGAATTGGATGTATCTAGACATATTTTAGTGTTAGATACATCCATTCCAAAGTCATCTATTATAGAACGAAGGGAGTATATATGTTACTCCCACCATGAGCAATCTGAGGCGTTTGGAGCGGCGCGGACAGCGGACGAGCGGAAGTCTCCCTCCGCCTGAGCAGAAGTTCCCCTCCACCTTCATCCTGCCACATGCACTTGCCTTCGGGTCGCCGGCCCACACTTAATACTTTCTGTTGATCGTCTATGGCTGTTCTAGCCCTTCACCTCTTCCGTCAACCTTCACTTGTGTCAGAGAGAGAGACAACAAAACTGCCGGACCGACGGCTAGGCCGTTTATCCCTGTATGCTTAGTGTATAAATATTGGACTTATATACACGGCCGAAGTTGTGTAACATAGCAAGTGGAATAATATCTGTGTATATGAACAATAACGATACATGTGGAAACACTCCCCCCGTCTCATATTAATTGTCTCAAAGTTAGACAAAAGTTGACGTATTTAGACACATGTTAGTATTAGATACATCCACTTTTGTCGAACTTTGAAACAATTAATACGAGATGGAAAATTGTGCACCGGTCTTGGCTTTGGGATGGAACTAGGCTTCAACAGCCATAAACATGTCTTAAACACACAAATAGCGAAATGATCTGATCTGGTGTTTATTTCATAGAACATGGGCGATGCGCACACCAAGCTTAAATATATATATATTGGCTGGCTGGTGAATTATTAATAAGGAGTCTCAGTTGACCTTACCATGAATACCAAATGGCTCCCCATTCAGGCCCAACTCGACTATATATGTTCTTGTGTTTCCTTTAAGGAAATAGTGAGGTGTGGACGGTGTATTACTATTTTTAGGGTTAGATTGGTTTGCAATAATTATATTAGCCAGTCGGAATGGAAGTTGTTGAGAATTACGTTTGTACCTCCATGACTTGATACGCTTGATGTTCCTAGCTGTGTGTTAGAAAATTCTTTAAACATTGTTTGAAATTGTTCATGATCGTACTCTTGTAACGGGAGAGTCCGCTAAGGTGCTCTCGGTAATCATGGATATTCCTCACCTAGGACTGTATAGACACTACTGTTCATGGTGCTGCAATGTGTGTTCTCGCTATCACCCCTATTTGTTTTAGTTCTCATACTGCTATTGTTTTTGCTTACAACGACATGGTATGTTCGGGGGCATTCTCTTTGCATTAAAATCACCAACCTTGATGTCTATGTTGTCATAGCAGAACTGCGTCCAATTTTGAGTTAGGTGCATGGTAGAGGGTTCGTGTTGTTTATTAGTTTAGGGTCCTAGACAACCCAGAATTGAAGTTGAAATATTAGCAGAGCTATATTGGATATATAGCTCTCTTTACCTTTTCCTGTAGACGGATACTTTAATATCATATGTAGAGCAGAATACAAAATATTCTATTTGATACACGATGTCATTTTGTTTTCAATGCCATCAGTGAGATCCTAGACCTCATGGAAATAGTTCTCTCTAGACAACAATACACCTGCGAAAATAATGCAGAAGACACAAGTTGTGAGAAGATACACAAAGTATTCCCTGATGTCGATTGGAAAAACAAATTTTCCATGGTCATGGAATGTGCGATCGAGCTAGGGGTTTCAGATTACACACAACTTCTCATTTCTTCCAGAAATACACAAACACAAGACATCTAAGTAACATATGCAACACTCATTTCAACAATCATAGTTCAGTTGTCAGGGATTAGATGAAATAATTTCAATCGAGTAGGAGAAGGTTCCTGCCGTTTGGGAATGCGGGCTTACTAGGACATAATTGTCGCTAAAAACAGGATAGAATGGTCCTTAAGATAGTCTCAGTGAAAATCTCCTCACCGTAAAACTTTTTTGTCTTCAAAAGACGAACGGTTTTTTGTGATGATCCTCTTGATCTAAGTCTGTTTTCACACTTGGACCTGCCTATTGTAACTATATCAAACATGTGGTCTGGGACGTGGATCCAAACATGTTTCATGCCAGCCAGCTCGTACATAGATACATAACAAATGGCGGCTTATTGAACAAGAAAACCCGAACAAATAAATCTACTACTTTTCATGTTTTCATTAGTTTTGTCTCTATCCCTCGTTATCTCGCTTCTCGTTTTTGCACGGGGAAGTCTAGCCTTGATTATCATGTTTCTTGCGGGTCTGATCCGGTGACACTTTTCATGCGTATTGTACTCGGCATTGGGTTTCACTATCACTTGTTCATGTGTGAACATAATACATGTGGGTATGATTGGTCTATTATGCCGACGGCCAAATTCTACGCCGACGGTAATTTGTCGGGGACGTTGGCATAGACCCGAAGAGGCAAATCTAAATTGCGAAAAAAAATTTAGCTATGCCGACGGCAATGCCGTCGGCCTAGCCAAGCTCTGTTTTTTCTTTTTTCTTTTTTGACTTAATCACCATTTCGATCATAACTTTTGCATTCGAACTCGGATTTCGACGTTCTTTAGCTCGTTTCTAAAAGGAGGAACAGATCTAAATTACCATGCATATTGCTAAAGCTACATTCTTACAAAATTTTCACGAGAAAGAATAGAACTAACAATGATGGGTTAACGGTTTCGTCGGAGAGGCCTTTGGGGCGTCATAATCCAACCAAAAGCTAGGTGGTACCATACCAAGTGTGTATAAGTGTGTTGTGGGTTGTATATGTCCAGTATTCCACTTTGAATGTTAGCGGTTTCACCGTCATCATTTTTTTTAATTTTTTTTAATTTTCTTTGCGTATTTAAAAAAAGAGTCAAGACGGTGGACATGACCGTTCATAACTAGTAGTTGAATATTGAGAAACTCTTGGTGTATCTCTGATGAAATTGGTAGTTTTGTACCAAAAAATAGTTTTTGTAAAAAACATGAGCAAACTACGAGGCACCTGTAGTTCAAATTTGAACCGCTTTAGATGAATCGGCAGAAACTTGTGTTTTTCAAAAGAGTTGAATGGAAACCTTTTCAGAGGAAAAAAATTAGTTATTTGTGCATATAACATGGTCTACTATTTTCAAAAAATGCAGCTCCCAAGTTTTGCAACATATGCTTGGTTGATTCTTAACAAAAAAGAAAACATTTTTGACCCCCGGAAAATGGAAAATGGTTTTTTTATTTAGTGAAAAGGAAAATTTTCTCTGTCAACATTGTCTGTGCTTCCAAGATCCATGTTTGTGTGTAATTTAGGCACATTTCAACAAACTACGCCATGGATTTGGCCATAACACCCGTCATTTGCCTCGAAACCCTAGAATGTTTAGAGGAGATAGCTCATTTATGTCAACACATTCTCAACACAATCATCGTATTCCAATTTTATTATTTTTTGTGGATAATAGAAAATATATAATGAGACCGCGAAGGTCTTGCATCATTTTGGGGTTTTTTAAAATTTTCTGGAATTTCCTTAGCCGGTTTAAGGAAGAAGTGAAGACGGCGGGCATGACCATTTGTAGCTAGGGGTTGAATATTGAGAAACTTTTGGTATATCTCTGATGAAATAGGTAGTTGCGTACCTAAAAATGATTTTTGCCAAAAATCATGAGCAAACTACGAGGCTCTTGTAGTTCAAATTTGACCCGTTTAAAGCTGAATCGACATCAAGGATAGAGCTGGAGACTCAGATCCAGATCCGGAATAAGAGAAGTAGGTCAAACATCCTAAGACCGATCTTATCCTTTATTATTATTACCCCCACAAGGCTCAACAGAGCAGAGACACAAGAATAGCCATATTACGATATGCCAATCGTCAGAACAATCAGAAGGTTAGTTTGTTTGCTGATCTTGTTATTGAATGATCACACGACAGCGAATCGTGTTTTTTCAAAAGAGGTAGATGGAAATCTTTCGAAGGAAAAAATGGTTATTTGTGCATATAACATGGTCTAGTCTTTTAGAAATATGTGGCTCCCAAGTTTTGCAACATATTCTTGGTTGGTACTTCACAAAAAAAATCCATTTTTGACACTCAGAAAAATGGAAAATGTTTTCTTATGCAGTGAAAAGGAAAACTTTCTCCGTCAACATTGTCCGTGCTTGCAATATGCATGTTTTTGTGGAATATGGGCACATTTCAAAAAACTTTGCCATGGATTTGGTCATAACACCTGTCATTTGGCTCGAAACCCTATAATGTTCAGAGGAGATAGCTCATTTATGTGAACACATTTTCAACACAAATGCCGTATTCCAAGTTTATTATTTTTGGTGGATAATAGGACATATATAATGATACCACGCGAAGGTCTTGCATCATTTTGGATTTTTTTAAAAAAAAATTAGAATTTTCTTAGCCGGTTTAAGGAAGAAGTCAAGATGGCGGGCATGACCGTTCATAGTTAAGGGTTGAATGTTGAAAATATATTGGGTGTATCCCTGATGAAATAGATATTTGTGTACCTAAAAACGATTTTTGCCAAAAATGAGCAAACTACGAGGCACATGTAGTTAAAATTTGACCCGTTTCCAACTGAATCGGCAGGAACTTGTGTTTTTCAAAAGAGGAGGATGAAAACCTTTTCACAGGAAAAAATGGTTATTTGTGCATATAATATGGTCTAGTATTTTTTTTTAATACAGCTCCCAAGTTTTGCAATATATTCTTGGTTGGTCATTCACAAAAAAAATCATTTTTGACACTCGGAAAATGGAAAGTGATTTTTTTATTCAGTAAAAAGGAAAACTTTCTTTGTCAAATTGTCCGTTCTTCCAAGATGCATGTTTGTCTGGAATATATGCATATTTGAACAAATTATGCCATGGGTTTGTACATAACACCCGTCATTTGGCCCGAAACACTAGAATGTTCGGAGGAGATAGCTTATTTAGTGAACAAATTTTCATCACAACTGTAGTATTCCAAGTTTATTATTTTTGGTGGATACTAGGACATATATAACGACACCACGCGAAGGTTTTGCATAATTTTGGAGGTTTTTTTAATTTTCGGGAATTTTTTTAGCCGGTTTAAGAAATAAGTCAAGACGGCAGGCATGGCCGTCCATAGCTAGGGGTTGAATATTGATAAACTCTTGGTATATATCTGATGAAATAGGTAGTTATGTACCTAAAAATGATTTTTTTCCAAAAACCATGAGCAAACTATATGGACCTTTAGTTAAAATTTGACCTGTTTCCAGCTGAATCGACAGAAACTGTAAATGGCCACCATGACTATTCATCGAAAGAATTCAAATTTGGTAAAACTATTGATTTTTTAATGATATGTATGTTGTATTTGAAATCCTCTAATATTTCTGATCGACTTAGACATTTTATTTATCAAATTTCGATTTACGAATTTAAAGATATGAATTATTCCATATTAAATAATTTATTCATAAAATAAATTAATTTCTAACATTGTATTGTTATTTATTCAAAAATTATTATATAATCATTGTTATTTATTCAAATATCTTTTTTAAAACTTAAACAATAAAAAGTTTAACATCCTGCCCCACGGGTTAATATGGTTGAGATGATAATACTATCAGTAAATTCTATCATCCCATTTGAAATCTAGTTTGGAAGGAACTCAAAAGTGAAGCGTGTTTGGGCTGGAGGAATTTCAGGATGGGTGACCGAACGGTAAGTTTGACTAAGATAAGTTTTTTTACCAGATTAATTGTGTAATCAGGGATTAAGTATGTGGCTAAGTGCAAAATTCTGGAATAGAATTGAAAAGGTTTTTTTTTAATTGAAAAAAAATCATTGAAGAAAGCGGATATGGGCGGCGGCAGGTGGAGACATAGTTAGGGTTTACCCCTAGAGCGTCGTGTCTCTTCTGTTTAGGCGTGGGAACGGCCTAGACCTTGAGATACAACGATTTTCATCCAGTCAATTTGTTGTCCTCGATGGATTGCTAACTTGCTCGAGATCACGAGATCAAGTTCATGCATCGCCCCTGCATCTCTAACAGGCCCAACCTCCTCTCGCGCCCGCTCCCACGCGGCGGCCGCGGGAGCCCCGATCTCTAAAGCCGCCAACCCCTCTACTCAGTCCCCTCCTCCCTCGTTATCGCCAAAAGGGATCGACCACTGAAAGCCTGGCCGGTCGGCGTCGGCGAGGAAATCTCCCGTGGGTTGGGTCCTAGGAGGATAGGCGTAGTGCTGCAGCCTAGATCTGGTATAACCAGATCAGACGAAGGCGACACCTTCGGTGTCGTTTACCCCCTCGGTGGCTTCATTTTTTGAACACGGGCTGCGTGGAGGGGATATGTTGGTCGTACGATGTTTCATCTTCGTCGAAGACGTCGATTCTTGGTGGCGTGGCGTCGTGGAGTCACGGCGATGGACGCGGTTGATGGACGCGCGCAGGAAGATGGTGTTGTTTGGCGCCATGGCGGCGTCGATGGCAGGCCTAGCGAGGTTTCTGCATTGATCCCTCCAAAAGATTGTTCTGCGGATGTTGGGGGCAGGCGGCAACATCTACCGAGCGTGCATATCGGTGTATACTACGGGCCAGCTGAACCGGATATGTGCTCCTACTTCCTTATCGGGTGGCTTGGTGGAAGCAACCGGATTAGATGTTGCGCGTTGGTGTGTTAATTCAGGGTATCGACCTCGATTATGATTATCCCCTTCATCAAGAGTTTGTTGGTGTGACAATGTTCGTCGGGCATGTGGCTTTTTGTGGCTCCTTGTAACTCTTTATAAAGCTTCGTGATACGTTTTTATTATTAGTAAAAAAGCGGCCGTGGGCATCATTGTGATGCCGAGGCTGGGGCAGAACATCGATTTCTAAAAAAAAAAAATCATGTGTGGCAATTTTTTATTTCCTGACACAACTACTGTAGCCCTCAGAATTGATCGAGTTGTCTTGCTTGGTTAGGAAAAAAAAAATAGATGAAACTTACGGACTTTCCAAATAGTAGTAGAATAGTAGGATCATACACACATGTGTTTTATAGCAAAGCTGCTACAGCACAATTACTTTGCACGTGGTGCTGTACTACTCTTAGCAGCGCTTGGTCGCTTGAAAGGGCAAATTAATTGTAGCTCGTAGCCATTCTCCTTATTGGCTTTCAAACCAAGCAAAAGAGCGACAAAGCACGCAGATGAGCAGAAGCACGCCCGTTTGTGCTTCGCTTTGGACAGAGAAAAATATATGCATACAATTGTCTACATACACTGCCTTATCCACTTAGTTTTCAATCACCATCTGTAGAGATTCTTTTCTACCAAACTATACTAAAACACCTAGACCTTATTACTATAAACTAGATGACCCGTTGCGCCACTGGCGCAAATAGCGAATTTTTCCCGGAATTTTTTTCCATATAAAAACATATATTAATTCAGAGATTATCGTCTTATTAAACTAAAAATTTATATTGTTATAATTAGCTATTAGATGGAGCATATGGTCTGGACCTTTAATTGGGCGGTGTGGTGGCAGACTCTGTCTATTTATTTATTTTCCTTGTGTTGTAATTTAACTGTGTTGGCAGACTTAGTCTATTATTTTTCCTTGTGTTGTAATTTATTTAACGAAGGAGTAGAAGCTCGGAATTCCCTTTTCCTTTTTTAGTCGAGACCCTAAACCTCTTTTAGCCTAGCCCAGAACCATTGCACCAATTAGCACAAATATCAGATTCATGCTGCAAATTGTTTGAATAAGAGAGGAACTATTAGCTCCATATAAATCTACTCACTACTTTGTTGACATAATTAGCCATTAAAGGCACCATACTGAGTTGGGAAAGCGCGGACATAAAAAATGAAAGTTCAATATTGTGTTGTTGGTCCTTAATATAAGGAGGTCATTACAAATTTGAAATCATTCCAGCTATATACAAATTAGTACATATGAAACCTCTCTTCGGTGTCTCCATCAAATCATGAGGGCTCCAATGCCATCATCCTTCTTCAACCATTTGCCTACCTTTTGAATTTGTTCCAAAGCAATGCACGTGTGGTGCACGTCTATACAACCGGTCTAAAACATTTTATGTTGGCCAATATAAAATCAACAAAGAGATTCAGAACTATGACACCAATAATATAAAATTGTTAAAAAATTACTTTCAAAGTCACTTGCCAATATCTGAGAAACAAAGATCCCCTTAGAGATTATAGATGGACCATGAATCATCTCTGGCATATTGAAAATGTGTGGCTCATTCGAAATTAATTGATTTAAAAATATTAGAATTTTGGAAGCCTGTTTATAAATACTCATTAAACCTTTTTATGTTCAATAAAAATCAACCAGTTTGTTAGGGTTTTTATTAGGGTCGTTCTTTTTTAAATATCCTCAACGGCCTGAAAAGATATTCATGCCAGAAATTGCAAATGTTTAGTACCCACAACAGTGCCAAATAAAGAACTGCTGCCTACCGGCTTCGAGGAAAAGTGGAAATGAGAGTGCATCCAACTTCAAGCATATCCTTTTAAATAAATCATTTGCCTAAGTAGTTTTGAGATATTCTACAATACATAATCCTGGACCAGCTTTTTTTAATGACGAATTTTTAATGCCTTCATCAGGCTGCCTCATCTCACCCCCTGTGTTGTCATCTCAAAATCGGTAAAAAAGGAATCACAACCTGGAATAAAAAAGAGAGAAGAAAATCATAAGTTAACCTTTCAGATCAAGATGGATCCATCCAATATTCTAAAAGCAGAGATAGAAAGGAGTTGCTGATAGCGTACCTCGTCGTCGTGCCTGCCACCAAGATCTGCCACGAGCTAGAGCTCTGCTTGCCTAAAAAATATAATCACCACACACCAAGCAGAAAATAGTGTATTAATAAACCTTGCTTCTACAAACATATAATCTAGCTCTAAAGGACATGTTGGATGCCAACTTACTCTCCTCTTAGAGATTGTAGGGTATGCTACAACCTGTTAAGTGAAGTTCACCACAACAATGTAACCTGTAAATTAATATGGACCAAAAAATCCATGTGATACACGTAAAGCTTCAAGAGGAATGCATATGAGAGAACACATAACTTACGGATCCAGGTTGAGATGTGGCCATTCTTTCAGTTGTCTCCTGTTTTACCTAGCTCAAGACTCTCCTTGATTTTAGGACCAAGTTCCTCTCAGATTTGCTTCATTTGTCAAGAAACAAAGGAATTCTATTAACACAACGTTGCAATGCACCAAGTGCTAATCAGAGAAAAAATTGGGATGACAGGATTGGAAGCAGAAATTAGACACAAATCGAATAAATATGTTGTATACTACCTATCACATATATGGAGAATGGAAGTAATAGGTTTGGATGCATGAGGGTGCACAGAAGTAAATACAGCCTCCAACATAAAAATTAATAAGCAGACAATGTTAATAAATCATAATTGGTATAACCGTTTAGTTTCTGCTTCACAAGAGATTAAATTTTTGATAAATGCATAAGCAATAGTCTTTTCTGAACAAATGCACAAAATATAGCTGACTATTGACTGGACACAACAGCCGCTACTTCCGGAAAAAGGAGATGTAACAGTAGTAGCTCCACACCAATGAGCAACTGTTTTACTGGTTATCTCGAGTATCGCCTGGTTATACCCGATTATACCAAGTGGTCATCTGGTTATACTAATTAAACATGTTAAGTACTCATTTTTGCATTCTACACAGCGGGGGGACCTGAGCAAGTATTCTGAAGGTTTATAGAACACCGGTATGCCCAAAGAACATTGGATTAGCTTACTCGCTGCACGACTAACGAAATTTGATGGAAACCTCTAAATGTCTTGTATGACATAATTGTCACGGCGGTGAGTATTCTTCTCACCACATATATAAGCATATTACTGCATGGATCCTCTGGAGCAACATCTATAATAACCTACAAATACCAAATTTTAAAGAGAAGGTCAAGGACCAGAAGATTCCATGGTGACTGATTGTTATGAGTATGAAAGATATGAGCTGGATGCCAATGAAAAACTAAATAAAATACCTCCGAGAGATGACTATAAGTATCTTCAAGTAAAGAAGCTATTTTATTCTTTTTTCATGGTAATCTTTCTTCTGAGCATTTTCATCCTCGTTGTAAGCAAGAAAATTGATATAATGTGATACAAAAAAATCCTCATTGGTGCTATTGGTCATAAATTTAATAACAAACAAGAATTAAACACGTAACCATATTTTAGGATATAGTGCTAAACAAAAAATCATCGACCCAACAAGCTACTGACATATATTGTTGATATACTGATGAAGACGTCTTCACTACAGAACCTGACATGACCAAGCTACCTAAATTATTAACTGTACTACATTCTAGCAACTGATACCAGATAGCACAACGTGATTAAAATAAAAAGAGACCGACAATTTTTCAAATTGAAGAATATCTACATTAGTATTTCTTGGACAAAGTAGAAAATGAGACAATATCACATAGGCAGTGAAATGAAAAATAAGTACCTTTGCTATCTAGGCATACAGAATCAGTATCCCTGATCGATGGCGGGCGTAGAATGGGCATGTAACCCTCTGGTCGTGGGGGAAGAGGCGGCGTCTGCGGTCCTCCTCTCCGTCCTCGGCCCCGCAGGCAGACTGCAGGCCATCCAGGCTGGCCGCTGTCCGAGGGTGCCCGAGCCAAGGCCGAGGCCGCACCGTCATCCACGGCCGCACACAGGCACCGCTGCGCCGCCGTCGTCCGTGAGGACCGCGAGCCACAGCCTCGCCCTCCCTCGGTGGCGCCGCGATCCCCTACGGCGGGCGGAATAGGTAAGACGTACTTGCCCCCCGCGATGAAGAGGACAAAGGGAGGAAATGGTACCGCGATCCGCGTCGCTGCTGGAGGAGGAGATCTGGAGCCCTATGCGGCCATGGACGACCTTCTCGAGGGTAGACGCCGCCGCCGCCAGCGGCTGCTGCTCGGACGCCACACGTGCTCCTCCTCTTTCATGGTTGACGCCGCCGCCGACGAAGCACATGCGGCCCACCCCGACGTCCTGCTGCATCCACCCGCCTCCCCTGCACCGCCTCCCGTGGTACATGTCGCCAGAGCGGGGGAGAGGACTGGAGGAGGCGGAGGGGAGCGGGAGCGCGATTGGAGGGAACGGGAGTGCAGGACTGGGGAGGAAGCAATGCGGGGTCGAGACTCGAAACAGCTTTGACCAAGATCTAGGTGTGAGGACCTGGAGGAGGAGGAGCAGCGGGCTGCGGCGGCGGCAGTCCGACATCCTCCTCTATCGGCACGGCCAGATCCATAACTCTCATCGACCAGACGCCGGCGGCGGCTGCAGAAGAGGTCGGCAAGAGAGCCGGAGAGCCGACGAGGAGCACGAGGGAGGAGCTGCAACGCTAGCGGCTGAGCGGGGAAGAGAATTCGTCCCATGGAGGTGGCGGGTTGGGGAAGAGGAGAGGAAGCGGGGATTGGGGAGGAGGAAGAGGCAACTCTGGAGGACTGCGAAGCGGCAGCCCTCGCGTCCGCGTCCACCATGTGCTCCCCTCGCGTCTGCGTCGGCAAGGAAACCAATCCGGCGCCTACACGTGGCGCCTTCAGGAGAGGCTGCGCGCGACGGAACCACGTCGTGGAGCATTGGCGAAGACAGACTACCCTCCCAGCCTTTATAGAAGTAATTTGTAGAAACTGATTACTTTTAAAGGCAACCGATTGTTTCATAAAAAATCACAAATCTCTTTTCGGATCATCATTATCCGAACCTTGGTCCCACCTATACATATGCATGCTAGAAACTATGGCCACACCCTCCTCTTCAACATCTCCCATCCTGGATCATTCACGTCACCATGGTTCTTCTGTTGAGTGAAGTCGGGGCACCGTTGCGCCCCTATCGGAAATGCATGCATATAAGCCGGCCGGGCCACTTTTTATCTCCCCACAAACTACACCACATCGTTTTCCCTTGTTCATTCTCTTTGTCATGCTCCGCTTCTTCACAAGTCGTGTATAGATCGTCGAAATACCAGAAATATTCGAAATTGTAAGAATTATTACGATCAAATTTCACTAATTTTAAAGGAATTTAGGCCAAATTTATATTTGTTTGAATCTAGAAAGAAGTTCTAAGGCAAAATGTATACTTTTGGTACGAAGTTTCGGGAAAATAACGTTGAAACATTTTTTTTCCAAACGACAAGAGATGGTTCCACTATCGTGAGATAACAGAACAGAGGTCTTGTTACAAACTGAAAACGAAAACACGCCTAAGCTTGGAAATAGGCATGTCCCCCCACACACGGGGAGGAAGAGATCCCCCAAACAAACCAAACAAAGTAGCCCACAGCAAACAACTGCCAAAGTTTAAACCACTTCAGGTAGACAACGAAACTACCAAAGGGGGGAAAAGAGTCTTATGGCAAGTAGCAAGACAAAACAAACGGTCGCACACAGGCGGACACCCAATCAGCAGCAGCAAGAAGAAATATCATCCAACGATGTCAACGTCCTCAGACTCTCCCGTGGCCCAATGGTCGGCAGGATGAAGCGCCAAGCGCCAGGTCACGTGTTCGAGCCCTCACTTCTACCTTAATGACAATACCGGGGTGGAGTCCCCCCTCCGGTCTTGTTAATTTTTTTTTAGTATCATCCTCTTGGTGGATCATCAGGCGCGACCTAGTGCGAGCATGCTGGCCCAGCGCTGCTTCTTGAATTATCCTGGCACCCTCCTCAACATAGGTCCTGTTATATGCAGTCTGAATACCCGCCCAATATCGAAGAAAACGACACATATATCATATAAGTTCAACATGAGAGGAAATGAGTTTTTTCTCAAAGCAAGCCCTATTCCTAGACTTCCAGATTGCCCAGCAAAAGGCAGCAATCCCAACAATATGTAGATTTGTTTTATGAGGAAAAAATTTGGCAATCCACCAAAAATATTGTGTGAAGTTAGCAGGTCTGTTAAAAGCCCCAAGAACAGAACAAACAATCCCCCACATATAAACAGCAATGGGACAAGAGAAAAACAAATGATGAATTGACTCATGAGCAAAACAAAAACTGCAAGAGTAGTCCCCTTTCCAGTTTCTCCTTTTCATGTTGTCTTTTGTGGCAATAGAGTTATGGCAGATCAACCACAACCAGATTTTGATTTTAAGAGGGATTTCGGCATTCCAAAGTTGAGAAAATGATCTATCCACTTCAAAGGAAGACATATGTTTGTACATAGACTTGACAGAGAAAATTCCAGATTTTGTAAATTCCTACTTGGGTCTATCAGGACCCACACCCAAAGCCACAGTCATGAGACCTTTAGTTTTGAAGCTTGATACTGCAAATTAACACTGAGCCATCTCCTAAACTCTAACGGCCACCTCCTGTCATGCATCTCCTTAACAGTGCAGATCTGGTTAGAGCAAACTTCATACATACCAGGGTAGGAATCACAAAGGGGAAGTTTTCCACACCAATGGCCATGCCAAAAATCAGTTTCACCTCCCCTATTAATCATCATCACTCTCCCTTGGATGTACCACTTCTTGACTTTCAGGAGATTCTTCCAAACAGGTGAGTCTTGTTGCCTCATGATAATCCTCCAGATCCCATGAGAGATGCCATGTTTGTTCTTAACAAGGTTCTGCGACAACCCATCCTCCATCTCCAGTCTCCACCACCACTTACGTAGGAGACAATAGTTGAAAACCTTCAGGTTTTTGATCCGCAGACCATCCTTAGATCTAGGTTTGTTGATAATATTTCATCTCACCAAGTAATATTTCTTCTTGGAACTGGTACCCTGCCAGAAAAACCTTCTGATAATTTTTCGCATATCCTCCAAGCAAATCTCGGGGAGCAGATACATGGACATGTGATAGATAGGGATGCTACTGAGAGAACATTGGACCAGAGTGAGTCCCCCTCCAATGGAAGAGTTGTTACCAGCCCAACCATCCAATTTTTTCCCAACTTATCAACAAGGGGTTTCAGGTCAGAAACCAAAATCCTTGAGCCACTGACAGGGACTCCAAGGTACTTCATTGGCTAGTGACCTAGCTGACAGTTCAACATATCAGCATATTCAACACTTTTGATGGAGTCTTCCAGCACCAAGAAAAGCTCCCTTTTCATGAAGTTTATTTTCAATCCAGACATAGCCTCAAACAAATATAGAATAAGTTTTAGCTGTCTTATCTGATTAACATCATCCTGGATCATTAAAAGGGTGTCATCTGCATATTGAAAGATGACCACCCCTTTGTCCACCAGATGTGGTACCAACCCAACAATATGG
The DNA here is from genome assembly GCA_028641055.1 of Alopecurus myosuroides. Classification (NCBI taxonomy): domain Eukaryota; kingdom Viridiplantae; phylum Streptophyta; class Magnoliopsida; order Poales; family Poaceae; genus Alopecurus; species Alopecurus myosuroides. The sequence goes on along the minus strand of CM054057.1, from coordinate 41,370,344 downwards.
CCATTGTCCTGAGCTTGTTGGATCAACTTTGCCCGCCCTTCAGCTGTCAGATTGAAAAGGAAGGGAGAGAAAGGATCCCCTTGTTTCACTCCCCTATGACTACCAAAATCCTTCCCTCTAGTGTTATTAATAACGTTGAAACATTTAACCTACCAATTACATCATATTTCGAAATCCGGGTAGTCGAATAGTATATATCCCTACAATCTCAATATGGCGACGTTGACATCAAAAGTTCTGAGATCTTTGTGTGAGGTAAAAAAAAAGTAATTTGGTACCCACTCAATATATATATTGCAATTTTAGGCATCTTTTTTATGGACCAAGTCTAATTTGGCTTTTATCGACGGTCTTGACTCTGATGGACCCTGCTGGCGACCGGTCACTCCGGAAGTCAGACCCTCAAGCCAGCTGGCGCTCCAAGCGCGCTTCACGTGTCCGCACTTCTGTGGTTCAAAAGGGCCAAATGTCATGAGGTTTTCTTTCCGGAAAAAACATCCAAAGGGGCAAGATGAGGTCGCTTTCCTGCCTTCCTGGCCGACGGCAGTGCCCCAAGGGCCAGGAGCAAGAACCCAACGGCTCATTATTGACCCAACCCCGGTGCGCGTTGAACCGCATATGCATCCTTCGCTGTCGCCTCCCGCCTTCCGCCCAGCTGCATCACAGACAGAGCCGCCGCCATGGAGCCCACCGGCACGCACGTGCTCTCGCTCCATCTCTCCCACGTGTATATATGACGAGCTCCATGACCTGAGCTCAGCCCAGACGTCGCACTGCTTCTTCCGCTTCACCACCGACAGATCAACTTAAAGCAAGAAACAACCGAGTCCGTCCGCCATGTGTAGTTCCAATCATTTCACCGCCAACAATAACCACGTGCACTTCCAGCCCAATCTGCAGCAGAGCTTCTCTCCGGTCATGGAGGCATGCGACCTCGACAGGCACGGCGGCGGCGGCCAGGATCAGTCGTCCGACCCGAGGGCGGTGCTCACGACGTACCTGACGTTCCTGGAGCACAAGATCGGGCACCTCCGCGGGATCCTCTGCTCCACGCCGAGCCCAAAGCAGCAGCACGCCATCGTGTCCGCCGAGCTCCGCTGCATCATCGTGCAGCTCGTCTCCATCGCCGACGACCTAGCCACCTCTTGCGACGAGGACGCGGACCACGCAGCGTCGCCGCCGTTGTCGATCTCCACGCACGACGACTCTGACCACCACGCCGAGGAAGCTACCGCCGACGAAGCAGAGCACCCGCACCCGCAGACAGGGGCGTACGAGGTGGTGCAGATCGAGAAGGAGGACATCCTGGCGCCGCACGCGCACGCCTGCAAGGTGTGCGGCAAGGGCTTCAAGCGCGACGCCAACCTGCGCATGCACATGCGCGGCCACGGCGACCAGTACAGGACGCCCGCCGCCCTCGCCACCAAGCCCTCCGGCCCGTCCTCGCCGCCGCCAACGGAAACCACCAGGCGCTTCTACTACTCGTGCCCCTACGCCGGGTGCAAGCGGAACCGGGAGCACAGGGACTTCCAGCCGCTCAAGAACCCCGTCTGCGTCAAGAACCACTACCGCCGGAGCCACTGCGACAAGAGCCACCTCTGCAGCCGCTGCGGCGTCAAGCGCTTCTCCGTGCTCGCCGACCTGCGCACCCACGAGAAGCACTGCGGCCGCGACCGCTGGGTCTGCTCCTGCGGCGTCACATTCTCCAGGAAGGAAAAGCTCTTCGCCCACGTCGCCGTCTTCGACGGACACACGCCCGCGCTGCCGCCACCTGACGACAACGCCGACACCAGTAATGTTTTCAGCCTCGTGCACGGGTCCGGTGAGCAGCCACCGGCCGCCGGCGAGGCGTTGAATGTGGGCAGCATGTTCAGTGATTTCAGGTGCTCTGGCGTCGAAGGGTGTACAGATGATGGACGAGGGACAAACCTCTCCTCCCGGATCGGCATTGATTTCTGCGACTTTGACGGGTTCGATCTCTTCAGAGCAGTCCCGGTGGATTTTTGATTTCGCATGTCCCGACTCCCGAGTGTGCGATTGATGGGCACTAGCATGCACATCAATTAGGAAACAGTGGACAACTTCCTGTAATTCAATTGCTGGCATCGATTAATTAAATTAATTTTATTCCCTGAAGAGATGTCAAACTTAACGAAACCTAGTAACAAACGACAAAGATAAAATCCAAATTTGGCCCCTAATTTGGTTTTTTTACAAGGCGCATTTTGGTATATCAATGCTTGCGATTAAAGCTAGTTCTTTTTCTTGCGGATTCAACTAAAGCATGTTCTAAATTGACCAATCTTATTAACTTGGCAATGCGTTAGTGGTGTGTTAATGTCAAATTTTAGCTAGCCCAACAAGAAACTTCATACAATTTGTTAAAAAATATGAATAGAAAAGGAAAAATATATATACAAAACAAGGAAAAAAAAGGATTTCAAAAAAGGAAAAAGGAAGGAAATAATAAAAAGAAAATACAAATAGGAACAAAAAAAGAAAGATTAAATCCATCCACCAGTCTTAATTACGCTAAATAAAACTTTGAGCAAACGACCTAGATCCACAAAAAGCAACTTTGAGCAACTCCTTATGTGAAACAAGAATGAGATGTTCTTGATACCTCGCCCTCCTTCTCGGTGTCAATCTCTCTGATAGTACGAGGAGAGTGAAGAATTGTGTGACAATTGCTTCCTTAGAGTGGGGGAATTTCCTTTTGCCTACTTACATTGTAGGTTCGCCTCGACGACATAGTTTTGTGAAGAAGATGATGTGGTTGCACGTCTTCCGTCCTCTAGATCTAGTTCTGAATTACGATGGATGGCTACGTTTGCCTTGTTGAGGAGTGCATGAGGTTTTTATTCATCGCTTTCCTCTAGATGCACCCCTGGTGTTTTCTTCTTAATATATGTCCTTTGGCCCTTCCGGGAGTAACTATTTTTACTCACTCCATTTCAAAAATATAAGATGTTTGACTGTTTTTCCAAATTTATATGTATCTAGAATTGAGTTTAGTGAATTTTGTGCATATACATTTTAAACGTTTTATGACTTGAAACGGAGGTAGTGGGTATTAACTAAGAGTGGACTGATTGACCCTTGGTGAACGCATCAAGTGGTTGATACTTATTGAAAAACACAAAAGCTACTACCTCCGATCCATTTTTAAACGTTGCAGGAAATGAAATAGCCACGAGCAAATCGAAAGTAGAACTCGCGACACTTAAATAGGATCGAAGGGATTGTCAACTTTTGATTCTCCACAAAGAAAAAAAAGAGAAAAAAAGCTGGAGACTCTTCCTGTATGGTGCATGATCGAAGCTTCAAGCGCAAGGCTATCGTCACCGATGAAGTGTGAAGGTTGTGAAATTCCGAAAGAAAGACCATGCATGACTCCTGAACTGAAATACAAAAAAATGTACTCGGTCGTGTATGTTTAATAGATGGTCCAGGGTACGTGGATTCGTAGTCACGCATTCCATTTCGTTTTCCGTCAATCCTCTCCACCAGCTTGTTTAAACAAAATACACCTACCAGGCTTGCTTGCCTTTTCTTTAGTTTGTGTTTTTGATCATGGACAAGCTGCTCAATTTTTGGCACACATGACGGAAATCCGGTCCAAAACGGAATATCAAAGTGTAACCCGAGCTACATGTAGCCCTCGGTTTCAAAATTCGAATATCATATTTGAAAAGTTCCAACAAATTAAAACAACAATCTTAGATGTAGACAATAGTGCTTCCTACACGAGTATAAAATCTCAACTCGAAATTTCCGGGCTACACAAAAATAACAAAATCTGAAAGATTTTAGACAGTTTATATTTTACACTATTCACTACTTTCATTTATTTATTTTCATTTTTTTCTACATGTAGTATTTTTTATAGATTCTATAAAAGCTTTTTTAATGTGATTAACAAAAATTATTTTTAAAATAGCTATATGCAGCTCGGGCTATATATCACTGCACTGGTATCCAAAATCCCAATCACTTTTGAAATAGCACGGTCATCTCAAACCTTACACCTACCTAGACTTGCTAAATTTGATGTTACTCGTAGGACCCATCCCGTGAACCTCTTGTTACCACGTCATCCTACAACTTGAATTTACCACCTTCTTAGGCTTAGCGTCATCAAGTCTAGGCAATGTCGTGTCCTCTCGAGGTATTTCCTCCACTCGCCTTCAATTACTACCCTTTCACCTTGTTGTTGTAAGTCCACTATTGTATTTTAATTTGGACATTCCGGCGACTTGGAACGTACATCATTTGTACTACCGTCGTCCTATAACTTGCTTTTTTTTGTACAATATCAATGTTGCAATCTTAGGCTAAGAGGTTAAGATTTTGATCCGACTAATGTGAAAAATGACCCAAAAAAATGCATGTACATAGCTTTCTATCAATTATTGGAGTTTGGCCAATTCTAGTTTAAATGACAAATAAACTCCAAAGTTGTTAGATGTCAACATGAAGATTTGTGATGGTTAGTTGCACAATTAGCGTCACTAAATAAATTTGAGTTGCATAGTTGCAACCAGATTAGTCTGAATGTTTGGGTTAGGAATACTTCAGTTCGGGGGAAATAGGTCCAAGATTGTTTATTCGATACTTTAAAAATAACTGTTTTTGAGGGGTACTAAAGTATTAATACTATGATACTTAGTTACAACAAAACACATCGATCTATTTTAAACTGTGGTATTTTGAAAAAGTGCAGTATTACTCAAATATGTCAAAGATAACTTGGTACCAAATGCAGCACAAATCTTCTTCTATTGCACCACGTGATTACAATTGAAAAACAAAAAATACTCGGATTTTCCTTTAGTTGCAACTAAACACTTTGCATTTATTCTAACATGGCAACCGGATAATCGATCAAAGTAACCAAATTGGGTGTCAATCTATCACTCTGCGAGTCAGACCCAAAGCCTGGCGGTCCAAACACGCTTTTGTTGATAAAAAATGGGCCAAATATTTTCATGTCCCAGCATCACGAAGGACAAAGACGACATTGTATTCCTGTCCGAAGGCAGTGCCCCAAGGGCCAGGAAGACAGGAGCCGAGCCAAAAGAATCATCGTGTCAATTACCAAACCCGTGCGCGTTCACATCCTCCGGCATATCCTCCCTCCTTATTTCGGCGCGGTCGGAGGCCGCCGTGGAGCCCATCCACGTGAGCACGCATGATCAATCTTGTATATATAACTAGCTTTTAATAGGGTAGATCTGAATTTTCTGGATCATCTCTTCCTTAAATGGGGTTTTGGTCCAAAGTAGACATTGGATCAAAATGGCCACTAGAGGAGGTACAGTCGTTGTCAAAATAAATAATTCAGAAGGAGATTTCTTTTTAACCACAAGAGTCTTGCGATAAGGAGACTAAATATCGCCAATCCTTTTCAATTTGGTTGTGAATACTTTCACAAAATTGTTTGCTAAAGCTACAAACACATATTTAATAAAATGGCTCTGCTCTGACTAATAACTTGGAGGGGTAGTAAGTCTGCAATACGCCGATGATACAATCGTGTTCCTTCATAACAATGTTAATATGGCCAGTAGCTTGAAGATAGTGTTGACCTTTTTGAACACGTCTCGTGTATGAGGATTAATTATGACAAAGTGAGCTAATTCTAATTAATATAGAAGATAAGGAAATCTCCCCACTCCAAGCCATCATGGGATATCTTGTAGGGAATTTCCCAATCAAATACATGGGGATACCTTTGCCCTTTGATAAACTTAGGAGAGAAGACTTGCAACCCATAGTCGAAAAAATTATGGAAAGGTTAGCTTGTTAGCGAGGGAAACTTCTCTCCTCTGTTGCAAGAGTCACCTTGATCAGATCTTGTCTTGGAAGTATCCCCATGTATTTCCTCTCTTTCTTTAAATTCCCAAAGTGGACGGTAGACCTTATCAACTCACAAATGTCATATTTTTTCTGGAATGACTCCAAAGAAAAGAGAAGGCTCCATTAAGAAAATTTGAACATGGTTTGTATGCCTAAAGACCTAGGAGGTTTACGCATCCCTAATCTTAGAAATGTTAACCTCTGTCTCCTAGCTTCTTCGGTAAAGAGATATGTTCATGGAGAGGATAAGCTTTGTAACCAGTTGATAGACTCTAAATATAGAACCACATATCCAAACCTTTTCTGCATCCCTGACACAGACTCCTCCAGATTTTGGAAGGGTTTTATGTCGGCTATTAGATTGTTAAATTTGGGTACCGTTGGAAAGTAGGGGACGGTCCAAAACATCAGGTTTTAACAGGACACCTAGTTTGGCTCCTCCCGTATGTATGCCCAATTTTGGGACCTTTACTGCATTTGCAACGAAATCATGTTCCCAACCAATCAGGTTTGGGATTGTGCCCATCTCCACGTCTCCTTCCGTAGGACTTTTCAACTGGTACCAAATGCAGCAATGGTATGCGATTGAGCAAATAGCTTCTAGCGTGATTATTATCCCCAGATTGTGACTCACTAATCTGGCAGTATACAGCTAATGGGACCTACTCCACAAGCTCGTTGTATAAAATTATCAGATTCAGGGGAGTTACACCAGGTTACAGTCATTCAATCTGGTCACTAGTGATCCCTCCTAGAGATTAAGTGGGGGCGGGAGCGCTAGGTGATTTCTTCTTGGACCAAGACTTTATTTTCTAGGGGACAATACCTAGTTCTGGCCTACACTTGTTGTACCTGTCAATGACCTTGTTCAAGGTATTATCCAGAGTGTATCATACTTCCTCTAAGGTGAAAACCAACGATTCGACCTTTTGGCTCGATTGGGCGACGACAACGCTTGTGCACTGTTCCCTTCCTCGAGGCGTTCTTTTTTGAGGACCCCTTTTATTACCAGGGTGTTACCACTAGTGGTGGTTAGGTCTAGCTGTAGTAAGTTGTTGATCACTTGGCGGGGTCTTTTTTTCTTTTCTTTTTTTTCTTTTGGCTATGTGCATTTTTAATGTCTCGACTAGTTCTTGGCATTCTCAGGATGGGTGTAATTCGTATCTTTTTATATTAATATAAATTTATAAAAAATATTATCCAACTGAACTTAAGAATCGTATTATAACCAAATATGGCACACATAGCACATGCTTGCAAATATGTATGCTTCGCAACGATATAGGATTGAGCATAACATGATAAGAATAATAATTGTACTTATGTAAGTGAATTGTTCTATCGGAGTATAACGAATCATGAATACATAAAAATATGATCGATATTCACATGCACAAGTGAATCTACCTATATTTTAATTATTAAAATTGTATGTAAGTAGGGAGTAGGTCAAACGTGCATGTGTACCATAAATCAACCCGTCACATTTCAATATCCTAGCAGTCGTAAACATCAGGAAAGTGTGTTTATTTGATGCATCCAGTGCTAAGCGTATACCAAATTGAATATCTATTGGTTGGCTGGTGAATTATAAATACATATAATTAATTTACCATAGCGTGAGTAAAGATGATCGCCGTTCATGCACCACTTCCCTATATAATATGATTCCCCATCTTTGCAAAAATGCAAATGGTCTTCTAGGATGGCGAGGAAAGGGTCGACAAGGCATGGTTCGATAGTGATTCTGGTAGCCAGTCGGAATGGAAGTTATTGGGAATTAGAGATGTACATGCATTCAATGTTAGTTTATATGGTCTCACCTATCATGTTGTGTTTCATTGAGTTGTACATCGCAACCGTGCATGATCATGCATTCGGACAGCTGCGAAATTTGGGCTCACCTCGCAGTTCTCGCCGCTTGCGAAACTGACTCTACTATATCCTTCTGGAGAAGCTAGTTTTCCTTTCAGAGCATCTCTGGCAGCACTTGTCGATCTCCACAATGTAAAAATGGTTTGAGGCAAACCATAACCTCTTTTACAATATAGCACTATTCCAGGCCAAAGAACCACTGAAAAACTGCCAATCTTTATTGTCAAATACTTTTTCCTCCTTTTCTCCATCTTCTTCCTTCCAAAATTGGCTTGCTCTCCGATCTCTTTTTTTTCGAAATGAAAGAAAAAACCTAGCCTATGCATCGAGTGATGCACACAGCTTTTATTAATTATTTGTGGGTCTTAGTTCAGTTTGCATCTCAATATCCAGAAAAACAAAGACATAGACCTTCACCGACAATATCAAATTCACACTGAAGTACAAAAGTCTACTAATATGCTGCCATGTATGCCGGGAGAAAAATATCATGTGCCCCAGAGAGTAATCATATGCAACCATCCACTATAACTCCAGCGGGTCCTAAGGAAACTGGAAATCCCATAACTGGATCTAGTGCACCGCCATATGAATACCCTTTAATACATGAAAAGATTTATTCCACTTAAAACAATATTGTTCCTGCAATTTCAAATAGACCAAAAAAAACCGAAACGCCGATAACCCTATCCTTGGTCTTTGTATCCATTGCATTTAACCAATTTCTAAACATATTTGCAACATTGGTTGGAGGAGGTATTTTATAGGTACAAAACACCACATGCCAAACAAGTTTCACAAAAGGACAAGAATTAAATAATTGATTTATGGTCTCATTGTTTCCACAAAAAGTGCAATGAGTATCACCTCTTTGCATGGTTATCTTTAGTGGGAAAGACATTTCTATTCAGGAACCACATGAAGATTTTTATTTTCAAATGAATTTTTATCTTCCATAAATATGTTCGCAGAAATCTACTATGTCCGTCCATTAAATCCGCATACACATATTTAATTAAACATATAATTTTGAGTCAATTTCCATTCAAACAGATCAGTAACACCATTCAAATTAATATCCATTAGCCTAAGACATAAGTGAGTCTACATTCATTTATTTCCAACAAGTGCCCTTCTAAAACCTAAATTTATAGGAGGCGCATTGTTAAAAACATCATGAACCAAAATATGCTTGTGTTGAACAATGTTATATAGCAGGATTTTGATCTTTTAATGAAAAATTACCAAGTGTCCTCCCAAAACCTTGTGGTTTTCCCATTACCTACTTTGAAGGAGCCTCTATGAAAGAAATCCTGCCTATCTCTCATCAGGACCTTCCAAAAAGGAGAATCATTAGGTTGTGCTTCCACTTGACCCAAAGTTGTACTATGAAGGTATTTATTGTGTAGGAACTCCTGCCACACCCTTTCTTCATTTAAAAGTTTGAAAATCCACTTGCTAAGCAAACATTTATTTTTTAGCTCCAGCACCTCAACACCTAAACAACCTTGATCCTTTGGTCTACAAATGGTATTCCACTTAGTTAGGATGTATTTCCTTCTCAGCATTGTTCTCTCTATTAGTACGAGGAGAGTGAAGAATCGTGTGATAACTGCTTCATTAGAGTGGGAGAATCTCGTTTTTCCTACTAACATTGTAGGTTCGCATCGACGACTTAGTTTTGTGAAGAGGATGATGTCGTTGCACGTCTTCGGTCCTCTAGATCTAGTTATGGGTGACGATGGATGGCCAGGTTTGCCTTGTCGAGGAGTGTGTGAGGTTTTTATTCATCACTTTCCTCCGGATGCATCTCTTGCGTTTTCTTATTAATATATATCCTTTGGCCTTTGGGGGAGTAACTATTTGTACTCACTCCATTTCAAAAATAAAAGATGTTTGAGAGTTTTTCCTAATTTATATGTATCTAGACTTTAGTTTACTGAATTTTAGTGCATAATATTTTATAACTTGAAACGGAGGTAGTGGGTATTAGCTAAGAATGGACTGATTGACCCTTGGTGAATGCGTCAAGTGGTTGGTACTTATTGAAAAACACAAAAGCTAATACCTCTGATCCATTTTTAAACATCACAGAAAATGAATTAGCCAAGAGAAAATCGATAGTACAACTCGAGACACTTAAATGGGATCGGAGGGAGTATCAACTTCTGATTCTCCGCAAAAAAAAAATAGAAAAGAAGCTAGAGACTCTTCCGGTATGGTGCATGATCGAAGCTTCAAGCGCAAGGTTATCGTCACCGATGAACTGTGAAGGTTGTGAGATTTCGAAAGAAAGACCATGCATGACTCCTACAAAAAAAAATTACTCGATCATGTATGTTTAATAGATGGGCCAGGGTACGTCGGCTTTTCCTTGTTGGCCTTCAAACTGAGTCATGGAGTGAGCATGAACATGGGTAGGCATGCGTTTCACTTTTACTAGATGGAAAAAAAATATCATGCATGATGTTTTTCCCATTTTGTTTTCCGCCAATCCTCTTTACCAATATGTTTAAAAAAATACACTTACCAGGCTTCCTTGCCTTTCCTTTATTTTGTGGATTTGATCATGGACAGGCTGCTCAATTTTTGGCACACATGACGGAAATCCGGGTCCAAAACGGAATGTCAAAGTGTAGCCCGAGCTACATGTAGCCCTTGGTTTCAAAATTCGAAAATCATATTTGAAAAGTTCCAACAAATTCAGACAACAATCCCAGATGTAGACAATAGTGCTTCCAACATGTGTATAAAATCTCAACTCAAAATTGCCGGGCTACACAAAAATAACAAAATATGTCAGATTTTAGACACTTTAAATTTTACACTATTAACTAATTCATATTTTTTTTCATTTTTCTCCAAGTAGTATTTTTTATAGATTCTATAAAAGCCTTTTTAAGGTGATTTAAAAAATTACTTTTGAAAATACCTACATGCAGCTCGAGCTATATGTCACTGCACTAGCATCCAAAATCCCAATCACTTTGGAAATAGCACGGTCATCTGAAACCTTACACCTACCTAGACTTGCTAAATCTGATGTTACTCGTGGGACCCATCCCGTCAACCTCTAGTTACCATGTTATCCTTCAACTTGAATTTACCACCTTCTTAGGCTTAGTGTCATCAAGTCTATGGCAACGTCGTGTCCTCTCGAGGTATTTCCTCCACTGCGGCCAATTACTACACTGTCCCCTTATTGTTGTAAGCCTACTATTGTATTTTAATTTGGACATTCTGGCAACCTGGTACGTGCATCGTTTGTGCTACAGTTGTCCCATAACTCACTTTTTTTGTACAATATCAATGTTGCAATCTTAGGCTAAGAGGTTAAGATTTTGTTCGGACTAATGTGAAAAATGATCAAAAAAATGCATGAATTGTAGCTTTCCATCAATTATTTTGGTTTGGCCAATTCTAGTTTAGATGAAAATTAATTTAGAGTACAATAAACTCCAAAGTTGTTGGATGTTAATTCGAATATTTGTGATGGTTAGTTGCACAACTAGCGTCACTAAATAAATTTGAGTTGCATAGTTGCAACCAGATTGTTGTAGCTGCATTGCATTTGCCAATGGATTTTCCTTGTTTTGCAAATAAACAATTCTATTTTGAACCGATGCCAGTTTGGCACCTCAGAGTTTTTAAAATTGAATTATAGCAACTGAATGTTTGGGTTAGAAACACTACAGTTTGGGAAAAATAAGTCCAAGATTGTTTATCCGATACTTAAAAAAATATAGATTTTGAGGGATACTAAAGTATTAATACTACAATATTTAGTTACAGCAAAATACATCGATCTATTTTAAACTGTGGTATTTTGAAAAGGTGAAGTGTGACTGAAATATGTCAAAGATAATTTGGTACCAAATGCAGCCAAAATCTTCTTCTATTGCACAACATGGCCACAACTGAAAAACAAAAAATACTCAGATTTTCTTTTAGTTGCAACTCAACACTTTGCATTTATTCTAACATGGAAATCGGATAATCGATCAAAGTAACCAAATTGGGTGTCGATCTATCACTCTGCGAATCATACCCCAAACCCTGGTGGTCCAAAAACACTTTTGGTGATAAAAGATGGGACAAATATTTTCATGTACGAGCATCACCAAGGACAAAGATGACGTCGCTTTCCTGTCCAAAAGAAGTGCCCCAAGGGATAGGAAAACAGGAGCCCAGCCGAAAGAATCATAATGTCAATTACCGAACCCGTGCGTGTTGACATCCTCCGTCATCTCCTCCCTCCTTCTATCGGCGCGGCTTGCGGCCTCAGTGGAGCCCGTCCACACGAGCACGCACAATCAATCTCACATATATAACCAGCTTTTGATAGGGTAGATCTGAAATTTCTAGATCATCTCCTCCTTGAATGGGGATTTGGTCCAAAGTAGACATTGGATCAAAATGGCCACTAGAGGAGGCTCAATCGCTGTCAAAATAAATAATTCACATGGAGATTTCTTTTTAACCACTAGAGGATTGCGACAAGGGGACCCAATGTCACCAATCATTTTCAATTTGGTTGTGAATTCTTTCACAAAAATGTTTGCTAAAACTACAAACGCAAGTTTAATTAAATGGCCATGCTCTGACTTATACCCTGGAGGGGTAGTAAGTCTGAAAAATGCTGGTGATACAATCGTGTTCCTTAAGAACAATGTTAATACGGCGAGCAGCCTGGAGATAGTGTTGACCTTTTTGAACAAGTCTCGTGTATGAGGATTAATTATAACAAAAGTGAGCTAATTCCAATCAATATAGAAGATGAGGAAATCTCCTCACTCCAAGCCACCATGGGCTGTATTGTAGGGAATTTCCTAATCAAATACTCGGGGATACCTTTGCCCTTTGATAAACTTAGTATAGAAGACTTGCAACCCATATTCGAAAAAATTCAGGAAAGGATAGCTCGTTGGCAAGGGAAACTTCGCTCCTATGTTGCAAGAGTCACCTTGATCAGATCTTGTCTTGGAAGTATCCCCGAGTGTGCGATTGATGGGCACTAGCATGCACATCAATTAGGAAACAGTGGACAACTTCCTGTAATTCAATTGCTGGCATCGATTAATTAAATTAATTTTATTCCCTGAAGAGATGTGAAACTTAAAGAAACCTAGTAACAAACGACAAAGATAAAATCCAAATTCGGCCCCTAATTTGGTTTTTTTACAAGGCGCATTTTGGTATATCAATGCTTGCGATTAAAGCTAGTTCTTTTTCTTGCGGATTCAACTAAAGCAAGTTCTAAATTGACCAATCTTATTAACTTGGCAATGCGTCAGTGGTGTGTTAATGTCAAATTTTAGCTAGCCCAACAAGAAACTTCATACAATTTATTAAAAAAATATGAATAGAAAAGGAAAAAATATATATACAAAACAAGGAAAAAAAGGATTTCAACAAAGGAAAAAGGAAGGAAATAATAAAAAGAAAATACAAATAGGAACAAAAAAAAAAGATTAAATTCATCCACCAATCTTAATTACGCTAAATGAAACTTTGAGCAAACGACCTAGATCCACAAAAAGCAACTTTGAGCAACTCCTTGTGTGAAACAAGAATGAGATGTTCTCGATACCTCGCCCTCCTTCTCGGTGTCGATCTCTCTGATAGTACGAGGAGAGTGAAGAATTGTGTGACAATTGCTTCCATGGAGTGGGGGAATCTCATTTTGCCTACTTACATTGTAGGTTCGCCTCGACGACAAAGTTTTGTGAAGAAAATGATGTGGTTGCACGTCTTTCGTCCTCTAGATCTAGTTCTGACTTACGATGGATGGCTAGGTTTGCCTTGTCGAGGAGTGCATGAGGTTTTTATTCATCGCTTTCCTCTAGATGCACCCCTGGTGTTTTCTTCGTAATATATGTCCTTTGGCCCTTTCGGGAGTAACTATTTGTAACTCACTACATTTCAAAAATATAAGATGTTTGACTGTTTTTCCAAATTTATATGTATCTAGAATTTAGTTTAGTGAATTTTGTGCATATACATTTTAAACGTTTTATGACTTGAAACGGAGGTAGTGGGTATTAGCTAAGAGTGGACTGATTGACCCTAGGTGAACGCATCAAGTGGTTGATACTTATTGAAAAACACAAAAGCTACTACCTCCGATCCATTTTTAAACGTTGCAGGAAATGAAATAGCCACGAGAAAATCGAAAGTACAAATCGCGACACTTAAATAGGATCGGAGGGATTGTCAACTTTTGATTCTCCACAAAGAAAAAAAAGAGAAAAAAAGTTGGAGACTCTTCCTGTATGGTGCATGATCGAAGCTTCAAGCGCAAGGCTATCGTCACCGATGAAGTCTGAAGGTTTTGAAATTCCGAAAGAAAGACCATGCATGACTCCTGAACTGAAATGCAAAAAAAATGTACTTGGTCGTGTATGTTTAATAGATGGTCCAGGGTACGTGGATTCGTAGTCATGCATTCCATTTCGTTTTCCGCCAATCCTCTCCACCAACCTGTTTAAACAAAATACACCTACCAGGCTTGCTTGCCTTTTCTTTAGTTTGTGGATTTGATCATGGACAAGCTGCTCAATTTTTTGCACACATGACGGAAATCCGGTCCAAAACGGAATATCAAAGTGTAACCCGAGCTACATGTAGCCCGAGCTACATGTAGCCCGAGCTACATGTAGCCCTCGGTTTCAAAATTCGAAAATCATATTTGAAAAGTTCCAACAAATTAAAACAACAATCTTAGATGTAGACAATAGTGCTTCCTACACGAGTATAAAATCTCAACTCGAAATTTCTGGGCTACACAAAAATGACAAAATCTGAAAGATTTTAGACAGTTTATGTTTTACACTATTCACTACTTTCATTTATTTATTTTCTACATGTAGTATTTTTTATAGATTCTATAAAACCTTTTTTAATGTGATTAACAAAAATTATTTTTAAAATAGCTATATGCAGCTCGGGCCATATATCACTGCACTGGTATCCAAAATCCCAATCACTTTTGAAATAGCACGGTCATGTCAAACCTTACACCTACCTAGACTTGCTAAATTTGATGTTACTCGTGGGACCCATCCCGTCAACCTCTTGTTACCACGTCATCCTACAACTTGAATTTACCACCTTCTTAGGCTTAGCGTCATCAAGTCTAGGCAATGTCGTGTCGTCTCGAGGTATTTCCTCCACTCGCCTTCAATTACTACCCTTTCACCTTGTTGTTGTAAGTCCACTATTGTATTTTAATTTGGACATTCCGGCGACTTGGAACGTGCATCATTTGTACTACCGTCGTCCTATAACTTGCTTTTTTGTACAATATAAATGTTGCAATCTTAGGCTAAGAGGTTAAGATTTTGATCCGACTAATGTGAAAAATGACCAAAAAAATGCATGTACATAGCTTTCTATCAATTATTGGGGTTTGGCCAATTCTAGTTTAAATGACAAATAAACTCCAAAGTTGTTAGATGTCAACATGAAGATTTGTGATGGTTAGTTGCACAATTAGCGTCACTAAATAAATTTGACTTGCATAGTTGCAACCAGATTAGTCTGAATGTTTGGGTTAGGAATACTTCAGTTCTGGGAAAATAGGTCCAAGATTGTTTATTCGATACTTTAAAAATAACTGTTTTTGAGGGGTACTAAAGTATTAATACTATGATATTTACTTACAGCAAAACACATCGATCTATTTTAAACTGTGGTATTTTGTAAAAGTGCAGTATTACTCAAATATGTCAAAGATAACTTGGTACCAAATGCAGCCCAAATCTTCTTCTATTGCACCACGTGACTACAATTGAAAAACAAATAATACTCGGATTTTCCTTTAGTTGCAACTAAACACTTTGCATTTATTCCAACATGGCAACCGGATAATCGATCAAAGTAACCAAATTGGGTGTCAATCTATCACTCTGCGAGTCAGACCCAAAGCCTGGCGGTCCAAACACGCTTTTGTTGATAAAAAATGGGCCAACTATTTTCATGTCCCAGCATCACGAAGGACAAAGACGACATTGTATTCCTGTCCGAAGGCAGCGCCCCAAGGGCCAGGAAGACAGGAGCCGAGCCAAAAGAATCATCGTGTCAATTACCAAACCCGTGCGCATTTACATCCTCCGGCATATCCTCCCTCCTTATTTCGGCGCGGTCGGAGGCCGTCGTGGAGCCCATCCACGTGAGCACGCATGATCAATCTTGTATATATAACTAGCTTTTAATAGGGTAGATCTGAATTTTCTGGATCATCTCTTCCTTAAATGGGGTTTTGGTCCAAAGTAGACATTGGATCAAAATGGCCACTAGAGGAGGTACAGTCGTTGTCAAAATAAATAATTCAGATTGAGATTTCTTTTTAAAAACCACTAGAGTCTTGCGAGAAGGGGACTAAATATCGCCAATCCTTTTCAATTTGGTTGTGAATACTTTCACAAAATTGTTTGCTAAAGCTACAAACACATATTTAATAAAATGGCTCTGCTCTGACTAATAACTTGGAGGGGTAGTCAGTCTGCAATACGCCGATGATACAATCGTGTTCCTTCATAACAATGTTAATATGGCCAGTAGCTTGAAGATAGTGTTGACCTTTTTGAACACGTCTCGTGTATGAGGATTAATTATGACAAAGTGAGCTAATTCTAATTAATATAGAAGATAAGGAAATCTCCCCACTCCAAGCCATCATGGGATATCTTGTAGGGAATTTCCCAATCAAATACCTGGGGATACCTTTGCCCTTCGATAAACTTCGGAGAGAAGACTTGCAACCCATAGTCGAAAAAATTATGGAAAGGTTAGCTTGTTAGCGAGGGAAACTTCTCTCCTATGTTGCAAGAGTCACCTTGATCAGATCTTGTCTTGGAAGTATCCCCGTGTATCTCCTCTCTTTCTTTAAATTCCCAAAGTGGACGGTAGACCTTATCAACTCACAAGTGTCATATTTTTTCTGGAATGACTCCAAAGAAAAGAGAAGGCTCCATTGAGCAAATTTGAACCTGGTCTGTATGCCTAAAGACCTAGGAGGTTTACGCATCCCTAATCTTAGAAATGTTAACCTCTGTCTCCTAGCTTCTTCGGTAAAGAGATATGTTCATGGAGAGGGTAAGCTTTGTAAGTACTTGATAGGCTCTAAATATAGAACCACATATCCAAACCTTTTCTGCATCCCTGACACAGACTCCTCCAGATTTTGGAAGGGTTTTATGTCGGCTATTAGATTGTTAAATTTGGGTACCGTTGGAAAGTAGGGGACTGTCCAAAAAATCAGGTTTTGACAGGACACCTAGTTTGTCTCCTCCCGTATGTATGCCCAATTTTGGGACCTTTACTGCATTTGCAACGAAATCATGTTCCCGACCAATCAGATTTGGCATTGTGCCCATCTCCACGTCTCCTTCCGTAGGACTTTCAACTGGTACCAAATGCAGCGATGGTATGCGATTGAGCAAATAGCTTCTAGCGTGATTTTATCCCCAGATTGTGACTCACTAATCTGGCAGTATAAAGCTAATGGGACCTACTCCACAAGCTCGTTGTATAAAATTATCAGCTTCAGGGGAGTTACACCAGGTTACAGTCATTCAATCTGGTCACTAGTGATCCCTCCTAGAGATTAAGTGGGGGCGGGAGTGCTGGGTGATTTCTTCTTGGACCAAGACTTTATTTTCTAGGGGACAATACCTAGTTCTGGCCTACACTTGTTGTACCTGTCAATGACCTTGTTGAAGGTATTATCCAGAGTGTATCATACTTTCTCTAAGGTGAAAACTGAAAACCAACGATTCGACCTTTTCGCTCGATTGGGCGACAACAACGCTTGTGCACTGTTCCCTTCCTCGAGGCGTTCTTTTTGGAGGACCCCTTTTATTACCAGGGTGTTACCACTAGTGGTGGTTAGGTCTAGCTGTAGTAAGTTGTTGATCACTTGGCGGGGTCTTTTTTTCTTTTCTTTTTTTTCTTTTGGCTATGTGCATTTTTAATGTCTCGACTAGTTCTTGGCATTCTCAGGCTGGGTGTAATTCATATCTTTTTATATTAATATAAATTTATAAAAAATATTATCCAACTGAACTTAAGAATCGTATTATAACCAAATATGGCACACATAGCACATGCTTGCAAATATGTATGCTTCGCAACGATATAGGATTGAGCATAACATAATAAGAATAATAATTGTACTTATGTAAGTGAATTGTTCTATCGGAGTATAACGAATCATGAATACATAAAAATATCATCGATATGCACATGCACAAGTGAATCTACCTATATTTTAATTATTAAAATTGTATGTAAGTGATGAGTAGGTCAAACGTGCATGTGTACCATAAATCAACCCGTCACATTTCAATATCCTAGCAGTCGTAAACATCAGGAAAGTGTGTTTATTTGATGCATCCAGTGCTAAGCGTATACCAAATTGAATATCTATTGGTTGGCTGGTGAATTATAAATACATATAATTAATTTACCATAGCGTGAGTAAAGATGATCGCCGTTCATGCACCACTTCCCTATATAATATGATTCCCCATCTTTGCAGAAATGCAAATGGTCTTCTAGGATGGCGAGGAAAGGGTCGACGAGGCATGGTTCGATAGTGATTCTGGTAGCTAGTCGGAATGGAAGTTTTTGGGAACTAGAGATGTACATGCATTCAATGTTAGTTTATATGGTCTCACCTATCATGTTGTGTTTCATTGAGTTGGACGTCGCAACCGTGCATGATCATGCATTCGGACAGCTGCGAAATTTGGGCTCACCTCGTTGTTCTCGCCGCTTGCGAAACTGACTCTACTATATCCTTCTAGAGAAGCTACTTTTCCTTTCAGAGCATCTCTGGCAGCACTTGTCGATCTCCACAATGTAAAAATGTTTTGAGTCAAACCATAACCTGTTTTACAATATAGCACTATTCCAGGCCAAAGAACCACTGAAAAACTGCTAATCTTTATTGTCAAATACTTTTTCCTCCTTTTCCCCATCTTCTTCCTTCCCAAATTGGCTTGCTCTCCGATCTCTTTTTTTTCGAAATGAAAGAAAAAAACCTAGCCTATGCATCGAGTGATGCACACAGCTTTTATTAATTATTTGTGGGTCTTAATTCAGTTTGCATCTCAATATCCAGAAAAACAAAGACATAGACCTTCACCGACAATATAAAATTCACACTGAAGTACAAAAGTCTACTAATATGCTGCCATGTATGCCGGGAGAAAAATATCATGTGCCCCAGAGAGTAATCATATGCAACCATCCACTATAACTCCAGCGGGTCCTAAAGAAACTGGAAATCCCATAACTGGATCTAGTGCACCGCCATATGAATACCCTTTAATACATGAAAAGATTTATTCATCTTAAAAACAATATTGTTCCTGCAATTTCAAATAGACCAAAAAAAAACCGAAACGTCGATACGAACCCTATCCTTGGTCTTTGTATCCATTGCATTTAACCAATTTCTAAACATATTTGCAACATTGGTTGGAGGAGGTATATTATAGGTACAAAACACCACATGCCAAACAAGTTTCACAAAAGGACAAGAGATAAATAATTGATTTATGGTCTCATTGTTTCCACAAAAAGTGCAATGAGTATCACCTCTTTGCATGGTTATCTTTAGTGGGAAAGACATTTCTATTCAGGAACCACATGAAGATTTTAACTTTCAAATGAATTTTTATCTTTCATAAATATGTTCGCAGAAATCTACTATGTCCGTCCATTAAATCCGCATACACATATTTAATTAAACATATAATTTTGAGTCAATTTCCATTCAAACACATCAGTAACACCATTCAAATTAATATCCATTAGCCTAAGACATAAGTGAGTCCACATTCATTTATTTCCAACAAGTGCCCTTCTAAAACCTAAATTTATAGGAGGCGCATTGTTAAAAACATCATGAACCAAAATATGCTTGTGTTGAACAATGTTATATAGCAGGATATTGATCTTTTAATGAAAAATTACCAAGTGTCCTCCCAAAACCTTGTGGTTTTCCCATTACCTACTTTGAAGGAGCCTCTATGAAAGAAATCTTGCCTATCTCTCATCAGGCCCTTCCAAAAAGGAGAATCATTAGGTTGTGCTTCCACTTGACCCAAAGTTCTACTATGAAGGTATTTATTGTGTAGGAACTCCTGCCACACCCTTTCTTCATTTAAAAGTTTGAAAATCCACTTGCTAAGCAAACATTTATTTTTTAGCTCCAGCACCTCAACACCTAAACAACCCTGATCCTTCGGTCTACAAATGGTGTTCCACTTAGTTAGGATGTATTTCCTTCTCAGCATCGTTCTTTGATAAACTTAGTATAGAAGATGTTAATACGGCGAGCAGCCTAGAGATAGTGTTGACCTTTTTGAACAGGTCTCGTGTATGAGGATTAATTATAACAAAAGTGAGGTAATTCCAATCAATATAGAAGATGAGGAAATCTCCTCACTCCAATCCACCATGGGTTGTATTGTAGGGAATTTCCTAATCAAATACCCGGTGATACCTTTGCCCTTTGATAAACTTAGTATAGAAGACTTGCAACCCATATTTGTAAAAATTCTGGAAAGGATAGCTCGTTGGCAAGGGAAACTTCGCTCCTATGTTGCAAGAGTCACCTTGATCAGATCTTGTCTTGGAAGTATCCCCATGTATCTCCTCTCTTTCTTTAAATTCCCAAAGTGGACGGTAGACCTTATCAACTCACAATTGTCATATTGTATCTGGAATAACTCCAAACAAAAGAGAATGCTCCATTTAGCAAATTGGAACCTGGTCTGTATGCCTAAAGACCTGGGAGGTTTAGACATCCATAATCTTAGAGATGTTAACCTCTTTCTCCTAGTTTTTTGGGTAAAGCGATATGTTCATGGAAAGGGTATGCTTTGGAAGTAGTTAATAGACTATAAATATAGAACCACATATCCAAATCTTTTCTTCATCCCTGACACAAACTCCTCCAGATTTTGGAAGGGTTTTAAGTCGGGTGTTAGAGCTGTTAAATTTGAGTACCGTTGGAAAGTAGGGGACGGTGCGAAAATCGGGTTATGGCAGTACACCTGATTTGGCTCCTCCCCTATGTATGCCCAATTTTGGGCCCTTTACTACATCTGCAACGAAACCATGTTCCCGACCAATCAGGTATGGGATGGTGCCCATCTCCACCTCTCCTTTCGTAGGACTTTCAACCGGTACCAAATGCAGCAATTTTATGAGATTGAGCAAATAGCTTCTAGTGTGATTTTATCCCAGGATTGTGACTCGCTAATCTAGGAGTATACATCTAATGGGACCTACTCTACAAGCATACACCAAATGGAATATCTGTTGGTTGGCTGGTGAATTATAAATACATATAATTAACTTACCATAGCGTGAGTAAAGATGCTCTCCATTCATGCACCACTTCCCTATATAATGTGATTCCCCATCTTTGCAAAAATGCAAATGTTCTTCTAGGATGGCGAGGAAAGGGTCGACGAGGCATGGTTGGATAGTGATTATGGTAGCCGGTCGGAATGGACATTATTGGGTACTAGAAATGTACATGCATTCAATGTTAGTTTATATGGTCTCACCTATCATGTTGTGTTTGATTCAGTTGTACGTAGCAACCATGCATGATTGTGCTACGAAATGTGGGCCCACCTCGTTGTTCTCGCCGCTTGCAGAAGACTCTACTATATCCTTTTGGAGAAGCTACTTTTCCTTTAAGAGAATCTCTAGCAACACTTGTCGAACTCCACAATGTAAAAATAGTTTGAGGCAAACCATAACCTCTTTTATAGTATAGCACGAGTCCAGGCTAAAGAACCACTAAAAATTATCTAATTTTTATTGTCAAATATTTTTTCCTCCTTTTCCCCGTCTTCTTCCTTCCAAAACTGGCTCGCTCTCTGATCTCTTTTTTCTCGAAATGGGGAAAAAACACCAGCCTCTGCATCGTGTGATGCACAAAACTTTTGTTAATTATTTGTGGGTCTTAATTCAGTTTTACATGTCATGATCCAGATTAACAAACGCACACTGAAGTACGAAAATCTACTAATATGCTGCCATGTATGTCGGGAGAAAAAAATCATGTTCCACAGAGATTAGTCTTATGCAACCATTCGCTATAACTCCCGCTGGTCCGAATAAAACTAGAAAGCCCATAACTGGATCTAGTGCACTGCCATATGAATACCCTTTAATACATGAAAATATTTCTTCCTATTAAGAACAATATTGTTCCTATAATTACAAATAGACCAACAAATAGCCGAAACGCCGATACGAACCCTATCCATGGTCTTTGTATCCATCTCATTTAACCAATTCCCAAACATTTTTGTAACATGGGTTGTAGGAGGTATATTATAGGTACAAAACACCACACGCCAAAAAAGTTCCGCAAAAGGACAAGAGATAAATAAATGGTTCATGGTCTCATTGTTTCCACAAAAGGATCAATGAGTATCACCTTTCCCGTTCCTCTTTGCAAGGTTATCTTTAGTGTGCAAGACTTTTCTATTAAGGAACCACATGAGGATTTTTATTTTGGAAGGAATTTTTAACTTCTATAAGTATGTTCGCAGAAATCTAGTATATCCATCCATTAGATCCTCATACATAGATTTAACTGTAAACATATAATTTTGAGTCAATTTCCATTCAAACACAACAGGAACATCATTCAAATTAATATCTATTAGCCCTAAGTGAGTCCACATTCATTTATTTCCAACAAGTGCTCTTCTAAAACCTAAATTTGTAGGAGGCACATTGTTAAAAACATCATGAACCAAAATATGCTTGTGTTGAACAATGTTATATAGCAATGGATATTGATCTTTAATGCAAAATTACCAAGTGTCCTCCCGAAACCTTGTGGTTTTCCCATTACCTACTTTGAAGGAGCCTCTATGAAAGAAATCTTCCTTATCTCTCGTCAGGCCCTTCCAAAAAGGAGAATCATTAGGTTGTGCTTCCACTTGACCCAAAGTTTTACTATGAAGATATTTATTGTGTAGGAACTCCTGCCACACCCGTCTTCATTTAAAAGTTTGAAAATCTACTTGCTAAGCAAACATTTTTTTTTAGGTCCAGCACCTCAACACCTAAACCACCATGATCCTTTGGTCTACAAATGGTGTTCCACTTAGTTAGGATGTATTTCCCTATCGGCGTCGGTCTCTCTATTAGTACGAGGAGAGTGAAGAATCGTGTGATAACTGCTTTTTTTAGAGTGGGGGAATCTCGTTTTGCCTACTTACATTGTAGATTCGCCTCGACGACATAGTTTTGTGAAGAGGATGATGTGGTTTCACGTCTTCGGTCCTCTAGATCTAATTCTGACTGACGATGGATGGCCAGGTTTGCCTTGTCGAGGAGTGTGTGAGCTTTTTATTCATGGATTTCCTCCGGATGCACCTCTGGTGTTTTCTGATTAACATATGTCCTTTGTCCCTTTGGGGAGTAACTATTTGTAGTCACTCAATTTCAAAAATATAAGATGTTTGAGCGTTTGTCCTAATTTATAAGTATTTAGACTTTAGTTTAGTGCATTTTAGTGCATATACATTCTAAAAACATTTTATAACTTGAAACGGAGGTAGTAGGTATTAGCTAAGAATGGACTGGTTGACCCTTGGTGAACGCGTCAAGTGGTTGATACTTATTGAAAAACACAAAAGTTAATACCTCCAATCCATTGTTAAATGTCGTAGAAAATGAATTAGCCACAAGCAAATCGATAGTTCAGCTCGAGACACTTAAATAGGATCGGAGGGAGTATTAACTTTTGATTCTCCGCAAAAAAAAGAGATGGAGACTCTTCCGGTATGGTGCATGATCGAAGCTTCAAGCGCAAGACTGTCCTCACTGATGAAGTGTGAAGGTTGTGAGATTCCGAAAGAAATACCATGCATGACTCCTGACCTGCAATACAAAAAAAAATGTACTCGATCGTCTATGTTTATTAAATGGGCCAGGTTACATGAAGTCGTAGTCACGCATGACTCCACGTAGACGCACGTGCTATATAGCGAACCGGGAGTTAATCTGTAAGATAGCTCTCCGTAGCTCGAGAGCACAAATTAGACCAGCTAGTGGTTTTTCCTCGTTGGCCTTCAAACCGAGCCATGGAATGAGCACGGACATGGGCAGGCTTGTGGTTCACTTTTACTAGATGAAAAAAAGAAAAAAAGTAATTCATGCACGATGTTTTTCGTTTCATTTCGTTTTCCTTCAATTCTCCCTACTAGCCTGTTTAAAAAATACACCTACCAATCTTGCTTGCCTTTTCTCTTTAGTTTGTGGATTTGATAATGGACAAGCTGCTCGATTTTTGGCAAACATGACGGAAAATCCGCGTCGAAAATGGAATATCAAAGTGCACCCCAAGCTACATGTAGCCCTCGGTTTTCAAATTCGAAAATCTTATTTGATAAGTTCCAAAAAAATTATAAAACAATTCCACATGCAGACAATAGTAAAATATCAAAATCTCAAAACATCCGGGCTACAGAAAAATAACAAAATCTAGCGGATTTTAGAGAATAATAAATTTTACACTATTCACTACTTTCATATTTTGTTATTTTTTCTACATGGAGTATTTTTCATAGATTCTTTGAAAACTTTTGAATGTATTTTTTTTTAATAAATAGCTACATGTAGCTCGGGTTATATTTCACCACAATCCCGATCACTTTTGGAATAGCACGATCATCTCAAACCTTACACATACCTAGACTTGCCAAAATCTGATGGGACCCATCCCGTCACCCTCTTGTTACCACGTCATGTCGTGTCCTCGCGAGGTATTTCCTCGACTGACCGCCTGTTACTAACCTTTCCCCTTATTGTTGAAAGTGCACTATTGTATTTTAACTTAGACGTTCCGGCAACCTAGTACGTGCATCATCTTTACTACAATCGTCCTATAAACGCTTTTCTTTTTGTACAATCACAATGTTGCAATCTTAGGCTAAGAGGTTAACATTTTGATCCGACAGATGTAACAAAAGAACCCCCCCCCCCCCCCCCCCCCAAAAAAAAAAATTTAAGAACATAGCTTTCTATCTATTATTGGGGTTTGGCCAATTCTAATTTAGATGAAAATTAACTTACAGTACGATAAACTCCATAGTTGTTGGATGTTAACACGAAGATTTGTGATGGTTAGTTGCGCAATTGGCGTCACTAAATAAATTCGAGTGCACAATTTCAACCAGATTGTTGTGGTCGCGCTGCATTTTCCGATGGATTTTCCTTCGGTTGCAACTAAATAATTCTATTTTAAACAGATCCTAGCTTCGCAGCTCAGTGTTTTTAAATTTGAATTCTAGTATCTAAATGTTTGGGTTAGGAGTACTTCGGTTTGAGAAAAAGAGGTCCAAAAGATTGTTTATTCGATTCTTAAAAAATAATAGTTTTTGAGGGATACTAAAGTATTAATACTACAATATTTAGTCACAACAAAACACATCAAACTATTTAAAACTCAGCCCAAATCTTCATCTATTGCACCACATGGCTATAATTCAAAAACAATAAAAAAACTCGGATTTTCCTTTAGTTGCAACCGAACAATTGCATTTATTCTGACATGGCAACGGGATAATCGATCAAAGTAACCAAACTGGGTGTCGACCTATCACTCTGCGAGTCAGAATCCAAAGCCTGGCAATCCAAACACACTTTTGGTGATAAAAAAGGGGCAAATATTTTCACCAAAGGGCAAATACGACGTCGCTTTCCTGTCCGAAGGCAGTGCCCCAAGGGCCTGGACTGATCACAATGGGAGTAATATAGGGTAGTAATATACATTTTTTTACTATGTTACTATCTCCATAGTGAACAGTAACATACAAGTGGTTTCATGCAAAGCTGTATTTATTAGCCTGTAGACTCATATCTATAATATCTATAAGAGTCATCCCCACTAAGTGCAATTAATTTTGCAAGCTCGACATGCAAGGTGTCCACGTCATGACCCTCCTTTCGTCCGCACAGCTCGATACAGGTTACCTTTTTTATTTCAAGCGATCGCTGCAGATTTTTCTTTTGAGGATTAGCTTCGCCTGTATCACCCACAGCTTCCTCTCTAGGCCGGCCCAGTATGATTCAGCCTCTCAAGTGTAATCGGGTCAGCCCACATTTACCTCCTCTCAATCTGCAAAAAAAAACTCTTGCTTGGTCCGCATGATGCCGCCGCTTCAATTGCTACCGGGCGCTTCGCCACCGCGACCATAAACTGCAACTTTTACACCTCTCGTCATTAAATTGGCAACGCTTGCTGGCCCTTGGTTTCCATCTTCCATGCCTTCTTCGTTGCGGCTGCTAGCTTATTCACTCGAATCCTCCTCCACATATGGAAACTGAAGATATCCCGAGCTCCATAGTGAAGGTAGCTGAGCAGCCATCTACACATTTAAAACCCCGGTTTCTTCCCCATACGCATTCAGGATCCAGCCCACCCTCGGAGTCCATGCCGATAAACGATAGCTTTGCCTCCTTTAGTGTTTTGACTGTGCGTCAAAAGCATGAGCCAGGGACAATTTCTAGGTGATACATCTCTCTCTTTCCTACCCATTGTTCTAATTCTACTAGCTTATAGATTCGGACAAGCAAACCAAAAGGATGTGTGCTGCAGAGTTGTGCAAATGAAGTCAGCCGTTGAGGAGGCGATAGACTGAATCCAGTCCCAATGATACCTGATACCACAATGCAAGTATTTTCCCTTTTGATTACCTTCAGTGTGATTGATGCTTTGTTAACATAGCTATTGATATTATTTCTCTTCACATGCCGCTGCTAATCTGAGAGGTTTCCAGGCCAGTTTCAGAACCAATTTGTAATGGTCGAGTAAATAAAATGAGAATATCTTAATTCAGTGTTACCGTCACAAATTTATAACTAGAAATTCCCGATTTTTTTTCTTACACCTATTTCAGTACAATGTGCACTCATGATGCAGTTACGTCGCTTATCATGCTGCACTTCTTTGATCCACCACATCTTTAGTATTTTAATTTTCGGGTATACATGATTTATCAATTATTCACAATAAGAGAAATGGTATGTTCTCTCTCCTTTCAAAGAATAACACTGTTTCAGTGTTCATCTCAAGTCTTCTAATCAGAGCTCTTTCCCTCCAGGAAGTAACTAAGTTCATAAAAAAATGTTCTCTCTCCTTTGATTGTTTCGGCAAGGGAAGCTCCCAAGAAAGTTCAAAGGAAAATACACCACGCCATGCCTAACTTTCAAAAGAATGCCTTCTCATGCTAAAATCCAAAAAAAAAGTACCACGTCATCATCCATGTGTAACCAACAAATAGCTAGGCCTACACATCTCTGGTTTTTTTTTAATAAATCTCCATGTTATTCTGGTGGAAGCAACTCCAACAAATAGCTAGGCCTACATGTTCCTTTCTTAAGTCATACAATAAATTATTCGACTTCATATTTTCTAATACTATAATCATACGCATATTCCCTCTTCCATCGGTCATATTATGTTTCCTATACTCCTCTTCATTTCTACCGAACATAATGGTCGAGTATAATTTGCTATTGTATAGTGTTGGTTTAATTTTATTGCAAGCCATTTACTTTCATATAAGTTATTTTTCCTTCTTAGAGGTCCGCAGCAACGCGCGGGGAATCCACCTAGTTGCATTGGATTATGTTGCCACAACCCTCTCTCGCCTCATTAAATATTTCTCATGTCATCTTTTTTCCTACCTAGCATCTATGTTACTCGTACTATGACCAGCCTTACCGAACCCGTGCGCATTCACATCCTTCATCATCTCCTTTATTTCCGTACATTATGATTACTATTTTCCTAAAGTAGGCCATTAGCTCGGACTTACATGCAGACCCTAAAGTAACTCACTGGTCTTGGCTATGGGTTGGAACTAGGTGTCAGATTGCTAAACATCTCAATAACCATATAAACATGTGGAGAGATAAATGCTCCTAAAGTGGTCTCATTTGGTACACCAAGATTGAATATATGTTTGTTGGGTAGTTTGTGAAATAATAATACAGACTTAATTGATCACAGTGCGAGTAAGAGGCTCCCCTTGTCGATACAACTAGTCTATATATGTGCTTGCCTTTCCTTTATAGAAATTCATGACTCCTTGGATGAAACGAAATAGCCAACGAGGCATTTGGTGTGTCGGTCATTTCTGTCATGATTTTGGCTAACCCTTTGGAATGGAAGTTATTGGGAACTATGGATATACCTTAATTCGATATTATTGTTGATGGTTAAGAGGTTACAGTGCCTATTTCGTAAGGTTGCACTGGCAACACTACAGTATCGTTCAAAGTGACCCTTGTGAATTGCGGATCCGCCTCACTCCTTTCTTTCATTGTGGATCTTAATCGACTAAGTATTCTAATGTCACTACTTCTGAGCGGCATGCGACGTTTGTTCTGTTTCTAGTGCATACTTGTTTTGTGTATTTCACTTTTAAAAATAAATATATAATGTGAGCAAGTCGTGATTGGTTCATAGGTTCCTAATTTTTTTTGTCAAGTAGTGTAACTATGATATTATCATGCGCTTCTATTCCCATGAAAACAGACTAAATCGGCTTTTTTGCAACAAATTAAAATGGCTCAGTTGAGCCAGATGGCACCCAAGGTAGAGTAGCATGTCAGCAAATGTACTGGTACCAATTTCCCTTGTGGATCACACAAATAGTGGATTATGGTTTCACTTTTGCAAATGCATCTAAGGCATGCACATGTTCAGCGAAGAACTTCGCTCGTTAGATTACTAGATCCAAACATGCAACTTGGGCTTTGAGAGTTCCCATTTATATAGAATAGATGCCTATAAGGACACAATGCCGAGTCTAATTCAGTCCATCCTCCTTGATTGTGTGATATATGGATTCACACACATATTTAGACACTATGAGAGTACTCCAGACAATATTTGTTCAAAGTGAAATCTGACCACCCTTACATAATATGAATAGAAATTCGTCACTACTTAACTCTTTAACCTTCAGTAGCATGAACATGCACTTATGGATCCGGTCACTCGAGGACCTAGACATATCTACTTCATATGAAAAATATGGTTATGTTGCCTCCACCTCGCTCCAATGGTGGAACAATAGATTCACTGGCATTGTTGACACACCGGACACCCTTGTCGCTACTTCAAAGTGACACTATGTTTACGGTAAAAACATCAATGGCAATGGAGGTTGGCTCTGTTGCCTCGACACTGTCACATATGTGGGAAAAGAAGGGAAACTGTTATCAACATTGTTTCCTTAATTATCAGGAGAATAGTTACATTTTTTTTTCTAGTACTATGCAAAAAAATGAGGTATTAGCATTGGAGGTACAAATACTTGCAAGGTGGGAGCAAATCCATACAACAAGTTGAAAATGTGGGTGTAGAGGTACAAAACCTTGTAAAGTTGGAGCAAACTCATACAAATCGAATCAAACGACGACATTTGGCAGCCACGTTGGCGCAGAGGTGGCATTCCAATTTAGCAGAAACCCCCCCCCCCCCGTAAGAAAATAAGTCACGTGTTTAGGTCCTTTTTCTGTCTGCTCGCGAAAAATTGCATCGCACCCCTTTGTCTCTGTCGCATTTATTGCTTGGCCCCGACCAATTTAATTCCACGGTTAGAGGAGTAGAGCGAGGCCTTCCTCGACGTACTCGCGATCGTCGCGTTCTCCTCCTCGCGGCATCGTTCTCGCAGGCGGCGACAATGGCGGGCGACCCCGTGTATCGGCGATTCGACATGGAACCTCCAGATTATGGTGCCTCTCCTCTCCTCTCCCTCTCCTCTCCTCTCCTCTGTAACTGTCTCCGTTTGTCCGCTTGGGAGTGGGTATAGTTAGGGTTCTAGCTCGCTATGATTCAGATGGGTATGGGTGAAGAAATCGATGGGATTCATATTGTAGGTAGCTAGTCTTAAAGAAATTTCTATTCCTTTACGAATCATGAACCTTTTTGGTGAAGAACAGGGTGGTTCCGCTGATTGTTTGTGCGGGATTGTGAGACCAAATCGAGGTGTTGTAGTTAGTATGGCTAGTGTTTTGTTGATGTTTAGGTCCTAATAGATGTTATAGAACCGTTGGAATTTCAATCGGTTGATGACCTGTTTTGGCATGTTTGAGTCAATTTATCTCAATGTGCACAAAGTCTGCTCCTTTAGTCTGTTTTTTTTACTTTGTGTAGTTTGCAATGCAGGTGATGATCCAGACATATTCACTATAGGAATAGAACACAATGGATTCTTTACAGGGGTGCGTGATGACATTGATTACACTGATGGCACCTTGGATTTCTTTGATTATTGCCACACTGACACCTGGTCACTGCTATGGATTCATGATTTCATTAAGCAGCTAGGCCATGTAATTGACAGAAGAATGCATGTGTGTTGGTGTCTGCCTGGTAAGAAACTGAATGATGGTGTTGTGTGCATTGAGAATGACTCTGTCATAGTTGAAATGATTAGAGCAGTGAAGAAGGAGAAGGTACTCTGCATTTTGGTTGATCACACTGATTTTCTGCATCTATTAAGGCCTGATTGCATTGTGAAGTTGGGGGCAGCTGTAACAGAGCAAGATAGAGTGGTAGAGGTAGCATATAAAACTCCAATAATTGGGAGAGATGATGGCAATGCAGACTCATCTTCTGTTGTTTCTGCAGCACAGTTCATAAGATGGAGCAATGGCAGTGAAAAGAATGGCAGTGAAGCACAAGATGTAGAGGATGTGGAGACAGATTCTGATTTCTATGACAGTGATTATGATGTAGAAGATGGTGATGATGACATCTTTGAAGCTAATGTGGACAAGGAGTTGAATGATCACAATGAACAAGTGGCCATCACAGCATAGGAATATGATGCAGGCTTAGAGCATGAAGATTTGAGTCTGACCAAAGAGAAAGAGCTTGAGCTGAAGTACAAATTCAGTCAGTTCAATGATTTAGTGGATATGAACATGCCTGATTTCAAGGTTGGAATGTACTTTTCCTCTATTAAGGAGATAAGAGATGCAGTGAAAGCATACAACATCAGAGAAAGAGTGAGGCTTAGGAAGAAAAGAAATGAGTCCACCAGGTTGGATGTTGTCTGTGATGGAGATTGTGATGGTGGTTGCACATGGTTTTTGAAAGCTTTTGAAGACAGTAGAACACATGCTTTTGTGGTGAGACAATATTGTGGTGCACATGGGTGTGAGAGAATTTGGGAGAGCAAAAACTTGACTGCAAAATATGTGACTGAATTTTTCCTCAATGAGTTCAGAGACAATCAAAAATGGACTTATCAACATTTAAAACTAAAATTCAAAGAGAGTTCAACATGGTTCCTAATATATGGAAGTTAAGGAGAGCAAGGAAGCAAGCACTGACAATTATCCATAGGGATGAGACAGAACAATTCAGTCTACTGTGGGATTATGGTGAAGAGTTAAGGAAATCAAATCCTGGTTCCACTTTCTTCCTTAGCACAAATTTGTCTAAGGAACAGGGGGATGTGATTCCAAAACACCATTTGGCAACTTTGTATTGGTCTTATGATGCCTGCAAGAGAGGGTTTCTGGAAGGATGTAGGCCACTAATATGCATAGATGGGTGCCATATAAAGACCAGGTACAAAGGCAATTTGCTTACTGCAGTAGGCATTGATGCAAATGACTGCATTTTTCCTATTGCATTTGGGCTTGTTGAGGTTGAGTGTACTAGTGCATGGGAATGGTTTCTGACTACTTTGAAGCAAGATTTCAATATCACAAACACTTCTCACTTCACCATCATGAGTGACAGGCAGAAGGGGCTCATTAAAGCTGTGAGTACAGTTTTCCCTGAATCAGAGCACATACACTCTGTAAGGCATATCTACCAGAATTTTCACAAGAAGCACAAAGGTGTGACATTGAAGAATGATCTGTGGGCGGTTGCAAGGTCAACAAATCTTCCTACTTGGAAGAAAAACATGGATAAGCTTCAAGTTGACAGCCCAGAAGCATATGCATGGGTTGAAGAACTTCTGCCAAGCACATGGATAAAAGCTTTTTCCAGGAATTATGCAAATGTGATATGTTACTGAACAATCATTCTGAAGTGTTCAATAGCTACATCAATGAGGCCAGGGAAATGCCAATGTTGTCAATGCTAGAGAATATATTCTACAAAATGATGCATAGGATTGTTGTTAAGAATAAGCAAGCTGAAGGTTGGGATGGAATCATATGTCCTAAAATCAAGAAAAAATTGGATAAGTACACTGAATTTGCTAAGAATTGTGGTGTGGAAGTTTCAGGTGGTGGGAAATTTAAAGTTACCTCTGGAGAATTTGAAACAGGATACATAGTGGATCTGAAAGGGAGGGTTTGTGACTGCAAGAGATGGCAGTTGACAGGGATACCATGCCACCATGCAATTGCCTGTTGCAGACATGAAAGAATTGCTCCTGAGAAGATGGTGCACAAGTGCTATAGCATAGAGACACACAAGAAAGCCTATGCTTTCAACTTGGCACCACTAAGAGCAAGATGTTTCTGGGAAAGCAGAATGGAGTCACAGTTCATCCACCTCTTTACACCAAAGTCATGGGAAGGCCTAAGAAAAACAGGAGGAAAACACCTGAAGAAGTAGACAAAAATGGTGCTAAGAAACTAACAAGGGCAGGACTGCAAATGCATTGCTCAATTTGTAAAAAGGCAGACCACGACAAAAAAGGCCATGCCAAGTACATGGAAGAGCTAGCCAATGCCACAATTCAAGAACAAGATAAAGATGGCCATATGGACAACCCTGCCATTTTGCAGCACATCATTCATCAGCCTATAAGCCCTCAGCTGGATCCTAGCAATCAACCTCATATGATGGTGCACATTATGGCCCAGGAGGTTAATTTTTTCTGCATTTATCTACTGTCTTTTCCTGAATAAATCTTAGTTGCTTACTGTATGCATTGCTCAATTTTACTGTATTTTTTGTGTCAGCAGGTAAGAGCACCCATCCCAAGACCAAATGTCCCTTTGCCTAAGGAGAGTGCTTTTGCGGTTGATGCCAGGGAGTCTATTCCTATTGGTGGTGCTAGATTAACAACTACAAACATCGATTTGAATTCATCACTAAGAAACCAAACTGCAGCTAACTCGATTGCTGGCAGAGGCAGCGGTACAGGTACTCGTACTTCAAGAAAAGAACAGCTGATGAATCTGGTGCAGGCAGCTCTGTACCAACAGGAGGCCATGCACCAGGAGGCAAAGCACCAGGAGACAGAAGCAAATCAAAAGTACCAAGAAGCACAGGATTCAAAGCACCAAGAAGCACACGAGGCAATGCAGCAGCAGGAGGGAGCAATGGAGCAGCAGCAGGGAGAAATGGAGCAATAGGAAGCAATTCAGCAGCAGCAGGGACCAATGGAGCATTAGGAAGCAATTCAGCAACAGCAGGGACCAATGGAGCAGCAGCAGGGAGCAATGGAGCAACAGGAAGCAATGGGAACAGAGGTTACAACGCTGCACCAGTCTCTGCTCACTGGTGGTTGTTTGGTGATGACACATTTGTACCAGCAGGAACAATACCAGATTTAAATGAGACATTGACAAGCACAGAGATGCCAGAAGATCTTCCCCTCACTCAAAATGCACCTGATGCTATGTAGATGCATTCTCTTGTTTTAGTTAAAACTGAACTTGTAATTGGCTGTGTTGTCAAATTTGAGTTCATATGTGAACTAAATGTAGTGGAGATGTAATTTATGAGTGGGTAAACCATAAATATGAAACACTTGGTTCCATTACATAACACATAGCACTTGGTTTCATATTACATACCAGATATCACTTGGTTCCATTACATAATAAGATAGCACTTGGTTCCATTACATAAAAGATAGCACTTGGTTCCATACATAACACATAACATAACTAGAGATTACTAGAGATAACACATAACATAGCATGACACATGAAGATGGAGTCTCCTTCAAAGTCCATTGGCTTGAAGAAGGAGCACATGCTTTTCTGTTCCAAGGCCAAAAGCTCCTGCCCCAATCCTGTCCACAAACACCTTCAGGAACCCATCTGAATTCCTCCTAAACCAAAACATTAGAACCTCTCCCTCTTGATAGGTCTGGTCATCCACCACATACATCCATTCTGAAGTCATGATGGCTCTCTTGGCCTTGTCAACCTTAATCCTGACATAAGCAGTCTTCTTGTTCTTGTTAAAGTACATCTTTATGTCAGCTCCAGTCTTTGTCAGGTACTGCTTCAGATATGTCTTGGTGTACTCCTTGTTGAAATACTACAGTGTACAAAAGAAGAGTGGAATTCAGTCAACTAATTACAAGAAAAGTGGAATACAGTGAACTAATTACAACAAGACAATGTAGAACAAAATACCATCTTCCCTTTTCCTCCTGCTGCAACATGAGCATCTGTAACAGTGAAAACATAAAGAGGAATTCTTGGTTCCTTTTCTTCACAAATGCTCTTCAGAATGACAACTTGTTCATGAAACAAGGCCACAGGATTGGGGTACACACACCATGCATCAAATGTGTCTTCCTCACCCCATTTTGGCCCTATATTGTAGCATGTGCATGTCAACAGAGGAGTACAAAAATAGGGGAGTACGGCGTACATCTAACCAACAGCAAGGGACCACTCCAAAATAGTACAAAAAAACCCTTATTGACATACCTTTGATAGTCATTTCTAGGCCCTTTTCCATCTAGCATTCCTCACAAGAAACTTCTGAACTATCAACAGATTGATCATCTGATATTTCTATCACATCAACAACCCTAGCAGCAACCATTGACCTAGAGGCAAGGAATGAATGGATTCAGAAACCAAAACAACAAAATCCATTCAGCACCCAGTAGATCTAAGAGACAAGGACTGAAATTTTGGTTTTTCCTACCTTGATGACAGGTCCAACCACTGGTTTTCGCCGTCGAGGAGCTCTTGTCGCCGGTGAGAGACTCAATCGCCAGAGAGGAGGTGGGTGAGGAGTTAAGATGAGGAGTGAGTGAGTGCGGGGACGGTTCCACAGCCAGTAACTGCGATTTATTACATGGGAACTGACATGTGGACCAACATACTAGTCAGTGCATTTTGTCTGCTACGTTTTGTACCATGCAAAAAATCACCTAAAATCACTCAAATTACAAATATTGACTTGCAAATATTTTCTTCACAAACCATTTTATTTATTTCGTCACAAAACATTGTTCAGATAACAAGGTTCAGATAACAAGGTTCACTTTCATCACAAACCATTTGACAGACATTCAGGTCACTAACACTGAACCTGAATATTGCACTAACACAGAACGATCAGACAAACCTTCATTGCAGCAGAATTTTACCTAAAACTAAACCTAACAAAAATACAACAAAGCCAAAGATAGCAGTCATGTACTTTCCCTTAACTTCCTTCATCTCTGCATTTTGAAGTGCAAGTTGCAGTTGCAGATTCTGAACCACCATGTCACCTGCAACATGGTGCTCTAAGTCCATTTCACTTCCTTCATCAGTGGATGCAACTACATCCAATTCTTCAGTGCCTGCAACGTTGCCTCCACCCTTGAGCCGCCACACTTCATCACGGAGATCTCCAATGAGATCACTGAAGAATTTGGGAATTTCGGCATCATGCCACTTCACAAATCCACAACCACCTCGATGTTCCAAATTAAACAGCAGGACATGTCACCATTAAAGCAGACTGAAGGAAAATCGAGCTCCCACTGAACACTTCAAATGCAGAGCAAACAACGAAATCCAGATCACACACAGAGCGAAATGCACGCAGAGCAATCGAGCTCACCTTAGCATCCACACATGCATAGTATCGTCGCTCCGGTTCTCTCCTTCGAACAAGAGAAAGGGGAATAAATTGGTCGGAGCCAAGCAATGAATGCGACAGAGACAAAGGGGTGCGATGCAATTTTTCGCGAGCAGAAAGAAAAAAGGGCCTAAACGCGTGACTTACTTTCTTATGGGGGGTTTCTGCTAAATTAGAACGCCACCTCTGCGCCAACGTGGCTGCCAAATGTCATCGTTTGATTCGATTTGTATGAGTTTGCTCCAACCTGACAAGGTTTTGTACCTCTACACCCACATTTTCAACTTGTTGTATGAATTTGCTCTCACCTTGCAAGTATTTGTACCTCCAATGCTAATACCTCCAAAAAAATGGACCAGTTTATATTTGACGGTCCCTACCATAAAAGGCCCCAGAAGAAGGGTCTGCCTGGAGAGGGCTGCGGCTGTGTTATTAACTAAGGCTTTAACCCGGGAGGCGACCGCGCATTCTGAGGCCATCAGCGCCTCCTCCTGCCACTGTCTTGTGGCCCCTTTTTGCCAGCACAGCTGTACCACCGGATGCCAGGAACCAAAAGCCCCGTGCTGAAAAGAAAATAAAAATAATACTCCGCTCTCCCGAGCTTCCTCCATGTCAAGCTAGGGTTGCCGGCGGCCTCCGCGCCACCCCAACCAGCGCCTCCCCCACCTGCTTCTTCCTTCCGAGCGTTCTACTTAGGATTCGTCCCCTCGAATTCCAATCCAACCCGCCATGGACCGTCCGGTCCGGAAACTCTCTCCCTCCGCCGGCCAAGCAGCCGTCGGTCCGGTGCCCCTCCCGCCCCTCTCGAACGATTCTGCTGACCGGGTGGGGTACTTCACATACGAGGAGACGCGCCGGGATTTGCGCCGGCCGGTGGTCATGCTCGTGGTCGTCCTGGCCGGCCAAACCTTGGGCAAGGGCCGAGTGGTCCAAGGGCTGGGAGGAGGTGGAGCTCACCGCGTGGTCCTGGAGGCGAGGGGGGAGAGCAAGACCCCGTGACAGTGGGGAAGAAGAGGCGCACGCGGGTGGAGCTCTCCGCGGCGCAGGAATGGCGGCAGGGAGGTTCGGAGGAAGAAATCTTGGTCACCTGGTCGAGGTGCTGATGCGGAGGTCCCTTACCACCTCCCCGCGTCTCATCCCCGCTGATGAGGGAATGGTTCCAAGTTTGCAACTGGGTAATTTACTTACCTCTCTGCAGGGTACTGTCGTCGCCGGTCTGGCCATGTCCTCTTCCCTCACGGCATCCGGATATGCTACAGGTTAGTCCTTTGAGTTTGCCTCAGCTTCCTGTATATTGTTGGGCTGTCACTATTCAGAGTATGCAAATTATGTTTATTGGTTTCACGCCTTTGTGAATGGTTGTGTACGTGTGCATCTGATTCCTTTCACTCTGGCTGCTGAATCTCGGTAGGCTGTCGTTAAGGTTCAGCTCATTGTCATCAAGAAATGGGACGAGCCCAGACTGTCGGTGCTTCGTGGTGCCACCCAATCGCGGATGAAAAGAGAATTTCGGTGAGGATTTTTGTTGACTGTCGCCGGAGAAACTGAAAACTGCTTGATTGATTGACCGATTTATGAGTTAGCTTTGCAGTTTTGAACGTGACTGTTAATAATTATACCATGCGATTTATTTTAGAAGAATGTTTTCTAGTGACAGGCATTTGTATCTAAGGATATGCTAACCTGCTTTTGGATCAAGGAGTGTTAGTACTTGCCACTAAACCAGCTTAGACAATCGTATATATTTGCAAGAGTGTTGTTACCGTATGTCTATTCGACATTGCAGGTTTATTCTTTCTTGGAACTTCTTATAGCTACTTACTGCAGGTGTGCATATATACCATGTAGGGTCTATGACACTGCTGATTTAGCAGTTGGTTCTTAATGTAAGTACCATGTTTGTTTGGGAAGTTAACAATCTCCTCCTTTTGGCTTGATTAAACCGATGGCAACTTGGTGTTAACCATCACTTAATTTAGTGCATGACTTAAAAAGATCGATAAACAGCTTTTCTGCCTTTGAACTTCATTTTGTGTGATTTGTACAAATAATAACTAAATCAATGGACCTGCTATGTATTTTCAGATCTAAATGTGGTCATTAGTCATATCATGTTTAGGTATTAATTTATGTATCTGTTAGTTTCTGGTTAGTAACGACCAATTATTTAGCAAGAGTGGTGCTAACTGCTTTCAAAGAAGAACAAATGAATACTTCTATTTATAGGCCTATTCTTATCATACGAGTATTTACTTACAAGCAGTTAGGTCAACTGCTTTGATAGAAGAATGGATACTTATGTTTTGTAAGCTTATTCTTACTATGGGCACTTACTTGCAAGTCGTTATGCCTGCACTTCTCTATTTTCTATTATTCAGGTTGATTGATAGAGAGTATTTATCCGTTACCTTGCCAGTTACAAGCAGCACAACTTCAGAGCTTGATTCTTTGGAATCATAGCATTAGGAAGGTAGATAGGCATTTCAAATTAGAAGCTTGGTGTGAGGTCTATTCGTTCCCGAGTTGCATATATTGTATCATTTATCTCCTCTTATGCATGTCCTATAAATGTACAATTTTTACTATCTCGCTGGACATTCATTTCAAGATTTTGTATACATACTCATCGCCACTTCTCTATGTCACACGATTAATAGTTCGTGGAAATAAAAGTCTGGATAAATATGTATTAATGATGAAACTTCAGTAATTTTTTTGATTGCTCGGTCAAGTTCTTTTTTTATCCAGTATCTCCAATCAGTTTGTGAAAAATAGATTAAGAAGACTTATCATTTTGCAGATGATCTGAAGAAAACTCGGGGTAAGCCCAGTGAGGTGTTTTTCGTAATAAACAGTTCTTGTTTCATCCATTCAGTGTCTTTGCCAAGCGTGAATGGCATAGTTGGAGGTTCACGATTGTTACAATTTAGTTATATTGTAGCAGCATATCACATATATCCAAGAAATAATTAATGAGGCTTTGTTGCTTACAATTCTTTATTTGCAGCTCTCTTTAACATCGCAACACTTGTGAACAATTTTTAGTTGGCATGTCTTACTCTCATAATATGCTAGGTTCTAATATGAATTTTTTTTATCCAGCCTGAATTTAAGCAAGTTAAATATTGGAAGGCTGCTCTGGAAAAGGAAATTTTCAGAGTAACTATTGAGAAATTTCAACTGCGGGTTCATCACAAAAAATCCTACAGATTAATCATTAGAAATACTTTTAATCTAGGAGCAAGAGATGTATTTAGATAGTATGATATGTCTCACCAACTTGTTCATAATTTCCTTTCAAATGGTTATTAGAAAATCAGAATTGCCAGTACCTCGTATGTTTACTGAATTGCATGCGAGTAGTTTAAGGTCAAGCATGACCTTGCCGATTGTTCATTTATTGTTCTATATATCTAGCTTGGTTTTTCTTGGCTCTTAATATTGGTGTTCTATGTAGGCGAGCTTCTTCCACACTTAAAGTTGAGTGCTCTTGATGCCAGATGGATCTGACAAAGTACATCTTATCTTAGAAGTTGGAGCCCCCAAAATCCATTGAGGACAATTGTGTGGAAAGAAAAAGAAAGGTTTGTGCAGCTAGGTATGGTGTTTTTCTCTTCTCTTCCATTCAGTTAGTTGACCATCTTGTGTCCCCTGTTCAGGCTGAATTATGTGGTTGCATTTGCTTGGTTTTTTCTTTGCTCATCTAGCAAAATTACCATGCTCGATGCTTTTAAGCATCGTGTTTGTTAGGATTTCATTACACTACCTCTTTTTTATTGGTCCATTGTGTTAGATTTAACTTGCATGCATCAAGAGGATGACTGGATGTATATAGTTGTGCATGCCTGCAATGACATGCTAGCCATATATTTAGAGTTCTTCTAATTTTATGTTGGAGTCTGAATCTAAAATTATGCTCACTAAATCAGTAGAAACATGTATTCTGGTTAGGTTTTCCGGTGTAATACGTTATTGTTTGGTCCTAATTAGTTATCAAAACAAGTACATATTATCAACATCTTGGATGCCTCATTATTTCTGGACAGAAGTATGTGGATGTTTTGGTTCTAGGTTCAACCACTTATACCATGTGCTCCTGTAGGAAAGCACCTCGAAAGTCTATTTGGTTGATTTTAAATTTCAGACCTTATCTATGATAGAAAGGCATATATATGTTTGTATAATGTTATATGTCTTGCAAGAATTGCGTTATGTGATCTCACGAGCCACTAAATCAAAGTTGGTCAACATTCTTTTCTTTAAGTGTAAACTTATCTATGATTTTGTTGCTGCAAGGGTATTTGTAGTAGTAATCAGAATAATTTTGGTGTTGGCTCGCTTATATTGTAGGTGAATTTGTTTTGCTATGCCCCGTAATTTTATTTGCTTTCTCCGAGGAATTCACACAGGTCAATGGGTTCAAATTAGATGCCCGCTTAGTTGTCGCGCCCGGATTTCTAAAGGATACTCGCTGTTCCGTTGAATAGTAGATGATTGGATTACGGGGCTTACCTGCACCCGCATCTCTTACGAGTAGGCCAACACACGTATGTGTGACAACCAACCCCTACTGTTCATCGTCTACGTAAACCATCCCATAGAAATCAGGATACTACCATTGACATACTTCATACCATACACACATGGTACGTCAACGGCGTTTAACAAAATGATAGCACAACATATCTCTAAGACACAAAAGATGGAAATAAGTTGCAAATGGCTCTCACTAGAGCAGAGATAGCAAATACAACCATCCAGAGGACACATGTCCCAACATAACATCATTACATCACAGCGGAAGCATTCAACAGGTCTGAGTACAGACAAACCCAAATAGGCCTAAGAGGCCGGCAATGAAAGGAAAACGGAGCCCATCCACGAAGTCTCGGATCCTGCCCGGGTCCGCTATCTACTCGTCAGCAGCCTCGTCGTACTCCACGTAGTAGCCACCATGGGGATCCTCGGAATCGTAGTCTGCGGAAACCACAGCCCCAAAGGGGTCAGTACATAAACGTACTGGCAAGCAAGACTCACAGTTCACCAAAGTGTAACC
This sequence comes from Alopecurus myosuroides, assembly GCA_028641055.1. Taxonomy (NCBI): domain Eukaryota; kingdom Viridiplantae; phylum Streptophyta; class Magnoliopsida; order Poales; family Poaceae; genus Alopecurus; species Alopecurus myosuroides. The sequence goes on along the minus strand of CM054057.1, from coordinate 41,329,698 downwards.
CGTCAACACCAAGCACAGATGCTTTGGGTTCAACGGAAGAAAGGGGATATAAAAGATGCTGCAACTGGCTGCTCTAACCAACTACAGAGACATACTACACTTCCGGCTAACAGAAAGGAGATAAGATAGCGTGTCGTAACCAACTACCAGCTAACTCCAAACAAACCCATCCTGGATCTCGCCCCTTATCCAAAGAAGCGATCCGAGGATAACTCACACGGTTGGATTAATGATGTTTCAGGTTGTTGTGTCAATAAACCTATTACTAGTCAAGTTATCATTAGTTAGGTGTAAGTTGTCTGAGTACTTGTTAGCCAGTACTTTCACCAAGTCGTCACATAACCGCGGACAACACGGCTTCTCGAGAAGATTCATCCCTGCAGGGTGTGCTCCAGTACCCGTACACACTCAAGCCACCAACTAAAACTCAGGTTGGCTTGACACGACTCGAACCATCTCTACAGCCTGTCCGAAGAGCCACGGAGCTATAAGGTCCCAGCCACGCAGCCGAATACTCAGCGCAAGTGTGCAAAACTCCCGCAGGATGCAACACCCCAGCAATACAGGCCTCGCCCTATATGTGTGCGTCATCATCAGTAACCATGGGAGCGACCCATTCATGCGTATGAGCCAAATGGAACACCCGAACTAAGTGTGGCTCTTCGGACAAACTACGGATCAGATCAAAGTCGAGGGGGGTTCCATACCACCACCCGGATGCGGTGAGCACGCTCATCATGGATCAGTAGACAAGACCCTTTTCCTAATTAGGGTCGACACTAGCAGGCCTCAAAACCACGCCGGGCCTCCTGCCGGTGCCTTATCAGCAAATTATTATTACCCACAACATTAACAGGTTGATTGTTTAACATCGAGCCCCAGAACATAATAAAATATGATAACAGAAAGTAACGGACAACAGACTCGAGCAACAACAACCCTAAGCAGGCTAGTAAGACACGGGCAACAACCAATGGGGTTATAGGTGTGGAGGTGAGGCTATATCAGGGTTAAGGATAACATGTGATAGGTTCGGAGCACAAGCAACGATACATAGGGCTAGCAGAATAGACAACGGAAAGTATCGGCATCCAATGTTGAAAGGAACACGATGGTTCATGTGAGTGAATACTTGCCTGCAAACTCAGTAGCCTGGTACTGAGCTAGCTCCTCAGAAGGGGTGTCGTAAGTCTCGTCGGTCTCAACGTCGTCGTCTATTCGGGAAGAAGCAAACAAACAACACAGAGAGACAAACAATCAATAACATGGCATAGTGCACAATCATGGGATGATGCATGACCATTTAATTGATGCACCAAAAATAAACTAGTTGTCATGGTAACATAACAGGATTAAATGGACCCACATGCAATTTGGATTGCATATGGAAATCCCATGAATTAAGGTTGAAATAATTGTTTTACAACTAATCAACAGGTGAAAGTGGATTAGTATGATGCATGGATGAGGAAAACAGAAAAATAACAACAATAGAATCAATTGGAAATAAGGTTTACCAATTTTGGAAATTTATTTATTAAGTTAGGGAATTTTGGTTCCTTAAAGGTGTTACACAAGCATTTGTTGCTTTCACCAATTTTAATTGTTCAAAATAGATAACAAAGTTCATATTTGAATAGAACACCAAATTTTAGTTGGAATACATGTCTCATTTATTGAAAAAGGAAATAGAATGAATTACTTATGAATTACACAAGTTAAACAAGATTTAAATGATTTTAATTCAATTATTAATATTGATTGAATTTTATTTGTTCAAAACATCAAATAAAATTCATATTTGAAAAGGTTATGTTTTTCTGGTTTGAAAACATATTTTATATGTTCAAAAAGAAATTAATTTGACCAAGTTATGAATTTAGCAATATTAAATGAATTAAACAAGGTTTAAACTATTTAAGCCATTTTAATTATTCAAATCATGAAACAAAATTTATATTTGGTTAGGTGGTTTAATTTGACATGGAAAACATATTTTATTTGTGACATTTGGATTAAGTTTGAATTATTTATGCATTTAATCAAATTTGGAATGATTTGTTTGAATTTGCAATTTGAATGCATTTGAAATGTTCAAAACAGAAAACAAATGGCTTAATTAGATAGAGAATTAAATTTGGTTCAGAAAACATATTTTATTTATATTATTTGGAGTTGGCATTTAAAAGTTATTGGGGTTTTGAGTTTAGGGACTATTCTGTAAAAAGACTGGACTTAAATTAAAGAAAACAAGGGAGAAAAACTACTGCACCGCGCAGCGACCTACACAGGCCACTGCCAGTGGGGCCAGCGCCACTGTGGCGCCTAGGTGGCGTGGCTGGAGGTTGACGTGGCCTCCAGGGCCACTGACGCGCGGGCCCCGCGCGCGCGTGGAAGTGAAAATAATGGGAGGCTAAAATGCCTCCCGCGGGACTCGAACCCGCGACGTGGTGCACTCGCGCACGGTGGGTTGCCAGTGCGGCTATGAGCGATTTCTTGTCAGGTATGCGGTACGGGGAAGGTTAACATGTTAAGAAGTTAACTGAACTTCTTTGGTTGCAGGTCGTTTCTGAAACTCGACGAGCGAACAGCGAACGCCGGCGGACGCTGCTCGCGGGCGCTGTCCGTGCGTGTGCTCGTGCGGGCCGTGTGCGTGTGGACATGCACGCGTGGTCGTGCGAGAGCAGAGAGGAGGAGGGAACGAGGAAGGTGGCGAGGGGCTCACAGCGAGGGATACACGGAGGAGGGGTCGGTGCAGCGGTGGGGGGCGACGGTGGCGGAAATAGAGGATGGCGGCGGCGCTCCGGTGACCCTCGGGGGAACCCGAGGGGACTGCGAGGAAGAGGGGAGCGGGGCCTCTCCGTTCCCGGCCCTAACACGGCCGGTGGCGCGGGGAATCGGCGGCGACGAGCCGGAGAGGGCGGCGGTGGTGGAGGACCTTGGTTACAGAGAGGAGAGGGCGGAGCAGAGAGGAAGGAAAAGAACGGCGGCGTCGAGGGGAAGAGAGGAGGAGAGGTCTAGGGCAGAGAAGGGGAGCTGGAGGTTAGGTCTTAAGGGGCGAGGAGGAGCTCGGATCGCCGTCGCTCCCCTCTGCTGCCGACGTGGGCAGGCTAGATTGCCTGCCGTACGAAGGTAGAAGATAGGTGGGGGGTACGGGCCAGGGGCTAGGTGGGCTGGCCCAAAGGGCTGGCCCAAAGGGCTGGCTGCCCTTTCCCCCCTCTCTTTCTTTTTTTTTCTTTTTTTTTTTGCTGTTTCTTTTTTTTTTGCAGATTGAACAAGGAGAGAAAAGAGAGGTTTTGGACTAGGGAAAATTTAGGGAAAATTTTTGTAATGAGTTACTTGTTATAAAAAAAACAGCAATGCAACATTTTGCTTCCCAAATAAATTTAATTGATGTTGTTGTTTGGAAATTAAATGATTTTAAGTGAATTTTGATATTAATGAATAAGTGAAACTTAATCAATGTAAAGTGTTTAATTTCAAGTTTTAATGGAACAACTTATTTGTTTGTTTTGTAGTTTTTATTTGACACATGTAACATAACAAGTATGAATAAAGGTTTGAATTTTTGTTTGGAATTCATATAGAAAACAAATGGAAACAAATGAAATCAAATACAAAACAAATGCAAACAAAAAGCAATGAATATGATGACATGATGCAAAACAATAATAAAACAAGAAACAACATTCTAAAGGGAGATTTCATACTTGGGATGTCACAAAACGCCCCCCTTGAAGGAATCGCGCCCCGAGATTCCTACTGAGAAGAGAAAAGGTCTGGATACTTCTTGCGAAGATCCTCTTTGGTCTCCCACGTTGCCTCCTTATCGGAATGATGGGACCACTGCACTTTCAAGAACTTGGTGCTCTTGTTGCGAGTCTTACGCTCGGTCTCATCGAGAATACGAACAGGGTGCTCCTCATAATATAGATCTTCTTGCAGTTCAATGGAATCATGATCAACCGCACGATCTGGATCTTTGAAATACCTCTTGAGCTTTGACACGTGAAACACATCGTGCACCTTGGATAGTTTTTCTGGAAGTTCAAGACGATAGGCATTTTCCGCACGCCTTGAGAGAATGTTGAAAGGACCAATGTATCTTGGTGCTAGCTTTCCTTTGACACCAAAACGATGAGTGCCTCTGAGGGGAGTTACACGGAGATATGCTTTGTCACCAGGTGCATAGATCATATCCCTGTGCTTGCTGTCATAGTAGCTTTTCTGACGAGACTGAGCAATCTTGAGATTGTCACGAATGATGCGAACTTTCTCTTCGGCTTCCTTAACAATGTCAGGGCCTAAGAGTGAACGTTCACCAGCTCCAGACCAATTGATTGGACTCCTGCATCTGCGGCCATAGAGTGCTTCAAATGGTGCCATGCCTAGGCTTGCCTGGAAGCTGTTGTTGTAGGAGAATTCAGCATATGGAAGGCATTCCTCCCATTTCATGCCAAAGGAGAGACCACATGCTCTGAGCATATCCTCGAGAATCTGATTGACTCTTTCGACTTGCCCTTGAGACTGAGGATGGTAAGCTGTGCTGAACAGAAGTTTGGTGCCCAATGCTTCTTGAAAACTCTTCCAGAAATGAGAAGTGAATATACTTCCACGGTCTGAGCTTATTTCCAATGGAACACCATGAAGAGGAACAATCTTTGCTGTGTAGAGCTCTGCTAACTGGCTAGCGGAGATTGTTTCTTTGACAGCAAAGAAGTGAGCTACCTTAGTGAGACGATCAATAACAACAAAGATTGCATCGTTGCCCTTCTTGGACTTTGGAAAACCAGTGACGAAGTCCTTTTCAATCATGTCCCACTTCCACTCAGGGATTTTCAGAGGTTGGAGAAGACCGGCTGTTTTCTGATGGACTGCCTTAACACGTTGACAAACGTCGCATTCAGAAACGTATTGAGCAATTTCACGTTTCATGCCAGACCACCAATACAGTGTCTTGAGATCCTGGTACATCTTTGTACTTCCAGGGTGTATGGAGAGAGGGGTTTCATGAGCCTCCTTGAGAATAACATCTTTGAGACTTTGAATTTGAGGAACTGCAATGCGTCCTTCGAAGAACACAGTTCCCTTGTCATCAAGTGAGAAGCACTCATACTTCACATTGCCTGCTTTGATGTTATTTGCGATCTTCTTGATCTCAGCATCACGAAGTTGTTCAGAACGAATCTTGTCCTCGAGAGTTGGACTGGCTGTCAAGTTTGCAAGATAACCTTGAGGAACAAGACCAAGGTTGAGCTTCTGGAATTCTTCATGAAGAGGAGGTTGGCTTTCCATGATCATGAGATTATTGCAATACGACTTGCGACTGAGAGCATCGGCCATAACATTAGCCTTGCCTGGAGTGTAAGAAATGGTAAGATCGAAGTCTTTGATCTTTTCAATCCATCTCCTTTGCCTGAGGTTTAGATCTGGTTGAGTGAAGATGTATTTCAGACTCTTATGATCGGAAAAGATCTCAGTGCGATTCCCCAACAAGTATTGTCTCCATTTCTGGAGGGCAAACACAACTGCTGCAAGTTCAAGGTCATGTGTGGGATAATTGAGCTCATGTGCGTTCAACTGACGTGAAGCATAAGCCACAACTTGACGTTCTTGCATAAGAACTGCACCTAGACCTTGGAGAGAAGCATCACAGAATATCTGGAAGAGTTTGGTAGTATCTGGGCCAACCAGAACTGGTGTAGAAGTGAGTTTAGTCTTGAGGAGGTTGAAACTTTCATCACATTGTGGAGACCAAACGAACTTCTTGTCCTTCTTTGTGAGATCAGTGAGAGGTTTGGCAATCTTGGAAAAGTTTTGGACGAAACGACGGCAATAGCTAGCCAAACCAAGAAAACTTCTGACTTGCTTCACCGTCTTAGGAGGTTTCCAATCAACAATTGCCTTAACCTTTTCTGGATCAATGGCTATGCCCTTGGCAGAGATGACATGACCAAGGTAAGCAACTTCTGGAATCCAGAACTCACATTTGGAGAACTTGGCATATAGACGATGCTCGCGAAGCTTCATGAGAGTGAGACGAAGATGTTCTCCATGCTCTTCCTCGGATTTTGAGTAGACAAGAATATCATCAAGATATACCACAACGAACTTGTCGAGGTATTCATGGAAGACAGAATTCATGAGTCGAGAGAAGGTCGCCGGTGCATTGGTGAGACCAAAGGACATGACGGTGTATTCATATAGACCGTAGCGAGTGGTGAAAGTTGTCTTTGGAATATCTTCCTTTCTGATCTTTATTTGATGGTAACCCATTCTCAAGTCCAGCTTGGAGAATATTGAGGCTCCAGCAAGTTGATCAAAAAGATCATCGATACGAGGAATTGGATACTTGTTTTTGATGGTTTTCTCGTTAAGAGGACGATAGTCAACAACGAGTCTCTTTGTTTGATCCTTCTTCGCAACGAACAGAGTTGGGCATCCCCAAGCCAAGGAACTAGGTTGAATGTAACCTTTCTCCATGTACATATCGATTTGCTCCTTCAACAACTTCAGTTCAGGAGGAGCTATCTTGTATGGATGCTTAGAGATTCGAGCAGTACCTGGTTCAAGTTCGATGACGAACTCAACAGCTCTGTCAGGAGGCATTCCTGGCAATTCTTCTGGAAAGACGTCAGGGAATTCGCAAACCACCGGAATAGTTTCAATAGATGGTAGAGGATTTGCATTGAGAGTGTAGAGTTGAACAACTGGATTTTCAGCATGGAAGTAGACTATCTGGCCAGAAGGGTGTGTGATTTTGACAGACTTAGCAGGACAATCAATGACTGCTTTGTTGGCTACCAGCCAATCCATCCCAAGAATGACATCAATATCCGAAGAGTGGAGAGCTATCAGAGATGCCTGGAATGGAAGGTTTCCAATTGTGATCTCGATGTTCTGGCTAACTTTATTGCTTTGCCAGCTAGATCCCGGTGATTTCACTAGGAAAGGGATAGACAACTGTTCGAAGTTGATTTCACTGTTGTTTGCAAAGCCTTGAGAGATGAAAGAGTGTGAAGCACCAGAATCGAACAAGACTTTAGCACGAAACGAGTTCACAAGAAGTGTGCCCATTACAACCTCTGGAGATTCTTCTGCTCCCTGGGCCTTGACATAGTTCACCCTCACAGTTCTCAAGACAGACTTGTTCCTGTTGCGGGGCCTAGTCGAAGAAGTGTGTACCATCACATGATTGACATTAGAGATGGGTAGTGATGGTAGCTTGTTCTGCGGGCACTTGTAGGAGTAGTGTCCTGATAGACCGCACTTGAAGCATGTACTAGCAGAACGAGGAGCTGTTGGACTTGGCTGAGATGGAGCACCTCCTGAAGATACCTCTGGGATGGGAGGGAGGGCAAGAAATCCTGTCGGGCTTGGCAAGCAGATGGGCGGTGTTGGAGTGGTATATGGAACCCAAACTCTTCGTTTTTGTGGAGGCATGATAGCTTTTGAGAGACTAGCCTGTTCACGAGAGTGCTTACGAGATTCCTCAACCAACTTGCGCCCATGCTCTTCATTTAGAGCGATGTTGATGAGGTCCTCAAAATTCTTGGCCTTGATGTTGGTGAGAGCATACTTGAGTTCCGGGTTGAGACCCCTGCGGAACTTTGCCATCTTTCTCGCTTCCGTGGAGATTTCATCTCCGGTATAGCGAGCCAGACGATTGAACTCTCTTTGGTATTCGAGAACGTTCAGATTGCCTTGTGTGAAAGAATAGAATTCCTCACGCATTCTCTCCATGAGCCCATCGGGAATGTGATGGCGCACGAAAGCTTGCTTTAAATCCTCCCATGTGATTGCCACACTAGGAGCTCTCATTTCTTGGAAATTCTCCCACCAAGACATGGATTGTCCACGGAGAAGGTAGGTCACGTAAGGAACACGGTCCTCGTCAGCCACATGAGCTACCATAAGAGTACGGTTCATTTCACGGAGCCAGTCATTAGCATCCAATGGCTCGGAGGAGGTATCAAACGTGCGCGGATTGTGCTCAAGGAACTCCCGAATAGACACCCGGGTGTTGCCATTACTCCCAAGGTCTTGGTTCTGCTGCATCTGCCTTATAACTTGTGTCATCTGAGACAGCACTTTCCCCATCTCAGGTGGCAGTGTGGGTTCTTCGTCGCCACTTTCCATCCTGAAGAGGATACCAAGATTAACACACTAACCGGATAACAAAATCCAATATAAGTGCTTAAAAGGATTACTTCAGACGGTAAGTTGACAGCATAGAACAAGGATGGAGGTTAACAACGGATCAACAGATAAGTTGTTACAACGGAAGAGAAGATTTGTGAAGGACGATATCGAAGCAACAACTGGGAAACAGGAGACCACAAACACCTGAGGTACTACGGAGAAAGCCCATCCGGGCTTCTAAAGGATCAATATCTACTGCTTAAGGAATAGAGGATCTGCTTCCGGGGCTTACACGCCTCCGTTCTCAATCGTGAGTAGGCAACATGATAAATCATGTCACAACCACCTCCATTCCTATGGTCTAGTAGATATAACCATCCTAGAGAAACCAGGATACGTGAAATCCTAACTTGAAATTTTAGATGAGAAGAGAAAAACAACGTTGCACTTCCTTACCAGAAAAGGGAGGGTGGGTGGGGAAAGAAATAAAATGGCAGAATTCCTACTCTCACGCTTCATTTTTCCTATATAGCTACAAAATAGTTTCTAGACTCAACTGCGACCAGTAAAAGGGATCCTACAGGCAGACAGGCTCTGATACCATTTGTCGCGCCCGGATTTCTAAAGGATACTCGCAGTTCCGTTGAACAGTAGATGATTGGATTACGGGGCTTACCTGTACCCGCATCTCTTACGAGTAGGCCAACACACGTATGTGTGACAACCAACCCCTACTGTTCATCGTCTACGTAAACCATCTCATAGAAATCAGGATACTACCATTGACGTACTTCATACCATACACACATGGTACGTCAACGGCGTTTAACAAAATGATAGCACAACATATCTCTAAGACACAAAAGATGGAAATAAGTTGCAAATGGCTCTCACTAGAGCAGAGATAGCAAATACAACCATCCAGCGGACACATGTCCCAACATAACATCATTACATCACAGCGGAAGCATTCAACAGGTCTGAGTACAGAAAAAACCAAATAGGCCTAAGAGGCCGGCAATGAAAGGAAAATGAAGCCACTCCACGAAGTCTCGGATCCTGCCCGGGTCCGCTATCTACTCGTCAGCAGCCTCGTCGTACTCCACGTAGTAGCCACCATGGGGATCCTCGGAATCGTAGTCTGCGGAAACCACAGCCCCAAAGGGGTCAGTACATAAACGTACTGGCAAGCAAGACTCACAGTTCACCAAAGTGTAACCCGTCAACACCAAGCACAGATGCTTTGGGTTCAACGGAAGAAAGGGGATATAAAAGATGCTGCAACTGGCTGCTCTAACCAACTACAGAGACATACTACACTTCCGGCTAACAGAAAGGAGATAAGATAGCGTGTCGTAACCAACTACCAGCTAACTCCAAACAAACCCATCCTGGATCTCGCCCCTTATCCAAAGAAGCGATCCGAGGATAACTCACACGGTTGGATTAATGATGTTTCAGGTTGTTGTGTCAATAAACCTATTACTAGTCAAGTTATCATTAGTTAGGTGTAAGTTGTCTGAGTACTTGTTAGCCAGTACTTTCACCAAGTCGTCACATAACCGCGGACAACACGGCTTCTCGAGAAGATTCATCCCTGCAGGGTGTGCTCCAGTACCCGTACACACTCAAGCCACCAACTAAAACTCAGGTTGGCTTGACACGACTCGAACCATCTCTACAGCCTGTCCGAAGAGCCACGGAGCTATAAGGTCCCAGCCACGCAGCTGAATACTCAGCGCAAGTGTGCAAAACTCCCGCAGGACGCAACACTCCGGCAATACAGGCCTCGCCCTATATGTGTGCGTCATCATCATCATCAGTAACCATGGGAGCGACCCATTCATGCGTATGAGCCAAATGGAACACCCGAACTAAGTGTGGCTCTTCGGACAAACTGCGGATCAGATCAAAGTCGAGGGGGGTTCCATACCACCACCCGGATGCGGTGAGCACGCTCATCATGGATCAATAGACAAGACCCTTTTCCTAATTAGGGTCGACACTAGCAGGCCTCAAAACCACGCCGGGCCTCCTGCCGGTGCCTTATCAGCAAATTATTATTACCCACAACATTAACAGGTTGATTGTTTAACATCGAGCCCCAGAACTTAATAAAATATGATAACAGAAAGTAACGGACAACAGACTCGAGCAACAACAACCCTAAGCATGCTAGTAAGACACGGGCAACAACAATGGGGTTATAGGTGTGGAGGTGAGGCTATATCAGGGTTAAGGATAACATGTGATAGGTTCGGAACACAAGCAACGATACATAGGGCTAGCAGAATAGACAACGGAAAGTATCGGTATCCAATGTTGAAAGGAACACAATGGTTCATGTGAGTGAATACTTGCCTGCAAACTCAGCTAGCCTGGTACTGAGCTAGATCCTCAGAAGGGGTGTCGTAAGTATCGTCTGTCTCAACGTCGTCGTCTATTCGAGAAGAAGCAAACAAACAACGCAGAGAGACAAACAATCAATAACATGGCATAGTGCACAATCATGGGATGATGCATGACAATTTAATTGATGCACCAAAAATAAACTAGTTGTCATGGTAACATAACAGGATTAAATGGACCCACATGCAATTTGGATTGCATATGGAAAGCTCCATGAATTAAGGTTGAAATAATTGTTTTACAACTAATCAACAGGTGAAAGTGGATTAGTATGATGCATGGATGAGGAAAACAGAAAAATAACAACAATGGAATCAATTGGAAATAAGGTTTACCAATTTTGGAAATTTATTTATTAAGTTATGGAATTTTTGGTTCCTTAAAGGTGTTACACAAGCATTTGTTGTTTTCAGCAATTTTAATTGTTCAAAATAGATAACAAAGTTCATATTTGAAAAGAACACAAAATTTTAGGTGGATTACATGTTTCAATTATTGAAAAAGGAAATAGAATGAATTACTTATGAATTAAACAAGTTAAACAAGATTTAAATGAATTTAATTCAATTATTAATATTGATTGAATTTTATTTGTTCAAAACATTAAACAAAATTCATATTTGAAAAGATTATGTTTTTCTGGTTTGAAAACATATTTTATATGTTCAAAAATAATTTAATTTGAGCAAGTTATGAATTTAGCAATTTTAAATGAATTAAACAAGGTTTAAATTATTTAAGCAATTTTAATTATCCAAATCATGAAACAAAATTTATATTTGGTTAGGTGGTTTAATTTGACATGGAAAACATATTTTATTTGTGACATTTGGATTAAGTTTGAATTAGTTATGCATTTAATCAAATTTGGAATGATTTGTTTGAATTTGAAATTTGAAAATATTTGAAATGCTCAAAACAGAAAACAAATGGTTTAACTAGATAGAGAATTAAATTTGGTTTAGAAATCATATTTTATTTATATTATTTGGAGTTGGGATTTAAAAGTTATTTGTGTTGGGAGTTTAGGGACTAAACTGTAAAAAGACTGGACTTAAATTAAAGAAAAACGGGCAGAAAAATTAACTGCACCACGCAGTGACCTACACAGGCCACTGCCAGTGGGGCCAGCGCCACTGTGGCGCCTAGGTAGCGTGGCTGGAGGTTGACGTGGCCTCCAGGGCCACTGACGCGCGGGCCCCGCGCGCGCGCGCGGAAGTGAAAATAATGGGAGGCTAAAATGCCTCCCGCGGGACTCGAACCCGCGACGTGGTGCACTCGCGAACGGTGGGTTGCCAGTGCGGCTCTGAGCGATTTCTTGTCAGGTATGCGGTACGGGGAAGGTTAACATGTTAAGAAGTTAACTGAACTTCTTTGGTTGCAGGTCGTTTCTGGAAACTCGACGAGCGAACAGCGATACGCCGGCGGACGCTGCTCGCGGGCGCCTGTCCGTGCGTGTGCTCGTGCGGGCCGTGTGCGTGTGGACATGCACGCGTGGTCGTGCGAGAGCAGAGAGGAGGAGGGAACGAGGAAGGTGGCGAGGGGCTCACAGCGAGGGATACACGAAGGAGGGGTCGGTGCAGCGGTGGGGGGCGACGGTGGCGGAAATAGAGGATGGCGGCGGCGCTCCGGTGACCCTCGGGGGAACCCGAGGGGACTGCGAGGAAGAGGGGAGCGGGGCCTCTCCGTTCCCGGCCCTAACACCGGCCGGTGGCGCGGGGAATCGGCGCGACGAGCCGGAGAGCGGCGGCGTGGTGGAGGACCTCGGTTACAGAGAGGAGAGGGCGGAGCAGAGAGGAAGGAAAAGAACGGCGCGGCGTCGAGGGGAAGAGAGGAGGAGAGGTCTAGGGCAGAGAAGGGGAGCTGGAGGTTAGGTCTGATGGGGCGAGGAGGAGCTCGGATCGCCGTCGCTCCCCTCTGCTGCCGACGTGGGCAGGCTAGATTGCCTGCCGTACGAAGGTAGAAGATAGGTGGGGGGTACGGGCCAGGGGCTAGGTGGGCTGGCCCAAAGGGCTGGCTGCCCTTTCCCCCCCTCTCTTTCTTTTTTTTTCTTTTTTTTTTGCTGTTTCTTTTTTTTTGCAGATTGAACAAGGAGAGAAAAGAGAGGTTTTGGACTAGGGAAAATTTAGGGAAAATTTTTGTAATGAGTTACTTGTTATAAAAAAACAGCAATGCAACATTTTGCTTCCCAAATAAATTTAATTGATGTTGTTGTTTGGAAATTAAATGATTTTAAGTGAATTTTGATATTAATGAATAAGTGAAACTTAATCAATGTAAAGTGTTTAATTTCAAGTTTTAATGGAACAACTTATTTGTTTGTTTTGTAGTTTTTATTTGACACATGTAACATAACAAGTATGAATAAAGGTTTGAATTTTTGTTTGGAATTCATATAGAAAACAAATGGAAACAAATGAAATCAAATACAAAACAAATGCAAACAAAAAGCAATGAATATGATGACATGATGCAAAACAATAATAAAACAAGAAACAACATTCTAAAGGGAGATTTCATACTTGGGATGTCACATTAGTGCTCTGGTAAGTAGGCGTTCTTCTCAATACATTGTGAAAAGCGATGTATTACAGGTGAAAATACTGCTGATCCAAGATAGGTCGGTATTTCTATGATGCTGCTATATTTAGATATTTGTAAGATTATTGATTGGTGGTGCCTTTAATAATGCATTGCCAGTAAGATTGCAAAAATGTTTTTTGGCATCCATAGTCCTTGCTGCATACATGTTCTGTTTTTCATCTTTACTTCATTTTGTAGTCAAATAGTGATGTGTCTTCCTTTATATTTTTTACAAACAAATGGAATGCTTTCTTTTTCTTAACGTTGCCCTTGCTAATAATTAGAGATACTACTAGCTTGAATAAGCGCCTGCTCTATGTGTCAAGGGTACATGAACTTGTGCTTTTGTTCCTGTTTACACACAAAGTGATCTCAAGGATTGTGAGATATGTGCATTTTTCAGTACAGATTGATGGCGAAATTTATAAAGGGTAGCGCTGAGCGTCCCCCGGGGGATAATTTGCCCCGATCCCCCGGGTGGAGCGAGCGACACGTGTCCCGTATTAGTCAACGGGCGAGCGAAAAAACGCACCGCGTCCGTCTTCCCCCCGCATCCGTTCCCCCCGCAGGTCACACAGAAACTTGTCTCTGGCCGCTCTGCCGCCTCCCAGTCGCCGCCGTCGCCGGAGAAAATACGCCACCGCCGGTGTCCCCTTTGCAGCCATGCCGCGCGAGCAACGCACGGTGCTGGGGCGAGCGCAACGCATGGCGCCGCCGGTCGTGTCGCGCCGCAGTCCGGAGCAATGCATGGCGCCATCGAGAGCAAAAATGGCTGGCGCCGCCGGTGGCGTTGCCGACTACCGTCGGGAGCATCTCTGTGCACTGTAGTGCGACGAGCAACTAGGCGGCATAGTCGGGAGCATCGCCGGCACCATCGTGAGCACCCCTCCGGCACCTACGGGAGCAACGCCGTCGATGCCGCCGTCGGGAGCATTGTCGCCACCGTCGTGAGCACCCCCTCCGGCGCCTACGGGGAGCAACGCCGTCAACGCCGCCGTCGGGAGCATCACCGGCCGCCGTCGGGAGCAATTTTTGGCGTCTATGGGAGCAACAGACGGCATCATCGGGAGCATCGCCGGCCACCGTCGTGAGCAACCTCCGGTGCCTACGGGAGCAACGCCGCCGGCGTCGCCTTGGGTAGCATCGCCGGTATGCTATTGGAGCATCTCGCGCCGCGGTGGGTAGCATCGCCGGTATGCTATTGGAGCATCTCCGGTGTGCTATTGGAGCATCGCCGGTGTGCTATTGGAGCATCTCCGGCGCCGCCGTGGGTAGCATCGCCGGTATGCTATTGGAGCATCTCCGGGTGTGCTATTGGAGCATCTCCGCCGCCGTGGGTAGCGTCGCCGGTTACGCTATTGGAGCATCTCCGGCGTGCTGTTGGAGCAACACCACCGGGCGGAGCGTCCTCGGCCGGAGTTGAGGATGATTGGAGCTAGTCGAGGGGCGACGGCGGTGGCTCGGGCGCGAACTCGTCGGCCTCCAAGCACAAGCGCGTTGTACGGTGGTAGAGAGGCTCGAGCTCCATGGGTGGGGGAAAAGAGAGAAGCTATGGATGGAGGAGATGGAGGGGAGCACACCGGGGGAGGAGGCGCTGTTGGATTTGTCGCCGGAGACGGTATGCTAGCGGTGAAGCCGAGCAGGGAGCTAGCAGAGGTTGGGGATCGGGGGGTGTACGGGTCTCTCTGTGCGCGAAAGGATGAGGAACGGGAGGAGGAAGATGCCTCGCAGGTGGGGTCCATGAGGGGACACGCGTTACACGCATGTGGTGTGCGGGGGTTGAGCGCGTCACGCGCGTGTGCCAGCGTGTCGACCCGGAGGATCGTCCTCCGGGGGATAACCAGCGTTTCCCATTTATAAATCGCCTTTCTGCTTAAATTGGTCACTCAAAATGCCAATTTTTACCTGCTCTACTTTTTCCCAGGATTGGTACTTTACTTCAGACTTGATACCGTCAACGCCTTTTTCCCTGCGGCATTAAGATCATATTTTTCAACGTTCATATAGGCAATATGGTTATCGCACATGATGTTCACGCCTGACAATGCGTCGAATTTTTTTCTGTCATAAACATTGTCAAGTCCTTTTTCCTTATAATATTAACCTTCTTTTCTTAATTTTTTTATATAGGCGATACAATTGTTCCGCATGACGGTTGCACGTGACATGATCAAACACTTAGGTTTAAGCAAATATGCTGAGGGTGTTGACAAGATGGAATCAGGAAGATCAGTAGCTTCGATCAGGTATGAACTGCCTTCTAGAGAGAAGCCTTTCCATTTTACACTCCAAAAAGTCTGCAGAGATCCATGCCGACTTCAAAAATGTTAGAACATGCTAGATACTGGATACGACGTGGCCGATATCAACTACAGCTTCTGCGATGAAGTTCGACAACATTTTACAAAACTATATCGCATTGCTAGGGGCGCAACACTAATGTCTCATTGTGCTAGAGAAAGGGAGCGTGCCACTTTTAGTTCATTCACATGGGTAATGCAGTGTCTCTCTTGCATTTTTGTCGAGTTCGAAGAGGTACTGCCTTTCTCTAAAGCTATAGAGATGTTCGATGGTGGCTCTTCGGCTAGCCGGATGGAATAGCTTGTCAATGAATTGGTTAAGCTCAGGCTGGGCGAGGAATCTGGTTTGACGATGTTGACTGAAAGGTAATTTGGCATGCTGATTCAGCCTTCATGGTTACCCCTGTTTCTGTACATCTCTACCCACCCGTGCATTATTATGCTAATCTGTTATTTTTTTGTTACTTTTGCAAACCAGAACGGTTCCAATCGTTTTAAATTATCACATTTCCCTACTGGAGACAAGCGCTCGCTATTTCTGTGTGTGCCTCAAGGGGCCTATCCTAGAGACATGTTCATTTGCAGGTCATGTGTTTAGTTCAGATGTTCTAAATTTGATTATTTGTTGTACCCAGCTGCGCAATATCAGACGCTTGTTTGTGTGAACCTTTATTTGCTTACTTATGGTCCGTCGATAATGTCCCGCTTAAAAGGTAGGAGACATCTGCTTTCTTAGTTACACAAGATTGATACCCAGAACAGAGATGTTTCAATAGACGTTGTATGTTTTGTCTATTTGTACACGATAATTTTACACGGAGCTATGAAAGTATAGTGAGGACATTACATATTCCATACAATATGGGAACATATTTACATAAGTGATTCGCCATTGCTAGGGGCTTATAGTAGAGTAGCATGATGTACCGAATGTACGATCTGAAGATTAATGTAAGGGTAGGGCTGCTATCTACTGGCACATTATAGGACGATATAGACATTGATGCATAAAGATGACGGCTGGAACAGTCATACTAACCCTCCGCACTAAACTAATCATGTAATCATTACAAAAATAACAAAGCATATGTCATAACACTGTTGCAACTATGCGATGCACAAGCGCAAGGAAGCCGGCGCAGCGAAGCGCGCCACCACGTCTAGTACAGTTATACTGGTCGCCGTGGCCACGCGGCGTGGGCATGTGCAGGTTGGCTAATCACGCTTGCGAGGATCTAATCCTTCTCCTTCTCCTTCTCCACTAACTGCACCGCGTGGTCAGACTCAGAATCGTCATTCGATAACAGCGGCGACCCGGCGTTGTCTGCTTCCTCGTCGCTGAAGGTGGCGAGTTTGTTGGAGATGGACACGAGCTGCACGATGAAGCCGCGAAGGTCGGCGGAGACAATGGCGTGCTCCTGGTGGCTCGGCGTGAAGCAGGATATCCTGCGGAGGTGTTCGATCTCGTGCTCCAGCCTCCAGGATATCCGCTGCCATGCCAGTCGAGGTCACACGCCTCCATGACCGGAGAGAAGCTCTGCTGCTGATGGGCTGGACGAAGTGGACGTGGTTATTGTTAACGATTGGAGTTGCACATGAAGTTCCACGCGGCCGACAGCCGCCCACCCACACGATCAAATCTCCATGATACTAACCAGCTCCAATCCATTAACTAAGCTCAAGCCACACGCACGACTTCACTTCAGCACCCGACAAATTAACCAAACCAAGAGATCGGTCGAGTCCACCATGTCATGTGTAGCGGTGCCGATCATTTCGCGAGCAATCAAAATCACGTGTACCACTTCCAGCCCGATCACCTTCAGAGCTTAACGGCTGGGATCATGGAGGCGTGGGATCTCGATCAGAGAATTGGTCGAGCTCGTCACGAGAAGAGGCATGGCAGCCAGGGCCAAGGAGCGGGGGGAGGTTTGTCAGAGTACCCAAGGGCGGTGCTCACGACGTACCTGAAATTCCTGGAGCACAAGATCGGCCACCTCCGCGGGATCCTCTGCTCCACGCCCCGCCCCCAGCAGCAGCACGCCATCGTGTCCGCCGAGCTCCGGTGCATCACCGTGCAGCTCGTCACCATTGCAAACGACCTCGCCGCTGGCGCCAGGCCGCCAGCAGCGGACGCGTCACCGTCCCCAACACCTCCTTGTTAGTTTGCAAGATCGATTAGGCCTAGATGTTCACAGTTGTTATCCAATGACTATGTCTCTGTAAATGTAATCGAGAGAGAGAATTACCGAGAAGGAGAGAGAGCAGAGAGAGGGATATATGACCTTCACTTCCCTTTGATGAAGACGGATTGGAGGTTGACATGATGGCGGCGGTTGTGAACCAGCAGTGGGATTGGCGGAGCTTCCCGTCGCTTCTGCGCTAACCCTAGATCGGTAGGGATTGTTACGGTGGGGTGGTGGCAGCGTCAAACCTCGTATTGCGTGCCCCGACCCCCCACCTCTTTATATTGCGCAGCGCGACAGGGGCCCGTCAACCATATTCGGTTGTGCGCCCCCGATCAGGGCGCGGTTGACCAGGGGGGGCTCGAAGTGGCCGTTGGGCCACTCGAGAGAGAGATCAATCTAACATTCTCCCCCTTGATCTCAAATTATACTTTTAACTTTATTCCTTTTACTTTTACTTGTTTCATCACATATTGATATATAGAGCATGTTTCATCGTCACAGCTCAATTGCCGATAGAATCAGACAGCTACAATGTACCTTTCTGTTTTGAAACAAAAAAAAAAACTGTTCCTTTTCGGGCCTCTCTTATCCAGGAATCATAGGCTTTCCATTAAACCCATGCCGGCTATGTGATCTTTGAACACACTGGGTGGTAAGCCTTTCGTTAGCGGATCCGCAAGCATATCTTTTGTCTTTATATGCTCGAGACTTATAGTTTGATTCTGGATTTTATCCTTCACAACATAATACTTTATTTCTATTGGCTTTGTAGCATTACTCGACTTGTTGTTGTGATCATAGAATACTGCGGGCTGGTTGTCACAGTACATCTTTAGTGGTTTGCAAATGCAATCTACCACTTTCAAGTCGGGTATAAATTTCTTTAGCCATATCGCCTGCCCCGTGGCCTCATAACATGCTATAAATTCTGCATACATCGTGGATGATGCAACTATTGACTGTTTGCAGCCTCTCCACGAAATAGCTCCTCCTGCGAGAGTAAACACGTATCCTGACGTGGATTTTCTATCATCTTTGTCTCCCGCAAAATCAGCATCTGAATACCCTCTTATCTCTAGGGAATCAGATCTTCTGTATGTTAGAATGAGGTCCTTGGTGCCTTGCGCATAACGCAATGCTTTCTTTACCATTTTCCAGTGCTCTGTGCCTGGATTCTCTTGATATCTACCGAGTACCCCGGTGATAAAAGCTAAGTCAGGGCGAGTGCACACTTGTGCATACTGTAAGCTTCCAACAGCCGAAGCATATGGTACTGATTTCATTTGATCGATCTCATATTGGTTCTTGGGACATTGGAATTTCCCAAAACTATCGCCCTTGACTATAGGAGCAGGTGTGGCAGAACTCGCATGCATATTAAACCTTTTGAGAACTTTCTCAAAATATGCCTTCTGCGATAGTCCTAAGACTCCATTCGTTCTATCTCGGTGAATCTCTATGCCCAAAACATATGAGGCTTCACCAAGATCCTTCATATCAAAGTTCGAGGATAAGAACTTCTTTGTTTCTCGTAGAAGACTGACATCACTGCTAGCAAGCAAGATATCATCCACATACAAGATTACGAAAGTGTATTTCCCACTTTTGAACTTTGCATAAATGCAGTTATCCTCAACATTCTCTTTAAATCCAAAACTCTTTATTGTATCATTAAATTTTAGATACCACTGTCTAGAAGCCTGCTTTAATCCATAGATAGATTTCCTTAGACGACATCCTTTATCTTCCTTGCCTTCCACGATAAACCCCTTGGGTTGTTTCATGTAGAATTTTTCTTTTAGATCTCCATTCAAAAATGCCGTCTTTACATCCATTTGATGTAGCTCTAAATCAAAATGTGCAACTAGTGCCATTATGATTCTGAAGGAATCCTTACATGAGACCGGAGAAAATGTCTCATTGTAATCTACCCCTTCTCTTTGTGTAAAGCCTTTTGCCACAAGACGTGCTTTATACTTTTCTATATTCCCATTAGAGTCATACTTTATTTTGTAGACCCATTTACAGCCTACTGTTTTGGCTCCTTTGGGAATATCCTCTAAGTCACAAACATCATTGGAACTCATCGATTTCATTTCATCTTCCATAGCCTCCACCCATCTAGATGAGTGACGGCTTCTCATGGCTTCTTCATATGAGGTGGGATCACCTTCCTTATAAGCCGTTTCTGTGTTATAAACTTTATAATCACTAGAAATAGCTGACTTTTTACGTCTTGTAGACCTTCTGAGGCCTTCATTCTCTTGTTCATGTCGTGCCTCAACTTCTGGCACATCCTCTTGAGAAGACTGCTGCTCCTCCCTTTCATGCTCAACTTCGGGTTCAGTCGGCTCCTGACGAGCAGGTTCCGAATCTTCACCTCTAGTTGTCATGGTTGGAGTCACAACAGGTGCTTGCACCGCAACCTCAGGGGTTGACGATGCAGGTACAACAGGTAGCGAGAAAAACGGCTCTTGAATCATCGGATTAGGTGCACACACCCTCTTCTCCTCAAGATCAATTTTCCGAGTTACCATGCTCCCCCTCATCATTTCGTCCTCTAAGAAGACTTTGTGTATCTGTCTGGACAGTAGAAACGATAACCTTTTGATCTATCAGGATAGCCAATGAAATGGCAACTCACTGTTTTGGTATCTAACTTTGCAATGTTTGGATTAAACACTTTTGCCTCAGCTGGGCTCCCCCATACCCTCAGGTGTTGTAGGGATGGAACTTTTCCTGTCCACAACTCGTACGGTGTTTTGGGCACCGACTTGCTTGGTACTCTGTTGAGAATGTGAATGGCGGTTTTAAGTGCCTCCATCCATAATCCCAATGGCAAAGTGGAATAACTCATCATACTGCGTACCATATCCATAAGAGTACGATTACGCCTTTCAGCTACTCCATTTTGCTGAGGTTCGCCCGACATTGAATACTGGGCTACTATGCCATTCTCCTGTAAGAACCTTGCAAAAGGTCCAGGGACTTGGCCATATGGAGTGTGTCTGCCGTAGTACTCCCCCCCACGGTCAGATCTCACTATCTTTATCATGTTGATTTTCAACTTCAGCCTTGAATATCTTAAATTTATCCAACGCTTCAGATCTTTCTTTAATTGGATATATGTATCCATATCGGGAGTAATCATCTGTGAACGTTATAAACGAGTCATAACCATCCACACTTTTCACAGGAAATGGTCCACAAATATCGGTGTGAATAATTTCCAGTGTTGCTGTACTTCGGTTTGCACCCTTTTTAATTTTCTTTACATACTTTCCTTTAATGCAATCTATGCATTGCTTTGTTTCTGAGAACTCTAGCGGAGGAAGAATATCATTTTTGATTAGTCTTTCTATTCTCCCCCTCGAAATATGGCCCAAGCGACAGTGCCATAATTTCGATGAGTCACGAGTTCTCTTTCTTTTCTTTTGTTCGTTATTCGAACTAGAAACATGCTCATTCATTCTACACACATAATAAACTTTTTCACGCAAAGATAATATATAAAGCTCATTATGGAGGAAAACTACCCCCATATGGCACAGTTGCCATGTCCAAAATAACGCTCATGTGTACTTTCCTTTTACCAGTTGTTTGATCGTACATATACCTTTGAAGAGCCAATGAAATGACTCTTTATCTTTTCTAGGTACTCCCTTACGGAAGCACACTCTGCAACTGAGTCCATAATGGCGTTCTCAATTGTATTCTTTATAAATTTCATACACTTTTCTGTTGGCTATTAGCCACTTTCTATTTTCAACGGAATATGACAACTCCAACGGAGCATAGTCCCTTTTCTTTATTTCCCATGTAGCATCATCAACACATGGATCTCTAATAGGCTCTTTTGGCATGACAGGCTGTGGAGTGTTCACAACCCAGTCAACCTTAGCACATACGAAGGCTAAATCTACCTTCTTCCTTTATTCACTTTAATTGTCGCCTCTCAGGGTCGGGACGTCCTTGATGCATGTCATCAAGTAGAACCCTACTGAAAACCACAATGAAGTGAGAAAAACAACAACAATTGCATGTAATAATCCAACGTTGGTTAGAATTATAACACACAACTGTTTATGCAATTATAACTATATCACCGTTGGGCAGAAAATAGCAATAAAAGCATATATGACACTATAACAATTAATCATGATAATGCTATTAACAACATTGGTTATATAATAACATAAATCATAACTATCACTTTAACATGCTTTTTAAAATTTAATTATCACTTTAGCCTATTTTTTCTTTAATAGGTCATTTTTCATTAAATTTGCAGCGGAAAACATGAATAAAAATTCATAGACTTTATACTTTAAACTTTTAACTTTATACGAATATTTCATTTACTTTTGTATTCCCTAAAACAATAATTTCGTTGGAAAAAATTGAATAGGAAAAAACTCTATCAATTTTGCCCAAAAATGGACAAAAACACTTAATTTTGCTTCTGTAAAAAATAAAACAGAACAGAAAAGAAAAACAAAATTTGGGCGAAAAAAGAATCAGCCCAGCTTTTTACTTTGGCCCGGCCCACGGCCTGGCTAACGGTGCGGCGCGCACGCGCGGCGCATAACTGCCTGGCGCCCAGCGCCTTCTCTCTGGCCGAAAAGGCCCAGCGATCTGTTAGAGCCCGGGGCGCTCTTTTCTGTTTGCCGCCCGGGGCGATGTGGAAACTGGCCTGAGGCCCAGTCCACGCCCAGTCTTTCGGCCCGCCAGCCTGTCTGCGCGCTAGGGATTCAATCTGCGCCGTCCGTTCGCATCCGACGGTCAAGCGGGCTCCTCGCTGGAATAAAAACGGGCAGGGGAGGGGACCCGATGGAAAACCCTAGCCAGTCACCCCCCACGCCCCTCTGTCTGTTTCTCTTGCGGCGGACTAACCGCGCTCGCCGACGGCCGTTCACGCGCCGTGCGCGCACGTCGCCGGTGAGCTCCGCGCGAGCGTCTCTGTGAGCGGGAGCTCGCTGGCCCGCGCCCTGCTCTGTCTCCGAGCGGCGGAAGAAAACAGGACGGCCGCCGGCCGCAGCTTGCCACCGCGATGCCGACGCTCCGCCGCTGCCGGAGACGGCGAGTGCCGCCGTCGCGGCCTTTCTCTTGCCCCCTCCCCTTTTCTCCACTCCTCTGCAACCGCGTGAGAAGAGAGAGAGCTCTCGGGAGAGCTACCTGTGTGCCTCCCCGCTTCCGACGCGCCCAAAAGGCGGCGAGTGGCGGCGCCCCTTCCTGTCCCTTTGCCGGTGCGCGCGTGCTCCCGAAGGAGAGCGCGCCGCCGTCAAACGGCACAGTCAGTGGCGCCCTTTGCCCCCATGGAGGGTGGAGTCCTTCTTTCGGGTGCCTCGGCATGCCGATACGCACTCGAATCGAGCGGGACGGCGCGGCCTCGCGGCGGCGCTCTTTGCCGGTGAGCGATGGGCTCCAACGCGGTGAGATCCTTTTCCCCCACTCCCTCTCTGTATCTGTTAGGGATTCGGGTTCATTTTGGGGCTTTCTTTCTTTGGGGTTGGATCTTACTCTTTCTTTTGCAACCGAAACAATCTAGAGCCTAGTATAGCTCTGATACCAATGTTAGTTTGCAAGATCGATTAGGCCTAGATGTTCACAGTTGTTATCCAATGACTATGTCTCTCTAAATGTAATCGAGAGAGAGAATTACCGAGAAGGAGAGAGAGCAGAGAGAGGGATATATGACCTTCACTTCCCTTTGATGAAGACGGATTGGAGGTTGACATGATGGCGGCGGTTGTGAACCAGCAGTGGGATTGGCGGAGCTTCCCGTCGCTTCTGCGCTAACCCTAGATCGGTAGGGATTGTTACGGTGGGGTGGTGGCAGCGTCAAACCTCGTATTGCGTGCCCCGACCCCCCACCTCTTTATATTGCGCAGCGCGACAGGGGCCCGTCAACCATATTCGGTTGTGCGCCCCCGATCAGGGCGCGGTTGACCAGGGGGGGCTCGAAGTGGCCGTTGGGCCACTCGAGAGAGAGATCAATCTAACACTCCTCTCACTCGCTGCGCCGGCGAGGAGGCGGACGGCATCACCGGATCGCCAGCAAACTACCAGCTGGGAAGCGATGACTCGGACAACAGTGATGATGCCGACGCCGCCGCCGGCAACGAAGAGGAAGCGGAGCACCCGGCGGAGGGGCCGTACGAGGTGGACCAGGTTGAGAATGAGGACATCCTGGCGCCGCACGTGCACGCCTGCAAGATGTGCGGCAAGGGATTCAAGCGCGACGCCAACCTGCGCATGCACATGCGCGGCCACGGCGAACAGTGCAAGACGCCCGCCGCCCTCGCCAAGCCCGCGCAGGCACTCCTCGCCGGCGCCGGACAAGAACAGGCGGTTCTACTACTCGTGCCCCTACGTCGGCTGTAAGCGGAACAAGGAACACAAGGATTTCCAGTAGCTCTAAACTCCCGTGTGTGTCAAAAACCACTACCGCCGAAACCACTGCGATAAGAGTCAACTCTGCCGACCCTGCGGCGTCAAGAGGTCTCGGTGCTAGCCGATCTCCGCACCCATGAGAAGCACTGCGTCCTCGACCGATGGGTCTGCTCCTGCGGCACCTCATTCTCGAGGAAGGACAAGCTCTATGCCCATGCACCCTCTTCAACGGGCACATGCCGGCGGTGGTACCACCGCCTGACGAGGATGATGCTACCCTCCATTGCAGCACCGCCAATGATAATGCCAGTGCCACCGCAACTGGCAGCGTCGTGCCGGGCTCCGGTGAGCTTTCGCTGGCCAACGGCGAAGTGGTGAACATGATGGGCCAGTGCTCCTCCGATAGCATGTTCGACGATTTCAGGTGCTCCGGAGTCACTTCGAGCATGGATAATGGCCGAGGGCAACTCCTCTCCCAGTCGGCGTCCATGTCTGCGATTTTGATGGATTCGATCTCTTCAGAGCAGTTGCCATGGATTTTTTGACTTTTTATGTCAGGGTATGGAGGGTTATCTGAAACTCTCTGAACCAGATTAGTACCAGTTAAAGAACATAAGGTTAAAATTAGTTGGGACTAGGATGCACAAGAATTAGGAACAGTGGACTTATTAAACAAACATCTCTGTAGTTCAAGATAACCATCATGGTGTCGGCATTGATTAATTTTATTAATTATTTTCTGAAGAAAGTGAGATTCTGGTGACAGCTAATATTCCAACTGTGCAAGAAGTACCCAACTGAACTCGAAAACTGTATTGGGCTGGAACTGGCAGATTTTGCAGACACTAACACATGCCAAGTTACTACAGTAGATTCGAGAATTTCGGGACTTACTTCAAGTCTTCAATTGCAGGAATTGACATAGCGACTAGCGAGCCACGCCTTGTTCCGAAGATCAGAATCATATGAGTCATTACATCTTATAATCCGAAACAGACAAGCGTACCACAGTACAGTGACCAGATTCTGCACTTTCCAGTTTATGTTGACGAATGTAGAAGGATACTGAAGTCTGAAGATACATAAAGTACACTGGTCTAGGCTTGCTCTTTCTTTTCGAAAAACAAAACATCAATTACAATGGTAGAATCACAAGGAAGGACAATCGAAGTAGTCTTGAAGAGCTCAACAATCCAAAACAGGAACACAGATTGAAGACCTTTATATATACCACTCACGGGTACTGGACATAATTATCCCAAATCTTTTTACACACGGTATGGGTTAGATGTTCTTGAAGACGTCTATAATTTTTTAACAACCCAGGCAACAACAAACAGATTGGTAATGTATTGTATCATCTGAACTTCTGAAGCTCTTTGCCGTAATATAGAACAGAACACTAAAACCTAACCCAACAGCGGGTGCACTGTGCTGCGCAGTCCCCTCTACAATCCACATTGTAGCCCAGAACTTTCGGATTCCGCAAGAGAACACTCCGGAGAGTCTTCCCGTTTATCTTCCAGTCACTGTCAAGCTTTCCGACATTCAGCTTCACCTCGCTCTCAAGATCACATCCGAGAACCTCCGGAAACTTCTTGAGCAACTTGTAAAGATCTTCGTCAGAAAGCCCGAGGCCCCTGATGTAGTCCAGCACTGCACTTAGCACCTCGACGCTCGGAACCTCCTTCTTTCGCTCCTCGGTCCAGTATGGCGAGTGGGTCCATCCGTACGCCTTCTTCAGCATCTTTTCAGCATCTTCAGCGGGGAAATTTAAGGAAGTGAGTAATTGTTGGCACTCCTCCCATGTTTTGCTGTCGCCTGCGTCCATGACAGCCGCTTGAGCTGGGTCCGATGACAGTGCCCGCCATTTTCTGCGGTTCCTACTTGCATCTTGAGTTTTTCCGTGGTGAATGTTTGGCTGGATATTTAATCTTGTTCCATGTTTCTTCTTGGAAACATTCAGACTCGGTGAAGCCAAGAGATCACACTGGAGGAATAAAGCACAAACTACTCTTAATTCATTGCTATCCAATTAAGTCAAGATGTGGCGAAACTAAAGAAATTACAATCTCAAAGTGTGACAACAGAGTATGTATGTCTCTTTGCTGAAATCATTGGTTATGATAAAAAAATGGTAATTGGGCAGTGCTATGTTGAGAATACCAGAGAAGATAGATCATCAAGCTCATAGATAATATATTATCTAATCAGTGTACGCAGATTGTAGATGCGTCAAGCAATTAAGTTACATATTATCTAGTATCTAGTATAAGTGGAGCACCTTGTTCTGAATCCTACTATGAAATCTGCAAGTTACATATTATCTGAATTTGCTGTTTGCAAGAAAAGGAGGTAGGTAAGTAAAGTGGAGCAGCGTATTGCTCTTACAGAAGATGGGAAGAAGGCGCGTGGAGCAGCAGCAGCGGCAGTTTCAGTGGCCGTCAGAAACGGCAGCTTGGCCAACATCCTGCAACAGCATTAGCCACGGTGAGCGGTGAGGGCTTCAAATCAGCGAAACAGAGTCTCAAGCCAGCTTCAGCATCCCCACGACTGGAACAAGAGAAGAGGAAACAGCCGGAGCTCGCAAGATTGAGTGGTCGGGATCAGGATTAGACAGAATCGGCATTCCGGCGGGGCGGGGCAGGGAGAAGGGGTTGGTGGTACGCACGCATACGGCAGGCGACGCTGGGCGGCGCTGGCGCTTCCCTCCTCCTCCTCTTTCTGTGGCCGGCTTCCTCGGCGTCTGGCTCTGTCGGCGTAGGGAGTGGTGGGGAGCCAGCCGGAGAGGTGAGGTCGTAGGGGGATTCGGCGTCTCCAACCGGCAGAGGAGCAGAGCAGCCTGGCCCTTCCCAGCCGCCTCCAGCCGCTTGTTTTACTTGGCCTCGCAAGAGCCACCACAAAACAAATGCCAAACCTGACCTTTACGGCTCTCGTTCAGGTTCAGCTTCTCACCAGGAATTCAGTTTTTTTCTGGAGTGGAATTCGGTATTAATTGTTATTCTTTTGACTGAAAGTATGTTAAATTCACACATGATCCAAACGGGTTTTCATTCTTCTTTCAAAAAAGCAGGCAGAAGCACTGTTAATTCAACAACAAAAATATGAGATTTACAGTCCACGGGTTTCATCTTCGGTTTTACAGCTTGCCTTGGTTGGTTTTTGAGTTTAGACTCCAGGAGTCAGCAAACCACACAGAATTTCACACATGATGCAGCAGTCGAGCACAAACAAATAACATTTCCTCTTATTTCTCTTTTAACCAACACTGAAATCGAGCTAGTAATATAGATACAACGTGTTACTAACAACAAGGATCCATCCAGCAACCCAAGCACACCTGAGGCTACTAATTTGTATCGTCCCTCAACCTGGTAATCACACGAGGAGACAGGCCACGAGGAAATGGCTAAAAGAACAGAGACTGAGACTACTAATCTGTATCATCCATCAACCTGGCAAATCATCTCCCCGTACAAATCAAATCTCAACAATTCATCTCCGCCGCTATGAACTACCACGAACCAACACCCAGCGACTCAGTGACCTCCGTGGCGGTAGAGGAGCAAAGACCGATAGACGGCGGCGAGGTGCATGAACACGATCACCAGGATGAGGAAGTCGTCAAAGAACCCAAACAGCCCCAGCACGCCTGCACATTCCATCAGAACGTCGATTAGGTTGATGCATAGGGGTTTAGAAATGGAAATTGATACGGAACATCAGCGCTTACTTTCGGGGAGAATGTCGACCGGGCTCAGGACATATATTGCGCTCAGGGCCACCTACAAAGTTCGAATCAGCAACCACGTCAGGTTCATGTTTTATATGTACGCCGGGTATCATGCCTCACATCCATTGCAGCACCAGTCACCAAGGGTTGGTACGAGAATCAAAGAAGTGACAAACAGCACAACCTGTTTACTTCCCTAATCTTAGTGATTTTCCAGGATCCTGATAAGATGGCAGACATTGTTTTATGGCCTACAAAATACATACCATCAGAATCATCCTTGCCCTGAAGACAAGTGGAAGGGTTCTCTGTGGATCCATTAGTTCTCTGAACAGTCTCCGAATGAAAAACGGCAGGTCTTGCAACCTCTGAAAAAGAGAAGGGGGGCAAATAATGAACCAGCTGTTAAAATACTCTACTATTTAAATACCAAGAGTCTGTCTTTGGATTACAAAATGCAGTTGATTGATTGTAGAATGCTAACATCTATCGCGAAAAGTATGAAACTTGAATACCGATATCTAAGAAATCTGCACTGTTCTAATCTGGCAACACAATAACTGATGGTGCAGAACTTTCTCCTTTCCCTATAAACATTGATGTGGGGATTTCTAGCCTATAAGAACATGGGACACTGACATTTTCCATTGCTGAATTGATATAAGTTATTTCGGCCAAATCATCATGTGCAGCACAAAAGTTATATCAGGAAAACAGTTGTTGATCTTTTTGTAAAGACAGGAAATTTTCAATCATTTGGCCAAACCTCTAATGCAGACTAAATATCTGAAATATATGAAGCCAGGTTTCAGGAACAGAATATTAAACCTGAGTTAGGCTGCGTGGCGCTCCACCAAATATGTGATTGTAGTGCTGAATCTCTCCCAGGACACGCTGTAACTGAGGATCATCATTCTGATCCTCTGATACATTTGCAGGTACCAGCAGATTTATGAGGCGACGGCAAATGGGACACTTGCAAGGCTGTATAGCAGCTCCATGGTTCCAAACACGGATGATGCAGTCTCCTGAAAAAATATGGAACTTAGAAATACTAACTACATCTTCAGTTGAGGAACATAGTACACACTGCAGGAATAAGTTGGATAGAGTATCAACAATGTGCCTATCAGCAAACGTATTTCTATATATCATATAGAGGGGAAAATGAAAGAAAGATAAAGATTTGTGCAGAGGACATCTCCACTACAAAAAAAAAATATGGTAATATATATCACATCGGTACTACAAACTACATGGTAAACAATCTTTTTATTCCTATTGTACAAATTGAGTGCCACATTTCTCTAAAATTATAACTACCATCCTACAACCAAGGGAACTTAACCTGAATGTGTCCGGGTGAGTTTCTTGCTTGAGCCCTATGAGCAACCGTTGGATGTGCCGAGGATGCTCATCAGCTTGGCAATGAAAGTGTTTTTTTTATAAAATGGTTACACGAGGGGATAGTGTTCATGAGCTTCAGTTGGAGGTAACAGAACAACCATAAATTTTATATTTCCAAATACCGATTAAAAAAACCATATATCTAAACTTCAAAAAAAAAAAAAAACGTATATCTGGCTTCTATTTCATCAGGCAGGCTATGCATATTCTAGCACTCACTACCATGCTATGCAGTTGCATTACTTCATCCCAAGCAAACCACACACCCTAACAAACCTTCATTTCGGATCGATTTGAGCAATGGCCTGTTTTCGATCTGGGGAACGGGCTAGGCAGGTCGCAGTTCGCTCCCAACGACCGAACAAATCTACAGACCCTCCGCAATTCCAACAGACCCAAAGCCCTCTTCCAGTGGGAGGTAGATTAAATCCAGGAGCAGCAGCTTCGCGCAATCGGCCGACAGCCCCGACGGGAGCGGTTCGAAGCAATTTGACGGGGATTCTAGAAACGGCCAAATTTCCGCGAGAGAAAGGGAAAACGTGAAGAGGGATCGTGGGAAGGAGTGGGACGAACCGCAGAACCAGTGGGAGCAGTTGGCCTGGCAGGGGATCCGGAAGCGGTCATGGCAGACCGAGCAGACGTCGTCCTCCGGCGGCACCGGCGACGCCGACGACGACGAGGCGGCGGCGGAGCTCATCCCCTTGCTACGCACGCGCAGGGACACGTCACGCGCTTTTTGTTTTGTTTGTTGCCTTTCCCTTTCACGGTCAAGTCGTCGGCAACCGTTCTGTTTTCGTCTGCTTTTCCCGTTTGCCGACGTGACGCACCGTACCGCGTACCATTCCAGACCGCGGAAGCAAAGACTTTGCTTCGAGCATCCCAACCGTTCGAGGCCCCCAGGACACACCCGAGCAAAAAAAAAAAAGTTTGTGTTTTGGGAGTGCAAATCCTCCATCCCGCGAAAATAAGAGAGTAACTTTCCAGCCACACCCCACCCCAAGCAAAAGTTTGTGAGGGGAACAATTGAGTGGACTAAAAAAATGACACTTGTTGAGATGTGATTCGTCCAAACTTTTGCCAGCTCCCCCAGCAGGCTCCCAGCGCCCTGGGTTTCGTCTGGGTTTGTCGGCGCTATTTCGACGTCCTGGGGGCGCTGGGGGTGCGACTGGGCTATTTTTCGCTCATTTTGGCCATCCGAGCCTAGACCCGAACCAAAAAGTGTCCTGTAGAGACGCCTGGGGGATGGCCGGAGATGCTCTTAATGGCCTCGGTTTGCTATTGTTCTTGCTATAATTATGAGATGATTGCATATCTTTACACTACAAAATGTGATTCTCTATCTTACACGGGAAAAGTTTTTCTTGCATATTTGACACTTGGTCTAAATTTTGTTCCCTACACAACACACTAGTTCATTTTAAGCTCTAATAACGGTGTTAAACACATACATGAAGATACGTTTTTACCCCGCTTCATTATTGAACAAGCATTGCTGGTAGAATATTTGGTCTTTCTATTCACATGGGCGAAGTGAGCAATTAGAACACTTTGCTAATAGTACATGATTCTAGCAACCTCAAGTTATAATACCAAATTGACATAATATGAAAGTATATTACATGGTGAATCAAATAATACTAATTTGCTACTATGCATGTTGATATTTTTTTCTACAAAATTGGTCAAATTTTAGCAAGTTTGAGTTTGGATAAACCTAATACGCGGAGTAAAAAGAAATGGAGTGAGTACCTTGTTGTCGTGAGTCTTTGGTAGCACTACCACCGCCGATCTAACCTAGCAAGCCTAGTCCAATACGAATCGGTGATACCCAAGTCCCGGCGCGCCGTAGACGACAAAGTCACTACATGGTGATTGATTAGTTTCAGCTTAGGCCTCATTCCGTTAATCCCTTAGGTTGCAAGGATCGGTATGGATTGGGTCGTCACGCCGAGCATAAAACCCGATTCCCGAAGCCCGAACCTGGAAAACCCGAACCCGAACCCATATAGCCCGAGCCCGAAAAAACCGAACACGTTTTCATGTGTCAAATTTAGAAACCCGAATTTAATTAGGAAAATTCGAATTTTAACCTTCAAAACCCGAACAGACGAAAATCCCAAAATAAGTGTGCAACCCAGCAGCCCAATAGAACGTGTGCACTTCTTTAGCCCAGCCTAGCAAAAAATAGGCCCCATAGAGCTTAGCGTCTCCACTAGCCAATCAGCAGTACACGTTTCACACCTCAAAAAAAAAAGGAGTACACGATCTTGGATGGAAAAAAAATACCAGTACACGTCTCGTCATCCGCATGTGTTCTCAACTCCAGTCGCCATCAACGCAAGGAAACTCCAGTCGCCGCTCACCATCTCCCTGAGACCGCCAGTGGCCAGCCTCGTCCATTGAATACAGCGAAGCCCCCTGCTGCGATGCGGCCGACGGCCCGCCTCGATTTCCCACCAGGACACCACCACTGTGAGAGCAGGAACGGGCAGCGCTGCGCCGCCCCGGCCGGCGGCCACCTCTGCCGCCTCCCTTGACTAGTTGTATCTCGCCGATGAGGCAACGACCATGGAGGCGTGGAGAGGTCTATCATCCACCTCTCTTCCGCCGGGCCGATGACCGCTGCTACTTCGATTTCCTTATCAGTTCCTCCAGCACTTGGCTCACGAGGAAGAGCTCCCCAGATCGAGCGCCCCAAACGCAGATCGTCCTCATTCTCCTTAGATTTTTACATAGTTTGGTAAATTCGGGATTACTCAAACCCGATCCCGAATTTCCGGGTACCCGAATTGTCGGTACTAAAAAAAGCAGACAAATTTCAGGTGTCATTTTTGAAAACCCGGTTTTGTAATAACCCAAATTACCCGACCCGAATTTTTGGGAAAACCCGAACGCCCAGCCTGATTGGGGTCGGATGCTGATTAGTTTTCCAGCCCAGCGATGTATTTTTTCCAGCCCAGAGATATTTGGTCTTCATTTATGCCCTCACGGGACACTAGTGGAAAGAGCACTTTTCGTCCAGAGTCCAAAAGAGCATTCAACCATGGCTGTATATAGGCCCCGTAGAGCATGGATCCGATTGGGGAGGGAGCAAAACGAGAATCAGCTGCACCAAAACTTAACTACAACAGAAGACATCTCGTGCTCAACCTCAACTGTTTTTTTCATAGCTGCCAAGTCCACGTTGCAATGTGACATGAGAAGCATCGTCAGGGACAAAACCTAGATAAAATTGACACCCGCCGCCCTACAGGTTCTTGCGCTTCTTCACCCTCTCACAGTGGCGGAGCCAGCATTTGGTCACGCCCCGGGCCAAACCCTTGGCTCAAAAAAACTTGAAAAAAAAAATCTTCCAATGACACAAAAATTTTGGCACTATCTACTGCAACAAAAGAAAAACAAAGATGTTTAGATCATAAAAAAAACGGACAGGGAAAGTCGCTATTGGTTTCATGAAAGTGTTTGAGTTTCAGGTCTGTGAAAAAGACAGTGTAGAAAAGTTTGTTTTCTTTATACAACAGCAGTTCTTTATAAAATTTACGTACAACTGTAATATTTACGGGCTAGTATACAACTCTTATATACGATGATAAAAAGAAAAAAAAAACAGAATACCACAAAGGCACTTATTTTTGGTAAAAAAAATTGATATGCATGCTCTATTACTGAAAGGCTCCAGGTTAACTATTTTGTCAAAAATAAAACGAAGCGAATAGAATTGTGTACGAGGATGCTTGCTTGCTCCACTGGCATTACGTAGAAAAGATAACTTGTCAGATCCCTCTACACTAGAGGTGTGTGCACATCTTATCGGACAGATAGATCACTAGTGCAGCTTTTTTTTGTAAGGCTCAAAAGTCCCAGCTAGTACTCATGTTGTCACATAAAAACATGAACATGATACCTAGTAGCAGAACTGTTATGTCTATGAGAAAGAAAAATATTATTGTAGGACACTGCCATTTTAACCAGTAAGATGGAAAACTCAAAAACTTATAGGACGTTTACTGCCTCGCTCCAGATAACAAAACCAAAACAAACAACCAAAATAAGCCATTTTTATATATTTATGGTAGCAGGTTAGAAGAAAAATAAAATGTAAGCTAGTCTGGAACAGAAATAATAACCAAAACATAATACAAATGTATGAATGGAATGCATTCCAGATATGAATCGAAGACAATCAAAATGGAGATGTGTAACATATGTATGAATTGGAAAAACCAAATTAAACCCGTACAGATCAAAAAAAAAAAAAAAACTACACAAAAACACAAGTATATGATACCTTGGTGAAGTGTTTCATCACTTTCCCGTTCCAGTTTTCCGCATAGAGCATCACGTAAAACCCACAATCATGCCTACCATACAAAAAGAAGAATAAAAACATGTACATCAGTTAACAAAAGTTCGGAGTTGCAAAGACCAATCAATGGAAGCAGGGGAATGGTATATGATAAAATCTAATTGCTTGAACTTACAGTAAAGAGTGAGCAGGGTAGTTATATGGGACTGTTTTCTTGAAGAAAGGAACATCTTTGCACAGTAATCCGATCTCCTTACAAATTGATCTGAAATTGAGAGCCTATAGACAAAAGAAAAACATAAAAAAGAGAAACTATGGGGGAACAAATAGAAGTGATAGGCGTATAGGAAAAATAAGGAAATATGATATCCAACTAGAAAAAGGTACCAGATTATGAAGAATCCCATCTCTAGCATTGTCAGACAAAGAACTTGTAGGGTCAAACAAGATTAATGTCCCGAAGAAGGGATTGATACATGCCAAAACCCAGTGATTTGAAACAACAGCAGTGAAGTGAAGCTGGGATACAAAAAAGGAAACAAAAAATAAAACACTAAATAGAAACAGAAAATAAAAATACATGGAAAAGGAATAAAAATATACATAGTGAACCTAGGAAAAAGAAAATGATAGGTCCACTAACAATGTCAAGTTTTGAAATGTCGACAGTGGTTCCAATCCTTTAAACTCAGCAACCACTGACTTCTTATCGAAAGCATATGGACGCTCCATTAACTTCCTCTGGTATATGGTTACATAAAGTTATTCATTGGTGAAAATAAGGACAATCAGAAAAATATAAACAGATCGGGGGAACAACAAAAAGGGATAAAGAATGGACAAAGATATATAGAAGAAAAAAGAGTCAACAAATCTTACATATATGAATGAACTGAATATTTGTTTCTTGACGAAGGGTTTCTTTGTTGCAGCAACATTTGCTTCATCATTGAACAACAGAGCATGGGCACACATAACTTCATCTGCAAGATTGCCTCTAGCTTTGAATGAGCTAACAAAGACGTCATATGGCACACAACAATCACCAATATGGATGAAACTAGGGCTGTCAAGACAAGAAATATTTATGTTAGCTTCAATTTAAAAAGTACACAGGACAAACGCAATAGTTTACTTCAAAAATAAAATAGAGTGCATGCAAAATGGTTAAAACAAAAACTAAACGGGATTCACTTACGGATATTCTGCAGTGAAAAACTTTCCCCTCATGTACTTTCTGTAGAATTCTTCAACATCTGGGTTTAAAGACAACTGATTACTGCTGTTAAACGGGGAATTGGTTTTAGCGGCCCGTTTTTTCCTGTTCTTCTTGTCTAAGGTGTCCTGGCCAACTATTGGTTCATTCACCGATAAAACAAAAGAGGAAGAAAAGAGTTAAAATGTATTGCAAAAGAAAAAGAAAAACAGGAAGTGTAACGTCAAGAGATGAGCACTGTGAACATATAGAAAATTAGAAAGAAATCAAATATAGAGAAACACATAAAGTGAGAGGAAGACAAATCAACTTGTGGTGAAACCTTTTCTTGATCCACAATCTCATCCATAGGATTAGCACTCCCTACAAAAAAAAGTAAGCAAAAAACAGGAAAGAATGAATAAAAGTAGTTCAAAACGGATATTGCTGCTCCAAACAAACCTACTGACCAAAAAATGGCATAT
Source organism: Alopecurus myosuroides (assembly GCA_028641055.1). Classification (NCBI taxonomy): domain Eukaryota; kingdom Viridiplantae; phylum Streptophyta; class Magnoliopsida; order Poales; family Poaceae; genus Alopecurus; species Alopecurus myosuroides. Next base: position 41,294,556 of record CM054057.1, on the reverse strand, counting down.
GAACTAACCTTGGGGTGGCACCTCGATCTTAATTTCAATTGTTTCGTCTTTACAGACTTGGACATGTTCTGGATGTTCAGCATATGTCATGGCAATGTTCAATAGACCATCACCGATGAAATTGGTAAAATCATTTGCATTTGCTGGCAAAAAAAGAAAAAAAGAAAACACGGAAATTAAGTATACATTGACAAGCACATAAAATGGCTAGAAAAGATAAACAAAAATTAAATGAGATAAAACATGTTGATACCTTCCAGAGGTGGTTTAGGAATAGCTGCAGCAACATGCTTAACAGAAGACTTCGACTCAGCGTATGGATCAGAGTTTTCAACAGTCCAGATGGATTTGGAGTTGCCAAGGGCACAGTAAACTCAGCACCTGCGGGTGTAGCAGGAATATCTTGTCATTGTCTCTAATATTAAGCACTCATATGAGGTGTATCGTTGAAAAAAGGAGATGGGGAGCTCTCTTCAGCAACATGTGATTGAACATTAAAATCAATGGGGCCCTCTGAAGCAAATGACGAAGAAACGGATAACACTTCTGGATCGCCATCAGCACGACCAGAATTGAAACAACTATCAGCAGGAGTGGGAATAAAATGTTGGTGGACATTAAAAAAATACATATGGTTAGGAAAAAAGGCACAACGTACTGATGAACTGCCATTAGAAAGAGCGAAACATGACCAAAATGACGTGGTGTAGATGTAGGAAAACAATTACATTAGCATTTGATGAGCTTCCACCTGCTGCGTCTAATTCCAACCCTTGCACATGATTTTCAGTTATAGAGACATACGCGGGAATTGTCGCGGGATCGCCATATGGGGTCATGGATATATCTCTAATCTAGGAAAATAAGCAAAATGAAACAAAAAAAAGGGTTCAGATCACCGGAGAAAAAAAACAGTACACAGACACCTACAAACTTCTAGATGAAAAACAAGTAGACGGTGGATAAAAAAAATTAGAAAACTCAGATCTTACAGGGAGAACTCCAAACGATTTACGAGATTGGTTGTTGCGATCTACGGAGGCAATAAATTTGAAATCTGAATTTTTTACAAAGCACATCCTTGGAAGATGATAATCGATGACGACTTTATGCCAAGCAAGATGAAGGAAGTCCAAGTAGGCAACCTGCACAAGATAAAACAAACAAAAACAGGCAAAAAGGAACGGATTAGAACAAGAGAACAAAAATACACTTGCTTTCATAAAAAATAACAGGTGCGTACGAAAATAACGAAGATATCAGACATACCCATGAAGTGGAAGGCAACCACCGACAAATAATTCTTTATTGTAGTTGTTGGAATCAAGAAATAGCTTATTCCTCTAGCTTTCAATCTCTTCAAACAGGTAATTAAGACAGAGACTTCCAAAGTCATAGAATTCCACTAGAAAAATATCCCTATCCCTTAAAGAGTGCAGGAACTTTGGGTTAACAAAGTTATAAGTCACATGACAAAGGACAATGCTGATGAAAAACAGAATGAAACTCCTTAGGAAAACTATCTCATCATTTGAGCCCAGCATAATACTCTCTACCCTGCTCACTTGGATGTTCCTTCCAACAAGATACTGCATCCTCATGGCTTCAACTTCTTTTAAAGCATCAACATCATTGCTCTCAAGCCGGTATGGAACTCAACTATCAGATCGAAACACAAACACCTTGTCAACCAAATCCTTTATGAGAAAAATGTCCTTCTCTTTTAGCCTGATTGAGTAGGAACCTGAACCATCGGAAAATGTATGGTCGACTAACCACTATAGAAGGTTCATGGGGATTGTCAAATGGTTTGGTAAATTCAACAAATACGACAGGATATGCTTTGATAAGTGACCAAGTTGGACAAGATTTAACTGCACCACCACTTTGCAAAACCTCGGTGTTGAGAATCTACTTTTTATAGTAGTCTTCGACTGTGGAACTACATCCTAGATACTAACTCCTACAGAAGAAACACACACCCACAAAACAAACGAAGAAGAAATTAATAATTGAAGAAAGATATATCTCGATTAAGATTATATAAATTCTATATAAGGATTGGTGTACCTACAATAAACCATATGCAACTATATAAAAAAAATAGATAGCAGCTAGTACACATGCTAAAAACAATCCAGTATTACTATAACTTATAACGAGGCCAACTTATCTCAGGAAGCAAAACAACAGTACAAAAAAGAGTATAAGAAACAGTCTTATACTGGTGGAAAAAAGCTTGTAGCTAGGCAACATTATCTCACATCAACCCCGTACTGGGGCAAACAGTACTATAAACTATAGGACATACGAAACTAGGTTGTCTTAATTTATAATAAAAATAGTGTTGCTATGAGATCTGGAAGGAAACCAAACTATTTTGTCAATGAAAAAACTCATATTGCTGGAAACAGCTTCAAACTAGACAGTTTTATCTCACATCAACCATGTTGGGGGAAAATAAAACTGGAATCTGCAAGTCAAACAAGCTGGGATTGCCTACAAACACAAAAATTGTCGCTAAAAACACCTTATAAAACTTATACTACTGGAATAGAAAAAAATATCATACTGATGAACCAAATGCTTGAAGCTATACAATTTTATCTCGAATCAAACCATGGTGGGCAAAGCACTATAAAACTATATGACATACGAAACTAATCAGTCTACTCGGTAATATGTGATTGACATATACAAAAACAACAAACACAATCCCAAAACCGCCCTCACAACAGAAAATCAAAAAAAAAATCATCACATGATATCTACATACAAACCAGCAATGTGGGTGAACACATCAACGAGAACAACAACAACAACAAATCTAAAATCCCATGGAAAAAGAAAGTCAACGACCACCTAAAAAAACGCAGCATACAAGACCTATAGATCCACAATGCATAAACACAAAAACGGAACTGCTAGGTTTGCGAGCCATTACTACGAGGGTGTGACTAGAAATCAAGCTAGGCTAAAAGACCCAACACAAAGAAAGGTGCATAGATAATCAGATCGGTGGTGAGCATAAAACCTCCGGTCGCCATGGACAGAACACACCAGAAAAACCCTAGAGAATCAGGTGGCAAAAGCTATTCAAGGAAGAAGAGAAGCTGTGCTCGGAAGGAGGATAAGAATCTCGACTTCCGGGCGAACCTATCCGAAGAAGAAGATCCCTAGCATTGCTAATCCCCCGCGTGGATGAGTTTCTTCTGCGAGGAAATGGGGGGACTCGGCCTCGGAAAGTACAGTGGCGGCGGCGGAGTTAAGACATGGGAAAGGTGGTTAAGACACGGGAAGGGAGTTAAGGCACGTGAAGGAACGGGAACCATACAGAAGTGCGACGACTCGACGAATATGGGCCGGCCCGCTAACACGTAGAACTCGGGCGAGTTGGAGTACTGACTCGCAATAAGCAATATATAGTCATTGCGGTAGCGGCTGCCTTCGGCCTCCTACCTCGACTCTAGTAGGGCAGTCCAAAGGGCAGTACATGTCCGGCTGGAGTGGAAGCCCTGCCCAGTCCGTTTGTTTCTCTCCTCATCTGATTGCATTGTGGTTACAGAGCACAAGCCTGGCACAAGGCTAAACAAGTAATACATTTTATCTAGACCAGGATGTCAAGTGTTCAAGCTCTTGCAATTATTTTCTTTTCCCAATCTTCTGTCTTTATTTCCTAAATGCCAACTCCCATAACAAATTACCATTTTCATGTTCCTCTTTATATTTTGATAGATTAAATATGCACAAAATAGTTAATATCAAAATTTGGGATATTACATAACTGCTTCTTCATCTTCATCAAATCCGCCGCGATCTGAGCGTTGAATGTGCTCTGCTCCCCGTGGCGCTTCTCGTTGACCGCTGCCTGCGTATCCAGCCGCTTGAGGATGTCGTCAAGGACCGTCTTTACTTGTCCCGCATTCTCCTCCGTCACCACCAACACGTGATGCGTCTGTATTGAAGGTTTCGTCGGCTCCGTCCTGGCTCACCCCGAGCTGATCCGATCGAGCTAGGGATTTCGGGAAGCTCATCGGAATGAACCGCACCTTTTGCTCGGAATTACATATCGATGCCAAGGGATCGAAGAGCACAGCGACAGTCGGAGAAATTTTTTGGTAGGATATGTGGCTCTGGATACCAGATTGTGATGACCAGATCGACGAGGAACTGGATCACACAGGGGATCAAGGAAATTGAGATGAGGAGATGAGAGATGCAAGCAGTAGGTGGGAAAACAGACATAAGGGGATCAGATGTGTTCAATCATGTTTTATTTCTTTTGTACTATTACATAGCGGTGGTCTTATTTATATCCCATACCTGCCACCCACACCAGCAGGCCCACACGGCCACGGCCCAAAGTTCACACACACACCTATTGTTGCCTTAAACCACGGTGTGCCATACCTCTACCTTAAACCACAGCCCGCCTGTTCCTTCTCGGCGAACCGAGAGGTCCCGCTTGGGAGGTAGAGATACACGCTATCTTTGACTTATACTAAACTTGTTTATTTTTTTATAAATCATTTTTTATCAAAAATTAACCTTAAATGCCATAGTTTGTGCTTCTAGCCAATTTAATTACAAAATAATGTTGCTAATATTTATAATTTATTCATCACTTGTAAAATGTCTAACATTCAAACTAATATTAACATGTGTTAATTTTGAAGTACATCTTGCAATCAAAGTTACGTTATTATTGTCCTTCTTGACATATTGTCTCTCGAAACACTATATATTTAAACTCAACCCCGTAACTGTGAGAAAATTACTGAAAAACAAATGATGTGCCTCTGTAAATTGATATGAAAACAAATAATAACCTTGTATGCACATGTGTGTGAGAGAGGGAGATTGTGTTTTCATCTGTGTATATCTAGACATTCTTAAGTATCTTGATAGCTTTCATATAGAATATGGTATAATGAATCTTTATAATGGTTTTCATTGTATGATTAGATAAATGAAAATAGAAAATTGTAGAGTATATAATGTGTTTAGGAATGACTTGACAGCTAATTTTTTCCATGATTGTTTACTGATATTTTCACTGCCCAACATGTCTTATCTATTCGAGTGGACGCTTCTGCTTCGGTGTCTCCCCCTAAAACAAAAAGTTGATGCAAGGATGGTTGAGATCGCTCCATACCCTTTCGTTAACATGGACGGCTATGAATAATTAAGTCGTATTAAGGCGTACGCGGCTCTGTATAAACCCGTCATGATTTTATTTATTACGAATTTTGTGTATAAGTATTCGCACAAAATTTATATGTTGTCGTGGGCACGCCGTTGCCTCGTACGTAATTAGGAGTGTTGAGTGGACAGTTTACAATTTGGATATACGTACTGTATATAATAAATCTGTATACGAGCATGGATGGTACACCGTATTAGAACAAAAATATTTTTTTAATGTAAAATGTCGATCATTCCCTTCCACCAAATTGGTTAAGGGGGAGACAACGAAGCACAACCCTCGAGTGGGTTCTATAATCGATTAGTTGTCGATGTGTATATGCTATGCATGTGGTACCAAAATATCTGTATTTATGGTAAGACCCATTGAGAAAAGGATTATACTAGTAGTCTCGCCAACGAACATCAGAATGTCGTGGGTTATTCCATTTCCGCACGCATAGAGTTTCATTATTTGATATGCATGTTCTGCTGAGAGCTTCAAATATAAAGTACAACTTGCCAACTTCTAAACCTTTCGCGGTTCCAAAGGTCAAAGTTTGCAATACTTGTTTGATTGCGGTAAGTCTAGCGTATCAATCTAGCTATCACTAGAGTCTAGTATACGAGTTGAACTAAGAACTAGACAAATGATGAGCAATCAACGATGCTAACAAAAATTCTGTTGAGACAATGGTAGGGTCGTTTTTTTCTTTGGGGTGCCTCAGCAATAAAAGCGCGCGGCGGCGACGACGGTGCAGTCACTACACACTAGTGGAAACAACCCCTCTCGTCCAGGGGGGCAGGGGGCAGCTGTCCCGGTTGCAACCAAATCCGGGACAAATGCTATGCATTGGTCCCGGTTTGTGTGCCCGGGGCAACAGGAATCACCTGGGGGCATTGGTCCCGGTTTGTGGGTGAGATATTGGTCCCGGCTCGTGCCACGAACCGGGACCAATGCCTAGCCACATGCCACGTGGCACGCGCATGAGAATTTGTCCCGGTTCAGGCCACGAACCGGGACCAATGTCCCCCTTCCTCTATATATACTGCCCCAGCCCCCCTTCCATCCTTTTTTTTTGCTTGGAGGTGTGAGAGAGGTGGGTGTTAGTGTGTTTTATTTTACTATGCACACGAGGTGTTCGACGAAATTCCCGAGCCACACATAAGCTCACTAAAAATGGTATCTTCGACCAAAGTTAACAAACTTATCTTTTTCATCTGTAACTGATACATAAAAAAGTAGTATTTGTCGATGTACTGTGGTCATCTCTGTATTAATATGTTATTGTAATGTATTTTGATAAACTAAATTATACGATGCAGATGGATGCACGACAGCGATGGATGTAAGGTGACCGACGCACTTCCGAGTATATGGCAGGCCTGAATGCATTTCTTGCTGTAGCTCAGGCGAACAAAGATAATGGCTTCATGTGTTGCCCATGTGTTGATTGTCGGAACGTCAGAGAGCACTCTTCCGAAAGAATCCTTCACGGCCATCTACTTCGGAGAGGTTTCATGCCCAGCTATAATTGCTGGACCAAGCATGGAGAAAGAGGGGTTGTGATGGAAGACGATGAAGAAGAAGAAGAAGATCCTTTGTTCCCTGAATACGACGATACTGCAATGGAAGAGAATGCAGAAGAAGGAGGTGATCAAGAACAGGCATCAGAAGAGCCCGATGATGATCTTGGCCGAGTTATTGCTGATGCAAGGTAAAACTGTGAAAATAAATTGGAGAGGTTGAAGCTGGACAACATGTTACAGGATCACAAAAAATTGTTGTACCCAAATTGCGAAGATGGTAGCACAAAGCTCGGTACCACACTGGAGTTGCTGAAATGGAAGGCACAGAACGGTGTGACTGACAAGGCATTTGAGAGTTTACTTCAACTAATGAAGCCAAAACTTCCAAAGGATAACGAATTGCCTGAGAGTACGTACGAAGCAAAGAAAGCTCTCTGCCCTCTAGGATTAGATGTGCAGAAGATACATGCATGCATTAATGACTGCATCCTCTTCCGCGGTGAGAAGTACGAGAATTTGGATGAATGTCCGATATGCACTGCACTGCGGTATAAGATCAGAGGAGATGACCCTGGTGATGTTGGTGGCGAGGCCCCCGTAAGAGGGTTCCTGCTAAGGTGATGTAGTATGCTCCTATAATACCACGGCTGAAACGTCTGTTTAGAAACAAAGAGGATGCTAGGTTGTTGCGATGGCACAAAGAAGACCATAAGAAAGACGGAAAGTTGAGGCACCCCGCCGATGGATCGCAGTGGAGAAAGATCGAGAGAGACTGCCCAGACTTTGCAGGAGAGGCGAGAAACTTATGGTTTGGTCTAAGTACAGATGACTTTAATCCTTTTGGGGAGCAGAGCTCCAGTCATAGCACTTGGCTTGTAAGTCTATGTATGTACAACTTTCCTCCTTGGTTGTGCATGAAGCGCACATTCATTATGATGACAGTTCTCATCCAAGGCCCGAGGCAAACTGGCAACGACATTGATGTGTATCTAAGGCCATTAGTGGAAGAACTCTTACAATTGTGGGGCAAACCAGGTGTACGTGTGTGGGATGAGAACGAACAAAAGCCATTTGACCTACGGGCGTTGCTTTTGTAACCATCAATGATTGGCCTGCTCTTAGTAACATTTCCGGACATACAAACAAGGGATACAATGCATGCACACACTGTTTAGATAAGACTGACAGTGTTTTTTTGGATAAATGTAAAAAGGTTGTATACCTGGGGCATCGTAGATTTCTTCCGATCAAGCATCCCGTAAGAAAGAAAGAAGGGAAGCATTTCAGAGGTGAGCCAGATAACCGGAAGAAGCCTGAGCTCCGTAGTGGTAATGATATATTCGATATGGTCAAGGACCTAGAAGTAATCTTTGGTAAGGCTGCTGGCAGCCAACCAGTTCCGTACGGCCCTGATAAGCGTGCACCCATGTGGAAGAAGAAATCTATATTTTGGGAGCTACCCTATTGGAAAGTTTTAGAGGTCCGGTCTTTGATCGACATGATGCACGTGACAAAGAATCTATGTGTCAATCTGCTATGCTTCCTGGGCGTGTATGAGAAGTAAAAAGATACGCCAGAAGCACGGGAGGTCCAGCAACGTATGAAATACCCAAGCAACAAGCACACAGATACATGGCGCCATTACTGAAGCAGCTACGCTCTTACTAAAGCAGAGAAGGAAATATTCTTTGAAGTCCTTTACAGTATCAAGGTTCCGTCTGGCTTCTCGTCGAATATAAAGGGGATAATAAACATGGCAGAGAAAAAATTCCAAAACCTGAAGTCTCATGACTGCCACGTGATTATGACGCAGTTGCTTCCGATTGCATTGAGGGGGCTTCTACCGGAAAATGTTCGAGTACCCATTGTGAAGCTATGTGCATTCATGAACGCAATATCTCAGAAGGTAATCGATCCAGAAATTCTGACAAGATTACAGAGGGATGTGGTCCAGTGTCTTGTTAGTTTTGAGTTGGTGTTCCCACCATTCTTCTTCAACATTATGACTCATCTCCTGGTTCACCTATGTGAAGAGATTCATATTCTCGGTCCGGTATTTCTACACAATATGTTCCCCTTTGAGAGGTTCATGGGAGTCTTGAAGAAATATGTTCATAACCGTGCTAGGCCAGAAGGAAGCATCTCGAAGGGCTATGGAACAGAGGAGGTCATTGGGTTCTGTGTTGACTTTATTCCTGACCTTAAGACGATTGGTGTTCCTGAATCGCGGCATGAGGGGAGACTGAGGGGAAAAGGAACGCTGGGAAAGAAAACAATGATACCCAGGGACGTGCATTCTTTCGCCAAAGCACACTACACAGTTCTACAAAATTCTATGTTCATGGCTACGTATCTCGAGGAACACAAGAATATTGTACGCTCCGCAAACCTGGGGAAGGATGACTCATGGATTAAACGCAAACACATGGAGACTTTCGGAAGTTGGTTGCAAACACATATTATAAATGACACCACTGTTGAAGATCAGCTGTACATGTTGGCAGGGTCACCATCTTCGACTATTGGGAGTTTTCAAGGGTACGAGATAAATGGGATTACATTTTACACGAGCTCCCAAGATAAGAAGAGCACCAACCAAAACAGTGGTGTCCGCTTTGATACAACAAACGAGAATGGAAAAAATGACACATACTATGGTTACATAGAGGAGATATGGGAACTTGACTATGGACCTTCTTTTAAGGTCCCTTTGTTCAAGTGCAAATGGGTCAACCTGAATGGAGAAGGGGTAAAGGTAGACCCGCTTTATGGAATGACAACAGTGGATCTCAACAATATTGGTTACAATGACGAACCATTCGTCCTAGCCAGTGATGTGGCTCAGGTCTTATATGTGAAGGACATGTCTTCCAGACCGAAGAAAAGAAAAAATAAGGAAACAAATTCATCATACGATGAGCCGAAGCGTCACATAGTTCTCTCAGGGAAAAGAAACATCGTGGGAATCGAGGACACGGCAGACATGTCAGAAGATTATAATAAGTTTGTTGAAATTCCACCCTTCACAGTGAAAGCTGACCCCACCATCCCGTTAAATAATGAAGATGCTCCATGGTTACGGCCGAAGCGATCATAAGCAAGGGACACGAAGAAAATTCAGAAGACTAGATAGGGATGTTGTTGGTGATGTGTAATAATAAACGTGGAATACATGATCATAGTTCTTATAACGTAGTATGAACGAGATTTTGTTAGCCAAAATGATATTTATACATATTCTGTGATTATGAATGGAGTAGGTGCAAGCGATCATAAGCAAGGGAGAATTCAGAAGACTAGATAGGGATGTTGCTGATGTTACAGTGAAAGCTGACCCCACCACCCACTTTGATGTTTCTCTCTCCTCCGTCTGTTGGTGATGTGTAATAATAAGCGTGGAATACATGATCATATAGTTATGTTTGACCAGTAATTTGTATTGACCGGTAAAAAGCTGACAACTATGACCAGCCTGATTTCATTATTATCCCAACCAGTGGCACACCCACCCACTTTGTTGTTTCTCTATCCTCCGTTTGTTGGTGATGTGTAATAATAAGCGTGGAATACATGATCCTATAGTTCTGTTTGACCAGTAATTTGTATTGACCGGTAAAAAGCTGACAACTATGACCCATATCCGAGTATGAGATAACTGTAGGCAGATATTGCAGGCACACTTCGAAGTGATAGTACGGATACCATCCTGACAGATATCCTTAAAACATAAATAGATCTTCGGTACTTCTTTAATAGATATGATAAATTTTTGGAGGAGAAACGTCTAGCTGAACAACAAGCTGACTACCTTGGAGTTCAAATGACGCAAAGGGTTGCACCTCTGCGGTTACTTTGGCAAGGTGCTAATGCATACACTCCTGCACTGTTTGAGATTTTCAGATTAGAATTTGAACTGATCTTGGATTGCGTGGTCTATAACTGTGTCGAAATTGGACTCATATCCGAGTATGAGATAACTGTCAAAAAAAGGCGTCGGGGTCATTTTGTTAGATTCGACTCATCAGAATACATTTGTAGCTGCAAAAAGTTTGAAAATGTAGGTCTACCGTGTTGCCAGGTACTGAAGGTTCTTGAGATCAGAAATATTAAAGAAATTCCACCATGCTATGTTTTGAAAATATGGCGAAATGATGCTCAGATTGAACCTTCGAAGGAGAACTATGGTTTTTCTGTTGTAGACGAAGATCCCAAATTCTCCGTGTTAAAAAGGTACAACTCGATTTGTCGAACTTTATATAAAGTTGCAGCAAAGGCTAGAGAAAATGTTGAAGCTCATGCATTCATGGAGAGCCAATATGATCAGCTCCTAGAGCCAATATAATTCGGCCTAGTGGGTTCATCTATCCATGCATCCGTCGTGGCGATCGCAGTGATTATGAGGAGAAATGCCTTCGATCGGGTCATCATCATTTGGAGACGCAGAATGACTTGTATGCTCTGGACTCACTCGGAAGATCACAAGAGAAAACAAAAATTGTAAGATATTTATATTCAAATTATATGCAAATGGTAAAATAATTAATAGTTTCAATAGTTAGAATAATTATTTAGTTAAACGAAAAATGGATTTGAATTAGTTATGCAAATTCTAGCACTTTTCATGTTGAAATTTTTGTCAAATTCGAAAGTATATAGAAGTTATTAATGTGCAAACTTAAACAATTTTTAAATTTTGGCGCTAAAAAATTTGGGCGCGCAGGATGCCACCAAATTTCGAAATAAGTTTTCGTCCCGGCCCGTGGTACCAACCGGGACCAAAGGGGGTGCCTCTAGTCCCGGTTGGTGGCACGGGCCGGGACTAGAGGCCCAGTTGTATAAATATCTCGGCCCTCTGTCCAGGCCGAGCCACCACCCAGGACATCGGACATGCCTTGGCGAAGCCTTGCCGGCGGAGGGAACGGATAGGAAGATCCCGCCGGTGCTGGTTCCGCCGGCGGGGTTGAACTAGGGGAAGCATTTTTCGACACAAAATATATATTTAAAAGGCCTGGGGGCCGTGCTTACATAGGGAGGCGGCGGCGCGGCCACAGGCGGCCGGCCGTGCTTACATCGGGGGCGGCGGCGCGGCCACAGGCGGCCGGCCGTTTCTTGGGGGGGTGGGTAGCCTAGGCGCTTATATCTATTGGGGGGCGCACCGGCGCCGGCCTACTCCTCGTCGGAGGTGTCGGATATATACTGAATAGGGGTATAGAAGATGGTAGACAAAAGAGCCGGACTACCAGGGTGGCCTACATGGTAATGGGCTTAGGTCCATTGGGCGGCCCAGTAGTCCGACGCGCAGAAGCCGGATTCTAGAAGAACCCGGATCACGGCCCACGTGATCTGGCTTGGAGGAGAAGACGGATTCCTTACTTTCCAAGTTACAAGTTAAACGTAGTCTTCTAGGTTTCTTGTTCTGTAAGCCCTAATCCGGCTATTATATAAAGCCGGACGGGAGATAGATTTCATAAGTTCTTTTAGTTCCAAGGTTCTAGGTTCAAGCTCAAGCTTTACGCAACTCGCCGGGACGTTCATCCTCGACGAGTAGCTGGATCTATTCCCTTACATTGTAACCTTATTATACGGGCTTTAGTCCCACATAGTGAGAAGTGCAGGAGTAGGTACGCCGTACTGTCGCGACGTACCGAACCTGGGTAAAATCCCGTGTTCTGTATTACTACGCTATCCCGTTACCCCACGTCTCTACCGTAGTCTCATGGCACCCCAGTCTAGGAAAACTACTACGATGTCTCGACAGTTGGCGCCCACCGTGGGGCAAACGACGTCAGGCGTGAAGTTCCGATCTGGGATACTAGGCGGAATTGGAAGATCGATCACTGTCGGAAGCTTGGAATTCGACGACGACGTCGGGCGCTTCCTCGACAACGGATCCTACATACCGGCGCAAAACCACCTGGTAAGTGCCTGCGTTTTACCGATTGGATCTGCTAACATCTTTATCGGATTAACCGCGGAAGCAATGGGGTTTTGCGGTGAAAGCAATTATTTCCCACCCGCCCTATACCCAGTCGAAGACGACTATGATGCCGGATTTTGCTCAGATCGCCGACAAAACAGTGATACGCACTTTATCGGCATGGTGCAATCCTAGATCGCTGAAAACACGGATGACGGAAATCCCGTGCAAGAGGCAGATAACAACATTACACCCGTCACAGAGACGGAAGAACCAATACCCGTCACGGAGACGGAAGATCCGACATCCGTCAACCAGACGATGAACTCGGAAACAGAGTCCGTGCTTGCCGCCATTGAGGCGAGATTGGAGTCGGAAACCGGATCGGATAACTTCGAATCCGAAGACGAAGACGATGAGGCCTTCGTAAGAAAAGTTAAGTCCTTTCAAGAAGGGTTCCATGAAGTGCTAATGGCAAAACCAGCTGATACAACGGGTGCCGATAGCCAGGAAAGCCCTAAAACCCCTCCGCCAGCAGAAGAGAGGGAAGACGGAGAAACTTCTCCGATATTTCCTAACGTCAAGGAGATGACAGAGGATGAACCTGTCAAAAAACCTCCGTCTTCCAAGAAAAAGCACCGTGCTTCTAAAAAACTCCAGTACAAACTCCGGAAGAAAAAGTCAGCCGATCTCGCTGATGAAAACCTGGAAGTTGGAGATATTAGTGGCACAAAGCCTACGGAAAAGAAATCTAAGGAAATCACTGCTCCGCCAATGACAGAACTGGAAGAGCAAGAACTATTACAAACTCCAGTGGGACCCAATGAACCCCCTGAGATGCTGGAAGCCAGGAGACAAGCTTTCCAACGGCAACAGCAACATCTGCTTAGATCTCGGCAACATCTCCAACAAACCCATAATGACATCAAAATCATGAAGGAAGAAATAGAGGAGTACGAGAGAAAGCATAGATCTGCCTTAAAACCTACTAGGTTACCCGGAATTGCAAAACCGGAAGAACTGCCGCCGAAAGAAAGGTTCTATAACCCATCTTGGCAAAAGCAGTTAAACGGCAAAGATGCCAAGGGTGAGCCAATATACAAAACCGCAGCAGAAAATGCGGAAGCAGCGTTCGCCATCCTGAACAATGATCTATACTCCAACGGGGAAAAACTCCAAGGGGTGTATGCTTTCCTAGGAAAAGCATTACAGCAGCAACAACGAGGACAAGAGCGATCAGGGAGGCTGCATGATAATTCCGCCCTCTGCAAAACTGTTACTTGCGCTGCTGGAGCACCTGGTCCGGAAGAACCCGGAGATTGGGATAAAAAAGAGGATCCGAGAAAAGACAAGAAAAACCCCGACAACCGGGACGCAGCGTCTAGAACCGGACCTCATCTCCCGAAAGATGGATATAAACCACACGATCGGGAAGACAAACACCGGAATGACGGCAAAATAATGCCACCTCCGAGAAACCCAGCTGAAAAAGCTGGAAGATACGATACACCTCACAGACGTGAAAGATCTCGGACACCGCCTAAAGATAAGGAAAGGTACAGGAGCAGGACTCCACCTAATCCCAGAGGGCGTGACAACGGAAGAGATAGAGATAACCTCGGAAAAACGCGTCCGCGTAACAATGGAAAAGAAAGGAGCAGATCCCCTTCTGTCCATTCAGCCGGGAGATATTCTGCACATATTGATAGAGCAGAAAAGGATGATCTATACTTTGGTCCTAAGTGTTTTACTGACAGGATCCGAAGGATAACCCTGCATTCTGGCTTCGCCAAAGTTGGTCCAACCTACCAAAAATATACCGGCAGTACAAACCCGGATACCTGGCTTTCAGATTATTACACAGCCGTCCAGATCAACAACGGGACAGACCTGGAAGCTGTCAAGTTTCTTCCCCTAATGTTGCTAGACGGAGCCAGAGATTGGATTAATGGTTTACCATCAAGAACTGTCGACAGTTGGGATGATATGGCGAGAGTATTTACCCAGCATTTTAGGGGAACATACAAACGCCCAAATAGCATCAACCAGCTGAACCGTTGCACCCAATTTGAAGACGAACCATACGTGGATTTCATCTCCAGATGGACTGCAATGAAGAATAGTTGCTCTGGAGTAACTGACGTACAAGCAATGCATGCTTTCGTCAATGGCCTAAAACCCGGACTTGTACCGTTCATGGTTGGTTCTAAAAAGCACAAAGATCTCGGATCTATGCTTACAACCGCTAATGAGCATGCTGCAGCCGAAGATGATATTAGAGCAAGAGGAGGCAATATTGAGTCACTAATACTGGCCAAGAAAACACCTCGTTCTGATAAAAAAGGAACTCCGGAGTCAACAACAAAGCCCAAGGAGGTTAACTTAGCCTTTGGAGGAGAAAAAGGGAACAAGTGGAAAGGCCGCAGTCCGGATCCCATCAATTACACTCGTGAAGAATGGGAGAGAATTAAGTCGGAACCCTGCGTCCACCACTCTTAGTTTGGGAAACCAACCCACACAAACGCGCAATGCCGGCTAAACAAGCATATGAAAGGCAATGCAGGGTCCGGAAATAAAGGGAAGGGTTCCAAAAGGAAACCTGCCAAACAAAAGCCAGAAGCTGAAAAAGAAGACAGTGAATCGGACACTGATGACAAAATCCAGGAACAGCAGCGAAAAGGCGAACCCAAATTTCCGAGAGTTGACGGAGAAGCAATGTTAACTTTCCTAGCAACCCCGTCAGCAAAGGTGGCCAAAAGGACACTTCGAGAAATAAACGCGGTTGTTCCTGCAACCCCAAAATTCTTGAAGTACTCCAACACACCGATAATCTGGGATCAGTCAGATCATCCCGGAAATATCCCTGAACCCGGCACACAAGCTCTTGTTGTAAGCCCTATTGTTCAAAACACTAGGCTAAGAAGAGTGCTGATGGACGGAGGATCCAGCATCAACATAATGTACCTGGATACACTGAAGCACTTGAAGATATCCGAGTCCCAACTCAATTACAGCAATATACGCTTCCATGGCATCGTTCCTGGCAGGCAAGCACGATCCCTAGGAGAAATTTCCCTAGATGTCACCTTCGGAGATAAAGATCACTTCCGGCAGGAAAAAGTATCCTTCGAAGTTGTGCCGTTCGAGAGCGTGTATCACGCAATACTCGGACGTCCGGCTTTCGCCAAGTTTATGGCAAGATCTTGCTATATTTACAACAAGCTGAAGATGCCAGGACCCAAAGGAGGAGTAATCACCATTGCCGGTGATTTCAAGCTGGCAAACGAGTTGGAGAAAGAAAACGCCCTTTGCGCTCAAAGAGTTATAGCAAGGGAGGAACTGAAGGAATTAGCCAAGGAGGTATCGCCGAAAGAAATGCCGGCAGGAAAAGAAACTCGGAAGCCAACAGATAGCTTCAAGGCGTCCGAGAATACAAGACAAGTAATCCTAGATCCCAAAGATCCGACAAAATTCGTCGTTGTAGGGACTGGGATGACCGACAAATAGGAAGGCGAGCTCATCAAGTTCCTCCGTGAGAACTGGGATATTTTCGCCTGGTGTCCAGCTGACATGCCAGGCGTACCCAGGGAACTTGCTGAGCACCAACTCAAGGTTATTCCCGGATCAAAACCCGTCAAACAAGGTCTCCGTCGATTTGACGGAAGAAGACGGAAGGCTATTGGCAAGGAAATTATCCGGCTTTTAGCAGCGGATTTCATCAGGGAGGTAATCCATACTGACTGGTCCGCAAATCCGGTATTAGTACCGAAGAAAGACACAACTGCCCTAAGAATGTGTATAGATTACACAGGATTGAACAAGTTATGTCCGAAAGATAGGTTTGCGCTGCCGCGAATCGATCAAATAATAGACGCCACTGCAGGCTCTGAGCTTTTATGCTTTTTGGATGCATACTCCGGGTACCACCAAATACGCATGAAAAAGGAAGATCAAATCAAGACTTCTTTTATAACCCCGTACGGAACGTATTACTACGTAACCATGCCTTTTGGCCTGAAGAACGCAGGTGCAACCTACCAGCGTTGCATGCAACGTTGTTTGCATAGTCAGATTGGAAAAAATGTTCATGTTTACGTGGACGATATTGCTGTCGTAACCAAGGAAAAAGATACACTCCTTGAGGATTTGCGAGAAACTTTCGAGAACTTACGCACTTACAAGATGAAGTTGAATCCATCTAAGTGCGTATTCGGGGTTCCCTCAGGAAAACTTCTGGGTTTCATCGTTTCTCACAGAGGAATAGAAGTTAACCCGGAAAAGATCAAGGCAATCTTGAATATCTCAAAACCTACATGTGTAAAAGATGTCCAAAGATTGACGGGTTCCGCTGCAGCCGTTAGCAGGTTTATTAGTCGGCTGGGGGATAAAGCCTTACCACTCTACAAACTGTTAAAGAAATCCGACAAGTTCGAATGGACAGAAGAGGCCGATGCAGCGTTAGCCCAGCTAAAGGAAACCTTGATGAACGCTCCCATCTTGGCATCTCCCAAAGACGAAGAACCCATGTTACTATACCTTACGGCTACTAGTCGGGTTATTAGCGCGGTAATCGTTGTGGAACGGACAAAAGAAGAGCAAAGCATACCAGATCAACATCCGGTATACTACATAAGCGAAGTTTTCTCCGAATCCAAACAAAGATACCCGCACTATCAGAAACTGGCATATGGCGTATTTTTGCATCCAGAAAGCTGCGCCATTACTTCCAAGGACATTCTATAACAGTGGTATGTAAAGCACCACTAGGAGATATTATAAACAATGCGGAGGCAACCGGCCGAGTAGCTAAATGGGGCATCGAGCTGGCAGCTTTCGACATTAAGTACCAGCCAAGGACGGCAATAAAATCCCAGGTTTTGGCAGATTTCGTCGCCGACTGGACAGAAGCAATGGAAAATACACTGATGCCAGAATCCGAGTACTGGATCATGCACTTTGACGGATCCAAGATGAAGGAAGGAGCTGGAGCCGGCGTAGTTCTAAAATCTCCCAAGGGAGATACAATGGAGTACGTATTGCAAATACACTTCAACGCCAGTAATAATGTGGCAGAATACGAAGCTTTGCTCCATGGCTTGCATATTGCAAAAGAAATAGGGGTAAAACGCATCTTGTGCTATGGAGACTCAGATTTGGTACAGCATCAGCTCAACCAAACCTGGGACGCGAAAAGCCCTATAATGGCCGAATATCGGAGAACGGTGGATGAGTTTGCCATCTGCTTCTTCGGGTTCGAAGTCCTTCACATAAAAAGGGAAGAAAATTGGAACGCGGATGCGTTAGCCCGCATGGGATCAGAGAGAGTAAAAACTTTACCACCAGGGGTATTCGTCCAGCATTTGCATGAACCATCCATAAAAGGTGGAGACGTTGATTACCCTCTAGCATCTGAAACAATTGAAGTCATGCTCGTTAAACCGGATTGGACAATCCCGTACTTAAACTTCTTAGTCAATCAGAAGTACCCGGAAGGAGCAGACGAAGTCCTGCAAAGGCAAATACAGCGTCGATGCAAAGGATACGTAGTGATCAACGACCACTTATACAAACGCAGTACTTCTGGAGTTTTTCTGCGGTGTATTTCACCAGAAGAAGGAAGATAAATATTGCAAGAAATCCATGCCGGCGATTGCGGACATCATGCTCAATCGAAAAGCATAGTCAAAAAAGCATTCCGAGCAGGGTTTTTCTGGCTAACAGCCAAGACAGACGCCGAGCGCATAGTAAATACGTGCGAAGGATGTCAATATTACGCCAAGCAGACCAATTTGCCGGCCCAAGCACTTAAAACTATCCCTATCACATGGCCGTTTGCGGTCTGGGGGCTAGATATGATGGGACCGTTCAAAACTGCAAGAGGTGGACTCACACATCTACTCGTAGCAGTAGATAAGTATACAAAGTGGGTGGAGGCCAAACCCATCAAAAAGCTGGATGGCGCAACTGCCAGAAACTTCATTATTGATTTAGTAATGAGGTATGGCGTCCCACACAGCATAATAACCGATAACGGGACAAATTTCTCCATTGGGGAGTTGGCAAAATACTGCCAACAAACGGGAATCCGCTTAGATCTTGCATCTGTGGCACACCCGCAATCTAATGGACAGGTTGAAAGAATGAACAGCTCAATCCTGCAAGGAATACGCCCAAGACTCGAAACTCCTCTCCATAGAGCAGCTGGAGCGTGGGTAGAAGAACTACCTTCCGTGTTATGGAGTATTCGAACGACGCCAAATAGGTCAACTGAGCAAACCCCGTTTTTTCTAGTTTATGGTGCGGAAGCTATGCTTCCAACAGACATGATCCACGACAGCCCAAGAGTGCAGAATTTTGATGATTCGGATGCCGAGGAAGCACGACATGATGCTGTCGATCTCCTAGAAGAGGAACGAGAACTTGTGCTTCAAAGATCCGCCATCTACCAGCAAGGTTTACGACGTTATCATAGTCGGAAAATCAGGCATCGTTCTTTTAAAGAAGGTGACTTGGTGCTGAGATTGGTGCAGCAAAGGAAGCACAAATTGGCCCCAGTATGGGAAGGACCATTTGTCATCAGTAAAGCCATGAAGAATGGATCATATTATCTTGTCGATATTCGAGATACGGAGGATGATCCCAAGAAGCCGAATCGCAAAAGAAAGAGAAAAATAGATGCTGAACTAGGAGAGACAAAGAGGCCTTGGAGTATCCAGCAATTACGTCCCTTCTACACTTAGTTCAACTTCTATGTAAACATCTTTGAGATCATGAAATAAAGTTGTTGGAATTCATATTCATTATAAGTACAAAATATTTCCGCCTTATCTATTTCCCAATGATCTTACAAATACTCAATGTTGACCCGAATTGTGCCTGCGTGCTCGGTGTCTAAAAGCTGAATGATTCGGCCTGTTAAAGGTTAAAGGAAACTCGGATTGTGCCTGCGTGCCCAAGTTTCAGAGCAGTTCTTTGTTTTCTCCAAGTTTTATCTGATTGTGTATGTGTTGGGTTACTGAAGCTAGTCAGTAAAAATGCTTCTAGCATAATCCATGTTTCTGAGTTTTTCAAAAACTGTTTGGTTCGCCCACAGTTACTCAGCATGACGATAAATATTGCTAATAGAGCCATTTTTTAACACTAGAGCAGTTAAAACACAAATGCCGGATTATTTAGGAGATAAAAGAAACAGTCAAACCCGGAAAAACTTTGCAAAAAACTTGAAATTGCAGAAGGCGGAGTTCTTGTTTCGACAAATGACATAGAAGTATTACAATATGAATTACATTGTAAAAAAGCTCCTATACATATCCATCATTCGGGTTAAGTGTATTCCCTCAAGCATCCGAGTCTTCATCGCTGCTATCATTCTCGGGGGCTGCAAGCACTTCTTCTTCCGGATAAGTAATGGAGATATTCACCATGGAGGCAATCTGAGTGGCGTGGCTTTCAACTTCTTTAAAGATTGCATTTGTTTGTGCTTCTGTACATTCTTGAGGAATACCGGATGCTACGCGCCAGGATTTTGCATCGGGGTAGTGTAAGCGCATGAGGCCAAGTGCCATTCGCGCACCACCCCGTGCAGCAGAGCGAAGGAAAGATTCCTTCGAATTTGCTACCTCCATGATGCCTTCCGGAAGTCGGTAAACTTCTGAAGATTGTATACTGCTTATGGGCAGGAATTTATTAATTAAATGCATCCCTGCATTTCTGATTGAATTCCATATCTTCCCAAAGGCCCGGATCTTTTCAGTCCGAGAAATCCCTGGAAAATTTCCTGCTTTTTTGACAAAGGCAAAGATTAGAAGATACAAGAAATATGACATGAAAGTGTTGGTAAAAGAAGTCAACTTACCAAGAACCGCGTCAATTTCATCGCTTTCTTTCATACGAGGGAATAGCATACTTTCTAAATCATTGATAATAGATTTATCCTCTGCTGCCTGCAAAGAAGCCTTGGATTGCGCAATCCCAAGGGCTAGATTACTGGCTTCCAGTTCTTCTCGAACTTTTGAAAGTTCTCTTTGAAGGTTGGAGTTTTCTTCACGAAGTTGAGAAAAATAAGCAGCGTTTGCTGTGAGCTTCTTGGCTTTGGTTAAAGCAGCTGAAAAGCAGGAACAAATTAATCCGACATTACGGCAAGATCTAGCAGTGATTTTCCAGCAAAAATCAGTAAAACACGAAGTAAAATACCGGTGGCTTTTGATAATTGCTTTTGAGTCGACGCCAGTTCATTGCTTTTTGACTCAATAACAGATTGAAGTGTTTTTACTTCTCTGCTTTTGAGGCTAAGTTTTTTCAAAACTTCCAAGTTTATGGCATCTGCGGAATGCTGAAACATGGAAATGAAAGCCAGATGCTTAAGTCTGAACAAGCATACAAAGAAGCATTAAGAAGAATTTAGATGTTCAACTTAATGCTTGGGGGCTAGAGGTATTACCTGGCTCATTTCTCGCAAGTCAGTTAAAGTCTCCTTGAATTCTCTGGCATATTCCATGAAAAGAATTCCTACGTGGTGAAGGCCATCGTGTATGACCTGGCGGGGCGAGAATGCGATATTGTTGCGGATAACTGATCCATTTTGTGGCCAAGGGCGAACCAGAGGCGCAGGAGCAAAAAATTTCTTAGCTTCCGGACGAATATATCCGAGATCGTCGAAAGGTTCTTCTTTCACCCGGATATCATCTCGAGCAGGAATGAATTCGTTTCTGACAGGTGATTGAAAATTTCCGCCCATCGGCATATTCGTTTTCCCTCTTTTACCCGTAGATGCAGAAGGAAATTCTTCTTTGATAGTAGTTTGCCTCTTGCGCTTTTGGTTGTTGTAAAACTCGGCATGTAATTTGCTGATTTCAGCATCAGAAGCAAGATCATTTTCTCCAAGTTCGTCAAACTAGGAAAGAATTAACAGTATGTTAAAAAAAATGAAGAGAGAAGATAATCTGAGGAAACTCAGAAACAAGGGAAGGAAAGTACCTTA
This sequence comes from Alopecurus myosuroides, assembly GCA_028641055.1. Lineage (NCBI taxonomy): Eukaryota > Viridiplantae > Streptophyta > Magnoliopsida > Poales > Poaceae > Alopecurus > Alopecurus myosuroides. Next base: position 41,272,945 of record CM054057.1, on the reverse strand, counting down.
GGAACCAGATTTTCCGCATGATATATGGCTAGACTTTCCTCAATCTGGCTGTCGGCGGCAACGATCTGATGAAGGCGCTCTATAAAATCCTTCTTGCTAAAGGACCTATCGGTGCCTCTCATGCTATCTTCCGGTCCCGTGTACTCGCAAAGAAGTCGGGAACGAAGCGATAAAGGTTGTACGCGACGTCCAAACCAGCATAAAACGATATCCTTCCAAACCAAAGGTGGTTGAGAAGAAGAAAGTTTGGCAATACGCCGCTTTATTTTCATCAGGTTTTCAGGCAAATCCTCTGTTATTGCAAGTGTCCAATTCTCGTGAGGAATAGCAGCAGAATTAACAAAGGGAGGAATTCCGGTTTCTTTGCTGGGGAACGGAATATCTTGGTGATAAAAGAAAGAATCTAGCCAAGAGTGGTCAGGTTTCGGCATTCTTATCTTTGGATACCATTCTTCCCTAAAGTTTCTAAGGATAAAAGATATGGTACCGCAGATGGGCGAAACACCGTTTGTGATGTTGTGTTTTACCTCGAAACAATAATGCCAGAAGTCTAAATTGGGAGTTATTCCAAGATACCCTTCGAAAAGAGCTTGGAAACTAGCTAATTGAAGGATGGAATTTGGAGAGATATTATGTGGTTGAACACCATAAAAGTTGAGGACATCTAGGAAAAAGGCGGAAGGGGGAAAACCCATACCTCTCGTGATATGAGAGGTAAGGAGGACGCGTTCTCCTTCCTTTGGCTTGGGCTCTGGCTCATTCTTCGAGATTCGCCATTTGCCTTTAACTATTAATTTATCCCTTGACATCCGACGAAGGAGGACGAGTGAAGTATTACTCTGATTCCAAGTTCCGACAAATTCTGTTTCTTCATCAGCTCTGGCGGAGAAGCGCTCAGTGTCACGGGAGTGAATCTTGGCCCCCGCTGGTTCAGGTGCGAACGGCGGAGGGGTTTGTGAGGACCCCAGACCGGCAGTCTGAAACCCTACGTATGCATACATTCACGATCCCAGAAAGATCAGTCGTGAACAACATACACAGTTGGCACACAGATATACATCATCCATTACACGAATACATAAAGGTATTACACAAATGATCACATGATCAAGTCTAGCACAACTGCCAAAAGGGCAGGCACTTAACAAACACAGCGGAAGACAAATAAAACACAACGTAGTTGAGCCCAAGTCACGCCTTAACCTACAGGCTGCTGACCCGGAGACGATCCTAGTTCGCAAAGCCGTCAACTCCGTACTTCTCTTCATATATCTCCTTCGGAGGTTCCTTCTCAAAATCTGATAAGTAGATACCAGGGGCGAAACCATAATGAGTACATTTGAATGTACTCAGCAAGACATCCATCATGTCACTTACCAAACATGCAAATATGCTTATATGGTGGAATAGGTAGGCTATAAATATGGTTCACTATCAATGGTGTTCATATATGATGACACCATAGTTGCAGTCAGGTTATTCTGTATCTTTGTTGAAGAAGATACTTCAGAAGAAAATAATATAGTTTTATTTCTCTTGTCGATATCACATGTACAAGAGGTTTTGTAAAGCTTTGTTAAAGAATATTTTCTCTTTGCAAAAACTTCTTGGAATCAGTTTCCAGAATTCTTGCTTAGAGTAGAAAATGTTTTCTTTGCAAAACATTTTGTTTTTGTATAACATCATCTGGCTTTTCATCATCGACGATACCTCCACGGTATAAGTTTCCATTCTTTTCCGAACTTCACAAGTTCAACACTTCCTTTCCAAAATTTCCCTTTCAAAACTCCTTTTTGAAAACATTGACACAATGCTAGCTACATGGCCATTCAACTGTCCATATCCGAGGACGCGGCTTCTTCGAAAAAGTTGTACTCTGCAGAGGTGTACACATCCACCAGATCCAGTACACCTCCCGTGAACAATCACGGACTGTAACAACAGTATGTAAACATCAGGTATATGATCATAACCATCCACTATGTTCAAGCTAGAATATGCCTATCTCTCAGTTTTAATCTCCCCGGCACCATGTCGCACATCGCCATGACAGGAGACTCAACCGATGCAACCGGAGGGAAAATTAATCCCACACTTTTTATGCCTCAACATTGGGAGTTTTGACGACATTCGGTTCGAGGGTACGACGCCCCTTATAGCAAGTGAGATAGCACACACTAATAAGAACAAACTTCAAGTTAAGCCCCGTGCCCATGTTAGGGTAGGGTGGCAGTACGGTAAAGGTTGTCCGGCGAAGACTAGGTTATGTGTCATTTTTGAAAACACCACTTTCTCAAAAATGACCACTTCCACATTCCTCCGGAGAACAAGGATCCGCCTTTTCTCCGGGTTTTTCCGTAAAGCCTTTGTTTTGTAGAATCACAATTTTAGGGTGTCCACTTAGGGACTAGTATATTTGATGGTAATAAATACCATAGGGTGGCTTATGGGCTTGGTATTACCAAGTTTAACTACTGGCATGATAGTAACCTATAATATAGTATAGTAGTAATTTCCACATCAAAAATAGTTTTGATAATCAAGTTTTGGTAAAACTTCAGAGGTAAAACATGCATGATATATAATGGTAAGTATTGTATCAGCAAGCAATCAGGATGCTTGCCTGGTATCTCTTTGTGTCCCTGGTTGTTGGAGTGACTGGAACTTGAAACAGAGCTTCACGACACTTCCTTCCTCTTCGTTTTTCTAACGCCGTAAAAAGAGAATAAAGGACACACATTCAGAACCAAACAAGACAAACAAGGCTACAAGTAATACATACAGCAAGCAATCAAGAAGTACCACCCAAGTTCTCAATGTTTCCCTTAAGAAAAATTGGCATAAAAACTATAGTTGAAAAGTCTGCTTTTTTCCTAGTGTTTATGTGTGGCCAATTCAATGATTTTTAGTTAAGAACACCATGGACCAGTGGGGTAAAGCACATGTTACTAGACAGTAGGGTGTCACATCAAACACATTTTGATGTCTAAAAAACTTCCCCAACAAATCTCTATGGCTAGCACAAATAATTTTGCTAAAATACTCAAGTGGTGAAAAAGGCTCATGACAACAAGTCAAGCCTATTTTCCACCATGATGCAAAAGTACCAGTGGGTGTTCCACTAGCAAAAATGCTCACCAAGAGGTTAATAAGCCTCTGGTCACTTTTATAAAAGTGCTCCAAACAAACAATCTAGCATCCAAAAACTCCTACTCATACTAGTAGAAAATTTAGGAAAAATACTAGACTAGTTTAGGCTACACTAGTTAATTTTATGCAAAAGTGTGCAATATAGCAGAGGAAAAATACTCCTCTAACCAGTACCATAATTGCTACTGGATTCCACAAAATAACATAAAAAACATAGCTAGGAAACAAGGAAAAACTATGCTTAAAAAGCTACACATGTGAGGAGATTAATTCCTAGTCATCCAAGTGTTATTCATGCTTTTATGCTACTTAAGAGGAAACCTATCAGAGGTGAAAACCCTAAGATAATAATGCCACAAGTACATTCCATCCTCTGGTTTTCCACACCAAAGATTCATATTTTTCCCTAGGGGAAAACAAGACAAAAAGCATACATGAATATCCTAGTGTGAAATCTAGTCCTTAAGCATTTCTATTTTAAACCTATTTCAAAAACAAGCACCAAGTATTTAGAGGTTCTATAACCAAAATAACAGTACCTAAATGGTACTAGTTTCATGAGAATTAATCTAGCAATAAGCCTAAAAAGCATTTAAAGATCTACTCAAAACATATATAAAAGAAACACATCTAGTGTGGGGGAAATAATGTTTCCACCAAAAATGCAATGAAACCAGTGGGTGTTCCACTAGCATATCAAAGCATTAAGAGGTCACAATGCCTCTGGTCCACTTGCTAAAAATTTAACAAAAGACTAAACAAGCTTCTAGTGCAATAACAATACTAGCAGAAAATAATAGGGTGCTTAAATAAGCAAGGCACTGCTACTCATGTTATTGTTTTCACACAAGTGAAAACTTTAGGGGTCAAGTACTCATAACAAACTTATCAAAATGCTACTGGACCTATGGATACAACCCAAAAATATGTGGTCACAAAACCACAAATATTAATACCAAAAATTCCCCACATGAGGGAATTTTTCCAAACATCCTCATAGTAATGATTAAGCTACTCATGCTTTTCTACCAACTCAAATGCAACATAGCAGAGGTGATAACAACACAAAATCAGTACCAATATGGTACTGGATACAATCAACAAATCCAAGTATTTGCACACCACTTCATCACCCAAAATCCCTATGCAAAATATTAACTAGAGATAAACATATGCTACTAACAAATATCATATTCCTTCTCCACTCAAGTCCACACAATCTAACATGCTAAAATAGCTAAGTAACACTTAGAAAACAAGTTCACACAACTTGTACATGCTAGAAAACAATATGGAAACACAAAAATAACTCACACAATTTAATTATCTAAAAATGCCAAAATGGCAGAAATAAGCAAAACAAGGATCTGTCCACCAAATTTTATGGGATGCTCTAAAAATTAAATCCTTCTAGGGTTGGATAGCCCTAAACATATACAAGACCATCCAGTTGAGTTTGCATCAAAATTCATCTTTAATTAATTTATAAAAATCACCAAAGTGCTCTCTGGTGTTTTACCAAATTGCATGCCATTTCAAAAATACATGGAATTTGGAAACGAGGTTAAATGCTACTGTTAGGAAATTTCAAGGGCTCTCCAATGCAATTGGCCTCACTTCATTCTGAGTTGTAAAATTAAAATGGTGCTCATTTTGGTGTTTCTGGTAGCTGTTACCAAAACATTTTTCATTTCAAATCCATCCATCCAAATGTAGATCTACAAAGTGGAGATGGTTCAAAATTAGTTGAGGTACCACTGTAAATTTTAGTTTGGTCAAATTCATATTTTAAGTTGCCTTTTTGAGCCAAAAGTAACCATGCAACAATCTGTGAAAAATAAATGGAAAATAAAGTGTTGTTGGGCCAGATCCAACTGCTGGGCCGTCCTGGATCTTCCTCACCGCGCGCGGATCCAGCCCGAGTCGCTGACTCGCGGGCCAGAGCGCCACAGTGGCATCCACGCGGGCACAGCCGGGCCCCACTGGCCAGTTTGACTCAAATGCGCGCGGGTCAAGGCAGCTGCGTCAGCGTTGCGTCACTCGCCGGCGGGAGCGTCTCCGGCGAGCTCGAATCCGTCGCATCCGTCCACCTATTCGCGAATAAAAGGTACCTACACGATGCTTACGACGAGGGGAACCAGGTGGGGTCTGTCTCGTTTCCCGGGAGTGGCCGGAGAGCGGCCGGCGACGAGGGCATGCGGCGGCCGGACAACACGCACGGAACGACGGCGATTTAGGGGGTTAGGGAAGGGGGAAAATGGTCGGGGGAATTCCCCTGCTCACCACGAACGTAGAGGAGGAGTCGGTGAGGTCGGAGAGGACGCGAGGGCGCGGGAATGGCTCGCCGGAGTCGCGTCGGGCTCGGGGAAGAACACGGACGGCGCGGGCACCACGCTGCGTTTCGGCTCGATCTCTTCGGCAGGGAGGACTAGGACGACGAGGCGGAGACATTAGGCACCACGGCAGCCGCCGGTGAGCTCCCATTTGGCCGAATCGACGGCGACCCAAAAACTAGGGTTTCGGTTGTGGCAAAAATATCTAAGAGAGAGAGTTTTTCCGAGGGGGAGAGAGAGAGGGGGCAGGTAGCAGCCACTCGGGGGGGTTTTATCTATCTAGGAGTCTTCTACTCGAAGGCAATGGAGCATGGGCCTCCATGCCCTCTGCTGCGTCATCTACAGGAGGAAGAAGAAGGTGTGACTAGGATTACATTTTGGTCCCTGGAGAATTACAAGTAGGTCCCTGTACTCTCAGAAAATGGATGTTTTCCCTAGGCAAACAAAGTTAAAATTTAATTTCCTTTTGCCCAAAATTCTAATTAGTTGAGATGCACAACATATATGAAAATTGGCTCAATTAGATAAACTTCATAATTCAAAGTTGTTCAAATTTGAATTCTGACATAAATGGACATTGAATTTATTAATCTACTTAGGAGCTTCCAAAAATGATAATTTTTGGCACACAATCCTTATTTGATGTGTTACTTATGTGGTAGAAAATTCAAGTCATTTAGAGTTACTTCATAGAACAAACTTGTTCAAATTTCAAAAAGGTGCTGTCAAGAAAACAGGGGTTTTTGGCAATTTAAATTATTCAAAAACTTGTGCCCTTTTGGTTTTCATCCTCATTTATGATATAGAGCATGTGGTATTTATTTCATGCCATTTGGGAAAAGTTTGTAGAACAAACTTGTTCAAAATCCCAAATGTTGCTGTGGAGAAAATTCATGTTTTCAGGGCTTTAATGGATTCAATTTTTGGTCTCCTCTTGTGTGTGTTCCTTATTTGATATAAGGAAGCAATGGTATGAATTTCAAATCATTTTAAGAAAGTTTCCAATAGTAACTTGTTTGAGTTTTCTGTTTCTGGAAATATTGGAATTTCTATTTAATAAAGCACTTGGCTTTTCTTTATCAATCCTTTGCCAAAATATTTATATGACTAGAGATAGCAAGTAAATGCTCTCTAATACTATTGTTTTTAATCTTGCAAGGTTGGAAAAACATTTGATAATATTTTGGTGAAGCATTTAAGAATGCCTCTTTTTCTGATAATCTTCTATGGAAATTTATTAAGTGTTTCCTCTTTCTTAATTTAGGTCTTGGAATAATATTCAACAAGTATGAGATTCATAAGATGTTTTTGGAAAACTCTTTGATCAATATTTACTTTAGAAAATATTGCCAAAGTCATTGGAACAATATGTTGAATATTTTTATCCCTGGAACAATATGTAGAATATTTTTAGTTCACTGCTTTGCTATCCTTTTAAGTTTGCAAGTTTATATAATTAGTTTGTTTGGTTGCACTTAAACAACCACAAACAAACACAACCAAGGTTTATTAGTCAAGCAATTAGCAAAACAACTATGTTAACATGTATTCCAAAATTGGGATGTGACAGGTCTTCCCCCCTTAAAAAGAATCTCGTCCCCGAGATTCACAAGCGAGGACTAAGGGAGGGCCAACAAACACAAAGTTAGTGTTGGAGTGCCGGTGCTTCCCCCCTTTGACTTTTCTTGGGAGGAGGGGTACATCCCTAAATTAGTGAATTCACTATTAAAAGCAGTACACCAGTACTTGTTTTAGGTCCAAAACTTTTGTTTCCTGGTTTGAACAAAATTTTAAGGTTAGTGCAGAACTACCTGGAAATGTACCGTCAATTTTACATGTGTTCCTAGCTATAACCCACATCTTATATAACACATATGGAGTGGTGTACCACTCTCATAATAAGGTATATAAGAAGCTAAAAATATAGCTTGTGGGTGCAAAGGTTAGGTTGCTAAGGTAAAATAAACAGACAGAATAATAGCCACGGCAGTGGGTATTACTCACCACCAGCAACTATCACTTAAAGTGTTCATGATTTTAGTTGGATGTTTTAGATTCTTAAGATACTCTTAAGCACAATCATAACACAAGTATAACTCATGCTAAGACAAAACATTTAACAAAATCCAATAAGCCAGCAAACAACACCACAGATGAACAGACTATTTATTCACTAGGTTATTGTTTATTTGAGGTTTTGGAATCCATCAATCATGAACAATTAGCAAACAACCAGTAGCTAAAAACCAATGAATACAATCATAAAGATACTCTAAAACACCATCTTTACACAAGGTAAAACTCCTATTACACAGGCATAAAAAAAAGGTCTGCACAAATAACACACTAGTATGAAAAATCTACACCAGCATGCTATAAGAGATAATCATATCCTATAACCATAGAACATGAAACTAAATAATTCATGGCATGATAACAGAAGTAATAACTTCCTAAACCTGCTATATCAACACATATACCCATAAAATAAAAAGAGGGTAATATTAGAGCAAAAATCACCATTTTCTAGTGGTGAACTAGTTTAACTCTAGAGAAGCAAACAATGCTATCATGATGTTTAAACTTAAACAAGCAAGTCATGCCTATAAGTGTACCTAATAACAGTACACAAAACTTACTCATGTTAGTAAGCACAAACATCAAAACAATTCCATGATACAACTATTAAACATGCAGAAATTTCTTCTAGCGATTTCTTTTTTCTCTAACCAATTACTAGCAAACAAGCAAGGTATAACTCACACAACCAGTAGCTATGCAATTAGTGAAAAGTTATCTAAACCTTTTCAAAAATCCATACACTCAATTTAAAATCATTCACAAACAATCTACCAATCAAGAGGAATTTATTTTATTTGCGAACAATTTAATTTCAGCACACGATAGTGAAACATTTCTTAACATGATACCCCTAAGGAATATTATGTTAACAAAAGGATCACACCTAAACATATTAGTCTTTACTAATAAGAGATAAACTTCTCACTTTCATAGGTGAGAACAAACAATTATATTTTCCATGGTGGAAAATAGAAATCAATCACATAGTGAAACATGCTATTTTCACACAGGTGTATGGTTGGGGATTTTTATCCTCAAGCTAAAATGCAATGGGACCAGTGGGCTATGGCCTACTAATACCGAGTAAAAATAGGTACTAAACCTCTGGTTACTCATGAAAAACTTTGTATACAAGATAAAAATATAAGGCTATTTAATCTAGTGAAGCAATACTAGTGCACACTGATAGTAATTCTTACACATGCTTTACTATTAAGAGATATGCAGGCTAACATAGGTACAAGCATCAAAATATCAGTACCTAAATGGTACTGGACTCAAGAAAACATAGCACAAAATTTATCAAAGCATTCACACAAAGGTCTATCTTTCACAATAATTCCAAATAATAAAAACTGGAAAAATAGCAAAGGTTACTCATGCTTTGCTATAAGATCACATGCAAGTTAATGAAGATAACAACATATAAATAACAGTACCAAAATGGTACTGGATCTATCATAACCATAACAAAAATCTAGGTATAACAAATTTACAAGGATTTGCCCACTCAACAATCCAATTAATAAAACTGGAAGGTAACAAATGCTATTCATTTTTATTCGAGTTTTCAATCATGCACACACTTTCTAGGGTAGATTTCTTGTAAGAAAACAACATAATCACGAGTCCTAACAACTCCACATAAGTTAGGAAGCAAGATTGAATAAAACACAAATTTATTTCAATCAAGAGCACACAAAGAAACAACAACAGGAAAACTGCTGTTTTCTAGAGCTAACATAACCATTCCATCGTTCACTTAATTTCTAAACCCCGAATCTCATAGTAACTACAGCGTCTATTAAGATTTGGTTTCCAAAATAGATACACATGATATCCTATTGACTAGTAAACGAATAGGTCATCATTTTATTTTCTCGTGACTTCTCCTTTTTACCAACTAGATTAAAAAGGTGTCTTAAGTCACTTAATTCCTTGGTTTAGAAAGAGTTGTCAGTAATTTGCATGCTTTGGTTAGGTGTCAACCTAAGATTAGGCAAAGCATGTTAGTCTTGTTAGCTTTCTATTAAATAATGTTTGTCCGACAAGATACGACTAGCGTCATACGTCGAATATTGAATTGTGCTCTTTTGTTTGGCTTTTTAGGGGGGTTGCGCATCATGGCATGTGAAAACTTCTTTTGCAAACAGACAAAACATAGAGGTTTTGGTCAGTATTGGTTGGTTTTCTTCACGCCTTTTCTTCTTTGAGGGTTGTCGTGGTTGGAGCTTTATCTGTTGGAGTGCATCACTGGTAGCAATGCTATCAGCTCGTGTGGCTTGATGGTCCTCTATTATTAGGTCCAATGGTGCTTTCATTAATGGTGGGGGAGATGGTGGTGGTTCACGACGGGTCGCATTATGAAGCGAAAACAAGTATAAGTCTAAGCAACAAATTCTTGTTTTTGAATACTATACAAACATTTTTTCTTGCAAAAATTTAACACGAGGCGATTCAAAAACAAGAGCGGGGCAATCACAAATTTGTAAAATTTGAGCACTCCGCAGACATATAAAAGCCTAGATGAACCAAATTCTACACCACACAATAGCACACAGTCCTACGGACACACATAAACAAGCCAAAACACACAAGCAAGGCTCCATTGGAGCTACGTCGGGGGAGACGACTCATGGGGTAATCGCTAAATTACTCCAAACTAGACTGATCCAAAATCCTAGAAGTGGCTGAAGAACTATATCTACTTCTGACCATCATCACTGTAGAGCTAGGCAATTATTTTGGTCTTCTCGGGACATCGGCAAATATAAAAGTTTTTGTATGGAAACAAGGTAATAGAAGTAAAGTTTTGATAAAACTTTATGCAACAATCTGTTTTTGAAACTCCAACTATTTTCTGGACAGAAAACTTCAAAGACGAGAGATGTTTCAAAAACAGAGCGGAGCAGTTGCAAACAAGTAAGAAATAAACTCTTAACCGAGAGAGATACTAACTCTATAAGGCCCGCCCTTCGAACCACTGTTCAAGGACGCCCTTGATATGCATTTAGAATCTTTTGAAAAGATATAAAGGAGGGAAAATATACTAAAATTCCCTGAGATAAAAATAATTTAGATAGTAAATAGGTTTTTACTCCAAAATACTTTTCTTTCCTATCTGACGTCCATGCTAACTAAGGTCTCCTAAGGTCAGGATGGCTCTGATACCAACTCTGTGAGGACCCCAGACCGGCAGTCTGAAACCCTACGTATGCATACATTCACGATCCCAGAAAGATCAGTCGTGAACAACATACACAGTTGGCACACAGATATACATCATCCATTACACGAATACATAAAGGTATTACACAAATGATCACATGATCAAGTCTAGCACAACTGCCAAAAGGGCAGGCACTTAACAAACACAGCGGAAGACAAATAAAACACAACGTAGTTGAGCCCAAGTCACGCCTTAACCTACAGGCTGCTGACCCGGAGACGATCCTAGTTCGCAAAGCCGTCAACTCCGTACTTCTCTTCATATATCTCCTTCGGAGGTTCCTTCTCAAAATCTGATAAGTAGATACCAGGGGCGAAACCATAATGAGTACATTTGAATGTACTCAGCAAGACATCCATCATGTCACTTACCAAACATGCAAATATGCTTATATGGTGGAATAGGTAGGCTATAAATATGGTTCACTATCAATGGTGTTCATATATGATGACACCATAGTTGCAGTCAGGTTATTCTGTATCTTTGTTGAAGAAGATACTTCAGAAGAAAATAATATAGTTTTATTTCTCTTGTCGATATCACATGTACAAGAGGTTTTGTAAAGCTTTGTTAAAGAATATTTTCTCTTTGCAAAAACTTCTTGGAATCAGTTTCCAGAATTCTTGCTTAGAGTAGAAAATGTTTTCTTTGCAAAACATTTTGTTTTTGTATAACATCATCTGGCTTTTCATCATCGACGATACCTCCACGGTATAAGTTTCCATTCTTTTCCGAACTTCACAAGTTCAACACTTCCTTTCCAAAATTTCCCTTTCAAAACTCCTTTTTGAAAACATTGACACAATGCTAGCTACATGGCCATTCAACTGTCCATATCCGAGGACGCGGCTTCTTCGAAAAAGTTGTACTCTGCAGAGGTGTACACATCCACCAGATCCAGTACACCTCCCGTGAACAATCACGGACTGTAACAACAGTATGTAAACATCAGGTATATGATCATAACCATCCACTATGTTCAAGCTAGAATATGCCTATCTCTCAGTTTTAATCTCCCCGGCACCATGTCGCACATCGCCATGACAGGAGACTCAACCGATGCAACCGGAGGGAAAATTAATCCCACACTTTTTATGCCTCAACATTGGGAGTTTTGACGACATTCGGTTCGAGGGTACGACGCCCCTTATAGCAAGTGAGATAGCACACACTAATAAGAACAAACTTCAAGTTAAGCCCCGTGCCCATGTTAGGGTAGGGTGGCAGTACGGTAAAGGTTGTCCGGCGAAGACTAGGTTATGTGTCATTTTTGAAAACACCACTTTCTCAAAAATGACCACTTCCACATTCCTCCGGAGAACAAGGATCCGCCTTTTCTCCGGGTTTTTCCGTAAAGCCTTTGTTTTGTAGAATCACAATTTTAGGGTGTCCACTTAGGGACTAGTATATTTGATGGTAATAAATACCATAGGGTGGCTTATGGGCTTGGTATTACCAAGTTTAACTACTGGCATGATAGTAACCTATAATATAGTATAGTAGTAATTTCCACATCAAAAATAGTTTTGATAATCAAGTTTTGGTAAAACTTCAGAGGTAAAACATGCATGATATATAATGGTAAGTATTGTATCAGCAAGCAATCAGGATGCTTGCCTGGTATCTCTTTGTGTCCCTGGTTGTTGGAGTGACTGGAACTTGAAACAGAGCTTCACGACACTTCCTTCCTCTTCGTTTTTCTAACGCCGTAAAAAGAGAATAAAGGACACACATTCAGAACCAAACAAGACAAACAAGGCTACAAGTAATACATACAGCAAGCAATCAAGAAGTACCACCCAAGTTCTCAATGTTTCCCTTAAGAAAAATTGGCATAAAAACTATAGTTGAAAAGTCTGCTTTTTTCCTAGTGTTTATGTGTGGCCAATTCAATGATTTTTAGTTAAGAACACCATGGACCAGTGGGGTAAAGCACATGTTACTAGACAGTAGGGTGTCACATCAAACACATTTTGATGTCTAAAAAACTTCCCCAACAAATCTCTATGGCTAGCACAAATAATTTTGCTAAAATACTCAAGTGGTGAAAAAGGCTCATGACAACAAGTCAAGCCTATTTTCCACCATGATGCAAAAGTACCAGTGGGTGTTCCACTAGCAAAAATGCTCACCAAGAGGTTAATAAGCCTCTGGTCACTTTTATAAAAGTGCTCCAAACAAACAATCTAGCATCCAAAAACTCCTACTCATACTAGTAGAAAATTTAGGAAAAATACTAGACTAGTTTAGGCTACACTAGTTAATTTTATGCAAAAGTGTGCAATATAGCAGAGGAAAAATACTCCTCTAACCAGTACCATAATTGCTACTGGATTCCACAAAATAACATAAAAAACATAGCTAGGAAACAAGGAAAAACTATGCTTAAAAAGCTACACATGTGAGGAGATTAATTCCTAGTCATCCAAGTGTTATTCATGCTTTTATGCTACTTAAGAGGAAACCTATCAGAGGTGAAAACCCTAAGATAATAATGCCACAAGTACATTCCATCCTCTGGTTTTCCACACCAAAGATTCATATTTTTCCCTAGGGGAAAACAAGACAAAAAGCATACATGAATATCCTAGTGTGAAATCTAGTCCTTAAGCATTTCTATTTTAAACCTATTTCAAAAACAAGCACCAAGTATTTAGAGGTTCTATAACCAAAATAACAGTACCTAAATGGTACTAGTTTCATGAGAATTAATCTAGCAATAAGCCTAAAAAGCATTTAAAGATCTACTCAAAACATATATAAAAGAAACACATCTAGTGTGGGGGAAATAATGTTTCCACCAAAAATGCAATGAAACCAGTGGGTGTTCCACTAGCATATCAAAGCATTAAGAGGTCACAATGCCTCTGGTCCACTTGCTAAAAATTTAACAAAAGACTAAACAAGCTTCTAGTGCAATAACAATACTAGCAGAAAATAATAGGGTGCTTAAATAAGCAAGGCACTGCTACTCATGTTATTGTTTTCACACAAGTGAAAACTTTAGGGGTCAAGTACTCATAACAAACTTATCAAAATGCTACTGGACCTATGGATACAACCCAAAAATATGTGGTCACAAAACCACAAATATTAATACCAAAAATTCCCCACATGAGGGAATTTTTCCAAACATCCTCATAGTAATGATTAAGCTACTCATGCTTTTCTACCAACTCAAATGCAACATAGCAGAGGTGATAACAACACAAAATCAGTACCAATATGGTACTGGATACAATCAACAAATCCAAGTATTTGCACACCACTTCATCACCCAAAATCCCTATGCAAAATATTAACTAGAGATAAACATATGCTACTAACAAATATCATATTCCTTCTCCACTCAAGTCCACACAATCTAACATGCTAAAATAGCTAAGTAACACTTAGAAAACAAGTTCACACAACTTGTACATGCTAGAAAACAATATGGAAACACAAAAATAACTCACACAATTTAATTATCTAAAAATGCCAAAATGGCAGAAATAAGCAAAACAAGGATCTGTCCACCAAATTTTATGGGATGCTCTAAAAATTAAATCCTTCTAGGGTTGGATAGCCCTAAACATATACAAGACCATCCAGTTGAGTTTGCATCAAAATTCATCTTTAATTAATTTATAAAAATCACCAAAGTGCTCTCTGGTGTTTTACCAAATTGCATGCCATTTCAAAAATACATGGAATTTGGAAACGAGGTTAAATGCTACTGTTAGGAAATTTCAAGGGCTCTCCAATGCAATTGGCCTCACTTCATTCTGAGTTGTAAAATTAAAATGGTGCTCATTTTGGTGTTTCTGGTAGCTGTTACCAAAACATTTTTCATTTCAAATCCATCCATCCAAATGTAGATCTACAAAGTGGAGATGGTTCAAAATTAGTTGAGGTACCACTGTAAATTTTAGTTTGGTCAAATTCATATTTTAAGTTGCCTTTTTGAGCCAAAAGTAACCATGCAACAATCTGTGAAAAATAAATGGAAAATAAAGTGTTGTTGGGCCAGATCCAACTGCTGGGCCGTCCTGGATCTTCCTCACCGCGCGCGGATCCAGCCCGAGTCGCTGACTCGCGGGCCAGAGCGCCACAGTGGCATCCACGCGGGCACAGCCGGGCCCCACTGGCCAGTTTGACTCAAATGCGCGCGGGTCAAGGCAGCTGCGTCAGCGTTGCGTCACTCGCCGGCGGGAGCGTCTCCGGCGAGCTCGAATCCGTCGCATCCGTCCACCTATTCGCGAATAAAAGGTACCTACACGATGCTTACGACGAGGGGAACCAGGTGGGGTCTGTCTCGTTTCCCGGGAGTGGCCGGAGAGCGGCCGGCGACGAGGGCATGCGGCGGCCGGACAACACGCACGGAACGACGGCGATTTAGGGGGTTAGGGAAGGGGGAAAATGGTCGGGGGAATTCCCCTGCTCACCACGAACGTAGAGGAGGAGTCGGTGAGGTCGGAGAGGACGCGAGGGCGCGGGAATGGCTCGCCGGAGTCGCGTCGGGCTCGGGGAAGAACACGGACGGCGCGGGCACCACGCTGCGTTTCGGCTCGATCTCTTCGGCAGGGAGGACTAGGACGACGAGGCGGAGACATTAGGCACCACGGCAGCCGCCGGTGAGCTCCCATTTGGCCGAATCGACGGCGACCCAAAAACTAGGGTTTCGGTTGTGGCAAAAATATCTAAGAGAGAGAGTTTTTCCGAGGGGGAGAGAGAGAGGGGGCAGGTAGCAGCCACTCGGGGGGGTTTTATCTATCTAGGAGTCTTCTACTCGAAGGCAATGGAGCATGGGCCTCCATGCCCTCTGCTGCGTCATCTACAGGAGGAAGAAGAAGGTGTGACTAGGATTACATTTTGGTCCCTGGAGAATTACAAGTAGGTCCCTGTACTCTCAGAAAATGGATGTTTTCCCTAGGCAAACAAAGTTAAAATTTAATTTCCTTTTGCCCAAAATTCTAATTAGTTGAGATGCACAACATATATGAAAATTGGCTCAATTAGATAAACTTCATAATTCAAAGTTGTTCAAATTTGAATTCTGACATAAATGGACATTGAATTTATTAATCTACTTAGGAGCTTCCAAAAATGATAATTTTTGGCACACAATCCTTATTTGATGTGTTACTTATGTGGTAGAAAATTCAAGTCATTTAGAGTTACTTCATAGAACAAACTTGTTCAAATTTCAAAAAGGTGCTGTCAAGAAAACAGGGGTTTTTGGCAATTTAAATTATTCAAAAACTTGTGCCCTTTTGGTTTTCATCCTCATTTATGATATAGAGCATGTGGTATTTATTTCATGGCATTTGGGAAAAGTTTGTAGAACAAACTTGTTCAAAATCCCAAATGTTGCTGTGGAGAAAATTCATGTTTTCAGGGCTTTAATGGATTCAATTTTTGGTCTCCTCTTGTGTGTGTTCCTTATTTGATATAAGGAAGCAATGGTATGAATTTCAAATCATTTTAAGAAAGTTTCCAATAGTAACTTGTTTGAGTTTTCTGTTTCTGGAAATATTGGAATTTCTATTTAATAAAGCACTTGGCTTTTCTTTATCAATCCTTTGCCAAAATATTTATATGACTAGAGATAGCAAGTAAATGCTCTCTAATACTATTGTTTTTAATCTTGCAAGGTTGGAAAAACATTTGATAATATTTTGGTGAAGCATTTAAGAATGCCTCTTTTTCTGATAATCTTCTATGGAAATTTATTAAGTGTTTCCTCTTTCTTAATTTAGGTCTTGGAATAATATTCAACAAGTATGAGATTCATAAGATGTTTTTGGAAAACTCTTTGATCAATATTTACTTTAGAAAATATTGCCAAAGTCATTGGAACAATATGTTGAATATTTTTATCCCTGGAACAATATGTAGAATATTTTTAGTTCACTGCTTTGCTATCCTTTTAAGTTTGCAAGTTTATATAATTAGTTTGTTTGGTTGCACTTAAACAACCACAAACAAACACAACCAAGGTTTATTAGTCAAGCAATTAGCAAAACAACTATGTTAACATGTATTCCAAAATTGGGATGTGACAGGGTTGTCGTGGTGCTTGGGCCCGCTATGTCCGCGGCGGCGGAAGCGTTTCCTCCGCCCGCTGCGGATGCTGTGGCCTTTTCCGGCCCGCCGCCGGCATGCTTGGGCGACCCCAGCTGTGGATCTAGGTCGCCCAAAAGCTCGTCGATGGAGGCGCGAGCCGGTGAGGACGACGGATAGGCCATCTTTTTCGGTGGCGAGTGAGCGCTCCGGCGTGCAAAGAGCTCGTCGGGGCAAGGTCTCGTTCTTGCTCTCGTGCTCGCGTTTGCGTCAATGGCGTGGGCGGTGTGGAGTGAGGAAAGATTTCCGATGACGACGAGGACGGCTATTTATAGCCTGAAAACCTCTAGATACGCGCCAACGGCTCTTTTGACCGTTGGATGTTCGACGCGTGTCGCTCGCCGGAAAATCCGGGAAACGGAACGACAGAGGAATGATGGCTATCTCCTCGTTTCTCGTGAGAATCTGTCAGAGATACGTTGCAGGGTTTCCCGCGTGAAACCAAGCGGCGCTTGCGTCAGCGTGATTGAGGCGCTGATGTCACGAGTTCCTTTTCCGCGAAGGAGCGCGAGAAGAAAAGCCGGATTTTCATAGTTCCGAGTTTTATGTTACCATCTCCTTCAAAAGGAAAGAAGAAAGAATCAAGACTGCTGAATCAAGTTTTCCCGGACAAAATGTATTTGACGAAAGGCGGAGTTTCAGAGTTTTGATCCTTCCTGGGGGCTACTGTCGGATATATACTGAATAGGGGTATAGAAGATGGTAGACAAAAGAGCCGGACTACCAGGGTGGCCTACATGGTAATGGGCTTAGGTCCATTGGGCGGCCCAGTAGTCCGACGCGCAGAAGCCGGATTCTAGAAGAACCCGGATCACGGCCCACGTGATCTGGCTTGGAGGAGAAGACGGATTCCTTACTTTCCAAGTTACAAGTTAAACGTAGTCTTCTAGGTTTCTTGTTCTGTAAGCCCTAATCCGGCTATTATATAAAGCCGGACGGGAGATAGATTTCATAAGTTCTTTTAGTTCCAAGGTTCTAGGTTCAAGCTCAAGCTTTACGCAACTCGCCGGGACGTTCATCCTCGATGAGTAGCTGGATCTATTCCCTTACATTGTAACCTTATTATACGGGCTTTAGTCCCACATAGTGAGAAGTGCAGGAGTAGGTACGCCGTACTGTCGCGACGTACCGAACCTGGGTAAAATCCCGTGTTCTGTATTACTACGCTATCCCGTTACCCCACGTCTCTACCGTAGTCTCATGGCACCCCAGTCTATGAAAACTACTACGATGTCTCGACAGGAGGAGATGCAGTGGTAGGCGGGTGTCTGCCACAGGTGGGCAGGCAGCTGGGGCGGGCCCGCCGGTGGCTGCGGAGGCATCGGGGGCGCGTGCGGCGGCAGCTCCTACGGCTCCGGCGTCCATATGCCGCCGGTCCAGGGCCAGCTCATCCCGTACTCCAGGCCGGGGGGCAGCGGCTGTGGCGGCGACTGGTCCTCCGACGCCTCCAGCTTGGCGTTCATGGCCTGCCACCAAGGCGCAGGTGCTGGAGGGGGCGGCATGGCGTCGCCGTCGGCGGCGGCGGCGGCCAGAACCTGCTCCCAACGCTTGACCTCGTCCTCGACGAGGGAGCGGCGGGAGGCCTCGTAGGCTTCCTCCAAGACGGCCTGGAGCTCGGGGTCCGCCTCGTCCCCGACGATGTCCTCCAGGAGCCACAGCTCCGGCTCCCTGCCGGGCGGTGGCGCGGGGTAGTCGTCGACGCTCACCTCCTCCTGGGCCGTGGGGATGTAGGAGCGACGGCGCTGGTCGTGCTCCTGCTGGAACCAGGTGGCCCAGTAGGGGGAGCTGCGCGCGTACGCGCGGTCCCTGAGGAGGTGGGCCGGCAGGAGACGGCGCCTGCGTTCAATCTCCTCGCGCGTGGCCTCGCTGGTCGGGGGCGGCAGAACGGGGATGCGCTGCGGGTTCAGGTGCCAGCCGTCCGGAAGGTGGACGTCCGGCCAGAACACCGGTGTGGCGTGGTTCCAGTGCCACTCGGCCTCCTCCTTCCGCACGTAGCGGCGAAAGCGCTTGCCCGGCACGGCGCGGGGCGGCGGGCGCGCTGCCGGAGGTGGAGCGGGGACGTGCGGCTGCCCCCCAATGTGGACGCCTCCCGGACCGAAGCCGAAGGCCTCCGGCGGCGCGCGGGGGACGCCGGCGCCTCTCTGGCCGGCGCCGCTCGAGGACCCGGCCTCGTGCTCGTTCTTCGGGCGCTTGAACCAGCGGCGGGGCGAATTGGCGGCTAGGGTTGGGTGGGCTGGGGCACGGCCGGGGTGAATGGGGTGTACGGGCGGCGGGGGCCCTTTAAAAAGGACCCGGGGGGGCTGGCATGCCAACCGGCGGCCGGAACGTGGCAACGGTTGCAGGCGGCCATGAATGCGCGGGGAAGCAGAGGCGTGCCGTTTGTGGCCACGCGCGCGCGGGGAAGTGGAGGCGCGGGAAGACGAGGCGGCCAGTGGGACCTTTGACCGCGCGTGGCTGTGGTCTTACTTTAAGGGACCGGGCGAGCCAGCCAGTAGGTCGCTGGCTAGTGGCCCCTTTGACCCCCGCGTGGCCAGTGGCCTCTTTGACCGAATGTAGCCAGTGGGCTTAATAAAAGACGCGGGCCAGTCAGCCCTTTGACCAAAATGTGGCCACTGGGCTTAATTAAATACGTGGGCCAGTGGACGCGGTTGGGGAAGGGGAGGCCGGTTGGGGATTGCGAGACAGCAGCGGAAAATTGGAAAAAAAACGAAAAAACCTGCCGCGGCAGAAAAAGTGGTCGCAGTACAGCTTTTTCAGAGAAGGTATCCATCCCGGTTCCTAACACGAACCGGGACGAACTCACTGGCCAGGTTCGCCACGTGGGCCATCCCTACCATCCCGGGTCCTGGCACAACCGCGACCAATAGGGGAGGGCCATTTGTCCCGGCTGGCCCATCCCGGTTGCACAACCGAGACAAATGGGCCTTACCAACCGGGACTAATGCCCCTGTTTCCACTAGTGACAGGAATCTGGCGATACGCCGACGGCCAGAAGCGCCGGGATGTTCCCGTTCCGGCGTGTGTCAAAGCAGCAACGACTCGACCATCGTGTGTCCAACATCTCGGATCGCCGGGACATGGCCATGCCTTATCCCACCTGACGTTTGTCGCTGAGCGTGGAAGGATCACATTGGTGAGACAGGCCGGGCCATATCATTCACGCTCACCGGAAACTATGTCAGTCGCCGGATGAACTCATGTCCCACTTTGCCTCCTTCCGCTCCGTCTACTCGCCGGCTACCGACTCCTCCATGCGTCACCCGTCCATCGGCGCCATTGTGGCTGGCTGCATCCGTCTTCTTTAACGCGTAGGGTCCACCTCCAAGAAGCAATACCTATGGCACGAGCCAGAAAATGGCTGCGATGCCACAACCATCCAGAAAAAACTTCTTTAAATTTCTTTCAATTCTACATCATGCCTATGTTTTGGGAACATTGAGCATAAATTCAATTGGGTATCTTCGCAACCAGCATACAACGGAGTTTTCGAGTTTAACTCCGGTTGCGCCAGGCTAGATTCCTCTCTAAAAACAACTCGGGCGTTAGTAGTCTTCCTTTGAAACGGGTCTCGAACATGAGAGTCCTACACAACTTAGCAATTGGGAAGCCTGCGACGTGATCGCGTCTTCTCCACCTGACACTTCTCCATGTCCGGACTCTTCTCCATGTCCGGGCATCTCTTCGTTCTATTCTTCTTTGGGCTCCTGGTCATTATGCTCTTCCACTTCATTATTTTATGTCACATCATCGACGTCCACGTCATCTTTACTTATCCACCGAGTGTAGCCATCCATGAAACCATACATGAGCAGGTGCACGTTCAAGTGGCCGCCAACAAGGGGTCGACCAACTTCACTTTTTTGCAACTTCAACACGGACATCTTATCTCTTTGCGCTTATTCTGAAGCATGTCCGTCACTGTGTGTGCTCAATATTTTTTCCACGGTACTTCCATCTACTACAATGATAATACGTAAAGTATAATGGGGACAATTGAGTAGCAGCATCAAAGGAAAATAAAAAAATTCGGCATGATCTTTCTAATAAAAAGAACATATTGAGTGTGAAAATTTGCAGGAACGGAAATAAATCGATATTCCGGCAAAACATATGCTACTCATTATCATGCACATATACACATAATCATCATTACCATCATCATCACATATATACACATCATCATCATGCACAGATATATACATCGCCTATATTAACCACATTTCTACAAAACTTTGATCTTGAAAGCAGTGAGGCAGCTTAAATTACTAGATCTAGCGAGTGGAGGGGTGATTAAGAAAAGAGATATGAAGAGAGAGACTGATAATAGAGGGAGGAGAGAAAGAGTGAGAGTGGATAGGAGAGAGAGTGAGTGAGTGGACATTTAGTGGAGTCTAGCTAGCTAGCCATTGTTGTTTTATGGTGATCCAAATTCATAAGAAGATAAAGGAAAGTTTGGCCTCCGCGCCGGAGGCTTAGGGCTGAGTTGTTACCGAGTCGGAGTTGGATTACTGTTACCGACCTAGTTAGGTCAGGACCGCCTTTTATATACCTCTTGTAAGCCGCCGCACGGGATAAGACACACATTGTAAACCCCGACGCGATTGTAACCTCACCCGAATATAGTGAAGTATTGCTGGCTGGCGCCCGTGGTTTTTTCTCTTCCTTGTTGGAAGGGTTTTCCACGTTAAAATCTCGTGTCCCCGTTGGTTTGATCTTGTTCAACTTCATCGTTGTTTTGCTATTGCGTGTAACAAGTGGTATCAGAGCCCTGTTTTAGATCAGGGATTCGCGATGGCATCGATGAAGTTTGATCTACCGTTGCTGGACTACAAGACGAGGTTTTCTCTGTGGCAAGTAAAGATGTGTGCGGTTCTGTCGCAAGCATCGGATCTTGATGAGGCGCTGGATTCTTTTGGGAATAAGGAAGCGCGGGAGTGGACTGCTGAGGAGAAGTGCAAAGATCGCAAGGCTTTGTCGTTGATTCAACTGCATCTGCCTACTGACATATTGCAAGAAGTGCTGTTGGAGAAATCCGCGGCTGCATTGTGGGTCAAGCTGGAATCGATCTGCATGTCAAAAGATCTCACCAGCAAGATGCACGTAAAGATGAAGTTGTTCTCACTCAAGATGCAAGATGGTGGTTCTGTCATGAGCCACTTGTCGATCTTTAAGGAGACCGTGTCCGACCTAGTGTCGATGGAGGTAAAATATGAGGATGAAGATTTAGCTCTTCTGTTGTTATGTTCATTGCCTAGCTCTTTTACAAACCTGCGTGATACCATACTGTTAAGCCGCGATGAACTAACTCTCGCGGAAGTTTGTGAGGCCCTGCAGATCAGGGAAAAGATGAAAGTTATGGTGCAGTCTAACACATCGTCTTCCAAAGGCGATGCATTGCAGGTACGAGGTAGACCTGAGCAGCGAGATAACAACTACAACAACAACAACAGAGATAAGAGCAGGGACCGTTCAAAGTCCAAAGGACGAGACAAGTTCTGCAGGTACTGTAAGAAAAGCAATCACACCATTGATGATTGCTGGAAGGTACATAACAAGGAGAAAAGGAACGACACATACCAACCGAAAAATAAATCTGACGGTAATGGTAATGGTACTGGTAATGCTGCTGTTGTTGCTGCTGATAATAGTTCAGATGGTGAATGCTTAGCTGTTTTTGCTGCATGTGTTACCCGTGATGATGAGTGGATTCTTGATACTGCTTGTTCGTTTCATATTTGCTGTAACAAAGATTGGTTCAGTTCTTATGAAGCTGTGCAGACTGGAGATTTTGTGCGTGTGGGGAATGACAACAAATGTCACATTGTTCGTGTTGGAGTCACATTGTTCGTGTTGGATCTTTTCAGATCATGACCCATGGAGGGATGACATGTACATTGATGGGAGTGACACACATACCATCTATGGCGAGAAATTTGATCTCGCTGAGTACCCTTGATTGTGACGGGTACAAATATGCCGGAGGGGATAAACGCCTGAAGGTAT
This sequence comes from Alopecurus myosuroides, assembly GCA_028641055.1. Classification (NCBI taxonomy): domain Eukaryota; kingdom Viridiplantae; phylum Streptophyta; class Magnoliopsida; order Poales; family Poaceae; genus Alopecurus; species Alopecurus myosuroides. The sequence goes on along the minus strand of CM054057.1, from coordinate 41,250,043 downwards.
CACTAGTAGAAAAATGCCTATCTGTGGCGCACCATTTTGGCATTCTGTGGCGCACCTAGGGGCCAGAGGGGTGCGCCACAGAATACCCGCCACTATTTTTTTTTCTGTGGCGCACCTCAGCCGTGCGCCACGGAAATTTGCAATTCTGTGGCGCACCAAGTAGGGGTGCGCCACAGTTTTTTTTTAATTTCAAAAAAAAAGGCGGCCAGATCTGGCCGCGGGAATTTTTCGAAATTTCAAAATTTCGCCGGATCTCGTCAGATGCTCGCCGGAGTTGGTGGGTGGAGGATGGGGGTCACCGGAGTTGGTGGGGAGGAGAAGGAGAAGCTCGCCGGAGGTGGTGGTGGTGGTGGTGGTGGTGGAGGAGGAGGAGGAGGAGGAGGAGGAAGAGGAGGAGGGGTGGTGGTGGAGGAGGAGGAGGAGGAGAGGTGGTGGTGGAGGAGGAGAAGGAGCTCGCCAGAGGTGGTGGTGGTGGAGGAGGAGGAGGAGCTCGCCGGAGTTGGTGGTGGTGGAGGAGGAGTGGTGGTGGTGGTGGTGGTGGTGGTGGTGGAGGAGGAGAGGTGGAGTAGTAGGTGGAGGAGAGGAGAGAAGTGGAGAGGTAGAAGAGAGAAGGGAAGATGAGGAAGTGGAGGAGAAGTGGAGAGGAGAAGGGAAGAAGAGGATGGAAGGAGGGTAGAAGAGGAGAAGGGAAAGAAGAGGAAGAATAGGAGGGGAGGAGGCAGGATTTCGAATCCTGCCTCCACAATTCCGTGGCGCACCAAATTAAGGGGTGTGCCACAGAATTTTTTTTTCTTTTTTTTTATTTTCTAGTCAAAATCTTCAAATGGCCATAACTTTTGTTCCTTTTGGAATTTGGCGTTTCTAAAAAAAGCTCACAGGCCAAAGGCCAGTGAGGTTGGGTTCCTTTTTTTCTCTAGTTTTTTTTGGTATCTTGATCTTTTTTTTCGACATTGTATGCAAAAGTTATGCCCATTTTACTTTTTTTAACAAACTTTTGCTCAGAAAGTCGAAATTCATATTTCAAAATTTGATAAAAAAAGTAGACTTAAAACTCTCCGTGCATCTATAAGGGATTTATTTTTTGAATCTTTTTAGACCGGCAACTCTTCCGTCAAAACTAGAAAAGGCGTTCCCGGGGGGGGGGGGGTGTGGAGAGAAGAAAAAAAATCTGTGGCTCCACGTGATGGAGGGATAATAACCCGGTAGGCCAACTCCAAGGTGTAATTCGGCCCCGAGGACGCTGCGCGAGATCCGGCTGAGGATAAAAGAACTTCTAGAAGGCCCAAGATTGTAGGCCTCGTAACCCGGATTGTGGGTTACGGTAAGGAAAGTTAGGGTTTAATATGCAGTGACCGGGTAGGACTCAAGATGCGCCTTGGAGGGCAAGCCAACGGGTCCGGGTGCTTTATAAACCCGCCCCTAGGTCTAGTTAGGAGAGATCCAAGAGTTCTAGCAATATCGCTTGATATCGAGCATCCAGTGTAACACGAGAGTTGAGTTAATATATCAAGATCGGAGATTCGGCGACTTGATTGCCGGCTACCAGATCGAGTTCCATCATGTTTTCCTCCGAGCTAAACCCTCTCCCAAACGCCTGTGTCGTCTTGCCCCAAGATCAGTTACCCCCGGTAACGTCTGCCGTGATTATCCCACGATAGTTGGCGCCCACCGTGGGGCCTGCGTCCAAAGGTGTTTACATCACGGGAGAAGCTCGGAAGAGCATGGAGAATCTAGTCATCGGCGATATCTACATCGACCGCGAAGGAGAGAAGATGGTGGACGATTCCGGCTGGGGGCCAGAGTCGGATCACCTTGAATCCGGATCTATAATGACAATCGGCCAGATCAGCGTCTTCATCGGTATGGTACGTACTTCCGGTTCGATCCCTGACGACTTTGGGGTTGATTCTATGTCAGGGAAGACCAGCTATATCCAATCAGATGGAGAAGAATCAGTTGGGACAACAAACCCGACAGAAGAGCCCACCACGAAGTGGGAAAAGCCGGAGGAGCCGGCATGGACCCCACGTGGCCGGATCGAGAAAGAAGATGATACCGAATCTATCCTGCATCTACTGGAGAACCGGTTGACGGAGAGTCGGCATCGGTTACCAGTCAAGCGCCAGAAAACGAGTTACACGCGAACACGTTTGGATTCCTAGCAAACCGCACACCAGGAGCGGGTCCTTCCAATCCACAACATCCGGCCCTGTTCGACAACAATCTGATCCTAGATCCGACAGTTCTCGCCACAGTTATCACTCCAGAGAACGCGGCGGAACGTGTTAGGGATTTGGACGTAGCCCGTCGTGCATTGGAGCAGCAGAGAAGGCAAGTAGAAGCAGAAAGACAAGGGATGGCCACGCGACAACGCGAGCTGGATGCACTGGAAACCCGGCTCCGAGAGGAAACGACTAGAATACATCAAAGGCACCAAACCAGATTGCCAGCATTGGGAGGAGTCATAAACCCGGCTGCGCTATTTATCACGCCTCAGGATCAGCCGATCCCAGCGGCAAATCAAGGAACCGCCCCCCAGCCGACAACCGGAGGAGTACAATCGGTAGACACGCAGGCCGGGTTACCCGTACCACAGACTGGAGTTACTACCGGCAATACTGTACCACCACCACCACCACCACCACCACCATCACTATTTCGCACACCAGCGGGTCATTACAACAATCCCATGGACAACGTATACGCGGCAACTCTTGCACTGAATCAAATCCCCGTGAGAGAGTCACCCCATGCAGAGGAGACCCGGCGGGCGATAGATATGCTGCGCACTGCGGTGACACAACAGGTTAATTACCCGGATCACAGAAGTGGAATGCATGGGACACCACATGTCAGCCAACAGCAAGGTAATGCCGGCAATATCCAGACAAGTTCGGCACGGCGGAGGGAAGAGCAGAAGCAAATGCCGCCTCCTCCACACATTCAGGCAGTACCAGCAGCATCAGCAGCACAGGCCATCGTGGACAGTTCCAGAGCCAGGAGAGCCATGGCCGGGTCTGCGGTACATGGGATACCAGCAGTACCGCGTCCAGCTGTACCCCCTGCAGGATCACACGTTTCCCGAGTAAGACCAGCTTCGACCATTCTTGCAGGACCTAAGTGTCTTTCAGATAGCATCAGGGCTGAGCCTTACCCGGAAAAATTCAAAGAACCGGGTAAAGTAGTGAATTATGAGCCGACTATGGATCCGGAAACATGGTTGAGCAGCTATGAGATGGCCATGTCAATTCGCAATGCGTCCGAGAATCTTCAAGCCAAATTCATGTATTTGATGATGTCAGAGGGAGCAGCAAAGTTATGGTTCACCAATCTACCGGAAGGATCTATCAAATCATGGGGAGAATTGAAAAGTGCGTTTATCAAGCACTTTCACGGGACGTGCAGAAAATTATTCACTATTGATGACCTAGAGCGGTGCGTTCAGAAGAAGGGAGAATCGGCGCGCAGCTGGGTGCGCCGGGTTATGGAAATACTTCATTCATCTACAGATATTCAGCCGAAGGATGCGCTGCAAGCTATGGCAAAGACCTGCAAATACACACCTTTAGTACAAAAGTTAACTCGCATGAAATCTAGTCGGAATGCTTCAAAGGTTACGATGGGAGAACTGAAGGATGCATGCAACAAACATGCCGCAACGGACACTACGGAAGAGGAAACTGACGATAAAAAAGCAAAAGTAAACACAAGTAATAATGGAAGAACCGGCAATGGATCAGCGCCGGGTAACAACGGAAACAGCCAGAACAAACGCCCGTTTGAGGGAGGCTCCGAGTTTGTCGCCAACACTGAAGCCGGATCTTCAAGACCCAGGGCAGAAGGAAATTTCAATACTGGAAATCACAGTGGAGGAAACTATCAAGGGCCACCAAGGCCGAGTAACAATTGGGACATCTTCAGAATGGCATGCCCGAAGCACAGCAGGAACGGTAGGCCAGCTAACCACTCCTTGGAGCAGTGCGCCGACCTACAGAGGTGGAAGAATGAGGAAGTGAACAGAGCCATGCGAGGTGCAGGTCGGGCAGGAGGACCGGGTCCAGGTGGAAACCCGGGCAACGGCCCACCCCCAGCTGGTAACCCGGCAGCCGGAAATCAAGGTAACAACCAAGGGGGAACTCGAGGTTTCCAGGCCAACCCCAAGCAGTTGGGTCAATATCAGGTGCATACTACAGGAAGTTCCAACAAGGACAAGAAGATACTGAAACAGGCGGTAAACTCGGTGTCTTCGGCTGTTCTAAGATACCTGAGGTGGTCAGAACAGGACGTAACATGGAGCAGAAGGGATCACCCGGAAAGAATAGAACACCCGGGAGTCTTGGCATTAGTAGTTGCACCACAGGTCAATGGTTATGAGTTGAAAAAGGTCCTGATGGACGGTGGAAGTAGCATCAATATACTATATTGGGAAACCTTTCTACGCATGGGTCTCAAGGAGTCTCAGCTACAAAAAATTTCAACAATTTTTCATGGGATAGTGTCGGGTCATTCAGCGTGCCCCGAAGGAAAAATCGCATTGGAAGTAGCTTTTGGGGAATCAAAGGACAATTATCGAGTTGAGTGGCTCACTTTCGAGGTGGTCAAGTTGCGCAGTCCTTATCACGCGCTGTTCGGAAGACCGGCTTATGCTAAATTCATGGCTAGGCCGTGTTACGTGTACCTACAGCTAAAAATCCCGGGTCCTAAACAGACCATCACCATACATGGAAGCCGGGACATAGCGGCTGAGTGCGATGAAGGAGATGCAGCAATGGCTGAACAAGCTTGTAGAAAAGAGGAACTCAAATATTACCGGGCTCAAGCAGACTCGGATGACAGAACAGCCCTGAAAAAGCCGAGTACTGAAGGCGAAAGGGCAAAACTCAAGGTAGCACGAGATACCAAGATGGTGGCTTTCATAAAGGGTGATTCCCTCAAACAATCCACCACAAGAGAAGAAATTGCGCAGCCGTTCACAACCAGCCGCATCATGGAAACGCCTTATCCGGATTGGCTGGCAAACCCGGTACTCATAGTAAAAAAGATCAACAAGTGGAGAATGTGTATCGATTATGACAGTTCCGGACAGATTCCCAAGGAGAACTAAACAATGTAACGGGCAGCAGGTTTCAGACGCACTCTTTTCCTATCTAGGGTACCTAAGGGGACTGGAAGGTTTTTAATGAGGCGGCCTGCCGACCCAAAACTTTCTCGTATCAATAAAGAGATGGTTATCAAGTCTTATTTTATGATCTTCACTCCGGTTACAGATAAGTATTATTTATCGCTACCAGTACATCAGTATCATCAAGTATGTTGCATATATATAGGTCTTGAGGGCTGATTGCTTGAATAGCACAGTTACAAACTCAAAGACCCGGCCTTGATGCCTATGAGTTATAAGGGCCGATTACTCGCAAACGAGTACGGCTGCAATCTTATAACCGGACAAAGGAGCCAAATTTTCTTGACTTTTCTTACTTAAGCTCGATGTGACTCGCACTAAAGTGGCATGATTTGCTCACTTACGATTACAATCAGCCATGAAGCCCAATGGGACTTGCCTGACCCTGTTTTCGTATAGATGTAACAACATGATATCCACGCGAAAGCCGGCTTATAGTACAAGATTGTCAAAAGGGTCATCTAAACCACAAGTTATGCAGAGTATAAGGCTAATAGCTGGAAACTCAACGTTTATCAAGCATAACTTCAATACTCACGTGAAACGGCTCTAGGGCTTGGGCTTAGTAGAAACAATTTGTTCTCTGGAAAAGACCACACATCCCAGACTCGGATTTCGGGCCTTGGGGACTGGGGATTTTGAAACAGAAACAAGTTGTTACTAAGCTCAAAAAACCCTAACATCCGAGTCTTGGGGAGTTGGGGACTTAGAGAAAAGTCCGCCTGTCAGAACCCACGATGCTCGGAAACCGAGTCTCACAAAAGGAACAATAAGGAAAGCCGGATATCGAGAATAAGCTAAAAAACCAGATAAATATCAAGTTCATCCAGAGGCCAGAAGAGGCACGAGGTATATCAAGGAATTAAAGTACGTTACAAATCTTGGTACTAGTATCAAAGGTGCATAGGTGCGCCGACAAAAGAATATCTGTCTCGAACAAGAGCAGCGAAACGACCAAGGTATCGTGATAGCATTTGTTTACTCGGCTTCTTGAGTAGGGTCCACACCCTTGCCCTTGCCCTCCGGGTCTTGGTCCTGGGCTTGCTCCGCAGCTCTCCCGGCATCGTCACCCGGATTCTTCGCATCAGGACGGACAGGCGGGAGGACAGCCGGTGTAGAGGTGGTTGGCTCTGATCCCAACTCGGCCTCCCTCTTCGCAGTTTCTTCCCTCTTCCTGGCCGAATCGGCAGCCCATTTCTCCAAAATGTCCAAGGGTGGGGGTGCTTCCTCCTTCACGATTTTTCCTTCAGCATCGTACGAACTCATAAGCGTACCCAGATCCATACTATCGGCCAAAGTAGTTGCCGAGTGACGCACTGCGGATTGTACGGCCTTGAAGTCCTTGGGCCCAAACTTGGAGTCGTCTGCTTTGAATTCTGGAAACCCGGATATCACTTTTGCCGGCTCAAGCTTAGGAAAATAAGCCTTCGCCAGCGCAAAGGCCCGGGTCATACCAATCCGGCATGCCGAGCGTTTCCAGATCTCGATCCATGCAGGCACAGTGGAGCAAGCTTGGATACGATTTTCCTCACCCGGATATACCTCAGTAGGCCACTTCACGGCATCTAATATATACTTGGTGCCGGCAAAGAAAGTCCGGAGCACAGTCTTTAAAGTTTTAGCCTTTGCAACAGCATCTTCTTCTGGGGTTGCAAGGTTAGCACCTGCAGTTGAAACAAAGAAAGGCCATATCAGTAATTCCGAGTATCATGTAACAAAATAGAGGCGTGAAAGCAGTCAGCAGCAAGAAACTTACTAAGCAAGATACGATAAGTATCAGTAACTTGCTCCGACAACTTTTTCAGTGCGGTTCGAGTAGTGGTACACCTTTTCTTATATTTGGAAACGTTTTTCTTTGAAGTTTCCACTTCATCCTCAAGGGCCTCCCTCCGCTTTACCTCGGCAAGAAGCAGTTGCTCGGTCTTGAGCAAAAGTTCGTCAGACCGGGTGGCCTGTGCCTGTGAGAAACCAAAGTATGAGAATTAGTCGGGTATCATGGCAAAGTCGATTATCGCGCAGAATACCGAGCACAATTTCAACAAATTATACTCGGCACTTGGGGACTAGATGGATAAGAAGATATATTAGGTAACATTACCTGGTGCTCCGCTGCCATGCGCTCTAGCACATCTCTCTCCGAGGCCTTCATAGCAAGGAGAGTTCTCATCATCTGGTCAAAAGTATCATTGCCCAAATGGGAAGACCCGGGATCTTGGGGACTTGGAGAAGGGGCTCTCTTCTTGAAAGAGGGTATACGGGTCGTCCGAGTATTGGAGTCTGGTGCCCCTCCTCCCGTGCCCAAGCCCGCAGTTTCTTCCTCCTCGAGTACGTGCGAGGCTACGGGATACTCGGCCTTTCGGTCGGCTGGGTTTATTGGTGGCACTTGTTGTCCTTCTCCACCAGCTGCGGCATGCATATCATCAGTCAGGTTTTCCATATCCGGGTCATCGGTCTCCATATCTTCTTGGTCGCTAACAGTGACCGCGGCTCTATGGACAATGTAAGCAGGCAGTTAGCATATAACTGGAAAAAAGTGATGAAAAGGTGATAAAGCATCAGGAAGGGAACTTTACCCGGGATTCACCACGAAGTCCGAGGGCAGCTCACTGCTGGACCCGGATGAAGCTGAAAAACATCAAGCAAGACATAGGATTATCCTGTAAGGGGATGGGTCAGAAAGGCTTTGATACCCAAGAAGGAATTAGTCAAATACCAGCGCGTTGAGCCGGAGACGACGAAATGCCCGGATTAAGAGCGCCATCACCCGGAAAGTTCCGAGTCACCCGACGCTTGGTCACGAGCGGTTCCTTCAAATATGACCAAGTGGATAATTTCCGGTTTAGCTCGTGCATGTTATCAAAGAAATATGGTTTAGAGGCAAGGAAAAGGTATGGAACCTTGAAGACGACCCCTTGGGGTTTTCTCTTTGCTCCGACCTTGACTGTTGGCTCATCGTCGTCCTCGTCACTCGCTGATTCCACCTTGCCTTCAGTTTCTTCTTCGTCGTCCTTCTCTTCTTGTTCTGAAAGTTATCAGGATTTACAATCGGAAAATGAAGAACGAACAACAGCGATTTCAAAAAAGCTAAGTGAAATTCGGAATGTACCTTCATCCGAGTTAACGGCGCCTTCTTTCTCCTCTGGAGTTTCAGAGCTAGGAGGAGTTTCAATTTTCCAAAAGGGATCATCGGCCTGAGATGAAGATATAAGAATAAGGGTTATTAGCCATATCGAGTGGAAAGTGTGAAGATAAAGATATGAAAGCCGAGTCTTTACCTTGGGGGCCGGGTTCTCACGCGTGAAGGGTTCTAACCCGGTTATATTCCGGATTACCTCCAACTTCTCTGTCAAGAAGCTCTTGATAGTCTTGTTGGCTCCAGCTGCAAAGCTATGGGTGGAGTATCGGAGCGAGTCCGTGGTGTGTCCCGAATATTCGCACATTAACTTAGTGCGGATGGAATTGGGTTGGATCCGGAAATCGACCCAAGTTTTCACCAGGTTAAGCCCAATGAGACCTTGGGCCGAAAGAACAGAGATTTTGGCTAATAAAGGCCGGATTGCCTCCCTGTCCGAGTCAGGGGCAAAGGCGTTGAAGGTCTCGGAGATATCGAGAAGGCCCTCCGAGTAACCCGGCAGTTTCTTTTGGCCGGGTGGGGAGGTGTCTCGGCAATAGAAATATGAGAGTTGCCAGTGTTTGACGTGGGAGTTGAGAGTGAGAGGTGGCATCAGAGAATTCTTGCGGCGCTGGATAGAGACCCCGCCGCAAGCGAGAAGTGCCCCATCACCGCTTTCGCGGCACGGTTTGCACTGAAAAAGTTCGATAAAAAGAGCCAAACTTGGCGGTGTGCACAAGTATGACTCGGAAAGAACGATGAAATGGGAAATATTTAACACAGAGTTAGGCCCTATGTCAAATATTTGGAGGCCATAGTGGCTCAAAATGTCTCGAAAGAAAGGGTGACCCGGAGGACGGAACCCCCGGGTCACGTGCTCCACAAAGCATATTACCTCATCGTCCGCGGGCGTAGGCCGGGTCTCGTTGCCCGGCACCCTCCAGTGGATTTCCTTTTGAGGGGGTAGAACCCCTAACTCGGCCAGTTCTTCTAACTTGGCCTTCGTAACCGTGGATCGCGCCCAATTGGCGGATATGGAGCTGGTGGTCTTGGCCTTGGCCGGTGTTTTCCCCTGCTTCTTGGGAGCCATGGGATTGACCTGCAAAGCACGAGGTAGAAGGGTACAAGGAATAAGACTCGGAAGCCATGACTTGTCTGAGTATTGACGAGTGATATCAAGATAACATGGAAGCTAAGTATTATCCGGGTATCGTTTTGTGGAGCGAGATTACAAGTTATCCGGGTATCAAGTATCATTATGAAGATTATGGGGAGCTTATGTACTGAAAGGTGTTTGAAGAAGTTGGGTGGTTGCCCATGTATATACTGTAAGCAAAAGAGCCGGAAAAAGAAGATTTTCCGGGTAACAGAGTCAGGAGCGGAAAATTTGGGCAGCCCGAGCCTAGATTGGAGATTCCATTTCTAGATTTGTGGTGAAATTAGTGACTATGGGCAGTAGGTGAGTAAAGTGAAGTCTATATTCAATCCGTTGGGTGAGTTAGAATGAATTCGAGCGACCTAATTCGGTGTGACCAGAAAAATGACCGGCGGGTTGACTTAGATCTAATCTGAAGTAAATCGAGAAAATTGCAAGCACAAGTTGATAGATATGAGAGACTTACTGGAGGAGATCGAAGTAAAGCCCGACGGAGGCAAATAGCACAAGCTTGGTGTCCCTTTGCGATTCCCGGCGGAAAGGTCGGGGGTGCGGCGGCGGATCTTGGCGGCGGCACGGGGCGAACCGTGGCGGAGCGCAACCGGCGGCGGATTGGCTCTGGTGATGCGCGTGAGGTCTCCGTGGCGATGCTCTGTGAGCCTGGGTGCGGAGGCGAGGAGGAAGAAAAAAGGGGGGAAATGAGCCGTTGGGGTTGGATTTTCTCCTATGTGCCTATTTATAAGGGTGTGGGCGGCTAAACCTAGCTCAACGGTTGGCCGCCGGAAATTTCGGGTTAAACGGCTATTTGCCTGGATTCTGTGGGGTGTGCTTTGAGTGATAAACGAGATATCCGGACGGAAATAAGAATGAGATCTTCTCCGCAATATTAGGGTCAATTATCGAGTAAAGTTAGCCGGATCTTTAACATTCTTATCAGGGTGTTGACCCGGAGAGACAAGTAAAGACTTGGAGAAAGCCGGGTTACTATATGGCCACCGTGGAGTTAGGCCTAGCTACTTATCAAAGCTAATTAACCCTGCCTCCATTGAACTTGTAAGTTTGATAAATTTGCAGGGAATAGCACGCGCTTCAAAGAGGATCCTATGAAGCCCAAGCTATTCTGGGGACTACTGATGGAGGGATAATAACCCGGTAGGCCAACTCCAAGGTGTAATTCGGCCCCGAGGACGCTGCGCGAGATCCGGCTGAGGATAAAAGAACTTCTAGAAGGCCCAAGATTGTAGGCCTCGTAACCCGGATTGTGGGTTACGGTAAGGAAAGATAGGGTTTAATATGCAGTGACCGGGTAGGACTCAAGATGCGCCTTGGAGGGCAAACCAAGGGGTCCGGGTGCTTTATAAACCCGCCCCTAGGTCTAGTTAGGAGAGATCCAAGAGTTCTAGCAATATCGCTTGATATCGAGCATCCAGTGTAACACGAGAGTTGAGTTAATATATCGAGATCGGAGACTCGGCGACTTGATTGCCGGCTACCAGATCGAGTTCCATCATGTTTTCCTCCGAGCTAAACCCTCTCCCAAACGCCTGTGTCGTCTTGCCCCAAGATCAGTTACCCCCGGTAACGTCTGCCGTGATTATCCCACGACACCACGTGTGGTTGGTGCGCCACAGAAATGTTGGATTCTGTGGCGCACCAATGCCCGTGCGCCATAGAATTCCCTATTTCTGTGGCGCACCAGATTACGTGCGCCACAGAAATGCTTGCCTGCAATGGTTGAGGCGGGCCCCCGTCCAGTTTCTGTGGCGCACCCTTCCTCCGTGCGCCACAGAATACGGCATTTCTGTGGCGCATACTTTGACGTGCGCCACAAAACTAAATTTCTATGGCGCACTACACTCTGGTGCGCCACAGAAAGCCTTCCAAAGAAAGGCAGTTTCCTACTAGTGTATCAAAAGGTTCTCTCATTGTTATGATTGGTGATATGAATTCTGCCAAATTATATATCCTTCGAGGTAGCACTTTGTCTGGTACTGCTGCTGTTATTACTAACTAGCACAGTGGCCCTCGCAAATGCGAGGGAATTATCTTTAGTGTGTTCGAAAATGTTACGCGTCGATCCTTTTTTTATATTATGTGCTACTGTTTACTTCCTTTTACATTTCTAAAGGTATGTTTCTGACATTATGGCTCCTTCGATTCATTGGATAGGAAAAGTATAGAAATAGGAAACTTGTAGAATTGGTATGACATGGCTAAATGAATCCTATGAGAACAGGAATTTCCTTTGATTGTGTGAAGGAATTTTTTCATGAGGTTGGACCTCATGTTCTTCCTATAGGATTTGTACTACAAAATTTCTATGGAAATATTTCCTATATGATGTGATCCTATGAATCAAACAATCAACATAGAAAATTTTTCATATAGGATTCAATCCTACCAAAATCCTATGTCATTCCTATGAATCAAAGAGTCCCTTACGCTGTCACTACCCGAAATCCGTTGTTTGCCAAGTGACGGCTCCTTTGCTGAGTACATCCTATTGGGCACTCAGCAATGCGGTTCTATGTCAAGAGAAATAAAAAAAATACACTCGTTGAAGTTTATAATTGTAAAAAAACACATGTGCCATGCCTCCATGTTTGCTTTAAGTTTTTGGGCCTATGTTTTTTGTCGGTGTGATTTTCTAGAATGTTTTTGTTGTTTCCTTTTTAACTATGTTATAGACTTTTGCCCAAGATAAATACGTTCTTTTTTCTCCCACCCATTGTCGATTTCTCTCTCTTCCTCTTTCTTTCCCGCCATGACTCTTTTCCGCACTCTCTGAAAGAAAAGGTAGAAGGTAGATGACGCAAGGAATACGAACCATGACTTCGTAGGTTGTTTCTCGTCAAATAATGTAACGCGACTGCAATTCTTTTTGTTAGTCCTCTTATAGAATATTTTGCCTCAGCGCCTTGCATTATGGACATGATATGAAGTACTCTATTTGTTTTTGTTAAATTGTGCATGTGTAAGAGAAGGTAAATTATTTTGTTTAGGTTCCCTGGTCTTCGAAGAAATTAATGAGAGACATTTAAAAAGAACCCTTTATTAAGAAAAAGATTTTTTTTCTTAACCATGAAGGGAGATATTAACGACATCATAGAGATTTGATTGTAAGAATTTGCAGTTTTTACGACACGATGATGTATCTGATTTTGTTCGATTAATTTGTCTTCAACAAATTTATAGATATTTATATCTAAGTATATAACCCAATATTTTTAGATTTATTACAACCGCATATGTACTTAGCGCGGAGAATCACATCACTAAGCCCTCGTTTAGATTCCTGTTTTGTAGTTAGGTTCGTTGGTCTTCAGCGAAATCAGTTTGAGACATTTAAAGAACCCTTTGTTGAGATTTCTTTTCCTTGACCATGTAGAGAGAGATTAACAATGTCGGAGGGGTTTGATTGTATCAATTGGACAAGCTGATGTATCTGAATTTCTTAGATTATTTTTTCTTCAATGAATTTATGGATAATCAAATCTATGTCTATGACGCAAGATTCATAGATTTATTTCAACCGTATCTCTGTTTAGCGTGAAGAATTAGAACACTAAGCCCTCGCTTGGATTCGTGTTTTTAAATTAGAACAGAGGAAAATTTTAACAGACCTCCTACGGAAAATATATAGTGGAAAAGGAGTGGGGACATACAGAGCTGAGTTAATTTCCATCAATCCAAGCGGGCCCTAATACAAATTTACTTTACAAAACGTGTGACATATATGTACGCATGGTTAAGAATAGAGAACTCTTTCTTCCATATCTGATCAGACATATATTCTTTGTTTTGTTTGTGCCTTGGCTGAGCAATCACGTCGTTGCATGTATGCAATACGGAGTTACGGACTCCAGGTACAAACACGCTTCCTACGTCACAAGTGCACAAACCGGCACCAGATTAATTTTGCTGGTGTCACTAGTGGAAACAACCCCTCTCGTCCAGGGGGTCAGGAGGCATCTATCCCGGCTGCAACCAAATCCGGGACAAATGCCATGCATTGGTTCCGGTTCGTGCGCCCGGTGCAACAGAAACCGCCTTGGGGCATTGGTCCCGGTTCGTGGGGGAGATATCGGTCCCGGCTCGTGCCACTGACCGGGACCAATGCCTAGCCATATGCCACGTGGCACGCGCATGAGAATTTGTCCCGGTCCAGGCCACGAACCGGGACCAATGTCCCTCTTCCCCTATATATACTGCCCCAGCCCTCCACCCTTCCATCTTTTTTTTTGCTTGGAGGTGTGAGTGAGGTGGGTGTTAGTGTGTTTTATTTTACTATGCACACGAGGTGTTCGACGAAATTCCCGAGCCACATATAAGCTCACTAAAAATGGTATCTTCGAACGAGGTTAACAAACTTATCTTTTTCATCTGTAACTGATACATAAAAAAGTAGTATTTGTCGTTGTACTGTGGTCATCTCTGTATTAATATGTTATTGTAATGTATTTTTGATAAACTTCATTAATTATACGATGCAGATGGATGGACGACAGCGATGGATGTACGGTGACCGACGCACTTCCGAGTATATGGCAGGCCTGAATGCATTTCTTGCTGTAGCTCAGGCAAACAAAGATAATGGCTTCATGTGTTGCCCATGTGTTGATTGTCGGAACGTCAGAGAGTACTCTTCCGAAAGAATCCTTCACGGCCATCTACTTCGGAGAGGTTTCATGCCCAGCTATAATTGCTAGACGAAGCATGGAGAAAGAGGGGTTGTGATGGAAGACGATGAAGAAGAAGAAGATCATTTGTTCCCTGAATACGACGATACTGCAATGGAAGAGAATGGAGAAGAAGGAGGTGATCAAGAACAGGCATCAGAAGAGCCCGATGATGATCTTGGCCGAGTTATTGCTGATGCAAGGGAAGACTGTGAAAATAAATTGGAGAGGTTGAAGCTGGACAACATGTTACAGGATCACAAAAAATTGTTGTACCCAAATTGCGAAGATGGTAGCACAAAGCTCGGTACCACACTGGAGTTGCTGAAATGGAAGACACAGAACGGTGTGACTGACAAGGCATTTGAGAGTTTACTTCAACTAATGAAGCCAAAACTTCCAAAGGATAAAGAATTGCCTGAGAGTACGTACGAAGCAAAGAAAGCTCTCTGTCCTCTAGGATTAGATGTGCAGAAGATACATGCATGCATTAATGACTGCATCCTCTTCCGCGGTGAGAAGTACGAGAATTTGGATGAATGTCCGATATGCACTGCACTGCGGTATAAGATTAGAGCATATGACCCTGGTGATGTTGACGGCGGGTTCCTGCTAAGGTGATGTGGTATGCTCCTATAATACCACGGCTGAAACGTCTGTTTAGAAACAAAGAGCATGCTAGGTTGTTGCGATGGCACAAAGAAGACCGTAAGAAAGACGGAAAGTTGAGGCACCCCACCGATGGATCGCAGTGGAGAAAGATCGAGAGAGACTTCCCAGACTTTGCAGGAGAGGCGAGAAACTTATGGTTTGGTCTAAGTACAGATGGCTTTAATCCTTTTGGGGAGCAGAGCTCCAGTCATAGCACTTGGCGTGTAACTCTATGTATGTACAACCTTCCTCCTTGGTTGTGCATGAAGCGCAAGTTCATTATGATGCCAGTTTTCATCCAAGGCCCGAGGCAACCTGTCAACGATATTGATGTGTATCTAAGGCCATTAGTGGAAGAACTCTTACAATTGTGGGGCAAACCAGGTGTACGTGTGTGGGATGAGAACGAACAAAAGCCATTTGACCTACGGGCGTTGCTTTTCGTAACCATCAATGATTGGCCTGCTCTTAGTAATATTTCCGGACATACAAACAAGGGATACAATGCATGCACACACTGTTTAGATAAGTCTGACAGTGTTTTGGTGGGTAAATGTAAAAAGGTTGTATACCTGGGGCATCGTAGATTTCTTCCGATCAAGCATCCCGTAAGCAAGAAAGGAGGGAAGCATTTCAGAGGTGAGGCAGATAACCGGAAGAAGCCTGAGCTGCGTAGTGGTAATGATACATTCGATATGGTCAAGGACCTAGAAGTAATCTTTGGTAAGGCTGCTGGCAGCAAACCAGTTCCGTACGGCCCTGATAAGCGCGCACCCATGTGGAAGAAGAAATCTATATTTTGGGAGCTACCCTATTAGAAAGTTTTAGAGGTCCGGTCTTCGATCGACGTGATGCACGTGACAAAGAATCTCTGTGTCAATCTGCTATGCTTCCTGGGCGTGTATGAGAAGTCCAAAGATACGCCAGAAGCACGGGAGGACCAGCAACGTATGAAAGACCCAAGCAACAAGCACACAGATACAGGGCGTCATTACTTAAACAGCTACGCTCTTACTAAAGCAGAGAAGGAAATATTCTTTGAAGTCCTTTACAATATCAAGGTTCCGTCTGGCTTCTCGTCGAATATAAAGGGGATAATAAACATGGCAGAGAAAAAATTCCAAAACCTGAAGTCTCATGACTGCCACGTGATTATGACGCAGTTGCTTCCGATTGCATTGAGGGGGCTTCTACTGGAAAATGTTCGAGTACCCATTGTGAAGCTATGTGCATTCATGAACGCAATATCTCAGAAGGTAATCGATCCAGAAATTCTGACAAGATTACAGAGGGATGTGGTCCAGTGTCTTGTTAGTTTTGAGTTGGTGTTCCCACCATCCTTGTTCAACATTATGACTCATCTCCTGGTTCACCTATGTGAAGAGATTCATATTCTTGGTCAGGTATTTCTACACAATATGTTCCCCTTTGAGAGGTTCATGGGAGTCTTGAAGTAATATGTTCATAACCGTGCTAGGCCAGAAGGAAGCATCTCAAAGGGCTATGGAACAGAGGAGGTCATTGGGTTGTGTGTTGATTTTATTCCTGACCTTAAGACAATTGGTGTTCCTGAATCGCGGCATGAGGGGAGACTGAGGGGAAAAGGAACGCTGGGAAAGAAAACAATGAAACCTAGGGACGGGCATTCTTTGACCAAAGCACACTACACAGTTCTACAAAATTCTATGTTCATGGCTACGTATCTCGAGGAACACAAGAATATTGTACGGTCTGCAAACCCGGGGAAAGATGACTCATGGATTAAACGCAAACACATGGAGACTTTCGGAAGTTGGTTGCAAACACATCTTATAAATGACACCACTGTTGAAGATCAGCTGTACATGTTGGCAGGGTCCCCATCTTCGACTATTGGGAGTTTTCAAGGGTACGAGATAAATGGGATTACATTTTACACGAGCTCCAAAGATAAGAAGAGCACCAACCAAAACAGTGGTGTCCGCTTTGATACAACAAACGAGAATGGAAAAAATGACACATACTATGGTTACATAGAGGAGATATGGGAACTTGACTATGGACCTTCTTTTAAGGTCCCTTTGTTCAAGTGCAAATGGGTCAACCTGAATGGAGAAGGGGTAAAGGTAGACCCGCTTTATGGAATGACAACAGTGGATCTCAACAATATTGGTTACAATGACGAACCATTCGTCCTAGCCAGTGATGTGGCTCAGGTCTTCTATGTGAAGGACATGTCTTCCAGACCGAAGAAAAGAAAAAATAAGGAAACAAATTCATCATACGATGAGCCGAAGCGTCACATAGTTCTCTCAGGGAAAAGAAACATCGTGGGAATCGAGGACACGGCAGACATGTCAGAAGATTATAATAAGTTTGTTGAAATTCCACCCTTCACAGTGAAAGCTGACCCCACCATCCCGTTAAATAATGAAGATGCTCCATGGTTACGGCCGAAGCGATCATAAGCAAGGGACACGAAGAAAATTCAGAAGACTAGATAGGGATGTTGTTGGTGATGTGTAATAATAAACGTGGAATACATGATCATAGTTCTTATAACGTAGTATGAACGAGATTTTGTTAGCCAAAATGATATTTATACATATTCTGTGATTATGAATGGAGTAGGTGCAAGTTTGACCAATAATTTGTATTGATCGGTCAAAATCTGGCAAGCATTGAGTGCTTGACAACTATGACCAGCCTGACTTCATTATTATTCCAACTAGCGGCACACCCACCCACTTTTCTGTTTCTCTCTCCTCCGTCTGTTGGTGATGTGTAAAAAGCTGACAACTATGACCAGCCTGATTTCATTATTATTCCAACCAGCGGCACACCCACCTGAGTATGAGATAACTGTAGGCAGATATTGCAGGCACACTTCGAAGTGATAGTACGGATACCATCCTGACAGATATCCTTAAAATAGAAATAGATCTTCGGTACTACCTTGGAGTTCAAATGACACAAAGGGTTGCACCTCTGCGGTTACTTTGGCAAGCTGCTAATGCATACACTCCTGCACTGTTTGAGATTTTCATATTAGAATTTGAACTGATCTAGGATTTCGTGGTCTATAACTGTGGCGAAATTGGACCCATATCCGAGTATGAGATAACTGTCAAAAACAGGCGTCGGGGTCATTTTGTTAGATTCGACTCATCAGAATACATTTGTAGCTGCAAGAAGTTTGAAAATGTAGGTCTTCCGTGTTGCCAGGTACTGAAGGTTCTTGAGATCAGAAATATCAAAGAAATTCCACCACACTATGTTTTGAAAAGATGGCGAAAGAATGCTCAGAGTAAACCTTCGAAGGAAAACTATGGTTTTTCTGTTGTAGACGAAGATTTCAAATTCACCGTTTCAATAAGGTACAACTCGCTTTGTCGAACTTTATATAAATCACCCGGGATGCCTTGTATGCTCTGGACTCACTCGGAAGATCACGAGAGAAAACAAAAATTGTAAGATATTTATATTCAAATTATATACAAATGGTAAAATAATTAATAGTTTCAATAGTTAGAATAATTATTTAGTTAAACGAAAAATGGATTTGAATTAGTTATGCAAATTCTAGCATTTTTCATGTTGAAATTTTTACCAAATTCGAAAGTATATAGAAGTTGTTAATGTGCAAACTTAAACAATTTTCAATTTTTTGCGCTAAAAATTTTTGGGCGCGCAGGGTGCCACCAAAATTCGAAATAAGTTTTGGTCCCTGCCCGTGGTACCAACCGGGACCAAAGGGGCTCTAGTCCCGGTTGGTGGCACGGGCCGGGACTAGAGGCTCAGTTGTACAAATATCTCGGCCCTCTCTCCAGGCCGAGCGACCACCCAGGACAGCGGACATGCCTTGGCGAAGCCCTGCCGGCGCCGGGAACGAGTAGGAAGATCCCGCCGGCGCTGGTTCCGCCGGCGGGGTTGGACTAGGGACACGTTGGACTAGGGACACAAAATATATATTGAAAAGGTCCGGGGGCCGTGCTTACATAGGGGGGCGGCGAGGCCACAGGCGGCCGGCCGTGCTTACATATAGGGGGCGGCGGCGCGGCCACAGGCGACCGGCCGTTTCTTGGGGGGTGGGTACCTTAGTCTAGGGGGGCGCACCGGCGCCGGCCTACTCCTCCTCGTCGGAGGAGATGCAGTGGTAGGGGGGTGCCTGCCACAGGTGGGCAGGCAGCTGGGTCGGGCCCGCCGGTGGCTGCGGAGGCATCAGGGGCGCGTGCGGCGGCGGCGGGGGCAGCTCCTTCGGCTGCGGCGGCGGGGGCGGCAGCTCCTCCAGCGACCATACGCCGCCGGTCCAGGCCCAGGTCATCCCGTACTCCAGGCCGGGGGGCAGCGGCTGTGGCGGTGGCTGGTCCTCGGACGCCTCCAGCTCGGCGTTCATTGTCTGCCACCAAAGGGCAGGCGCCGAAGGGGGCGGCATGGCTTCGCCGTCGGCGGCAGCGGCGGCCAGGACCTAGTGCCACCGCTTGACCTCATCCTCGACGAGGGAGCGGCGGGAGGCCTCGTAGGCCTCCTCCAAGCCGGCCTGGAGCTCGGGGTCGTCGTCCTCGGCGACGTTCTCGGCGATGTCGTCCTCCAGGAGCCAAAGCTCCGACTCCCTACCCGGCGGTGGCACGGGGTAGTCTTCGATACTCACCTCCTCGGCTGTGGGGATGTAGGAGCGACGGCACTGCTCGTGCTCCTGCTGGAACCAGGTGGCCTAGTAGGGGGAGCTCCGCGCGTACGCGCGGTCCCTGAGGAGATGGGCCGGCAGGAGCGCGCGCCGGCGGTCGATCTCCTCGCGCAGGGCCTCATTGCTGGACGGGGCCGGCGGCACGGGGATGCGCTGCGGGTTCAGGTGCCAGCCGTCCGGAAGGTGGACGTCCGGCCAGAACACCGGCGTGGCGCGGTCCCAGTGCCACTCAGCCTCCTCCTTCCGGACGTACCAGCGGAAGCGCTTTCCCTTGGGCACGGCGCGGGGCGGCACGCGTTATGCCGGAGGTGGAGCGGGCACGCGCGGCTGCCCGCCAATGCGGATACCTCCCAGGCCGAAGCCGAAGGCCTCCGCCGGCGCGCGGGGGACGCCGGCGCCGCTCGAGGACCCGGCCTCGTGCTCGTTCCTGGGGCGCTTGAACCAGCGCGACATGGTGTCTAGGGTTCCGTGGGCTGGGACGCGGCCGGGGTGAATGGGATGTACGGGCGGCGGGGGCCCTTTAAAAAGGACCCGTGGGGGGCTGGCATGCCAACCGGCGGACGGAACGTGGCGGCAGTTGCAGGCGGCCATGAATGTGGGGGGGAGCCGAGGCGTGCCGTTCGTGGCCACGCGCGCGTGTGGAAGTGGAGGCGCGGGAAGACGAGGCGGCAGTGGGCCCTTTGACCGCGCGTCCCTGCGGTCTTAGTTTAAGGGACCGGGCGAGCCAGCCACTAGGCCGCTGGCCAGTGGCCCCTTTGACCCCGCGTGGCCGGTGGCCCCTTTGACCGAATGTAGCCAGTGGGCCAGTTGGCCCTTTGACCAAAATGTGGCCAGTGGGCTTAATTAAAGACGTGGGCCAGTGGACGCGGTTGGGGAAGGGGAGGCCGGTTGGGGATTGCGAGACAGGAGCCCCAAAAAAAAAGGAAAAAAACCTGCCACGGCAGGAAAAGTGGGCCGAATATTTGTTTTTTTAAGAAAAAGTATACATCCCGGTTCCTAAAACGAACCGGGACGAACTCCCTGGCCATGTTCGTCACGTGGGCCATCCCTACCCATCCCGGGTCCTGGTACAACCGGGACCAATGGGGGAGGGCCATTTGTCCCGGCCGGCCCATCCCGGTTGCACAACCGGGACAAATAGGCTTTACCAACCGGGACTAATGCCCCTATTTCCACTAGTGTATATGAACTTGGCGTCAATTGGCCGGACTGTTTGTGGGTCGGAACCTTTGTTTTCTATTTTGACATGTAGCTGGACAGAAACATATGTGTGTTGTTTATTTAAGAAAAAAAAAATTCTACGTGGCACATATGGCTGTACCTCTTGTACGTGTCATGTGCTAAAAATTGCACCCATATTAATCTGTACGTAACTTTTAGATCTATTAATCTCAGCCGTTATAAGTTAAATCAACGGATAATATATAATTAGCCTATGTGGATTCACCTCGTGCCTCGAAAAACTCGCTTATATTGCTTTTAGTATATAATAGATGATGATCCAAGTACAACTAACCTCTGGCATAAGCGACTTGGACACATGAGTGAACATTGTATGGCAGAATTAATGAAGAGAGAACTTCTGAATAACTGCAATATGAGTAAGTTGTCGTCCTGTGAACACTGTGTGTTTGGTAAGCATAAGAGAGTTAAGTTCAATGCTTCCGTTTATACCACTAAAGGTAAATTGGATTATGTACATGCTGATTTGTGGGGGCCTTCACGTAAACCCTCTTATGGTGGTGCTCGTTATATGCTTACTATCATTGATGATTCCTTTAGAAGAGTTTGGCCTTATTTTCTGAAAACTAAGGATGATACTTTTGCTGCTTTTAAAGAGTGGAAAGTTATGATTGAAAAGCAAACTGAGAGAAAGGTGAAGGTGCTTCGTACTGACAATGGTGACGAATTTTGTTCGCATGCTTTTGATGATTATTGTGTGCAGGAAGGCATTGTCAGGCATCACACCATCCCATACACACCTCAGCAGAATGGTGTAGCTGACCGGATGAACATGACTATCATCTCCAAAGCTCGTTGCATGTTGTCTAACGCCCGCATGAATAGGCGTTTTTGGGCTGAGGCTGCCAACATTGCCTACTATTTGATCAACAGGTCACCATCCATCCCTCTTGACAAGAAAACTCCTATTGAGGTATGGTCTGGTGAGTCAGCTGATTATTCACAACTGAAAGTTTTTGGTTGCAATGCCTATGCTTATGTTGATAATGGAAAGTTAGAGCCTAGAGTTATTAAGTGCTTATTTCTTGGTTATGGTTCTGGAGTAAAAGGATATAAGTTGTGGAACCCGGAAACCAAAAAGACTTTCTTTAGCAGGAGTGTTGTGTTTAATGAATCTGTTATGTATGAGGACAGTTTGTCAACTGATGTTATGCCAGATTCTTCTGATGAGGACGAACCACGAGTTCGTTTGCAGGTGGAGCTAGACCACCTGGTTGAGGAGGAAACTGAAATTGATGAGGAGGATATTGTGCCGCCCTCACCTCCTACTGTACAGCAAGAAAATTTGTCTATTGCAGAGCGCAGAGAGAAGAGGAATAAAGGACCTCGTACTCGTTTAATTGAGGAATGTGATGTTGTTTATTTTGCTCTAAGTTGTGCAGAACAGGTGGAGAATTATGCTGAACCTGCTACATATAATGAAGCTATTGCTTCGGTTGATCGTGACAAGTGGATTGGTTCAATGCACGAGGAGATGCAATCACTTGAGAAGAATGACACATGGGATGTTGTGCGCTTGCCTAAACAAAAGAAGGCCGTCCGCTGTAAGTGGATATTCAAGAGAAAGGAGGGTTTATCTCCTAGTGAGCCTCCAAGGTTTAAGGCAAGGTTAGTAGCAAAAGGTTTCAGCCAGATTCCATGAGTGGATTATAATGATGTGGTCTCCCCTGTTGTCAAGCATAGTTCTATTCGTACTTTCTTTAGTATTGTTGCTATTCACGATCTTGAGCTTGAGCAATTAGATGTGAAGACTGCGTTTTTGCATGGAGAACTTGAGGAGGAAATATACATGGACCAACCTGATGGGTTCATAGTGCCTGGTAAAGAGGATTTCGTGTGAAAGCTAAAGAAATCTCTTTACGGTTTGTCTCCTCGACAATGGTATAAAAGGTTTGATTCTTTTATGATGTCACATGGCTTTAAGAGGTCTAAATATGATAGCTGTGTGTACATTAAATTTGTTGATGGATCGCCTATATACTTGCTGCTATATGTTGATGATATGTTAATTGCTGCCAAGAGCATGAAAGAAATCACTACATTGAAGAAACAGTTGAGTAGTGAGTTTGAGATTAAGGATCTTGGTCCTGCTAAGAAAATTCTAGGTATGGAAATTTCAAGAGATAGAAAATCTAGATTGTTATTTCTTAGTCAGGAGAATTACATTAAAAAAGTCCTTCATCGTTTTAATATGCATGATGCAAAGTCTGTTAGTACTCCTATTGCTTCACACTTCAAGTTGTCAGCATTGCAATGTCCTACTACTGACAAGGATATTGATTACATGTCACGAGTTCCTTATGCTAGTGCTGTTGGTTCCTTAATATATGCCATGGTGTGTTCTCGTCCTGATTTATCTTATGCTATGAGTTTGGTCAGTCGGTACATGGCTAATCCTGGTAAAGAACATTGGAAAGTTGTTCAGTGGATTTTCAGGTACCTTCACGGCACATCCAAAGCTTGCTTGAAGTTTGGCAAGACTGGTGAGTGACTCGCAGGCTATGTGGATTCATATTTTGCTACCGACTTGGATAAGAGGAGATCCCTCACAGGTTATGTGTTTACAATTAGTGGATGTGCCGTTAGCTGGAAGGCTACCTTGCAGGGTGTTGTTGCACAATCTACTACTGAGGCTGAGTATATGGCTATTGCTGAAGCATGCAAAGAGTCAGTTTGGTTGAAAGGTCTGTTTGCTGAGCTTTGTGGAGATGATACTTGCATTAACCTATACTATGACAGTCAGAGTGCAATTTACCTTACTAAAGATCAGATGTTCCATGAGAGAACAAAGCACATTGATGTCAAGTACCATTATGTGCGTGATGTTGTTGCACAAGGTAAGCTGAAGGTATGCAAGATTAGTAGTCATGATAATCCTGCTGATATGATGACAAAGTCAGTTCCTATTGCTAAGTTTGAGCTTTGCTCAAGCTTAGTTGGTATCACTGCTTAGCCCAAGAGGCTATGTGGCACCGAAGGTGTTTTGTTTGTGTGTTTCAGGTGAAGGTTCTCATTCATGCTACAAGAGGGAATTTGTCTCAAGGTGGAGTGTTATTTTATGGTGATCCAAATTCATAAGAAGATAAAGGAAAGTTCGGCCTCCGCTACACGGAGGCCCGTTGCCGGAGGCTTAGGGCCGAGTTGTTACCGAGTCGGAGTTGGATTACCTGTTACCGACCTAGTTAGGTCAGGACCTCCTTTTATATACCTCTTGTAAACCGCCGCACGGGATAAGCCACACATTGTAAATCCCGGCGCGATTGTAACCTCACCCGAATATAGTGAAGTATTGCTGGCTGGAGCCCGTGGTTTTTTTCTTCCTTGTTGGAAGGGTTTTCCACGTTAAAATCTCATGTCCCCGTTGGTTCGATCTTGTTCAACTTCATCGTTGTTTTTCTATTGCGTGTAACAGCCATTAGTGAAGAGAGAGAGAAAGGAGTAGTCTTATAATAAACTAATGGAGTGAAGAGAGAGTGTGGGCAAGACATGGATCAAGACAAGGGAGAGATAAGTGGAAGAAGAAGGGAGGGGAAAGCGGCAACTCTTCGGGAGCTAGATCGTCTACTCGTGCGCGCAGCCACAAATATCTCACTTGGTCGTGCGCAGCCACAAATAACTTCCATGAACAGAACAAGCATACATAAAAGGATGCATGCTTCTAGAACAAAAAATGTTAGAAGCGTGTCAGTCAAAGAGCACGCTTATACAACTAGGGCTATGCGTGACCCAAAGAGAACCGTGTACTAGAAGCGTGCGCCTACCAATACACGCTTCCAGAAAGCTGCATAGTGGAAGCATGTGGACTTAGGAATGGTGTAACCCGTCGGGCTAGCCGGTGCAGGCTTTCTAGAAGTGTGAGCCCGAACAAAAGCAACTACTTAACAAAAGCAACTACTTAAACTTGTCGACCCACGCATCGCCCTCCCCTGGCGACCAGGGGAAACCCTAGCCGCCGGGATTTAGGCCCCTCTCTCCTCCTCCCTCGCTTCGTCGCCGCCAGAGGGAGCACTGGCAAAGCCGCGCGTGGTCCTGGGAAGGTGGCGGCGGGGCAGTTTTCGGTTTCCTTCTGCGTTCTCGGCTGGGTCGAGGGGGCTCATCCGCGGTCGGCGCCCTTGGCGGTTGTGGTTGGGTCCGGCGCTGATGTGTATGCTGCTGTGTTGTACGGGGGCAGATCCGTCCTCACCACGCTGCTCTAGTGGACGGGAGCCGGTGTGTGTAGCCGATGCGCACGGCCGAGGCGCCGGGTTCGTCTGCGTCTGTGGGTGCTGCCTGGTGATCGCGCGGTGGCACCCCTGATCCTCTGCTGGCCCTCCATGTGGTGGGCTGGCCACGCGGTGCCACGGCCGGTGGTGGATGTCCTCCTGCTCCTCTGCTAGTCCTCCGCGAAGCGGGCCCGGACCTGGGCCAAACGGGCCCAGCTCTGGACGATGCGGGCGGTCCCCAGCAACACAGCTCGTCGACTCCTGGATTTGCATCTTCGCTTGGTGGATCTAGCTGCTCGCGGTGCGGGCCAGATCTGGGCCAGGCGGGCCAGGATCTCGCAGTGGCGTCTATCCTGTACTGATGTTGACGCTGGAAGGTGTCCTCGGTGGTGGCTAGCATGGTGGCCGTCCCGGGCTGGCGTTGGGGCCACCCAGGCGTGAGGTTGCTTCCCGGTAGGTTGGAGTTCCGAGGCTAGGATTAGCGGTGGCGGTGGCGCCCCTGCAGTGCGGCTACGGAGCTTTACGGGTCCCTTGGGACTCGGCCGGGCCAGGAGGGCCTGATCTCCTCTGTGGCTGCATCCTGTCGAATCTCTGACTCTACAAATCCCTTGGGCAAACCCATAGGGTTTCGAATAGGAGAACCCATGAGCGCTGGTGGAATCGTCGGCTAGACAGGGGGCGAGATTTACCCAGGTTCGGGGCCCTCATAGAGGTAAAACCCTTACTCCTGCCTCTGTCGATCTGTATTAATGAGTAGATCGGTTACAATGGTGGTTGCTCGAGTCGAGAGTATGATCTCGAGCTCAAGGCTTTGGT
The DNA here is from genome assembly GCA_028641055.1 of Alopecurus myosuroides. NCBI lineage: Eukaryota > Viridiplantae > Streptophyta > Magnoliopsida > Poales > Poaceae > Alopecurus > Alopecurus myosuroides. The sequence goes on along the minus strand of CM054057.1, from coordinate 41,224,337 downwards.
GGTGCGGTATTGCTTGGTCCTCTTCCGGTGGTTCTCCTGGCCATATATAGGTGGTCAGGTCTCAAACTCTACCCGGAAAGGACTCGAACTCTAACCTTAGGTCGGTGACAGGTTTCCTAACTTATCCCGCAAGACAGTGCGGGTGGGCTTCACGTGGGCCTTCTGGAACACTCCAAGGGCTCCTCTTCTTGGTCCTTAACCTTGGGCCTGAGACGGGGTGTCCTTACCCGCAGGGTCCAGGATCCATGTCTTTGTCAGTAGCCCCCGAGCGTTTGCTCGAGTGGGATTTTTCCAGTCGAGTAGACGGTCAAACCTTTTTTGGTCTTTCTTTCTTTTGGATAACCAGTAAGGTTGTTTTCCTGTTTAGAGGGCGTGTACCGTGTGTAATAAGCTTTTATACCCGAGTATCGAGTAATACAAGTGCCTGTCATTATGGCTTTTTATCGCAGAAGGATATGGCACAGCAGCTTGGCTCTCCCGAAAGATCAGGGCCAATTAATTGCGACTAGGGCAAAAACAGTTCTGGCCTACACAGATTCGAGACCTCCGACTCGAACCCGATAAGGTGATTGTTGCGACTGGGCCGTTGTGGTCTTATCGAGTCGAACTTAACCTATGGGGGCACCCGGCGCGTCCGCTAGGATTTTTCTTCGTGTTGTTGACACGGAATCATACCGGAGGACGCAGCTTGAGTGCGATTCCAGGCCCTCAAGAGAGATCTTTCGGGTCTTACCTTCATATTCGAAGAATATGGCATCCGGATGTGCCTAGTCAGCGAACAGTCCAGGTTCTTATGATGTATAAATATCATGTGAATGAAAAAAGGCAGGTTCTGCCTACTCAAGTAATTCTTCAAATTAGTAGCTCTTTTATCCATACGAAAGAGTTTTCGTGTTAGGAGTTTTATGCCCATATGAAAGAGTTTTCATGTTTGGGAGGTCGCGCCCATACGAAAGAGTTTTCGTGTGTAGGGTATTTTTCTCTATTTAAAGAGGTCTTGCTTCATGATCTGTCCATGAAAGAGTTGCTTCTATTCGAAGGAGTTTGTTCATACGAAGTTATTTTCGCGTTTGAACTTTCCATTCGAAGCTTTCTTCAATTTGATGATGCACGCTATGACGTCATGGCGCACTTTTATCCTCCCGACGGGACGTGACGGAGTGAGAGCAGAAGAGCTGGCCCACATAGTCAGCTTTTTGACCGGGAAACGAGACGCCGTTCCCGGTTTTCACGCAAACCGTGCAGTAAATGCGCACGATCTTCTGTTAAGATCGTGGCAGGAAACAGCGTTCACCGCCTCCTCGTTTCGTCTTCACACGTGTTGGCTGCGATGAGCGCCACGTGGCGCATCGAGTGGCCAGTATTGAATAGCTCCGTGTATAAGTACAGGGTCTTTGTGATGCGGTAAAACTTTCCCAGCCTTCGTCTTCCAGTCCATCTTCTTCCTCGCGCTCGTCTTCTTCGCAAGCTCGTGCTAGCAGTCATGGCAGGCGGAAAGAGACGTGGCTCTGCCGTTTCCGCATCCGGAGAAGCTTCGGCGCAACCTGCGCCGCGTTTGGGCGACTGGCGTTCGCCTACTACGGCGAAGAGCATCAAGGAGATGCAGCGGGAGGGATTGCTGCCTGTGGAGTCCGAGAAGCGGGTGAGCCTCGGCAAGAAAGAGGAGGTACCCAACCCGCAAGCGAACGAACGCGTGGTCTTCGCGGACCACGTGTCGCGCGGTCTTTCTTTTCCCCTTCATCCCTTTCTCGTGGCGTTGCTGTATGTCTATGGCATACAGCTCCACGATCTTTCCCCGAATGCGGTGCAGCACATATCGTGCTTCATCGTGTTCTTCGAATGCTTCTTGGGCCTTAGCCCACACTGGGGGCTCTGGAAGGCCCTTTTCAAAGTTCGGATCTGCCGCGAGAAATCGCGAGTAGACCCCGAGCCCGGCGAGCCGCTACACACGGGTGGCTTTGGGATCCAAGCGAAATTGGAGACCAGCTACTTCAGCATGTACTTCATCGACTCCGCCCAGGGATGGAGAAAAAAGTGGTTTTACGTCATCGACAACAGCTCGGATGGGATCCAGGAATTCCATCCGTTCGCTGTTTTGAAGAAGAGGAAGTCCTGGGCGCACAAGTTGTCGACTGAAGAGACCGAGGCAGTCACGCCGCTACTCGCCAGGGTGGCCGCCCTTCGCGACCAGGGAGCTGGAGTCGTGCTAAATAGGCTGCACCTAGCGAGCATCTTCCTCAAGCGCAGGATCCAGCCTCTGCAGCTCAGACCTTCCACGATGTGGGAGTACCAGGGCTCTGAGGATCCTAGCCGAGTGAGCCGTGAAGAGCTCTCGAACGTCGAGTTCGAGAAGAAGATCGCGGCTATCACTAGCCTGAAGGTGGGAGAGAAATTCCCCGACTGCACAGTCGCAGCCTTCGACGCATCAAGGCCTCCGCCAGCCGAGGTGAGTTTATTCTTCTTCTCCTCCTTTATTTTCTTGCTTGTTCTGAGTTTCGGTCGACTGAATTTTCTCTTGCTTTCTTCTGTCTTCTCCGTAGAGCTTATCCGTGGCTAACTGCTACCCTCCAGTTTCTGGGGAGGAAGCCTCGGATTTATTGGCGAGTAACCTGGACGGCCCGGCCGATACCAGTGTTGCCAACGCTTCTTCGAGTTCCGAGCACGATTCTTCGGATGGTGCAGAGGGTTCGAATGGCGGTCTTCTTCCTCGCAAACGCCGTCGAGTGGAGGGTGACAAGGCCACCTCCAAGGACAACTCCTTGGAGGACTCGCCCGGGAAGGAGCCCATCTCTGCGACTCCGCTGCGCTCACTCGCCCCTTCTCCTTCGTTCCCAGTAATCCAAACCGCCTGGAATGCGGATATGCTGGATGAGGATGAAGATGATGAGTAAGTTTTTCTCCTTGTTCTTAGTCGAACGTTTTCCTTTGCATCTATGTTGACGCTTTGTCTTTTATTGCAGCCTGCAAACCATTAGTCCTCGCAGGTACGCCTCTTCCCTTCCTCCCGAAAGGAGGAATAAAGCGGGAGCTGCGGGTGAGACTCCTACCGCTGGCACTGTTCAGAATTCGCCAAGCGTAGCCCCCAATGTGGTGACTACGGAACATGGAGTTCCTAGTTCTGCTGCCGGAGCTTCAGCTTCAAAAGAGGTGACAGGGTAGCTCAGCAGATCCCCTCTCCCGTGCCAAGGGCCAGGTAAATTCTGTTACTTGCCTTTAATTTGTTATCGGGTGCACGACAGTGCTCCCGATGGGAGTAGCCCCCGAGGCTGTAGTCGATCGCATGTGATCGGCTACAGGCTCAGAGACTGTCTTTTTCTTCTTCTTGGTTTTATCGGGTGCACGGCAGTGCTCCCGATGGGAGTAGCCCCCGAGGCTTTACTCGATTGATTGCAATCGGGTATAGGCTCCAATTTTACTCTTCTAATTCTTCTATCTCTGTGTTCTTTGCAGTCGCTCGTTGACTCCCTTGCGGCGATTGGTCGCCGTGTTGTTTTTGCTGAGTCGGAGTGCGGGACGCTTCGGGCAGACCGTAGTCGACTCATCTCCGAAAACGAGCTTCTTCGAAGTAAGTTTTACCATCTTTTCCTGTTTTCATGCTTCCGTCAATTCTTGGCTTTTGACAAATGTCGCTGTGCAGCTCAACTTGAGTTTTCGAAGGCCGAGAAGGACAGTATCTCTGCTCGGGCAACAGCTCAGGAGGCTGATCTGGCGGCTGTTCGACGAGAACTCGAAGCTTCCCGCATGCAATCGGAGGATCTTGAAGGAAAGCTTGCGGCTGCCCAGAATGCTCTGAAGAGTTTGGAGGATGCTGGCAATAAGGCGGATGCTGACCTTGTCTCCTTCCTTCGTCCTCTCGCCGAGCGTTTTGCGGGTAAGCTACTTTTGTCTTGTAATTTTGTCTTCTATCCTGGTGGATTTTTTGAGTCTTGACGTTCTTTTCTTTGTAGGTCTTCTGGGTGCTCCTTTGGAAGTTCCTGGAGTCCAGCGGGTGGACGCGCTGACGGACTCCCTTGCTCAGCTCAGGAGGCATGCCGAAGGAGTTTGCTCCTTGGTTGGCAATGCTACCCAAGTGTTGACGCAGCTGCATGGTCGCCTTCTCGTCAACGCTGCATCTCCACCCGCGCTAGGTGACCTGCTGAAGATCTTCTCGGAGAGCAATCTCCTTGATGCCTACGCGGTCGCTCAGTCGGAGTCTGGGGCAAAGACGGCCATCCAGTTCGCGTGGCGCATGGAGTTAGCGGCTTGGAGGAGGCCTACTCGGATCTCCCTGTCGATCCCTCCACGGGCAAAAAGGTAGGGCTTCGTCGTTTTGGCGAGCCAGCCGGAATCCTCGCTCGGAAGTTATCTGAGCTGTTTGCTCGACTTAAGGGAGGGACGACTGCCGCGAGTGGCAGCACCACTGTAGCTTCTTAGCTTGTTTTCTTTTACTTAATCGCCTTGATTGTAATGAACCTTGGGATGTACTCCCGTATTTTCACTGTCTTTAATCGAGATGTTCTTCTGAAAAATGCTTCCTGCAATTGTGTGTTTTCTCCCGATGGGAGTAGCCCCCGAGCACTCGTCAAATGTGCGACTAGATAAATTTCGAGTACGGCATCTTACTTCTTTCCTTATATTCTTCCAGGCTGCTGGGGTTGCCGCAGAACCTTCAGGTGGACGTGCTATTCCAGCAAATCCTCTTGTTGCTGTTGGGACCTATGCAGGTCTGCGTGATTGGGTCTAAGAGGGTGAGCGCAAGCTGAAAGCTTTGCGCGGGGTAGCCGATGTGGCGAAGTCCAAGCAAAAACTGGCGACTGAACGTGAGCAGTTTCTGATGGATGAGTTAGCTTCTGTCGCTAGGGACTTGCTGTGTAAGTAATACAGCCCCCGAGTCTTCTTTGTCTTGTTTCCTTGTCTGATCATGCATGTTTGCTCTTCAGTTGTTAAACCGGATGATAGGGAGGAAAAACAGTGGGTAGAAAACCACATTCTTCAAGAAGCTGGCAGCTCAAAGCCTCATGCGAATAACTTTTGGTCTGATCGCAGTCGAGGCTTTGTGTTGGCTACTTTGAAGTTCGGTGTCATCCAGGCAAAAGTTCTCGTGAGTTATTTTCACGAGGTCTTCGTCGCGATGAACGCTGCGTTCTATCCGCTGCAAAGGGGTCCTGAAGACTGGAGCCATCTCCTCAGACTGTTCGGGCAAGAGGGAGAGATTCGCGAGTGTGTGCGCAATCAGATGACTTGCGGCGCGGTGGTGGCTCTCTCCTTTGTCCGGATATGGCATCCTGAGGTGAATTTTAACTCTGTAGCTAGGCTTCCAGATGGTCCAATCGATGATATTTCGCCGCATTATGATGCTGTTCGTCCTGCAGCGGAAGAAATCATTCGACTGACCTCTGATGAAGTAGATAGAGTGTTGGCGACTGAGAATGCTCAGCGCCATGATTGATTGTTGGATGTATACATCCTGTGATGCTGTATAGTTTGTAAAAACTGTTGTAAGGTGTGTAACCCTGAATGTATAAATTTCCCTGTGATGCTGAGTTTTAGGCGTAGCCCCCGTGTGTTTATGGGGTGTATACCTGTAACTATTTAGCATGTAAGGATGAATAATCTTCGAGTAAATATGGTTGAGAAACCATGTTTTTTATTGCGATGACTGAGAAGTCATGTATTCGAGCTACAAGAGTGGCTAGTATAGCCTTATTGTTGTGAGAACAAGTAAATCTAGGGATAAAATTTGCGGATGTGTGCGATATTCCAAGGATTGGAATAGATTCCTCCAGTCGATGGGTTCTTCAACCTGTAGGCTCCGCCTGGGATAAGTTCGTGTATGATGAAGGGTCCTTCCCATGGTGGCTCGAGTTTGTGTCCTTCCTTCTGCTTGAGCCGCATCACTAGACCTCCTACCGTGAATGCTCTGTGGCGTATGCGGCGACTATGATAGTTTCGCAGTGATTGTTGATATACTGCGGATCTTGCGAGCGCAATATCGCGCATCTCATCGAGTGCATCCATATCTTCCGCGAGTGCCTTGTTGGAGGTTTCTTCGCTGTAAGCCACAACTCGTGGGGCGCTGAATCTAACATCCTTGGGAAGGACTGTTTCTGCCCCGTATACCATGAAAAATGGTGTGTAATTTGTGGATCGGTTTGGAGTTATGCGGAGGCTCCATAGTACGGAGGGTAGCTCTTCGGCCCAATATCCTGCTGCTGGGTGTAGACGATCGAGTAGACGTTTCTTGATGCCAGCTGAAACTAAGCCGTTGGATCTTTCGACTTGTCCGTTCGTTTGCGGGTGGGCAACTGAAGCAAACTTGAAGTTGATGCCCTTTTCCTCGCAGAACTGTTGTGTTTCCTTTGCTGTGAAGTTCGTACCATTGTCTGTAATGATGTCGTGTGGTACCCCGAATCTGCATACGATGGAATCGAGGAACTTGACGGCGCATTGGGCGCTAGCCGAAGTTACTGGCATGGCCTCAATCCATTTGGTAAATTTGTCGACTGCGACCAGCAAGTGTGTATACCCACCCGGCGTGGACTTGCGTAGTGGTCCTACCATGTCCAGCCCCCATTGTGCAAAGGGCCAGGCTATGGGTATCATGTGCAATTCTGTAGCGGGTGCGTGTGGTCTTGGTGCAAATCGTTGGCAAGCGTCGCACCTGTCGACCAGTTCCTTTGCGTCAGTGGCTGCCGTGAGCCAGTAGAATCCTGCTCGGAAGGCTTTTCCCATGATTTTTTTCCAGCTAGCATGATGTCCGCAGTCTCCTTGGTGGAGGTCCCGGAGTAATTCTTTGCCATCTTCGGGTGCGATGCAGCGCTGAAGTATACCCGAGATGCTTTGCTTGTATAATTCTCCGTTGACTACCCGAAAAGATTTACTGCGTCTGATTATCTGTCGAGCCTGGCGAGGATCGGCTGGGAGCTGCTTGGTGGACAAGTAGTCGAGATAATTCTGCGTCCAGACCGGCTCGACCAGAAAAACTTGCCGTGAAATGTTATGAATAAGCTCGATGATGGCAACTTGCGGGCTGACCACTGTTTCTGGTGATGCGGGTGCTCCTGCAGCTTTTTTGACTTTGACCGATCGCTTGGTCATCCGCTCAAAATATATTCCTGGCGGTATGGGTGTGTTTGTGGAACCCATGTTTGCCAGTCTATCTGCTTCTTCGTTGTTGGATCTTGCAATGTGCTTCAGCTCGCATCCTTTGAAGCTTCCTTCGAGTAGGTTGTACATATCACGATATGTGACCAAGTTTTCAGCGATTGCGTCGCATTCTTTCATTGTCTGCTGCACGATGAGATTGGAGTCGCCGTAGATCATCAATCGGGTGGCTCCACAGGCGACTGCCATCTTCATTCCATGCAGCAGGGCTTCATATTCTGCGTCGTTGTTCGATGCTGGATCATCGGGTGAAAAGTCCGGTCGTAGGACGTATTGCAACTTGTCTCCCCTAGGCGATATGAGGACGATTCCGGCCCCTGCTCCTTCGTTTCTTTTGGACCCGTCAAAGTACATTATCCAGTTGCTCGTGTACTCAGGTGGCCCGGGCGTTTGTAGCTCTGTCCACTCGCTTAGGAATTCCACGAGTACCTGGGATTTGACTGCATTGCGTCCTGCATAGGTGATGTCCCAAGAGCCCAGCTCGATGCTCCATTTTGCTATTCTTCCGGATGCCATAGGGTTGTTCATGATTGTCCCGAGTGACGCATCATTAACCACTGTGATGGTGTGTTCCTGGAAATAGTGCTTGAGCTTTCGGGCTGTAAGAACAACTCCATATGCGAGCTTCTGGTAATGAGGATATCGTTGCTTGCATGGCGAGAGCACTTCACTGATGTAATAGATTGGTCGTTGGACTCCGTACGCTTTGCCTTCCTCAGGTCGTTCGACTATGATTGCTGTGCTGATGACCTGGTTTGTGGCGGCTAGGTACAAGTAGAGTGGCTCCCTTTCTTGCGGCGTTGCAAGGACGCGCCTGCTTTGCAACGATCTCTTCAGGTCTGCGAACGCTTGCTTAGCTTCTGGTGTCCACTCGAATTTGTCCGTCTTCTTCAACAGCTTATAGAAGGGTAACGCTTGCTCTCCCAATCATGCGATGAACCTGCTCAATGCGGCTAGTCGCCCTGCGAGCTGTTGGACGCCGCGTAGATTGGTTGGCTCCTTCATAGTCAAGATTGCTTGTATTTTCTCTGGGTTGGCTTCGATGCCTCTGGCGGATACCAGGTACCCGAGAAGTTTTCCTGCTGGAACACCAAAGACGCATTTTGTTGGGTTGAGCTTGATCCTGTATGCGTTGAGGGCGTCGAATGTTTCTCTAATGTCCTCGAGGAGTGTGTCCTCAACTCGAGTCTTGATGACGATGTCGTCAACGTACACTTGTATGTTCTTGCCAATGAGCTTGGCGAGGCATTTCTGCATGCAGCGCTGATATGTTGCGCCTGCGTTCTTGAGCCCGAAGGGCATTGTCGTGTAGCAGTATACACCGTGTGGTGTGATGAATGCTGTCTTTTCTTCGTCCTCCTGTTTCATCCGGATCTGATTATATCCCGAATAGGCGTCCAGGAAGGAGAGGCGTTGACAACCTGCCGTAGAGTCCACGATCTGGTCGATTCGCGGGAGGGGAAAGTTATCCTTGGTGCAGTGCTTATTCAACGACGTGTAGTCGATGCATACCCGAAGGATGTCAGTGTTCTTTTTGGGGACCAGTACTGGGTTTGCTAACCAAGTGGATATCTTGATCTCCCTGATGAATTTTGCGGCTAGCAATCTGTTTACTTCTTCTCCAAGCGCTTTCTGCTTGGGTTCTGAAAATCGTCGAGTAGTCTGTTTGATGGGTTTGGCATCTGGAAAGACTTCGAGTGAGTGCTCGGCAAACTCCCTGGGTATTCCTGGCATATCTGAGGGCTGCTAGGCGAAAATTTCCCAGTACTCACGGAGGAGTTCGACGAGCGCGCTTTCCTATGCTTGTGAAAGGGTGGTTGAGACCATCGATGTCTTCGCGGAATCTGTCGGGTGCACTTGATGCTTTCGGGTGTCACTGTTGGCGCTGAACTCCAGCTCAGGCGCGTTTTTCTTCATGAGGGGCATCACGGAGTGATCCGTGGTTTTTGACAGCTCTTGCAGTTCTTCTTGCATCCCGAAAGATTTCGCGATCTCATTGAATTCAATGTCGCACTTGTTGGATTTCTGAAAATCTCCGTCGATGGTGATCACACCATATTCTCCAGGTAGTTTGAGCTTCAGGTATGCGTAGTGTGGTACTGCCATGAATCTGGCGAACGCTGTTCGACCAAGAATGGCGTGGTACTGCGAAGGCAAGTCGACGACTTCGAAGTCGAGGAATTCTCTTCTGTAGTTGCTTTTAGTGCCCAGCACAACTTCTAAGTTAATTATTCCGAGTGGACGGATTGCCTTTCCTGGAACTATCCCGTGGAAGGATGTTTCTGATTCCGCAAGGCCGTACAGGTTCCTGTTCATCCGACGGAGTGTATCCGCGTAGATAATGTTGATGCCACTGCCACCGTCCATGAATACACGGGCCAAGTCGTAGTTGCCAATCTGTGCTTGGATGACGAGGGCGGCGTGTCCTGGTCGATAGACTCGTGGTGGGTGGTCTTTCATCGAGAATGTGATCGGCTGGTCTGCCATCTTCAAGTACTCGGGTTTGTTGGCGGTGTCTGCACAGCCATGCATAACTGCCTCGTGTTAGTCTTTTGAGCTCTGCGAGATGGACATACCTTCTGGATCATTGCTAGTTGTCCTGCCGGGTTCGGGTACGCGTTGGCTCCGGTGTTTTGCGCAGGTGGTGCAGGCAGTGCAGCTAACGCCATGTTTGGATTTGCTGGTGGAGGCAGGGGTTGTGGCGGCTGGAATCCTTGGTGTCCTGCTCCTGGAAGCGGTGGGTAATTTTGACTGGCTGCAGATCTTTTCCTTGCGAGGGCTTCCGAGATGTCAATAAACTTTCGGCAATCCTTAAGAAGGTGTGTTGCCTTAGTTTTGCCCGTGCGCTTATCTGTAAATAGATGTAGCGAGCAGTATGCATCGAGGTCCTCCTCGGGAGATTTTTCTTCAGCCTTTGGTCTCCATTCGCGATTCCCACGGCGACCGGAGTCGCGACTTCGCGTGAATTCCGCTGCTACCATCTCCTCCCGATCCTCGTGATCGTAATATTTCCTCCTCTTCCTTCGGCCATGGCGGTCTTCTTCGTGCGCACGCGATGACACTCTCTCATTGCGCACTGCGTCTTCTCCGTTAGCCCACTTTTCGGCTATGATCATTAGCTCCCCAATAGTTTTGGGTGCGGCTCTGCCTAGCTCTTCTCTGAAAGCAGTTCTTCGGGCGCCTTTTGCGAAGGCTTCAATCGCTACTTCTTCCGAGATGGTTCCCGCGGTGTTCCTGAGCGTGGTCCATCGCTGGATATACTCGCGGGTGGACTCGCCACTTTTCTGCTTGCAGGCTCGCAGTTCTTCGATGGTGGCTAGTCTTTTGTAGGTCGACTGGAAGTTTTTGCAGAAGTCGCGATGCAGGTCGTCCCACGATGCGTAACAGGATCTCGGTCTTCTTTCCAGCCAGCTACGGGCCGCGCCGACGAGATGCAAATTGAGGTATTGCATAGCTGTGTTCTTGTTCCCATGTTGGCATTTTACTGCTGTGAGGTAATCGCTTAGCCATTGAGAGGGCTCGAGTGAGCCGTCGTACTTTGTCACTTCTGTGTTGAGCTTGAATCTTCTGGGTAGAGGCGCTTCGCGGATGCTGCGGGCAAAGCAAAGCGCACCGCAGGTTTCGTCATCCGAGGAGCCGGATGAAGAGCGCTCGCGATATCGCGATGCCCTTGCCTTGTCCACCTTATTTTGTGTGATGTCAGATCGCGCGTCATGTCCTGGCCGGTCGCGGTCGGCGTCCTTCCGTGGTTCCTTGCTTCGTTTTCGCAAGCGGCTGCTGTGGTGTCGCGAGCTTTTACCTCTTGGGCTGCCTTCGCTGCTGCTTCGACTGTCGTCGCGGCGTCGGGCTTCTTTTCCTCGACCACGACGCGGTGACTTCTCTTTTCTTGGCGAAGAGCTCCTATGCCTGCGGGACGCTTCCCTTTCTTTCTCCTTTTCTTTCTCCTGTTGTTCCTTCTCCAGCTGTTCTGCGGCTTTCTTGCGGTCGTAGGAGGCGAGCCTTGCGGCCGCCAGTCCTAGTCCTTTGCGCACTTGTTTATACTGCTCCGCCCGAGGGTCACTTTCCGTCGGTTGGTTCATCTGCATGTAAGTTGCTGCAGCTAGGACCGCGGCGGCAGGAGTTTGCGGGTAGACGTTCCCGTCGTCGTCGACTCGCATGAGAGAAGGTGTGACCGACCTGCTGGTTCCGGCTAGGGACTCGATGTTCCTGGATGTAGATGCGTGTCCCTTCCTCGTGGGTCGGGTTCCGACCGAGGGTGCTAGGGACAGCTCAGCTCGTCGTTGACTTGATTCATCTGCCGCTCTTCTTCGGCGGGCCAGATCTATCCGAGCGTCCTTGATGGTTGCGGCTGCTCTCACTAGGTGATAGTGGTAGGCAACCATGTCTTCATGTGATGCCCCCGCTGCGGGTGGCTTGCTCGTTCGCATGGCCTCCTTGGCTCGGTCCCAAGATTCCCGCGAGACGCCGATTATGTTGCGCTCTGCCGCGCTATGTTCCGTTTCCAGGGGTTGTTCCGATCCCGCCATGCAGACTTGAGCCAGTCGTGGCTCGTGTGTCCTAGGCGTAGATCGGAAAGCTCTCTGGACTCGAGAAGGTTCCTCTGTCGAGAGGGTATGGTAATCGTTCGTGTTGAAGCGGACGGATTCGCCGCTTTTCTCCAGATGGAAGCGCGAGTCGACGGCTCCTGATTCAGATTCTGATTCTTCCGAGAAGTGGAGGATTCTGTCCCTGTTGGTCACGAACTTCAGGCTCCCGAACGTCAAGGTGACGCTCTTCTCCAGATCTTCGAATACCGGGCGTGATTCCAGCGAGTGAGGTGTGACCACGACAGATCCGATCCGTATAGGATTGTTCGGAGCCGTAGTCGATGGTTTCCAGCGAGAACTGGTTGTCGATGAAGCCGAAGATGCCGGTGATCCAGCGCCCGCCGTTCCCACAGACGGCGCCAATTGTCGAATCTCTGACTCTACAAATCCCTTGGGTGAACCCATAGGGTTTCGAATAGGAGAACCCATGAGCGCTGGTGGAATCGTCGGCTAGACAGGGGGCGAGATTTACCCAGGTTCGGGGCCCTCGTAGAGGTAAAACCCTTACTCCTGCCTCTGTCGATCTGTATTAATGAGTAGATCGGTTACAATGGTGGTTGCTCGAGTCGAGAGTATGATCTCGAGCTCAAGGCTTTGGTGGTGCGGTATTGCTTGGTCCTCTTCCGGTGGTTCTCCTGGCCATATATAGGTGGCCAGGTCTCAAACCCTACCCGGAAAGGACTCGAACTCTAACCTTAGGTCGGTTACAGGTTTCCTAACTTATCCCGCAAGACAGTGCGGGTGGGCTTTACGTGGGCCTTCTGGAACACTCCAAGGGCTCCTCTTCTTGGGCCTTAACCTTGGGCCTGAGACGGGGTGTCCTTACCCGCAGGGTCCAGGATCCATGTCTTCGTCAATCCGGTCGGTGACCGCCGAAATGCGGTGGAGGCGGTTCCGTCCCACGTGCTTCTGCATCGTTGACCCTCGTTTCGACTCCTCTACGCGGCTCGTTCGACCTTGCGACTTGGGCCATGGTGATACGGCGGATAGGACTGCATGTTCGTGGTGGCGGGCTAGGGGCGGCAAGTTTGGTGGATGCTGACGGAGTCGGGGGTGTGTTTCGGAGGTCGGGAGAAATCCTTGTCGATGAGACACTGGCGTGGTGACGCCTCCGGGTTTCGCCTTCCTTCTAGAAGGGCGTCGGAGTACCTCCTTCTCACCCCCTAGCATACCAGGGGAAACCCTAGGACATTGTCCGGGCAGTAGCGGCATCGGCGTCGTCCCCTTCTTGGAGGTGCTACTTGGTATGAGACGCTTCTGTGGGCTGGGAGCGTGGTGGTAATTCGTCGGTGGGCGCAACCATTGCGATTCCTCTCCGTGTGTCGGCGTGCCTAGTTGTCGGCAGTGTTTTTATTTTCTTTTCTTTGTTCTTGTCTTGTTTCGTTTGGGTGCGTTTTTTGCTGCTGCCCCAGCATGTGTGGTGTTGCGTTTGTTTGAGGTGTTTGTATGTTGGCTGTTGTTTTATTTATAAAGCGGGGAGAAAGCCTATTTTGGCGATGTGTAAGCCCACGAGGGCATGCTTCTAGTACGAATTACTAGAAGAGAACATGTATTTCCACACGCTGTCGCCTATTAGCGGAAGCGCATATTAAAAAGGAAGCTTCTAATACATTTGCCCCTATATGTTTTTTCCTACTAATACAAGAAAGAAGAAAAAAAATCTCTGATTGTTTAGAAGTGCAACAAATAAGATAGTACATGACCAAAGGTAAAGGATCCAAGTGATAATGACAACACATATGGTTGGAAGACAAGGGAAAAATCTTTTGACGTGATCAAACGCTCGTTGGGAAACCCCAAGAGGAAGGTATGATGTAGTCCAGCGGAAATTTTCCCTCAATTAAGAAACTAGGGTTATCGAAACAATAGGACTTCATATTCTTGAAAAAGGTTGCTTGTTGCACGCGGGATAAACAAACATGGACCTGCACACAAAACACAAACTGTATCTTGTCCCCAACTTTTGAGAAGGTTGTCACTCTTCCCGTCTTGCTGAAAAGTAGAGAATTAAACGTATAGAGTCTTGAAAAGTAATAAAATTAAAAACGGAAAAGTAAGAAAACAATTATGAAAGTGCTTGAAAGAAGCTTCTATTTATAAGGAAAATAGGACCGGGGCCATAGGTTCACTAGTGGTGTCTCTCCAAAGAAAAAAACATGTTGGGTGAACAAAATACAGCTAGGCAATTGGCAAACCATGAACTTATAAAAATACTATTATGACGAGATATAGTTCACGGGTTCTACAACTGTAAGCATTATGTCAAGGCATATGGACTGCTATCCAGCATGCATCCATATCTAAAAGTCCACCTCAAGAAAGCTATTAAGCAAATCTCTCCGGTATTAAGTTGCAGCAACGAAGTGATTGCTTTGTGTGTAACAGAAAAATGCATTAAGAACAATACGTAATGTAAGCAGTGGTCCTCTGTGACGCCCCGAGATCGGGCACTATGCAGATTTCAGCATTTCCGCCAAAATCCACATAATAACCGATTCCAGGTTGCCACTTGTGATAACATTACAACAGTTCACGAATAATCCACAACAACAACAGAGGAGGTATATACAAGATGACTCAAACGAGTCAAGGATACAACTGATACAATACAAAGATCCAAATGACAGTGGAAGAAACAACATAGTGTCCGACTACGGACAAGATACAAATTGGACTAAGAGTCCTGAAGATAACCGATGGCGTCCAATCCCTGCCCAGGCCAAACCGGAGGGATTCCCAAGCTAACGTCGTCAGACTTCAAACCTGTTGACTGCAATGTGGAATATGCAGCCATGAAATGGATTCGTGGGTCAGTACAATTAAGTACTGGCAAGTGGATAAACCATACTCACAAGATACCAGTGTAACCAATCATCACAAGATACAAATACTTTGGGTACAACAGAAAGGAAGGGATTATTGCAAAGGAGCGGCATCGGGCAGCACTAACAACTAAAGAGACGCGCTACAACTTCCGGCTAATAGAAAGGGATAAGAGAGCGCGACAAAACCAACTATAACTACTCACCAAACAATACCCATCCAGTGTTACCCCCTACTAAGGAAGCAACCCAAGGAAACTCACACGGTTGATTAAGGTGACATTCATTTTTATGGTGAAGGTAATACTATATTACTAGTCAAGTTATTATTATTAGGTGTAAGTTGTCTGAGTACTTGTTAGCCAGCACTTTCACCAAGTCATCCATAACCGCGGACAACACGGCTTCTCGAGAAGATTAACCCTGCAGGGATGCACCAATTTGGCCGTACACGTAAGAATGACCCGCCAGATGGAAATGCACTTCCACCAAGCGAGGCACTCAACACAACCCAACTCTTCTTCTCATCAAGCCCAAAGAACCCCGTGATGTGCGTGCGCGGCTAATCGAGCCCCCACGAAGAAAAGGGGGACCCTCATAGCACTGGAAGACCACGCCGCCCTAAATGCCGACTACAAAAGTTCCACCCTGGCGCCAAGGGTTCGCACCTGCATATGCATGCATCAAATGGAAAACCCGAACTAAGTGTGGCGATTTGGACGAGATGCGAATCGAATCAAAGTTGCGGGGGGGCGCCCATACTCGCTTCCCACATGCGGTTAGCGCGCTCATCATGGATCGGAAGACAAGACCCTTTTCCTAATTAAGTTCGACACTAGCAGGCCTCAAAACCACGCCGGGCCTCCTGCCGGTGCCTTATCATCAAATTATTATTACCCAAAACATTAACATGTTGTTGATTGAATTGAAACCCAACTATCGACTAAACAGGTGATACGACAAAGGACAACAAGACTCGAGCGCAAACAAACCTAAGCATGCAACGACGACACGAGGGCCAACAAGGTAAACAAACAACAGTTAATAGGAAGTGGAAGGAAGGCTATATCATGGCTGCAAGGTAAACATATGATAGGATCGAGACACAAGCATCGAATCATAAGGCTAGCATAAAGACAACGGAAAGAATCGGTAACAAGTGAGGAAAGGCCACATAGGTAGCAAGTGAGTATACTTGCCTGAGATCCAGCAAGTAGGGGTACATCCGCCGAACTTGTCGTTGCTCACATCATCTCAACGTCCTATCCGCGAAGAAGCGACGAACTAGAACAAACACCGGATGCAACAATTACTACTACGGCAAAAGATCCAGCATGATGAAGATATGGATGCATGGCAATTAATTGATGCATCAAAGTAAACCAATTGACATGCTAAACATATTTAAATGGGCCCATATGCAATTTGGATTGCATATGGAAAAGCCCATGAATTAATGTTGAATTAAATGATCTACAAATAACCATCATGTGAAAGTTGATTAGAAAGATGCATGGATGATGAAAACAATAAGAAAACAACAATAGCTTCAGTTTGATATGTTGTTTACCAAGTTTGGAATTTTATTTATTAAGTTATGAGCTTTGGCATTTTAAATGATTTAAACAAACATTTGTTGTTTTCACCAATTTTAAATGTTCAAAACAGATAACAGAATTTATATTTGGAAAGAACCCAAAATTTTAGATGGAATACATATTTCATTTGTTGAATTTGGATTTAAAATGAGCAAGTTATTAAATTGACAATTTTAAATGGATTAATTAAGAAATAGTTGTTTTCAGCAATTTAATTTATTCAAAATAGAAAAAAAAAGTTTATATTTGGAAAACTTTTTCAATTTCGCGTGGAAAACATATTTTACATGTTGGAATTGGATTTGAATTGCCCAAGTTATGAATTTTGCAATTTAAAAGGTGTAATTAAAGTATTGAATTATTACTCCAATTTTAATTAGGAAAAACAGTGAAAAAATTGCATATTTGAAAAGTACAGGAAATTTGGAATGGAATACATATTTTACTTTTCAAAATTGGAGTTCAAATGAATTTGTTAGGGGCATTTGAATTTTAGGGACCTTTCTGTAATTTTCAGGGACTTAGGTGTGAAGAGAAGAACCAGATCTGGATTCCAGATCCAGATTCACTCCGTGTACACAGCACAGAGGGGATGACACGCGGGCCCGAGGGCCACGCGGGCGCTGACTAGCGTGGGGTAGGGCCACGCTGGCCTCGGGTGTCCATGAAGGGTGGGGCCATCTCCCAGCGATAAATCGCAAAACAATTGCGCGGAGGGGGGATCGAACCCACGCCCTGGTGCGGCACTACACGGGTTCAGTACCACTGCGCTACTGTGCGTTCGTGATACGATTCAACTCTGACGGAATAAGAGGTAAACTGTACAATGTGTTACTGACGAAACTGAAGTTTCCTTCAGTCGTGCACGACGACAGATCGGGGAAAAGGCTCGCCGGAGTTCGTCGACGGGGCAGCGCGAAGGCTGGCTCACAGAGCAGAGGGGAAGAGGAGGAAAGGCCCGAGGGCGAGGAGCTCACCGGGAGGGCTCGGAGAGGCACCGTGGTTGGAGGAGAAGGCGAGGAAGGCGACGACGGAGCTCGGGCAGGTGGCGGCCGACGGCGGGGAAGAGGGGCCCGTGGCCTCCTCAGGGCGTCCTCGACCCCCAAACTCCGCGAGCAGCAAGCCCAATCCTCGGGGGTTCCATTCCCGTGGCCAGCACGGCGTGGCAACGACCATGGAACCGACGGCGACGGCGGATTCAGAGTGGTTTTTGGCTGTCGTTTTGAGGTTCAGACAGTGGAAGAAGAGCAGGGAACAGAGAAGAAGAAATAGGAGGAGGGGAAGGAGGGATATGGCGGCGGCATGAGGGAGAGGGGAAGGGTTAGGGTTCGGAGAGAAAGGGGGGCTTTAAGGGAGAGAGGAGGAGCAGGTGGAGGTGGGGATCCATGGTGGGGGAGGGGACAGCGACATGTCCTCCTCGTGCTCACTGTCCGTACGAGGGAGAAGGTCAAGGTGGGCTGGGGTTGTAGGTGGGCTTTGGGCCTGCCTCCCCCAGCGGTTGTTTTATATTTATTTATTTTTTTGTTCTGTTTTCCATTTTGTTTGTAGAAAAGAAAAAGAATAGAGAGGAGAGCAATTTTGAGGGTTTTTATTTATGATATAATTTTGTTGGATTAAACAGCAATAAAGCCCAAGTGTATGAAACTTTGTTTTTCAAAATTTTCAAATTACACCATGTATTTTGAATTTTGGAAATTTGAATTTAAATTAGGGTTTCATACAAAAGGAATTTTAAAACCAACATAGTTAATATTTTCAAATCAATTATAAGTTACAATTTGAAATGATTTGTTTGCATTTTAAATTGGTTTGAAAACAAAGGTGCAATGCATATGATGCCTGATGCAATGCAAAAAAAGAAAGAAAAACAACCAAATCCTATTTGGGGGGAATCCCCCGGGTATTACAGACGACACCACTAACAAGGGATTGCGCCCTCGCAATCCACCCACTAACCCGGGAGAGGAAAGAAGTTCGACTATCGATTCTTCATGCTTCCAGTTGATCTCCTCGACACCACTAACAAGGGCTTCTCGACACCACCAACAAGAGATTCTTGCTCGGGTTGATGACGATGTTCTTCCACCAGGAATCTTCCGATGATCGAACCTATTAGGTTAAAGGCTAAGAGAACGTCCACCCACGTAGGATCCTAAAACTTTGAAAGATAGATAAGGGAAGAGACTCCAAAACAAATAAGGTAGGAGGAGAAATAGAATAGAGATAAGGAGAAAACAAGAATCCTATTGAGATGTTTCCAAAACAGGTTTTGCACAAATAGTTTTTGACACTCTAGAAACACGACCGTTAGCGAGGTTATCCTACAGGCTTGCGGACCCGTTGCTTCGATAACCATTCGTATCGAAACAACTTTGGGAATCGGAAACCATGCTCTGATACCATTTGTGACGCCCCGAGATCGGGCACTATGCAGATTTCAGCATTTCCGCCAAAATCCACATAATAACCGATTCCAGGTTGCCACTTGTGATAACATTACAACAGTTCACGAATAATCCACAACAACAGAGGAGGTATATACAAGATGACTCAAACGAGTCAAGGATACAACTGATACAATACAAAGATCCAAATGACAGCGGAAGAAACAACATAGTGTCCGACTACGGACAAGATACAAATTGGACTAAGAGTCCTGAAGATAACCGATGGCGTCCAATCCCTGCCCAGGCCAAGCCGGAGGGATTCCCAAGCTAACATCGTCAGACTTCAAACCTGTTGACTGCAATGTGGAATATGCAGCCACGAAATGGATTCGTGGGTCAGTACTATTAAGTACTGGCAAGTGGATAAACCATACTCACAAGATACCAGCATAACCAATCATCACAAGATACAAATACTTTGGGTACAACGGAAAGGAAGGGATTATTGCAAAGGAGCGGCAGCAGGCAGCACTAACAATTAAAGAGAAGCGCTACAACTTCCGGCTAATAGAAAGGGATAAGAGAGCGCGACAAAACCAACTATAACTACTCACCAAACAATACCCATCCAGTGTTACCCCCTACTAAGGAAGCAACCCAAGGAAACTCACACGGTTGATTAAGGTGACATTCATTTTTATGGTGAAGGTAATACTATATTACTAGTCAAGTTATTATCATTAGGTGTAAGTTGTCTGAGTACTTGTTGGCCAGCACTTTCACCAAGTCATCCATAACCGCGGACAACACGGCTTCTCGAGAAGATTAACCCTGCAGGGATGCACCAATTTGGCCGTACACGTAAGAATGACCCGCCAGATGGAAATGCACTTCCACCAAGCGAGGCACTCAACACAACCCAACTCTTCTTTGCATCAAGCCCAAAGAACCCCGTGATGTGCGTGCGCGGCTAATCGAGCCCCCACGAAGAAAAGGGGGACCCTCATAGCACTGGAAGACCACGCCGCCCTAAATGCCGACTACAAAAGTTCCACCCTGGCGCCAAGGGTTCGCACCTGCATATGCATGCATCAAATGGAAAACCCGAACTAAGTGTGGCGATTTGGACGAGATGCGAATCAAATAAAAGTTGCGGGGGGCGCCCATACTCGCTTCCCACATGCGGTTAGCGCGCTCATCATGGATCGGAGGACAAGACCCTTTTCCTAATTAAGTTCGACACTAGCAGGCCTCAAAACCACGCCGGGCCTCCTGCCGGTGCCTTATCATCAAATTAATATTACCCAAAACATTAACATGTTGTTGATTGAATTGAAACCCAACTATCGACTAAACAGGTGATACGACAAAGGACAACAAGACTCGAGCGCAAACAAACCTAAGCATGCAACTACGACACGAGGGCCAACAAGGTAAACAAACAACAGTTAATAGGAAGTGGAAGGAAGGCTATATCATGGCTGCAAGGTAAACATATGATAGGATCGAGACACAAGCATCGAATCATAAGGCTAGCATAAAGACAACGGAAAGAATCGGTAACAAGTGAGGAAAGGCCACATAGGTAGCAAGTGAGTATACTTGCCTGAGATCCAGCAAGTAGGGGTACATCCGCCGAACTTGCCGTTGCTCACATCATCTCAACGTCCTATCCGCGAAGAAGCGACGGACTAGAACAAACACCGGATGCAACAATTACTACTACGGCAAAAGATCCAGCATAATCAAGATATGGATGCATGACAATTAATTGATGCATCAAAGTAAACCAGTTGACATGGTAAACATATTTAAATGAAAAGCCCATGAATTAATGTTGAATTAAATGATCTACAAATAACCATCATGTGAAAGTTGATTAGAAAGATGCATGGATGATGAAAACAATAAGAAAACAACAATAGCTTCAGTTTGATATGTTGTTTACCAAGTTTGGAATTTTATTTATTAAGTTATGAGTTTTGGCATTTTAAATGATTTAAACAAACATTTGTTGTTTTCACCAATTTTAAATGTTCAAAACAGATAACAGAATTTATATTTGGAAAGAACACAAAATTTTAGATGGAATACATATTTCATTTGTTGAATTTGGATTTAAAATGAGCAAGTTATTAAATTGACAATTTTAAATGCATTAATTAAGAAATAGTTGTTTTCAGCAATTTAATTTATTCAAAATAGAAAACAAAGTTTATATTTGGAAAGCTTATTCAATTTTTCATGGAAAACATATTTTACATGTTGGAATTGGATTTGAATTGCCCAAGTTATGAATTTTGCAATTTAAAAGGTGTAATTAAAGTATTGAATTATTACTCCAATTTTAATTAGGAAAAACAGTGAACAAATTGCATATTTGAAAAGTACGGGAAATTTGGAATGGAATACATATTTTACTTTTCAAAATTGGAGTTCAAATGAATTTGTTAGGGGCATTTGAATTTTAGGGACCTTTCTGTAATTTTCAGGGACTTAGGTGTGAAGAGAAGAACCAGATCTGGATTCCAGATCCAGATTCACTCCGTGTACACAGCACAGAGGGGATGACACGCGGGCCCGAGGGCCACGTGGGCGCCGACTGGCGCGGGGTAGGGCCACGCTGGCCTCGGGTGTCCATGACGGGTGGGGCCATCTCCCAGCGATAAATCGAAAAACAATTGCGCGGAGGGGGGATCGAACCCACGCCCTGGTGCGGTACTGCACGGGTTCAGTACCACTGCGCTACTGTGCGTTCGTGATACGATACAACTCTGACGGAATAAGAGGTAAAATGTACAACGTGTTACTGGCGAAACTGAAGTTTCCTTCAGTCGTGCACGGCGACAGATCGGGGAAAAGGCTCGCCGGAGTTCGTCGACGGGGCAGCGCGAAGGCTGGCTCACAGAGCAGAGGGGAAGAGGAGGAAAGGCCCGAGGGCGAGGAGCTCACCGGGAGGGCTCGGAGAGGCACCGCGGTTGGAGGAGAAGGCGAGGAAGGCGACGACGGAGCTCGGGCAGGTGGCGGCCGACGGCGGGGAAGAGGGGCCCGTGGCCTCCTCAGGGCGTCCCCGACCCCCAAACTCCGCGAGCAGCAAGCCCGATCCTCGGGGGTTCCATTCCCGTGGCCAGCACGGCGTGGCAAAGACCATGGAACCGACGGCGACGGCGGATTCAGAGTGGTTTTTGGCTGTCGTTTTGAGGTTCAGACAGTGGAAGAAGAACAGGGAACAGAGAAGAAGAAATAGGAGGAGGGGAAGGAGGGAGATGGCGGCGGCATGAGGGAGAGGGGAAGGGTTAGGGTTCGGAGAGAAAGGGGGGCTTTAAGGGAGAGAGGAGGAGCAGGTGGAGGTGGGGATCCATGGTGGGGGAGGGGACAGCGACATGTCCTCCTTGTGCTCACTGTCCGTACGAGGGAGAAGGTCAAGGTGGGCTGGGGTTGTAGGTGGGCTTTGGGCCTGCCTCCCCCAGCGGCTGTTTTATATTTATTTATTTTTTTGTTCTGTTTTCCATTTTGTTTGTAGAAAAGAAAAAGAATAGAGAGGAGAGCAATTTTGAGGGTTTTTATTTATGAGATAATTTTGTTGGATTAAACAGCAATAAAGCCCAAGTGTATGAAACTTTGTTTTTCAAAATTTTCAAATTACACCATTTATTTTGAATTTTGGAAATTTTAATTTAAATTAGGGTTTCATACAAAAGGAATTTTAAAACCAACATAGTTAATATTTTCAAATCAATTATAAGTTACAATTTGAAATGATTTGTTTGCATTTTAAATTGGTTTGAAAACAAAGGTGCAATGCATATGATGCCTGATGCAATGCAAAAAAAAGAAAAACAACCAAATCCTATTTGGGGGAAATCCCCCGGGTGTTACATCCCTGTATGTAGACAAGAGCACCGCTATTTTCTCCCTAGTAGAAACAACATATCCCCCATTAGATGTAAGGGAGGCATGAACCCATTATCTAGCATATAAACCCCCTCTTGGAGGTGAAAACAACTACGTGGCCAACATAATCATAAACATCGGAGAGAATTGCAACACAAAATTAAGACTCTCTACAAATATAATTGAAGTATCTCAGATTGACATGAACAAAATAATCGTAATCTCATGGTTCATAGGATCCCAGCAAACACAACATGCACAATTACATAACGGTGGTCTCAATCAAGTGAGGCGGCTCACAAGACTCTAAAAATGGAGGCATAGAGGAGAGAACAACCATCTAGCTACTGCTACGGACCCGTAGTCTCGAGATGGAACTACGCATCTGCCCGGAGGCGACCATGGCGCTGTAGAGGCCTCCAATGATGGTTCTCCTTTTCGGCGGGGTGCTAGAACGGGGATGAAGAAGCTCTAGATTTGACTTTTGAGGTGATGGTGCCTCTCTATAGGTTTCGCGGAAAATAACTCCGTTCCCGGTGGTTTTAGGGTTAAAGGAAATTTATAGACGCAGAGGTGACGAGATGCGATGGCCAGGGTCTCTAGGGGCCACCAGGCATGGCCTAGGGTGGGGCCACGCCTAGCACACCCCTGGGGGGCCCCCTGGCCCCCTCCGGCTTTTCTTTGGTCTCCATCTTCAGTACGGGTAAAAAAACAAGAGTTTCAGCCCTTTCCGATAATATTTCTTTAAGATCTTTTCTGAAACAGAAAAACGGCAGAAAACAACAACTGGCATGGGGCATCTCGTTAATAGGTTAGTCAATGAAAACATCCATGAAATGAAGGAAAACGTTAGAAAACACGTCGAAAACAAAAGGTATTGGGCAGAAAACAAGCATGGGGCATCAAAAATTATAGATACGTTTGCAACATATCAAACACCCATATTGACTGCCACATACTAAACGAATTAACTGTTGAACCTTATGGTTATTATACGAATCTCCCGTTACTCACGATACTAAACTTAACCGAGACTATTGATTCCTGCATTGCCTGTGAAACAATCTCTCATTCACAAATACCTTTGTCTTGTCTCGTTATTCGGTAAGTTTCCTATTTATCGTTATCGTATTATGATATCCTACATGATGTATCATCATCATGCATTGTCTGCAGAAATTATGGATATCAAGAATACCAAGTGGGCCCAGGTATTTATCTCTCTTTTTATGGAGGAGTAATTCCCATCTCAGAATGTCGAGATAACATACTCCTTTAGAATTACCCAGTAACTACCTTTATCTTCACCTAGTTTATGGTGTGACCCTTGATAGCACCAAAGTAAAACCTATAGAATATATTATCAAGATAACCTCATGGTCAAAGGACGCATTTGTGAAATAACTGTGTTGTGATAAGATTCTAAAGACAAAGATGTCTTAGTGGAATCTCTTAGCCTATCAATCTACTTAGGAAATACCCAGCCATATTGTTAGCTTCCAACAATATGTTATTCATTGATATTGACAAAAACAATGCCCATGATCATGGAAACATATTCATCAAACATCCAATGGATTAGTCGTAAAAGTCAAGACTAGAGTGTTTTTCTATGTTCATGTTACTACATGTGAGCATGAGTTTACCTATG
The DNA here is from genome assembly GCA_028641055.1 of Alopecurus myosuroides. Classification (NCBI taxonomy): domain Eukaryota; kingdom Viridiplantae; phylum Streptophyta; class Magnoliopsida; order Poales; family Poaceae; genus Alopecurus; species Alopecurus myosuroides. Next base: position 41,200,256 of record CM054057.1, on the reverse strand, counting down.
AATCTCATATTCACGAACCACGTCATTTATAGCATAGTAATATGAATCATAATTATGAAACATATGTATAAATATTATTACTTTTTGGTCATACATCCAACAGGTCAGACCCAAAGGATCAGTTAGCTCTTGCACATGTCTGAGAGATGTCTAAAAGGCTTCATTTAGTCATGTCCTTACTGACCACATAAGGATTATATCCAAACACTTGGTAAGGATTTTGTAAAAATTATTTTATCCAAACTATTCGAGTGGCCTACGCAATTTGCATGGCTAGATTTGTTATCTTCGTAATATATTGTGCCGATAACAGTCTATTAATTTGGTAATATATTGATCATGTATTTGACAATCTCAAGGAAGATGTGTATAAATGTTTTAATATATGTAACATAATCTTCATCATCTATTTCGTGTAGATCATTTAATTGTTTTAGAATAGTAGCGGTAGACATATATCTTTTATTATCTAAAAACAATCCATGTTTGTTATTGTACGGATCTATAAAAATAAAAGTTCTGTGTGTGTATGTGATTACGCGATATTTTACTTTACATTATACTAATGTGTACTCCATCTACCCACTAATTTACTATAGAAACAAATATTTTTACTAAGTTAAATGATGTAGGTATTATCCTTTAGAAATAATCGGTGTTAGAATCTTGCTTGATCAATCTAAATGTGCAGTTACCATTTTTTCACATATCAAATACGAAGCCTATATTTGGATTGTAGGATTTTCATAGAATTTAGTCAAGAATTTCATTCTTAACTTGGATTTTTTTATAATAATGGTTCATGTCATGGACTGAGTAGGTAAAAAAATTATGGAACCTGGTCCCTTGTCTCGTTCTTTAGGCCCGATTTGATTAGAAATATTTTGGCATGAACTATGGAGAATTTTAAGCTTCTTAAATTTTTTCCTACAACCACATTAAGTCTTCCTATAACCTCAAATTTTTTACATTAACTTTTACGTCAGTGAATGTTTTTTCCTACTAAAACAATTGAAACACCTAATCTTCTTAAAATATTGTAACTTTTTTTATTATATATTGTTGTGCTTTATTTTTTCTAGAATTCAATATGCCATAGTATTCAAGTCATACAACTTTTCTATTCTCGTGCTTTGAAAATTATACAAAATAACCATGTTCACAGTAATATCACGTAGTTCAATTTTTTTGTTTTAATAATTTTAATGCTTTTTTTAGAAAATAATGTGCACCATCCATCCAAACACAAACCTCTACTTTCATGTCACTACTGTATTAGCAGGAGCCTGCTGCTACTATGGCAGCCACACTGACATGCGAGGGCCATTCCGTGGCAAGATGAAAAATGGGGCCCACAATGGACACTCCTTGTCACGCAAATAGATATGTGCACCTTGGTTTAGTTCAAATTTTTGAACAACCAGAGGTAGGTACACCTTTCTTTTTCTTTCTCCTCGCTACTCTTAGAAGATTTGTCCCTTCTTATGTTGTTCTCGTATCCCAATGGCGAACAACAACTAGGAGCTGATTTATGCTAAACTTGTGTACATTTTTATAAATTATTTTTGTCAATAACAACCATAAATATTATAGCATGGATTACTTAGACAGTTTAACCAACTAATAGTGTTGCTAAATACTGATATTATCGTTCATCATTACATAGCTCGAATATGTCTACCATTAGAAATAATATTAAGATGTGTTAATTTTGGACTATATCTTATAATCCAATTTATGTTATCTTTTTTATTTTTGAGAAAGTTCCTCTTGAATATCTATTTTAACTCAACGCCTTAATTTTACGAAAAATATTATAAGACAAATCCTGAAGAGAAAAGAGGGAGACTGTGTTTGTGTATGTGTCTATGTATATTTGGCTATCCTTAAATATCCTGATAGCTATCCTAAAGTACATGATGTAATAAAATATTGATAATAGTTTCCATGTATGATTAGATAAATACAAATATATTTTTAGAGTATATATACAATGTTTTTATGAGGAGCTCAACATCTTTCGATTTTCACTGTGCAACAAGTCTTGTCTATTCGAGTCGGTTCCTAATCATTTTGGGATGTGTGTATGCTATGTATTTTTCACCAAAATATTTCCATTTATAATATGAACCCGATAGAATAGGATTGTTTTATAGATTCTTTTATTTCTACACACATAGAGTTAGATTATTTGTTAAATTCCGCCTTAAGCTTTAATCATAGAAGAGAACTTGCCAAATTCTAAACATTTCAGGGTTCCAAAGGTCGATGTTTGCAATACTTGTTTGATTGTGAGAATTCTAGCTGTGTCAATCTATTGCAAATCTATTGCTGAAGTTTTGTATGCGATTTGAACCAAGAACTTGAAGAGTGATGAGCAATCAACAGTGCTAAAAATTATCTATTGACAATGGTAGAGCCGAATGTGCTAGAACTAACTATGCCATCGGTATGAATGAACCCACCGTAACATCTAATTTTCTTATCCCATATGTAACGAGACCTCAACCCTTATATATTACACTTCTTGAATAGCCTTCAATAATAAACATCCTTGCATGTAATTGTCTCAAGGACAATAAGTTGAACAAATAAAATTTTCTTTATTCCCTCATGGGTTTTAGGGGTGTTAAACATCATGCATAGAAATAGTTTCACTTTGGCCTCTTGTATACATATTGTATAGAGTATGGTGTAGTACACCAATCCTAATAAGGTCTCTCTCTCTTGTACACGCCTTCAATGGCCTATCCGGCTATAATAACATGCACCCGAACCACTAACGAGTATCTTGTTTGCCATGTTAACATGATAAATAGATCTACCTCTTTGCAAATCTACAACCCCCAAAACGGATCTCGGTTGACATAAAAACCTTCTCCCCTCTGATACGTCTCAAACGTATCTATAAATTTTTATTGTTTCATGCTACTTTTATCCCCTCGCTACATGTTTCTGCTCTGGTTTTACATCATTTTATAGCATTTTAGTATGCTAACATGTTAACCCAGTGCCAAGCGCCATTTTTTGTCTTTATTATCTTTGCATCGCAGAAAAGGCCAAAAATAAATACTCTAGGAAAATTTACAAAAATACCGAAATTCTATCTTTTTTAAAATTGACACAAAGGGACACAGCGGAGTTCCAAGAGGGCCGCATAGCCCGCACGCGACCTGAGGTCATAGGACCCACCAGCGGGGCCACCTCTTTGCGCCACTTGCGTTGCCACTTCGCCTATATATTTACCCTAACCTAGAAGTTACGGGACGGAGTTTATTTTACCAAATTTTTATACAGAGCTGCTGCCATCGCAAAAACCGATCTAGAGACCTCTTCCGCTAATGTGCGGCCAGAGGGGGGACCATCGCTGGAGGCATCTACACCACAACTGCCGGCTCCATGATGGTGTGTGAGTAATTCATCCTTGGACTACAGTTTCATAACAATAGCTATATTGTTATCTCTCCTCCATGTTTTCAATACAATGTCTCTTGAGCTGCCTTAAATGATCGAGATCCACATGATGTAGTTGCTACATGTTGTTGTGTTTGTTGGGATATGATAAATTGTGATATTTTCATCAGACCGTGCTTCTATTTATATGATCCTATTGTTATCATGAGTTGATTTATTTATGTTCCTATATGCTCTCCGATTTATGTGTAAGATGGATCATGGATGGTGTGGGGTGAATGGGGAGAGGGGGAGGAGAGGTGTTATCCAAGAAGGAAAAAAGAAAAAAAGAGGAAAATGGCCCCATGATATCTCTCTCCGCGTGGTTGGGTCAGCCATGCGTTTCAATTTTTGAGTGATTTTGCGCTTCAAAAAGTAAGAATTATTAGTGGTTTTCGGCAATTGTTTGGAGGTGAATGTTGGTCACGCCTGTGTTGGCTGATTTTCACGTTTACTTGATTACCTTGATAGATATTGTACCTAATTTGGAAATATATATTGTACATACGGTGGTGATTAATTAGGGTCTCCATCCTACCTTGAGCTGAAATTACTTCTATAAAAGCTAAAAGATTGTGAGGCTTCTCATGCGTCCCACCGAGCTCCTGCCTTGCTGCCACATGGCGCGTCCTTGGCCGTCCATCTATCTGCTCCCAGCCGTTGATCGATCAGCCTCACGTGCGACAAAACAATGGCTCGCCGCTCACCCCAATCCCCACTCGCGTTACTCCTACGGTGAAACCCTAGCCGATGTCCGTCTCTTCCAATCCCGCGTCTCCTCGCTCCCGCTCCACTCCTGTGCCCGCGCCCGCGCCGCCGCCTTGCTGGTCTCCTCTGCGACGGCTTCCCCCTCCTTCCACACCGCCTCCAGCTCCGCTGTGGAGGAACTCAGCTATCCATGGAGCGGTGCTCGGCCCTCGAGCACAGTGCAGGTGGTGACGGCCTCGCGCGACTGTTGGATGCGGACGGACACGCGGGTGGCCTCAGCACCACCGTGAGCGCTCCTCCTCTCCTCTCCCGTCGCCGCTGTTTTCCTCCACCGAGCCGTCCACGGCGTTCCCACCGAGCCGTCGCCGTTGTATCTCCCAGCGACGCCGTCTTGACCCCCGCCTCGATCTGGACCGGCAGCCAGAGTGGGTCTGCTCGGACGGCCCATCGCGCCTCTCCTCGTCAGCCTACAGGGACATGCTTTGGTTCTGTCCCAAATATCGTTTTTCAGTTTTCTCTGAATTTTTTAGCATATGTTTTATGTTTCTCACCCCGCCTCGATCTGGACCGGCAGCCAGAGTGAGTCTGCTCGGACGGCCCATCGCGCCTCTCCTCGTCGGTCTACACTGGTCCCTTTCACCGGCTAACGGCAAGCGGACCTGACACAGGTATGGACATGCTTGTTCTGTCCCAAATATCGTTTTTCAATTTTCTCTAAATTTTTCAGCATATGTTTTATGTTTCAGATTGATTTAGTGGTGTATGGAAGAACCTTATGGAGTGATTGTGTGTGTGAAGCAGGGAATTCCAATATGAGAAAGATGAGAAAAGGCTTACTGAAGGTACCTTGGGCACTGCTCTACCATAATACTTTGATTCGTGGATGAGACCAGGACAAGCTAAAAAGTGAAGTTTGCGAGAAGTTTATTCGATACTCGTTTAAAATATCAAATTACCGTCTTCATTAGCAAATACAAGCTTGATATGTGTTCATTGTGGATAGAAGAATCTATTTGATGCTTCCCATTAAGATTTTATCATTTATATTTCCTCCCCTTTTCTGACAGTTGTTTATGTAATTAAGGGAGCCATATATTTGCACAACCTCGCAGTTCGCGAGAAGTTTATTGTTGTAACTATTTTCAATATAAGCGAAAGTAACAGTTTAAATCTAATTCTGGTAGAGGTTTTCTAATGTGTATATGTTTCCACTTTTTCAGTTAGCTGACTGTGGTCTCGGTGGATGTATTTTGTTACTCCAAATCTGTTTGGATGAAGTGTTGTTGAATGCCAAGGAAGTGAAGAATTTCCAGTTGAAACATGGTCTTTTATCTGGCATTTTCAGATATTGACCGGATAAAATATACTTCATTACTTGTTTTTGTGAGGCTCTGATGCCTATATCTGCTACTGATGGCCTCCTTGAGACCCTGTCGACTGACCTTGAACTATAAGTAGCCGAGAAAATTGGTATTGGTCTTGCATTGTCACATTCTGATAATTCAGCAATGAAGCTGAAAGGTAAACGTTTCTGAAGCTAAATTTTGCTTTCATGGTTTGCTTCTTCTATTTTTAGTTGTTAGTTAACTTCTACATATTTTCATTTCAAGGGCAACAATTAACAGCTGCTCAAATCGAGGGGCTTTGCTTGAATCCGAACCAATCCGTATACAATGGCCAAGTTCATGAAATTGTTGTCTTCCTTCACCAGAATGTGGCTTGTCAAAGCATATGGATCCTTTTAGTATCATTACTCCTCTGCTGGAAATCAGGCAGAGTCCATATTTTGCCCCTATCCTAATAAATTAGAATGATATTCTGTCAACAAATCCTTTAAGGTGTTTAGTCTTTCACTAAACAAAACCTATATGTTTTTTTTTGTCATGTCCATTTGTTCATTTATGCATTAACCCCTTATTTTCTGTTTCATGCAGACATTTTTGGAAGCCACCTCTGCCCTGACCTCGACCTCGAACGCAGTGGCGGCGTGGTGCGCATCCCTGAACAAGGCAGGATGCTCCTTCCTGACCATGGGCGCCCGCCGATGGTGGATGCCTTCTCCGTGCTCTCTCGCGCCGCCCCCATCTTTCGGACCATCAAGGTATTGACACTCTCCATTCTTTTTTTGTCTACATACGCAAGATTGGAAAGAGAGGGTTTGAGAGGCAGAGGGAGTGAGACGAGATTTATTCCACGAGATTGGAAAGAGATCGGCTGAGAGGGAGAGCGAGTGAGACGAGGTTGATTCTTTCTTCTTGGTTTTTTTAAAATAGAGGGGCCTGATTCTTAAGAGAGAGACGTTATTGGTTTTTTCTTGTCGGTCTTCTTGGACAGATAAAGGATTTCTGCTTGATCTGGTGCAAAAAATAAAGAGTAAGGGAGATTGTTAATTTCTCTTGATCTGGTCTAGAGAGATGATCAGTAGCTGACATTAATAAAGTTATTTACATTATGCTTACACATTGCTCAGCTACTAGATATAGTGATTGTTGTAGTAAATACCACTTTTTGGGTTGATGTATTACTCCTTCAATGAGTGCTGCTCCACTCATCTTACAGTTGGTCCTTTTCCCTATTTACCAGACGATCGAAGAACCAGCATATAAATCCAGTTCCTTTAAGATGTGCATTTCGTGGGTGTGCGTGTGCAACTGTTCAGATTTTGTGATCAGAGCAGCTGATATGGTTCTGCTGAATGGATCGCCGTTCTCTGTGTTCACCCTTGGATATTGCTGCAAGGATACAAAATTTATATTCGCCTTGATTTACTGAAGATTGTCGAGTAGACGTTGTTTAGTGTTGTGAATAGTACCCATTTTTTGTAAATATTTCGTGTTCTGGGATTTTATAGTCATTAAAGATGCAGGCTGCAATGCATATTTGTTTAAAACGGTTAAGCAATTCTTAAGCAACGAATACACTCATTTAGGCTAAAGAATTTAGTCATCTATTTTTACAAAAGTTTGTGTTCCTTGATTGTGTTTGTTATACACCATACAAATGGGGTCTGGTTTATTGACCAGCATATTATTTGTGGGTCATGTGATTCAGCTGACCAGTACTATTTTTCTGTTAACCGAGAAGAAGGAAAAGGGTCAATGACATGCTATGTCTTTGTACAAGCAGGTTATGTCTAGATCGTTGTTTTGGTGTACCACCTAAGCCTACTAACTGAACTCTAGGTTGTTGCCAAATTGTTGGGCCATTCATACTCCATCGCCGGAGTCATCTAGGTATTTCCCTTCACAGGCTCCTCCTCCATGTGTCTCGTCACCTTAACTATGCTAATCATTTTTCAAAAGGTTTTGCTTAATTTTTTTGTCTTATCAACTAAGAAATAGTACATTAAATAGGAGTTTTTCTCTGGCCTATTCTTTAGTTTCTACATTATACACTATATTAAAGTACAACTTTTTCACGCCTTCTCAGCCTCTCCACACGGCATGAACAGTAAACGTGTCCTACTTTGCTGATGCAGTACCCTGGAACACTGTTCACGCGAAGAGTACACAGACGAACAATGACTGGAACAGTACCGGTTACCCCACGTGAACAGTACCGGTCAGGCAAACAGCGAACCCTAATGAACAGTGCATCGCGCGATCCGGGTCACCCGATTTCGATCCGACGGTTGATATACCATACTCCAACATGTGAGCACGGTAAATGAACAGCACCGGTCACCGATGTAAACAGTGAAAAGTGCCGGTTTGGGTAATTTATTTTCCTATTTAAATTCCTTTATTTTTTTTCTTATACAATTATTTTTCCAAACCGACGCCGTCAACATAAATTTTCTAAAATCCAATGACCATTTAAAAAAATGTGTGATTGATTACATTCATGACTATTAGTCATAGCACAGAAAAAGAAATGGGCCACCCCGCTATAATTTTTTCTCTCATACGAAAAATTGTTTATTTCTTCCATTTCCTAACTTCTTTTTTTCTTATACAATTATTTTCCAAATCCGACGCCATCAACATAAATTTTCTAAAATCCAATGACCATTTCAAAAATGTGTGATTAATTACATTTATGACTGTTAGAAATATCACCTAAAAAGTAACGGGCCACCCCCACTATAATTGTTTCTCTCATACAAAAAAATGTTTATTTCTTTCCATTTCCTAACGTTTCATAATTCTTTGTCCACTTACATTTAAATCTAGTGGTAATACAATATAAAAAAAAACCTACTACCTATGGAAAACAACCTTCAGGATTTATACGAACTAATCTAAATACATACTAAACCCCTTTTCCATCACGTTTACGTATTCAAATTTCCCATACTACTTCTCAACACTTTTCCCCCAGGTGCACAAAAAAATTAAATCTACATGTATATTAACCTTCCACTCAATTTAAACACCAATTTAAATGACGAGGGCGCAGCGTGCTGGCTTGAAATTATTTATTTATTTACACTCCTTACTTCATTTCATTCCATCTCGCCTCAAATTTACTCCTTAATATTTTTCCTATTTTCTTACTTTGATTTTCCTTACACACTTATTTCTACAACCTCAGAATTACTTATTTTCTCGATTTCCTACTCTCCATTCCCCTCATTTTATTTTATTTTACTTAGCTTCAAAATTAATTATATGGTTGCACTCCTTATTTTATCTTATTTTACTTTGCCTTGAACTTACCACTTATTTTTCACTCCTCTTACAAATAGCGATTTAGACTTACTATATCACACACAAAAATTCCAACTAACCAAGCATTTTGAAATTACTTACCTTCTATCCAATTAATCTATTGGTAATAACATAAATTTCAAAGTAGACGGTATTCTAAAAAATTCCTCTTTATATTTATTATTTTCATATATATACTTACATGATTCTTAAAACAACAAAACTAACTCTACGGGCGCGGCGTGCCGCCGTGCAAATCTTCCTTGTAGACTTTATAACACAACTCCAAAAGGTTGCGGTACTTGAGGTTGCAGGCTCAGCTTTATATATGTAGCTGCCATTTACACCAGAAAATATGATTTTCTATGAATTTTTTAGCCACCTTGCAAGTGAATGTGTGATTTAGGCTCTAACATGCATTTTCTATTTATTTTTCCTTGAATGCTTCATTTCATTTTCTATTTATTTTTCCATGAATGATTCAGTGCATTATATATCTATTTTTCCTTGAATGATTCAGTGCATTTTATCCATTTTTGCAGCTTTCAGTAATTACCTTACAGCAAACAATTCACCATCGAGAAAGTTAATTTAACATTTTTTAACTTAAAATTGGTCTCCTTGAGATCTTTTTTTTCCTTATGACAATTAATGATATTCTGTTAACATGATTTGTTGTCCCAGTGCTATGTACCTCGACAAGTTAATTGAGCATAATGGTGGGAAGCTCATTTTCTCTTTGGCAGTGTGAAGGCTGGTTTTACCTATTTCAATTAGATGGTGACCTCCTTGCACTCCCATTTTTCTTCTTGTGCTGAACTGCTGACTAATGATGTTCTGCCAACAGGATTCTCATGCACTTGTGTGATGTACCACAACCAGTTCATTGGGTAAATTAGTGGAAGCTCCAAATGGTATGTGCTTGAAGCATATCCTGGAATTTGGCCTCTCTTGTGTTTTAGTTGATTATTATCCTCTTTCCCATTACTTTGTGAAGGGAAGCAAGTTAAACTGGACCTTTTATTTCACAACTGGCCTAAATAGAACCAACATGTACTAATTGCTTAGATTCCTCAGATTGCTCCCTCGTGCGCACCATGTCTATTTGGTCGCTCTCAGGTTAGGCCTTCAAGCCCCATCTATTGTGATGCAAGGATCAAAATTAGTAATGTGATAGTTTCCATTATTTCCTAACATAGCAATTATCTACCAGTGGTTCCATATTCATGATTCCCTTTCATAATTCTTGCTTAATTTCTCCTTGGTAAAGTTAGCTTGTGTCTACGTTTTTGTTATTCCAAAATGAGGTGTTGTCAGGAGAGAACTCGTTGTGGTCACGTTGAGTTGCGCCGCACGCCATATCTCCATGGCCAAAAGCCCAGAGTTTTTGGTTCTGTTTTTCGAAGATTGATGTAAATTGCTACAAGGGAACTAAATATGAAGCAAAGCCTAAAATATTTCAAATGGAACATACCAAAACCAAAATGACATATAATATGTTTTGAATTGTAGATATTACATCATAATTTTCTCTAGGTTTGTGAGCACATATTGAATAATTTTAAAACCGTTGCAACGCACGGGAACCTTTGCTATAATTTATAAGGATCCGTGGTTTTAAGTTTCAGCTTAGGTCACTGCCTTTTCTGTTTCCAATTTCTTGATGTTGGATAGAGGGTTGCTTGTGCTTGCTGCAACTGTTACCCCGTGGTTTTCTCAAATTTGTGTTTCCTTGTCTCGGCTTCTCTATTTTTATTTTCACGTAGAATATTAATTAAGAGAGAATGGGATGTAGCTACTGCATTATAGAAATACATGGTGGGTTAGTTTGGAGGCTTCTTTTTCGCAACTGTTGTTTGTGGTTCATCGTACAGTTTGATTTCAATGCGTACTTGTACGTATTTGGTTACAATTTATCATACTTGCGTAATTGTTCTTGCTTTAGCAAACTAATTATTTGCCTTGTGAAAATAATACGACGGCATGGACAATTTCCATTTGCTGATGCTTATCACCAGATCATTGCTAGGGGTCAAAAACAGAATAAAGCCAAAAAAAATTAACTTCACAATGTTATCTATGCTTATTTATTTTTTGTTAAACTAAACTTTTCCTATTGATTCAGAGTTTTTCTTGCAATCTTAGTTTAACAAAAAGTAACAGATTACGTATGGTTAGTGTCATCAGGATATTATAAGCATATGACCCAAAATTTTGCGCAAAAAGTGTACATTATATGGTTAGTACAACTGTAGCATCTATGTAAGAGGTTTTGCGCAAAAATTGTACAATGAACTCAAAATAGCGTTAAGATTGCATTTTCTCTTTCCGTGTAGCTTGGGAGTTTACAGTGTGAACGTACAATGCGATTGGGGATTATTGACCTTTCAGTTAGAAGTGAGTGCAACTTGTTGTGAGTGGAAACATCCGAATGAAACAATTGCATGCTTTGTTGTATTTGCAATTTGTGTTGTTCTGATCTAAACTTACTATAACTGAGTTGATGTCAGGCAGATATGCCATGACAGATTTTTGCATACTACCCATTGCTAATGCACTTTGAAATTTCAACTTACATCCCATTTCAGGTAGCTTATTACAAGAGGCTGAATTGGGTTACCTTTGTGGAGTCATCCGCAGGCAAGATCTTGCGGAGAGAGCTCAGCTCTAAAGTCAGAGCATCCAGCCTGTAGTGACCCTGCTTCTATTGTGTTCCAGAGCAATTTTGGCTTGCTTAATTTCAAACACTTTCGCTATTGTACAATCATCTTAGTGGAGGTTTACAAGTTCCCGAGCGGTAGATTTCGCTTTTGGGCTCTGTGTGATGAATGTCAGCCTTGACACTGTACAAAAAATTGTATTGTTGTCTCACATATCATTGTTTGGCAAATGTACCCGTGTGTGTTGTACTATGTATACATGGAATGCAGAGAACGAATATCATGAATGGTAATGTCTGTGCATCTATCTGTGCAAAGGATGCATATGTGCTGGTTGACCTGGATCGTTCATCTGGGTACCGTGTTGTGCTTGTGCATCACCATTTGCTCCTGCAGAATCATGAGAAGACTACATTATTTTTAAGAATGGACTAAAGGGCAGAAACAAAATTGCGTTACAGAATGTTTCGTTACCTGTGTTTGTCATCATAAGTAGCATCAGCGAAGGATCTGTGTAGTAGTATCAGGCTAAACAATTACGGAGGTCTAGCATGAGAAATTGGGCGACTCAACAGTCAGTATGTCCTCAATATAGAGAAATTGGGATGCTAAACAGTCGGTATGTCCTCAATCTATTCTTCGGTGCTGTCTGCGAATTCTTGTTTGATTATTTGCTTCACTAAAGTTGAGAGGAGCCTCCAAATGAAAAGGTTTAACTACCAATTGGTATGGCAATGAAGATTTCAGTGTGTGGACTTACATATGTTCTATCGATATTTTTGGCTAACATGTCAGCACATCCATGGCTTGATTCAGTAATTAGGTCACCCAAGAACACCACAAATTGCAAATACGGACAAGGTAATTAGAAAATTAAATTAAATTAAACTCACGTCTTTTATAAAAAAACAATGTTCACATGCAATGTACATTGAACAAAATCCGATGACGCACGGCTGCGGACGCCAGACCTCGGCATGAGGAACGAGAAGCGGTTGCGCGGCGATAGCCACAGACCCTGGCTAGGGCACGACAGATGGCGTTGGCGCCAGGGAGCGACACCTTGCTTAAGACGACCAGGAGCGCGAATGCATGTCGCAGACGTAGAGCCGAGCCTGCCGTCGTCGCCGTCAAAATAACCAGCCCACAAGTTTTCATAAGAAGCTAACAAATATGATGACACATTTTTTGTTGGCAAATTATAAATTGTTTTTCCAGAGATAAATATGATTTTTAGTCCAAAATACCAACACAACATTGCACTCAACTTATGGGCGGTTAATATTTTTTTTCTTATGAATTAAAATTATATCATAAATCCGATATTTGCGCCAAGCGGGCGCAACGGGTCATCTAGTGTAATGAATGAATACCTTGAGAGGGGTTGCAGTGCATGAATCCAGTGCACCTAATTGGGTTTAGTTAACGGCATACATGTACTTACTCCCTCCATATCAAAATATAATATGTTTTAGAGTTTTCTAGACAAACTTATCTAGAAATGTTTTAGTGTGTAGATTCATATGCATGTTACACTAAAATATGTCTAGATACATGTTGTTTATACATTTCGATACGGAGAGAGTAGTAGTTACTGACAGAACGATCAACGCTGACATGAGCACCTGGGACCCATATATCATGAACCTGCGAGAAGATCACATCGCATGAATCAGTCAAGGAAGGGTTGGCGGATAGACCCACCCACCGACTGCCGCTTTGAGAGTCGCTTTTTTCTCCCAGCCGCCGTCCCTTCTCCTCTGTAGATCCAGCGGCGATGCTTGCCGGCGAGCGGATGGAGTAGGTGGCCGAGCTCCCCCTGTGAATAGTAGTAGTAGCTCTACGATTTGTTTCCTTGCTTTAGGCTTGGCCTTTGTGCCGAATGGCGTTCTGCCAAGGGGAAGTGAACCACCGCGGCTTGCGAGCGCCGGCCGGTGCTGGTTGGTGAGGGCTCAACTGCTCTTTGATCGCCATAGGTTGGAGGTGGTCAGCAGCGTTGCTCCCCCAGCTTCCCCGAGTTCTCCCCCAAATAAGCTCGTTGGTGAGGTCGTTCATGGCGTCGATCTGTTCTTCTCATCCTCCTCTTTCTCTGGTCGCTGTGGAAGCGGAAGACGATGGGGTGAGGGCGGATCTGGAGCTGCGTATCAAGGCAGGCTCATTCAGAGATTGATTCTTGCTGATTCCGGACTGTCGGTTAGAGTTGACCTGCTCTGCTGCAGCGGTTCTTGGTGGACAGGCTGCTCGAGCGATTGCACTCTTAAGAGATGGATCTCTGAAAGTGCTTTCAATTTTCTCTTCCCTGCTGGACTGGAAGTGACCACGAATGTTCTGGCCGGCCGAGGTGGCGAGGAGAACAGAATTGGTGATTTCTTAGTCTGCGAGGTTGGAGGTGGTCTAGCCTGGGTGGAGCACCTTTGCACAAATCTTTACATGACAGTTGCTTCCGACTGCTGTCGTCATGGTTCGACTGGTGCAGGTTCATCCTTGGTTCTTTCTCGTTATATGTCTGGTTACCATGTTGTTCATCGAAGGCAGACTACTGGGCAAGATGATTATGCATTCTTGCTGTCCGGGGCATGCCGGAGACCGGTGAGAGCGTCTCTGTTGTGGTTTCTCAGATTCAACAGCAGCGAACCACCTGATTTGAGCTCGGTGATGGACATTTTAGATCTACATCTCAATCTCAATCGTCATATGCATTTGTCAACTCGATTGCTGGTTGGGCCACTAGCTTTACAGTTGATGGGATTGCGAGAGGCCCCAGAAGAGTACGATTGCAGGTTCAGCGTGTCCGAGTTCTCAACGGACCCCTGGCAGGCTCCGGTTGTGCTCTTCAGCATATTCATCATGCATCTTAAGTAGTTCTCTTTGCATGGTTTCAGCTAGACGGATGAAAGTTGTAAACCTTGTTCTATAATCTGTTATATCTAATAAAAGTAGGTTCCAATGTTCAAAAAAAAAAAAGTCAAGGAAGGGCTAAGAAAACGAAAAGAGCAGAGCTTCTTGATCCGACAGTTCAACTTGTCCTCGTATTCAAAAAGGTGCTCTTTCCTTTTTACGAATTTCTCACAAAACAAAGCTTTCGTTCGAGATTCGGCACACTCACTTCTTAATCAGCTTTTTAATTCATGTATCTTGGTATTCTACTGGATTATCCAATACACAGGAATAATGAAAGGACATGATAAGGGTCCCAGGTGCTCGGGTCAGTACCGCTTGTTATGTTCGGCATTACTAGGTATTTCTTGACAGTAAGAACATGAGCAAGGGAGAAGTGGCCAGGAACAAAAAGAAGGTGACATGTTTAGCATTTACTCCCTCCGTGTCGAAATATAAGATATTTTAGCGTTTTCTAGATAACATGTATCTAGACATGTTTTAGTGTGTAGATTCACGTGTATCTTACACTAAAACTCGTCTAGGTATGGTATTAGGAAACGTTAAAACATGCATCTTACATTTTGATACATTTTGATACGGAACGAGTAATTCCATGTATTCTCTCTTCCTGACTGATGGGACATAGCGGCAACACCTTGCTCTCCATAAGTCTAGTGTGGAGATTCAAGTGGGTCGCAACAGTGGGGAATAAGAGAGGGTTCCCTCCATTTTCTTCTGGCAGGCCAAGATCAGCAGATGCTGCCGGGCTTGACTCCTGCATTCAGGGCCAAGTAAAGCCGCATGAAATGTAGTCTTACCTACAATGAGATTCAAAAAGTTTTCCCCTTAAAACATTATGCAGAACGAAAGTGTGCTGCAGAATGTGGCCTGTGTATCCTCTAAAAAGAACATCCTGCATGCCGCTAGAAAAAAGACGACACAGCATCTCAAATATCCTGCACTACACTGAAAAAACATAGACTGTATCTTGTTGCCTATCCGAGGACAAAATAAATAACCACTCTTCCATCGAAAGCAAACTACTGAATAGTGAAAATAATTCCAAGGATTATTGCTAACAACACCAGCAGGTCTGATTTTATTCACTAGTACTATCCTCCTGTTACATTCTATCGACTAACATTTCTGCACCAAGCATACTCGATACAAACTACAATACATCGTACTAGTTAAGGAACTGAACATTTATTTATAGCGATGAGATGAGAGACAACATCCTAGAATTTGCATGACCTCCTTGACTATGAAAATAAAGGTGATTTTTTTTCACCCATTGCGTAAGATATGATGTTCTTCTTCAATGGTGATATGAACTGGGCACCATGGAACGCAGCGGCTCTTAGGACGTTCAGAGGTCCAAAATCGACCGAGTACATCTTCTGGAAGCCATCTAGAACTGCTGCCATCGCAACATTCGCAGCCTTCCGGTCCTTCTCGTACCGGCTTAGCAGAGATATCTGGCAAGTGGGAAAAGGTTTGTTAGTTTGCAATGGATAATAAATATGGTATTTTTCATACTAGACTACCTACAATATGCAAGATGATTAAGCTGCTGAATGACTAGCTCTGCGTCTTTTGCCTGCACTTAATTACTTGATTTACTTCCCAAATAATAGTACTACCAAGAATTGATCAAAGAAGCAAGGATATAGTGGTATAGCAAATAATCTAACCAAAACACAGCATTATTAGGTACTTAGTTGATTCAAGAAAAAAAAGGTACTTCCTCCGATCCATAAAAAGTGTCGCTCACTTAGTATAAAGTTTGTGCTAGCTTAGTACAAAACGAGCGGCACTTTTTATGGATCGGAGGGAGTACTGTTAGTTTTCTGTGATAAACAACGTGGTGTTAGGTTCTGTGAGATGGTAAACAAACTATTATTTATACTAAATTAACTACAATATGGAAGATGATATAAAGTGCGCCCAAATAAAGATGAATGACCAGTTCTGCATCTTTTGCCTGCACTTGATTACTTGATTTACTTACTAAATAACAGTAACAATAGTTGATCAAAGAAGCTCGGGTACAGTGGTGTCTGAGAAAATCTAACAAAAACACATCAATGCTGGGTACTTAGTTGATTCAAAAAATAAGTAGGTACTTACATCTCCAATGTCAGCACCAACAGAAACTCCTTCAGAAATAACGTTTGCTAAGGCAGCTGCATCTCCAAAACCCAAATTAACACCTTGGCCGGCCAAGGGATGGACTGTATGGGCAGCATCACCAACTAGCGCTAGCCCTTTTGAAACATAATCATGCGAATGCATCAGTGACAACGGAAATGCCATTCTATCAGAGATCAATCCAATCGCTTTCGGTGGCACTTCAAAGCATTCTTTTGTAGACGCTGCAGTATCTCCAATGCCAGAAAATAACCTTTCCATGTAACGGTCAAGGCTACCAGAGTTGGGATGTGGACCATAACCAAAATCCAATGCATGGTTCACCGACTTCACAAAATCTTCAGGGCTGGTTGACTTGTGGCGTGATGCCTCCTCTGGGCTCATTGTCCACACTATATTGCTGAAGTTGCCACCTATTGGAAGTAGGGCAATTGGACCAGAAGGGAGAAACCTCTGCCATGCACAGTCGTTCTCTGCAATATGCTCCACTGTACATATAATCGCACTCTGAGGATAATTCCACCCAGATGTTCTTATGCCCGCAGTCTGCCTCACATTGGACTTGGAACCATCAGCTCCTACCTGTCACCATAAGTTTACATAGACGATTAAAGGAAATGAAGAGATATAAAAGATTAAGTGAATGGAGAAGCAGATAAAGAAACCTACCACCAACTTCGAATATAAAGTCTGTCCATCGCTTAGGTCAAGTTTAACCAAATTACTACGACGTAATTCCTCTGAAGTATGACCGGCAGAATCTGCCTCAGTTGATGGTGACTTCAGTCCTGCTGTTCCTTGTCTGTTCTTTGACGGGAAAGCAAGAGATATCAATCGAGTACGATAGATCATCTTCTCAATGTCTTCCTTTTGCTCCTGATATGGAAAATATCTTAGGTATCAAAATAATGTGGCTATTTTGATGGAAAAGAAGTCAGCTTCCAAAATAAACACATCAGCTGGCTGCAAAACACCAAACTGTGTATTTCCACAAATTAAATTCTGTGGGACTTTTAGGATATGTAAGATCATCTTATGCTTCATGAATAAGGCTATCAACATCACACAAAAAAGTACAGTCTGCTTCATGACCAACAGTTCTATCAAAACTTATCGACAGTAACTAGGTATTGAGTACAGATAATAAACCTAATGCACAGGAATTAGGTGGCATAAAAGCAAGTAAATTGGTTTGTTATACAAAAACCTTACTTTGCTCTCTTGAATATGTGGACTCTAAGGTTCTACATTATTCAGCAAGTTTGTAAACTAGGAAACAGACCATTTGTTTGGAGTGAGCTAGTATTAGACGAGTTCAAACATAAGAACTAACATCTATACCCAAATCTAAATCATCAATCAATAGTTTAAAGAAAAGGACAAACCTGTAAACGTAACAAAAGTGAGTTGCAAAGCACCTTGTTCTCCACCACACATCTAAACAATGCAAGAACAAAACAAAATGTTATCAATGAACCCACAAAAAAATGGATCAGGAAATTATAGCAGCTTCACTTAAAACATACCCAAGATTTTCCTTGCACACATCTCTTGCATTGTACCTTGTGTACCCTAGTCCAGTGTAATCCCACACCTGCAAGTAATAATTCGTCCAAATTGCAATCAGTACTTATGCTGAACACCAACAACCAAAGCAAGAAACCCATGCTCTCGTTGTGTGCCAGCACGGCACATAAGACAGAAGACACTGTTGCTCTTGTTGCATGTGAATGCAACGAATAAGAAACAAGAAACTGTTTTTCTGATTGTTTGGAGGTGCAACAAATAAGAGAGGACATGACCATATGTAAAGGAGCCAAGTGATAATGCCTGCACATATGGTTGGGCAGTTTCTGTACAAGAATCACACAACGATAGCCAATTGTGCAATAAATCAAACCATACAATAAATGTCTTCCAACACCTAAGCTTCAAGTAATCTATTATATCCAAAAGATGAGGCTATACTAGAAAAAACACATGTAGAATAAGGTAATAACACGGTGTCACTATCTTTTATGTTCCATACTTCTATTTGGGAATTCAGTGGGAATACTTTGCTAGTGTGGAAGTATAAATTGCATGATACATTTGTACAGCGATTGAAACAATAGTTTTTTAAACTTGGTTCACTAAGATAAATGCATGAATGGAGAAACCTAATACAAGAAGCATCAATGACTTGTTCAGAGTCTGATCAAGCATGTCGCACCCTGATTTCTAGGGGATACTCATCGGTCCGAACTGGATAGCAGATGCTTGGATTATGGGGCATAACTGCTCCCACGTCCCAGCTTCCTGGTAGGCCTGCGCTTATGCGCGACAACACAAGCCCTGCTATTCCATCGTCGATGTAAACTATCCACTAGAGATCAAAGGCACTACCCTTGACGTACTTCAAACCATACACACATGGTACGTCAACGGCGTTTAACAAGTGATATCACAACAGATCTCTACGACACAAAAGATTGAAATAAGTTGCAAATGGCTCTCATTAGAGCAGAGATAGCAAATACAATCATTCAGAGGGCACCTGCCCCAACAATACATCATTACAATACAGCGGAAGCATTCAACATGTCTGAGTACAGACAAGAACCAAATAGGCCTAAGAGGCCGGAAACAAACAGACGGAGCCCATCCACGAAGTCTCGGATCCCGCCCGGGTCCGCCATCTACTCGTCAGCAGTCTCGTCATACTCCACGTAGTTGCCACCATGTAGATCCTCGGAAACGTAGGTCTGCGGAAACCACAGCCCCAAAGGGGTCAGTACATAAACGTACTGGCAAGCAAGACTCACAGTTCACCAAAGTGTAACCCGTCAACACCAAGCACATATGCCTTGGGTTCAACGGAAGAGAGGGGATATAAAAGATGCTGCAACTGGCTGCGCTATCCAACTACAGAGATTCTACCACTTCCGGCTAACAGAAAGGAGATAAGATCGAGGATTGTAACCAACGGAAGGATAACTTCAAACAAAACCATCCTGGATCTCGCCCCTTATCCAAAGAAGCAATCCGAGGATAACTCACACAGTTGTATTAAAGGTGAATCAAGCTATTGTGTCATCAACCTATTACTAGTCAAGTTATTAACCATTGGGTGTAACATGTTTGATCATTATGTTTAAGTTGTCCTGAGTACTTGTTAGCCAGTACTTTCACCAAGTAATCCATAACCGCGGAAAACACGGCTTCTCGAGAAGATTATCCCTGCAGGGTTGCACCAATTTGGCCGTACACGTATGAATAACCCGCCAGATGGAACGGCCATTCCACCAAGCGGGGCACTCAACACAACCCAACCCTTCTTTGCATCAAGCCCAAAGCACCACGTGCTGTGCGTGCGCGGCTAATCGAGCCCCCGAAGAAAAGGGGACCCTCATAGCACTGGAAGACCACGCCGCCCTAAATGCCGACTACGAAAGTTCCACCTGGGATCCAAGGGCTCGCAAGATCATGCATGCAGCAAATGGAACACCCGAACTAAATGTGGCGATTTGGACGAGATGCGAATCGAGTCAAGTTGAGGGGGGCGCCCATACTCGCTTCCCACATGCGGGTAGTGCGCTCATCATGGATCAGTAGACAAGACCCTTTTCCTAATTAGGGGGTCGACACTAGCAGGCCTCAAAACCACCCTGGGCCTCCTGCCGGTGCCTTATCATCAAGTTTATTAGTTAACAATAACAGTAGCATGATTGATTGATTAAACATCGAGCCCCCAGAACGTAAAAGAGTAGTAACAGAAAGTAACGGGTAACAGACTCGAGCAAAACAACCTAAGCATGCTAGTAAGACACGGGCTCAAACAATGGTTATAGGTATGGAGGTGAGGCAATATCAGGGTTAAAGGATACATGTGATAGGTTCGTAACAGAAACAACTACTACTAAGGCTAGCAGAAAAGAACAACGGAAAGTATCGGTAATCAATGTTGAAAGGAACACGATGGTTCATGTGAGTGATAACTTGCCTGCAAACCCAGTAGCCTGGTACTGAGCTAACTCCTTAGAAGGGGTGTCGTAAGTATCGTCGGTCTCAACGTCGTCGTGTTTCCGAGAAGAAGCAAACAAACAATGCAGAAAGATAAACAATCAATATCATGGCATAGGTGCACAAACAGGGGATGATGCATGTCATGTTAATAGATGCATCAAAATAAACTACTTGACAAGATAACACAATTTAATTGGACCCATAGGCAATTGGATTGCATATGGAAAAGATCCATTGAAATAAGTGGAAACAAATGGTTTACAATTAATTATTATGTGAGAGTTGTTAGCATGATGCATGCATGATGATAACAACAAAATAACAACAAATAACAATGATAGATGCAAGTGAAAAAGGATTGGAACAAGTTTTGGAAATCATTGATTAAGTTTGGAAAGTTTGGTTACTTAAAACATGTCACACAAGTAATTGTTGTTTTCACAAGTTAAAGTGTGCAAAACAAATAACAAAGTTTATATTTGAAAAGAACACCAAATTTTAGTTGGATTACATGTTTCCATTATTGAAGTTGGAATTAGGATGAATTTATTATGAATTAAACAAGGTTAAACAAGAATTAAATGAATTTAATTCAAACATGAACTTATTTGAGTTTTTATTTGTGCAAAACATTAAGTGAAGTTCATATTTGAAAAGGTTATGCTTTGATGGTTTGAAAACATATTTTATATGTCCCAAAAGAATTTGTTTTGATCAAGTTGTAAATTTAGCAATATTAAATGATTTAAACAAGGTTTAAATCATTTAACCAATTTTAATTATTCAAAACATGGAACAAATTTTATATTTGAAAAGGTGGTTTAATTTTTCATGGAAAACATATTTCATTTGTTGAAATTGGATTTAAAATGAGCAAGTTATTATTTTGGCAATTTTAATTGCATTAAACAAGAAACAGTTGTTTTCAGCAATTTAAATTATTCAAAACAGCAAACAAAATTTATATTTGGAAAGTACATGAAAAGTTGATTGGAAAACATATTTAGTTTGTGGAATTTGGAATTTTTATGCTCAAGTTATGAATGTTGCAAGTTTAAGTGAATTTGACAAGTTTTCAAATATTGCACCAATTTAAAATATTCAAAACAGTAAACAAATTTTATATTTGGATAGAACATTTAATTTGGTACAAAATACATGTTTAAAAAGTTAAATTTGGAGTTGGGATGATTTATTTATGCAATTTACAAGTTTGAGGTGCAATCTGCCATTTTTTAGTGAAACAAGGACTTGGAAAAAATTAAACAGGGAGCTAGAAATTACAGCAGGGACCTATGTGTGATTTCTGACAAGTTATGGGCCTGGCAAAAATAGAGGGGAAAAAGTGGGTTTAATCCGCAGGGGGTGGGATTCGAACCCACCACCCCCTAGGTGCGCACAAGGGAGCAAACCAACTGGGCTGTGGCTCGGGTTGGTGTTAGGCTAGGACTCTCGGGCGTTTTGAAGGTGAAACTGCGGGGTGTTCTGCTAACTGACGAACACGGAGCCCAGGTTTCTGTCCGCGTCGGAGAGGAACGAGGGCATCGATCGGCGCGGTGATGCCTGACGGCGAGCGAGCAGAGCAAGGGAAAAAACGAGGGGGACATACATGGGCACAGAGAGGCTCACCAAGGGTTGTGGGCGGTTGGGCTGGGCTCGGGATGGTGGGGGGAACGACGATGGTGGCGCACCGGCAGTCGTGGTTGTCGACGAAGAGAGGACGCCCGCGGCGCTCCTAGGCCGTTCCGGCCCTGGATTTTCCACGTAGACGACGGGGACGGCGAGGGGTACCCATTCCGGGCCTCAGCCTGCTCCGGTGGTGTCCATGGCGATGGGGCGATGGGGAGGTCTGACGGAGTTGCTGCTGTCAGTTTGGGAAATATGCAGAGAAAAAGAAATCAGAGGAAACAGGGGAGGAAGAAGAAGGAGGGAACGGCGGCGGAGGCAAGAGGGAGAGAAAGGAGAAGGGTAGAGGGGAGCCTAGGGTTCGAGCTCGAGCTAGGGGTTATAAGGGAGGGGGAGGATCCGCTCAGCCGTTCCTCCTCTGAACCAGGCGACGTGGATGAAGGGGATGGGCGCCATACGGGAAGAAGAAGACAAGGGAAGGGTATGGGCCTGAGGGAATAGGTTGGGCTGGGCTAGGAGAAAAATTGGGCCTGCTGCTCTCTCTTGTGCTGTTTTTTTTTTATTATTTCTTTTGTTCTACTGTTTTTTTTTGTAGCAAAGAGCAAATGGAAGAATTAGATAGTTTTCGGAGTTGATAAAATCTTGGAAAAATTCATGGGAGTGGGTTAGGTCAACTACAACCAACTACCAAGTTTGGACTTCAAAATTATTTAAGTTTTTGTGCTGTTTGGAAAATAAACCAAATTTAGAGGTATTTTGAATAGTTAAAATGATTATTAAAACCAACACTTTAATAGATTGATCCCAATGTTTTAATTGGAAACAAAGAGTAGATTGTTTTGGTGAGTTTTATAATTTCAAAAGAGGTGCTGCTTAGTGATTTGGTTTGAATTTGAAAGCAATTTGGGAAGTAATTGATTGATATTGAAAACAAAGATCTTAATAGGGTGAACCCTATTTTAAATTTGATTAAAGTAGTTGATTTGATTAGATGATGTTCACAAGTTCAAAGTTGTTCTGTTTGATGCATTTGATTTGAAATTGAAGGTGATTTGGGATTTAATTGATTGAATTAATGGTTTGATTAAAACCAACAAATTAAGGAGTGATCAACATGGAATAAAATGGAACAAATTGGTTGTTTTCATTTGTTATTTTTATTCCAAAAGTTGTAACAAAACAAGTATGAAAACAAGGCAGTTGAAATTGTTTGATTTTCATTGTGAAAACAAAGAGTAACAGATGCAAAACAAAAGAAACAAATGCAACAAGGGAAGTAAACATGATGCCATAATGCAATACTTTAATAAACAAGAAATCAAACATTCTAAATGGTAGGTTTTCATACTTGGGCTGTTACAAAACGCCCCCCTTGAAGGAATCGCGCCCCGAGATTCCTACTGAGAAAAGAAAAGGTCCGCATACTTCTTGGGAAGATCCACTTGAGTTGTGACACGTGAAACACATCGTGCACATTGGATAGACGTCAGGGAATTAGCAAACCACCGGAACATTTTCAAGTAAAGGGAGAGGTTTTTGTATCTAGGGTGTATAGTTGAACAGAACTTGATTCATTTGGAGAATAGATTATCTGGAATGTGGTGCTTCAGGAATGCTTCCTCGAAACAACCCCAGGTGATAGGAATGCCAGCTCTCATAGCCTGGAATCAACAACAACAACAACAACAACGACGACCTTTCTGGCCAGATAGACTTGATATTTGGGAAGTTTTTATTAGACGCCAGTAGAAGAATTGGAATGGAAAGCAACAACAAGATTTCAACGGGCGAAAGGGTTGTTGAGAAGAACAGGATATCAACATCGGGGAAAACGAGAACAACACTCCTGAGGTACTACGGAAAACCCATCCGGGCTTCTAAAGGATCAATATCTACTGCTTAAGGAATAGAGGATTTGCTTCCGGGGCTTACACGCCTCCGTTCTCAATCGTGAGTAGGCAACATGATAAATCATGTCACAACCACCTCCATTCCTATGGTCTAGTAGGTATAACCATCCTAGAGAAACCAGGATTCGTGCAATCCTAACTTGAAAGTTTAGATGAGAAGGGAAAAACCAACGTTGCACTTCCTTACCAGAAAAGGGAGGGAGGGTGGGGAAAAGAAGAAAAAGAACAGAATTCCTACTCTCACGTTTCATTTTTCCTGTATAGCTACAAAATAGTTTCTAGACTCAACTGCGACCAGTAAAAAGGGATCCTACAGGCAGACAGGCTCTGATACCATTTGTCGCACCCTGATTTCTAGGGGATACTCATCGGTCCGAACTGGATAGCAGATGCTTGGATTATGGGGCATAACTGCTCCCACGTCCCAGCTTCCTGGTAGGCCTGCGCTTATGCGCGACAACACAAGCCCTGCTATTCCATCGTCGATGTAAACTATCCACTAGAGATCAAAGGCACTACCCTTGACGTACTTCAAACCATACACACATGGTACGTCAACGGCGTTTAACAAGTGATATCACAACAGATCTCTACGACACAAAAGATTGAAATAAGTTGCAAATGGCTCTCATTAGAGCAGAGATAGCAAATACAATCATTCAGAGGGCACCTGCCCCAACAATACATCATTACAATACAGCGGAAGCATTCAACATGTCTGAGTACAGACAAGAACCAAATAGGCCTAAGAGGCCGGAAACAAACAGACGGAGCCCATCCACGAAGTCTCGGATCCTGCCCGGGTCCGCTATCTACTCGTCAGCAGTCTCGTCATACTCCACGTAGTTGCCACCATGTAGATCCTCGGAAACGTAGGTCTGCGGAAACCACAGCCCCAAAGGGGTCAGTACATAAACGTACTGGCAAGCAAGACTCACAGTTCACCAAAGTGTAACCCGTCAACACCAAGCACAGATGCCTTGGGTTCAACGGAAGAGAGGGGTATAAAAGATGCTGCAACTGGCTGCGCTATCCAACTACAGAGATTCTACCACTTCCGGCTAACAGAAAGGAGATAAGATCGAGGATTGTAACCAACGGAAGGATAACTTCAAACAAACCCATCCTGGATCTCGCCCCTTATCCAAAGAAGCAATCCGAGGATAACTCACACAGTTGTATTAAAGGTGAATCAAGTTATTGTGTCATCAACCTATTACTAGTCAAGTTATTAACCATTGGGTGTAACATGTTTGATCATTATGTTTAAGTTGTCCTAAGTACTTGTTAGCCAGTACTTTCACCAAGTAATCCATAACCGCGGAAAACACGGCTTCTCGAGAAGATTATCCCTGCAGGGTTGCACCAATTTGGCCGTACACGTATGAATAACCCGCCAGATGGAACGGCCATTCCACCAAGCGGGGCACTCAACACAACCCAACCCTTCTTCGCATCAAGCCCAAAGCACCACGTGTTGTGCATGCGCGGCTAATCGAGCCCCCGAAGAAAAGGGGACCCTCATAGCACTGGAAGACCACACCGCCCTAAATGCCGACTACGAAAGTTCCACCCGGGATCCAAGGGCTCGCAAGATCATGCATGCAGCAAATGGAACACCCGAACTAAATGTGGCGATTTGGACGAGATGCGAATCGAGTCAAGTTGAGGGGGGCGCCCATACTCGCTTCCCACATGCGGGTAGTGCGCTCATCATGGATCAGTAGACAAGACCCTTTTCCTAATTAGGGGGTCGACACTAGCAGGCCTCAAAACCACCCTGGGCCTCCTGCCGGTGCCTTATCATCAAGTTTATTAGTTAACAATAACAGTAGCATGATTGATTGATTAAACATCGAGCCCCCAGAACGTAAAAGAGTAGTAACAGAAAGTAACGGGTAACAGACTCGAGCAAAACAACCTAAGCATGCTAGTAAGACACGGGCTCAAACAATGGTTATAGGTATGGAGGTGAGGCAATATCAGGGTTAAAGGATACATGTGATAGGTTCGTAACAGAAACAACTACTACTAAGGCTAGCAGAAAAGAACAACGGAAAGTATCGGTAATCAATGTTGAAAGGAACACGATGGTTCATGTGAGTGATAACTTGCCTGCAAACCCAGTAGCCTGGTACTGAGCTAACTCCTTAGAAGGGGTGTCGTAAGTATCGTCGGTCTCAACGTCGTCGTGTTTCCGAGAAGAAGCAAACAAACAATGCAGAAAGATAAACAATCAATATCATGGCATAGGTGCACAAACAGGGGATGATGCATGTCATGTTAATAGATGCATCAAAATAAACTACTTGACAAGATAACACAATTTAATTGGACCCATAGGCAATTGGATTGCATATGGAAAAGATCCATTGAAATAAGTGGAAACAAATGGTTTACAATTAATTATTATGTGAGAGTTGTTAGCATGATGCATGCATGATGATAACAACAAAATAACAACAAATAACAATGATAGATGCAAGTGAAAAAGGATTGGAACAAGTTTTGGAAATCATTGATTAAGTTTAGAAAGTTTGGTTACTTAAAACATGTCACACAAGTAATTGTTGTTTTCACCAAGTTAAAGTGTGCAAAACAAATAACAAAGTTTATATTTGAAAAGAACACCAAATTTTAGTTGGATTACATGTTTCCATTATTGAAGTTGGAATTAGGATGAATTTATTATGAATTAAACAAGGTTAAACAAGAATTAAATGAATTTAATTCAAACATGAACTTATTTGAGTTTTTATTTGTGCAAAACATTAAGTGAAGTTCATATTTGAAAAGGTTATGCTTTGATGGTTTGAAAACATATTTTATATGTCCCAAAAGAATTTGTTTTGATCAAGTTGTAAATTTAGCAATATTAAATGATTTAAACAAGGTTTAAATCATTTAACCAATTTTAATTATTCAAAACATGGAACAAATTTTATATTTGAAAAGGTGGTTTAATTTTGCATGGAAAACATATTTCATTTGTTGAAATTGGATTTAAAATGAGCAAGTTATTATTTTGGCAATTTTAATTGCATTAAACAAGAAACAGTTGTTTTCAGCAATTTAAATTATTCAAAACAGCAAACAAAATTTATATTTGGAAAGTACATGAAAAGTTGATTGGAAAACATATTTAGTTTGTGGAATTTGGAATTTTTATGCTCAAGTTATGAATGTTGCAAGTTTAAGTGAATTTGACAAGTTTTCAAATATTGCACCAATTTAAAATATTCAAAACAGTAAACAAATTTTATATTTGGATAGAACATTTAATTTGGTACAAAATACATGTTTAAAAAGTTAAATTTGGAGTTGGGATGATTTATTTATGCAATTTACAAGTTTGAGGTGCAATCTGCCATTTTTTAGTGAAACAGGGACTTGGAAAAATTAAACAGGGAGCTAGAAATTACAGCAGTGACCTATGTGTGATTTCTGACAAGTTCTGGGCCTGGCAAAAATAGAGGGGAAAAAGTGGGTTTAATCCGCAGGGGGTGGGATTCGAACCCACCACCCCCTGGGTGCGCACAAGGGAGCAAACCAACTGGGCTGTGGCTCGGGTTGGTGTTAGGCTAGGACTCTCGGGCGTTTTGAAGGTGAAACTGCGGGGTGTTCTGCTAACTGACGAACACGGAGCCCAGGTTTCTGTCCGCGTCAGAGAGGACCGAGGGCATCGATCGGCGCGGTGATTCCTGACGGCGAGCGAGCGGAGCAAGGGAAAAAACGAGGGGGACATACATGGGCACAGAGAGGCTCACCAAGGGTTGTGGGCGGTTGGGCTGGGCTCGGGATGGCGGGGGGAACGACGATGGTGGCGCACCGGCAGTCGTGGTTGTCGACGAAGAGAGGACGCCCGCGGCGCTCCTAGGCCGTTCCGGCCCTGGATTTTCCACGTAGACGACGGGGACGGCGAGGGGTACCCATTCCGGGCCTCAGCCTGCTCCGGTGGTGTCCATGGCGATGGGGCGATGGGGAGGTCTGACGGAGTTGCTGCTGTCAGTTTGGGAAAGATGCAGAGAAAAAGAAATCAGAGGAAACAGGGGAGGAAGAAGAAGGAGGGAACGGCGGCGGAGGCAAGAGGGAGAGAAAGGAGAAGGGTAGAGGGGAGCCTAGGGTTCGAGCTCGAGCTAGGGGTTATAAGGGAGGGGGAGGATCCGCTCAGCCGTTCCTCCTCTGAACCAGGCGACGTGGATGAAGGGGATGGGCGCCATACGGGAAGAAGAAGACAGGGGAAGGGTATGGGCCTGAGGGAATAGGTTGGGCTGGGCTAGGAGAAAAATTGGGCCTGCTGCTCTCTCTTGTGCTGTTTTTTTTTATTATTTCTTTTGTTCTACTGTTTTTTTTTGTAGCAAAGAGCAAATGGAAGAATTAGATAGTTTTCGGAGTTGATAAAATCTTGGAAAAAATTCATGGGAGTGGGTTAGGTCAACTACAACCAACTACCAAGTTTGGACTTCAAAATTATTTAAGTTTTTGTGCTGTTTGGAAAATAAACCAAATTTAGAGGTATTTTGAATAGTTAAAATGATTATTAAAACCAACACTTTAATAGATTGATCCCAATGTTTTAATTGGAAACAAAGAGTAGATTGTTTTGGTGAGTTTTATAATTTCAAAAGAGGTGCTGCTTAGTGATTTGGTTTGAATTTGAAAGCAATTTGGGAAGTAATTGATTGATATTGAAAACAAAGATCTTAATAGGGTGAACCCTATTTTAAATTTGATTAAAGTAGTTGATTTGATTAGATGATGTTCACAAGTTCAAAGTTGTTCTGTTTGATGCATTTGATTTGAAATTGAAGGTGATTTGGGATTTAATTGATTGAATTAATGGTTTGATTAAAACCAACAAATTAAGGAGTGATCAACATGGAATAAAATGGAACAAATTGGTTGTTTTCATTTGTTATTTTTATTCCAAAAGTTGTAACAGAACAAGTATGAAAACAAGGCAGTTGAAATTGTTTGATTTTCATTGTGAAAACAAAGAGTAACAGATGCAAAACAAAAGAAACAAATGCAACAAGGGAAGTAAACATGATGCCATGATGCAATACTTTAATAAACAAGAAATCAAACATTCTAAATGGTAGGTTTTCATACTTGGGCTGTTACAAAGCACAAGCATTTATCACCATACAAATGAAACAATTGCATTTCATCACCTGCATTTTACCAAAGAATGCATGTCTTTGCTTTTGAATATGCTCCCATGCACCAATATCTGCCAAATGACACAGTAAAATTAGGAACAAAATATGTCCTGTTATGCAATATTATAGCTGCAAACATAGGATAATAAATATTTAAGATGTTAAACTTACATATTGTCAAGTTTCCTATTTTCACTCCCAGTACGCACATAGTGCAGAAAATCTAATCAAACTTGTGAAAAGACTAAACTTGACGCAACAGAAAAGGATTGCTGGGAATACACAGATCAGCGGGGTTGGCCGTATCGATGTGGTTTGTGCTTATTTGACATAAGTTTCAGGTTATCACTCACTGAACTTGACAAGAAATGCAGCTCATCTGAATACTGTGTTATGATGAGTGCTAGGTGCATATCGATTGGCTAACATAGCAAAGCAAAAGGTTAAGAGTCAGGTGGTTTACGGTTGTATGAACAATCTAGTGTAAGCACCCGCAAAACAAAAGAACAGTCTACAGCGAGAATTAATGGTTCTTCATGTCAACTTAGAAAGGAGTAGACCTTTCTTTCTTATCACCAATGATATGCTAAGCAACTTTAATTCCAAATATTGATGCATGGCAGACAGTTCCAGAATTCCAAATTGAAACAAGTAATATCATAATCCATTTTAGATTTACAATCTTTACCTCTGAAGAAGGAAATGGTTGCAGGGGTAACAGTGCTGACCCTTGAATCAGGTATACCATCTTTCTTCAGATAACCTCTTGACTTCAATGCAGGACTGCTATCGATGATGGCAACTCGCAGATGTTTGGTCAATGGCATATTAGCTGCATGTAGGATAAATAATCAAATGGGAAAGCTGAGATTATATACATAGAAATTGGTACTTCTAATCTGAAACAATCATAGGGTTGTCAAAATTGATACACAAGGCGGGTTTTTTATCCAGACATCAAACTCCGATGCACTACAAACAGCATTAGCAACACTTCACGTTGAACTATTAAAATTACAGGGAGAGACTTCTATTCCAATCCGACGGTAGCAGGTTTCCTTTTATTAGAAGTAAAGTTGCATCCCGTGATTACGAGGATCAGTCATCAGGCTACAAGTAAACAACACTAAGCTGGGCTCATGGACAGCTAAAGTAAGCAGAGAAAGAGAAGTACACAAAGGCAGCAATACCTACAGAGTGCACACGCAACGGCCAAGCCGACCATGCCTCCACCGACGATAGCAACACCGAGCTCATCATCCCCAGGTTTCATACCACCAACCTTGTCCGGGCCGTCCTACAATATTCACAGTCACAATCACCAGCAATTAGGAACGAACCCTCTACGAATCTCACAATTTTACAGCACCCAGAAGGCCCTACAGCGCCACGGCACAGGCAATTCGGGAAGAGAAAAGGTACCTGCGGCTCGGTTGCCCCCGCAGGCGCGCTGGAGAAGGCCCTCGCGGTCGGACGGATCCGATTCGCCGCCGCGACGCATATGGTTTGTGGGGAAAGTGGGAGGACACGGAATGAGTGAGCCAGGATGGGGCAGACCAACGGCCCAAACCGTGGAGCGAGACGCGGGGAGGGAGTGGGGCGCACCTTGTTCTGCGGAGCATGGACTGGACGGCGGCGGAGGCGCGCGCCGGCGTTGGCGTCATCGGCGAACGAGGAGGGTGAACACACCTGGTCCTGCGAGCGAGACGTGCGTGGTTTGGGTCCGAACCAAACCTCGGGCTGGTTGGCTTGAGAGTTGACAGAGCCGGTCGGTGTGGGGGGCCTGGTGGCAATACTCCTATGGCTGCGACTGAATATATCCACGGGAGGGGTCGGGCTCCACTTCGCCCTCAGCTACAGCCACGGGAGGCGGCCGGCCCGGTGACGATGCGCCTATCCAATGGAGGAACTTCGGCAGCCACTTCAATGGCCGAGCCATGCCCAGGGAATCGACGAGGGGGAGCAGCGCAGGAGGGGTAGGGCGGGACGGAACACGGCGGCGCGCCGGCCTTGGGTCGACTAGGTGTGGCGCTGGCCGGAGAGGGGAGGGGCGGCGGCGCTGGCTCTGGTTGTGTATGCCTTCAGTTGTTGGGACGGGGACAGACTAACTTTGAAGGGTAATTTTGGAATTTCGAAACAACTGGCATAGGCTGAGCTTATTGACTAAGGGCATCTTTAGGGCCTATCTATACTTCTTATAAAGCAAAACCCCACTAACATGCATTAATTATTTTTCTATCTCAACATGCAAGCTATCCACATCATACATTCTATTAGTCAATCAATTGTCCATGTCATCTCCACTAATATTTATTATTTATTACATGCAAGCTACACATCATCCATTTATTAAGCTATCCAATTATTCATATTAACAATTTATAATACATACTCATCACATGTATATTAAAATTAACTATTTCGAGATCAATTGATTTTACATGTTTATTTAGAAAACATAATATGTCATACATGTGCTTTTAGAAAAGGACGTTGAGACCCCCACCCTTTGCATTGAAATGTTGCATATGAAAAGTTCCTAAATGCATCGCGCTGCAACGCGCGGGGTATCCTTCTAGTTTGATTCATAGGAATGGCATAGGATTTTTGTAGGATTGGATACTATAGGAAATTTTCCTATATTGCTTGTTTGATTCATAGGATCACATCCTATAGGAATCTTGTAGTACAAATCCTATAGGAAAAGAACATGAGGTCCAATCTCATGGAAAAATTCCTTCACACAATCAAACAAAATTGCTCTTCCCATAGGATTCATTTAGCCATGCCATACCAATCCTACAAGTTTCCTATTCATATGCTTTTCCTATCCTATGAATCAAAGAAGCCCTTAGTGGGTTGATAAACTCATACCCCCTCCGCTCCACGATAAAGTGTACATTTTCCTTTTTCGGCGGTCAAATTTATTAAATTTTGACTAACTTTATTGGAAAAAGTACTAGCATTTATGACACCAAATTAGTATCAATAGATTTGTCTTGATATGAAGTTTTAAAATATATTATTTTGATGTCATATATATTGCTACAATTTTCTATAAATTTGGTCAAATTTTAAAAAGTTTGACTATGTGTAAAAGTAGACGTACACTTGTTCGTGGACGGAGGGAGTACGTCACTAGTCCAACTCATCAACCAACCATATATCATACGACCGTTCCAATGGTTTGTTGGTAGAGTACTACAATCTAGCCAATCATATAGTCAATTTAGTGGGTCCAAAGAAAAAAGTATCTTGGCATACGTGCTACCTCGTTGGTTGCATATCATACAACTCATATTCTCTCACCTCATTATTACTATGCCATGTAGGATTTCAGCTGAGTTGACATACTATCTTACGATGACATGGACATTGTTGGAGATGCCCTGACGGAACCTGTTGGCAATTTGGCCCCACTTGGTTGGCTCGATTTTAGCCCAATACTGGTGTATTACACGGGCAGACAAATTTGCCGACATCATACTCCCTATGTCCTAAATTAACTGTCTCAAAGTTGGACAAAAGTATACAGTCACTACTAGAAACTAGCTCTTCGTCGGGTGGCCAAAATACCCGGCGAAGGCGTCAAAACTACTCGGCGAACTACTTCACCGAGCCAGGAACTCGGCGAATAACGGGCCGGCGAAGAGATCTTCGCCGAGTTTTTTCTGTCGAGCACTCGGTGAACATCTTCACCGAGAGGTTTTTCACCGAGCCCGGCGAAGAAAAGTGCACCACAGCCCTGCCCCTTGTCAGTCGTGTGTCAGATGTTTGCCTCGTTCGTTGCCGAGTGGTCGTGTCGCCGAGTGCTCCCATGTTCGCCGAGATGGAGTGTCGCCGAGTCCCTCCATGTTCGCCGAGTACACCCACTTCACCTAGTGCCTCCAGATCGCCGAGAGCCCCTATTTCGCCGAGTGACAGATGGACACGGCAAAGGACGGGCATGGGTCACCTGGGGAGCGCACTTCACCGAGTGCCCCTCTCGGCAAAGTAAAATCCCAGGGACCATTTGGCACCTGGAGCAGCACTTCGCCGAGTGCTATACTCGGCAGCGAGCTCTTCGCCGAGTGTTCTGCTCGGCGAAGTCCCTGCATTTTGTCGTATTTTTTCTTTTTTTTGGAACCCATTGCAGTTTCACTGGCAAATATCACCAAAACATATGATATCCAGCAATATTTTGATGCAATAGCACTCACAGGTGGCATATATCACTCACATCACATCCGGATACATAGAGCTATTTCTCTGTTGTTAATACATGTGGATGAAGTGGAAAAGCAATAAACACTTATAGTTACTCTAGTTCCGGGCAGGCAAGCATGTATGTCCCGCTCTCCAGCGCCTCGTCTTAGCTCTCTGGCAGCTCCGCTCAGGCCAGCGCCTCATCTCAGCTCGTCCAGTGATCCAACATGCACAGGCCAGCACCTCTGAGCTATCCTACGATGGCGCCTTCTTGCCAGCAGCTCCGCCTTCCCGCAGCCGAGTATGCGCTCCACCTTGAGAGCATCCGGGCTCCTCTTGGGTCTTGGCAGCCACATCCTCTTACAGCCGTCGCGAGTGCCACCTCTCGCTCTGATCGCCAGCTCCATCTCCTGCTCCGGCTAGTCAATCTCCTAGGCTGAAACAAATTCTGCAAGCATAGGATTAGGTAGCAGGTAGATATCTAATTTTGCAGTTTATTTTGTATCAAATATTGCAAGCACAAAACATTCACTCGAGGCAACAACAAATGAAAATATAATGGACTGCTCCTAGACCGATCCATGTGTCATGGTATTCCATCCATATGCCCCAAAACACAAAGTGTAGAAGAAATGGAAAATGGAAATGAACAAGTGCTACTCCAGTTTTGGTTGGTGGCTACTTTCTGAAGTCCATCAACAAACTGAGACATTGGTAGTACTATTCCTGGGAATAATCACCATTTTCTACTGCAAGGTTACCGTAACTATTGTAGGCTATTGTAAATATTGACAGTATTTACAAATGCAGACTATTGAAGCCTACGCGTCGTGCCAGCCCCAGACGCGGCAGGCGGGACCCGAGGTTATTTCGAGACTGTACTCTGTACAGAACTATGGATTATGAATCAAAAAGAACACCGAGTGCCCATGTATTACATGTTCCTTTGGAGGAACAGTATGGTAAGACACTTAAAGGTAATCAAATTAGCTTCTCGCAGAGAACGACAACATAATTTTCTTGGATATGGTTGAATTCGGCCAAAAACACGAATATAGGTAGAATTATAATTTACAGGAAGCAATTTGTATTTAATTTTATATGTCACTTGGTCATGGCACACATGACCTTATATGGCATTCATATCAGATGGATGCTTCTTCATATAAAAACTAGAGGTCACAAATCCCGGTAACACGGTGAAGGAACTACTCACCAACTGAAACATAAAGCAACATCTACAAAATCCATTTCTTCGAGTTCCTTCTTTCAGAACCAACTGAAGGAAAGAACATCTGCTAGACCTCCTGCAAATTTTTACATATTTGTATATTAGACAAGGAATAACGACTATTCATCTTTGATATAATGCACTTTTGTTGGTTTGTCAATAAAGTCAGCACATTCATTTAAACGAAGCTACACGAGACTAGCGGAAAGCCACCTTGACAACTTGATGAACAATGATACAGAAATAAATACAAGCCAAAGCAAATCTACACACCATTCCTTTGCTAAATTAGGCGATTGTTCTAAATGACCCGGTGCAATATATACGATCTAAACAAAGACATCACAGAAACAATGAGCTACATCACACAATCCCTAATCCTAAACATCACAGAAAGAAA
Source organism: Alopecurus myosuroides (assembly GCA_028641055.1). Lineage (NCBI taxonomy): Eukaryota > Viridiplantae > Streptophyta > Magnoliopsida > Poales > Poaceae > Alopecurus > Alopecurus myosuroides. Next base: position 41,165,236 of record CM054057.1, on the reverse strand, counting down.
GGTAGAACATCACTGATCAGTTCCATGATCGAATCCAAGAAAATGTACCACCACTGCAAGCTAAACAAACATGTCATCTGCTCAACTGCCAGAGCACAACACAGTTGACTGCATTAGACTACATCATGAGCCAGCTTATTGCCGAGTAGCCAGTCCTTCGCCGAGCGTTTTTGCAAAAGACTCGGCGTAGACACTCTTCGCCGAATGTCCCCGATATAAAGATCTCGGCGAAGCCCAAACCGCTCGGCGGAGAATGATTTTCTGGTAGTGACTAAAACATGTCTAGATACACCCACTTTTGTCCAACATTGAGACAATTAATTTGGGACGGAGGGAGTACTATTTGGTAGATCGTTTCCTGCTCTGGCTCGGTTTCGGCCGTTCACACTGAGAAAAACCCACGGACATAGGAAAAGGTTCGTATCCTTCCGCCGGAAACGCTGGGCATTGAGAAAATAATCCGTGGAAAAAAATGTTGGCGGAAAATGAAACTAACATGCCAAGCCGGGCCTTAGAAATATATTCGACAGAATTTTGGAGGATTTCGATCCATAGATTATTACCTATAGAATGTTACCTGCAAATTTTTTATGGATTGCATTCCTATACTCTAATCTCATAAGAATTTTAACATTCACTTTAACCTTATTTTTACAGTCGTTGACGTAGGATCGAGTCAATTGTCGTGTGATTTCATCCAAATGACCGTTTTCATAGTTTTTCTCTGTTTTTGTGATCCTATGTTTTGCGCTTATAATTCTGTCAAAATCCTATGTTTTCTCAATTTTTCTGGTGATAAAAAAAGGCCTTAGAGGTAGTACTCCAAGGTTATGGGCACGCTTGCCATGGCCGCATGGCATGGTATTTGAGTTCACCCCATAAATATGTTCAAAAGCCGTGTGTATTCCCGCTTGATTCTAGAAAAAAAATCCATATCTAATACATCTTTTCGACGGTTCGGTAGCACATTATGGGTGAATTCTTTTGTGGCTTATAGACTCTTCTAAGTCACACGAAACATAAACTCAAAAGAAATGAATAGATTATTGTGACGCCCCGAGATCGGGCACTATGCAGATTTCAGCATTTCCGCCCAATCCGCATAATAACCGATTCCAGGTTGCCACTTGTGATAACATTACAACAGTTCACGACTATTCCGCAACAACAACAGAAAAGATATATACAAGACGACTCAAACGAGTCAAGGATACAACTGATACAATATAAAGATCCAAATGACAGCGGAAGAAACAACATAGTGTCCGACTACGGACAAGATACAAATTGGACTAAGAGTCCTGAAGATAACCGAGAGCGTCCAATCCCTGCCCAGGCCAAGCCGGAGGGGTTCCCAAGCTAACGTCGTCAGACTTCAAACCTGTTGACTGCAATGTTGAATATGCAGCCACGAAATGGATTCGTGGGTCAGTACGGTTAAGTACTGGCAAGTCATACTCACAAGATACCAGCGTAACCAATCATCACAAGATACAAATACTTTGGGTACAACGGAAAGGAAGGGATTATTGCAAAGAAGCGGCAGCGGGCAGAACTAACAACTAGAGAGACGCGCTACAACTTCCGGCTATTAGAGAGGGATAAGATAGTGTAACAGAACCAACTATAAATACTCACCAAGCAATACCCATCCAATGTTACCCCCTACTAAGGAAGCAACCCAAGGAAACTCACACTGTTGATTTGGGTGACATCATTTTTATGGTGGAGGTAATCTATATTACTAGTCACGTTATTATCGTTAGGTGTAAGTTGTCTGAGTACTTGTTAGCCAGCACTTTCACCAAGTCATCCATAACCGCGGACAACACGGCTTCTCGAGAAGATTTAACCCTGCAGGGATGCACCAATTTGGCCGTACACGTAAGAATAACCCGCCAGACGGGGGATCAACCCACCAAGCGAGGTACTCAACACAACCCAACTCTTCTTCGCATCAAGCCCAAAGAACCCCGTGCAGTTGAGCGCACGGCTAATCAATCCCCACGAAGAAAAGGGGACTCTCATAGCATTCTAAGAACGTGTCTCCCTAAATGCCGACTACAAAAGTTCCACCCTGGCGCCAAGGGTTCGCACCTGCATATGCACGCGGCAAATGGAAAACCCGAACTAAATGAGGCGATTTGGACGAGATGCGAATCGAATCAAAGTTGAGGGGGGCGCCCATACTCGCTTCCGACATGCGGTTAGCGCGCTCATCATGGATCAGTAGACAAGACTCTTTTCCTAATTAAGTTCGACACTAGCAGGCCTCAAAACCACGCCGGGCCTCCTGCCGGTGCCTTATCATCAAATTATTATTACCCAAAACATTAACATGTTGTTGATTGAATTGAAACGCAACTATCAAACTAAACAGGTGATAAGACGGACAACAAGACTTGAGCGCAAACAACACTAAGCATGCAACTACGACACGAGGGCCAACAGGGTAAACAAACAACAGGTAATAGGAAGTGGAAGGAAGGCTATATCATGGTTGCAAGGTAAACATATGATGGGATCGGAACACAAGCATCGAAAATACTAGGCTAGAATAAAGACAACGGAAAGAATCGGTAACAAGTGAGAAAAGGCAACACGGGTAGCAAGTGAGTATACTTGCCTGAGATCCAGCAAGTAGAGGTACATCCGCAGAACTTGTCGTTGCTCACATCATCTCAACGTCCTATCCGCGAAGAAGCAAAGAGCTAAAAGAAACACCGGATGCAACAATTACTTCTACGGCAGAAGATCCAGCATGATCAAGATATGGATGCATGACAAGTTTTAAGGATGCATCAAAGATAAACTAGTTGACATGGTAAACATATTTAAATGGGCCCATATGCAATTTGGATTGCATATGGAAAAGCCCATGAATTAAGGTTGAATTAAATGATCTACAAACAACCATCATGTGAAAGTTGATTAGAATGATGCATGGATGATGAAAACAATAAGAAAACAACAATAGCTTCAATTTGATATGTGGTTTACCAAGTTTAGAATTTTATTTATTAAGTTATGAAATTTGGCTTCTTAAATGATCGCACAAGCATTTGTTGTTTTCACCCATTTTAATTGTTCAAAATAGATAACCAAATTCATATTTGGAAAGAACACAAAATTTTAGATGGAATACATATTTCATTTGTTGAATTTGGATTTTAGATAAGAAAGTTATTAAATTGACAATTTTAAATGCATTAATTAAGAAATAGTTGTTTTCAGCAATTTAAATTGTTCAAAATAGAAAACAAAGTTGATATTTGGAAAGCTTATTCAATTTTGCATGGAAAACATATTTTACATGTTGGAATTGGATTTGAATTGCCCAAGTTATGAATTTTGCAATTTAAAAGGGTTTAATTAAAGCATTGAATTATTGCACCACTTTTAATTAGAAAAAACAGTAAACAAATTGTATTGAAAAGGTTGAAAATATGTAGCAAATGTTTCACTGAACATTTGGAGCTATTAAACATAATTTTTGGATCATTAATGAATTTATTATTCATTTTTCCATAAGCATTCTATTCTGCCCTTTTTAGTAAACAGAAGGAAACATGTTCAAATTTAATTCAATTGTGACCAAATAAAATACCAATGTGTAGAGTTTGTTAAGACAAATTTTTAGAGCCCAAGTTTGCTTAAATTGGATGAACAGAACTAAAGTTATGAAATTCCAAAGTTTCAACTTTTAATTGCATTTTCGGTAATTAATTATTTGGTGCAAAAATTATTACAGAAACATATTGCAAACTTGACATGAACAGGAAGAGCATGAAATTTTGAATCCACAGAAACTTGAATCGTTGAATTTGGAGCAATATTCAATTTTATATTGATTTTACAAATAATGTTTCAGATCTGCTGTTCTGGAATTCGAGAAATAAAAAAGGAAAAAGAGGAAAAAAAAAAGGGGGTTGCTTTCGCTGCGGAAGGGGGGATCGAACTCGGGTCTCTACCGTGCGCGCGGGGGAGCAGAGCCACTGGGCTAGCTGCACGCTTGTGATTGTATACGGATCTGAGCCAAAATCAAGTGTAACAGCGCGATGCAATACTGACGGAACTGAAGAACAGATGCGGTTACGGCACAGGATGATGGCACGGGACGATGATCCGCGGCGACGTGACGTACAACAGATCGTGCTGCTCGATGGGATACACACAGAGCAAGGGGGGCGAACAAGTCCCAGAAGTTGTGCTCACCGAGGGAGGCCTGCGTGAGGCTGTCGTGCAGGAGACGTTGACGACAGCATGGATGAGGACGTTGCCGCCGGCCTGAAAACTTGGACGGAGACGATGATCCAGCCTAGCTCTTGGTCCACCTCCTACACCGTTCTTGACGCGGACGAGGTCCTGGTTCCATTCCGGCCGCTAGCTCAGACTGAAGGAGTCCATGGCGCCGTGGCAAGGACGGCGTGCTCTGGCTCTCTGTCTCTCTCTTGTGCAGGGAAGAAATTCAGAGAGAACCAAGGGGCAGGTAAGGGGAAGAAAGGGTGGCGGCGGCCAGGGAGGGAGAAGGGCGACTAGGGTTCGGAGGGAGATCCAAGGGGAGGGGTAGATAAGGAGAGGGAGAGGGGACCATGCGTGGTGGGGGGGACTGCGACGTGCCATCCTCGTGATCCCTGTCCGTACGAAGGAGAAGAAGAAGGTGGGCTCGAAGGGAGAGGAGATGGGCTGGTTTGGTGGGCTGCCTCCTCCTCGATTTTTTTTTCTGATTGTTATTATTTTCTAGGGATTATAGAAAGAGATGTTTGGGCAAGGATTTTAAATAGGAAAACCAATGTGTGTAAAATGCTTTAGATAAAACAAAGATGTATTTATAAGTCATGTGAAGATTGTGGAAGCAATCCAAAATATTTTTGAGTTGACAATTAAATTAGCTTTGAGAGAGAAAACAATTTTTAAGGGTTTTTAAAAAAAATGCAATGCAATGCAATGCATGATGCGAAAAAGAAAAACAAACAATTCAAATTGGGAAAAACCCCGGGTGTTACAGCCGACACCACTAACAAGGGGATTGCGCCCTCGCAATCCACTCACAGCCGCGGGCGAGGGAAGAAGTTAGATCTATCGAGTCTTCGACCACGTTGTTGATCTTCTCGACACCACTAACAAGAGATTCTTACTCCCGTCGATGGCGATGTTCTTCCGTTGAGATATCTTCCGAAGATCGAACCTATTAGGATATAAGGCTAAGAGAACGTCCACCCACGTAGAAGCCTAACACTTTGAAAGATAGATAAGGGAAGAGAATCCAAAACAAATAAGGTAGGAGGAGAAATAGAATAGAGATAAGGAGAAAACAAGAATCCTATTGAGATGTTTCCAAAATAGTTCAGCAGAAATAGTTTTTGACACTCTAGAAACAACGACCATTAGCGAGGTTATCCTACAGGCTTTGCGGACCCGTTGCTTCGATAACCATTCGTATCGAAACAATATCGGGAATCGGAAACCATGCTCTGATACCATTTGTGACGCCCCGAGATCGGGCACTATGCAGATTTCAGCATTTCCGCCCAATCCGCATAATAACCGATTCCAGGTTGCCACTTGTGATAACATTACAACAGTTCACGACTATTCCGCAACAACAACAGAAAACATATATACAAGACGACTCAAACGAGTCAAGGATACAATTGATACAATATAAAGATCCAAATGACAGCGGAAGAAACAACATAGTGTCCGACTACGGACAAGATACAAATTGGACTAAGAGTCCTGAAGATAACCGAGAGCGTCCAATCCCTGCCCAGGCCAAGCCGGAGGGGTTCCCAAGCTAACGTCGTCAGACTTCAAACCTGTTGACTGCAATGTTGAATATGCAGCCACGAAATGGATTCGTGGGTCAGTACGGTTAAGTACTGGCAAGTCATACTCACAAGACACCAGCGTAACCAATCATCACAAGATACAAATACTTTGGGTACAACGGAAAGGAAGGGATTATTGCAAAGAAGCGGCAGCGGGCAGAACTAACAACTAGAGAGACGCGCTACAACTTCCGGCTATTAGAGAGGGATAAGATAGCGTAACAGAACCAACTATAAATACTCACCAAGCAATACCCATCCAATGTTACCCCTACTAAGGAAGCAACCCAAGGAAAATCACACTGTTGATTAGGGTGACATCATTTTTATGGTGGAGGTAATCTATATTACTAGTCACGTTATTATCGTTAGGTGTAAGTTGTCTGAGTACTTGTTAGCCAGCACTTTCACCAAGTCATCCATAACCGCGGACAACACGGCTTCTCGAGAAGATTTAACCCTGCAGGGATGCACCAATTTGGCCGTACACGTAAGAATAACCCGCTAGACGGGGGATCAACCCACCAAGCGAGGTACTCAACACAACCCAACTCTTCTTTGCATCAAGCCCAAAGAACCCCGTGCAGTTGTGCGCACGGCTAATCAATCCCCACGAAGAAAAGGGGACTCTCATAGCACTCTAAGAACGTGTCTCCCTAAATGCCGACTACAAAAGTTCCACCCTGGCGCCAAGGGTTCGCACCTGCATATGCATGCGGCAAATGGAAAACCCGAACTAAATGAGGCGATTTGGACGAGATGCGAATCGAATCAAAGTTGAGGGGGGCGCCCATACTCGCTTCCCACATGCGGTTAGCGCGCTCATCATGGATCAGTAGACAAGACTCTTTTCCTAATTAAGTTCGACACTAGCAGGCCTCAAAACCACGCCGGGCCTCCTGCCGGTGCCTTATCATCAAATTATTATTACCCAAAACATTAACATGTTGTTGATTGAATTGAAACCCAACTATCAAACTAAACAGGTGATAAGACGGACAACAAGACTTGAGCGCAAACAACACTAAGCATGCAACTACGACACGAGGGCCAACAGGGTAAACAAACAACAGGTAATAGGAAGTGGAAGGAAGGCTATATCATGGTTGCAAGGTAAACATATGATGGGATCGGAACACAAGCATCGAAAATACTAGGCTAGAATAAAGACAACGGAAAGAATCGGTAACAAGTGAGAAAAGGCAACACGGGTTGCAAGTGAGTATACTTGCCTGAGATCCAGCAAGTAGAGGTACATCCGCAGAACTTGTCGTTGCTCACATCATCTCAACGTCCTATCCGCGAAGAAGCAAAGAGCTAAAAGAAACACCGGATGCAACAATTACTTCTACGGCAGAAGATGCAGCATGATCAAGATATGGATGCATGACAAGTTTTAAGGATGCATCAAAGATAAACTAGTTGACATGGTAAACATATTTAAAAGGGCCCATATGCAATTTGGATTGCATATGGAAAAGCCCATGAATTAAGGTTGAATTAAATGATCTACAAACAACCATCATGTGAAAGTTGATTAGAATGATGCATGGATGATGAAAACAATAAGAAAACAACAATAGCTTCAATTTGATATGTGGTTTACCAAGTTTGGAATTTTATTTATTAAGTTATGAAATTTGGCTTCTTAAATGATTCACACAAGCATTTGTTGTTTTCACCCATTTCAATTGTTCAAAACAGATAACCAAATTCATATTTGGAAAGAACACAAAATTTTAGATGGAATACATATTTCATTTGTTGAATTTGGATTTTAGATAAGCAAGTTATTAAATTGACAATTTTAAATGCATTAATTAAGAAATAGTTGTTTTCAGCAATTTAAATTGTTCAAAATAGAAAACAAAGTTGATATTTGGAAAGCTTATTCAATTTTGCATGGAAAACATATTTTACATGTTGGAATTGGATTAGAATTGCCCAAGTTATGAATTTTGCAATTTAAAAGGGTTTAATTAAAGCATTGAATTATTGCACCACTTTTTATTAGGAAAAACAGTAAACAAATTGTATTGAAAAGGTTGAAAACATGTATCAAATGTTTCACTGAACATTTGGAGCTATTAAACATAATATTTGGATCATTATTGAATTTATTATTCATTTTTCCATAAGCATTCTATTCTGCCCTTTTTAGTAAACAGAAGAAAACATGTTCAAATTTAATTCAATTGTGACCAAATAAAATACCAATGTGTAGAGTTTGTTAAGACAAATTTTTAGAGCCCAAGTTTGCTTAAATTGGATGAACAGAACTAAAGTTATGAAATTCCAAAGTTTCAACTTTTAATTGCATTTTCAGTAATTAATTATTTGGTGCAAAAATTATTACAGAAACATATTGCAAACTTGACATGAACAGGAAGAGCATGAAATTTTGAATCCACAGAAACTTGAATCGTTGAATTTGGCGCAATATTCAATTTTATATTGATTTTACAAATAATGTTTCAGATCTGCTGTTCTGGAATTCGAGAAATAAAAAAGGAAAAAGAGGAAAAAAAAGGGGGTTGCTTTCGCTGCGGAAGGGGGGATCGAACTCGGGTCTCTACCGTGCGCGCGGGGGAGCAGAGCCACTGGGCTAGCTGCACGCTTGTGATTGTATACGGATCTGAGCCAAAATCAAGTGTAACAGCGCAGTGCAATACTGACGAAACTGAAGAACATATGCGGTTACGGCACAGGATGATGGCACGGGACGATGATCCGCGGCGACGTGACGTACAACAGATCGTTCTGCTCGATGGCATACACACAGAGCAAGGGGGGCGAACAAGTCCCAGAAGTTGTGCTCACCGAGGGAGGCCTGCGTGAGGCTGTCGTGCGGGAGACGTCGACGACAGCATGGATGAGGACGTTGCCGCCGGCCTGAAAACTTGGACGGAGACGATGATCCAGCCTAGCTCTTGGTCCAGCTCCTACACCGTTCTTGACGCGGACGAGGTCCTGGTTCCATTCCGGCCGCTAGCTCAGACTGAAGGAGTCCATGGCGCCGTGGCGAGGACGGTGTGCTCTGGCTCTCTGTCTCTCTCTTGTGCAGGGAAGAAATTCAGAGAGAACCAAGGGGCAGGTAAGGGGAAGAAAGGGTGGCGGCGGCCAGGGAGGGAGAAGGGCGACTAGGGTTCGGAGGGAGATCCAAGGGGAGGGGTAGATAAGGAGAGGGAGAGGGGACCATGCGTGGTGGGGGGGGACTGCGACGTGCCATCCTCGTGATCCCTGTCTGTACGAAGGAGAAGAAGAAGGTGGGCTCGAAGGGAGAGGAGATGGGCTGGTTTGGTGGGCTGCCTCCTCCTCGATTTTTTTTTCTGATTGTTATTATTTTCTAGGGATTATAGAAAGAGATGTTTGGGCAAGGGTTTTAAATAGGAAAACCAATGTGTGTAAAATGCTTTAGATAAAACAAAGATGTATTTATAAGTCATGTGAAGATTGTGGAAGCAATCCAAAATATTTTTGAGTTGACAATTAAATTGGCTTTGAGAGAGAAAACAATTTTTAAGGGTTTTTTAAAAAAATGCAATGCAATGCATGATGCGAAAAAGAAAAACAAACAATTCAAATTGGGAAAACCCCCGGGTGTTACAATTATGGAGAGCTTCCCCCGCCGCAACTCTTTTTTTTGTGCTTGAAGACAGAAACTGCTTGGAGGGTGTTTCTCGAGTTACTCACCTCATGAGCGAAGGGCATTTTGGAGAAGGTCATGTTGTTGCACAAAATTACGCTCATTTGCCATTGCACCTCTCGGGTCCTCTATCCAACCGCACTCGTCTGTCCCAATTGATAAAAGAAGCAGACCCGATCCCCCGACCCTGGTGACCTCAATCCCGTCTCCCGTCGCCACCGTCGGTAGGGACACCCGCCGCCGACTCGCTCGAAGCCACCTCCGGTAGATCCCGACGCGCCTCCACTAGATTTCGTCCTGCCCCACTCCGCCCCACCCCGATTTCGTCGCTTCCTCAAGTCCAACCTGTTGGCAATATGCCCTAGAGGCAATCATGTATGATGTAATTCCCAATGTATTCATAAAGTTATTAAGTTGTCATTGTTTTGAACATCTGATATATGTCATTGAATATGTGATTCGATTGTGGAACTATATATTCATGTTGTTCATACTAGATTGTCCTTGGTCATTTAGGTTGTGCTGGACACACACCCTAGACTAATGTGAGTGTTGGCTGATGACACGGTTCCACTTGTCATGGGCATGGTGATGCCATTCCAACATTCACGGACTTGGCTAAAGAGTTTAGCAAGTCGGACTGACCCACATTGAGATGAAACGAACAAGTCGTCATTTGCATGTCTCAATCAATGTAATCCTTAGACCTGAGGTTGCCGCACAATCCGAGTTGTGGATCACCGACTTAGGTTCTGTCAAACGTTGTTCTGTGCAAGGCAGCTATGAAGGCAGAGTTCGGGTCGAATGAGAAGCAAGCTGCGTGATATGGATAATCAAGATGGGATTTTGCCCCTCCGAATAGATAGATATTCTCTGGGCCGTCTCGAGTGATATGATTCAGGAAGCATGGCCATGCGCAACTCGGTTAAGTGTTAACTGTGTCGGTTGACTAAGAGTTAGTCAGATGAATCACATATCACGGATCGAGAAGAGAGTTGAACTATTAAAGGGATGACGATAAATCGCCTATAGTTCGACAAGGTATTTCGTGAGGCAAAAGGGACTAAGATGAATATCACATTGAAAGGTATGTCGTCATGACTCAATGGGACTTGGGAGTCGGCACGTTCTACTAGGAGCCGCTACCGATTGATCGATTGAGAGTCGGACTCCAATCGTGTCCATGTCGCCATGGGCCTGCAGGGTCACACACTTAAGAGCGGGAGCAAGCATTGGTCGAGTTGGACCCGAACCAGAAATAGACGCAGTTAGTCAGTCGGACTCACAGAGGGAATGGGCCACAAGTGTTGTGAAACCCATTACCATTCGCTATATAAAGAGCGGCGCAGGTTGCCCAGCGGGCAAGTTAGTCCACTCTCCCATACGTTGGGAACCCTAGCCCCACTCAGTCCAGCCGTCGCACCGGACCTAGCAGTCCGCCGTCGGAGCTCCTCCTCGTACGTGTAGATACCGGCAGAGGTGCTGTACGTTCAGCACTTCGACGTTCGAGGGATTGGATCGGCCGGACCAGATCGTGGGACTGCACTGCCCCGACGTGCTGCATCGATAATCCGCACCTGCACGTCTAGTGGTAATACTCGTGTCCTTCTACCTCGGCTAGATCTTGGAAGCATCGTGTAGGAAAAAGTTTTCGTTTATCTCTACGCGTTCCAACAGTGGTACCAGAGCGGTAGATTCTGGTATTAGGCTCGAGATCCGTACATATGTAATATGTAGTTAGCGTTAGATGTGGTCTAATTGCTGTTTTGGTGGTTGTTCTATGAGATAGATCGGTTTTGTACAAGATTGATTGGATCAATCGTACTCGGGGTTAATGCATGATCTGGTTTCCATGATCATAATGTTAAGGTCATGGAACAACTTACCCCTACCGGTCGGTTTCCGCCATCGGGGTATACCGTGACACATAAATCCAGTTGCGGTGATCGAAGATCAAAGAGTTTGATCGAATCGGAATACGGATCAGATTCGGGTAAAATCGTTTTTCATCCGATGAAGAAATCCATGTTCGGAATGCAGATGAGATCTGCGTTTCCCGAAATCGTCGGGCGCTGCCCGCACCCGCGAGGGACCACCGGCTTCGCCCCGTCGTAGCGCCTTAGATGTCGTTACGAGTTTCACAACGCCGGTAGATATCATATCTATGCATAACTTGTTTTTTGCAGGAAGTTGTGAATGGTATGGCTTATGTGCATGTGATGTGTGTAATCCATACATGATCTGCGTATCATGTTTTTGTCAGCCGGCTGGAGCCTAGGTGCTGTCATTTTATTGTATACCGGCATGCGTGTCGGATTCTCTATGTAAATTTTCATTTACTAGCTAGTGTAGCTTGTTGGAGAACTCGGAAGGCATGCAAGTCGATGTACAAGTAGGCTACATGGAGTAAGATGGCACGTGACAAGAGTTGGCACGAGTCGACTTACAAGCTTTGTGGAGATGGAGATCACCATGAAGAGAGCCATACCATTTCACATTATAATTGCTTTATTTGTGTTATTGTTATGTCTCTGTTTACCTCTATTTAGATAGTTGGTAGATTCTTTAATCCCTCAAAGAAGGTCTAGTCGGTCGCCCCGCCAGTGCTGCACCATCACAAGTCGGACATTCTTGGTAGTGGGCTCATAAAATTGAGGTGCTACCAATTCTTTCCGGTTAGGTGGGTTTGAGTCGGACTCTTACAAGTAGAAGCACTTGGTAATTTAGACGAGTCCATCACAACGGTTGTGGGGCTCGGGGCGAGGTAGGTTGGGAGCCGGGGCATGTGATGTCACCCAACTAGCAGGAGTCGTATTGGATACGATTGGCAAGGTGTTGCCTACCTAGATCACTTGACGGCTAGCGGTGATGCTAAAGGTCACTAGTCGGCTTGCTTATTTAGGATCTTGAATCACTTAGCAACCATCGGAGGGGTGTTGGTTCTAGTGGGAGCATAAGTATTAAAGCGTTTAATATGCCTGCTCTTTTATGAATACATGTCTTAAGTGTTTTGCGTATTTTCTGTTGCAGATCAATGGCACCTAGCAACCTTCCTCAGTTGTCCGTGTTTGCGTTGAGGTCAATCCTAGAGAAATATAAGCTTAAAGGAACTAATTTCACCAACTGGTATCGTAATCTGACGATAGTCCTCAAGCATGACAAGAAAGAGCATGTCCTAGAAACTCCACTTCTAGAAGAGCCAGATGACGATGCGACTGTCGCAGTCATGAATGCCTACCGTAAGACTAGAGATGTACAGAAATTAGTTGTCTTATGCTTGCACACATGGAACCGGACTTGCAGCAGCAGTTCGAAAATGTTGAGGCCTACGATATGATCGAAAGCCTCAAAAGTATGTTCCAGGCTCAAGCAAAGACCGAGAGGTATCAAGTCTCTCAAGCTTTGCTTGGCTGTAAGCTGAAAGACGGCGATCCACTGAGTCCGCATGTAATCAAGATGGTTGGTTACATACAGTCTCTGGATCGGCTGGGCTTCCCAATTAACAAAGAGTTCGCTACTGATATAATTCTGAACTCTCTTCCTAGTGCGTATGGTCCGTTCATCTCGAACTACCATATGCATTGTATGGATAAGAAGATCACTGAATTACATGGGATGCTCAAAACTGCAGAGGCTGATCTCGAGAAAGGCGCCAGTCAAGTGTTGATTGTGCAGAAAAAGGCTAACTTCAAGAAGAGTTCTTGGACTAAGAAGAAGGATAAGTTAGGAGGCAACGCCCATGGCCCTGTCCAGAGCGCTTCCTCAAAGACTAAGCCTTCTCCTACAGCCGGAGCCAATTTCTTCTATTGCAAGCAGGATGGCCACTGGAAGAGGAACTGCACCAAGTATTTGGCTGACAAAGCCAAGAGTGGAGGTATGACTTCCGAATCAGGTACATTTGTGTGCAATGTTATAGACATTTATCTTGCTAATGCACCTAACAGTTCTTGGGTATATGATACCGGATCAGTCATTCACATTTGCAACTCTTTGCAGGGACTGGTAAGAACTAGGAGCTTGGCAAGAGGAGAGGTTGATATCCGGGTCGGAAACAAGTCGAGAGTCGCTGCGTTGGAAGTCAGCACGATGCAACTTCATTTACCTTCAGGATTTTTATTGGAACTGAATAATTGTTATTATGTTCCAACGCTTAGTCGAAACATTATTTCCGCCTCATGTTTGATGAGACAAGGTTATGAGTCGAATATTAAGAATAATGATTGTTCTTTATATTTGAAAGATATGTTTCATGGCTTTGCACCCATTCAGAACGGGTTATTTATTTTAAATCTTGATAGTGAATCGGTCTATAACATAAATGTTAAAAGGTTGAAACCAAATGATCTGAATATGACTTACTTTTGGCACTGTCGGCTTGGTCATATAAGTTGGAAGCGCATGAAGAAGCTCCATGATGACGGACTTCTAACTTCGTTCGACTTAGAGTCATTCAAGACATGCGAATCATGCCTACTAGGCAAAATGACCAAGACACCTTTTGGAAGGAGTTGTGAAAGGGCGTGCGACTTGTTGGAACTAATACATAGTGATGTATGTGGTCCAATGAGCACGACAGCCAGAGGTGGTTATGAGTACTTCATTACCTTCACTGATGATTTGAGTAGGTATAGATATATCTATTTAATGAAACATAAGTCGGAAGCCTTTGAAAAGTTCAAGGAATTCCAGAGTGAGGTACAAAATCAACTCGGCAAGAAAATAAAGTTTCTACGATCGGACCGTGGAGGCGAGTACATGAGCCATGAGTTTGATGACCATCTAAAGAGTTGTGGAATAGTTCCTCAACTCACTCCGCCGGGTACACCACAGAGAAACGGTGTATCGGAACGGAGAAATCGCACCTTGTTGGACATGGTACGATCAATGATGAGTCGGACAGATCTACCTTTATCATTTTGGGGTTATTATCTAGAAACAGCAGCGTTCACACTAAACAAAGTACCATCAAAGTCAGTAGAGAAGACACCGCATGAGATGTGGACTGGTAAAAAGGCAAGTTTGTCTTTTAATAAGATTTGGAGTTGTGAAGCATTTGTCAAGCGACTTCAGTCGGACAAGCTCACGCCCAAGTCGGATAAGTGTATTTTCGTGGGGTATCCGAGGGAAATCTCGGGGTACTACTTCTACAACCGGGAAGAGGGCAAAGTGTTTGTCGCTTGGAATGGTTTCTTCCTTGAGAAATAGTTTCTCGGTCGGGAAGTCAGTGGGAGCACAGTGCAACTCGAACAAATTCGAGAGGAACCGGCTAGGGGCGAGTCGGCGAGCGCCTTGCAGGCTGAGCCGGTCGTGGTACCTACACCGGTAACAACACCTGAACCACGGAGATCTGCCAGACTACAAAATGCTCGTGATGTTTTACTGTTAGACAGTAATGAGCCGACAACTTATTTGGAAGCGGTGGTGGGATCTAATTCCGAGTCATGGCTTGGAGCCATGAGATCCGAGTTAAAGTTCATGGATGAAAACCAAGTTTGGAATTTGGTTGATCTGCCTGACGGTGCAAGACCCGTCGAGTGCAAATGGGTCTTTAAGAAGAAAACTGATATGGATGGAAATATTTCCATCTATAAAGCACGACTTGTCGCGAAGGGGTTCCGACAGGTTCAAGGAGTTGACTATGACGAGACCTTCTCGCCTGTAGCGATGCTTAAATCAGTTCGGATCATGTTAGCCATAGCAGCCTATTTCGACTATGAAATATGGCAGATGGATGTCAAGACGGCTTTCCTTAATGGAAATTTAACTGAGGACGTGTATATGATACAGCCCGAAGGTTTTGTCGATCCAGCTAACGCTGACAAGGTATGCAAACTTCAGAAATCCATTTATGGGTCGAAGCAAGCATCTCGGAGTTGGAACATTCATTTTGATGAGGTAGTCAAATCGTTTGGCTTCATCAAGAGCGATCATGATTATTTTTTATACAAGAAGTTTAGTGGGAGCAAAGTAAATTTTCTAATCTTATATGTGGATGACATATTACTGATTGGAAATGATGTCATGATGTTGCAAGAAACCAAAGAGTCATTGGAAAGGAGTTTCTCAATGAAGGATTTGGGTGAGGCGACTTACATATTAGGAATCAGGATCTGTCGAGATAGATCCAGGCGGCTCATTGGATTGAGTCAGAGTACATATCTAGACAAGGTTTTGAAGAAATTCAAAATGGAAAAGTCCAAGAAGGGATTCTTACCAATGTCCCATGGCATAAAACTTAGCAAGACTCAGTGTCCTTCGACGACTGATGAGCGAAGTCGGATGAGTGTGACCCTGTATGCTTCGGCAATCGGATCCATCATGTATGTCATGATTTGTACTAGGCCAGATGTTTCCTATGCTCTAAGTGTTACGATCAGATACCAAGCTGACCCTGGCGAAGCCCACTGGGCGGCGGTTAAAAACATCCTTAAGTACTTGAGAAGGACTAAGGAAATGTTCCTATTTTATGGAGGTGATGAAGAATTCAGTGTAAAGGGTTACACGGATGCAAGTTATCTCACCGACTCACATGATTCTCGTTCGCAATCTAGATACGTGTTCGTAATGAACGGAGGGGCTGTGAGCTCGAAGAGTTTCAAGAAAGATACGGTGTCTGCATCTACAACAGAGGCTGAGTATATTGCTGCCTCAGAGACAGCAAAGGAAGTTGTTTGGATCAGTAACCTCCTGATAGATCTTGGTGTGGTTCAGGGCGCGTCCAATCATTTGGACGTATATTGTGACAACAATGGTGCTATCGCACAAGCCAAAGAACCTAGACAACACCAGAAGAACAAACTTATACTCATGCGGTACCACCTCATTCGCCAGTTTGTCGAACAAGGTGATATCAAGTTATGCAAAGTACATATGGATGCAAACATTGCAGATCCGTTGACAAAGGCGCTACCACAACCTAAGCATGAGGCGCACATGAGAGGTATGGGCATTCGATGCCTAGGCATATGATGCCAAGATGATTGACTCTAGTGCAAGTGGGAGACTGTTGGGAATATGCCCTAAAGGCAATCATGTATGATGTAATTTCCAATGTATTCATAAAGTTATTAAGTTGTCCTTGTTTTGAACATCTGATATATGTCATTGAATATGTGATTCGATTGTGGAACTATATATTCATGTTGTTCATACTAGATTGTCCTTGGTCATTTAGGTTGTGCTGGACACACACCCTAGACTAATGTGTGTGTTGGCTGATGACACGGTTCCACTTGTCATGGGCATGGTGATGCCATTCAAACGTTCACGGACTTGGTTAAAGAGTTTAGCAAGTCGGACTAGCCCATACTGAGATGCAACGAACAAGTCGTCATTTGCATGTCTCAATCAATGTAATCCTTAGACCTGAGGTTGCCGCACAATCCGAGTTGTGGATCACCGACTTAGGTTCTGTCAAACGATGTTCTGTGACAAGGCAGCTATGAAGGCAGAGTTCGGGTCGAATGAGAAGCAAGCTGCGTGATGTGGATAATCAAGATGGGATTTTGCCCCTCCGAATGGAGAGATATTCTCTGGGCCCTCTCGAGTGATATGATTCAGGAAGCATGGCCATGCGCGACTCAGTTAAGTGTTAACTGTGTCGGTTGACTAAGAGTTAGTCAGATGAATCACATATCATGGATCGAGAAGAGAATTGAACTATTAAAGGGATGACGATAAATCGCCTATAGTTCGACAAGGTATATTGTGAGGCAAAAGGGACTAAGATGAATATCACATTGAAAGGTATGTCGTCATGACTCAATGGAACTTGGGAGTCGGCACGTTCTGCTAGGAGCCGCTACCGATTGATCGATTGATAGTCGGACTCCAATCGTGTCCAAGTCGCCATGGACCTGCAGGGTCGCACACTTAAGAGCGGGAGCAAGCATTGGTAGGGTTGGACCCGAACCAGAAATGGACTGAGTTAGTGAGTCGGACTCACGGAGGGAATGGGCCACAAGTGTTGTGAAGCCCATTACCATTCGCTATATAAAGAGGGGCGCAGGTTGCCTAGCGGGCAAGTTAGTCCACTCTCCCATGCGTTGGGATCCCTAGCCCCACTCAGTCCAGCAGTCGCACCGGACCTAGCAGTCCGCCGTCGGAGCTCCTCCTCGTACGTGTGGTTACCGTCAGAGGTGATGTACGTTCAGCACTTCGACATTCGAGGGATTGGATCGGCCGGACCGGATAGTGGGACTACACTGCCCTGACGTGCTGCATCGATAATCCGCACCTGCGCGTCTAGTGGTAATACTCGTGGCCTTCTACCTCGGCTAGATCTTGGAAGCATCGCGTAGGAAAAAGTTTTCGTTTATCTCTATGCGTTCCAACACAACAGTCGTCCCCCCTCGAGCTCTGCAGCTCGAGCTTGTCGTCGTCAACATCGGATCCCGTCCTGCACCGTATTGCCCCGCCCTGATTTCACCGCTCCTCATGTCCACCGGCTGTTGCCCCTCGAGCTCATCGTCGTCAACACCATCAGGATGTCAACCTCCCAAGCACCGATAAGGCTCCAAACTTCTGCAATTTTTTTTGTAGATGAAATCAGTTGATCACTACCAAATTCCGCACGGTCTGGGACGTTTCAATAACGTTGCAGATGACCTCCAAACTGTCTCTGGGGGCAATCCGGTACGTTTTGCGCGACGGAATCAAAACGTATCAGATCGAATGTCAGGGACAAGTCTGCGACGTTTATATGAACCGAAAAACGTCAAGGCTATCCGCAACGTTCAGCAAATCATCGCCACTAGTTTGGCCGTCCGTCCTAGGCCGAATAAGAATCAACGTTTTTATTTCGTCGCTATGAGGCGACACATGGCAAACGAGGTTCTAACGGCCATTATCGTAATCAGCTGATGTGGCAAACGTGGGAACTTTTTTTTACGTCACGAGTCTCGACCAATGAGGCGAAACCATGTGGACCAATCGAAATACGCCACATGGAAACAAAATAGTGCCACGTTGCCCTCTTCTAGGACGAAATCTGTTCGTCCCGGGCTACCCAGCGACGTTTTTTTCCGTCACGAGTCTCGACCAATCACGCGAAACCATGTGGACTAATCAAATGGTGCCACGTCGCCTTCTTCTGGGACAAAATCTGCTCGTCGCGGGCTACCTAGCGACTTTTTTTTCATCGCTACACTCGTGGCACGTAAACAAACCGAATGGTGCCACGCAACGTCTTTTCCATGACATTTTTTCCGTCTCGTATTTGGGTGATGTCGTCACCGTGCCGGGGACGTTATATTTACGTCGTCTAATCGCCCACTCACAGTACGCCACGTGGGCTGGGCATACATCGCCACGTGTCGGTATTTACCTTAACAGACTTTTACGTGACGTTAGTACGATGTCGGTTTTGGTGCTATTTGAGTGGTTACATCATCGTTATAATTGCACACAGGAAGAAAAACAACACACATAACAGGCATCAAATACTTAGTTTTTCTCACAGAATATCAATCCAACATACAGAACCACAGTTTCAAGGACCACGCATCTGCTCAACTAACATCTCAAGTAGGGCAACTCCTTCTAGGTGAGACTTCTTTAGCGTAACTTATTGCTTCCGAATGTCTTCCATATCAACTACAAACTTCAGCCTTAGTTGCTCGTATTCTGCTTTCGCCATCCTCATATCAGCAATTGTTCTGCGCACATTCACATCTAGCTGCGGTTCAAGCTGAAACTTTGAAAGACTTGATTGTACACGGGCCTTCCTTGAGAAAGTATGTTTTTAACTCTCCAACATTACAACTTCACTATCATCCTCGTCCTCTGAAGCAGATCGAGACATCGTCCTTTTCTTGCTTGCATATCAAGCATGCAAACAAAATAGATGAAAATACCATATGACAAGAATGTACAGAACATAGATGAAACTAGGAGATGACAAGCATGTACAAAAAAACGATGAAAACTAGCAGATTATAGTCAAACAACAGTGTGTGTAATGAACTAGCAGATGAGAAGCATAGATGAAATAGAAGGTGTCAAGCATGTGAGGAAGATAGATGAAAATAGCAGATGACAAGCATGTATAAAAAATAGATGAAAACTATCAGATTATAATCAACCAACGGTGTGTGTAATGAACTAGCAGATGAGAATGGTAGATGAAATAGCAGGTGTCAAGCATGTAAGAAAAGGCCACTAATATATCCACGGTACCCAGGCGGTACCGGCATAGTACTACCGCTAGTACTTAGTCACTTTCAGAGCAACACTCCCAAGGCGGTAGTACCGCTACCGTCAGCGGTAGTACCGATCCTTCCAGGACGCGGTAGTACCGCTGGCAGTACCAGTCAAAATACCGCCAGGGAAGTTTTGCTCACGGTAATGATTACAGTCCTAGGGCAGTAGTGGCCTAGTACTACCGCCAGCAATTTCGAGTTTATATCGAGTTCGGGGCCGACGGTAGTACCGCTGTCGGTTACGGTAGTACCGCTATTGGAGCTTCATGGCACTTCTCTGTGGTACCGCTCAACACGAGTGTGTCGTACACTGGGTACCCTGAGATGTCAGTGGGTGGTAGTACCGATGTGTGCAGCGGTAGTACCGCTGTGCTGTTAAGCTTATTTCTTGTATGTCTTGAAGAACAAGATGGAGTGGTCATTCATTTCTTCCTTCAAGACTCAACATTATGGATGAAGAATGAAGAGAAGATACAAGGTTTATCAAGTGTGTGATCAACACACAAAGCTACAAGATGTACCTAGTGGGATTGTGTATCTCGTGGTATGGTAAGAAATTGTCCATATAGCTTTGTGAACTAACCATGATATGTGTGTGTGGCATCTCTATGTGTGGTTAGGTATCTTTCCATGGTCATGCTTCAAAAGAAAGATTTCATATACCCATTTTCTATGTCGTCAAGCGGTGTTTGTCATCTAGCTTGACGTGGAAGATCAAGTGAAGCATCTTGAAGAAATCCTATGCTTAATGCTTTTCACCCATTTGGAGATTGTGGCATTTTTAAGATGTGCCGAAAAGGGTCTCTCCCATAAGGTGTATGGGGGAGAAACTTGCAAGTCTTCATCAAGCGGAGCAAGTGCTAGCTAACACGATCAAGAAAGAAGATCCAACTTGAGAAAGTCAAGATCATCATCATCTAGATCAAGTGGAATGCTCAATACAAAGGTATAATCTTGATAGGTTTTCTATTTACCGGTCTCATACTTTTGGGGAGACCGGGTTATAGGATCGATACTCGTACTATCGAGAGGGGCTCTCAAGTGAGTAACTTGATCGAATCGATGTGGAGAACTCAAACCTTTGCACTCTTGCATATCATATTTCTTGGTACTTATTTTTATTTTATCTCTTTGGGTTTTTGTTCTTGTTGTGATCTTCATGACAAGCCCAATTTCGTCAAAAACGGTTTTCGCATGAAACACTTATTGAGTTCTTGATGTTGAAGGTTTTCCCTGTTTGTCTTTTCTAGAGAGATATTATCTTTCCCCATTTGGTTTTAAGTTTCATTGTTGTACAATGATGCTTCTCTTCATAATCTTGTAGATCTTGTTGTTGCGATTTCAACGAGCCCAAGATCATCGAAAACGGAGTCCGTATGCAACAGTTATAATCGTTTTCGTATCGATAATTTTGCTGTTTTTGGTCCAGCGGTAGTACCGCCTCAGTACCGCTAGGAAATCTGTCCTAGACTCCTTTCTTGAAGCGCCTAGCGGTAGTACCGGTGCTGGGCGCGATTTTCACATAATGGTCATATTTTGGGTCACCTATTTAAGGGGGTCTTCTTCCCCCTTGACCCCAAGGTTGCTCAACACGTTTTTCACTCTCTCTCCCACCATTGTTGACCTTGAAAACCTTGCCCCTCTCTCAATCCCTCCAATGATTCTTGCATATCTTTGAGGGAGAAGTTAGAGGAGATCTAGATCCACATTTCCACCAATCCATCTCTCCTCTTAGCGAGGGGGACTTAGTGAATCTAGATCTTGGAGTTCTTTGTGTTTCTCCTGCATTGTTCTTCCTCTCTTATTCCCCCATAAGCATTTATTGCTCTGCAGGAATTTGAGCGTGAAGGATTTGAGCACTTGTGCTCTTGCCATTTGCACCGGTTGCATCGGTTTGGTATCTCCATGAGGATTCGTGGAAGCTAAAGTTTGTGAGCTTGTTACTCTTGGGTCTTGGACCCTAGACGACTTGTGGTGTTCTTGGGAGCCTCCAATTCAGTTGTGGATGTGTGCCCCAAGATTGTGGTGACATTGAGAGCCTCCAATTAAGTTGTGGAAGTGTGCCTCAATCTAAGATTGCCAATAGTGGAAGGTGAACTAGGCCTTCGTGGCGGGGTTCATCGGAGAATAGGGTGAGGCCTTTGTAGCATTGAGTAGGCCTTTGTGGCGAGCTCACACCCCTCCAACGAGACGTACTCCTTTGTGGGAGGAACTCGTGAATACATGATCGTCTCTGTGTGCCTCGGTTATTTCTATCCCCGAGCTTTTTACTTATGCAATTTACATTGTGATAGCCTTCGAGCTTGAAGTTATATATATCTTGCTATCACCTTGTGACTTTTCTTGCTTAGCATAAGTTGTTGATGCACCTAATTGACCTTAGAATATTTATGTTGTGTGCTTGTTAATTTAAACACCTAGTTTATTTCCGCATTTAGCAAGCCTTAACCGAAGAAGTTTTAATCGCCTATTCACCCTCCCTCTAGGCGACATCGTTGCACGTTCAATAAGTGGTACCACAAGTTCAAAAACTAAATGATCATAGAGGCTATTAGTGACTGGTTCATAGTCATAAACATGGTGTGAGCATGCGCCAAGTCAACCAAATAAAACATTCAAAGGAGAATACCACAAATTTATGCTTCAATTTGACAAGAACAACTCATGATTATTTCAATGGAACATTAAAAACTCTCAGCTAAGGCTAATCATACTACACAATAAACACAAGGCTTTAGAACTAAAATAACATATAGCATGATATGGAAAATTCTAGCCAGAGTCTACACAAGCTTCTACTTGCACCGTTAAAAATTCTACCTCAAGGAGCAGTTTCTTTTCTCAACAAGCACCATACAAGACATGATTTAACAAAAATTCTGTACATGCTACAGCAAGAAAACATGAGAGTAATCACATAAAACTACTAAAACTAACAACTCTGGATAAGAAATTCAATGAAAACAAGAGTTAAAAAGAAATTTTTGCAGTAACTAGAAGAAAAACTAAGAATACTAGCATAGCAAGTATTCAAACGAAAAAAGAGGAGTGTGTCTATCTCACAAACAAGGATGCTAGGTCCAATGATATTATTTCAGCAAGGAGAACAAAAGAAAACATAGGAAAACAAAACAAAACAAAATAAAAACAAACAGACGCTCCAAGTAAACTTCGTCTGATGTGACCGAATAAAAATATAGTTTCACGAGAAGTGACATGACATATAGTTGATGAAGAAGGGCTGCCTTGGGCATCCCCAAGCTTAGATTCTTGAGTCTTATAAAAATATGCTTGGATGAACCATGGAGGCATCCCCAAGCTTTGACATTGCACTCTTCTTGATCACATATATCACCTCTTCTCTTGACCCTTGAAAACTTCCTTCACGCCATACTCAAACAGTAATTCACATTAAAGGGTTAGTGCAATAATAATAAAATCCATGGGTTCTTTATGGCACAATTTCTATTGATACTTTTAAACATTAGCTACATCCACTGATGTTTCGTGAATAAAAAAATTGGCTTGACATCACAAAAGAGCCAATGCAAGAAAAATGGCAGAATTTGTCAAAACCAGGACAGCCTGTAAAGACAAAAAATTTCCAGGCACTTACGTTGCTCAAATAAAAAAACTTGAGAACGAAAAAGTTGCATACTTAGCCGAGGAATAAGCACAAGAAATGTAAGGTCATTTTGATTTTTGTGAATTATACGAATATTTACGGTGGACAGCAGAAATCTGTTTCCCGCGCAGAAATCCGAAAACCAACTCCAACTCTCGTCAGAAACCTTAATTGGCACTACTAAAACATGAAAATAAATATACAAAGGAGTTACTACATAAGTATACAACCTCTTGACTCAAAGAAAACAGAAAAAACAAACCAAAAATAAAACCATCGGTTATCTCCCAAGAAGTGCTTTTCTTTAACCCCTTTAGCTAGGCACAAAAAAATAGAATCAAGTATTTTCTAGTCAAGAAGCATCTAGATCAAGATTTGGCAATCCCTTAATAATGCAATGTATTTTATCTAAGTGAGTTTCAGATGCTCCTCTCTTTGAACTATTAGGTTTACTATTCTCATCAAATAAATTCTTAGGAACAATCCAATCAAAATTATTTTCTTGGGCTTAATGCAATGCTATCAATTTTAAGGGAATTGGTATTTTATCTTCCAACTCGAAGTTGACAAGAGATTGCACCACATCCTTGAATCTCTTCGACTAGGTGAACTATGAGGTGCGTCATAATATTGAACAAGGATGGTGGAAACACCAACTCGAAGCAGACAAGACATTGCACCACATCCTTGTGCAAATTTGATAGAGTTAGTGGATTGATCACCCTCTGAGAAATTGCATCGAGGAATGCACATAGCTTCACAATGGGTACTCGAACATTTTCTGGCAGAAGCCCCTGCAATGCAACCAGAAGTAATTGTGTCATAATGATGTGGCAGTCATGAGACTTTAGGTTTTGAAACTTTTTCTCTGTCATGTTTATTATTCACTTTATATTCGACGAGAAGGCAGACGGGACCTCGATGCTGCTCAGGACTTCAAAAAAATCTCCTTCTCTTCTTTGGTAAAAGCATAGCTCGAAGGACCTTGATACTTCTGTAGATTCAGGTTGTGTCGTTCGTGCATACGTTGCTGGTCCTGCCGTGCATCTCCTGTATCTTTTGTCTTCCCATACACGCCCAAGAAGTTTAGCAGGTTCACACAAAGTTTTTTCGTCACGTGCATCACGTCGATTGGAGAGTGAACCTCTAGGATTTTCCAATAGGGTAGCTCCAAAATATAGACATATTCTTCCACATGGGTACGCGTCCGGCACTGTCATTTGGAACAGATTGTCCACCAGGACCCTTTCCAAAGATCACTTTTAAATCCTTGACCATATCATATATAACATCCCCAGTTGGGAAGGTAGGTTTTGTCCGGTTATCTGCCTCACCTCTGAAATGGTTGCCGCCTCTCTTTCTTACGGGATGCTGTTGTGAAAGAAATCGACGATGCCCTAGGTACACATTCTTGTTTCCCAAATGAATAATGTCAGTATCACCTAAACAGTGTGTGTGTGTGTGTGCATGCATTGTATCCCTTGTTAGATTGTCCTGAAATGTTACTGAGAGCAGGCCAATCATTGATGGTTACGAACAACAACCCTCGTAGGTTAAATTCCTTTTGTTCGTTCTCATCCCACACAGGTACACCTTCTTCACGCCACAACTATAAAAGTTCTTCAACCAATGGCCTCAGGTACACATCAATGTCGTCGCCGGGTTGCCTTGGGCCTTGGATGAGCACTGACATCATAATGAACTTCCGTTTCATGCACAACCAAGGAGGAAGGTTGTAGATACATAGAGTCATCGTCCAGGTGCTATGACTGGAGCTCTGCTCCCCGAAAGGATTAAAACCATCTGTACTTAGACCAAATCTTAAGTTCCTCGCGTCATCTACAAATGTCTTGAACTCTCTGTCGATTTTTCTCCACTACGATCCGTCAGCGGGGTGTCTAAGCATCACGTCTTTCTTATTGTCTTCTTTGTGCCATCACAACAACTTGGCATGCTCTTTGTTTTGAAACAAACGTTTCAACCGTGGTATTATAGGAGGATACCACATCACCTTGGGAGGAACCCTCTTCCTGGGTCGCGGCTTGCCCTCAACATCACCAGGGTCATCTCGCCTGATCTTATACCGCAATGCACCGTATACAGAACATACATTCAAATTCCCGTACTTCTCGCCGCGGTAGAGGATGCAGTCATTGATGCAAGCATGTATCTTCTGCACCTCTAATCCTAGAGGGCAGACAACCTTATTTTCTTCATACATACTAGGGGGCAATACGTTCTCCCCTGGAAGCATCTTCTTTATTATTTTTAGCAACTTTTCAAAATTCTCGTCAGCTAGACCACTCTCTGCCTTTCATTGCAGCAATTCCAGTGTGGTACCCAGCTTTTTCTGACCATCTTTGCAATTTAGGTACAACAATTTGTTATGATCCACTAACATTCTCTCCAACTTCAACTTCTCGTTTTCACTTCCATAGTTAATCTTTGCATCACGAATGGCCCGACCTAAATCGTCATCGGGCTCATAAAAAATGAGCTCTTCTTCATCTTTGTCTCCCCCCATTGTCCTATCACCGTGTTCAGTGTACATAGCATAGTTTTCATTATCCCGTTCTTCTTCGTTGTCTTCCATTATAACCCCTCTTTCTCCGTGCTTCTTCCCACAATTATAGTTGTCCATGAAACCGTTCTCAAACAGGTGGAAGTGAATAGTTCTTGAGTTAGAGTAATCCTTCATATTCTTACAGGCACTACATGGACAACACATGAAACCAATCGACCGCTTGCTCGGCTCAGCCACGTGGAGAAAATTATGCATGCCATTAAGAAACTCGGGAGAACGTCGGTCACCATACATCCATTGTCGGTTCTTCTGCATTATATAAGTATATTAAGAGTCACTCATCACACTACTACATCATAGATGAGTGATCAAATTAATTAATATACAGGTCTAGCAGATTAAAAGTAAGGTGGAGTACTGACCAAATGTAATACATAGTTCTCATACATACACTCAAACTAACATACAACTATCTAAAAAAATTAAAACCAACGAAAAATGCGATCAAAATCGCAACTAATGTAACTACTGAATCTACAACATAATGATACCAAGCCTCTTGATTCATGGCATATTTTCTAATCTTTTTAATCTTCAAGCGCATTGCATCCATTTTGATCTTATTATCATCGACGACGTCGGCAATCTTCAAGTCCAATTTCATATTCTCTTCTAGGCATTGTAGACGAAGATCTTCACTTGTTTTGAATTTTTCTTTCAAATCATTATTTTCTTTCTTAAATAAATTTAGCATCTCGACCAGAGGGTCGGTTGGAATTTCTGGTTCAACTACCTCCTAGATAAAATATCTATGTCAAGTTGGTTGGTATAATTGTCATAAAACGAAATGAAACAAAAAGTTATAAAAGTATACCACATCCGAATCATAGACCGGACGAAGGCCGACGAGGACGGATATCAAAACCATGGCACTATACATAAAAAAATACAATCATACAGGTAAGAACATTATAAATTAATATATATGCATCTATCACACAAAACTAAGTTTTTTTATAAAACATAATACAAGTAGGCTCACCAACGTGATGCCGGCTAGGGACGACGCTGGCGATCGATGGCGGTGAGGACGGGGAAGATACTAAAACCAACAAAACATATTTTAATTTAAGCTCAAATTGCATATAAAATGAATGAAATCCCTAACTTAGACATTTCATCAAACACCTTTCTAGCACTAAAAATTTGAAACGAGTTAAACTATAGGAAATGAGCTAAATTAGGAATGCCGGAATAAAGGATAATGTCGCTAACCCTTGTATAGATGGTTGCTGCCAATCTTAACACAATGGTGGAGAAAAATGAATATTTTTTGGAGTGTGAGAAGAGAGATTTTTTTTTTTGGAAATGTGTTGAAATGAAAAATTGGAGAGCTCTAAGGTGTGCTCGTGTTGAGATATAGGATGGAAACCCTCTAGAACCGGTTCCTGATACGAACCGGTACTATAGGTGCAGCGCCGTCCCCACAACCGCAGCAAATTTGGCGCGCAAACCTTTAGTACCGGTCCGTGTCACGAACCGGTACTAAAAACGTCGAACAGACTAGTGATGAAGTTTTCCGGCGCCCTGTGATGTGGAACCGGTACTAATTCTACCTTTAGTACCGGTTCGTAATTGAACTGGTACTAAAGGTAAAATCATTTGTCCTTGTTTCTACTAGTGGAAATAGCTTAGTGTGCTCAACACCCTGACCATCCGATTTTAACCCTAAGATTCAAGTACCTTAGTGCTCAGTCAACACCCACTAGTAGAAACATCACCTTTCGTCAAGAGCCAAAATGGCATTCGTCCCGGTTGTGTCACGAACCCGGACGAATGCTATGCATCCGTCCCGGTTCGAACGACCGGGGACGCGTAGAGGCCATATGGGGCATTCGTCCCGGTTGGTAAGGGGGAATTCATCCCGGTTCGTGGCTTGAACTGGGACCAATGCCCTGCCGGATGCCACGTGTCCTGCGCAGGGGCATTCGTCCCGGTTCAAGCCACGAACCGGGACGAATGCCCCCTTCAGAGAAAAGGGATTATTTGTAAAATCCACAACTAATTGAAAAATGCTCGAAATTGGGTGATTCACATTTCAGAATGTTCAACAAAGTGTGCTCTACATATTTCTGTCATTTTGAAACATGACAAATATTTTATATGGCACTTATTCAATAATTACAGAAATTGCTTGGTAAAAATGAAACTTGGAAAAATCCTTACTTTTGCTCTGTTAATCCAAATTGAGCAAATAAGGTGTCAAAATGTTTGTCTTAACAAACTCTACACATCCATAACATTATCTACTACATTAAAAAATGCATCTCGCAAGTTTTGCAACATATTTGTGGTAGGTCCTTCACAAAAAACCATTTTTGACACTCGGAAAAAAGAAAATGGGTTTTTATTCAATAAAAAGGAATACTTCCTCCGTGAACATTGTCCGTGCTTCGAAGGTGCATGCTTTTGTGTTATATGGGCACATTAAAAGAAACTGTGCCATAGATTTTGCCATAAGATCCGTCATTTGCACCGAAACCCTAGAATGTTCGGAGGAGATGGCTCCTTTTGTGAACACATTTTCAACACAACTGTCGTATTCCAAGTTTATTATTTTTTGTGGATACTAGGACATATATGAGGACACCAAGCGAAGCTCTTGCATCATTTTGGGTTTCTTTGAATTTTCTGGAATTTTCTCAGCCGGTTTCAGGGAAAAGTCAAGACTGCGGGCATTGTCGTTCATAGCTAGCGCTTGAATATTGAGAAACTCTCGGTGTATCTCTATTGAAATAGGTAGTTGTGTAGCTAAAAATGATTTTTTTACAAAAATCATGAGAAAACTACGAGGCAGTTGTAGTTCAAATTTGACTCGTTTTCAACTGAATCGGCAGAAACTTGTGTTTTTCAAAAGAGGTGGATGAAAACTTTTTCTTAGGAAACAAATTGTTTATTTGTTCATATAACATGGTCTGGTATATTCAAAAAATCCAGCTCCCATGTTTTGCAACATATTTGTGGTAGGTCCTTCACAAAAAAACCATTTTTGACACTCGGAACAAACAAAATGGTTTTTTTATTCAATAAAAAGGAAAACTTCCTCCGTGAACATTGCCCGTGCTTCCAAGATGCATGTTTGTATGGAATATGGGCACATTAAAAGAAACTATGCCATGGATTTGGCCATAACACCCGTCATTTGCACCGAAACCCTAGAATGTTTAGAGGAGATAACTCGTTTTTGTGAACACATTTTCAACACAACCGTCGTATTCGAAGTTTATTATTTTTGGTGGATACTAGGACATATATGAGGACACCACGCGAAGGTCTTGCATCATTTTGGGTTCTTTGAATTTTCTGGAATTTTCTCAGCCGGTTTTAGGGAAAAGTCAAGATGGCGGGTATTGTCGTTCCTAGCTAGGGATTGAATATTGAGAAACTCTTGGTGTATCTTTGTTGAAATAGGTAGTTGTGTAGCTAAAAATGATTTTTTCCAAAAATCATGAGCAAACTATGTGGCACTTGTAGTTCAAATTTGACTCGTTTTCAACTGAATCGGCAGAAACTTGTGTTTTTCAAAAGAGGTGGATGGAAACTTTTTCTTAGGAAACAAATTGTTTATTTTTGCATATAACATGTTCTAGTATATTAAAAAAATGCAGCTCCCAAGTTTTGCAACATATTTGTGGTAGTTCCTTCACAAAAAAAAACCATTTTTGACACTCGGAAAAAAGAAAATGGTTTTTTATTCGATAAAAAATAAAACTTCCTCCGTGAACATTGTCCGTGCTTCCAAGATGCATGTTTGTGTGGAATATGGGCACATAAAAGAAACTATGCCATGGATTTGGCCATAACATCTGTCATTTGCACCGAAACCCTAGAATGTTCAGAGGAGATATCTCCTTTTTATGAACACATTTTCGACACAACCGTCGTATTCCAAATTTATTATCTTTGGTTGATACCAGGACATACATGAGGACACCACACGAAGGTCTTGCATCATTTTGGGTTTCTTTGTATTTTCTGGAATTTTCTCAGTCGTTTCAGGGAAAAGTCAAGACAGCGGGCTTTGTCGTTCATAGCTAGGGCTTGAATATTGAGAAAATCTTGTTGTATCTGTGTTAATATATGTAGTTTTGTATCTAAAAATGATTTTTTCCAAAAATCATGAGCAAACTACAAGGCACTTGTAGTTCAAATTTGACCCGTTTTCAGCTGAATCGGCAGAAATTTGAGTTTTTCAAAAGAGGTGGATGGAAACCTTTTCTTAGGAAACAAATTGTTTATTTGTGCATATAACATGGTCTAATGTTTTCAAAAAATGTATTTCCTAAATTATCCAACATATTTGTGGTTGGTGCTTTGCAAAAAAAAAAAATTCTCTATAGGGTTTCACCGGCCCGAGTGGGGCTCCGGAGCGTCGAGTTCTCACCACGAGATAGTGAGTTCCATAACATGTGTGTAAAAGTGTTTTATAGATTTTTTATTGCAAAAATTGCACTCCGAGGTGTGACATGCTTCACCGGCATCCACTTCTCTCTAGAGAGTTTACATGCACTTATAGCGTGATAGTCCCCGATTAGACAAGCCGGAGGAAAACTTGTCAAGAGTTGGGTTATAGATGATATGGATGTCACATTTGGATTTCTCTCAATTTTCTAATCGATTTAGACATATTATTTGTCAAATTTCAATTTACGGATTTGTAGATATAAATTATTCAATATTAATTGAAAAAAGAAAATAAGTTAATTATTATTTACATTGAAGAAAATTTTAATTCAAGATTATCATTAAAATAAAGTTGTGTGACATCATATTCCTTGGGTTAATAGGATTGATAGGATAGTATTGTCATGTAAGCATCTGTTCTTTCTAGGTAACTCATGGGTAAGGAACTAATAAGTTAAGCGTGCTAGTGGTAGAGTAATCTTAGGAACTAATAAGTTAAGCGTGCTAGGGGTAGAGTAGTCTTAGGATGGGTGACCTGTCGGGAAGTGTTATTAGAGATGAGTAACTTAGATTGTAATTAAGAATGGTTAGAGATAAATGAGTGCGTAGTGCGATTAACCGGTTAAGAAATTCAAATACAAAAATTGGGAAAAATGAAAAAAAATTGAATTTTTTTTTATTTTTTTTTTTAAATGGTGAGGAATGAATGGGTCCCATTCGTCCCGTGTTATGAACCGGGATGAATTGGTCCCATTCGTCCCGGTTCGTAACTCAACCGGGACGAATAAGGATAGACATTTGTCCCGGCTGCCTCATCCCGGTTGGGCAAACGGGACAAATAGCCCTCGTAAACCGGGATGAAAGAGGGGGTTCTCTACTAGTGACCACGACCATCCAATTTTAGCCGTCCAATTCGTGTAGTTTTTTCTTGTCGCTTGTTTCATCGATACATAAGCCTTGTCGGTGTATGTGGGGGTAGGTGTGTTTAATAGGGCCTTATTCATGATTGGCCGACTTTTTCTCCATTTCTGTTTTATCTACAAAGTTGAGGCATTTGCCTGCGTGTGAGCATTTTTTTAAGTTGTACATCGTCATGATGTTGCAGATTTTTAAAACAAAATATGGTCTGTTTTTATTTCTTTTTATCTATTTATTTATTTTTCTTATCATATTATCTTTGCATGTCTCATGTGTCTTAATTTGTCTATCGTATTTTTGTTCGTGTTAAATAGTGTACATACTTGTTTTTATAGAATTTAGTGCGATATTTTTAAATATTGTTTATTGAATATTATTTTAACTCTAATATTTTCTATATAGTTATTCGGAATTACTAATTCTTGGGCATATGAGATTTTGTTAAATTTCAGTAAACTTCGTAGCCGTTGAGTCCACACCACCGATATACCTGCGAGTCAATTGTAGGTTTGTGCTTTTTGTTCGTGGATGTGAAAGTTTTTTTTGCTGCATACGACCATGGATTTCGGTCTTAGGGGCGCAATTACATTATTTATTGTGTCCCACTTTTTGGTTGCAAGTCGGGTTGCAACTGAGGTTTTGTCGGTGTAAGTTGGCTTGCACATGAGATTTTCTTCAGGCATCTCATTTTTGTTATCCGCAGGCTAGGTTGAACCTGAGTTTTTTGTTTTCAAGACTGAGGTTAGGAGGGTTCAACCGGGAGTTTACTAGTTGCAAATGGGTTGCAACTAAGATTTTCTTTTCCAGTTGCAAATGATTTTTTTATCCCGCTGCAAGTTGGGTTGCAAGTGAGTTTTTTTTCAGTCGCAAATTAAGGTGCAAATGATAAGATGTAGTGACAAGTCAAGTTAAAACTGAGAATTTTTATCAAGTTGTAGGTCCAGTCGCAACTGAAAATTTACACTTGCAAGTCAGGTTGCTACTTAGATTTATTTATAATTGTAAGTTGAGTTGCAGATGGGATTTTTCAGTTACAAGTCAAATTGCAACTCACTTTTTTCGAGCCACAAGTTGGGTTACAATATTTTTTACGGTTATAAATTGGATTGCAACTGCATTTTTTCTAGAGACAAGCGAGGTTGCAAGTGAGTATTTTCACTTGTAATTTTGGGTGCAACTAAGAACCTAATCAAATATTTTAACGTTTGACCAAATTTTTAGAAAAACGTAACAACATTTATGGCATTAAATTGGTATAGCTAGATCCGTTTTAAAATATATTTTTGTAATACATAGTTTTTATATCATATATATTGATGTTATTTTCTATAAATTCAGTCAGAGTCTAAAATGTTTGACCAAGTCCAATTCTAGGGTACACTTATTTAAGGACTGGAAGGAGTATATTGTATCCATGCCCATAGAGTTCTAATCTGAGACACGCGCGCTTATTAGCATGATCCATAAATAATTAATTATTCTAACGGTTTTGTTGTTTCTCACTCGAGTGAGAATTAAGCTAGCGGTCACTCAAGTTGAATCCCATTAGATTTACATCATGATTTGTGTGGGTTATTACTTATACATGACTTGCAACTCATATTTTCTCGAGTTGCGCATGAGTATCACTTAGTTGCAACTCAGATTTCATGATTTGCATATGAACTGGTTGATTCCATGTAAGTGAGACTTACCTTACTTCTCACTCGAGTGAGCCCTATGTATTCCCTTATTCTAATTGATCTATAATCAAGATGCGGGCGCTGCGGCTTTGTTCCTCGAGCCCGGCGCGAGCGCTCCCGTTGTCGCCGACTCATGGCTACGGTTGGCGCTGCCTCCCCTCGGGTAGGCCGTCGACTGTGCGCCTTGTCCGGTGAGCGACGATTTCTAGCTTGTGCCTCTGCTTCGCGAGAACCTCCTCAGCCGTCACCTCGAGGATCTCTGCCCGTGCGGCGTGGCCGTTGACGCCCTAGTGAAGGGCCCATGGTTGCTACATACTCCCTCCGTCCTCAAATAAGTGTATGTTTTCCTTTTATGGAAGTCAATTGTTTTAAAGTTTGACCAACTTTATTGAGAAACACAACAACATTTATGATACTAAATTGGTATCGTTAGATCCGTTTTGAAATATACTATCATAATATATGGATTTTATATCATATCTATTGATGTTCTTTTGTATAAAGTTGGTCAAAGTTTAAAAAGTTTGACCAAGACCAATTCTAGATGTACACTTATTCCAGGACGGAGGGAGTAGCGCGATTTTGCTGTTGTGCACGAGTGGCTGCTACGGTTAAACATTGCAGCACAGACGTTGTGTAAAATTAATTTCAAAAAAAAAGACGTTGTGTAAAATTCCTCCCGCACTCACAGTAACAAAATAAGGAATAGAAGCACAGGCCTACTACTGCAAGTGAGAGAAGAGACAATGCCATGTAAGGATGTCAGTTCGACCAACCGCCGCATCATCCGAGCAACGGGAGAATGGAAGAGGGAGGAGATGGACGGAAAGGCGGGTGAGGAGGACGTTCTCGTGGAGGAGGATGAGGAGGACCTTGCAGCGCTTGACCTCGCCATGCACCGAGGAGGGCCGACAGAAGAGGAGGATCCTGCCAACAGCCGCTCCCACGACCTCCCTCAAGATGTCGCCGGTGACGTCCATCCTGCAGCAGGCCTTATCTGTTTTTTTTGTAGGAACATGTGAACTGCTCAAAATACCGGCTTTTTTTTTAGAAATGGGAGCCTCGGCCCCAGCCTCTGCATCAAATTGATGCACGCGGCTGGTTTTTATTAAAAGAGTGACGAAAATAGTCAAAGTTTACAAATCATGGGTCACATAACGTGGCCACAAACACAAGGCAGATAAAAATTACACCGTTATGCATTAATACGCCTTTCATTAAGCCACCCACCCTGGCTGAAAATAACCCGAACGACCGCCATCATTCGAGCACAACCGGTATCCATAAGTCCTCGCTGCTCCGCAGGTAGGAGGAAAGACCAAAGGTGAATGTAGGAGACCGCCATGTTGATAACCTGCAAAAAGTGAGCACCCTTTTTCTTGTCAAACACAACACTATTTCTACAGTTCCAAACAGCCCAAAGCACAGCAGCCACGCCTATTCGTATACGCGCCTTTGTCTTTTTGTCCGTTCCATTCAACCAAGAACCAAACATATTCGCAATGGAGGTCGGAGGAGTAATGGAAAA
Organism: Alopecurus myosuroides; assembly: GCA_028641055.1. NCBI lineage: Eukaryota > Viridiplantae > Streptophyta > Magnoliopsida > Poales > Poaceae > Alopecurus > Alopecurus myosuroides. The sequence goes on along the minus strand of CM054057.1, from coordinate 41,130,819 downwards.
AGTGAAATGCAGCAAACGCCAAATATTTCTCACAAAAGAACAGGATATAAAAAGATGATGAACGGTTTCATCTTGATCGCAAAAAACACACTTTTTACATCCTATCCAATTGCGCTTTGACAAATTATCTTTCGTGAGGATGACCTTGCGATTAAGGAACCAAAGAAAGATTTTAATTTTTAAGGGGACCTTTAACTTCCACAAGTATTTCCGCAAGTATATTGTGGAACCATGCATAAAATCAGCATACATTGTCCTAACAGAGAACGTGCCCGTCGCATCTAATCTCCATCTGAACTCATCCCTATCATCTGAGAGCTGGACATCCATCAAACGTTCGACCAAATGCAGCCAAAGGGCCCGCCTTGGTCCCGAAATGGCTCGTCGAAACTGAATATTCAGCGGTGTGTTGGATAGCACGTTTGCCACCGTAACGCCACGATTTCTAACCACACTAAACAAGGAAGGATACTGGTGAGACAACGGTTCATCTCCTAACCAAATATCCTCCCAAAACCTCACATGTTGACCATTCCCCAACCGAAACGCACCCCGATCGAAGAAATGTCTTTTTATATGCATAAGTCCTTTCCAAAAGGGTGAATCAAGTGGTTTCATTCTTATTTGAGATAACGGTTTATCTCCCATATATTTATTAGAAAGAATTTCATGCCAAACTCCTTCTTCATTCAACAATTTGTGAAACCATTTGCTTAACAAACAAATGTTCTTAATATCTAACACTTCAATGCCTAGCCCTCCCTGATCTTTCGGCCTACAAACTATATTCCATTTAGTCAACCTATATTTACGCTTCTTGTTATCACTCTGCCAGAAAAAACGAGACCGATAAAAATCTAACCTCTTCCGTACCCCGATAGGTATCTCGAAAAAGGAAAGCAGGAACATAGGTAGGCTCGTTAAAACTGAGTTTATCAAAACAAGACGGTCTCCATAAGACAACAATTTACCCGACCATGAACCCAATTTTTTCTCAAATCGATCTTCCACCTCCTTCCATTCCTTATTCAACAGTTTTCTATAATGAATCGGAATACCTAGATACTTGAAAGGTAAATGACCGATATCACAACCAAAAACAAGCCGGTATTCATCCTGTGAATTTAAAGCATCCCCAAAACAATACAACTCACTCTTATGAAAATTGATTTTTAATCCCGACAATTCTTCGAAGAATGCTAGGATTAATTTCATATTAATAGCTTTGTCAATATCATGTTCTAAGAAAAGAATCGTATCGTCCGCATATTGTAAGATAGAAACCCCTCCCTCCACGAGATGAGGAATGAGCCCACCAACTTGGCCATCCTCTTTGGCACGAGCAATTAAAATGGCCAACATATCCGCAACCAAATTGAATAAAATCGGGGATAAAGGATCCCCTTGCCTCAAGCCTTTTAACGTTTGAAAATAGTGGTCTATATCATCATTAACCTTTATCCCAACACTACCACCTTGAACAAACCGTGCTATCCATTCACACCACGAAGGTGAGAATCCTTTCATTCTCAAAACTTGTTGTAAAAATGACCAATTTACCTTGTCGTATGCTTTTTCAAAATCGATTTTGAAAAGCACTCCACTCATTTTCTTTCTTTTTAACTCATGTATTGTCTCATGTAAAACCACAACCCCCTCTAAAATATTTCGACCTGGCAGGAAGGCAGACTGGGTTGGTTTAATAATTCGACTAGCAATCGAGGTAACTCTATTAGTACACACTTTTGTAAAAATCTTGAAACTGACATTAAGTAGGCATATAGGTCTGTATTGTTCAATACGGCTGGCATCCTCTTTTTTGGGCAGCAAAGTAATAACGCCAAAATTGAGCCTGTAAAGCGGTAAGTCTCCGTTATGAAGTTGGGAAAACATATTCATCAGATCGCTTCCGATGATATCCCAACCGTGCTGATAGAATTCAGCAGGGAACCCGTCAGGTCCCGGTGCTTTATTCTTTTCCATTTGAAATATAGCCTCCTTCACCTCCCTTTCCGTAAAAAGAGAAGTGAGCAAAATATTTTCCTCAGATGAGACCTGCGGCACATCGTGGTTATCCTCTTCTAATAAAGAGACAAAACTCGGATTTTCATCTCCGAATAGCCTCTTGTAATATTCAGAAATATAGGATTTTAAATTTTCTTGACCCGCGATAGTACCCTCATCTTGTTCTAACTGAAAAATCCTTTTCTTACGAAATTTACCATTCGCTATGATATGAAAGTATCTCGTATTATTTCCCCCTTCCTGAATATGCTTGACCTTAGCCCTCTGTGCCCACTTTGATTCCTCATCCCGCATTAATTTAGCTAATCCTTCCTCGGCGTCCTTCTTAGCAGCCCGCTCGGCATCACTAAGAAGGACCGTTTCCGCTTTTATATCAAGTTGATCAATTAATAGAACCAGCTTATCTTTCAACAATTTATATTGTCCACTCTGGTGCTTAGCCCAACCCCGAAGGAATTGGCGGAGATGTCTTATTTTGTGTTGCCATCGCTCAATCGGAGACGTACCCGATGTTACCGATAACCATTCCCGCCTAATCATATCAAGAAAACCTTCTTGTCGGAACCACGAAAGTTCAAACGAGAAGTTTTTGTTATTTCCTATGTGGGCCTGCTCTCCTGAATCTAACAGTAGTGGTGTGTGATCTGAACCCGACCTGCCCAACGCATGGACAGAGACAAGTGGAAATTTTTGTTCCCACTGTACACAGGAAAGAAAACGATCTAGTTTCTCAAAAGTTGGTACCGGTCTCCTGCTAACCCACGTGTATTGCCTACCTGAAAGTCTTATTTCCTTGAGGTCCAGGCTCTCAATAATGGCGTTAAAGATAAAAGGCCATCGTGCATTGAAATTGTCGTTATTTTTCTCTTCTTGCCTTCTAATAATGTTAAAATCTCCTCCTACTAGCATCGGTAGGTCATCATTATCACAAATTCTCACCAATTCTGCTAAGAAATCTGGTTTTTTAGAATCTTGTGCGGCTCCGTAAACCACAACGAGACTCCAAAGAAACCCATCCCTCTTATTTCTAACAAGGAATTTAGCGCAAAAAGTCCCAGTCACAACGGTTTGTGCTGCGAGGTTTGCAAAATTAAATCCTATTAACATACCACCAGAGGGTCCATTGGGTGGAAGAACAAACCATGTAAAATCTCTGCCGGCTGCTAAAAAGTTAAGAAAATGGGTAGAGAACGAATCCCTACCTGTTTCCAAAATTGCTATAAAATCAAGATTATAATCTCTCACAAAATCATGGACCGCAATGTGTTTTGCATGATCACCAAACCCGTCACTATTCCAAATTAGACCTTTCATTTCTACTTGTGGGATTTCTTTAGACGCACACTTCTTCTAGGTTTTGTAACTGTAGCTAAAGTTTTCTTTTGGTTACGTTTAACCAAAGAAATAGTAGGAGTTAGAATCATATGCTCTTTTTCTACTTCATATTCGTCATCCAAATCCTCACTCAAAATGGTTGCTTCTTTTAAAGCTAAATTACTGTTTGCATCTTCCTCGTCTTGAACCATATTATTATTAAGAAAAGTTACAGTTCTCTCTTCTTCTTTTTTTAATAAACCTGAAATTGCTAACCTCTGCTGCTCCGCCGTTTTCCCTAAAGAAATTCCTAGTCTATTTGCCCTAGATAGAATTTCAGAAGGAGAAAAAGTACTGAAAGAAAATTTAGCATATGCAGTTGTACCTTTCGCATAGGACTCGTCCTTCCGTGCCGCCAAAGCCCGTGCACGCTCCAGTTGAGGAAGATCGGCGTTCGTCTTGGCACGTAGCCGTGGACTCGAACGCACATCACCAAAATCCGGTAGTCCACCGTAAGTGATCACCTCCTCCTCCGATGGTCTCCCTCCAACTCTGAGCGTTCCCCTCGACCCCAGCTCGTCTAGCTTAGGGGAGAGAACCTCCTCGTTGGCGATGAAGCAGTCAATCGATGCCGAGCCCCCCAACCCGCACGGTTGAGGATTTGGCCGAGCCTCTAGGTTAAAAGCTTGAGTTAATCCGCGCGGTAATAGCCATTCATGACGGGCTTCAACAGCAGGGGGAGTAGCGCCAACTGCCACGGTCACTGGTACAATTGAGGACGGCACACGTAGAGCCTCCTCGGTAGCTGTAATCGGGGAACCACCAGGTGCCTCAGCGTCACGAAGACGCACTGCAGCAGGCAAAGGAGAAGGGCGGGCAGCAGACGTTGGCGCAGCTATAGGAGCCGAGGATGGAACAGCCAACACGGCGGCAGACGCATCGCCCACGGCAGGAACCAACGCAGCAGTACCGCATGCTGCGCCTGCCGCGGCAGGAAAATCGCCCAGGGCAGGCTGCCTTGGTGCCGAAACTGGATGAAAAACATGCTGAAACTGAGTAGAATGCTGCTGCTTCGGAACCGAAACCTGAGACTGATTTTTCGTGGCAGAGATGGAGTGCTCGATCCCCTTGGGACCATGCTGCAGTAGATCAACAACAGTAGACTCCTCCCTCTTTGTTGAGCTAGGGCCCGTAGCGTTAGAACCATGTAGTTTAAGAAGAAAATCTTGTCTAGCAGATTTGAAAGTGGAGGCCACCATAGGCGATAAAACCACTCCCGGAGAGAACTCCTTTTGATGACCAACGGATCCTCCAGCTGCCGACGTACTAGGAGCTGAAGTGTTGGTTGTGTCAGTTCCATGTTTAGCATCCCCCTCGTGAACCATCTTATCTTTTTGCTTATCGTTTTTATCTGTATCCCCATCATTGTCATCTGTCTTGTCCACAGCCACAACATCATCCTCCTCACCAGCCGGAGTTTCCACAAAAAATTTTAGTTCGTAAAAACCATCCTTGATGAACACAACCCATTTCTCCGGGACTAACGTATAGTCCACGCAACCAACATAGATTCTCAAGACCCCGTGCTTTCGAGTATATTTCATATCTACTTTAATTGTCTTCCCAAACAGAGAGCCCAAACTCCATAACAACAGAAAATCCCCCTGATAAATAGGTGGAATATCCGAAACCTGAATCCACACCTCTGGAAGTGTCCACAAAGGTTTCATCTCCACAGTCCAAGCCTCCACTGTGATAACACACTCACTGTTAGGGACATGGCAGACCCCAAAATTGATCATCCTCTCTAGTTCTGCTCTCGACGGAAAAGAAACTTTAAATAAATTGTCTCCAACCTGCATCACCTCCCATTTAAACCCCTCAGAAGGAAGTAAACGCTGAAGTTGGAACGCAATCTCTTCCTCAGATAGTCCACCTCCCGCTACAGAAAGTTTTGCCACCCTAGCCGAATCAATCTTCGGTTTATATGTTGCAGTTGGAACAGCCTCATAAAAAGTGAGTCTATCATCAAGAAACCCGTGTGTGATCACCTGCTGTTTGGCTACAGAAAGGAGGTGACACTCCTCAGGTACATGGCCAGACCCCTCACAATAGTCACATACCTCTATAGGACACAACGCACTCAAATGCCCCGGAGCACCACACTGGTAACACTTGGATTTTTTAGCCTTCTTCACCCCTTCCTCTGCACTTTCAGCCACCCTAGGTTCTTTGTTTCCAACAACAGATGTGGATGCGGTTTGTACCTTTGGAACATAGACAGGTGCAACTTGGGCAGCTGGTGTAACTCGGACCGTAGGAGCAGCAGTAGAGGGGATCGTCCGAGCTGCTGGCACAACAGCAACCGGAACCACAGCGCTAGGAGGGTCCGGCACAGCAGCGGCAGATACTTGCGCGGGCACGGACACTTGTGCACGGAGCACTTCAGAAACTTGACGAAGCACAGCAGCGACCGCATCTTGCTGCGTCCCGGAAGCAGCCTGGACAGGAGGCGGATGGTTAACTCTCCCCCCGCCACGGCCACGGTAACCTGCGTATCCTCGCCCTTGGTTATAGCCACGGCCCCCGTACGGCCGCCGGTATCCTCCTCCATTGTTGACATAACCACCGTTGCCAAAACCCACACCGGCGGTGAAATTCCCGAAACCACCAGTGTTGTTGCCATTGACTCCATAGTCGCGGTTGAAGTCCCCCTGGTTCCCCCCGCCGCGGTTCCCAGCATAGAAGCCGCCGTAGCCACGGCCTGCCATGCCACCACGAAAGGGGGGGTTGCGATCATCCCTTCCGTCGCCCTGACCACGACCACCGTAATTCGCCATCGGAGGGAGAACCACGGGCGCCGCACGGTCACAGTGATCGTATGGAAACCCTAATTCCCGATGGCTACGACGTACGTAGACGGGAGGGATTCGATGGCCTAGGCCCGGTTGGCACAAAGGCTTTTTGTTTTTCTCTTTGTAAGCCCAGTATTCGATGCGTTTAATACAGCCCGTACGACACGCAGTCGTATAATACGATTTCGAATTGTCGACGTACTCAGATCCGAATCCGAAGTACTTCTTCTTCCCCGAGTCCGGTTGAACAGGGACCTCCCGACGGCCGCATCCGAGGCCACGTAGGCGACGGATACGCCTTTTTCTGCGTTCCACAAGGATCCACTCCTTTGGATTGAAAGTGTCGAGCAAAAACGTAGAGGGGGAAAGTGTGCTCGCACCACTTCCATCCACCTCTTTCCGGCGAATACCAGCGTCGATCGCCGGCGAGGATGAACTGACAGAGTTGGTAGAACTTACCTCATCCCCAACGAGTATAGCCATAGCACTGGCACCAATCTTCTTACGGCGCCGTTTCTCTTCTCTGGAAGACAGAGGAAGATCTCGATCCGCAACGGACGCGGGAGTGGCGCAGACGTAGTCCAGACCTCTCTCCGGCGAGGCGGACGGCGCAGGGCGATCATACTCGTCGTCGGAAATGGGCGCAATGCACCAGAACCGACCGGCCAGGCGCCCATCGCCAGGAGCTCGCCTGTCGCCCATCGTCAAAGGAGTCTTACCCGTTGCTTGCGTCAAAAAATACCGGCTGTTCTATGCACACGCCAATGTTATCGCTTACTACTGAAATTTGTACGTTCTTCTAGCACCACATACAGGTAGACAAATACCACTAATAGACAATTAAAACAAATTACACTTTAGTAAAGGACTAGGGTGGAAGGAGAGAAAGAAGCGCATGTGCGCTTCACTCAGTCACGCGGCCAGTATTTTATATTCATTCGTCTCCTCGTCTCTTCAAGCACGCGTCTCTTCGGGAAGTGGGACTATATATAATGGCTACCACTTCCGAGAAGGTGCGAGTTATTGATGAAACGAACCTGTGCGTGATCAGACTGGGCGTTCCCCTTGATTAACAGGCTTAGCTCACTAGTGGAAACAACCCCTCTCGTCCAGAGGGCCGGGGGGCAGCTGTCCCGGTTGTAACCAAATCCGGGATAAATGTCCTGCATTGGTCCCGGTTCGTGCGCCCGGGGCAACAGGAATCGCCTGGGCGCATTGGTCTCGGTTCGTGGGGGGCATATCGGTCCCGGCTCTTGCCACGGACCGGGACCAATGACTAGCCACAGGCCACGTGGCACGCGCATATTGTCCCGGTTCAGTCCACGAACCGGGACCAATGCCCCTTCCCCTATATATACTGCCCCAGCCCCCCTCCTTCCATCTTTTTTTTTTGCTTGGAGGTGTGAGAGAGTGTGGTGTTAGTGTGTTTTTTTTACTATGCACACGAGGTGTTCGACGAAATTCCCGAGACGCACACAAGCTCACTGAAAATGGTATCTTCGACCGAGGTTAACAAATTATCCTTTTTATTTGTAACTGATACATAAAAAAATATTATTTGTCGATGTACTGTGGTCATCTCTGTATTAATATGTTATTGTAATGTATTTTGATAAACTTAATTATATGATGCAGATGGATGCACAGCAGCGATGGATGTACGGTGACCGACACACTTCCGAGTATATGGCAGGCCTGAATGCATTTCTTGCTGTAGCTCAGGCGAACAAAGATAATGGCTTCATGTGTTGCCCATGTGTTGATTGTCGGAACGTCAGAGAACATTCTTCCGAAAGAATCCTTCACGGCCATCTACTTCGGAGAGGTTTCAAGCCCAGCTATAATTGCTGGACCAAGCATGGAGAAAGAGGGATTGTGATGGAAGACGATGAAAAAGAAGAAGAAGATCCTTTGTTCCCTGAATACGACGATACTGCAATGGAAGAGAATGCAGAAGAAGGAGGTGATCAAGAACAGGCATCAGAAGAGCCCGATGATGATCTTGGCCGAGTTATTGCTGATGCAAGGGAAGACTGTGAAAATAAATTGGAGAGGTTGAAGCTGGACAACGTGTTACAGGATCACAAAAAATTGTTGTACCCAAATTGCGAAGATGGTAGCAGAAAGCTCGGTACCACACTGGAGTTGCTGAAATGGAAGGCACAAAACGGTGTGACTGACAAGGCATTTGAGAGTTTACTTCAACTAATGAAGCCAAAACTTCCAAAGGATAACGAATTGCCTGAGAGTACGTACGAAGCAAAGAAAGCTCTCTGCCCTCTAGGATTAGATGTGCAGAAGATACATGCATGCATTAATGACTGCATTCTCTTCCGCGGTGAGAAGTACGAGAATTTGGATGAATGTCCGATATGCACTGCACTGCGGTATAAGATCAGAGCAGATGATCCTGGTGATGTTGACGGCGAGCCCCCCCGTAAGAGGGTTCCTACTAAGGTGATGTGGTATGCTCCTATAATACCACGGCTGAAACGTCTGTTTAGAAACAAAGAGCATGCTAGGTTGTTGCGATGGCACAAAGAAGACCGTAAGAAAGATGGAAAGTTGAGGCACCCCGCCGATGGATCGCAGTGGAGAAAGATCGAGAGAGACTTTCCAGACTTTGCAGGAGAGGCGAGAAACTTATGGTTTGGCCTAAGTACAGATGACTTTAATCCTTTTGGGGAGCAGAGCTCCAGTCATAGCACTTGGCCTGTAACTCTATGTATGTACAACCTTCCTCCTTGGTTGTGCATGAAGCGCAAGTTCATTATGATGCCAGTTCTCATCCAAGGCCCGAGACAACCTGGCAACGACATTGATGTGTATCTAAGGCCATTAGTGGAAGAACTCTTAGAACTGTGGGGCAAACCAGGTGTACGTGTGTGGGATGAGAACGAACAAAAGCCATTTGACCTACGGGCGTTGCTTTTCGTGACCATCAATGATTGGCCTGCTCTTAGTAACATTTCCGGACATACAAACAAGGGATACAATGCATACACACACTGTTTAGATAAGACTGACAGTGTTTTTTTGGATAAATGTAAAAAGGTTGTATACCTGGCGCATCGTAGATTTCTTCCGATCAAGCATCCCTTAAGGAAAAAAGGAGGGAAGCATTTCAGAGGTGAGGCAGATAACCGAAAGAAGCCTGAGCTCGGTAGTGGTAATGATATATTCGATATGGTCAAGGACCTAGAAGTAATCTTTGGTAAGGCTGCTGGCAGCCAACCAGTTCCGTACGGCCCTGATAATCGCGCACCCATGTGGAAGAAGAAATCTATATTTTGGGAGCTACCCTATTGGAAAGTTTTAGATGTCCGGTCTTCGATCGACGTGATGCACGTGACAAAGAATCTCTGTGTCAATCTGCTATGCTTCCTGGGCGTGTATGGGAAGTCAAAAGATACGCCAGAAGCACGGGAGGACCAGCAACGTATGAAAGACCCGAGCAACAAGCACACAGATACAGGGCGCCATTCCTTAAGAAGCCACGCTCTTACTAAAGCAGAGAAGGAAATATTCTTTGAAGTCCTTTACAGTATCAAGGTTCCGTCTGGCTTCTCGTCGAATATAAAGGGGATAATAAACATGGCAGAGAAAAAATTCCAAAACCTGAAGTCTCATGACTGCCACGTGATTATGACACAGTTGCTTCCGATTGCATTGAGGGGGCTTCTACCGGAAAATGTTCGAGTACCCATTGTGAAGCTATGTGCATTCATGAACGCAATATCTCAGAAGGTAATCGATCCAGAAATTCTGACAAGATTACAGAGGGATGTGGTCCAGTGTCTTCTTAGTTTTGAGTTGGTGTTCCCACCATCCTTCTTCAACATTATGACTCATCTCCTGGTTCACCTATGTGAAGAGATTCATATTCTCGGTCCGGTATTTCTACACAATATGTTCCCCTTTGAGAGGTTCATGGGAGTCTTGAAGAAATATGTTCATAACCGTGCTAGGCCAGAAGGAAGCATCTCGAAGGGCTATGGAACAGAGGAGGTCATTGGGTTCTGTGTTGACTTTATTCCTGACCTTAAGACAATTGGTGTTCCTGAATCGCGGCATGAGGGGAGACTGAGGGGAAAAGGAACGCTGGGAAAGAAAACAATGATACCTAGGAACGGGCATTCTTTGACCAAAGCACACTACACAGTTCTACAAAATTCTATGTTCATGGCTACGTATGTCGAGGAACACAAGAATATTGTACGGTCTACAAACCCGGGGAAGGATGACTCATGGATTAAACGCGAACACAGGAGACTTTCGGAAGTTGGTTGCAAACACATCTTATAAATGACAGCACTGTTGAAGATCAGCTGTACATGTTGGCAGGGTCACCATCTTCGACTATTGGGAGTTTTCAAGGGTACGAGATAAATGGGAATACATTTTACACGAGCTCCCAAGATAAGAAGAGCACCAACCAAAACAGTGGTGTCCGCTTTGATACAACAAACGAGAATGGAAAAAATGACACATACTATGGTTACATAGAGGAGATATGGGAACTTGACTATGGACCTTCTTTTAAGGTCCCTTTGTTCAAGTGCAAATGGGTCAACCTGAATGGAGAAGGGGTAAAGGTAGACCCGCTTTATGGAATGACAACAGTGGATCTCAACAATATTGGTTACAATGACGAACCATTCGTTCTAGCCAATGATGTGGCTCAGGTCTTCTATGTGAAGGACATGTCTTCCAGACCGAAGAAAAGAAAAAATAAGGGAACAATTTCATCATACGATGAGTCGAAGCGTCACATAGTTCTCTCAGGGAAAAGAAACATCGTGGGAATCGAGGACACGACAGACATGTCAGAAGATTATAATAAGTTTGTTGAAATTCCACCCTTCACAGTGAAAGTTGACCCCACCATCCCGTTAAATAATGAAGATGCTCCATGGTTACGGCCGAAGCGATCATAAGCAAGGGACACGAAGAAAATTCAGAAGACTAGATAGGGATGTTGTTGGTGATGTGTAATAATAAATGTGGAATACATGATCATAGTTCTTATAACGTAGTATGAACGAGATTTTGTTAGCCAAAATGATATTTATACATATTCTGTGATTATGAATGGAGTAGGTGCAAGTTTGACCAATAATTTGTATTGATCGGTCAAAAGCTGGCAAGCATTGAGTGCTTGACAACTATGACCAGCCTGACTTCATTATTATTCTGTTTCTCTCTCCTCCGTATTATTGCAGGATTATAACTACTTTCATTGGAGTTAACCACCATAAACAACCCAAAAAAGTTTTGACTGACTGTTTTACATCGATAGGGGATGCAGTTGCTTCTGCTTGGCCAGGGACTGTCCACCGCTCGGATATATATCAAAATGCAACGAAAGTATTAAGGGATATATTGCACTGTTCGGAAACTTTCGCTCATGATTTTAGTAGGTCTTGGCGAAGTACAATCTGAAGGATAACGAGTGGCTACGTAGATTGTATGAGGATAGAGAAAGATGGGCTTTGCCTTATGGGTGTCATATATTCTGCACAGATATTGCAGGCACACTTCGAAGTGATAGCAGGGATACCATCCGGACAGATATCATTAAAACAGAAATAGAGTTTCGATACTTTTTTAACAGATATGATAAATTTTTGGAGGAGAAACGTCTAACTGAACAACGAAGATCCCAAATGTTGAAGGCGGAGGGGAGCTCGACGGCGACGGCGGACGAGCAGAGGAGAGGAAAGCGCGACAACAACGACGCGGTCTCCCCCCCCCCCCCCCCCCCCCGACCGCCCGTCTCTGCTTTAAGTCTGATGCTCCCGCTGCGGCTTGCCGCGTACACGGAAGTTACTATGTTTTCAAGCGGGGGTCGGAATACAGGGAAAATACGTGTGGATGCGCAGAGTAAACCTTCGAAGGAAAACTATGGTTTTTCTGTTGTAGACGAAGATCTCAAATTCACCGTGTCAATAAGGTACAACTCGCTTTGTCGAACTTTATATAAAACACCCGGGATGCCTTGTATGCTCTGGACTAACTTGGAAGATCACGAGAGAAAACAAAAATTGTAACATTTTTATATTCAAATTATATACAAATGATAAAATAATTAATATTTTCAATAGTTAGAATAATTATTTAGTTAAACGAAAAATGGATTTAAATTAGTTTTGCAAATTCTAGCATTTTTCATGTTTGAATTTTTGTCAAATTTGAAAGTATATAGAAGTTGTTAATGTGCAAACTTAACCCTTTTCAAATTTTGGCGCTAAAAAATTTTGGGCGCAGGGTGCCACCGAAATTCGAAACTAGTTTTTGGTCCCGGCCCGTGGTACGAACCGGGACCAAAGGGGCTCTAGTCCCGGTTGGTGGCACGGGCCGGGACTAGAGGCCCAGGTGTATAAAAAGAGCGGCCCTCTCTCCAGGCCGAACGAACACCCCAGGACAGTGGACATGGCCTGGCGAAGCCATGCCGGCGGCGGGAACGAGCAGACAGATCCCGCCGGCGGACCGCCGGCGGGGATGGGCTAGGGACACAGTAGACTAGGCACACAACTTATATTAAAAAAAAAGGCCAGGGGCCTTGCTTACATAGATAGGGGCGGCGCGGCCACAGGCCGCCGGCCGTACTTGCATAAAGGGGGCGGCGGCGCGGCCACAGGCGGCCGGCCGTTTTCTTGGGGGTAGCTTAGTCTAGGGGGGCGCGGCCACAGGCGGCCGGCCGATCTACTCGTCCTCCTCGTACGGCACTGGTAAGGAGGCATCGGGGGCATCGGGGGAGCGTACGGCGGTGGCGGGGGCAGCACCTCCTGCTGCGGCGGCGGTGGGGGAAGCACCTCCTGCTCCGGCGACCAAACGCCGCCGGTCCAGGCCCAGTTCATGCCGTAGTCCAGGCCTGGGGGGAGCGGCTGGGGCGGCGGCTGGTCCTCGGACGCCTCCCACTCGGCGTACAGCGCGTGCCACCAGGGGGTAGGCTCGGTAGGGGGCGGCGGCGGCGGCATGGCGGCGGCGGCGTCGGCGGCGGCGGCCACGACCCGCTCCCACCGCTTGACCTCGTCCTCGATGAGGCTGCGGCGGGAGGCCTCGCAGGCCTCCTCCATGGCGGCCCGGAGCTCGGGGTCCTCCTCCCCGGAGAAGTCCTCCGGGATGTCCTCGAGGAGCCACAGCTCCCTCTCCCGGCCGGGCGGTGCCGCGGGGTAGTCCGCCACGTCCACCTCCTCGCGGGGGGCGGGGATGAAGGAGCGCCGGCGCTGCTCGTGCTCCTGCTGGAGCCAGGTGGCCCAGTAGGGGGAGCTGCGCGCGTACGCGCGCTCCCTGCGGAGGGGGTCCGGCAGGAGGTGGCGGCGGCGGTCGATCTCCTCGAGCAGCGCCTCGCCGGTCGGGGCCGGCGGCACAGGGATCCGCTGGGGGTTCAGGTGCCAGCCGTCCGGGAGGTGGACGTCTGGCCAGAACACCGGCGTGGCGTTGTTCCAGTGCCACTCGGCCTCCACCGCCCGGATGTACCGGCGGAACCGCTTGCCCTTGGGCGCGGCGCGGGGCGGCGGGCGTGCCGCCGGAGGTGGCGCGGGGACGCGCGGCGTCCCGCCGATGCGGACGCCTCCAGGGCCGTAGCCGAAGGCCTCCGCCGGCGGGGGTGGGACGCGTCCGGCGCCGCTCGAGGAGCCTTCGCCGTCGTTCCTGGGGCGCTTGCCGGAGCCGCTCGAGAACCAGCGGGACATGGTGGCTAGGGTGGCTTTGCCTTGGGAGCGGCTGGGGTGGATGGGTTGTACGGGCGGCGGGGGCCCTTTAAAAAGGACCCGGGGGGCTGGCATGCCAACCGGCGGCCAGAACGTGGCGGCGGTTGCAGGCGGCCATGAATGCAGGGCGGGAGCCGAGGCGTGGCGGCGGTTGCAGCTGGCACGCGCGCGTGGGGAGGTGGCGGCGCGGGAAGACGAGGCGACAGTGGGCCCTTTGACCGCCCTGTGGTCTTAATTTAAGGGGCCAGGCGAGCCAGCCACTAGGCCGCTGGCCAGTGGCCCCTTCGAACCGTTGACCGACCATAATAAAAGACGCGGGCCAGTGGACCCTTTTGACCAAAAAACGTGGCCAGTGGGCTTAATAAAAGACGTGGGCCTGGACGCGGTTGGGGAAGGGGAGGCCAGCTGGGGATTGGGAGACAGGAGCCCAAAAAACGAAAGAAAAAAACCTGCCGCCGCGTGGGCCTGGACGACTATATATATTTTTTTCAAAAAAGTATCCATCCCGGTCCCTTAAACGAACCGGGACGAACTCCCTGGCCCAGGTTCGCCACGTGGCCTATCCTTACCATCCCGGGTCCTGGCACAACCGGGACCAATGGGGGAGGGCCATTTGTCCCGGCTAGCCCATCCCGGTTGCACAACCGGGACAACTGGCCCTTACGACCCGGGACAAAATGCCCTATTTCCACTAGTGGCAAGCTCTTGGATGTATCAATCTCGTCCTCAACCCATCACGTGTAACATCGTGTTGAGTACGGGGGCATACACAAAGCTGCAGATGGTTCTCAAGTTACATGGAGCCTATTTCATAAAAGAATAAAAAACTTCAGTTTTACTTCAAAAATTTCTGAAAATAAATATACAATTAGTGTCCTTTGTCGCGTGCCAGCATCTTTGCCGTGTGTAAGAGCATCTCCACGGGCACCCCAAACGGCCATTGGGGTCCGGATAGAAAAAAAACCGCCGCAACGGCACCTCCCAAATGTGACCACCGGCCATATTTATGTCCGGGCCCCTCAGCCCACCCACCAAACTTGGGGGCCTTTCTGTGTGCGACGTTCATTGTCCAGTCACCCATCCGATAGGCGGCCCCCACTCATCATAGAGTCAAACCGCTCCCGATCGATAGTCATTTGCCACCAACCTTCTCCTCTCACCGCCGATTCGCTCCATCGCCGGCACCCTTGTCGTTTTCAACTGTAAGCAGGATTCGGGACGTACGCGTTGGCCGATTCGCCGCCGCTCGTCGCCGTTGCCCGTCGTTTTCGCGCGTCGCCGCAGGTCATTCAACCGCCGTCGTCGTCCTTGCTGCTTCCACCCCGCAGGTAAGGTGTTTGGCCTTTTGCCCGGTCAATGAACCGGCGTTAAACTTGTTTAGCTCACGGCTAATGATTCGGTTTTGTCCAATATAGTATGGATAGTGACGACGGGATCATGTTTTGCTAAGAGGAGGCCGTCCTTGCAGACGATGAGGAGAATGAGATGGTCATGGCGGCTCTGTTAGAGGCGAAAGCCGTGGAGGCAGCCGAGCTAACGCATGGAGGATCAAAGAAAGGGCGACGAGCGAACAAGAACCGACAAAGGGAAAGTGGCGACATACTCCTGTGGGACGACTGTTTCTCGGACACGCAACCTACCTCATGAATTTCGCCGGCGTTTTCGGATAAACAGAGATGTCTTCAGGCGAATTGTGCATGGTGTTCGGGATTATGACGACTACTTTGTGCTGAAACAGACTGTACTGGACTTGTAGGATTTCCATCTCTTTAGAAATGCACGAGTGCAATACGATGTCTTGCATATGGATCCCCTGCTAATTCATTGGATGACTATCTTCGTATGTCTGATACCACCGCCGTTCAAGCCACATTTCGATTTTGCAAGGCACCAGTTGCAGTGTCTGGTAACGTGTATCAGAGATCACAAAATGAAGCAGACACAGCTCGTTTGTTGGCACAAGGACAAGTAAGAGGATTTCCTGAGATGCTTGGAAGCATCGATTGAATGCATTGGAGTTGGAAGAATTGTCCATTTGTTTGGCAATGGATGTACAAATGTGGTCATCACGGAAAGTGCAGTGTTGTGCTTGAGGCTGTGGCTGATTACGATCTTTAGTTTTGTCTTTCATTTTTTGGAATGTCCGGTTCTCACAATGACCTCAACATGTTGCAATGCTCTCCGATATTCCAGAGACTAGGTGAAGGACATGCTCCAGGCTGCAACTCTTCGATCAATGGACGTGACTATGACAAAGGGTACTACATAGCGGATGGCATATACCCCAATTGGTCTACATTTGTGAAGACAATCCGTGACCCTGTGGGTGAGGAAAATAATGTTTTTGCAAAGAAATAGGAGGTCGTCCGGAAAGATGTGAAAATGGCATTTGGTGTACTCCAGGCACAGTTTGCTCTGGTATGGTATCCTTGTTTATCTTGGTCGATAGATGAAATGTGTGATGTCATGAACTCTTGTGTTATCATGCATAACATGATCATCAAGACCGAGCGAGACATCAGAATGGTGTTCTGTAACATCCCAAATCCTACATTTGGAATGTTTTGCATTTAGACCATCTGCATAGCATGGCATGTTTTCAAAATATGCATTTGATTGTTGCATTTAAAAGCCTTAAATTGAATTCATGTTTTAAAGAAACAACAGTCCCTCTTTATGGCATTATAAGCCAAACTATTTTTATTATTTTTATCTTTTCCAAAAATCCCTTTCAAAATAAACTAGGGTGATAGGTTTTCAAATTTCAAATTTTTTAAAATTTGTTTGACTCAATTTGGCTTTGTATTTCAAAAGTTATTAACAAATTAGTTTTGTATTAAAAAAACAAAAGAAAAAGAACAAGGAAACGGGCCGGCCGAGCCAGCCCAGCGTACGCGCAGTTGGGCCAGCCCAACCAGCGCGCGCCGTTTCGCTGCGGAAGGAATCGATCAAAAAAAAACTGTGTTTGTCACGGTGATAATTGTCACGGATGACGTCACCTCGCCGAAATCTGCCCCGAACACGGAGGCAGTTGCGCCGCCGCGCTTTCCTTGGCCGATACGGCCTCGAACTGCCCCCTCCCGCACGTCACGCCCCCCTTAAATACCGCGCACCCCTCCCCCCCGCCCTCGACGTCCACCCCAGCCTCGAGCCGCGTGCGCCTCGAAACCCTAGCCACCACCGCCGTTTTCTCCGCCGCCGTCGAGTTCCGCCTCGGGAGCCCCCGCCGCCACCACCTAGAGGACCGCGAGGAGGAGAGGAAGTCGCCGGTCGCCTCGCCTTCGCCGGAGCCGCCGCGCCGTCGACGACCGAGCCGCCGCCGCCGTCACCCCGTCCACTCCGGTGAGATCCCGACGCGATTGGATCTGGGCCGTCGGATCGAGATCCGACAGCACAGATTGGATCTGACCGCAGTCAACGCCCCGCGCTGACGTCATGCATGCGTCAGCGCGGTCAACCCTGGTCAATTCGTTTAGTTTTTGTTTAAAATTTCCAGAAATTGTTTAGATCTGTAGCTCCAAAATTCGCATGTAATATACCAAACGAAATAAAAAAATAAGATCTATCCATCTACGCAATCCAATCTATGTTTTAACCTATATTTATTTTCTGTTTTCAAATATGCTTTTTAGGCTAATTAAGTCATATAAAATCAACCGTAGCTCGAAATTCATCAAATCTTTTTGTATAGTCTTGTTTTGATTAGATCTATCTAGGAAAAATAATACCAACTTGTTAAGATGCTTAATTAGAATTAGATCTTGCATGTTCTTAATCTAGCACTATTAAATCACTATAATTGCCTTAACTGTTTTCTTTGCAACAAAAACACTTTTCATGCATCATACATGTCATTAACAATCAGAGAATAATAGTAGATCTATTTTACATCAATAAACTTTAATGCATGCATGTGTTGCATATTGTTATGTCTTGTTGCTTATGTTATGTTTACTGCA
This sequence comes from Alopecurus myosuroides, assembly GCA_028641055.1. Taxonomy (NCBI): domain Eukaryota; kingdom Viridiplantae; phylum Streptophyta; class Magnoliopsida; order Poales; family Poaceae; genus Alopecurus; species Alopecurus myosuroides. The sequence continues at coordinate 41,112,951 of CM054057.1, read as the reverse complement.
ACGTGTAGACTACAACGACTACAGCGAGTGCGTTTGCGAGGACTGTGTGAACAGCTGCTCGTGTTGTCAAGGTAGGTGACACACATGATCCTACTATTTTATTATATGCATTAGAGTTTTATGGTAGCTATGCATGAGTAAGCGTTGAGTGTTATCGCTATGCTAAAATATTAGAAAGATTGCTTCACTAACACCCAAGTGGAGCGATCATATGTTACCCCTAGATTGTAGCAATCCATATGCTAGGCAAACATCGTACTTGTAGATTGCTTATCCATGCTATAGATATCGTGGTTGGGATTATTATCATGTAAAGTATTACTCATTATTTTAATTGCTTATGAAAACAACATGATAATTAATTAACCACTGGGCGGATTGCTAGCATGTCATCAGAGTACAAAGTTTGGTGGGGACCGCCGCCCAGTAACTTGAGATTATGTTTAGTTTCTTTATGTAGTTGTTCTTGCGTGCAACTGTGTTTCAAATTAGTATGAGCTAGACATAAATTGTAGGTTGTGGTGACTCGAACCCAACGTGTCCAGAGATGTAGAATAGTGGTAGGATGGTCCGGCTCGTGGAGGGTTTGGGGATCTACTTCTTATAGTTTATGGCTTAATCTTCTTTCCTCCCGTGGTACTAATGGTGTATCATGGTGTTTGGGGTCGATTAGGCAACACAGGTGAAGGGCACAAACCTCGCGAGGGTTAAAACTAAGATCTTAGCCGTGTTCCATTGGTTAGGGACAATTCAACAACTAGATGGGAAACATGACATATCTTGTTCATCTTGTTTTATTAATTACTAATAATTTGACTATGGGTTATTGGAGAAGTGACTGATGGTGTTTCAGTGTGCTAATCCAAAGGGTAGGAGCACTTTGCTATCAACCAAAGTGTCCAATTATATAGGAGCACTTTGCTATCAACCAAAGTGTCCAGTTATGTGCAAAATTTAATTTCTAATAAATGATAGGTCAAATGCCTTTATGCAAAATAGCCTAGAAACTCCACCAGCCAAATATGCATGTAGACTAGCACTTGCCATTTATATACCACCATAGTGTCACTTGCCACCATTGCTCAGAATGATCTGACTTCCTTTTGGGGGCTGCATATTCCAACGTGCAGGTTATTCGGATACGGATTAACTTTCGTAGGTTTTCGAGGCTTCACATCAACCTTTGTTCACCTGTGGCTTGCAAACAAGAAGATGGAGGTCTACCACTGCCTTGTTGTGTGATTAATAATTATTTGAGCTAGCACTTCGCTATGCAGTTTGTAATAAACTACTTTACTCTGGATATTTGATAGTATTCAATATATTTGTTTCCTTTGATTACTATTTGTGTTGTGTGTGCTGGTGAACGGTCCAGGGGCCAGTACTACACGCAACAATATAGCCTCTGATGGGCTGTACTACTACCGATGGTATCAGAGCAAATGTTGACTGTAGGCTCAAAAACCTAAGTTTGGAATAGGAAGCCATAGGATTAAAATTCTACTCTACCTTCTACCTTTACATTCATTACCTTTCGTCTCATACCACTTGTCTTTGCTAACTTCCACTCTTACCTTCTTATAGATGAGTACTCAAGAAGTCTACCATGTTGAGGAGAATTCGGATGTGGAGTTCGAGAATAAGCTCGCAAACCTAACCAAGCTGCTCGGATTCTTCTTACCGAAGATTGAAGGCTACACGATGGATAGCAACGTTCCAGGAGACAAGATGTGGAACCTCAAAACCACCACTGTGGTGGATATTGTGGATGGTGTAGCACAAGTCCTCATCTACAGGGATAACTACTCCAGCTGGGAAGAGGGACTCGTCGCAGCAATGAAGTATGCACTGGCTCGACTAAATTACGACTACCATGACCATAACCTGAAGACTCTATCTATAGAGGTTTTGGGACGAGGAATGAAGATGGAAGAGCCATGGTGAGCGATGATCCTGACAAGACCAGGATGTTGAAGCACGTGGAGGACTTGGAGTCCTATAGCACTGGAATGGAAGAGTGTGCACGTAAGTACATGATGCAGAGTGAGGAGGCAAGGGCCACCGCATTTCACCAAGCACAGGAGATCACCACTCTCAACGCCCAGCTGAATGCTCTCCATGCTCAGATGGACGCACTCAAGGCCTATATAGAGAACTTCAAGGCAAGTGACACTAGACTCACTATGGAGCTAGTGGAGAAGGCTCACCTACTCGCAAGGAATGGGATTAGTGTGGACTTACCTGAGGAGCTCCTTCAACCACCTCCACTACCGCTACCACCTAGTCGCGTGGATAGTGAGGAGAGCTGTGATGAGGAGATCAGGGTTGAAGGCCCTGGAGAAGAGGAAGTAGATCCAGAGGAGGTGGTAGATATCGATGAGAAGGATGAGGAAGACACGGATGATGAGGACTATGACGTGAATGAGGATCACAAGAGGAAGATGGGAGTGAAGTCTCCAAGTGGCAAGCGCTCCCGGAAGTAGATAGTTAGCCCACCATTAGTCTTCGTTAGGGAATAAATCGTGATATGTTTGACCATACTTAAGTTTGTGGTATGGCAATATTAGTTTGAGTATTTTCAATAAGTTTTGTAAACATTAAGTACCTCAAATTTCGCAGGAATTTTAGGCATATTTTCTAAAAGCTATATAAAGTGTTTGATTTGATTGTTTGATGATTGCTAAGTGTTGTTTGGTTCATATATAGTATGGGTAGCTATTCTCCTTAGTTCTGTCCATCTAAACTCGTCTATGCTAACCTTTAGATGCCTCCCCGTCGTGACACCAGCCGCAATAACGAGGAAGAGGGGAACAATAACAACAACATGGAGAATGCAGTGACCCAACTAGCCCAACTGATGGCCCAGTACATCGCCCACAACAAAAACAATCCACCACCACCACAACCACAAGTGGACATGCTCACTCGTTTCCTGAGGTTAAGGCCAGAGAAGTTCTCCAGTGCATCTGAGCCCATGCTTGCTCTTGACTGGTTGCGTTCTGTGAACAAGGATCTAGTGACTATTGGTTGCAGCGAGGAAGAGAAAGTGAGGTTTGCCGCTCACTTACTGGAGGGACAAGCTGCTTCCTGGTGGGATAATTATCAGATAACCCACCCCATTGAGGAGGTCACCTGCGAGATGTTTCAAGAAGGATTCCGCAACGCCCATGTCTCGTCTGGAGTGATGAGTCTCAAGAGGAGGGAATTCCGCAACCTGCGACAGTACCAACGCTCAGTTACTGAGTACATAGATGAGTTTAGCAACTTAGCTCGCTATGCACCAGAGGATGTGGACACAAATGCTAAGAGGCGCGAGAAGTTACTCGATGGCCTCAATGATGAGTTGGCCATTCAACTGTCAGTGGTTCACATCACTAACTTCCAGTCACTCATTGACAAGGCTATCATACTGGAGGGAAAACACAAGCAGGCTGAGAAGCGCAAGAGGAAACACATAGGAGGAAACCACAGTTCAGGCACACATCAGAGGATTCTCACCCACCATGACAACGGTGGGAATTCTGGACAACACATGACTGGAGGAAATGGACACAACCACCGCGGAGGCCACCAGCACAAGGGAGGGAATGGTCACAAGAATAGTGGCTACAGAGGCAACAACCAGCACCAGGGAGGCAATGGACAGAACCGCAACCACAACCACACCTTCAAGAAAGACCTTAGCCAGGTGCAGTGCTACAAATGCAAGAAAACTGGACACTTCGCCGACAGGTGAACTAAGGAGAAGGTTGTAGAGGGAACCAAGGCCAACATGTCCTAGAAAGCAAAAATTAACCATGTGAACGTGGAGGAGGTGCAAGCTGACCCAGACCTTGTGCTCGGTAAGTTCTTGGTTAATACTTGCATCGGACTCGTACTATTTGACACTGGAGCATCGCATTCATTCATATCGAGGGCATTTGTGGATAGAAATAAGCTAGCTACTGAGATTCTTAAGAGATCTGTTAGAGTTAGCTCTCTAGGAGGGAAAATGTTATCAACCCAGGGGTGTCTCCTACTAGCCTTATCTATAGGAACACACACTTTCCCCACAGATCTCATAGTGTTGGATTCACAAGGATTGGATGTGATTATTGGAATGGATTGGATGGCAAAGTATGAAGGTCAGATAGACTGTGCCAAGAGAACAATCACACTCACGACACCTGAAGGAAGAAGAATTAGATATAGGTCCACTCACATTCTTAATGATACCAAGTTGAATTCTCTTAAGGGGGATAGCCTAGAGGATGTACCTATAGTGAAGGAGTACCCTGACGTGTTTCCGGAGGAACTACCAGGAATGCCACCTGATAGGGACATCGAGTTTGTCATTGACTTGATACCGGGAACAGGACCTATACCTAAGAGGCCGTATAAGATGGATGTGGATGAACTGAAGGAACTCGAGAAACAACTTAGAGAGCAGTTGGATAAAGGGTTCATTTAGCGGAGTTCTTCGTCATGGGGAGCACCAGTTTTGTTTGTGGAAAAGAAGGATAAGACACAACGTCTAGTTATGGACTATCGTTCGCTGAATGAGGTGACGATAAAGAATAAATACCCACTCCCCAACATGAATGACTTGTTTGATCAGCTGAAGGGAGCTAGTGTGTTCTCTAAGATCGATTTGCGATCTGGATACCACCAGCTGAAGATTAGGAAGGAGGATATTCCGAAGACCGCCTTTACAACAAGGTATGGTCTATATGAATACACCGTCATGTCTTTTGGATTGACCAATGCCCCGGCATAATTTATGAGCATGATGAACAATGTATTCATGGAGTTCTTGGACAAGTTTGTAGTGGTGTTCAGAGATGATATTCTAGTATACTCCAAGAATGAAGAGGAGCATGGAGGACACCTACATTTGATTCTGGGGAAGCTAAGGGAACATAAGTTATATGCTAAGTTTGGAAAATGTGATTTTTGGTTGAATACAGTGCGATTCCTAGGACACGTAGTGTCAGGAGATGGTATTGCAGTAGACCAAGCCAAAGTATCAGCTGTAACTGAGTGGAAATCACCACAGAATGTGAAGGATATCCGGAGTTTCTTAGGACTTGCGGGATATTACCGTAGGTTCATTGAGAATTTCTCCAAGATAGCTAAACCAATGAAAGAATTCCTGAAGAAGGAAAAGAAGTTCGTATGGACTAAGGATTGTGAGACTAGTTTCCAAGAACTGAAGCAACGACTAGTAACAGCACCAGTTCTATGCTTACCGGATCTCCAAAAGGATTTCCAAGTGTACTGTGACGCTTCACGTCGAGGACTGGGTAGTGTATTGATGCAAGATGGGAGAGTAGTTGCATACGCGTCACGACAGCTCAAAAATCACGAGAAGAATTACCCGACTCATGATTTAGAGCTAGCTTCATTTGTACATGCCCTCAGGACATGGAGACATTATCTCATGGGCAATAAATGTGACATCTTTACGGATCACAAGAGTTTGAAGTATATCTTCACTCAAAAGGAGTTGAATATGAGGCAGAGGAGATGGTTGGAGTTGATAAAGGACTACAACTTGAATCTCCAATACCACCCAGGAAAGGCTAATGTTGTGGCAGATGCATTAAGTCGCAAGGGATATGTGAATGGACTCACTGCAGGGGAGATACCAGATGAATTGTGTGAACAATTCAAGTCTCTCCGTATGGAGTTAGTGAAGGAGGGATATTTGGCAACCATGGAAGTAACGCCAACACTGATGGACAAGATCAAGGTAGCCCAGAAGGATGATGAAGGAATAAAGGAAATAAGAGAGAAAATGAGTGAAGGAAAGATGAAGGAGTTTCATGAAGATGCCGATGGTACATTATGGTTCGGGAAGCGTATTTGCATACCGCATGATCCTGAAATTAGAAAGCTGATATTTCAAGAAGCTCATGACTCGCCATATTCCATTCAACCAGGGAATAACAAGATGTACATGGATCTAAAAGAAAGATTTTGGTGGAACAACTTGAAGAAGGACATTGCAGAGTATATTGCGCTATGCGATGTGTGCAATAGAGTAAAAGCTGAGCATCAGAAGCCGGCAGGATTATTGCAGCCATTACCAATACCAGATTGGAAATGGGATAAGATTGGGATGGATTTCATCACAGGATTGCCTAGAACTAGGTATGGATATGATTCTATCTGGGTAGTGGTCGATCACTTGACCAAGGTGGCTCATTTCATACCAGTAAAGACCACCTACACTAGCGCCAAATTGGCTAAGCTATACATGAGCAGGGTCGTCTGTGCACATGGGGTGCCAAAGGGAATTGTGTCTGATAGAGGAACACAGTTCACATCACATTTCTAGCGTCAGTTGCACGAGACATTGGGAACAAGAATAGAGTTCAGCACAACGTTTCACCCTCAGACGGATGGTCAGACAGAGAGAGTGTAACATCCCAGTGTTTGGGAAGTTATAAGGATCTAAATTTAATATGTGCATTTGCAAAGCATGCATCTAAAAGTACGGGAAATTTTGGCGCGAAAGTTTAAATGAATCAAAGTGACCAAAGTTTCACTTGACATGATGAAATAGGTCTAGTTCATCTAGTCAAGAGTACATTTGGGATGATCTTTATAAAAATTATCTAAAGAAACCAAATCATTTGGTTACACAAACCATAATTGGTTGTGATCAAACACAAAATCTCAACAAACTTAACCACAATTCTATAAGTGACTTGGGATAATTCACTAGGTATCTAGAACTCAAGGAGGGGTGAGTATCCAAATCACATATCTGATGATCATACTTCCACCAATGAGTAATGCATAATTGAACCATCTCATGAACGAAGATGCCATCACCTATAAAACAACAACTCTCCAAGTTATCAACCAGTCACATCACACCCTTATAAACTATCTCATAATCGTGAAGTGCACATTCACCATCAAATAATAAAGGTTTAACAGAACACAACAGATACAAACTAGTGTTAACTCAAAACCCACATGTGGGAAATGACTTGATAATTGTATTAACATGTTTATCGAATATGTACCTATCTCGTCAACCATCACAGAAGTATCTAAAAGAAGAACTAAATGTTCTTAAACTATTGTTACACCTAGATCATTACATATGATCTTTCCAAATTTCTATGATTGCATTATGATTACAAATGGTGAACTTAAAATAACAACATGACACCCTGAGAAAACAACTAACAACTATGACATAAGTCATTACACCCCAATAACCTTCATATCCTCATTGTCTCAATCATCTTATACAAGTGAGGAAATTAAACCTCAACACACCAATGAACCATTGGATCATCTTACTATTAAGTAATCATTCCATAAGTATTCCACTCTTCTATTCAAATCAACCTTCAAACAAATAAAGTATCTCTGGATACAAGTATTGAGTAACAAAAAATTATAATCTCTATTAGAGGAATTGAGTTGCTAACTAAGTAAAACAAATCATATATCACATATCTTTTAGAAAATAAAATAAGAAGTATATAGAAGGATAATAAAAGCATGAACTAACTCTTAATACGAATCTTGCTATTTTGGCTAGACCATTATATCTTGTTTTCCAATCTTCTCTGAATCATTCTGCAAGAGAAGCAACCAACAAGAAAGAAGGAACTACCACAGGAAGATCTTCAAGAAGATTATGTAGAGTGTTCTATACGTACTATTCCAATTGACTATAAGAGTACTTGGAAACTCTTATATCTTGATATGATCTTATAAACCCTCTTGAAATAGTGTGATATTCCAATGTTAGTGTTATAGAGAAGTAGTTTCGTAACAAGCAGTACACCTTGTTAACAAAACACTTCTGTATACTCAAACAATTGAGTGTCATACATAAACAAACAAAAGATTGAATAACCTGGTACATTTTAGCCTATTGTATATGATTTGTAATTTGGAGGCAAGACTAGCTACCTTGTTAACAAATTCTTCTTATATGCACATGGCAACTTGATGTCATAAAATTAAATTACATTCTTTTATAATCATCTAAGTAAAATCTTTGCTTGGAGTGATTGGTTGTCTTCACCACAAGGGTGAGATAAGTGAAGATGGAATATAAGAGATGATCCTGCTTGCAAAGGAACAAGGCAACATCTGAAGACAAGTGGCAAGCAGAGACAAGAACATCAAGCAACTGATGACCACAAGAAGCAACAGTGCCTCAGAAAGGGATCATAAGAAATTATCCGGTGAATCATTAGGATATATTAGAGAACCAATAACCTCTGTCAAACTCATCAGAGATGAGGAACTCATAATAATATCTTTAATGGAAATAATTATCAAGTATGAAATAATAAACAGTCATTGCATCCACATGTCTTTGATATGTGGAGGTTAATGGTAACAGGCTCAATACCTTGTTTTCCAAATCCTTTTCATACACAAGACTAACAGATGATAACAAAAATTCGTCAACCCATAACCATGTAAAATAATTACATGCTCTAAAGAAAATATGGGATAATATCCATATTGGAACCTATGTGGAAAACAAGAAAATAAGATCCCAAAACCACATATGTTTTCCACTTGATCAAGTACTGAAAACTGCAAACCTAGAGCACACACACCTTAGTAAAATGTCTACGAAAATTGCTAATAGTTTTAACTATGAAAATAACATGGTATCATGAGAGAAAACAAGTTCCTTCACTCTTTAAAATCATTTGGCGTGACATGGAATTAAATTACATATTAAATGATTTTCAAAATGGTGCATAGAACTAGTACCAAATAGTTTTACTAAATTGCTTTCTACAAGGAATTGTATCCAACATGATCCACTTATAACACACCACTTGGGAACCTATGTGTATTCATGCCTAAAATAAATTTTAAGTCATTTAATAAAATTGAATTGAGTGAAAACAACAAAATCACTTAATCTAGCACCCTAAATAAAAAATAATAATCATTCAAATTCACCAAAACAAAACATGGTGAGATGTAAAATTTGATGAGGAATTCAAATATATTTTTTATTAATTATTCTGCTTACAAATTGGCCTTGAAAACAAATGTTTTTGGTTCAGTTTATAAGACAGAAGGACTTCTTAGTAATTTGTAAAAAACTTCGTGGGGGTATTCCATAAAATTTATTTTATTTTCTTTCTCTCCCAACTCCGGCCAGAAGGCAGTGGCGGTGCAAGTCACATCATCGTCGCGGTGTCGCCTCCTGCTTGCCTTCCCCTACGCGGATAAGGGAGAGGAGAGGAGACGTGAACCTCCTCCTCACTCTCACTCTCCCTCGCCTGCTCTCTCTCACTCTCTTTTCTCTCTGTAAAACGAACCCAAACCCTAACCCTAGACATGCGGCCGCCGCTCGTCGCCGTTGACTCCGGCCACTCCAGGACCATCTGAGGCCACCGAAAGATGCATCGTGCCATCCTCTACTCCCTCGAGAACGCACGGAAGATGGGACGGCCAGAAGCGGCGGGATTTTGTTGTTCCTTTCTCTCAGGCCGCCGGACACCGCGGCCAATTTCCGTCGATTTCTACCTCGCCGTGCTTCCTCAACCCTACCACGAGCCTCACGGTGAGCTGGGGAATCCCTGGGTGCCTTCATATACTCTCTAGTCGCCGGGAGCCTTGCCTCCGTCAGATCCCGTGAGCGCCGCCGCGTCTTTGCACGCCGGCGAGCCGCCGGTGACCATTTGTTCACCGCGCCGCTACCCAATGGTTCCCCATGAAACTCTCTACCGTATGGGAGGGGTTAATTTCATCAATTTGAGCTCCACCATCGAATTCGAACGCATCGAAGAAGAATTCCTCTGTTGCTGACATAGTCATGACGTCACCACGACGTCATATCCCATTTTATTTTATTTTTGAATTAAAACTGGATATGACAGGTGGGACCCACCTGTCAATTTAAATATTGGCAGAAAATAAATAAAACTATTAATTCAGTAACTTTTAAACTAATAACCAGAAAAATACAAATAAGATACTAAAATGTTTAGAAAAATATAAACTAAATGTTTATCAACTTTTCAAAAACGTTTAATAAAATTAAAATTTTATATTTTCTTTAATTAAATTAAATCATTTAAAATTGAGAAAAATAATAAATAATTCATAAAATCGGAAAATACAAGTTATATACCAAATTTCTCCAAATGAAAAATTCAATCCACCTATGATGTTTTCAAAGTCATTTTACCAGGTTTTCATGTGTGCAATACTTTATCTAGTCATTTAATTAATTTAAAATTAATAAATTAATAACTTGTTCAAATATTTTCAGAAAACATAAAATGTTATATCAAATTAAAGAGGAAAGAATTTTCAATTCAAATATTTAAAACATAAAACATTTTTTTTAACTTATAGACTTATTTCTAAACGTATAATAGAATTCTATAATAATCCATTATGACGAGAAATAACTACCACAATATTATTTTCTTTATTCATAAAACTCTCATGTTTTCACAACTACTAAACCTATCATCACAAAGTAATTAGAAAGCATGTGATGATAGAGTTAGTTGTATTAGTTCCTCATTTTCAAATAAGCTTGATGTAATTAGCTCTACACTTTTGAACATAACATAAAATGTGTATGTTATCTTTTCAATAATTATTTTCCATGTGTTGTTGTTTTGTTATCGAACCAAGTGATAAACACTTCTACCTAAACAAAATAACAATTGTTTGTTAAGTAAAAATAAAACACATGTAAGTATAAAAGAAGTAATAACCACATCACCACAAATACTGAAACATTTCACCTAAAACCTGTTTGATTAAGTTATCGTATGAAACGTAGCTTACACTTGTAAGCTGGGATATTTTCCAGGGTAGTTCACGATGCATCTCATTACTATGCATGTATCATCCTTGCCAGTGTTTTCTGTAGTCCTTACCGGGACTACTTTGCTATCTTTTCAGCTGTCGGGATTTTCTACGCGACCCTTGAACCCGAGGACATGGATTATTTTTGTCATTGTTTCTATCTCAGGAAAGTTCATCACTTGCTCATATCCTTTGCAGTATCTCATAACAAACTATTTGCAAAAACCCTATCGTATTATCACCTACTCTCAAAACAATGCATGATCATATTTTTATATTAATATGACTAATTGAATGACTACCCGAGTGTTAGTGTTCTGTTTGGTGGGCGGATGGGACCATGGTTAGATGAATAGGTCAAAGGAAGGTTCCATCTGCATGGGAAAGTATTATCTAGGAACTAATTACAAATGCCGTCAGAACTCGGTGCGCCGTAAATACCGCGTTAACCATGGGTCTTCTATGGGGGGAGTAAGTCAGCTGTGATCTTTTCTCGTTCGCATGTCAACGGGCTGCCAGAGACGTACACTGTAGGTCTTGCGAGACTACATGCACATGGGTGGGATCACTTAATTCCCACGGACTCTGCGGGTCTATGATGGTCTGCCAGGGGCGCGTAGATATCCATCGTGAGGGGTGGAATCAGACGTTCAACCTGCTGGCAGAAATGGGTGGGCATGCGTTGTGCGCAGAAGCACGATTTGGCTTGGACCAACAACCGGGCCCCACACCTAAGTGGGCGTGGACAGGATCTCGAGCCTGGTTGTGCAACATGGTCTTGGTCGTCCATGGGTAAAGTAACACACCTCTGCAGAGTGTAAAAGGATGTGGCATGTTACCCCCTATTCCGGGAAGGACCTGCGAACGCTACAGGAAAGGCAACTCCATGAAGTTCTAGTCCTGTGATGGTCTGGCGGGCATAGTTTTCAGAATTAAAAGAAACCTCTTGAAGAAAGATTTACAAAACCTTGCATTAGCTTATGACTCTTTCGAGTCTAAATCTGTAGTTAGTGCGTCAAACTACCCACTATATATCATGAACTTGCTGAGTAACGCTCGTTACTCATTCGTTCCCGTTTGACCCCCTGCTTAGAGTTGAAGCCCTATTGAAGTCGTCATCGTGAAGCCATCTCTACCTCATGAAGCTAGGTGGAGTGATCTATAAATCACTAGTAGGGAAATGCCATTCTATGGAATGGATTCTGTGGCGCACCGTGATCTGGTGCGCCACAGAAATATTATTTTGTGGCGCATGTCGCTGGGTGCGCCACAGAAATACCTATTTTTGTGGCGCATGTGTTAGATGTGCGCCACAGAAAGTGTGTGGGGCCCACCCCAATCATTGGGCTGGGTGTCAGAGGCCATAATTTTATGGCGCATCCTAACCCGTGCGCCACAGAAAGGGCAACTTCTGTGGCGCACTGTACAGGTGCGCCACAGAAACACCATATTCTGTGGCGCATCTTACGCAATGCGCCACAGAATATGTTGTTTCTGTGGCGCACCAGTACAGTGCGCCACAGAATAGCATACTGGTGCGCCACAGAATTATGCGCACTATGCACATAAATGTGGCAGCCCCCTCTCTCTCCCCCCACTCACTTCATTGCAAGTGGATGTTGCTCACTCGCCCCCCCCCCCTTCTCTCCACTCCATTTTTACACATTTAGTTCTCCTTTTTAGGTAGGTGAACCTATTTATTCGATGTATAATTGTTGGTGAAGTTTCTTGTTGTGTTGGGGGGGCCTAATTACTTGCATCTATACTCCGGTCCCTCCCTCTCCTCGCTCTTTTCACGTGTCGGTATCGAATCTACTAGGTGAGTATAGTTGGAGGTGCATATGCCTCGTGTGGCCATCGATCGATGTGTATGGGTGTTTGTCATGCATGTGCAGGTGGACCGATCGATTGTCGCGCGTGCGGGCGCGGCATGGTGCATGGATGTTTGCCGAAATGTTGATTCACTTCCATTTCGGCAAACTTTTGCACCCCATATGTCCTACTTATAGGAGAGGTCATGCCGAATTTTTCCGGCGACTATGCATGCATGTTGTGGTTCTAATTTTCTGCTCTCTATGTGTCTGTGCAGGCAACCATGGTACTAGAAATGAGCTCTGCTCGAATCGCTAGATACAAAAAAGACGCGAAGGCGGACATGATTCGGTGCAACAGGCGGCAGATAAGATGCCCGTGTCGATCATGCAAACTCGTGCGCTGGATTGACCCTGATTCCGGACAATTGGAGGAGCACCTTCTCAGACGCGGTTTCTTTGACGACCGCAACCACGTGGCACCGCCGGCAGCAAAAGTTGTGCACGAAGAGGAGGGCGAGCGAGGATATGACGGCGAACAAGATCATCATGAAGAAGGATATGTCGGCGCAGAAGATCGACATGACGATGAAGGCGAGAACACGGAGACCCCGCTAATTTCGGCCTTGCGGGACTCTCATGTTCAGGATCTGCTGCTTAAGGAGACGAGCAACGACATAGCTGCAGCTAGGGAGAAAGCCAAGCTGGCGCAAATGGAGATAGACGGGGTGACTCCGTTGTTTCCTGGGTGCCGCCCCGAGGATACGCGGTTGCATGTAACGCTTGCTGCTCTGAAGATGAAGACGCAAAACAAATGGACCGACTCGAGCTTCAACAAGAACTTGAAATTCTGGCACGATCGCCTTCCCGAGGGGAACACATTGCCAAGCAGTATTAACGAGGCTAAGAAAGTCGTGTGCCCTCTTGACCTACCTCACGAAAAATTTCACGCCTGCATCAATGATTGTGTAATTTATCGGGGGGAGTACAAGGACACAATCACATGTCCGAAATGCGGCCACGGACGATACAAGTGTGGAACCAACAACAAGAAAATTCCTCGAAAAGTGGTATGGTACTTTCCTATCACTCCCCGTCTTCAACGGTACTACGTGGACCCTAAGGAAGCAAAGCTCATGCAATGGCATGCGAAAAGGGAGAAGCCGGAAGAAGATCCGGAGAAGGGCTATATCATGACACATCCTGCAGACGCTGCCCAGTGGGAAGCATTGGACATAGCTTTCCCGAGTTTTGGGGGCGACGCGAGGAACGTCAGGCTGGGTATGAGCACCGATGGACTCAATCCGTTCGGCAACCAGAGTAGCACACATAGCAGCTGGCCCGTGTTTGTATGGCCTTACAACCTACCCCCGTGGCTGTGCACCAAGCAAAAGTACATACACTTGAGTATTCTCATCCAGGGGCCAAAACAACCAGGTGTCGACATGCATTTGTATCTCGGGCTGCTGAAAGACGAGTTAGACACGTTGTGGAAGACGCCACCCCGTACGTGGGACGCGTACACTAGAGATTATTTCCATATGAGAGCCGCGTTGCTGACGACGGTCACTGACTATCCTGGTTCTCGATGAGGCTATCAATGGCTACGCCCACAGTGGTCACTTGCCCAATACTTCGACTCGTCGAATGTGACGAAGAGGAAAGACTACACCAGAATAAGGGGTGTTCTCGATGAGGCTATCAATGGCTACGCCCAAAATGGAGGCACATTCCAAAAGAAACAAGAATGTATCAGGCCGGGTACTGGCAAATACGGGTTCAGGCACGTGACCGAGTTCCCCTGCATCAAGCAGCCGGCTTGGAGCACGAAAGAGGCCTTCTATGCCCTCCATCACCTCAAAGGGATTGTCCGCGATGCAAACAATTTGAATCATCCTTCTAGACTCCGAGACTGGTCCAACAAAATGGCGGGGGAAATCTCACAGGAAGATCTTATACAAGATTTTCATCGCATCAAAGTCAAGTTGTCGGAGATAATCATTGAAGATGTCAACAAAAAGGGAGGGTCCTTGCACCAACCCATAGGGTTATGCCAGAGGGATATCCAGGAACGCCTAGAGCGGCAGGCTGATCGTAGGACGTGGATGACCAAGGACCTATATAAGCCGTTTCCGGCGCTGCTCCAGTTGAGGTATCGTTGATCGAGGTGTGCGTAGCTAGCTACTATTAGTTTGTTTAACAAAATTTGCTTAACTTATATAAGCCTAGCTACTATATTAGTTTAGCTCTAAACTTAGGCCTAGCTAGCTACTATTAGTTTGCTCTAAACTTAGGCCTAGCTATAGCTACTATTAGTTAGCTCTAAACTCCTAGCTAGCTACTATTAGTTTGCTCTAAATTAACTTAGGCCTAGCTAGCTTTATGTTTGTATATCTTTGATGATGTTTATTTTTTGTTTCCTTAGTTGTTTTTTGTGAACATATATGACTTAGTTGTTTTTTGCATTATACTTACTAATATGCTTTGTGTCTATCTATATAGATGACGTACTACGTGGTGTTCGAGGGTCGGGTTCCAGGAGTCTATGACGAGTGGAAGGACTGCAAAGCACAGGTCGACAAGTTCAGCGGCAACTGCTATAAAGGATACAAGACTAGACACGAGGCGGTTGCGAAGTGGAGGGACCACCAGTCGAAACAGATGAACAAGATGAAGACCTCCATCAAGCTACCGTTCTTGCTCACCATCGTCGCCGTGCTTGTAGTCTATTTCATCTTAGCTTAGGCATTTGTAACTTGACAACTCGAGTAACTATATGTGGTGACAATTATTGTTCGATGATGATGTGTTTGACAACTCGAGTTAACTATGTGATCACTTTGAGACAAATTCGATACTTTGCACTATGTATCACTATTGTGATTAAGTAACTTTGTAAAATATCAGTAATATGTTATATGTTGTCAAATATCACTGCTGTGAATAATTCCTGTATAATTCCTGTATATTCAAACTGTATACAGCAGAAACAATTTAGATTTCGAAATATTGCAGATGTTTCTGTGGCGCACCATGGGACAATTCTGTGGCGCACCTAATTCTGTGGCGCACCAGTAGGGGATGCGCCACAGAATCGACTATTTCTGTGGCGCACGGGCTTGGTGCGCCACAGAATCCACTATTTCTATGGCGCACGGGCTGGGTGCGCCACAGAAATTATTTTTGTGGCGTGAGTTCTGTGGCGCACCCCTGTGGCCCCAGGGTGCGCCACAGAATAGCTTTTTGGTGCGCCACAGAAGAGGGTTTCTCTACTAGTGAATTAGTCGTTAAAGCATCATCATCAACAACGCTGGTGGAGGAGAAGCTATCCAGGTGTAGATGGAGACCATACTTGGACTTAGCTATTACAAGCCATAGATTAGGGCTGACATCAGCCGTAGTGGATTAGTTCTGAGCTAGAGTTCTTCTCCGGCTTGGAGCTTCGAATTGGTTCTTCTAATGTTTCATTTGCATGAGATCTTCTTGATTCATCAAGGAGATTCTCAAGATTGTGTAATGAAGTTTGTATCCTATAGCTTTGCTTGGACCCACTGTGTTTCTGTTGTACCACTCTGAGAGATGTAATATTCACGGATAAGTCCTTCTGTGAGTATTATGTCACCGACTTGCGCACTACACATGCAGTGGTGTGCTGGGTCACCACACAGAGTGAACCATATTCTAGAGGATATGTTGAGAGCTTGCACTCTGGATTATGGCTCTAGCTGGGATGAGAGTTTATCTTACGTAGAATTTTCCTACAACAATAGCTATCAGTCCAGCATACAGATGGCCCCATTCGAAGCACTATATGGCAAGAAGTGCAGGACTCCCTTGTTATGGGATGGAGTAGGAGAACGTAGTTTCTTTGGTCCTGACCTTATCAAGGACGCTGAGGAGAAGGTTAGACTGATTCGCGAGAGGTTGAAGGTAGCACAATCAAGACAAAAGAGTTATGCTGATTCTAAGCGTAGGGAAGTGACCTACGAGATTGGTGATAGGGCATATCTTAGAGTATCGCCATTGCGTGGAGTTAAGCGTTTTGGAATTAAGGGAAAGCGAGCACCGCGTTTCATTGGACCGTATAAGGTTTTGTCACGCAAAGGAGAAGTAGCCTATCAGTTGGAATTGCCAGAAGGATTGTCTAACGTCCATGACATGTTCCATGTGTCTCAATTGAAGAGGTGTCACCCAGAAATGGCAGATACACCATTAAGGGATACAATTCCACTAGAGGAGGTTCAGTTGGAGAGTGATCTCACGTCTGAGGAAAAACCTGTCAGAATTTTGGATACAACGGAAAGAATGACACGGACCAAGACGATCAAATTTTGCAAGGTTCAGTGGAGCCATCACACCGAAGAGGAGGATACGTGGGAACGAGAGGAGGATCTTCGAGAAGACCACCCACATCTATTTGCTAGCCACTCCGAAGCTCGAGGGCGAGTGTCGAATCCCTGACTCAACAAATCCCTTCGGTGAACCTATCGGGTTTCGATTAGGAGAACCCATGAGCGCTGGTGGAATCGTCGGCTAGACAGGGGGCGAGATTTACCCAGGTTCGGGGCCCTCGTAGAGGTAAAACCCTTACTCCTGCCTCTTGTCGATCTGTATTGAAGATTAGATCGGTTACAATGGAGTGCTCGAATCGAGAGTAGGTATCGAGTTCAAGGCTTTTGGGTCGTGCGGTAATTGCTTGGTCCTCTCCTAGGGGCTCTCCTGGCCTTATATAGATGGCCAGGTCTCGAGTTCTACCCGGAGAGGACTCGAACTCTAGCTAGGTCGGTTACAAGTTTCCTAGCTTAACCCGCAAGTTAGTGCGGGTGGGCTTCACGTGGGCCTTCTGGAGTATTCCAAGGGCGCCTCTTCTTGGGCCTTGGCCTTGGGCCTGAGAGGGGGTGTCCTTACCCGCAGGGTCCAGGATCCATATCTTCGTCAGTAGCCCCCGAGCGTTTGCTCGAGTGGGATTTTTTCCAGTTGAGTAAACGATCAAACCTTTCTTGATCTTTTTTTGGAGGACCAGCTCGGTAGTTATTTTTTTTAAAGGGTGTGTTCCCTGTACCATGAGTCATCATGCTCGAGTATCGAGCGACACAAGTGCCTGTTTTTACGGCTTTTTTCACAGAAGGATGTGGCACAGTAGCTTGGCTCTCCCGAGAGATCAGGGCCAATTAATTGCGACTAGGGCAAAAACATTCCTGGCCTACACAGATTCGAGACCTCCGACTCGAACCCGATGAGGTGATTGTTGCGACTGGGCCGTTGTGGACTTATCAAGTCGAACTTAACCTATAGGGGTACCCGGCGCGCCCGCTAGGATTTTTCTTCGTGTTGTTGACACGGAATTATGCCGGAGGACGCAGCTTTCGAGTGCGATTCCAGGCCCAAAAGAGAGATCTTTTTGGGTCTTATCTTCATATTCGAAGAATATGGCATCCGGATGTGCCTAGTCGGCTGAACAATCCAGGTTCTTATGATGTAAAATTATCATGTGTAGGAGAGGTAGGTTCTTCCTACCCGATTGATTTGTTTGAGTTCCACACGAAAGAAATTTCGTGCTGGAAGAAAAGTTATGTCCATATGAAATAGTTTTCATGTTTGGAATGATGTGCCCATACGAAAGAGTTTTTCATGTATAGGGTGTTTTTCTCTTGTTTGAAGAGGTTTTGCTTCATGAATTATTCATAGGAAAGTTGCTTTTATCCGAAGAAATTGTTGTTCGTACGAAGATATTTTCGCGTTTGAACTTCCAATCGAAATATCTTGATTTTGAATGATGTATGCCATGACGTCATGGCGCACTCCTCTTCTCCCGATGGGACGTGACGGAGTGGTAGCAGATGGGTGGCCCACCTGGTCAGCTTTTTGACCGGGAAACGAGACGTCGTTCCCGGTTTTTACGCGAACCGCGCAGTAAATGCGCACGATCTGCTGTTGAGATCGTGGCACGGAACAGCGTTGGCCGCCCCTTCGTTTCATCTTCACACGTGGTGGCCGTGATAAGCGCCACGTAGCGTATCGTACGGCTGGGATTGTCTCGCTCCGTGTATAAGTACGGGTCTTAGCGCTACGGTAAAATTTTCCCAGCTCTTTGCCTTCATCTTCTTCCTTGCGCCCATCTCCTTCTTCCTCGCGCTCGAGCTCGTGCTGCAAGCCATGGCTGGAGGAAAAAGACGTGGCGCTGCCACTTCTGTATCTGGCGAACCTTCTGCGCAACCAGCGCCCTGCGCCGGCGACTGGCGCTCCCCCAACACCACCGCGAAAAGTATCAAGGAGATGCAGCGGGAAGGGCTGCTGCCGGCGGAAACGGAGAAGCGGGTTCGCCTCGGAAAGAAGGAAGAGGTACCAAATCCGCAGGCGAACGAACGCGTGGTTTTTGCGGACCACATGTCTCGGGGACTTTCCTTCCCTCTTCATCCTTTCTTCCTCGGGTTGCTGTATGTCTATGGCATACAGCTTCACGATCTTCCTCCTAACGCGGTGCAGCACATCTCGTGCTTCATCGTGTTCTGCGAATGCTTTCTTGGCATTCTCCCTCATTGGGCGCTCTGGAAAGCCCTCTTCAAGTTTCGGATTTTCCGCGAGAAATCGCGGGTAGAGTCCGAGCTGGGCGAGCCGCTGCGCACGGGTGGCTTCGGGATCCAGGCGCGACTCGAGAGCAGCTATTTCAGCATGCACTTCGTCGACTCTGCCCAAGGCTGGCGAAAAAAGTGGTTCTACGTCATCGACAATAGCTCGGATGGGATCGTCGAGTTCCATCCGTTCGCTGTTCTGAAGAGACGGAAGTCTTGGGACCATAAGATGTCAGCCGAAGAAACTCAGACAGTTGCTCCCTTACTCGCAAGAGTAGCCGCTCTCCGTGATCAAGCTGCGGGAGTCGTGCTCAACGGACTGCATCTGGCGAGTATCTTTCTGAAGCGCAGGATTCAGCCCTTGCAGCAGAGGCCTTCTGCTATGTGGGAATATCAAGGTTCGGGAGATCCCAGCCGAGAGAGTCGCGAGGAACTTTCGAACGCCGAGTTCGAGAAGAAAATCGCAACTATCACTCGCTTGAAAGTAGGGGAGAAATTCCCCGACTGCTCAGTCGAAGCTTTTGACGCTTCAAAACCTCCTCCAGCTGCGGTTAGTTTTTCTTTCTTGTCTTCTATTGTTCCTTCTTTGCTCTGAGCCTCAGTCGGATAAAGCTCTCGTGCCTTCTTTTTGGTTTTTGCAGAGCCTAGCTATGGCAAACTGCTACCCGCCAGTTGCGGGAGAGGACGCTTTGGATTTGTTGGCGAGCCACCAAGATGGCGCCGCTGATACCAGCGTCGCCAATGCTTCTTCGTGCTCCGAGCGCGATTCTTCGGATGGCGCTGAAGACTCGAATGGCGCCCCCCCCGAAGCGTCGTCGGGTAGATGAGAACGAAGCTACTTCCAAGGATAATTCCTTGGAAGCATCGCCCGGTCAAGCCCCTATCTCCGCGACTCCACTTCGCTCACTCGCTCCTTCACCTTCGTTTCCGGTAATCGCAGCCGCCTGGAACGCGGACTTGCTGGATGATGACGAAGATCATGAGTAAATTATTTTCCTTATTCTTGGTCGAACATTCTCTATGCTTCAATGTTGATGTTTTTTATCTTTTGCTGCATCCTGCAGACTATCAGTCCTCGCAGGTACGCTTCTTCCGTTCCTCCCGAAAAAAGGAACAAGGTGAAGGACGCGGGTGAAACTCCTACTGCGGGCACTGTCCAAAATTCTCCCAGAACAGCCCCCAAAGCTGCGACTGCGGAACGTGAAGCCCCCAGCTTTGCCGCCAGGACTTCAGCTTCTAAGGAAGTGACGGACAGCTCTGCGGATCCCCTCTCTCGCGCCACAGGCCAGGTAAACTTCATCTTCTGTCTTCAAAAAAAAAATTATCGGGTGCACGACAGTGCTCCCGATGGAAGTAGCCCCCGAGGCTGTCGTCGATCGCATGCGATCGGCTACAGGCTCAAAGTCTGGTTTATTTCTTCTTCATGATTTCATTTTTATCGGGTGCACGGCAGTGCTCCCGATGGGAGTACCCCCGAGGCTGTAGTCGATTGTAAATAATCGGGTACAGGCTCCAATTTAATCCTTTTAACTCTTCTATCTTCGTGCCTTTGCAGTCGCTCATTGATTCTCTTGCGGCGATTGGTCGCCGCGTCGTTCTCGCTGAATCGGATTGCGAGTCGCTTCGATCGGACCGTAGCCGACTTCAGACTGAGAACGAACTCCTCAGAGGTAAGTTTTACCATTTCTGCTTCTTCATTTCTTCTGTCCATTCTTGATCTTTTGACAAGCATCTCTTTTTAGCTCGACTTGAATCATCGGAGTCCAAAAAGGTCAAACTCTCTGAGCAGGTAACCGCTCGGGAGGCTGACCTGACGGCCATCCGACAAGAGCTAGAGGTTTCCTGCATGCGATCAGAAGATCTTGGTCGACAACTTGCGGATGCGCGGAAGGCCTTGAAGGATTTGGAGGATGCGGGCAATAAGGCCGATAATGACGTTGTCGCATTCCTCCGTCCCCTCGCTGAACGCTTCGCGGGCAAGTGTTTTGGGCTCTCGCGACGTTGCATACCTTCATTTTGCTGAACTTTGCTAAGTCTTATTTTCTTCTTTTGTAGGTTTTCTGGATGTTCCTCTAGAGATCCCTGGGCTCCAGCGGGTAGATGTGCTAACCAACACTCTTGCCCAACTTAAGAGGCACGCTGAAGGAGTTGGCTCCTTGATTAGCGATGCTACTCAAGTGTTGGTGCAACTGCATGGTCGCCTTGTTGCCAACGCCTCTCCTGCGCCCGCGCTAGATGATCTCTTGAAGGTCTTCTCAGAAGGCAATCTTCTGGATGCCTTCGCGGTCGCCCAGTCGGAGTCTGGTGCGAAGACCGCCATTCAATTTGCGTTGGCGCACGGAGTCGAAGGTTTGGAGGAGGCCTATTCATCTCTTCCAGTCGACCCCTCCACGGGCAAAAAGGTACGGCTCTCTCGTTTTGGCGAGCAAGCCGCCATTCTTGCTGGGAAGCTGTCTGAGATTTTTACTCGACTTGCGGTGTTGCAAGGACGCGCCTGCTTTGCAACGATCGCTTCAAGTCTGCGAACGCTTGTTTAGCTTCGGGTGTCCACTCGAATTTGTCTGTCTTCTTCAGTAATTTGTAGAAGGGTAACGCTTGCTCTCCCAATCGTGCGATGAACCTGCTTAGGGCGGCTAGTCGTCCTGCGAGCTGTTGGACTCCGCGTAGATTGGTTGGCTCCTTCATAGTCAGGATGGCTTGTATTTTCTCCGGGTTGGCTTCAATGCCTCTGGCGGATACCAGGTACCCGAGGAGTTTTCCTGCAGGGACGCCGAAAACGCATTTGGTCGAATTGAGCTTGATCCGATATGCATTAAGGGCGTCGAATGTTTCTCTGATGTCCTCGAGGAGTGTGTCCTCTACTCGAGTCTTGATGACAATGTCGTCAACGTACACCTGTACGTTCTTGTCAATGAGATTGGCGAGGCATCTTTGCATGCAGCGCTGATATGTTGCGCCTGCGTTCTTCAGCCCGAAGGGCATTGTCGTGTAGCAGTAGACACCATGGGGTGTGATGAATGCCGTCTTCTCTTCGTCTTCCCTTTTCATTCGGATCTGATTATATCCCGAATAGGCGTCCAGGAAGGAGAGGCGTTGGCATCCTGCCGTAGAGTCCACGATCTAGTCGATTCGTGGTAGAGGAAAATTGTCCTTTGGGCAGTGTTTATTCAACGACGTGTAGTCGATGCACACCCGAAGGATATCCGTGTTCTTCTTGGGGACCAATACCGGGTTTGCTAACCAGGTGGATATCTTGATCTCCCTAATGAAGTTTGCGGCTAGCAATCTGTTTACTTCTTCTCCAACCGGCTTTTGCTTGGGTTCTGAA
The DNA here is from genome assembly GCA_028641055.1 of Alopecurus myosuroides. Taxonomy (NCBI): domain Eukaryota; kingdom Viridiplantae; phylum Streptophyta; class Magnoliopsida; order Poales; family Poaceae; genus Alopecurus; species Alopecurus myosuroides. The sequence continues at coordinate 41,090,431 of CM054057.1, read as the reverse complement.
AATCGTCGAGTCGTCTGTTTGATGGGTTTAGCGTCGGGAAAGACTTCGAGTGAGTGCTCGGCAAACTCCCTGGGTATTCCTGGCATGTCTGATGGCCGCCAGGCAAAAAATTCCAAGTACTCACGGAGGAGTTTGACGAGCGCGCCTTCCTATGCTGGTGAGAGGGTTGTTGAAACCATCGCTGTCTTTGCAGAATCCGTCGGGTGCACTTGATGCTTGCGGGTGTCGCTGTTGGCGCTGAATTCCAGTTCAGGCGCGTTTTTCTTCGTGAGGGGCATAACAGAGTGATCTGTGGTTTTTGCCAGCTCTTGAAGTTCTTCTTTCATCCCGAAAGATTTTGCGATCTCATTAAATTCTATGTCGCACTTGTCTGATTTCTGGAAGTCTCCGTCGATGGTGATCACACCGTATTCGCCGGGTAGCTTGAGTTTCAAGTATGCGTAATGTGGTACGGCCATGAATCTGGCGAACGCTGTTCGACCAAGAATGGCGTGGTACTATGAGGGCCAGTCGACGACTTCGAAGTCCAGGAATTCCCTTCTGTAGTTGCTTGGAGAGCCCAGCACAACTTCTAGGTTGATTGTTCCGAGTGGACGGATTGCCTTGCCCGGAACTATCCCGTGGAAGGATGTTTCTGATTCCGTTAGGCCGTCCAGATTCTTGTTCATTCGACGGAGTGTATCCGCGTAGATAATGTTGATGCCACTGCCACCGTCCATGAATACGCGGGCCAGGTCATAATTACCAATTTGAGCTTGGATGACAAGGGCGGCGTGTCTTGGTCGATAGACTCGTGGGGGATGGTCTTTCATTGAGAACGTGATTGGCTGATCCGCCATTTTCAGGTACTCGGTCTTTGTTGGCGGTGTCTGTACTGCCATGCACAATTGCCTCGTGTTAGTCTTTTGAGCTCTGCGAGAGGGGCATACCTTCTGTATCATCGCGAGTTGTCCTGCCGGATTCAGGTATGCATTGGCTCCAGTGTTTTGTGGCGTTGGCGCAGGTAGTGCAGCTAGCGTCATGTTTGGATTTGCCGGTGGAGGTGGAGGTGGTGGCGGCTGAAATTGTTGTCCTCCTCCTGGCAGTGGCGGGTAGTTTTGGGTGGATGCAAATCTTTTCCTCGCGAGGGCATCCGAGATGTCATGAAACTTTCGGCCATCCTTAAGAAGGTGTGTTGCCTTAGTTTTGCACGTGCGTTTATCTGTAAATAGATGTAGCGAGCAGTATGCATCAAGGTCCTCCTCGGGGGATTTTTCTTCTGCTTTTGGTTTCCACTCGCGACTTCCACGGCGACTGGAGTCGCGACTTCGCTGGAATTCTGCCGCCACTAATTCCTCCCTATCCTCGTGGTCATAGTATTTCCTTCTCTTTCTTCGTTCGTGGCGGTCGTCTTCGTGTGCGGGTGATGATCCTCTTTCGTTGCGCACTGCGTCTTCTCCGTTAGCCCATTTTTCGGCTATGATCATTAGCTTCCCGATGGTTTTGGGCGCAGCTCTGCCTAGCTCTTCCCGAAAGGCAGCACCTTTAGCGAAAGCTTCAATCGCTACTTCTTCCGAGATGGTTCCTGCGGTGTTCCTGAGCGTGGTCCACCGCTGGATGTATTCTCGGGTAGATTCGCCGCTCTTTTGCTTGCAGGCTCGCAGTTCTTCGATTGTGGCCGGCCTCTTGTAGGTCGAATGGAAGTTTTTGCAGAAATCGCGGTGCAAGTCATCCCACGATGCGTAGCAAGATCTTGGTCTCCTTTCCAGCCAACTGCGGGCCGCTCCAACTAGATGCAAATTGAGGTATTGCATAGCCGTGTTCTTGTTCCGACGTTGGCATTTTACTGCCGTGAGGTAGTCGCTTAACCATTGAGAAGGTTCGAGTGAACCATCGTACTTTGTCACTTCTGTGCTGAGCTTGAATCTTTTGGGTAAGGGTGCTTCGCGAATGCTGCGGGCGAAGCAGAGTGCACCGCAGGTTTCATCATCCGAGGAGCCGGATGACAATCGGTCGCGATATCTTGATGCCCTCGCCCTGTCCACCTTGTTCTGTGCGATGTCAGATCGCGCGTCGCGTCCGGGCTGATCGCGATCAGCGTCCTTCCGTGGTTCCTTGCTTCGTTTTCGCGAGCGGCTGCTGTGGTGCCGTGAGCTTTTGTCTCTCGGGTTGTCGTCGCTGCTGCTTCGACTGTCGCCGCGGCGGCGGGCTTCTTTTCCTCGACCACGTCGTGGCGATTTGTCTTTTCTCGGGGATGAGCTTCTGTGCCTGCGGGGCGTTTCTTTATCCTTGTCCTTCTCCTGTCGCTCCTTCTCCAATTGTTCTTCAGTTTTCTTGCGATCGTGAGAAGCGAGCCTTGCGGCTGCCAATCCTAGTCCTTTGCGAATTTGCTTGTACTGTTCCACCCGAGGGTCGCTTTCCGTCGGTTGGTTCATCTGCATGTAAGTTGCGGCGGCTAGGATCGCAGCAGCTGGGGTTTGCGGGTAGACGTTGCCGTCGTCGTCGACCCTCATGAAGGAAGATGTGGTCGACCTGTCGGTCCCAGCCATGGATTCGTAGTCCCTTGATGATGCTGCATGTCCCTTGCTCGCGGGTCGGGTACCGGCCGAGGGTGCAAGGGACTGCTCGGCTCGTCGTAGGCTCGATTCGTCCGCCGCTCTTCTGCGACGGGCTAGATCTACTCGGGCATCTTTGATGGTCGAGGCCGCTCTCACTAGGTGATAGTGGTAGGCGGTCAGATCCTCCTGTGTCGCTCCTGCCGCGGGTGGCTGACTTCTTCGCATGGCTTCCTTGGCCCTGTTCCAGGCCTCCCGCGAGACGCCGATTATATTGCGCTCGGTCGCGCTGAATTTGGTTTCCGGGGGCTGTTCCGATCCTGCCATGCAGACTTGGGCCAATCGTGGCCCGTGCGTCCTAGGCGTAGATTGGAAAGCTTCCCGTACCCGAGATGGTTCCTCCGTCGAGAGGGCGTGATAGTCAACTGCGTTGAATCGGATGGACTCGCCACTTTTCTCCATAGGAAAGCGCGAGTTGACGGCTCCGGATTCAGAGTCAGATTCATCCGAGAAGTGGAGGATTCCGTCCCTGTTCGTCACGAACTTGAGGCTCCCGAACGTCAGGGTGATGCTCTTCTCCAGATCCTCGAATACCGGGCGTGATTCCGGCGAGTGAGGTGTGACCACGACAGATCCGATCCGTATAGGATCGTTCGGAGCCGTGGTCGATGGTTTCCAACGGGAGTTGGACGTCGATGAAGCCGAAGATGCCGGTGATCCAGCGCCCGCGTTTCCCACAGATGGCGCCAATTGTCGAATCCCTGACTCAACAAATCCCTTCGGTGAACCTATCGGGTTTTGATTAGGAGAACCCATGAGCGCTGGTGGAATCGTCGGCTAGACAGGGGGCGAGATTTACCCAGGTTCGGGGCCCTCGTAGAGGTAAAACCCTTACTCCTGCCTCTTGTCGATCTGTATTGAAGATTAGATCGGTTACAATGGTGTGCTCGAATCGAGAGTAGGTCTCGAGTTCAAGGCTTTTGGGTCGTGCGGTAATTGCTTGGTCCTCTCCTAGGGGCTCTCCTGGCCTTATATAGATGGCCAGGTCTCGAGTTCTACCCGGAGAGGACTCGAACTCTAGCTAGGTCGGTTACAAGTTTCCTACCTTAACCCGCAAGTTAGTGCGGGTGGGCTTCACGTGGGCCTTCTGGAGTATTCCAAGGGCGGCTCTTCTTGGGCCTTGGCCTTGGGCCTGAGAGGGGGTGTCCTTACCCGCAGGGTCCAGGATCCATATCTTCGTCAGCGAGCTTCATCTTAAGGGGGTTAGTCTGTAACATCCCAAATCCTACATTTGGAATGTTTTGCATTTAGACCATCTGCATAGCATGGCATATTTTCAAAATTTGCATTTGATTGTTGCATTTAAAAGCCCTAAATTAAATTCATGTTTTAAAGAAACAAAAGTCCCTCTTTAAGGGATTATAAGCCAAACTATTTTTATTATTTTTATCTTTTCCAAAAATCCCTTTCAAAATAAACTAGGTTGATAGGTTTTCAAATTTCAAATTTTTTGAAATTTGTTTGACTAAATTTGGCTTTGTATTTCAAAAGTTATAAACAAATTAGTTTTGTACAAAAAAACAAAAGAAAAAGAAAAAGGAAACGGGCCGGCCGAGCAAGCCCAGCGTACGCGCAGTTGGGCCAGCCCAACCAGCCTGCGCCGTTTCGCTGCGGAAGGAATCGATTAAAAAAACGCGACGCTGACGCGTGGGCCCCGCCTGTGATGACACGGATGACGTCACCTCGCCGGAATCCGCCCCGAACACGGAGGCAGTTGCGCCGCCGCGCTTTCCTCGGCCGATACGGCCTCGAACTGCCCCCTCTCGCACGCCACGTCCTCCTTAAATACCCCGCACCCCCCGCCCTCGACGTCCACCCCAGCCTCGAGCCGCGTGCGCCTCGAAACCCTAGCAACCGCCGCTGTTTTCTCCGCCGCCGCTCGGACGAGCTCGCCGCCGTCGAGTTCCGCCTCAGGAGCCCCCGCCGCCACCACCTAGAGGACCGCGAGGAGGAGAGGAAGTCACCGGTGGCCTCGCCATCGCCGGAGGACCGCCGGAGCCGCCGCCGCCGTCACCCCATCCACTCCGGTGAGATCCTGACGCGATTGGATCTGACCGCAGTCAACGCCCCGCGCTGACGTCATGCTGATGTCATGCATGCGTCAGCACGGTCAACCCTGTCAATTCGTTTATTTTTTGTTTAAAATTTCGAGAAATTGTTTAAATCTTCTAAAATCCATATATTTAGATCTATAGCTCAAAAATTCGCATGTAATATACCAAACGAAAGAGAAAAATAAGATCTATCCATCTACCAATCCAATCTATGTTTTAACCTATATTTATTTTCTGTTATCAAATATGCTTTTTAGGCTAATTAAGTCATATAAAATCAACCGTAGTTCGAAATTCATCAAAAATAATTGTATAGTCTTGTTTTGATTAGATCTATCCAGGAAAAATAATACCAACTTGTTTAGATGCTTAATTAGAATTAAAACTTGCATGTTCTTAATCTAGCACTATTAAATCACTATAATTACCTTAACTGTTTTGTTTGCAACAAAAACACTTTTCATGCATCATACATGTCATTAACAACCAGAGAATAATAGTAGATCTATTTTACATCAATAAACTTTCATGCATGCATGTGTTGCATATTGTTATGTCTTGTTGCTTATGTTATGTTTACTGCAACGTGTAGACTACAATGACTACAGCGAGTGCGCTTGCGAGGACTGTGTGAACAGCTGCTCGTGTTGTCAAGGCAAGTGACATACATGATCCTACTATTTTATTATATGCATTAGAGTTTTATGGTAGCTATGCATGAGTAGGAGTTGAGTGTTATCGCTATGCTAAAATATTAGAAAGATTGCTTCACTAACACCCAAGTGGAGCGATCATATGTTACCCCTAGATTGTAGCAATCCATATGCTAAGCAAACATCGTACTTGTAGATTGCTTAGTGATGCTATAGATATCGTGGTTGGGATTGTTATCATGTTAAAGTATTACTCATTATTTTAATTGCTTATGAAAACAACATGATAATTAATTAACCACTGGCGGATTGCTAGCATGTCATCAGAGTACAAAGTTTGGTGGGGACCGCCGCCCAGTAACTTGAGATTATGTTTAGTTTCTTTATGTAGTTGTTCTTGCGTGCAGCCGTGTTTCAAATTAGTATGGGCTAGACATAAATTGTAGGTTGTGGTGACTCGAACCCAACGTGTCCAGAGATGTACAATAGTGGTAGGATGGTCCGGCTCGTGGAGGGTTTAGGGATCTACTTCTTATAGTTTATGGCTTAATCTTCTTTCCTTCCATGGTACTAATGGTGTATCATGGTGTTTGGGGTCGATTAGGCAACACGGGTAAAGGGCACAAACCTCGCGAGGGTTAAAACTAAGATCTTAGCCGTGTTCCATTGGTTAGGGACAATTCAACAACTAGATGGGAAACATGACATATCTCGTTCATCTTGTTTTATTAATTACTAATAATTTGACTATGGGTTATTGGAGAAGTGCCTGATAAGTGTTTCAGTGTGCTAATCCAAAGGGTAGGAGCACTTTGCTATCTACCAAAGTGTCCAATTATATGGGAGCACTTTGCTATCAACCAAAGTGTCCAGTTATGTGCAAAATTTAATTTCTAATAAATGATAGGTCAAATGCCTTTATGCAAAATAGCATAAAAACTCCACCAGCCAAATATGCATGTAGACTAGCACTTTCCATTTATATACCACCATAGTGTCACTTGCCACCATTTGCTCAGAATGATCTGACCTCCTTTTGGGGGCTGCATATTCCAACGTGAAGGTTATTCGGATACGGATTAGCTTGCGTAGGTTTTCGACGCTTCACATCAACCTTTGTTCGCCTGTGTCTTGCAAACAAGAAGATAGAGGTCTACCGCTGCCTTGCTGTGTGATTAATAATTATTTGAGCTAGCACTTCGCTATGCAGTTTGTAATAAACTACTTTACTCTGGATATTCGATATTATTCAATACATTTGTTTCCTTTGATTACTATCTGTGTTGTGTGTGCTGGTGAACGGTCCAGGGGCCAGTACTACACGCAACAGTATAGCCTGTGATGGGCTGTACTACTACATGTTCGATGAGCCATTCGACTTTCAGTGCCCTCTTGCGGATCCACAACCGGGCGTGTCTCCTGAGTTTGATGATTTTCTTGGTGTTTATCAGGAAATTCGTGACGAGGGAGTTCACATCAACTTCAAGCTGGTCTTGTGGCACACTTGTGGGCAATCAGAGCTAACGAGTAGTTCGATTAGGAAGATTTGTTTGTAGGAATTTGAAGAATTTAAAATATTTAAATTATTGTAATAACTGTGCAACTCTTTGTGTGTTTGTTCGGTGGGTGGCTAGGGGCCCACACAACCCCTGGGCGTCGCGGCCAGGGGGTGCCGCCCTATGTTGTGCGACCTCTGCGGCCCCCTCAGGGTCACCTCCGGACTCCGTGTGCGCGATAGATTCTAAGACTTCCGGGCTTCCAATCGTCGAATTCCGAGAATATTTCCAAAACAACTTTTCTGAAAAGTAAAAACAACAGAAAACAGGAACTGGCTCCGTGGCATATTGTCAATAGGTTAGTCCCAGAAAATCGATAAAATGGTATAAAGTGTATAGCAAACATGTAGCGCATGAAGCATGAAAACAACATGGAACATAAGAAATTATACATACAATTATGACGTATCAAGATCCCCAAGCTTCGTTCCTACTCGTCCTCGAGTAGGTAAACGATAAAAACAAATAATTTCTGAGGTGACATGCTACGAACATAAGCTTGATCATCATAGTAATCTAAAGCATGTAAACTAGGATCAAATGAATAAAGGTTGTGGTTTATAGTTGATATCAAATAGAATAATGTATAAAACATTAATAATAACAAAGTAAAACTTTTCAATGAATCAATACTAAAAGACAATCAACCGTTCAATGGTTTATCAAAGATGATTTAAGCTTCAAGAACAACAATATAATCATCCAAGGCATCAAACTCTCACAAAAACTCATGTTAGGATGAAGTAAAGCAATAAAAATATGCACATAGGAAAATCATTAAGATATTCGTGCACTCAAAACAATGCACTAGGATGTTATGGCTAAAATAACATTATTGGGGGTTTGGATGGCCAATGGAAGAAAGTCTCGTACAACTCAAAGTGATCCTTAGACAAGAGGAAGTCTTATCATCGAAGTATGCAAGGAGTAGTGATTGCCACACAACGGTTGCACATAGAGCTATAAGTGTATGAAATCTCTCCAATGGAACTAGTGGGGGGTGCATCCAACTTGCTTGCTCACGAAGACCTAGAGAACTTTTGAGGAGGCTCGTCATTGGAATACAAGCCAAGTTCTATAACGTTAAGGTCCCCACATAGTTATGAAAGTCATAATATGAAAACTCCCTCCATACTGAAGTATTGGTGCTAACAAAGCACAAGTGTGGAATAAATGAAGTATTGGTTTATAACCTCACTGGTAGGGGCAACACTCTATTTTACAATGAATCATCACACTTTTAGTACTCATAACTCAAACTGAAAATATAAGATGTATATAAAACTAAATGCTCATGTTAGTGTAGCAGTATGCAAAAGAACAATGAAACATGACTTCAAGTAACTTAACCAAGATGGATGTTGTATGGCAATATATCTCAAAATGGCTATGGAAATGGCATGGTAGGTAGGTATGGTGGCTGTTTTAAGGAAGATAATTTTTGGCTTATGTTTAGAAGAACAAAGTTCTCCCACGGGGTTTGGATACACTGACAAAGTTTGCACCAACTCTCAATGTGAGAATGAGCAATGCACAGTACCGAAGAGGCTAGCAAATATGGATGGTGGATGTGCCAGAAAACCATAACATAGAACTCACAAGTTGAAAAGATTACAACTAAAATCATGATCTTACAAGGCATATTGAAAATCACTCCAAGAGGGTCCCTGGCAGTGACAAGTCACTGTTGGCTACCCCAACCGTAGCGCGTAAAAAAAATTCATCACGGTCGCTATCAACAAAGGAAATCATATACCAATATCCGATCAACTGATTATTTGAGTGTGACACAGTTTCAAACTTTCAGACCAACCATTTATTGTTTTTACTCTACAAAACCAGCAAGTTTACCATCATGCATATTAATATCTCAAAACAACAACAAATAACAAGGTGAAATAGTTTAGTGATCTACAAGAATATGAAAGTTTTTTCCGTTATACCATCTACCACATATAGCATTTTCTATTTCCATCAAACACCATTCAATATATATTTTAACACAATCTCCAAATGATATAGCAATTAAACAAGAGAGTACTAATACTACCTTACTATAAGTAGCTAGTATCTCTTAATAAGAGATGCATGAAAAACACGAGCTACAAAGATTGCAGCAGCTAGAAGAAAACTAAGAATACGAGTATAACAAGTATTCATATGAAAAAGCAGAGCGTGTATCTATCGCACACAAGAATGCTAGGTTCCAACAATATTTATTGCATCAAGGAAAAAAAAGAAAAAGCGGAGCGTGTATCATTTGTTTTTATCCCGCCCATATTATACTATGATGTTTCTCCGCATATTCATTTAGTGCTCTTCCTACAATTTCAACGAGCCCAAGATAATCTAAAACGGAGTCCGTATGCAAAAGTTATGCTTGTTTTCGTAACGATGGTTCTACAGTTTTTCAGGGGGTCGGAAGTTCCAACCCAACTTCCGTCTTTAGCTCCGCTTAACATTTTCGGTACTGGATTCGAGTGCTCTGGGGTGGAAGTTCCGCCCCTGCGCGAATATGGGCATAACGGCTTCATCTCCGGGGAACCTATTGAAGGGGGTTTCTTCCCCAATGGTTCCCCAACCATTAGATCAAGTCTGCACCTCCATTGTTGACCTTTTCCAAGCTAGCCTTATCTAAATCCATCCAATAATTCTTGCTCCCACTTGAGGAAAAGAGAGAGGAGATCTAGATCTACAAATTCACAAATCAATCCCTCCTTTTTGTTAGGGGAACCTACTGGATCTAGAGCATGTAAATGAATAAAGGTTGTGGTTTATAGTTGATATCAAATAGAATAATGTATAAAACGTTAAGAACAACAAAGTAAAACTTTTCAATGAATCAATACTAAAAGACAATCAACCGTTCAATGGTTTATTAAAGATGATTTAAGATTCAAGAACAACAATATAATCATCCAAGGCATCAATCTCTCACAAAAACTCCTGTTAGGATCAAGTCAAGCAATAAATATATGCACATAGGAAAATCATTAAGATATTTGTGCACACAAAACAAACAAGCGTTCTGTATTGGTCCCTAGCACTAGGATGTTATGGCTAAAATAACATTATTGGGGGTTTGGATGGCCAATGGAAGAACGTCTCGCACAACTGAAAGTGATCCTTGGACAAGAGGAAGTCTTATCATCGAAGTTATGCAAGGTGTAGTGATTGCCACACAACTGATGCACATAGAGCTATAAGTGTATGAAAGTTCTCCAATGGAACTAGTGGGGGTGCATCAACCTTGCTTGCTCACGAAGATCTAGAGAACTTTTGAGGAGGCTCGTCATTGGAATATACAAGCCAAGTTCTATAATGTTAAGGTCCCCACATAGTTATGCAAGTCATAATATGAAAACTCCCTCCATACTGAAGTATTGGTGCTAACAAAGCACAAGTGTGGAATAAATGAAGTATTCGTTTATAACCTCACTGGTAGGGGCAACGCTCTATTTTACAATGAATCATCAAGCTTTTAGTACTCATAACTCAAACTGAAAATATCTGATGTATATAAAACTAAATTCTCATGCCAGTGTAGCAGTATGCAAAAGAACAATGAAGCATGACATCAAGTTACATAATGAAGATATATGTTGTCTAGAAATATATCTTAGAATGGCTATGGAAAAGGCATGGTAGGTAGGTATGGTGGCTGTTTTAAGGAAGATAATTTTTGGCTTATGTTTAGAAGAACAAAGTTCTCCCACGGGGTTTGGATGCACTGACAAAGTTTGCACCAACTCTCAATGTGAGAATGAGCAATGCATAGTACCAAAGGGGCTAGCAAATATGGATGGTGGATGTGCCAGAAAACCGTAACATAGAACTCACAAGTTGAAAAGATTACAACTAAAATCATGATCTTACAAGGCATATTGAAAATCACTCCAAGAGGGTCTGTGGCAGTGACAAGTCACTGTTGGCTACCCCAACGGTAGCGCGTAACAAAAATTCATTATGATCGCTATCAACAAAGGAAATCATATATCCATCATCCTATCAACCGGTTATTTGAGTGTGACACAGTTTCAAACTTTAAGACCAACCATTACTTATTTTTACTCTACTAAACCAACAAGTTTAACATCAAGCATATTAATATCCGAAAACAATAACAAATAACAAGGTGAAACAGTTTAGTGATCTACAAAAATATGAAAGTTTTTTCCGTTATACCATCTACCACATGTAGCATTTTCTATTTCCATCAAACACCATTCAATATATATTTTAACACAATCTCCAAATGATATAGGAATTAAACAAGAGAGTACTAATACTACTCTACTAGAAGTAGCTAGTAACTCTTAATAAGATATGCATGAAAAACACGAGCTACAAAGATTGCAGCAGCTAGAAGAAAACTAAGAATACGAGCATAACGAGTATTCATATGAAAAAGCGGAGCGTGTATCTATCCCACACAAGAATGCTAGGTTCCAACAATAATTATTGCAACAAGGAAAAAACGAAAAAGCGGAGCGTGTATCATTTCTTTTTATCCCGCCCATATTATACTATGATGTTTCTCCGCATATTCTTGTAGTGCTCTTCCTGCAATTTCAACGAGCCCAAGATAATCTAAAACAGAGTCCGTATGCAAAAGTTATGCACGTTTTCGTAACGATGGTTCTACAATTTTCAGGGGGTCGGACCCAACTTCCGTCTTTAGCTCCGCTTAACATTTTCGGTACTGGATTCGATTGCTCTGGGGTGGAAGTTCCTCCCCTGCGCGAATCTGGGGCATAACGGCTTCATCTCCGGGTAACCTATTGAAGGGAGTTTCTTCCCCAATGGTTCCCCAACCATTAGATCAAGTCTGCACCTCCATTGTTGACCTTTTCCAAGCTAGCCTTCTCTCAATCCCTCCAATAATTCTTGCTCCCACTTGAGGAAAAGAGAGAGGAGATCTAGATCTACAAATCCACAAATCAATCCCTCCTCTTTGTGAGGGGAACCTATTGGATCTAGAGCATGTAAATGAATAAAGTTTGTGATTTATAGTTGATATCAAATAGAATAATGTATAAAACATTAAGAATAACAAAGTAAAACTTTTCAATGAATCAATACTAAAAGACAATCAACCGTTCAATGGTTTATTAAATATGATTTAAGATTCAACAACAACAATATAATCATCCAAGGAATCAAACTCTCACACAAAATCCTGTTAGGATCAAGTCAAGCAATAAATGTATGCACATAGGAAAATCATTAATATATTTGTGCACTCAAAACAAGCAAGCGTTCTATATTGCTCCCTAGTATTAGGATGTTATGGCTAAAAGAACATTATTGGGGGTTTGGATGGCCAATGGAAAAAAGTCTCGCACAATTGAAAGTGATCCTTAGACAAGAGGAAGTCTTATCATCGAAGTTATGCAAGGACTAGTGATTTCCACACAACGGATGCACATAGAGCTATAAGTGTATGAAATATCTCCAATGGAACTAGTGGGGTTGCATCCAACTTGCTTGCTCACGAAGACCTAGAGAACTTTTGAGGAGGCTCTTCATTGGAATATACAAGCCAAGTTCTGAAACGTTAAGGTCCCCACATAGTTATGCAAGTCATAATATGAAAACTACCTCCATACTGAAGTATTGGTGCTAACAAAGCACAAGTGTGGAACAAATGAAGTATTGGTTTATAACCTCACTGGTAGAGGCAACACTCTATTTTCCAATGAACCATCACACTTTTAGTACCCATAACTCAGACTGAAAATATCTGATGTATATAAAACTAAATGCTCATGCCAGTGTAGCAGTATGCAAAAGAACAATGAAGCATGACATCAAGTAACATAATGAAGATGGATGTTGTATGGCAATATATCTCAGAATGGCTATGGAAATGGCATGGTGGGTAGGTATGGTGGTTGTTTTAAGGAAGATAATTTTTGGCTTATGTTTAGAAGAACAAAGTTCTCCCACGGGGTTTGGATGCACTGACGAAGTTTGCACCAACTCTCAAGTGAGAATGAGCAATGCACAGTACCGAAGAGGCTAGCAAATATGGATGGTGGATGTGCCAGAAAACCGTAACATAGAACTCACAAGTTGAAAAGATTACAACTAAAATCATGATCTTACAAGGAATATTGAAAATCACTCCAAGAGGGTTCGTGGCAATGACAAGTCACTGTTGGCTACCCCAACCGTAGCGCGTAACAAAAATTCATCACGATCGCTATCAACAAAGGAAATCATACACCATCATCCTATCAACTGGTTATTTGAGTGTGACACAGTTTCAAACTTTAAGAACAACCATTAATTTTTTTTACGCTACTAAACCAGCAAGTTTACCATCAAGCATATTAATATCTGAAAACAATAACAAATAACAAGGTGAAAGAGTTTAGTGATCTACAGAAATATGAAAGTTTTTTCTGTTATACCATCTACCACATGTAGCATTTTCTATTTACATCAAACACCATTCAATATATATTTTAACACAATCTCCAAATGATATAGCAATTATACAAGAGAGTACTAATACTACTCTACTAGAAGTAGCTAGTAATTCTTAATAAGAGATGCATGAAAAACACGAGCTACAAAGATTGCAGCAGCTAGAAGAAAACTAAGAATACGAGCATACCGAGTATTTATATGAAAAAGCGGAGCGTGTATCTATCCCACACAAGAATGCTAGGTTCCAACAATATTTATTGCAACAAGGAAAAAAGAAAAAGCGGAGCGTGTATCATTTGTTTTTATCCCTCCCATATTATACTATGATGTTTCTCCGCATATTCTTGTAGTGCTATTCCTGCAATTTCAACGAGCCCAATATAATCTAAAACGGAGTCTGTATGCAAAAGTTATGCACGTTTTTGTAACGATGGTTCTACAGTTTTTCAGGGGGTCGGAAGTTTCAACCCAACTTCCGTCTTTAGCTCCGCTTAACATTTTCGGTACTGGACTGGATTGCTCTGGGGTGGAAGTTCCGCCCCTGCGCGAATCTGGGGCATACCGGCTTCATCTCCGGGGAACCTATTGAAGGGGGTTTCTTCCCCAATGGTTCCCCAACCATTAGATCAAGTCTGCACCTCCATTATAGGGTTCCAAAGTTCTGTGTTTGCAGTACTTGTTTGATTGTGGGAAGTCTAGCGTGTCAATATATTGCTGAAGGCTTGCATGCGATTTGAACCAAGAAAGTAAAGAGTGATGAGAAATCAATAGTCCTAAGAATTATCTCTTGACAATGGTAGAGACAAATGTGTTAAAACTAACTATTCCATCGGTATGAACGAACCAACTGCAACATCTAATTTTCTTGTCCAATATGTAAAGAGACCTCAACACTTATATATTACACTTGTTGAACAACCTTCAATAATAAACATCCTTGCATATAACTGTCGCAAGGATAATGAGTCGTACAAATAAAATTTTGTTTATTCCCTCGTGGGTTTTAGGGGTGTTAAACATCATGCATAGTGATAGTTTCACTTAGGCCTCTTGGGCCTCTTGTATACATATTCTACAGGATATGGTGTAGTATACCACCCAGAATAAGTTATATCTCTTATACGCGCCTTCGGGGGAGGGGGGCTACCTGGCTATGTTAATGTGCACCCAAACCCCTAACGAGTGTATCTTTTGCCAAGTTAACATGGTAGAGAGATCTACATCTTTGTTTAGGTCTAGCTCGAGATCCAGTTTACAACCCAAAAACTAATCTCGATTTACATCAAAACCTTCTCTCCTCGGATACGTCTCAAACGTATCTATAATTTATTTTTCATCACTACATGTTTCTACTCTGGTTTTACAACATTTTATTATACTAAGATATGAACCCAGTGCCAAGCGCCAGTTTCTGTCTTTATTATCTTGCATTACAAAAAAAAATCTAGGAAAATTTCACACAAAATACCGAAATTCTATCTTTTTGACATGGACACGAGGGACAAAGGGGAGCTGCAATAAGGCCCCATAGCCCCCACGCGACCTGAGGCCGTAGGTCCCACCAACGGGGCCCCCTCTTTGCGCCCCTTGTGTTGCCTCTTCGCCTATATATTTTTCCTGGCCTAAAATTTACGTGAAGAAGTTTATTTTACCATGTTTTGATACAGAGCCGCCGCCGTCGCAAAAACCGATCTAGAGCCCTCTTCCGGTAATGTGAGGCCATAGGGGGGAATCATCGTTGGAGGCATCTACGCCACAACTGCCGCCTCCATGATGATGTGTGAGTAATGCATCCTTGAACTACGGTTCCATAACAATAGCTATATTGTTATCTCTCCTCCATGTTTTCAATACAAAGTCTCTTGGGGTGCCTTAAATGATCAAGATATGCAGTTGCTACATGTTGTTGTGTTTGTTGGGATATGATAAATTGTGATATTATGATCAGATAGTGCTTCTTATTTATATGATCCTATTTCTATCATGAGTTGATTTATTTATGTTCCTACATGCTCTCCGATTTATGTGTAAGATGGATCATAGATGGTGTGGTGTGAATGGGGAGAAGGGGAGAAGAGATGGTACCTGAGAAGGAAAGGGGAAAAAGAGAGGAAAGTGCCCCCCCCCCACCCCCCCGATATCTCTCTCCGCGCGGTTGGGTCGGGCATCAGGCCCGGGCCCACAGTGGTGCTGAATGTGCGGGCCGCACAGGCCCCAAATTTGATTTTATGCTTCTCTAATTATACAAAGGGGATGTATCTGCTAATCTATAGAAGAAGAGCAATGGGCGTATTGGTCAGCTTAGTTTGTTTCTTCAATTATTAGGTTGGTGGATCGAATCCTCCTAGCCTTATTTATATATTAAATGTACGTGTTTCTATTATTTTTAAATGTACCTGCAGGACACGGTGATACCTTCCATTGGTAATTCATCTTCTAAAAAAAGGTTATGTTTTCCTTCTAGGCGCCTATTATTAAGAATTTAAATTAAAATTATGACAAGGCTAAGCGAGTATTAAGCATTTAAATTAAATTTTATCATATTTTTCAGACAGTATAATTCTCAAAGGGAAAAAAAATTAACAGTTAAAGATTGGTTTAGAAAAATCTAAGGCCCTCACTTGGGACCTGGACACAAACGAAGTCTAGAATAGAACAAGGCCTAGCTTTTGATCCACTAGGCTAACTTAGAAATCAAGAAAGAAAGCCGGCGAGAAATGTCGAGCGCCAAGACGCTAGGTGTCAGTTCGTCATATTTTACTTTCTCACTTATGATTGCTGATTGCCAATAATCCGATGCCGGTCGACACATTGAGAATCACCGTTTGCCAGATTTTAGAAACAATTGTTTCCCTAATTTTAACAAAGGGGGAATAGGGACTCATTTTACATTTGGCACAGGGTCCAAGATTTTGCTTGCCCAGCCCTGTCGGGCATGCGTTTGAATTTTTGAGTGATTTTGCGCTTCAAAAAAAAAAAATTAGTGGTTTTGGGGGGATTGTTTGGGGGTGAACGTTGGTCACGCCTGTCTTGGCCGATTTTAACGTTTATACTTGATTACCTTGCTTGCCTCATCTTTTCTGTTTAATAATTTGGAAATATATATTGTACGTAGGGTGGTGATTAATTAGGGTCTCCATCCTACCTTGAGCTGGAATGGAATGAATGAATACCTTGCGAGGAGCTGCGGTGCATGAATCCAGTGCAGCTAACTGGGTTCAGTTAACGGCATACATGTAACAAGCAGCGCTGACCCAAGCAAGCACTTGAATGTGGGAACTTTTGTAGGGTATATCATGAACCTGCGAGAAGATCACATCGCATGAATCTGTCAAGGAAGGGCTAAGAAAACGAGAAGAGCATAGGGTACCTTTGCAGTGAACAGCAGAGGGGTCCTTGATCTGACAGTTCCACTTGTCCTCGCAGTCAAAAAGGTGGTCTTTCCTTTTGATCAATTTATCACAAACAAAGCTTTCGTTCGAGATTCGGCACACTCACTTCTTAGTCAGCTTTTTTATTCATGTATCTTGGCACTCTAGTGGATCATCCAATACCCAGGAATGATGAAAGGGCGTGATAAGGGTCCCAGGTGCTCGGGTCAGCACCGCTTGTTATGTCAGGCATTACTAGGTAGAGATTTCGTGCGAATTCGCCCGATCAAATTACACCCTTCTCAATACTAGGTAGTACCAATTAACCAAGCGGATCACAAGCGCAACGACTCGAATTGTGGCTAGTCTCTGGGTACCAATATGTGACAGCCCGATCGACCAGCGCATAAGGTGTTTCTTGAAGGTAAGAACATGAGAAAGAGAGAAGAGGCCAGGAACCAAAAGAAGGTGGAATGGGATCACATGTTTAGCATCTAATCTATATCTATACTTCTTATAAAGCAAAACCCCACTAACTTGCATTTATGATTTTTCTATCTCAACATGCAAGCTATCCACATCACACACCATTTTAGCCAATCAATTAGCCATGTCATCTCCACTAATAATTGTGACATTACATATTTCCATGCCACATAACCATGCCATTTTTTTTAAACCATATAATTATCCATGTAACTAATATTTATTTCTCAAAATATACTATAATTTCACGTGAATTAAATTTAGTATATCGATTATGTGATCAACTGAATCTTGATAATGATATATTTTATACACATTATACCCATTTCGTTTATAGAATATTTTTTGTAAAGAGATACCCGCTGCAACGCGCGGGGTATTCTTCTAGTTCCATCTATAGTTCAGTACACACGAAGAGTATTTATCGTCTCTCTTCATGTCTGGTGGGCCATAAAGGCAACACCTTGCTCTTTCCAGCACACACCTCCCACATACCGTCCTCTCAAGTCTAGAGTATTTGTGGTGCAGATACAGGTGTTACATGTCAGAGCCGGCGACAAACAGGACCTCGCGCTTCTCCATGGAGATGGAGCTCACAACAGTGGGGAAGAAGAGAGGGTTCCTTCCATTTTTTCTTGGGATTTTTCCGACATTTTTTTCTGGGGAGCCAAGATCACCAGCAGCTGTCTGGCTTCAGACTCCTGCAATCTCAGCCTAGTAAAGCCGCATGAAATATGCAGAAAGATAGTGTGCTGCAAAATGTGGCCTATATATCCTCTAAAAATATATAGCCTGCATGCTGCTAGAAGAAAAGAAGAAACATCACCCTAGAAACAAGAGCCTGCACTCCACTAAAAAAAAACATAGACTGCATCTTATTGCCTAACCCAGGACAAAATAAATAGCCACTCTTACACCGAAAGCAAACTACTGAATAGTGAAAATAATTCCAAGGATCAGGCTAACACCAGCAAGTCTAATTTTATTCACTAGTACTGTTCTCCTGCTACATTCTATCCACTAACATTTCAGCACAAAGTATACTCGATACAAACTACAATACATCATACTAGTTACAGAACTGAACATTTATGTATAGTGCTGCGATGACAGACAGACAACATCCTCCCAGAAGTTTGCAAGACCTGCTTGCCTATGAAAATAGAGGTGATTTTTTGTCACCCATTGCATAAGATATGATATTCTTCTTCAATGGTGATATGAACTGGGCGCCATGGAATGCGGCGGCTCTTAGGACATTGAGAGGTCCGAAATCGACAGAGTACATCTTCTGGAAGCCATCAAGAACTGCTGCCATCGCAACATTCGCAGCCTTCCGGTCCTTCTCGTACCGACTTAGCAGAGATAGCTGGCAAGTGGGAAAAGGTTTTATTAGTTTGCAGTGGATGATAAACATGGTATTGTTCATACTAGACTACCTACCATATGCAAGATACACCCAAATAAAGATGATTAAGCTGCTGAATGACTAGCTCTGCATCTCCAGCTGCTGAATGATCAACTATAGTTTTCTAAAACGGCTTACATTTTGGAACGGAGGTAGTATTATCTAGGAAGTAAATCAAGTAATTTAGTGCAGGCAAAAGATATAGTAGCAATAGTTGATCAAAGAAGGTAGGATATTAGTGGTATCGCAAAAAAAACTAACCAAAACAAGGCATTATTAGGTACTTAATTGATTCAAGGAAAAAAGGGTACTGTGAGTTTGCTGTGGATGACAAACAAGGTGTTGTTAGGTTCTGTGAGATGGTAAACAAGATGTTATTTATACTAAACTAACTACAATATGCAAGATGATATAAACTGCACCAAGATAAAGATGAAATGCTGCAGAATGACCAGTTCTGCATCTTTGCCTGCACTGATTACTTGATTTACTTACTAAAAAGCAGTAGCAATAGTAGATCAAAGAAGCTCGGGAACAGTGGTATCTGAGAAAATCTAACAACAACACATCATTGCTGGGTACTTAGTTGATTCAAAAAATAAGTTGGTACTTACATCTCCAATGTCAGCACCAACAGAAACTCCTTCAGAAATAACGTTTGCTAAGGCAGCTGCATCTCCAAAACCCAAATTGACACCTTGGCCGGCCAAGGGGTGGACTGTATGAGCAGCATCACCAACTAGCGCTAGCCCTTTTGAAACATAATCATGCGAATGCATCAGTGACAACGGAAATGCCATTCTATCAGAGATCAATCCAATCGCTTTCGGTGGCACCTCAAAGCATTCTTTTGTAGACGCTGCAGTATCTCCAATGCCAGAAAATAATCTTTCCATGTAACGGTCAAGGCTACCAGAGTTGGGATGCGGACCATAACCAAAATCCAATGCATGGTTGACCGACTTCACAAAATCTTCAGGGCTGGTTGACTTGTGGCGTGATGCCTCCTCTGGGCTCATTGTCCACACTATATTGCTGAAGTTGCCACCTATTGGAAGTAGGGCGATTGGACCAGAAGGGAGAAACCTCTGCCATGCACAGTCATTCTCTGCAATATGCTCCACTGTACATATAATCGCACTCTGAGGATAATTCCACCCAGATGTTCTTATGCCTGCAGTCTGCCTCACATTGGACTTGGAACCATCAGCTCCTACCTGTCACCATAAATTTACATAGGCGATTGAAGGCAATATAGAGATACAAAAGCTTAAATGAATGGAGAAGCAGATATAGAAACCTACCACCAACTTCGAATATAAAGTCTGTCCATCGCTAAGATCAAGTTTAACCAGATTACTACGACGTAATTCCTCTGAAGTATGACCGGTAGAATCTGCCTCAGTTGATGGTGACTTCAATCCTGCTGCTCCTTGTCCGTTTTTTGACGGGAAAGCAAGAGATATCAATCGAGTAGGATAGATCATCTTCTCAATGTCTTCCTTTTGCTCCTGATAAGGAAAATATCTTAGGTATCAAAATAACGTGGCTACTTCGATGGAAAAGAAATCAGCTTCCAAAATAAATACATCAGCTGGCTGCAAAACACCAAACTGTGTATTTCCACGAACATTCTGTCAGACTTTTAGGATATGTAAGATCGTCTGATTCCTTATGAATAAGGGTATTAACATCACACAAAAAAGTACAGTCTGCTTCATGGCCAACAGTTCTAACAAAACGTATTGATAATAACTAGGTATTGAGTACAGATAATAAACCTAATGCACGGGAATTAGGTGGCATAAAAGCAAGTACATTGGTTTGTTATGCAAAAACCTTACTTTGCTCTCTTGAATACGTGGACTGTAAGGTTGTACATTATTCAGCAAGTTTGTAAATGCAAACATAAGAACTAACATCTATACCCAAATCTAAATCATCAATAGTTTAAAGAAAGGGACAAACCTGTAAACGTAACAAAAGTGAGTTGCAAAGCACCTTGTTCTCCACCACACATCTAAATAATGCAAGAATAAAACAAAATGTTATCAATGAACACACACAAAAAAATGGATCAGGCAATTATAGCATGTTGACTTAAAACATACCCAAGATTTTCTTTGCACACATCTCTTGCATTATACCTTGTGTACCCTAGTCCAGTGTAATCCCACACCTGCAAGTAATGATGCATCCAAATTGCTGCTCTTATTGCATGCAAATGCAACAAATAAGAAAGAAGGAACTGTTCGCTGATTTTTTGGAAGTGCAACAAATAAGAGAGGACATGACCAAATGTAAAGGAGCCAAGTGATAATGCCTGCATATGTGTTTGGGCAGTTTCTGTACAAGGATCACACAACGATAGCCAAATGTGCATAAATTAAACCATACAATAAGTGCCATCCAATAGCTAAGCTTCAAGTGATCTATTATATGCAAAAGATGAGGCTAGACTAGATAAAACACATGTAGAATAAGGTATTAATTAACACGGTGTCACTATCTTTTATGTTCCATACTTCCATTTGGGGATTCAGTGGGAATGGTTCACTAAGATAAATGCATGAATGGAGAAACCTACTACAAGAAGCATCAATGACTTGTTCAGAGTCTGATCAAGCACAAGCAGTTATACAGAAAAAGGCAATCACCATACAAATGAAACAATTGCATTTCATCACCTGCATTTTACCAAAGAATGCGTGTCTTTGCTTTTGAATATGCTCCCATGCACCAATATCTGCCAAATGACACAGTACAATTATGAAAAATATGTCCTGTTATGCAATATTATCGCTAGTAGCTAAACAAGAAGTAGCTGCAAACACATGATAATAAATGTTTAAGATGTTAAACTTACATGTTGTCATGTTTCCTATTTTCACTCCCAAAACACATATAGTGCAGAAAATTTAATCAAACTTGTGAAAAGACTAATTTTGTCGCAACAGAAAAGGATTGCTGGGCATACAGCCATACATAGATCAGCAGGGTTGGCCATATCGACGTGGTTCTGCTTATTTGACATAAGTTTCAGGTTACCACTCACTGAACTTGACAGGAAATGCAGCTCAGCTGAATACTCCGTTAGGATGAGTGCTAAGGTGCATATCAATTGGCTAACATTGCAAAGCAAAAGGTTAAGAGTGAGGTGGTTTAAGGTTGTAGGAACAATCAAGTGTAAAAGCACCCGCAAAAAATAATCTAGAGCAAGCATTAATGGTTCTTCATATCTACTTAGAAATAACTGTCAAACCCTTCAAAAGGGGTCGAACTTTCTGTATTATCACTAATGACATGCTAAGCACCTTTAATTCCATATATTGATGCATGGTAGACACGTCCAGAATTCTGACTTGACACAAAACAAGTAATGTCGTATCCATTTTTTGCAGGCTATCACTCTAAACTTGACAAGAAATGCAGGTCAGCTGAATACCGCGCTATGATTTGTGCTAGGCGCATATCAATTAGCTAACATTTCATCACCTGCATTTTACCAAAGATAAACTTAGAAACAAGTGCAACCCCAACAAAAGGGGTCGACTTTTCTGTATTATCACCAACGACATACTAAGCACCTTTAACTCCAAATATTGATACATGGCAGACACATCCAGAATTCTGACATGAAACAAGTAATGTTGTACCCATTTCAAATCTTACCTCTGAAGAAGGAAATGGTTGCAGGGGTAACAGTGCTGACCCTTGAATCAGGTATACCATCTTTCTTCAGATAACCTCTTGACTTCAATGCAGGATTGCTATCAATGATGGCAACTCGCAGATGTTTGGTCAATGGCATATTAGCTGCATGTAAGATAAACAACCGCATGAGGAACTCGAGATTGTATACATACAAGTTGGTACTTCTAATCTGAAAAAATCCTAGGATTGTCAAATTCATACACAAGGTGTTTTTGTCCAGACATCGAACTCCAATGAACTACCAACAGAATTAGCAAAACCTCACGTTGAACTAGTAAAATGACAGGGATATTCTCCCCGAGAATTATGGTGTCAAGTTTTCCTTTATGCCTAATGTTGTGTCCTGTGATTATAAGGATGGATTGTCAATTTTTCATCCTATAAGTAAGTACACGAAGCTGAGCTCATGAACAAACTAAACGCAAGACAGAGAAACAGAAGTACACAAAGCCAGCAATACCTACACAGTGCACACGCAACGGCCAAGCCCACCATGCCTCCACCGACGATAGCAACGTCGAGCTCATCATCCCCAGATTTTACGCCCCCAACCCTCTCCGCGCGATCCTGCATATTCACGGATACAGTAACCAACAATTACTGAACCAAGCCTCGATCAGATCTCACAATTCGAAGCACCCTGGACGAAGCATTCCTCTACGCCCTAAGGGCTAGAGAAGAAGCGATTCGCAGAGAGAGAGAGAGAGAGAGGGTACCTGTGGCTCGGCAGCACCCGCCGGCGCGCCGGAGAAGGCCCTCGTGGCCGGCCGGATCCGATTTGCCGCCGCGAAACATCTGGGTGGGGGAGGAACGAGTGAGGCAGGCCGGGGCAGACAAACGGATAAAGCCGAGAAGCGAGAGGAGGGGATGAAGTGGACTGCACCTTGTTCTGCGCAGCAGGGAGTGGGCCGCGGCGGAGGTGCGCGCCGGCGTCAGCGTCATCGGCGCACGACGAGGGAGAAGCCCCGGGTCCTGCGAACGATGCGGTGGTATGGCTTGTCGGGGCGTGTCGTCACGGGTTGATGAGGAGCCACGCAGCAGCAAGTCCGACGGGCAGCAATCGGCCACAATCGAAGGAGCAGTAAGCAGGCAATCCAGCAGATGGCCACGGGAAGGAGACCCCTGCCGGTCGGGCGACCTCTTCTTCAGCCGGAGGAGGGCGTTGGGTCGCCGCCGGGCGGTTGGACCTGTTCGTAGGGCGGGTCAGCGGTCGGGGAAGGTCACGCCGGCCGGAGCAGGTCGCAGCGGTCGAGGAACGTCGCGCCGGCCGGGGCAGGTCGCGGCGGCGAGAGGGCGACGGGGCGCGGAGACACGGGGGCGACGGAGACGGCCGGCGGGAGGCGGAGGAATCGTCGAGGGCTCTGCCGATTTGGGGACGGGTATGGGGGCTAGTACGGCGGCAGAAGGGATACGGACGGCGGCGGCGACCGGTGCCGGAGTGGACGGGGCAAGTTGGGCGGCGGCGCTAGGGTTGGAGCTGCAGGAGCTCCATCTCCTGTCGAGCTCGATTGGGGAAAATGAGGTACGGGATGGCACATTTGTTGTAGTACTAAGTACGAGTAGTAAATATGCACGTGCACGTCTATACTTCTTATAAGACAAAATCCCACTAAGATGCATTTATGATTTTTCTATCTCAACATGCAAGCTATCCACATCACCCACCATTTTAGCCAATCAATTATCCACGTCATCTTCGCTAATAATTGTGATATTACATATTTCATGCCACATAACTATGTCATCTTTTTTCAACCATATAATTATCCATGTCACCAATATTTATTTCTCAAAATATACAACAATTTCACGCAAATTAAATTTAGTATATCGATTATTTGATAAATTGAATCTTGATAATGGAATATTCTATACACCTTATACCTTTCGTTTATAGAATATTTTTTAAAGAGATACCCGCTGCAACGCGCGGGGTATTCTTCTAGTTTAATATTATGTAGCAGTATTTTATTTTTCGTCCTTGTTCGTCTTGCTATTTCTATTATTTTTTTGGTCTGAACGATTATAAACGATTAATGCAAACATAAAAAAATATACTTTGAACATATAAAATTTTAATTTACACATCGAATTGTATCCAAACTCACCAAGACCGTCGAGGTTAACTTCAATTCAATACAAATCAACCAAGTACTAATAAAAATGAAATGATCTTGAGAAAATCTTTCACACAACATATAAGTGATGTTTAACACGACACCCTAAAAGCAGTCAACTGACCCAATGACAACTGAATTTAAATTTATTTGTGGACCACTCAACTTATTATTTATTCTGGACCTACATTCTAATCAAGTTGAGCCATCTTGTTAACTTGCTCTCTCGAGGGGCACTCATATGCCATGTCCTTATAGGGGGTGTGCTATGCATCAGGTAGTTGAAATCATGTTTCCTTGAGAAATATTCCGAAGAAATGAAGTCACCTTCGGTCATAAATTTCTTAGGGGCATTGAACAATGTACTCTCTTAGATCGATAATCTTAGAAACATTTTTGGCCACTCGAAGGAGGAAAAGAGAAATCCAAAAATATTCCTTGTCCGCTATAGTCAACTCCATCTATAATTACCTACATCGTAACTTAATTAAGCTTGTGCGTCCCAACAATATTTTTTTTACTTTAACTGCATCGTAACCTGCTATTTGCCAGGCTCATATATGTCCTGAAACCTGGACTACCAAGCATGCGGTTCTTTTGACGGGCTCAATACGGATTCAGTTATTTCTCAGTCAGAAAACAATTGCTTACATCAATAAGGAAAAATAAATAGTTACTATTATAGTTATATGGTAGACGTGCATGTGCACAGAATTACATTTAACCTAGATTGAGTCCACAGAATTTTGTAAAGTGTGACCTGCCAGTCCTGCTTCATTGCAAAGCCTGAAAATTAGTTAGTCTAGTTCTTTATTTCTGACAGGGGAAGCTATGTCAGGATATAATAAGAATAAGTTTGCGACATCTAAATAATGACAAATTAGAAATCATCTAATACATTTATAGAATTTGACAACGATAAATGATAAGAGTAAAACAATTTATCAACCAGATGACTCAATTGATCAAGCACCTAAGTCAAAATCGCATGAAACTGAGGAAATGGAAACACTCGTATCTTCAAAAAGTCCTATAAGCAACTTTACAAGGCCTCATGCCCATACGATCCTGAGCAACCAAATTCTAAATAATACATTATAGGTGGCAAACTTTATACACTTCTACACCTGAAGAAATAATTCCTCTAAGCAACTTCTACATCTGCTTACTCAAACATCAGAATACTGGATGAAACCAATGTGATTCATAATTACAGTGGTACGTTTCATATACTTTGCTTTAATCCTTTTGTCATATGCGATAATTACCTTCTTAGTTTCAATGGATGGAACCAATGTTTGGGTCCTCTTCAACTTTAATATGGGGTGCTTATTTCTTCTAATTTAAACCATGTATGTGTGATATAGTGACAGGCTGAACCACGTTACTTTTGAAACTTTAAACTGGATTTCGCACATATGATTCCAGCAGAGGATTGGGAAGATGCTGCACATGCGAGGATACGACAAGGAGAGGAGCACGATTAGGAGGAAATTCCTCCCCGCTTGTGCATACCTTGATGGTTTCCGGTGATGGGCAAGGCGCGGGAGTCCAGCTATGACGACAGCTGCGGCGCCAAGGGATGGGGGTTTTGCGGGCGTTGTCCAGGGCGGCCACCGCAGGATGGCGGCAGCGGCAAGGACGGGGGCGTCCAGCTATGGAGGGGTTCGTGCGAGCGTCGTCCAGGGCGGCCACCGCAGGTCGGAGACAGCGGTGGCGGCGGATTAAACAGCCTCGGGCAGGGCGGCCACTTCAGCACGCCGGCGGCAAGCC
Source organism: Alopecurus myosuroides (assembly GCA_028641055.1). Lineage (NCBI taxonomy): Eukaryota > Viridiplantae > Streptophyta > Magnoliopsida > Poales > Poaceae > Alopecurus > Alopecurus myosuroides. The sequence continues at coordinate 41,064,270 of CM054057.1, read as the reverse complement.
AAATCGAGTCGTGCAGGGCGTGGGTGTCGGCTTCCGGTGCCGGCGGCGTGCGACGACGAAGGTGGTGGGCGGGAGCGTGGGTGGTCGTGGCACGGCGGCGTGCAAGGGCTGCGGTTGGGAAAGCTGTCGTCCGATTAGCCAGAAGAAGCGGTGTAGTCCTCGTACGATAGGCTTTTCTTTTTTTTTTTGTTAACCGCTCGTCTGACTGCTGTTTTACCGCAAAACTCGGCTGTAACGTGAACCGTGTGATTAGTTGATTGAATGGTCAGGGTTATTTGGATCTGCCGGTCTCGTGCTTTTTATATTAGTGGAGATTTCTAGCAAGTGCTAGGGGCAGTGCGGGCGTGGGTTTGGTGGAACGCAGTGAAAGCCACTCGTGAGTATAGGTGGGCAACTGGGCCGTGCTTTTTTAGCCGGCCCGAGGCACGGGAAAACGGGCCGGCACGAGCATGGCACGGCCCACGTTAATCGAGCCTCGGCACGGCACGGACCCGCTAGTGTCCGGGACGTACTTCGATTTGGGGCCGTGGGCTGGCACGGCACGGCTCAATCGTGCCCGCCCGTGGCCCGGCACGAGCACGAAAGGCCCGCCAGACCTGCGCGGCACTATTGGGCCCGTCACAGGCACGCTAGCACGTCGGGTGGGAAGCGGGCACGGCGGGTGGGGAGCGGGCATCCGGCACGGATGCGTAGTCGTGCGGGAGCGGGCACGGAAGGGCGGAAACGTGTCGTGTACGTGTCTTAGGCACGACACGTTTGAGGCACGTCGGCCCAATTGCGGCCCGGCTGTACATTTTTAGGCATAAAAAATACAAATTTGAATTTTGAACCCCTAAACCCTACCATTTTTTGCTATAAATAGGCCCCCTACCTCAGCATTTTGCACACTCATCCCACACATCACCGGCTCACCACCCACACTTCTCATCCCGTGGATTCCCCCCCCCCCCCCCCCTAACTCATATCCCGATGGGTTTGTCCCCGAACCGATGATCCATGTTAACGTAGAAGAATGTGGACTTCGTCCCGAAGATCTTGCCTACTTAGCAGAAGACCCTCTGTTCCATACCCAACCTAGCCAAGATACCCAACCTAGCCAAGAACATAAATCATCTAGCAGCGGCGGTGCCGGAACTTCTAGCAGTGCCTGTGCCGGTGCTTCTAACAGCATCGCCGCCCCTAGCTACCAGCACCGGCTCAAAGAGGCGGCGAACCTCATGGGTGTGTATGGAGGGCCATTTCGAGTACCGCGTTGTACTACACGAAGATGGAAGGAAACATCATCAAGCGGTGTGCAAATAGCCGTACTGCAACAGGATCCTCGGCAGCACCTCCTCGTCTGGAACCGGGCACTTGGAGCGGCACGCAAGAGTGCACATGCAGAAGAGAGATCAAGCGGCAGCGAGAATACATGGGCAACTTGGTTTTGCCCCCGACGGCCATGTAGGTAACTTCAACTATGATCCTGAATTAGCTCGTGTAGGACTATGCCATATGATTGTTGCATATGACTTAGCGCTTGGTTTTGGGGAGTATCCCGCTGTGGTAGATTGGATTAAAAATATATTAATCCACGGTATCAACCAGTTTCTAAGCAAACTACATCTAGGGATATGAAAAAACTAGCTAAAGAAATGTCTAAAGAACTAAAAGATGAATTTGCGAAATGCACATTTTCAGTTTCATTAACATCTGACATCTGGAGTGGTAGAGCTAAGCAAAATTATCTTAGTGTTGTAGCCCATTATGTGACTAATGATACCTAGGAACTAAAAAAAATTGTCATTGGATTTGAATTAATTGACTCTAGACATACTGGTAGAGCCATTGCTGAAAAAATAATGAATGTTGTGCAAGAATATGGTCTCGAGAACAAGGTGTTCGCAACAACTCTATATAATGCTTCAAATAATGCCGCCGCAATGAATGATCTCGGTCCCGTACTTAACCGTTATGCATCTGGTCAGCTTTTCCATCAACATTGTGCATGCCATATTATTAATCTTATTGCTAAAAGTGCTTTAAAACATTTAAACCACCCATTGATAAAATAATAGATGGCACTCTTTTTTTAAATGGTTCTAATCCGAGACTAGCTGACTATAAGAGATGGTGTGCTGCAGCTACTGCGGCATCTCATATATATAATGTTGACATGCACATTAGATGGAACTCGACATACATAATGATTAGAGATTTGATCCATGATAAAGAACAATTTACCACATATGTTAATGCAAATTCCCAAGGAGCAATCTTTATTACACCTGATGACTGGGAACTAGCAAACATGGTAATGGAATTTCTAGAGCTACTTTACGATGCAACAAACACTTTATCTGGGTTTATTATCCCACGTCTCCTTTACTAGTGCATCAGATTGTATTGATGGCTAATCACTTGAAGGATAATGAATCTCATGCTAAGTTAAAAGAAGTTGTTAAACAAATGAAAACCAAGTTAATAAAATATTGGAAGGAAATTCCTGATTTATGTGCATTTACATTTATCTTGAATCCGAGGTGTAAACTCGATAAGTTCGGCATGGCTCTAACTTATTTAACGGCCTCATTAGAAGTAGACTATACTACATCTCAATTTGCTATTAAGACAAGACTCAGTGCTCTATATGCCAAGTATGAGGAAAAGTTTGCAGCTACAGTTCGTTCGGCATGTCCACCACCAGCCGCACGCCCCGCAAAGAAGAAAACCATCTTCAAACTCTTTGGTTCCTCCGGTGGTGGCTCTAGCTCCGGTGGACAGCGTGGAGAGTTAGCCGCTTACCTCAATGACCAGCTGGTTGCATGCGACGACGACGACAACTTCAGCATATTGCAGTGGTGGCATGATCATAGACGTACATATCCAGTGCTTTCCATACTAGCACAAGATTGTCCCCGCATCAACAACATCATCAGAGGGAACATTTAGTCTAAGTGGAAGAGTACTCGAGCCAAGAAGAGCAAGTCTCCACCCCACGATGGTGAAGAGTTTGATGGTTGTAAAAGACCGCGATCGAGCAATGCGCAAAACTCAACACGTGCCGGAAGACCCCAAGTTGTTGGCTGCACTGGAGTATCTTCATATCAGCGATGAAGAATAATTTTCTTGTCCTTCTGTAGTTTTATTTTTTATTCTTGTACTGAACTCGGTTTGTAATATGAACAATTAAGTCGGAGAGCAGCAAGTTTCAGACGCACTCTTTCCTCGCCAGGGTACCTACGGGGACTGGAAGGTTTTAATGAGGCGGCTTGCTAGATTAAAAAAATTATTTAAATCATATCTTACATTCTTACTTCGTCAAACATTTTTCATATTTTTTTAGCATTACACAAACGATACATCATCAAATTAAAAAAGATACATGATACATAATACATTTAAAAAAAGATACATGATACAAAACTGCCTCATTAAAAAACCTTCTTATCATACGAAGGAAAAAAGAGTGCAGTTTTACTCTAAAAGACTAATGACCGTTGCCAGCGTCTCTTTCAACGTGCCTCTTGTGGTGCCTTACGAGGTGGCCGTTGCCTACATGACGGGCAAACGAGAACTCCCTCCTGCATTCAGCCCTCTTGCACCTAGCCATCCTCCGCCGAACACCATCCACTTCGACAAATAATTCATCAAAAGACTCAAACACCGGCCATCTTGGCCTCCCTCCATTTGCATAAAGTATGTTGGGTGGTGGCACATTGGGTGGTGGTTCAGCCATGTTTGTGACTTGTGTAGTTGTGTGTGAAAAATGAGAGGGTGGGCAGCCCCTTTTATAGATAAAAATACATTTTTCGGACTAAAATGCCCCTCAAATGATCAAATATGCCTAAACAACTCTAAACTGGGCCAAATTACACTCAAAATGGGCTAATTACCCCCTAATTAGCCCCTAAGCAGAAAATTCTGCCCCCTACTCCCCCCCCCCCGCTCCCCTGCTCCACCCGCTCCTCCCCCGGGGAACGGACAACGACGTCGCCTAGAGGGGGGTGAATAAGCGATTAAAACTTTTCCGGTTAAAGCTTGCTAAATGCGCAAATAAATTAGGTGTTTAAATTAACAAGCATACAACCTAAATATTCTAGGGTCAACTAGATACACTAACAACTTATGCTAAGCAAGACAAGTAACAAGGTGATAGCAAGATATATAACTTCAAGCGCGAAGGCTATCACAATGTAAATTGCATAAGTAAAAAAAGCTCGGGTATAGAAATAACCGAGGCACACGGAGACGATGATGTATTCCCGAGTTCCTCCCACAAGGGGAGTACGTCTCGTTGGAGGGGCGTGAGCTCACCACGAAGGCCTACTCAACGCCACTAAGGCATCACCCTATTCTCCGATGAACCCTGCCACAAAGGCCTGGCAACCTTCAAACCCGAGGCACGCATCCACAACTTAATTAGAGGCTCTCGGTGTCACCACAATCTTGGGGCACACATCCACAACTCAATTGGAGGCTCCCAACAACACCACAAGTCGTCTAGGGTCCAAGACCCAAGAGTAACAAGCTCACAAACTTTCACTCCCACGAATCCTCGTGGAGAGACCAAACTGATGCAACCGATGCAAATGGCAAGAGCACAAGTGCTCAAATCCTCCACTCTCAAATTCCAACAAAGCAACAAATGCTTATGGGGGAATAAGAGAGGAAGAATAATGGAGAAACACCAAGAACTCCAAGATCAAGATCTACTAGGTTTCCCTCACTAAGAAGGAGGATGGATTGGTGGAAATGTAGATCTAGATCTCCTCTAATTTCTCCCTCAAAGATACGCAAGAATCATTGGAGGGATTAAGAGAGGAGCAAGCTTTCCAAAGTCAACAATGGTGGGGAGAGAGAGGGAAAACGGGTTGGGAAAGTCTTAGGGACTTTGCGGAAGAAAGCCCCTTAAATAGGTGCTAAAAAACTAGCCGTTTCCCACTTTTTCCGTCCATTCCGGAATGGTCCGGAATGGCCCGGAATCGATTCCAGAGCGATTCCGGATGGTAACAGAGCATTTTCCCGTTGAAGTCGGAATGGCCCGGAATATTCCGGATCCCGGAATCATCCGGAAAATTCCGGATTGCAAACAGTGAGACAGAAAATCGATACGAGAAATGCTATAACTTTTGCATATGGACTCCGTTTTCGATGTTCTTGGGCTCGTTGAAATTGCAAGGACGAGCACTACAAGAATATGAAGAGAAACATAATTGTACATAAATGGAAGATAAAACCAAATGGGTAAAGGTTTAGACCTCTCAAATAGGAACACCGGTAAAACCTCTAACACGAAAACTCAGATAACTTTTGCGAATGAACTCCGAATAAGGTGAATCCAAATGGGTTGGAAAGGTAATAACAAGGAATATCCAAACAAAAATGAATGGATAAGTTACCACACATGGAAGGTGTGGAAACATTCTCAAAGCTGAACCGGATATTTTCACCACCGAAATCGTAACAAGTTTTTCTTACCAAAACCGTTTTCGATAAACCTTGGCTTGCCATGAAGATCACGAAAAGCACTAACAACCCCAAGGAGCTCAAAGACAAATAAGAACCAAGAAACATGATATGCAAGTATGCAAAGGTTCGATCTCTCCACAACAATTCGATCACGTTACTCACTTGAGAGCCCCTCTTGATAGTACGACTATCTATCCTATAACCTGGTCTCCCAAAGACACGAGACCGGTAAAATAGAAAACCTATCAAGATTATACCTTTACCTTGAGCATTACACTTGAGCTAGGTGATGACGATCTTGACTCTCTCAAGTTGGATCTTCTTTCTTGATCGTGCTTGCTAGCACAAGCTCCGCTTGATGAAGACTTGCAAGTTGCTCCCCCATACACCATTATGGGAGAGACTAGCTCCCCCATACACCATTATGGGAGAGACCCTTGTCGGCAAATCTTCACAAGGCCACAATATCCAAAAGGGTGGCAAGCATCAAGCATAGGATATCTTCTAGATGCTTCACTTGAGCTTCCACGTCAATCTTGATGACGAGCACCGCTTGACGACGACATAGACCATGGGCTATATGAAATCTTCCTTTTGGTTCATGTCGATGAAAAGATACCTAACCACACATAGAGATGCCACACACACACACATATCATGGGTTAGTTCACAAACTAAATCAATGTGTGTCATTAGGACATGTATTATAGTGGCGTGGTAGGTTGTTAGGGAAAAGATTCCCTGTGTGATGTATGACCGCGCTTCTCCGACATCACTCGCTCAACATGAAGGTTTTTCACCTCGGGTTGGAAACATCGCCATCGGACAGACCGGAGGGAATCATTTGAAAACATGAGGTGGGCTACTGTTCTACAGTCATCAGAACCCACAGGCAGAATATACTCTTCATACATGTCATCCAAACTAGCACTTTGGCTTGATTCCATTGGAGACTCGACTACATGGTCAAGATTTACACCAGGAATCCTCTGCAATTGCTTCTTCCATTCCTCCTTCTTGTCACCGTTGGTTTCAAGCAATCTCTTCAAAACCTCCTTGAAAGAGCATTTTCTAGATCCCTAAGTTTTGTGTGTTTGTTAACAACATAAATGAGTTCTAACCGTGTGTGCTAATTTTTTAAAAAGGTTACAACTATTATCAGCACAAAAGTGGTGTCAAAGAAATGGTGAAGAAGAAAAATGACCGGGGGTCGTTTTTCTGCTCAAAGTAGAGGTTTTTACTGTCATCCGGAATGATTTTGGACTGACCGTGAAACCTCTGTTAGGATCTAAAACCATTCTGGGTGATTCCAGGATCCGGATCCATTCTGGATTCATTCCGACTTTGCCGCGAAAACTTCTGTTACAACCCGGAATCATTCCGGGCCATTCCGGATCCATTACGACATGAACGCAAAATCCTCTTTTAGGATCCGGATTGCTCCGGATTATTGCGGGTGTCCGGATTCATTCCGGAAGTTTCGGATTGAACTTCGACAGCAAGGAAAACGGCTAGTTTTTTGGTGGACCTACAAATAGAAGACTCCCTTCTTCCCCAAGGGGCAGCTCGTCAAGAATTAAATGCTCCATTGATTGAGCTCACCCACCAAGCTAGATCTCATTCTCCTCCACCCAAACTTGTTGAAACTTGGAGGATTGAAGGAGAGGCCCCGGATCTACATCTTCACCAACCGGATTTCCATTTCCCCCTCATTAGCTTGAGGGATCTTGTCTCGAGTTTCCTCTTGTGGAGAACCTAGACTTGTTTCTACTCTTGGTGATACTTGTGATTGTTGGGAGCCCCCAATTTGGTTGTCGGTGTGTTGCCCAAGCTTGTTTGTAAAGGAATCGATTCCCGCCTCAAAGGGCATCAATAGTGGAAGGTGGACTAGGCCTTTGTGGCGGGGTTCGTCGGAGAATATGGTGAGGCCTTTGTGGCATTGAGTAGGACTTTGTGGCGATGCTCACACCCCTCCAACGAGACGTACTCCCTTAACAAGGAGGAAATGGAGAATACATCGATCGTGTCTCCGTGTGCTTCATATTGGTTATCTCGTTCCCTTCTAAGTTGTGGCATAAAGAAGGTGTACCTGTGTGGGACGAGCACGAAGAAAAAGAATTTAACCTACGAGCGATGTTGTTCGTAACCATCAACGATTGGCCTGCTCTTAGTAACCTATCTGGACATACAAACAAGGGATACAACGCATGCACACACTGTTTAGATGACACCGAAAGTGTATATCTGGATAAATGTAAGAAGGTTGTGTACCTCGGGTATCGTCGTTTTCTTCCGCGCAAGAACCCCTTAAGAAAAGCTGGCAATCATTTCAATGGTGACGCAGATACCCGGGAGAGGCCTATCCTCCGACCTGGTGATGATGTATTTGATATGGTGAAGGATTTGAAAGTAATCTTTGGAAAGGGTCCAGGCAGACAAGCTGTTCCAAATGACGATGACGGACACGCACCCATGTCGAAAAAGAAATCTATAATTTGGGATATACCCTATTGGAAAATCCTAGATGTTCGCTCTGCGATCGACGTGATGCACCTGACGAAGAATCTCTGCGTGAATCTTCTAGGCTTCTTTGGCTTGTATGGGAAGTCAAAAGATACATCTGAAGCACAGCAGGACCAGCAACACACGAAAGGACGAGATGGCAAGAATCCTGAGCGGTTTCAAGGTGGTCCTGCAAGCTACGCTCTTACCAAGGAAGAGAAGGAAATCTTTTTTGAAGCACTAAGTTGTATCAAGGTCCCGTCTGGCTTATCGTCAAATATAAAGGGAATAATAAATGTGGCGGAGAAAAAATTCCAAAAGCTGAAGTCTCATGACTGCCACGTGCCGATCACACAATTTCTTATTCTACCAGAAAATGTTCGACTACCCATTGTGAAGTTATGGCATTCCTCAATGCAATTTCTCAGAAGGTAATCAATCCAGAAAGTCTATCAGCGTTACAGACAGATGTGGTCCAATGTCTTGTCAGCTTCGAGTTGGTGTACCCACCTTCCTTCTTCAATATTATGACATACCTCCTAGTTCACCTAGTCAAAGAGATTACCATTCTCGGTCATGTGTTTCTACACAATATGTTCTCCTTTGAGATGTTCATGGGAGTCTTAAAGAAATATGTTCACAACCGTGCTAGGCCAGAAGGAAGCATCTCCAAGGGTTATGTAACAGAGGAGGTAATTGAGTTTTGTGTTGACTTTCTTCCAGACCTTAAGTCGATTGGTGTTCCCGAATCGCTACATGAGGGAAGAATGAGCGGAAAAGGCACGCTAGGAAGGAAATCAAAGATATTTATGGACGGACATTCTTTCACTAAAGCACACTACACAGTTCTACAAATGTCAACCTTGGTGGCTCCTTATATCGAGGAACACAAGAATATTATAGGGTCCAAAAACCTGGGGCTGTCTGAATCCTTTATTAATGATGAACACATGGATAGTTTCAGCGTCTGGTTGCAGATAGAACTCATAAATAACAACATTATTGGAGATCAGCTCTACTTGTTGGCCAGGTCACCATCTTCGACTTTACTGACTTTCCAAGGGTACGAGATAAATGGGAATACATTTTACACGATCGCACAAGATAAAAAGAGCACCAACCAGAATAGTGGTGTCCGTTTCAATGCAACCGGATACAATGGGAAAAAAGACACATATTATCGTTACACAGAGGAGATATGGGAACTTGAATATGGACCTAATTTTAAGGTCCCGCTGTTTCGGTACCAATGGGTCAAGATGACATGAGTAAAGGTAGACCAGCAGTACGGAATGACAATAGTGGATCTCAACAATCTTGGGTACAGAAACCATTCGTCCTAGCCAAAGATGTGGCTCAAGTTTTCTATGTGAAGGACATGTCTACCCAACCGAGGAAAAGAAAAGAAAAAAGAATTCTAGTACATCATGCGGTGAGCCGAAGCGGCACATAGTTTTTTTCAGGGAAAAGAAACATCGTGAGAGTGGAGGAAAGGACAGACATGTCAGAAGATTATAATAACTTTGAAAAAATTCCGCCCTTCAGAGTGAAAACTGACCCAAGCATCACGTTAAATAATAAAGATGCTCCATGGCTACGACAGAAAAGTAAACAATGGCGGCACTAGTTGGTGATAACGTATTAAAACTTCATGGTTCATGTAATATTGCTAGACTATTTTGTGATAATGTATCAATTATTGCAGATTATCCATATCATGTGTGAAAACATTGCTAATCTCTTCCTCATCTTCTTCCTGTTTAAATAGTTAGAATAATTATTTTTAAAACAGAAAATGTATTTGAAGTTTTTATGCAATTTTAACACTTTTTATATAGAAAGTTTCTCCAAATTCAAAACCATTCATAAACTAGGTTTTTTAAAATGTTTGAAAATTCAAAAATTGTTACTAGTTTAAATAGTTAGAATAATTATTTTCTAAAACAAAAAAAGTATTTGAAATGTTTAAGAATTTTTTGACACTTTTCATATTGAAAGTTTCTCCAAATTCAAAATCATTCATAAACTAGGTTTTTAAAAATGTTTGAAAATTCAAAAATTGTTACTAGTTTAAATTGTTAGAATAATTATTTTCTAAAACAGAAAATGTGTTTGAAATGTTTATGCAATTTTAAACACTTTTCATATTGAAAGTTTCTCCAAATTCAAAATCATTCGTAAACTAGGTTTTTTAAAATGTTTGAAAATTCAAAAATAGTTACTAGTTTAAATAGTTAGAACAATTTTTTTTCTAAAACAGAAAATTTATTTGAAGTGCTTACGCAATTTTAAACACTTTTCATATTGAAAGTTTCTCCAAATTCAAAACCATTTGAAATGTATTTGAAATAGTATTTGAAACGTGGCAGTGAAAGAAAATGGCGGCAGGAAGAAAAAAAAAATGAAATTTTGGGTCTTTTGCCGGTTGGTAACACGAACCTGGGCAAAAGGGGGAAGGTGCGCGGGAAAACGATGGCTCGCCTCCCCCTTTTTTTCCCGGTTTGTGTTACCAACCGGGGCAAAAGACCCCCACCTATATAACCCCGGGCGGTTCCTCCGCCGGGGGAAAATAAGCAGTTTCGCTAAGTCCCCCGGGGCTGAAATGTAGAGTGACGCCGTGAGGCTGCCCGATTTCGCCGCCGGGATCCTCGCCGCCGCTGCTCGCCTCCTCTATGCCCGCGCCCGTGCTCCTCCACGCATGCGCTGCCCGTGCTCCTCCGCGCCAAGCCCCTCCTCCGCACATGTACGCCTCCGCCCGAGATCGATCGTCGCCGGCCTCCTCCCGCACCCAAGCTCTCCTTCTCTCCGTCGTGCCCTCCTCCTCGAGGTGAGATCGCCTCCTTGCCGCCGTGTGATACGTCATAAACGTGTCCCCAATTTCTAATGCTCCATGATGATATTATGCCAATTGCTACATGTTTTCTCCCTTCTTTATGTAATTTTTATCTATTTTTTGGACTAACCCATTGACAAGATGCTACAGAGCGAGTTCCGTGTGCTGTTTTTAGTTTCAGAAAAGTTGTTCTAAAAAAATTCTCGGAATTGGAAAGTTCGAAGCCCGGAAGTCCTATTTCCCCCGGAAGCATCCAGAAGATCGAAGAGGAGACGAAGAGGGGCATCAGGGGGCCCACACCATGGGGTGGCGCTCCCCCTTGGCCGCGCTAGGGGGTGATGTGGGGCCCCTGGACCTCCACCGCCTCTGCCCTTTCTCCAATTTAATCCCCCCGGATGGAAAACCCTAGACAAGATCGACCTTTTCCGCAAAATACATCCGTAGCTCCACCGCCGCCACCGACAAGTTTTGGGGGACAGATCTCTGTGGCACCGGGACGGGGAAGTGCCCCCGGAAGCCATCTCCTTCGACTCCACCGCCATCTCCATCGCCGTTGCTGTCTCCTATGATAAGGAGGGAGTATTTCTCCCCCGGGGCTGAGGGCTCTACCGGTAGCTATGTGGTTCATCTCTCTCTCACATGGTGTGATATTTATGTGATCATGAGCTTTGTAATCTAGTTGAATATGTAGATTGATCTTCATCTGTTATGCTACTCAAGTGGTTTTGTTATCTCCGTAAACAATTTGATCACGGTGTAAAGGTGATAGTGTGTGCACCGCGTGGTTTAGCATGATATTTATATCTTGTGTTGGAAGGTGAACCTATGAAATTGTGGCGTTTGTTTAGTACTAATTTATGGCGCTCGTAGTGACATTGGGGTACCCTAGAGAGGGAATATAGACTTGAGGAGTGTTGTTAAAGCACTACGCAATGATTAGTGTTCGTTATTCGACCGGAGAGTGGTTCGGAGTAGCATAGTGAAGAAATGATATTTATGCATTCAATTATGTTTTCATTGTTGAGAGTGTCCTCTAGTGAAAGTAGGATCCCTAGGCCTTATTTCTAAGCATTGAAACACCGTTTTCCGCCCGTTCTGCTACATATTTGCTTGCTTCCATTTTTATTTCAGATTGTTAGTATCACTTATAATCATCCATACTCCTTGTATTTTACTCTCTCTTTGCCGAACTAGTGCACCTATATACCTGACAAGTATATTGGGTGTGTCGGGGACACAAGATACTTCTCGTATCTTAATTGCATGGTTGCTTGAGAGGGATATCTTTTACCTCTACCTCCCTGAGTTCGATAAACCTTGGGTGATCCACTTAAGGGAAACTTGCTACTATTCTACAAACCTCTGCATTTGGAGGACCAACACTGTCTACAATATTAGAAGCGTGCATAGACATCAGCGTACCCTCCTCCTCCACACTTGTAATTTTTTTAGTTAATTAGTTTAATTACATTGTTAGTTTAGTATTAGTACAAGTGTTAATATTAGTGTTAGATTAATATTAGCATTGTTAGGAATAAATCTGGAAGTGCTTGATTTCCAACCCAGTCGGAATCAATCCGGGACTTAAGGAATCATTCCGGGCCGGTCGGATTCGCTTCGGAAATTCCGGGGCTGGCATTTTTTCGTCTGTAAAAGGCCATGCACGCACGGGAGAGGTTTCATTTCCCACATTTCCTCTTCCTCCCGTGCCTTAGCCACCAAAACTCGCAAATTTCTTCCCCGTTGCTCTAGGAAAGGACTTTTCGTCCCCTCTTGGACAAGGACTCCCCCCATGGAAGATATTTTGATTGGCCCCTCTTTGTATTCGTTTTTGTTGGATGGTTTTCGTTCTAGATGCAATCTCTACCTAGGGTACATCTAGATTTCGAGTTCCTTTAAATATGATCATCTAGCCTATCTGTATACCATATGTTTCCATGTCCTAAGATCTAGACTAAACAATTTCCAATCTAGGACTAGATCTATCATATCCATGTCACCTCCATGTTTCCCTGCACTTAGCCATCATTTATCATCACCTAGGATCTATCCCACATTTTCCTCAAGTTAGATGAAGTTTTTGTGCCAAATGGTCGAACTTTCATGGAGATCTCGAGTCAGACCGAGGTTCCCGGAAAAATTCCGGACCCATCGGAACCATTCCGGCACCCAGAATGAGTCCGGAAATCTCAGATTGAATCTGGATCACTCCAGAATTTCTGAAAATTTGCACTTGATCTAACGTTGGGAGTTTGTTTCCTCGTTTGGCATATGCACTTATCCCATGCTGCTTCTACATCTTCTATTCACAGGTGGTGGCTACCGTGTTGGTAACATGAGGCTGGGAGAGGTCCTCGCCCTTAGAGAGGTCGTGGTTCTGGTACCCGTGCCAATAGCGGTTATGAGGATGAGTTGTTTGAGAGGCTTCCTTAAGGAAACATATAGAAAGCTGTCAAGATGAAGAACCGATATATCTTTTCTGAGCCCACTTGTGAAGATTCTCGGTTTTGGACCAACCTTCAGTTCAAGGCTTGGAATGAGTTCTATTCCACTCAGGATCCGCTCGTATGTGATCAGTTTCATGTGGACATGGATTTCTATCCTAGGAACAAGAATGGTGATCTCCGCCATGTTCATGAATGTTTAGTGAAGCTCAATGGTTCACCACTCCTGGAGATCGAGAATGTGTACTGTCCGGACTTGGTTGCTCAGTTCTATTGCACAGTGCACTGCACTACACGGGTGATGCGGTGCGCACCATGACTTGGATGACCGGTGATTAGAAGGTTTCTAGCAATCTGTGTGAGTTTGCTGATGCTCTAGGCTACAAGTGGAAGGCCAGGTACGACCATCATGGTTTCCGGGTTCATGATAACTCTATCTTGGAGTTCTGTTACCCTCCTGATGTTCAGATCAGGACAAGGCCTGATGGGGGATGGTAAACCGGTAGGCTCATGCCTAGGTGAAACCCGGCCCGAAGGGAATCACACAAGACCCGGCCTAATGTGGAGGAGTTTCTAGAAGGCCCAAGGGGGAGCGTAGATCTTGTAACCCGTACCTTGGGGTTCACGATTAGGAAACTTAGGGTTGTGTGCGGTTTCCGGGTGGGATTCCGGGTATGTCTTGCATAGGAAGCCAGAGAGCCGGGTAAGATATAAACCGGCTCCTGGGACAGAGAGACCAGAAGAGTTTTTACCAGATATTCGAGTATCCTTGTAATACGAGAGCTGATAGTTGTAACCCTAGATCGGAGACTCGGCGACATTACAGCCCGAGCTACCAGATCATCTGATAACATGATTTCCCCTGAACTAAACCCTCTCCCAAACACCAGAGTCGATTCTCCCCAAAGTAAGTTACCCCAGGTAACGTCTGTCGTGATTATCCCACGACAGTTGGCGCCCACCTTGTAGCCTACGTCCAAGGGTGTTTACATCACGGGAGAAGCTCGGGAAAGCATGAAGAACCTCGTCATCGGCGAGATCATCACCAACGCCGAAGGAGAGAAGATGGTGGACGACTTTGGTTGGGGGCCAGAGTCGGATCTATCGTCACGATCGGCCGGGTCAATGTGTTCGTCGGCATGGTACGTACGTCCGGTTCTGTGCCTGATGATATTGAGTATGATTCTGTGTCAGAAGAAGCGACCTGCGTTCAGTCGGATGGAGAAGAATCGGTCGGGACAGCCGATCCAGAAGAAGAGCCCACCACGAAGAGGGAACAGCCGGAGGAGCCGGTATGGACCCCGCGTGGCCGGGTCACGAGAGAAGATGATACCGAGTCTATCCTGCACCTGCTGGAAGATCGGTACGAGGAAGATAGTTGTGACGAGGAAGAATATGAATCTTCGCCAGGCATCGCGCGCCGGGTCGCGGTCTACACATCCCCTGCAACCAATCTTAATCAGGGAGATGTGCCGACGGCCGCGGTCAGCTTTTCCATCAACATTGTGCATGCCATATTATTAATCTTATTGCTAAAAGTGCTTTAAAAAATTTAAACCACCCATTGATAAAATAATAGATGGCACTCTTTTTTTAAATGGTTCTAATCCGAGACTAGCTGACTATAGGAGATGGTATGCTGCAGCTACTGCGGCATCTCATATATATAATGTTGACATGCACATTAGATGGAACTCGACATACATAATGATTAGAGATTTGATCCATGATAAAGAACAATTTACCACGTATGTTAATGCAAATTCCCAAGGAGCAATCTTTATTACACCTGATGACTGGGAACTAGCAAACATGGTAATGGAATTTCTAGAGCTACTTTACGATGCAACAAACACTTTATCTGGGTTTATTATCCCACGTCTCCTTTACTAGTGCATCAGATTGTATTGATGGCTAATCACTTGAAGGATAATGAATCTCATGCTAAGTTAAAAGAAGCTGTTAAACAAATGAAAACCAAGTTAATAAAATATTGGAAGGAAATTCCTGATTTATGTGCATTTACATTTATCTTGAATCCGAGGTGTGAACTCGATAAGTTCGGCATGGCTCTAGCTTATTTAACGGCCTCATTAGAAGTAGACTATACTACATCTCAATTTGCTACTAAGACAAGACTCACTGCTCTATATGCCAAGTATGAGGAAACGTTTGCAGCTACAGTTCGTTCGGCATGTCCACCACCAGCCGCACGCCCCGCAAAGAAGAAAACCATCTTCAAACTCTTTGGTTCCTCCGGTGGTGGCTCAAGCTCCGGTGGTGGCTCTAGCTCCGGTGGACAGCGTGGAGAGTTAGCCGCTTACCTCAATGACCAGCTGGTTGCATGCGACGACGACGACAACTTTAGCATATTTCAGTGGTGGCATGATCATAGACGTACATATCCAGTGCTTTTCATACTAGCACAAGATCTGTTAACTGTCCCCGCATCAACAACATCATGAGAGGGAACATTTAGTCTAAGTGGAAGAGTACTCGAGCCAAGAAGAGCAAGTCTCCACCCCACGATGGTGAAGAGTTTGATGGTTGTAAAAGACCGCGATCGAGCAATGCGCAAAACTCAACACGTGCCGGAAGACCCCAAGTTGTTGGCTGCACTGGAGTATCTTCATATCAACGATGAAGAATAATTTTCTTGTCCTTCTGTAGTTTTATTTTTTATTCTTGTACTGAACTCGGTTTGTAATATGAACAATTAAGTCGGAGAGCAGCAAGTTTCAGACGCACTCTTTCCTCGCCAGGGTACCTATGGGGACTGGAAGGTTTTAATGAGGCGGCTTGCTAGCTTAAAAAAATTATTTAAATCATATCTTACATTCTTACTTCGTCAAACATTTTTCATATTTTTTTAGCATTACACAAACGATACATCATCAAATTAAAAAAGATACATGATACATAATACATTTAAAAAAAGATACATGATACAAAACTGCCTCATTAAAAAACCTTCTTATCATACGAAGGAAAAAAGAGTGCAGTTTTACTCTAAAAGACTAATGACCGTTGCCAGCGTCTCTTTCAACGTGCCTCTTGTGGTGCCTTACAAGGTGTCCGTTGCCTACATGACGGGCAAACGAGAACTCCCTCCTGCATTCAGCCCTCTTGCACCTAGCCATCCTCCGCCGAACACCATCCACTTCGACAAAGAATTCATCAAAAGACTCAAACACCGGCCATCTTGGCCTCCCTCCATTTGCATAAAGTATGTTGGGTGGTGGCACATTGGGTGGTGGTTCAGCCATGTTTGTGACTTGTGTAGTTGTGTGTGAAAAATGAGAGGGTGGGCAGCCCCTTTTATAGATAAAAATACATTTTTCGGACTAAAATGCCCCTCAAATGATCAAATATGCCTAAACAACTCAAAACTGGGCCAAATTACACTCAAAATGGGCTAATTACCCCCTAATTAGCCCCTAAGCAGAAAATTCTGCACCCCCGCTCCTCCCCCGGCCCCACAATTTCAAATTCTGCCCCCTACCCCCTCCCCCCGCTCCCCTGCTCCCCCCGCTCCTCCCCCGGTGAACGGACAACGACGTCGCCTAGAGGGGGGTGAATAAGCAATTAAAACTTTTCCGGTTAAATCTTGCTAAATGCGGAAATAAACTAGGTGTTTAAATTAACAAGCATACAACCTAAATATTCTAGGGTCAACTAGATACACTAACAACTTATGCTAAGCAAGACAAGTAACAAGGTGATAGCAAGATATATGACTTCAAGCGCGAAGGCTATCACAATGTAAATTGCATAAGTAAAAAAGCTCGGGTATAGAAATAACCGAGGCACACGGAGACGATGATGTATTCCCGAGTTCCTCCCACAAGGGGAGTACGTCTCGTTGGAGGGGCGTGAGCTCACCACGAAGGCCTACTCAACGCCACTAAGGCCTCACCCTATTCTCCGATGAACCCTGCCACAAAGGCCTGGCAACCTTCAAACCTGAGGCACGCATCCACAACTTAATTGGAGGCTCTCGGTGTCACCACAATCTTGGGGCACACATCCACAACTCAATTGGAGGCTCCCAAGAACACCACAAGTCGTCTAGGGTCCAAGACCCAAGAGTAACAAGCTCACAAACTTTCACTTCCACGAATCCTCGTGGAGAGACCAAACTGATGCAACCGATGCAAATGGCAAGAGCACAAGTGCTCAAATCCTCCACTCTCAAATTCCAACAAAGCAACAAATTCTTATGGGGGAATAAGAGAGGAAGAATAATGGAGAAACACCAAGAACTCCAAGATCAAGATCTACTAGGTTTCCCTCACTAAGAAGGAGGATGGATTGGTGGAAATGTAGATCTAGATCTCCTCTAATTTCTCCCTCAAAGATATGCAAGAATCATTGGAGGGATTAAGAGAGGAGCAAGCTTTCCAAAGTCAACAATGGTGGGGAGAGAGAGGGAAAACGGGTTGGGAAAGTCTTAGGGACTTTGGGGAAGAAAGCCCCTTAAATAGGTGCTAAAAAACTAGTCGTTTCCCACTTTTTCCGTCCATTCCGGAATGGTCCGGAATGGCCCGGAATCGATTCCAGAGCGATTCCGGATGGTAACAGAGCATTTTCCCGTTGAAGTCGGAATGGCCCGGAATATTCTGGATCCCGGAATCATCCGGAAAATTCCGGATTGCAAACAGTGAGACAGAAAACCGATACGAGAAATGCTATAACTTTTGCATATGGACTCCGTTTTCGATGTTCTTGGGCTCATTGAAATTGCAAGGACGAGCACTACAAGAATATGCAGAGAAACATCATTGTCCATAAATGGAAGATAAAACCAAATGGGTAAAGGTTTAGACCTCTCAAATAGGAACACCGGTAAAACCTCCAACACGAAAACTCACATAACTTTTGCGAATGAACTCCGAATAAGGTGAATCCAAATGGGTTGGAAAGGTAATAACAAGGAATATCCAAACAAAAATGAATGGAGAAGTTACCACACATGGAAGGTGTGGAAACATTCTCAAAGCTGAACTGGATATTTTCACCACCGAAATCGTAACAAGTTTTTCTTACCAAAACCGTTTTCGATAAACCTTGGCTTGCCATGAAGATCACGAAAAGCACTAACAACCCCAAGGAGATCAAAGACAAATAAGAACCAAGAAACATGACATGCAAGTATGCAAAGGTTCGATCTCTCCACAACAATTCGATCACGTTACTCACTTGAGAGCCCCTCTTGATAGTACAACTATCTATCCTATAACCCGGTCTCCCAAAGAAACGAGACCGATAAAATAGAAAACCTATCAAGATTATACCTTTGCCTTGAGCATTACACTTGATCTAGGTGATGACGATCTTGACTCTCTCAAGTTGGATCTTCTTTCTTGATCGTGCTTGCTAGCACAAGCTCCGCTTGATGAAGACTTGCAAGTTGCTCCCCCATACACCATTATGGGAGAGACTAGCTCCCCATACACCATTATGGGAGAGACCCTTGTCGGAAAATCTTCACAAGGCCACAATCTCCAAAAGGGTGGCAAGCATCAAGCATAGGATATCTTCTAGATGCTTCACTTGAGCTTCCACGTCAATCTAGATGACGAGCACCGCTTGACGACGACATAGACCATGGGCTATATGAAATCTTCCTTTTGGTTCATGCCGATGAAAAGATACCTAACCACACATAGAGATGCCACACACACATATAATGGGTTAGTTCACAAAGCTATATTTACAATTGCTTACCATACCATGAGATACACAATCCCACTTGATACAAATTGTAGCTTTGTGTGTTGATCACTTGCTTGATCAACCTTGTATCTTTGCTTATCACTTCAAATTATGATGTCTTGAATATGATAATGAAATATCACCTAATCCTTTTCTTCAAGACATACTAGCAATAAGCTCAACTCAAACCATGACCATTCTTCATATAAATCCTTGAATATAACAATGGCCATCAAGGAAGCTAATAGAGTTCAACACATGAACTCCATTATTTCCTATGGACAAGATCTACAAGGATAACTCAATGCAAACATTAGTCCATAAGGATCGTCATTAATTACCAAAACCACATATGGGGGCACCATGCGCTTTCAATATCCCCCATTTTGGTAATTGATGTCAATCCCTTTTTACGAGGGTTTATATGATGAATTAAGAAACCATGCTAAACAAAGAGAAAGCATGCAATAGCATGGAAAGGCAAATGCTTAAGAACGAAACTAAAGCATAAACCAAATTCCCTTAAACCCTCTAAACTTCTCCCCCATTGGCATCCATTGCCGAAATGGGCAAAAAGATTAGAAGGACAATATAGTAAGAGCTCCCCCATAGTGTATGCATACCTCATGATATGAGTGAAATCATGTGCATATATCCAAATACGAATAGATGGAGGGAGATCAAACTATATTGAGGATCCAAAGATTTAAAAGCAAAGACAAATTGAAGGAAACTTTCACAAAGAAGCAACCAATCAAAGGATCCGAAAAACTGATTGACCAAAATCAATATTATGATAAGATCAACCATGTGTTCTAGAAAATAAAGAGGGAACTCCCCAAGGTACATGCACAATGTTAGGTTTGAATTACTATATAATGTGCACAACATGGAATCATCACTCCCTTCTAGATAATTTTGAACACAAATAAGAGCAAGAGAATAGATTGGAAATGAAGCAAAGCAACTTGCAAACAAACAAAAGTTGAGCAATTGAGATCAATTAGCAATAAATAATGACTTACTCAACCAAAGTAGATGGGTGTGACTAGGAAAAACATTTTAGGAGACTAATAGGATGATAAAATCATCAACATAGTCTTTTAATAAAGGAGGCACAAAGTGCATATCATGTCTTTCCCATACACACAAACCATCAAGGAATATAACGCAATAAAACATGGTCACTAAAGAAAAAAGAATATCAATTAAAGATGTAACTATTGCCGTGTGTATAAGTTTCTAAGTGGACACCAATCACAAAGATATATATATCCACAAAGAAACATGCACATACAAAATAAGTACTGTCGGGGGGTTACCCCCGAGTAGGGTAAAAGGCAAGTGCTAAAGGCAAGGTCAGAAGGGATGTTTGGTCGAGTAGCCGCCTACCCGGTACTCGCTACCCGGTCGACTGCTACTCGGTCTTACACAAAGATGACCAGAAGGATGAGTCAAGGAAATTATGTTCATTCGAGTAGAAGAGCTGGTCGGAGTAAAACTGGCGGGAACCTACTCGGGCCAGAAGTCAAAGGAGCCGTTCTGACACAGGATCCCGCGTATCCGGGGTCCGTACTTGGCATTATTCATGGCACTGTTCATCTGAGGACGGCGTGCCTGACAGCGACAGTGTGTCAGCAGGGCGTCGCAGGATAGGGGGGCCCTACTCTGTGTTCGGCACAGTGATACCAGACTGATCACTTGGTTTTGCCCAACGACTTTCCGGACAGGACAAGATTAGAAGCCAAAGCTGTCAGCGGGAACTCGGAAGAAGGACGGTGTGCACACAATGTCGACATCTGTTTGTATTTGGACGTATCCGGCTGGGCACCAGGTATATAAGGTGCCCTGCCCCCTCCTGCGTGAGGGATGCTGACCTAGAGCCGAGACTTGGGGCACTTTCTTGACCTAGTTCATCGCGTAGAGAGAAGAGTTGCTACTCGGTAACAAGAACACTTGTACTGTGGCTACTCGGTGAGACCTCAATACATAGAAAGAAAGGCAGGAGTAGGGGTTTTACCTCCTCACGAGGGCCCTGAACCTGGGTAGATCGTGTTGTTTGCAGTGTTTGATCTTTACCTCACGCGGCTACTCGTCACGTGATCCCTCCCCGAGCACCTCCAGCGTCCTCTGTCCCCACACCTTTAGCCATCCTATGGCATCTGTCTTGACACCACCACGACAGTTGGCGCCCACTGTGGGGCAACCAGCGGCGCTGGCTGGAGTTACCGTTCGGACGGGATCTTCTTCGGCGGAGCGCGTAGTCTGTGGCCTTGTCCACAGATTCGGCTCCTTCGACTTCGTCATCGACAAAGCAGGTGACTTCGGCGGCAAAACCATGCCGGAGGGCGGCACGGTGATCTCCTTCGGCTCGCACCTCGTCTACATCACCACCGTCATCGACCGCGAGTACCCCGAGCTGGTGCATGACGCGGAGGATCCACCTGCCGTTATCGCCGCACGCGGGAGGCCGCTGGGCCGCTCCGCAGACATCGCAGAGGTGATGATGACCAGCCCTGCTGCTGACGCCGGCAAAGGTGCTGCTGGCGCCGCGGGCGTCATCGAGGATCTCGCCGGCTCGAGCGCTGGCGGGAAGACTCACAAGCCCTACGAGAAGGACTGTAACCTTCCTCTTTCCACTACTCCGACCATTCCTTCGTCTGCTGTGCGGACTGGCATGCCGCCTCCCACTGACATCGAGCTCCTGACTATGAAGTCGCAGCTCGACCGGCAGCGCCAGGAGTTGCTCGCTGAGCAGGCGGAGCTGGATAGGATCAGGCTAGAGCTTAGCCTAGATCAAAACGAGTACAACAAGCCTCACGGTTTCACGCCAGTTGCAAGGAGAGCTAGCAAAGTAGGTGCCACGCGTCGCAACTTAGGAGCCGAGATGGCAACTGTCATAGAGGCTCCTAGCCAGTCCGCCACCGCAAACACCTCCACTAGGCCTAGGTACAGCACTCCCGCCAAAACACTTAGAGCTGCAGAGGCCGTAGCCGCCGAGTTGCCGCATCTCAACGGCGACGCGCGCGTTAGGCAGCAAGAAAGGCTCAATGAGCTAGTGCTAGAGGCTGCTAGGCAGAACGAGGAGTTCCGGAAAGCCAACCCGGGTGCTGGCGGCTCGCAGGTGGTGCACTCGCATGCGGCCAGATCTAACGATCAGGCCTCATCTCCGCACCCCAGCCGCGAGAGAGACCGCAGTGGTACCTCGGGAAGGAACAGGCAAATGCAGGTGTACGACCCGACTGTCGCCGCGAAACAGCTCGCTGTACCGCGACAGCCCGGCCAGAAACACAACTCTGCTGGAGCAGGCTTGCAAGCCCATAAAGCTCATAGCCAAACGCGAGGTGGAGATCGCCCGAGTCCTTCCCGGCAACAAGTTGCTCAGCCTGCTCGGCAGAGGCCTCGCCAGGCAACTGCTGCTCAGCCGCGTACGGCTGACCGAGTAGCCAACCTGGTGGAGCAGCCTGTGGCCATGGAGGTGGACAGATACGACGACGGCTACTTGGCCATGGGGCTGGCTGGGTATGACATCTTGGATCGTGTGGGTGAGCGCGTGCTGGAGCCCACTGATGTTCGTTACAAGTTGGACCGGATCAGTCAGTCCGCGCGGCTTGAGAACACGGGGCCTCCCGGACCTGAGTGCTTCGGCCCGCGCATCATGAATGAGCCGTCCGTGAAGAACTTCCAGCTCGCAAGGGGCACCAAGAGCTACAATGGCAGCACCAAGCCGGAAGACTGACTCATCGATTATGTCACTGCGGTTCATATCGCGAACGGCAATCGGAGATGGGCAGTGCGGTACGTTCCGCAGATGCTGGAGGGTCCAGCTCGCACTTGGCTCAACAATTTGCCCAAGAACAGCATCAATTGCTGGCTGGATTTCTCGGAAGCCTTCATCAGCAACTTCACAAGCACTTACAAGAGGCCGAATAGGCCGCATCAGCTGTCTGCCTGCAAGCAGCGAGAAGACGAGACGGATCGCGAGTATCTTACTCGGTGGAGCACGCTGCGGAACACCTGCGAAGGTGTGAACGAGGCGCAGGCCATTACTTGGTTTGCGCAGGGTTGCAAGCACGGCAGCATGTTGTGGCAAAGGTTGCAGAGGGAGATGCCGAACACGCTGGCGGAGACCATCAAGATTGCGGATCAGTACGCGCTTGGTGATCCTACTCAACCACTGATGGACTCCTCCGAGCCGAGAAGAAACTTCAGCAACAAGCGCAACGAGTTCCGCAACAAGCGCAGGGGTGACCGAATAGATACTCGGTACGACCCTGAGGAGGTGAATGTTGTGGGTATTGGAGCTGGGAGTAGCCAAGGGCAAAAACCTGCTGGAGCCCAGTACGGGCGCAACCAGAACCAGGGCCAAGGCAACAAGAAGCCATACCGAGCTCCTCAGCCGGGTAGCGGCAACTCGGAACCGGCTAAGAAGTTCGTCTTCAACGACATGAAGGATGGCCCGTGCAGCTTCCACACTCAGCACCCCTCAAGGCCAGCCAACCATACTACCCGGCAATGCGAGTGGTGGGATCTGATCACGAATGAAGGCTTGCCTCCTCCTCCTCCCCTACCGGCTGCGAATGCTGCTGTTCAGCCTGCCCGCGCACCCGCAGCTCGGCCTCCGGCGTTCCCGAGAAGAGAGAATGTGAATCAAGTGGCTTTAGGAGCCAACCGCTACTTCAACAATGAGGGTTACCGCAACAACAACAACAACAACAACAACCGCAACCGCAACAACAACAGAGGCAACAACGGCTACCAGGGCAACAACAATGGTAACAATGATGATGGGGGCCGCAACCTGTACCAAGAGCACCACGAGAGCTACATGATCTTCACTTCCGAGCCTGTCGACAAGCAGTCACAGCACATGCGTGCCATGGAGGTTAATGCTGTAATCCCTGCTGTTCCTCACTACATGCACTGGTGCAATGTAGAGATCACTTGGTCCCGAGCTGACCATCCCAAGGTGATGCCCAACCCGGGTAGCTACGCCTTGGTGCTGGACCCTACTTTCTTGGGTCCCGAGAAGAATGTGAGGTTCAGCAAGGTGCTAATCGACAACGGCAGCAGCATCAACATCGTGTACAAAGACACGCTCGAGAAGCACAGGATTGGCGAGAACATGCTGCTACCTAGCAAGACCACTTTCCATGGCATTGTGCCGGGGATTTCTTGCTCTCCAATGGGCAGAGTGTGGATAGATGTGCTATTCGGCACCAGGGAGAATTGCCGCACAGAGAGGCTGCAGTTTGAGGTGGTTGATCATCAAAGCCCTTACCACGCTCTACTCGGCAGGCCTGCTCTGAGCAAGTTCATGGCATCTACCCATACTGCCTATCTGAAGATGAAGATCCCTGGTCCCAATGGCGTGATTACCATCTCTGGTGATTACAAGAAGTCCATGGAGTGTGCCTCTGCTGGTTCTCAGCTGGCGGAGTCGATGGTGATTGCTGCCGAGAAGAAGAAGATACATGAGGTGGTGGCCATGGCGCAAGCTGCGCAAGGTGTTGCGCCTGGGATGCCGAGTTCCCAGTACGGGACCGCGTTCCAGGCATCCCAGGAAATGAAGAAGATCCAGGTCGACCCTGAGTTCCCCGACCGAGTTGCCATCATTGGCTCCGGGTTGGCGGAGAAATAGGAAGGCGAGCTCATCCACTTCCTCTGTGAGAATCGGGACGTGTTCGCCTGGTCCAATGAAGATCTGCCAGGTGTCCCGAGGGAGTTGGTTGAGCACTCATTGCATGTGCGTCCTGACGCCAAGCCAGTGAAGCAGGCCATGCGCTGCTTCGGAGATGAGAGAAGGAAAGCTCGGTGATCAGATCACTAAGCTGCTGATAAGCAATTTCATCATGGAGGTACTGCATCCGGATTGGCTAGCCAACCCGGTCATGGTCGAGAAGAAGAAGGAGGATCCTAAGGCCGCTACCGCGTGGCGCATGTGCGTCGACTACACCGACTTGAACAAGGCCTGCCCCAAGGATCCTTTTCCGCTACCTCGCATCGATCAGGTTATCGATTCCACTGCTGGTTGTGAGCTTTTGTCTTTCATTGATGCCTACTCGGGTTTTCATCAAATAGCTCTCAATCCTACTGATCAAATAAAGACTGCTTTCATTACCCCGTACGGGGCTTATTGCTATCGTGTCATGTGTTTCGGGTTGCGGAATGCGGGTGCTACCTATCAGAGATGCATGCAGAAATGCTTGCATGATCAGCTCGGCAAGAATGTGCAGGTGTACGTAGATGACATTGTCATCAAAACAAATAAAACACATACTCTGCTTGCCGACCTTGAGGAAACCTTTGCTAACCTGTGCAAGTATAAAATGAAGCTGAATCCGAGTAAGTGCACTTTTGGCGTTCCGGCTGGAAAGCTACTCGGCTTCTTGGTGTCTAGTCGGGGCATCGAGGCCAATCCTTCAAAGATAAAAGCTATTGAGAGCATGTCTTTGCCAAGATCCCTGAAAGACGTGCAAAAGTTCACTGGATGCTTGGCATCTCTGAGCCGCTTCTTGGGCCGAATGGGCGAGAAGGCCCTGCCTCTGTACCAGCTGATGAAGAAAAGTGACAGGTTCGTCTGGACGCCGCAAGCGGACGTGGCGTTCAATGAGCTGAAGGCAATGCTGGGTAGCGCTCCTATCTTGGCTAGTCCGCTACCCAAGGAGCCAATGCTATTGTACATTGCCGCCACCAACCGAGTGGTCAGCGTGGTGATTGTGGTGGAACGAGAAGAGGAAGGCAAGAGTGTGCAGCGCCTAGTGTACTACCTCAGCGAAGTGCTATCCAGCTCCAAGCAAAATTACCCGCACTACCAGAAGATGACCTACGGCGTGTACCTGGGCGCCAAGAAGCTGAAGCACTACTTCCAAGAGCATCCTATCACTATTGTGAGTTCTGCTCCCATCTCGGATATCATGGGCAACAAGGAGGCGAGTGGGAGAGTAGCCAAGTGGGCGATTGAGCTAGCCGCGTACGCTCCCGCGTATGCGAGAAGAGAAGCCATCAAGTCTCAGATTCTGGCGGAGTTTCTGGTGGACTGGGCCGAGGTGCAGTATGAACCTCCTGCTCCAGTCTCCAATTATTGGAGAATGCACTTTGATGGCTCGAAGGTGAAGGAAGGGCTTGGTGCTGGCGTAGTGCTTACTTCACCTAAGCGAGATCAACTCAAGTACGTGCTGCAAATCCACTTCAAGGCATCGAATAATGTTGCAGAGTACGAGGCCGTGGTGCACGGATTGCGAGTAGCCAAGGAAGTTGGCGTGCAGCGCATCATATACTATGGCGATTCCGATCTGGTGGTGCAGCAAGTTTCTGGCACTTGGGATGCTTTAGATGCCAACATGGCATCCTATCGCTTCCTGGTGCAGTCTATGACTGGATTCTTCGAAGGCTGCGAGTTCCAGCATATCCACCGAGCAGAGAATGAAGCACCAGACGAGCTGTCCAAGTTGGGGTCTTCTCGGCAATCCATCCCAGCGGGAATCGCCTTGGAGCATTTGAGAAAGCCATCCATCAAGCCATCCCCCAACTCGGAATCCATTTTCGTTCCTTCTCTGCCAAATGAGGAAGCTGTCCCCATGGAGATTGACTGGGAGAATGCAACACAGAACCCGGGGACTGCCGTTCCCTACTCGGGGACTGTCCTTTCTTACTCGGGGACTGCCCCGCTCGACCCGGGGACTGTTGCATTCATTGAGGAAGTTCTCGCAAACCGTTCAGGGCTTCAAAGAAGTGCTCTCAACCCTAAAGACCAGACGGAGGTACCCGTTCCAATGGAAGTGGACGAACCAGTGTTTCCTACACGGGAGACACCGAGTTGGGCTATGCCCATATTATCCTTTCTAAGGGACGGCACTCTTCCTGAAGATGAGGTCGCTGCAAGGTAGATTCAGAGAAGATCCAAGGGATACACTATATTCCGAGAAGTGCTGCACAAGAGAAGTGCAACCGGCGTGCTGCAACGCTGTGTGGAACCAGAAGAAGGAGAAGAGATTCTGGTAGAGATACACCAAGGAGAATGTGGGCATCACGCCTCTTCTCGGGCATTGGTCAAGAAAGCTTTTCGGCATGGTTTCTATTGGCTCACTGCCTTGAAACAAGCTGAGGACATCGTGAGGAAGTGCAATGGCTGCCAGAGATTTGCAAGTAAGATCCACATGCCTGCTTCCGAGTTGAAAACCATTCCCATTACTTGGCCATTTGCTGTTTGGTGCTTGGATATGGTTGGTCCCTTCAAGCCGGCTAGAGGCAACATGACTCATATCTTGGTCATGGTTGACAAATTCACCAAGTGGATAGAAGTGAAGCCTATTCGGAAGTGCGATGGAGCCACAGTCGTGAGTTTCTTAAAGGATGTGATCCTGAGATACGGCTACCCGCACAGCATCATCACAGACAATGGCACAAACTTTGCTGAAGGAGCAATGGTGCGATTCTGCAGAGATAAACATATCCGACTAGACGTTGCATCAGTCGCGCATCCCGCCTCCAATGGGCAAGTTGAAAGAGCAAATGGCATGGTGCTAGCTGGCATAAAGCCAAGGCTGATCGAGCCACTGCTGAAAACACCTGGGTGTTGGCTAGACGAGTTGCCAGCGGTGTTGTGGAGTCTAAGGACTACCCCTAACTGGTCAACCGGCTACACGCCATTCTTCTTGTTATATGGGGCTGAGGCCGTATTGCCAATAGACCTAGAGCATGACTCCCCTCGAGTAACCCTCTACACGGCGGTGGAGGCGAGAGAAGCTCGAGAAGACGACGTTGACCTGCTTGAAGAAGCAAGAGAGCTGACTCTGTCACGTTCGGCTATCTACCAGCAAAACCTGCGGCGTTATCATAGCCGAAAGGTGAACCCAAGGGTTTTTCGAGAAGGAGACATGGTCCTTAGGCTTGTGCAACGCACAGCCGGGATGCACAAACTTTCTCCTCCGTGGGAAGGGCCATTCATTGTGAGCAAAGCTTTGCACAATGACGCCTATTATCTGGTCGACGTACAGCCATCGCAGAAGAACAGGGTAGACAAAGCTGGAGAGGAATCCAAGCGTCCCTGGAATGTAGCTCTACTCCGTCGCTTTCATTCATGAGCAAAAATGTGTATGTACTCTCAATTCTACTTTGCAATCTAAAATTGAACTCGGGGACTGCCCCTGTCCAAAATTGCTCTAAGTGTTTCTACTCGACTTCGTTCTTTGTCTATTCGGTTGCTCTGCTTCAAATTTCATAAGTACATTGAGTATTGTGTTTAAACCTACATGCCAACTCTTCGACTCTGCTGCTGTCCGAAACCCGGCTTCATGGCAAGCAAGAGAACAAGCAAAAGGTCAATGAGCACAAGAAAAATTGCTAAGGAGAGGAAGAGTGCAGGAACCGAGTAGGGTGCATTTAGTACTGTTTGTTGTTAATTCTTTTCGGCTAAGTGGTGGGCAGCGTTACTATGAGTGTTTCTAAGTGGCTAAGTATTTGCAACTCTGACTTTGAACTCTTGTGACTCGAATACCAAAAAAGCAACAAGTTGCGGGTAAGAGCTGAGATGAAAAGAAAGAGCGAATAAGAAATGCAACTCGGGGACTTGCATGATAACGCAACCCGGCATCGAGCCAAGGTTGCACAAGTTAACTAAGTTAAAAACTTCAAGTGTGATTAAAACTGAGTGGCAAGCAAACGGCATAAGTAGTTTGATACATCTGCACCGGGCATCCTGGGGATCTGATAAATGTTTAAAGGATAAAATTGCAGGAAAGAATCAGGTCGAGGAAGTAGCGTTCTCGACGTTGGCCTTGGCAGCTTCATCTTCAGTACCGGCCTTGGCAGCTTCCGCTTCCGAGCTGGCGGCGTCAGTCTTCGCCACTTCAGCCTCAGCGCTGACCTTGGTAGCATCCGCTTCCGAGTTGCTGGCGTCGGTCTTCGCTGCGTCCGCATCTGGCTCAGTGGCAGCCTGGACTGAAGTGGCTGTGGCCATCCAGATGGGCCCTGTCACCGAGGTGGAGGCAGTCAATTGAGCGCGGAGACGTGCCGTGTCGTCGAGGGCCGCACCTGATGAGGTGCCGAACTCGAGCGCTGCGGTGTCGATCGTCATCCCTTCGCTCTCGGCTTCATCATCGCTATTCGCGACAACTGCGGCCTTCCCCTTCCCGGTCTTGCCGTCAGGAGTGTTGAAGCAGCTCAGGTCCAGCTCCTCCTCGTCCGTCTCTTCGTCCTCGCCCTCCTCCTCGCCTTCGTCCACCTCGGTGTCAGGCTCAGTGAGACCGTCGATGAAGTGCGCGGTGTCTACGTACTGGGCGACCTCATATGCAACCGCCTGGCGGAGAGCCACGCAATCGGAATCCGTCTCCCACTTGGAGTCCTCGCGCATCTCGCGGACAACTTGCAAGTTGAGGTTCTCATACCAGCTCGTGATGGACAACAGCATCATATCGGCTCCTGCCTGAGCTCCCGACGCCCGCCATTTCTTCAGCTCGACCTTCACGCCGTTCAGCTTCAAGGCAAGCCCGCGGATAGTCGTTGGCGCAGAGTCCCGGGGCCAGAACAAGTCATGGAGCTTGAAGGCGACGCGCACCAGCTCGGTGCCCACGCCCGCTAGACGCTGAAACTGCCCTTGCATGACTATGAGGCTTTCTTCGATTTCTGCTTTGGTGTCCGAGGGCTCGCCCTTCTCGGTGCGAGCTGCTCGGGCCTTTGCTAAGGCAGGCTTGCAAGATGACTCGAGGTCGGGGAAGATTTCTGAAAGAGCTATCGAGAAGATCAAAAACAGAGGCAGAGTAGAAAAATGAACCGAGCAGAAGAGAAGCGCAAGAAAAAAGCGAAAGTGCAGAGAAACAGGCACTTACTATTCAAATCGTAGAGCAGCCCCTGTAGCTTGTTCTTCCACAGCTCCTCGTCAGCTACGTGCTTTTCTTCGAGTAAGCGGAGCCCGGCCAGCTGACCCATAAGGTCCGCATTGCTTTTCTTCAGCACCTCACACTCCATCTCGAGGGCTTTCTGCTTGGCTGCGGCTGCTGTTTCGATCTTGGCCTTCTCGGCAGCTATCTCGTCCCTCTCGGCAGCCAAGTCAAGGGCATCTTGGAGCGCAGTCTTCAGCTGAACTTGCAGTGGATCCAATTCGGTGAGGTGTCTCTTCTTGAATTCCACCTCAGGCTCTCCAGCTGTTGCTGCACCTCAGCAGGCTTGAGGCAATCGAGATGTTCCTCGACAAATTTCTTATGATCTTCTGTGAAGAGCAAAACACGGTTAGCAGAGTAGCGAAGAAGGAAAAGAGAGAGACGAGCCGAGAAGACGGCAACATACCTTCCAATTTCTTGATTGTGGCTTGGCCACTCTCAACAAAAGCACGGCAGTTCGCGTGCTCATCGGCCAGGGCCTTAAGCTTGCCTGCAGAGTAGGATCAGTTAGAGCAGAAAGCAAGAGCGGGCGTAAACACCAAACGCAGGAACCGCATAGCTAAGAGCTTACCTTCCACTTCGGAAATTTGGAGGGCACTATCCATGACCTCCTTCTCTGCCACCTCGTCGGCCTTGCGCTCTTTCTCTAGGGCATCAAGGCGCCTCCTAGCGATGCTATGGTTCCAGAGCAGCCGACGATACAGGTTGGTCCGCTTCAATAGGCTATTCTGAGAAGCAAAAGGAAAAAGAATCAGGCAAAGTGGTAAAGATTCAACCCGAGAAGGCGG
Source organism: Alopecurus myosuroides (assembly GCA_028641055.1). Taxonomy (NCBI): domain Eukaryota; kingdom Viridiplantae; phylum Streptophyta; class Magnoliopsida; order Poales; family Poaceae; genus Alopecurus; species Alopecurus myosuroides. The sequence goes on along the minus strand of CM054057.1, from coordinate 41,033,657 downwards.
CAACTCGGTTGAGTATCCGCCTACTCGGCCAGAATCTCGGGGACTGGATGATGGATAAGGAGAAGCAGAAGAGTAGAAGAGAAGAGAAATGCAACTCGGGACGGATGAGTAAGGCTTACCGCATAAGATTGTTCAAGGTCCTCTGCAGCCTTGCGGTGGACGAACATCTTGGCGGCGAGTGTGCTGGACTTGGACGATATGGTCATGGGTTTGTAACCCATGTCCGCCTTGTTCCAGTCAACGCGCATGTGGTCCAAATCGCCCAGGCCCACGCCGTCCCAATTTGGGTTGCCAAGGACTTTGCTGTCCCAATTAGCGTCGATAAATCCGACTAGATCGATCATTTGCTCGAGGCCCGTGGACGTCACCTCGGCTTCCTGGACCTCTCGCGAGGAGATCGTGACAGACCTATCCTTGTTTCTGGCTGGTGGTTTGGAATCCACTGCCGTGGCCTGTTTGCCTTTCCTCAGGGCAAGTTTCTTCTCCTCGGAGGTTACGGGGATGCTGTACTGGTTGCTGATCTTCACCATGTAAGGCGGGAAGCTTGGTGGATCCGAGAAGCTGGATCCTGCGGCGGCGTCAGCAGCTGCGCCAGGTTCACGGATGGTGAGCTGGCCGGGCTTCGCAGTTGGTCTTGGCAGCGGCATCGAGGCAGCATCCTGTGCACCGCCACGAGAAGGATTCCTGCGGACGGTGGTGTCGGGCTGGCCAGCTGGCTTCTCGGCGGCCTTCTTCTCGGCGGCTCTCTTATCGCCGGTCTTCTTCTCAGCAGTTTCTTTCTTGGTGCTAGCATCGGGAGCAGTCTTCTTCGCAGGGCTGGATGCAGTCTTATTTTTCTTCACTGGTGGGGAGTTTGGTGCAGTGGAGGAAGTACCCTGCTCGGTAGGCGGCGCCAAGGGCGCGCTACCCGGCGCAGTGTCCGGCTGCGCGGAGCTCGGAGGGTCCTGCTCCATCTCGTCAACTACTTCATCCCGCTGCTCGGCAGCAGGGTCTTGCTGAATGGCGTCTTGTTCTTCTACCCGTGGCTGGACCGCGGGGTCGTCTTGTGCAGCAGCCCTTGTTGCTGGCTGCTCTTGGTCTTCTTCCTGCCGCTCAAGGGCGGCGTCATCATGCTTCTCGGGATCTTGTTCTAGGTTCTCCTCAGCCGTGGTGGCTGGAGGAGAAGGTGGCCTCTCATTGCGAGCAGCATCCTGCGCTTCCTGCTCTGCGCGGGCCTGCTGCTCCTGTTCGGCGTCATGGGCATCCGTGTCCATGTACCGAGCTTCGTCGGAGTCTTCTCCTTGTGCAGGAGACGACGCACACGCCCTGTCCCGCGCCGCAATCTCGTCCTCGTCGTCGAGATCGATAAGATTGTCGACGTCGATGGCGGATTTCTTCTTGGTTTTGGGGGGCGCGATGGCAGCGTCTGCATCCAAGGGGGCGCTGAAGAAAGAGCAATATTCAGAGAAAAGAGAAGAACAGAGGAAATCGAGAAAAAACAGCGGAGGAGAAAATGGCTTACCCTTTACGGGAAGGGGGTAGCCGTCGTCCCTTGACCACGGCACCCTTGGTCTTCTTCACGGCCGTCTTCTTCTTCTTGGCGGGGGGCTCCTGAGCACCGCTACCCGTCCGTTTGCGGGTAAGAGGAGCAGCGACCGAGAGCGGCTTGACGACAAGGGCTTCCTCGTCCTCGTCCTCGCCTTCCTCTTCAGCGTCAGCACCATCTGTGAAGTTGGGAAGAAGAAAAACAGCTCAGAAACAGGAAGAAATTGGGTTGCGCTGCTCGCAAACAGACAAGGAGAGCTTAGTTACCTTCGTCGTCGTCCTCGGGCCAATCACGGACAGATGCGTCAACATGGTGCTTCTCCGGCTGAGCGGCATGAGGGAGGTTGATCTTGTCCGCGGTCTCGAAGGAGACCTCGTCGTCTTCCTCTCGGTCATCCGACCAGTTGTCCTCGAAGCGTTCCATGCTCTCAGCGAGCTGGCGAGCAAGGACCTGAAGAATAGAGAAACATCACAAGTTAGTCGAGTAGCATAGAGGCATCCTACTCGTCAAGGCGTGCAAACACAAAGCACAGTAATCCTAGAGAAAACTGCTAAGTGTGCTACTCGGCAAGGCGTGCAAACACCAAGCACATTAAGTCTAAGCAGTTCTGTTAAGTGCCCTACTCGGCGCAGAGTGCAAATACTAGTCGCAGCAAGATAAGAAGGCTATCTACTCGGAACATGTATACAAGAAACCGGGTAAGAAGTACGTACCCGCTCGATTGGCTTCGTACGGCCGTACGGGATGAAGCCGTACTGCCAATTGTCCCTGAGGCCGGTGGTCAAGATGGACCGCGCATAAGCGGCGACATCCGCGTTGCTGAGCTCGAACGTGGTTGTCCGAGTACAGTCGCGGGGGCCGCCCATGTAGCACATGGGATGGACGCGGTGCTGGAGCGGCAGTACCCGCCTGGAGATCCAGCAGGCGATTGGGTCGTCGCTCTTGAGCCCTTCTCCGATCAGATAGGCGAGGCGCTCGTCCATCTGCCGCAAGTTGCTGTCGACGGACGGCTTGTTCCGCCAGTTCTGCCCGGTGGGAGCTCGGTTGCTCCAACGGGGCAAATTGATTTTGTCCTCCACCTTGGCTCCCTTCATAGCGGGGATATTCTTCACGTACAGAAACGTCTTCTGCCACTTGCGGACATAATCCAATCCTTTGATACGCGGATGGTTGGTTCCAGGGCGCTGCACCATCATGGCGCTGCCGGTCTCTGTTATCCGGCTGCTGGTGTCCGCGCCGTCCTTCTTGCCTTTACTCTGCTGGCGAAAGAAGAAATACCTGGACCAAGTTTCCGTCGTGGGGCGAACGCCCAGGAAGGCCTCGCATACCACGGCGTGGTATGAGAGGAAGACGACGGCGTTCGGAGGGAGATGGTGCATCTGGAGGCCGTAGTGGTCGAGGAACGACCGGAGGAAATTCGATGCTGGAAGCCCGAATCCTCGCGCGAAGTGCGCAAGGAAGACGACATGCTCTCCCTCCTGCGGAGCCGGAACGAGCTCATCGCCAGGTTGCCGGCAGCGAACACCGGGAGGAACCCTCCGGGTGTTCACGAGCCATTGGCAGTCGTCGGCGGTGACCTCGGATCCGGCCCAGCCGGCGCGAGCGTTGTCGTCACGAGCCATGGCGGTGAGGAGGAGATTGGGAAAAAATTGAGGGATTTGGTGTGTGGAGAAGCTCGCGGCGGCGCAGTAGGTTGCCCGGCGGCGAGGAGCTCTGCGGCGACGGAGAAACGAGAAGGCAGAGGGGAAATTGCGAGCGGAAGGAGAAGGAGTTACCGAGGAGGTATTTATACCGCTCCTCGGATTACCGTTACAAGTTGAGGAAGTGGGATCGATCGTGGCAGTAATCGTGCGGCGTGGGGTCTGTGGGCCGGTTAGAAACGCACACAGCGCGGAACGCGCGCGTAACGGCCGCATTAGATCCCACGACGAGATCGTGGGCAATTACTGCGCGTGATGGGACATAACGGGCTAGTGGGCCCACTCCGTGAAAACCGGGCGCGTGGTCTGTCAGGTCCTGGGCAGCGACGCGTCGGGGTCGTGGATGCGTGACACGTGCCCAGTTGCAGCGCAGAAGGCAGGATTGTGCTCTGCCACGCAGAGATTCTATTTGGAAAATTCAGCAAGTCGTTTTACTCGGTTACAGAGAAGAGAACTAGCTCTATTCGTAGGAGAAGAAACTCAAGGTATTTTCCAGAGTGCTACTCGGAGGTTTTACTCAGCATCTTGAGGTTCAAGGGCAATGTTGCCAAGATTGGTTTTAAGCTGGCAGGGCCCAGTGAACGAGTTCGCAGGACTCTACCAGCTTCGGGGACTAATGTCGGGGGGTTACCCCCGAGTAGGGTAAAAGGCAAGTGCTAAAGGCAAGGTCAGAAGGGATGTTTGGTCGAGTAGCCGCCTACCCGGTACTCGCTACCCGGTCGACTGCTACTCGGTCTTACACAAAGATGACCAGAAGGATGATTTAAGGAAATTATGTTCATTCGAGTAGAAGAGCTGGTCCGAGTAAAACTGGCGGGAACCTACTCGGGCCAGAAGTCAAAGGAGCCGTTCTGACACAGGATCCCGCGTATCCGGGGTCCGTACTTGGCACTATTCACGACACTGTTCATCTGAGGACGGCGTGCCTGACAGCGACAGTGTGTCAGCAGGGCGTCGCAGGATAGGGGGGCCCTACTCTGTGTTCGGCACAGTGATACCAGACTGATCACTTGGTTTTGCCCAATGACTTTCCGGACAGGACAAGATTAGAAGCCAAAGCTGTCAGCGGGAACTCGGAAGAAGGATGGTGTGCACACAATGTCGACATATGTTTGTATTTGGACGTATCCGGCTGGGCACCAGGTATATAAGGTGCCCTGTCCCCTCCTGCGCGAGGGATGCTGACCTAGAGCCGAGACTTGGGGCACTTTCTTGACCTAGTTCATCGCGTAGAGAGAAGAGTTGCTACTCGGTAACAAGAACACTTGTACTGTGGCTACTCGGTGAGACCTCAATACATAGAAAGAAAGGCAGGAGTAGGGGTTTTACCTCCTCACGAGGGCCCTGAACCTGGGTAGATCGTGTTGTTTGCAGTGTTTGATCTTTACCTCACGCGGCTACTCGTCGCGTGATCCCTCCCCGAGCACCTCCAGCGTCCTCCGTCCCCACATCTTTAGCCATCCTATGGCATCTGTCTTGACACCACCACGACAAGTACAAAGGTGAAAAACATGATATCCAAGAGAGGTTCATAAATATACCAATAAGATTTTTGCTTGAAAGCAAAACACTAAGCTTAGTTTTATCTTAAAGGGATATATATGAAAAAGTAAACAAACTCATCAAAGCATCACAAATATCACAAGGGAAAAGTGATAGTTGGAATGCTTTGAGAAAGGTAACACGTATCACAAAAAGGCAAATGTTTTTTGAGAATTCATCAATATTGCATATGAGAGACTTCGAGTAGAAGTTGCTAGATTAATATACTTGGGATTGGTGAATTATAAAATGATTATAAATATCCCCTAGATATGTAATAATCCCGGCTTACTCATATTTGCAATAAAGATGTTTCGGTAATACACTTGCAAGAACCAAATGAAATGCAACAAATGAAATTCCTGCCAAGATACAAGCTACACAAGGTTGAGAGCTAGAAATGTATGCATGAGATAGATACTTGTTACCGAGAAGACATTGGTGATGAAGAGGATGTGAGTTCTTTAATCATCATATCTTGACTCCTCTAATCCAATGGTGAGAACACCTTCCTTATAAATGAGGCAAGCACCCAATGCATCTCCATTGTACCTAAAACAAAATTAAAGTACAATATGGTAACCAAACTCATTGGGTTCAAAGTAGTTAGAACAACTACAATACATAGGACAAACTCCACACAAAAAATGTGCATATTAATATGAATTTGAATTTCATGCACATCTTAGCCATTTAGGATTTGATGGAGTTTAACCTATACATTGGATCAACGAAAGTAAGCATGACAAAAGATATACATAGTAAATATACATGCACAAAACTTTCAAGATACAAATTGGACAAAACACCAAATAAACCAAGAAGCTACTCACAAGAGTGAAAAAAGAGAGAATTGTCCAAATTATATCAAGACCCAAATCAACACATGATTTAGGAAATAAAAAAAGAGAACACAAAAAAAACATTAAGGAATAAACAAATCCTCTACAATTTTCATGATAGCATACAAAGTACCAACACGAAAAATGTTCGTCTTCCAACGAGACAAGTCATTGGGATAAAATACAAATTTAAAGACAACGAGTGTTCAAACGCATATGGGATAGTTCTTCCAAGAATAGTGCATTATTTATGATCTTGTATTTGAATACAAAATGCACACAATAGAATCATTACTCTCCATATATATTATTCAAACACTAGTCATGTTTAAATAAAAACAATTAGATGCAATACCAATATAAAGAATGGTGATCTACTCAATGTAGGATAGCTTCCCCAAGAATAGTGCAACCCAAAGAAGTATGACTTTGAACATAAGTGCACAAGTATGAGATCATTGCTTTTCCTACCACAAGAAAGCATAAAACAAATTTTGAGTAGAGCAAGGAAGACACAAGGGACTTAAACCAAACAAAACATTGGCAAGAAATAAGGAAATTTTTAGAGCAAATGCCAAAGTAAATATGATCAATAAACTTACCACAAATTATTATAACTTCTCAAAGACAAGAGATGTATGGAGATATTTCTCGGTTGTAGATTTATTCACAATCATTACTCCTATAAAGGATGGACGAGCTAGCCGGCTCCTCCTTCGTTTTGCTTGTGCTCCCCCGAGCTGCCACGTGGTTGTCTCCCGTTGGTTGTGCCTGCGCGTGCGGTGGAGCGGTCGGTGCGTGTGTCGATCGGCTTGTACCTGCGAGACAAAACCGGTTCCCGCTGAAAACCTAGCAGCTCAATCTCTCCTCCCCATTCCCCAATCCCCGCCCCGTCTCTCCTTGCCCCACATCACCCCGCACGGCCGCCGATGCAAGCCTGGTGCTGCTGCTCCTCACCCGAGGCCCGACGGCGTCCGGCAATAGTAGTAGGTCAAGGCTCCCCAAAGTGAGGCCCATCTGGAGGAACCGGTCGGTTGTGCTCGGTCTCTGGCTCCTCACGGTGGATGAGGACGTGGTCGTCCGCAGGCTGCATCGACTCGTCGCCTCCGCAAGGAGAAGGAGTGCGGAGGAGGCACGGCCCCGGTGGGAGAGGCGTCCCGTACATGGTGGATGTGGTTGTCGCAGGCCGCATCGAGTCATCGCCTCGGCATGAGGAGGAGGACGGAGCAGGCGCGTCCCCGGTGGGGGAGGCGGCCTAGGCCCGGCCTCGGCGCGAGCAGGAGATGTAGTTCGGAGACTGTACCAGGTCGTCGTCTCGGCGGGAAGAAGAGGAAGGAGGAGGGGCGGCCCCGGTGGGGGCATGCAAGCACGACTCAGCTTGACCACGGGGAAGCCTGCCGCTCGACCTCGTCTCCCTCCTTACAACTCGTCCTCCACTCCTACCTCCAGCACTGCCACTGCTGCGGGCCTGCTGTCTCTACACGGCAAGCTCGAGCTGACGGAACAGAACTGGACGACCATGTCGGCGGGCGGGAGGAGGTAAGCATGTGATTTCTTCCTGGTGAGACTCGTGATAGATTCCCCATAGTAGGATGTATTCGTGCTAGCAGGATAAAGGAACATGGAAGCCGTAGTCCAGGGTGCAGTTCAAGATGGGAAGAGGCAAGCTAGCAGGATGTATTCGTGCTGGCCACAAAGAACATGGAAGCCGTAGTCCAGGGTGCAGTTCAAGATGCTCACCAAGCCGACAACGAATCAAGTCCACCAACGTGATAAAGGAACAAGGAATTGGCGACTACGTCATCGCATGACATTAATCATCTACTTCTTATTTTATTTTTATATTGATCCAGATTGGGAATTTGGAGCAATTAGAAAATATGCGTCCTATTCCTTTCTTGCTTGATGTTTCATGTGTAGTGCATGTCGTATACTTGCTGAAATGCCTGAGAAAAGCACCATCAGCACGTGGATCATATTATACTCAGTCTAATTAATTCATATGATAGGATAGATTCATCTTCCTAAGGCATACATGTCCAAGACTAAAAACTTTGGCTCCTCTCTTGGCAGTCTCAAATATCACGTTTACAGTCTATTAGTTGCTTTGTTCTACCAATTGTCCATACTGCAGAAATACAGAGTTCAGTTCATTAAAATTGATATAAACCATATCTCAAGTAACTCTCTATTCTTTCCATTAGCCAGGACTTGTGAATCTAACACGTGAAATATATGCATCTCAGGACGTGACATGTTGATTGAGTGGAACTTGAGGAGTGGCGCGGTCTGAGATTTCAGTTCAGCCTGCTCAACAAGGTGGCAGTAGATTCTGCTCATTGTGCAAGTGTCGAGGTGTCTACAATTTCCTTTCCTTTAATTTTGCATGAGGTTCATGTTCACTTTCTTGTGCAATCATCTTCTGCATCAACAACAGTTCCGTACAAAATCATGAGTCTGAGTATTTGGTTAATTATTTTCTTCAAGAGTACTTGGTTAATTGCTGCAGGAGTTGAATTATATATGGATTTTTCTTATTTATGCGCACATAGTGCTTGATGATCTGCTTGCGGCCGGGTAGATTTATAAATAGCAACAGAAAACTTACAAATTGGGTTTATTTTGTGAAGCTATGTGCTATGCATGAGCAAGTTTGTGCGTGTTTGCGGTCTTCAGGCCTCCTTAATTTTTAAGTGATGATGACTGATGGCTAATTTTGTTTCTAGGAGTAAAGCATCGATGACGACCCAAGGTCCCATCCTGCACTGGATCTCGACATTGTGTTGGAGGTTGCTAGCGGGAAGAAGGTTGTCGCTCGATTTGGTTTGTCCGATTATGGAGGATGCACACAGGAAAGGTGGCTTTTGCTGGTGTGTATCATGATCCCTATCTCCCCAACTTTCTGTTGTAGTCTATTTGGACATATATTATTTTATTAGTTTGTGATATATAATTTTATTGGTTTGTGATAGCTGGCTTTCTGGATTTTCGTAGCTACTGGTTGTCTTGTGCCTCGGTCCAGGGGCAACACCAAGTAGGTAAATGGAGCTTTCAGCCAAGGATGCAGATCTGGTAAGAAAGGCTATCTGCAGTAGTTGTTTGAAGTTGATGTTTTTCCCTGTGTATACTATTATTGTAGAGTTGTTTGATTTCTCGGCATCGATTCTGAATGTTATGCAGTTAATCTTGGAGGGCGTAGGGTATCACCCGTTTGAAGTACGATGCTCTAAAGGTAATTGTTTCCACAAATCACTGATTTGAGTTTTTTTGTGTATCCGTTAGTATTATTGTCGAGCTCAGAAGAGCATTGCGCGGAAGTTTCAAACGGCGTTATGTTTGTTACTGTATGCTTATGGAACTGAACCGTTTATGCAGCTTGCGAAGGTGAAGAATCAGAGGTGGCAGAGAAGCTTTTTAACAGAAACATATACGACTGCATCTTTTGCAGGTTGTAGGGCTTCCTTCACGCTCTTTCTTGCTTCTCATCTGCTCTACCTGCTAGGTAATTATTATTAGTTTCTTTTCTCATGTTTGTCTACCTATTCAGGTTCACTCCAAATATTTTTGATATCTACTTATTTTTTGTGTGCTTTGTTTTGTTGAGTTGTTTACATTTGGTGTGGTTGGTTTAAAAAAGGGGTACACAACTTTGGATACTCTTTACATTGGTTGTCGGTCTCACCTTTTTTTTTCTTATTAGATGGTTGTTTCTTGCTTGCCTTTTTCTTATATTTTCCAGTCCTTTTTAATCTCGCTGGCTAAATCTTCTCTTTCTTTTTGCCTACAGGTCCAGTTTGCTACTTTGCTTCTTCCACCGTCGTTTCGGCTTGGGCATTGTGGTTGGTCTCCCTCTCTAATCTCCTTCTTTCTCTTGGGCTATTTACCTTTCATCTGCCCATGGCTTGTATGTTTAATGAAATGTCTAGCTGCTAATTTTGGCTTTTTATTGCTTTGTTTCATCTAGGCTGTGCTATCTGTACCCTACCGCTTCTGTACAAGGCTTCTAGCTTCCTCTTCGGCCCTCATAGGAAAAGGTTCGTATTTTCTGTGGTTCTTGTATACGTATCCCATGTGTGGGACGTGTGTGTAACCTGTTATTAATATCGTTAGTGTGATCTGTAGTGTAGTGTCAACACTACTATGAGATACATGTTAAAACCAGAATGAGATACCATGGGTATTTCTGTCACATAATTGTAGTATAACTGATAAATCTCTTGTTGAATTTTGTAGGATAGTTTCTTGGAGCTTCCTTTTGTTATGCTGACTTTATGCCCCACTCTTGCAGCTGATCCTGGTTATGTACATGCCTATTTATTTCTAGCAAAGTATGGTGCTGCTTTTCAAATGACCTTTTTGTGATAGCTACTAAGTTTCGTTGTTGTTGGCTCATTTAGGATGTGCCCTTCGAGGCTCCGGAAATAAGCCACTTCCTGGTATTGGTCTTTGGTTTACTCACATGATTAAGGTGCATATATTCTTTACCAACCTTTTCTTGCTATAGGACTCACTTCTATTCTCATGTCATAATTGTGTGGTGGAATATATTCATCTTGACTGAATCAGTTGTGTGGATAGTAGTATGCCTCTTCATTCTAATTGTTTTGCTTCAGGTTTTAGTGTACAACGATATCTAACATGACAAAAACTGGGCACTATGACATGGTCCATCCTCGCATGTATAATGAAATTTCTTTACTTTTCCAATACAAGTGGTTGACTGAAATTACTTGCCTCTGTGATCATGTGAGTAATTACTAGAGTTTCAATACAATCTTCCATTTTATTCTAATTTTGACAGTCTTGGTTTTCCTTTATTTAGTGCATGCTAGAAAATATTTCATAAAAAAACACCAGCCACTGTAAATCGGGTGGACTAACACTTGAAGAGCTCTCAACTTTTCATGTCTATTTTCATGTAGGATGTAAGCTAGCTTGGTGGGTTTCAGTAAATATATTGACTGCTTATTCTCGTCCATATTATCAATAGGAACCTCTTAGCCACTTGACTGAAGATATGTGCTAAATTGTTATCGCTATCTGTTTGGCTAAGTTCTCTATCCAGATTTTGTGTACCTCTGTTCATGGAAGTTGGATCAGAAAAGTTGATCATGTGCCTTAACTACTCTTGTTATTTATTTGATTTGAATATAAGATCTCTCGTTTTGGTTTCTCTGAAATCTGCAGCCTGCCCTCTCATGATGTTAAATATTACTTAATTCTTATCTTGAAGAATGTACCAATCCTTAATACACCCATAGGATATATATGCATTCATGATGTTAAATATATGCAAAATTCATAGTTGTCTTTTTCTTTGTTACCGTGGTATGGAATCTTGTTTGCCCTCCATGATTTTAAATATTACTGAATTCTTATCCTGAAGAATGTACCAATCCTTAATACACCCATATGATATATATGCATTCATGCATTTTAAATCCATATGTATACTTCGGCCTTGTTCCATAACGATGAATGGAGAAATGGCATGCCGTGTTATTGTTGTGCATTGAAGAGCGTCTGAGGACTAGACATGGTTTTGCCTTCTTCACAGTTTCATTTGTCACATCTCCGTTCTCTATAATTATCTACATTTTACATTTTTATTTGGTGATTTCTCATAGTCCGTCGTATAATCGCGGTTGAGCACCAGGTTAGTGTATCTTACAATAAAGCTTAGTTTATGGGTGCGTTTTCTAAAATTTCTCCGAATCAGATAACCTGTTTTATCATTTACGAATACTAATTTCTAAGTGCACATGTGAATCCCCTGTTCTCTTATACTCTCTAGCATGGTAAGAGAATACACTACCGAACTTGTCATATGATCTGTGTATACTAATTGATGTTTCGCATAATGGAAAAGCTTTCCAAAGTAGATAGCATATCTCTTGTCTGGATCCTTCACTCGAATATTTGTCTTCTGAAATTTGGTTCTCTACCAGCTGTACAAAGAAGATGTTCCAGTTTGGTTTACATACTTTTGTTGATGGAACAGATTTGTGTGAAATGTCAAGAAGGTTGAGGGTATATACAACTTTTCTTCTGGCACGAGGCAAAATCTATTATAGAAGTTCTTCTATTTTCATATTTAATACCTCTATTTATTGGTAGTATGTTTGTTGGATTGCAAAATAGTAAGCAACATTTTGTTAAGTACTCCCTCCGTCTCAAATTAATCGTCTCAAAGTTGGACAAAAGTTGATGTATCTAATCATATTTTAGTGTTAGATACATCCACTTTTATCTAATTTTGAGACAATTAATATGAGATGGAGGGAATGTAAGAATTTGGTTTCATAATTGTTGGGTCTCTCAAAGTTGGACAAAAGTTGATGTATCTAAACATATTTTAGTGTTAGATACATCCACTTTTATCTAATTTTGAGACAATTAATATGAGATGGAGGGAGTGTAAGAATTTGGTTTCATAATTGTTGGGTTCTAGAAGAAGATATCATTGTCATGCATGGCGGTCCTGATCTTATTTCTTTGTTTAACAAGAGGAATAAATTCCTGAATTGATTTACTCCTTGTTCCTAGGGGGCAATCATTTTCTGAAAATATCTGGGTATTTAAGCTTCTGTTTCAGTTCATGATAGCTGAATTCTGTTACCCTGAACATTTCTAAGACCATGTCGTTCATTGAGTAAGTAAAGTGGAGGATAAAATAGAATTAGAAATTAAAAGAATGTTCCCCCATAGTATTATAATAGGAAGCCTTAATTCTTGCGTCGAAAAGGATTATTACGTCTCTGTTGTGTAGTGGCAGAACTTCTAAGATATTTGGGAAGGATTATTACGTGTTTGGTATTCATTGTAAACTTGCAAGCTGATTACTCACTGTTTTCTAATTTATTGAGTATAAATGATTATGCATTGCAATTATCTGAGAAATTTAAGAAAAATGACAGGGAAAGCAGAGGAGCAGGCGCTGGTGGCGACCTCATTGTCGAGCAGGACGACTCTGATGGGTTTTTGCTAACTTAGTGTTTGCCAATTCCGGTGATGACCAGTAGCTCCGCGGTGCGAGGTCATCTCTCTCATTCCCTCCCTCTCACCCTCTCTTGTCTTCCATAGTTTTACTCATGTGTGAACATATAATACACCTTATTAATTTGAATATGTGCAGTTCTAAAATTAAAGAGTTGTTCTTATTCTACAAATAACCAAATTTGATAGTTATCTGCAATTTGAGTTGATTGAAATCAATTACAATATAAGGCATTAGGATAAATTCCATAATCAATAAGGGTCTAAGGATGGAAATTTTTGCACTGATTGTTTCATTGTACAGATTGTACTTTCCAAGGGCATTTTATTTTTGTTCATGCTTATGTTGTCTATCTTCTGGGCTATATTGTAAACACACATTTAATCTTCATATATAGTGGAGTGTTTTCTATCTACAAATTAAGTGATAGATAAATACATGGTATTTGTAAATTCATGCAGGCTCCAATCGGGGGTGCAATCCCGACTCTTATTTGTCCCGAGCGGTGGCGGAGCAAGGGTCGCAGCGGCGGTGGGGTCGAAGCAGCATTTCAGGCGGCCACTGCGCCTCTCCTCATTGGTCGTTGCTCCAGGCTGCGAAGCTCCACGGCGTGTTCATGGTCGAGCTCTTAGCAGGTTGTTCTCCCAATTCTTGATGAGCTGGTCGTCAGACGCGTCGACTAGGATATCAGCCGGCGAAAACTACCAGCATCCTTCTCGTCTAATGCACCTGCTGATTCCATGACTTCTTGCTGGTGTTGATGATGCTGCTTCCCTTGCTCAGATGTGAGTTGACTCTATAACAACAACAATGTCCTTCTGCATTGCATCGAGTTCCCGAAGTGGATTGAACCATATATGTTTTCTTGTTTCAGGCCCATGAATTCCTGGCAAGTAGATTTATAGATGTCAATAGAAAACTGTAGGTTTCCACCATGTTTGCTTTGCGAGCTGATCTAATGCATCAACTAGAAAAAAAATCATTGCCTCGCCAAGCTTTATTCCTGGGTCTTTTTATATGATATTTTCATCACTATAATTTTCTTAGCTTCACTTATGTACAATATGTATCTTCCTTGATTTGATTTTTAAACGAAAATGACTTGGTCGTAGATTCTTTTATTTGCTGTATTGTTTCTGCCTTATTTTAGTGGGAATTAATGTGAGGTACCAAGTTATTGTTGTTCTAATTTTATTATTATTCTAAATATAGTTATTCTTTTATTATGTCTTCTTGATGTGGAAAACCTCCTCACGCAACTGGGTAGGATGCTGGCGCGATAGGGTAGCAGAAGATGTGTGTGGTTGAATTGGCAGCGCAGGAGCGGGGCTGGTCGCCCCCTCTTCCTAGCCACCACTCACTGATGTATCCATTTTCCGACCCTTCTGCCTCATCCCCTGCTCAACCACGAAGAGGTTGTACTGATGCTGCTTCTTTTCTACGCCCCTACTTTGCTCAACCACGCGGAGGTACTGCTACTTTTTTCTGTATGCCCCTGCCCTCCTTCTGGCATTTTTTGTGTGGTAATTGTGGCATTTTGTGTGTGAATGTGTTGTCCTGATTTTACCTCTCTTAGCAATGTTAGAATGATTCTGCTAAAAACAACTCATATTCTTGAAAGTTTTAACTAAGAAATGTCCTAACCGAATATGCAACTTTGAGGAGCATGACATGCTTTTAAGGTTTACCATGTCAGGTTATATACATGGTGTATGTTTTCTTGTTCCATGTTCTATTACAGGTTATTTGCTCATAAGGGCAACCAATCGCGTTGGTGGGCAACAGTGCATTCAGAAATTGCGTAAGCAAGTGAAGGGATGCCAGCTGGTCGATTGGGCCAAACTGAATGTTGAGCCGTGGAGAAAGAATGGGGTCTTTTTCATTCAATCCACACATGACCATAAAGCCAACTTCTCCGGTAATGAGATTATCTTTGCCTCCGGTGATGATGAAGACTAGGGAAATGATTACTGTGTCTAGGTGTTTAGTTCTGGGTGTCACATCGTCGGACAGTTTATATTTCTATGAACTATATGTGTAGACTTGTGTTCTATTCTAGACCTCAATCCTAAAATCCGTGTGTGATTGGTGCTCAAATGTAATGCACTACCCAGTGTAATTACACCATTGTACTGGAGCATGTCTTATTGTTTATGTATTATCCGTTGGACATTTTAAATCACATTTATTAGGTGGATATGTTTATTCAGAATACATATGTAATACATGTTGGATCATAGTTCATACAATTTTAAATTGAATATACATACATACATACATACATACATATATATATATATATATATATATATAAATCAAACTGATAGGAGTGCATTAAACTGAGTTCCTTATGTCATTTCTTTCCATTCCCAAGATAAAATGACTAAGCACAGGTTGCAGAGCATATGTATGCATGTCGTATTATATGTTTTCTTGTGAAGTCCGACGTACCTCTATGCCTGCTGCGAAGATTCTATAAGAATGTCATTAAGATCCCAGATGGTGCTCGTGGACCTATCAGGGGGCTAAATCCGGTGGGTTGGGGCTGCCGAGGGTGTATTTTGGCTGCGACGATGAGCCGCGGATGCCCATTGACTGGATACCGTGTTTCGTGGTCGATGATCTCTGTCACCCACGTCCCCCGCAATCCAGTGGGTTGGGGCTGCCGAGGGTGAATTTTGGCCGCGACGATGAGCCGGGAATGTGCACTACTGGATACCATGTTTCGTGGTCGGTGATCTCCATCACCCACGTCCCCGTGACCGTCGCCCCCGAGGTACCTCATCTATCACGCTTGCAGTGATGGAACGTCGGGAACCGAGAGGGCACGCCGACCAAAGAAATAACAGAAATGTTCCATTGCCTCAAAACCTTTTCAATTAACTCTAAATTACTTACAATTAATAACCCCAATGGAATTATGGTTACAATAATATAGGTTTCCAATTTTATAAGAGGGAGATCTTTAAAATAACTTATCATGTTTCTCTTATGGAACAAAATTTTGGCATAAATCCGTCATTTGCGCCGGTGGCGCAACGGGTCATCTAGTATTCAGAAAACATAAGCATGTGACAAAAGATAGGAATAGAAAAAACATGCTTAGATAGAGATTCTTGAAGGCTTCAAATAAAAATCGAATATGCAAAGCACCAAGAAACTCTCTCATAAACAAGATACCAAAATAAAAGACAAAAGATATTTAAAATAAATATGGAACTTGTTTGAGCAACATGCCACATAGGAACAAGATAACTAATAATATCAACTCTAGGTGGCAATACCTCACATGTTCACATTTTATAGGCTTGTAATTTGCACATATCTTATTACTCCCCCATAAAGTGATAATCCAATTGAAAACAACAAGAGGCAAAAAAAATCCAACTAGAGAAAGTTAATGGGCATTGAGAAATTAAATTTCTCATGAGAATGACACACCACATAGAGACTAGATAATATTGATATATCAACACTAAGTGGTATTCCACATGTACACACATTTTAGGATAGTAAAGTGCAAAAGCATATTACTCCCCAAAATGGGATAGTCCATTAATCTTCCAAAGAGCCAACTAAAATAAGCAAGAATGGCAATGAAGGCTCAACACAAAGCACACAAGTACATGGAATTAAAAACCAACAAACATAACTAGATTACTCAAGCTAGGTAAGTAGTAAGCACAACATATACAAACACATGCTAGAAACAAAACTAACATATGCAAGGGAGCATGCAACTTTCAATGAATATATGAATTAGATACGAGTTACCGCAAGGAGGAACATTGGATAAGAGATATATATAATCCAAGTGACTTGGCTTGAGGAAATATAATTGATGAATATCCCTTAATTCTTCATGAAATATCCAAGTCTCCAATTCCCTCCAAAAACACCTATTGATCAAGTTTGAGCTTGTTGGTCCCCAACTAAGTTGGGTCCTAAGAGGTTAGTCACAATAGGTTTGGCAACCCAAATGGTTCTTTTCTTGACACCACTTTGATTACCAACAAACTTGGCAAACACATTGCCCATATTATCCTTCTGAATGTAATAGACATCATAAACAAGAATAGGGTTGGATAATGTACCATTAGTTCATGAAGAATCAAGGTGACCCTTCTCACGACAAAGGTAGCAACATTGACTCTTCTCTTTCTTCTTAATAGGGTCCTCAACTTGAGGAGCATTGGCTTGAGTCTTCTTAGGAGGTGGTCGTTGTTCAACTCGTGGTTGAGCATGAGATTGAACAAGAGGCCTCTTCAATAGTTGCTTCTCACTTAGAGACTTCTTTTTCAAAGGGCAAGATCTAACATGGTGCCCTTCAATCTTGCACTTGAAGCAAATAATCTTGGCCGGATCTTTGACTTGTTCTTGGCCCCTCTTCTTGTCAACCATGGAATTGTTCTTTATATTGGAGTTGAATCCAAGTCCACTCTTGTCATTTGGAATTCTTCGCACTCTCAAAATCTTGTCAAGGGTGGAACTCCCTTCATGACACTTTTCCAAGTCTTTCTTCAAAGAAGTGACTTGGGCCTTGAGCTCTTTATTTTCCTCTACATGGTTAGAATCAACACAAGAGCTAGAGGAAGTAGATGCTTCATTGTTAGAGCAACAAGGCAAGGAAAGCAATTCATCACAAGATGTAGAAACATTATGGGAGAATGAATTACTAATACGAGCACAAGTCAATATAGCATTACGAGAAGATATTGTGCTAGTAACCACATGAGGCTCACAAGATGTTACCTTTGTAGTGATAGCCTCAAGAGCTAATTTTAGTTTGGTATGGGATGCTAGATGATCCTCATGAGAGCTAGATAGCTTTTCATGACTTTCTTCCAATTTCCCACACTTGCTAGTCATTAACTCAAGTTGAGCCCTTAGCTCAACATTCTCCTTCAAAATAGAAGCTTCACAAGATGTGGAGTTAGTAGCACACGCATCATTAGAAATAGAAGAAGACAACTTGTCAAGCTCATTATTCAACCTAGAGTTTTCCTCAATTAGATTAGCATTGCCAACAACAAATTCAACCTTTTCATTTTAAGCACTTTATATTTCGCATTTGTATGGTCACATGCTTTAGTGAGATAGGCTATTTGTTCATTATAGAGCTCCTCGATAGATTCAAGTTTCTCCTCAAGAGTAACTCAGAGCTCATACTCTTCCTCAAGAGACGTAGTGAGGGGATGCCTTTTCATCGGCATCACTTCTTTCAATCTCACCTTTCTTTTCAATGATTTTAGTGCTATAAATAGCAAAAGCCAAAATTTCACCCAAATGAGTGATAGCTTTACTACCTTTAGGGAGATCGAGAAGAACCAACTCACCCTTCTCCATTAAAGAGACCTCATCCTCAAGCTCACCATAAAATATATCCTCATCCTCATCATCACAAGATGTAGTGCGTTCCAAAGGTGGAGATACCTTTGAATCCCTAGACATAAGGCACACATGAGAAATGGATAACGAAGATGAAGATTGACTTGAAGCACCAATAAGGTCCATGTCTTGTTCCACTACAATATGGGATTCCTCTACATTGTTAGCCACACAAGTATTAGAGGAAATGGAAGCATTGTTTTTATGAAAACAAGACATAGGAAGCATATCATCATGAGATTTAGTTAAACAACTATTACATGATATGCAAGGACTATCAACACTAGCATGTATGGAATTTTGAGTGCTAGAAGATATTAAGTCCAAAGATAGATCATTGCAATGGGATAGAGATGACGTATAGTCAATAGCAAATTCACTATCCACAATGCAATTTCTATCACCACTCACCATATCATTACCTTGTGACAAATCACATGTTGGGGGAGTGGAGAAATATGTGAACTCATCACGGCCGGAAGTGGATGGAGAACGATCATCCTCAATAATGTTGGACACATCATATATATCTTGAAGTTTTGTCCATGGCTCATGAGCGTTCTGAAAAGGCATGATTGAATCAATAACTACATCGCTCAAAACACACAAGAGACCATTAGATGCAAGAGTATCGAGATAAGAGTTTTCCTCATACTCTAAAGATAAATCTTGAGAATCCTTTGGAGGAGTAAAATCCATATTTACAATTCTCTTAACATACTTTGGACCCATGTCCATAAGAAAATTAAGAAAGCGAATTTTCCAAACATCATAATTTCTATCATAGAATATAAAAGCGGGACCGTGCTCTATTTCCCTAAACGACATCGTACTCTCTAGGATGTAAAGCCTAATAAAGAGAGACGAGGCTCTGATACCAATTGAACGGACAACAACGTCGCCTAGAGGGGGGTGAATAGGCGATTAAAACTTTTACGGTTAAAGTTTGCTAAATGCGGAAATAAACTAGGTGTTTAAATTAACAAGCATACAACCTAAATATTCTAGGGTCAACTAGATACACTAACAACTTTTGCTAAGAAAGAAAAGTAACAAGGTGATAGCAAGATATATAACTTCAAGCGCAAAGGCTATCACAATGTAACTTGCATAAGTAAAAAAGCTCGGGTATAGAAATAACCGAGGCACACGAAGATGATGATGTATTCCCGAGCTCCTCCCACAAGGGAGTACGTCTCGTTGGAGGGGTGTGAGCTCACCACAAAGGCCTACTCAACGCCACTAAGGCCTCACCCTATTCTCCGATGAACCCAGCCACAAAGGCCTAGTTCACCTTCCACTGTTGGCAACCTTCAAACCCGAGGCACGCATCCACAACTTAATTGGAGGCTCTCGGTGTCACCACAATCTTGGGGAACACATCCACAACTCAATTGGAGGCTCCCAAGAACACCACAAGTCGTCTAGGGTCCAAGACCCAAGAGTAACAAGCTCACAAACTTTCACTTCCACGAATCCTCGTGGAGAGACCAAACTGATGCAACCGATGCAAATGGCAAGAGCACAAGTGCTCAAATCCCCCACTCTCAAATTCCAACAAAGCAACAAATGCTTATGGGGGAATAAGAGAGGAATAATAATGGAGAAACACCAAGAACTCCAAGATCTAGATCTACTAGGTTTCCCTCACTAAGAAGGAGGATGGATTGGTGGAAATGTAGATCTAGATCTCCTCTAATTTCTCCCTCAAAGATATGCAAGAATCATTGGAGGGATTGAGAGAGGAGCAAGCTTTACAAAGTCAACAATGGTGGGGAGAGAGAGGGAAAACGGGCTGAGAAAGTCTTAGGGACTTTGGGGAAGAAAGCCCCTTAAATAGGTGCTAAAAAACTAGCCGTTTTCCACTTTTTCCGTCCATTCCGAAACGATTCCGCAGTCCGGATTGGCCCGGAATCGATTCCGGAGCGATTCCGGATGGTAACAGAGCATTTTCCCGTTGAATTCGGAATGGCCCGGAATATTCCGGATCCCGGAATCATCTGGAAAATTCCGGATTGCAAATAGTGAGACAGAAAACCGATACGAGAAATGCTATAACTTTTGCATATGGACTCCGTTTTCGATGTTCTTGGGCTTGTTGAAATCGCAACAACGAGCACTAAAAGAATATGCAGAGAAACATCATTGTCCATAAATGGAAGATAAAACCAAATGGGTAAAGGTTTAGACCTCTCAAATAGGAACACCCGGTAAAACCTCCAACACGAAAACACACATAACTTTTGCGAATGAACTCTGAATAAGGTGAATCCAAATGGGTTGGAAAGGTAATAACAAGGAATATCCAAAAAAAGGAATGGTGAAGTTACCACACATGTAAGGTGTGGAAACGTTCTCAAAGCTGAACCGGATATTTTCACCACCGAAATCGCAACAAGTTTTTCTTACTAAAACCGTTTTCGATAAACCTTGGCTTGCCATGAAGATCACGAAAAGCACTAACAACCCCAAGGAGATAAAAGACAAATAAGAACCAAGAAACATGATATGCAAGTATGCAAAGGTTCGATCTCTCCACAACAATTCGATCACGTTACTCACTTGAGAGCCCCTCTTGATAGTACAACTATCTATCCTATAACCCGGTCTCCCAAAGAAACGAGACCTATAAAATAGAAAACCTATCAAGATTATACCTTTGCCTTGAGCATTACACTTGAGCTAGGTGATGACGATCTTGACTCTCTCAAGTTGGATCTTCTTTCTTGATCGTGCTTGCTAGCACAAGCTCCGCTTGACGAAGACTTGCAAGTTGCTCCCCCATACACCATTATTGGACAGATCATTGTCGGCAAATCTTCACAAGGCCACAATCTCCAAAAGGGTGGCAAGCATCAAGCATAGGATATCTTCTAGATGCTTCACTTGAGCTTCCACGTCAATCCAGATGACGAACACCGCTTGACGACGACATAGACCACGGGCTATATGAAATCTTCCTTTTGGTTCATGCCCATGGAAAGATACCTAACCACACATAGAGATGCCACACACACATATCATGGATTAGTTCACAAAGCTATATTTGCAATTGCTTACCATACCATGAGATACACAATCCCACTTGATACAAATTGTAGCTTTGTGTGTTGATCACTTGCTTGATCAACCTTGTATCTTTGCTTCTCACTTCAAATGATGATGTCTTGAAGTTGATAATGAAAGATCACCTAATCCTTTTCTTCAAGATACACTAGCAATCAGCTCAACTCAAACCATAACCATTCTTCATATAAATCCTTGAATATAACAATGGCCATCAAGGAAGCTAATAGGGTTCAACACATGAACTCTGTTATTTCCTATGGACAAGATCTACAAGGATAACTCAATGCAAACATTAGTCCATAAGGATTGTCATTAATTACCAAAACCACATATGGGGGCACCATTCGCTTTCACCCGACCCCACAAATTTGAAAATTCCGAAATTCCCACCTCCCCCGCCGTGCCTATCGGGCCGTGCTTCTAACGGGCTATCGTGCCGAAAGATGGACCGACGGGCTCAATACGGGCCAACGTGCCGTGCCGCCGGCGAAAGTGCAGCCCGCGGGCTGGCACGGCACGACACGATTAACACGGGCCACATTCGTGCCATGCCTTTTCCAGCCCGTGCCGTGCCGTGCCGGGCGGCCCAGTTGGCGACCTATACTCGGGAGGTGCTTTCCATTCTAGTGTTGAAAAGCGCGGTGAGTTGTGGAAAGCACGGTAGGAATCGTGTCGTTTGGTTAGGCTGTGGCTTGAGTAAAATGCATTGGCGGTACCTTTACTTGTTGACGGAGCACATTACGGTACCCGAACTTTAGGATACGCTCAATATGGTACCTAAAGTTGGTGAGTGGTGAATGTACGGTCACTGTTCATCATACACGCATCGTAGCGCGAGCGGGGCAGGTGCTGTGCTGAGCTGGCGAGGGAGCAAAGCGTCGGGAAGTTGCATGTGGGTTTAATTGTAAAGTGGCGAGCAGCGGTGAAATCCCCAATTCCCTGCTCAAATTCCTAGCTTTGTTCTCCCTCGTCCCCATCGCCCTCAACCAAATCCAGAGCTCTCCGTCGCCATTGTTACCCATCGCGGTCGCCCGTCGCCATGTCGATCAACAGCTCAGTATGCTCAGGTGCTCGCCGCTCTGGTTCTCGTCTGTTGCATATGATCTCTTGCATCCCATGCCCTGACCGCGGCAAGCGTGTCAAGTGGTTCGAGTCCACGACAGTCCTGCACGATGGGTGGATCTTCTACAAGTGCCAGTGTCATGGGGTTAGTGTTTCTCTTCTTGATTTGGTCGCATTGTTGTTTTCATGGAAAAAAATTGGATTTTCTGCGAGTTTCGGCTGACTGGGGTTTTTGTTTTTCATACAGAGAACATGTGATTTTTGGCATTGTGAGCTAGAGTATGTTGACCTCCTAGTTGAGCGCAACATACTCAGGGGTGATGCTGTTGTGGATGCCATAGGTGCTGCGCAGGAGAGGAGGGAGGAGTTGAGTGCTGCAGGTGAAGGGAATGGATGGGTTGCTTCGAATCAATCGAGTGGAAAGAAACCAATCAGCAGGTGCCAAGATGATGTGCTCATTGCCGTTGGAAGAGAAGCTTTGATGATCATGAAGTGCATTGTTGCAAGTGTGATGGTTCTGTGTGTTTTAGGTGTGCTGGTCTTGCCGCGGAAGGAAAAGTGAAGTTGCTTGCAAGTCTGTTGGATCATATAGGGTGTGTCTGATGTTAGTTATTTGGTATGATGTCTGTTTCAGCTGTGCAATGTGTGTAATAATCTTATGTTAGCTGTGATGCTATGTAATGAATGAACATCTAAGTGATGTTGTTTCTGTTATATGTCAGTCTATCAACGTGATGTTGTTTCTGTTATATGTTAGCTATGAAGTATGTTGAATTCTATGCAAGCTTGTGAATGGTACAATTTAAATGAAATGGTAAGCACCTTACATTTGGAATGCATTTGGAAACAATAGTTGACATAGAGCAAGTTTACATATTAGAGCATCTGGCATTTGGAAACAATGCCAACATACATCATTTGGAAACAAGCTTCAGGTTCAAAATCACTCTTACATAGTAGTACTCTTGACATAGAGTAGTCAAGTACAAAATGACTCTTACATAGTACTATAACTTGGATAGAGTGCTTATATAGAGAACTTGAAACAAATGTTGTAAATAGCTTCAGGTTATGAAGAGGTCAAACATTGAAGTTTTCTTGACTGGTAGCACCAGGTGTGTTTCTTCATCTCGAGCTACAATGTTTGCACCAGATGCAACAAGCCTCTCCTTCTCTACTCTCAATTCAGCAGCCATTCTTCTCTCATAGGCAATTTCAAATCTAGCAATTCTCTGCTCCTCTCCTCTTCTTTGTGCACTCAGTCTTGTTTCTTCTTCTTTTGTTGTAGCTTGTTGCCTTCTTGCTTGAGCCTTAGCTTCCTCCTTAGCTAGAGCTGCTCGCTGCCTTTCTAACTCTTTCTGAGCTTTCTTCCCTGCTTCTTTTTTTTTGCTTGAGCTTCCTTTCTGACCCGTTGAACAAAAGATCTTGCTTGGGCATTTGCTTCCTTTGTGATTACTGCCTCCTCCTTCCTCTTTTCCATCCTCTCTGCTGCTAGTTGTTTTCTGATTTCTAGTGCATGTGCTTTCTTCTGTGCTACAACTTGTTTCCTTCTTGCTTTGTCTTGAGCTTTCTGTAAAGCAGATTCCTGCATGGCTGCTATCAGAGCATTCCTCTTATCTTCTAGTTATCTATCCTTCTGATTTTTCAACTCAAGCAACTTCAATGCTAGTTCTCCTTGTCTGATGGTACTAGAACTCCCTTGGATCTCTTGACTCATCATAGCCCTTGCATCACTAATGAATGTAGATTCAGGTACATGCATAGTCTCAACCACTCTTCGAGTTGGCATCTGTGAAAATAAACATTGTTTTTAATTATATGTACCTAAAAAACTGCAATGAGGTAACAATGACACATGTAAATAGATTACCTGACTAATCAATGTGTAAACCAAAATATTTTCAACCACATGTTGGCTCTGGTTTTGTTGTACAGTTTCAGATGGTTCTGGTGGCACAATTTCAGGTTCTTCAGGATTGTTGGGTGATGACACATCAGACTGATTTGGAGGAGGTAATCCAGCCTTTAGGTACCCGCAACCTCCTTTGTTGTGATATGGCTCCTTGCAGTAGCTGCAGTGCATGATAACACCATGCCTGGACATTTTCTTTCCACCACTGCAATGAGGTACTTCACCAGGAGCTTTCCTTCTACTTTATTTGGTCTACCAACATGTTTTTGATAGAACGATGGGTAAATTGGTGGCCCAAACATTTTTTCCCATTGAGTCATGTCCTTGCATGGGTAAATAATGTTTCCATATGCCTTCTGGAACATTGTTTTACTATAGCAGTGATCAACCAGATCAAGGGGATCTTTTCTTTCAGCTCTACAACATGCTACTACATGCAGACATGGTACCCTAGATTTTTGATACCTTCCACAACTACAATTTTTCTTATGCAAGTCTACAATGTAGTCTGATCCTCTATCAACAACATGGAAAATACCATCACCTGCTCCACTTACCTGTGCCAGGTTTGCTATTTCAATAGTATTGTCCACCTTCTTTCTTATCTTGGGGCAAACAATCCCAACCCATTTCTCTGGTTGAATCAGCTTTGTATATATAATGCCTGGCCATGAGCTGATTTTTTATCATGTCAACCATGGCTAGCAACGGTAGTTCCCTTGCATCTAGAATGTACCTACAAAACCAATAATTTCAATAATTAGGATAGCCAGCATTAAGCATCTCTATCAGAACTAGATGGCACACTTACTTGTTGAACACTTCTGAATTGTTGTTCAACAAGACATCACACTTGGGTAAATCCCTCTGTCATGCCCTCACCCAAGTTGTAGGGTCCAATTCATTAAGCCATTTGTAAGCATCCATGTTCATTGCTTTCATCTCTTCCATATGTTTGTCATATTTAATTACTGTGTTGCTCCTTGCTATATTCCAAAGTTGGTTCTTCAACACACCCCCTTGTACATTTGTTGAAACTTAGACCACATATGCCTCACACATAACCTATGTTCTAACTCTGGGAACAATTAACTTACATCATTGATTAAACCCTGCATCAGATAGCACTCAATGATCAACTATACAGTACTAGCGCTCAATGATCAACTATACAGTACTAGCACTCAATGATCAACTATACATTGCTTCCATTTGAAATAACAACTAAGTACAGTACTTGCATTTGCTCACCTTTTGTTTGTCAGACATGATTGTCCATGGATCAGTGTTCTGTATGCAAAGATCCCTCTTCAATGTATCAAGAAACCATAGCCAGCTAGATGTATCCTCCACTTCAACTACAGCTATAGCTACGGGGAAGATACAATCATTAGGATCCATCCCTACAATAGCCAGCAATTGTCCCATGTATCTAGTCTTAATATGACAACCATCCAGGAAAATAACAGTTCTACAACCCTGTAAGAAACCTCTTCTACAAGCATCCAAGCACATGTACAACTTACTGAATTTTTCTGAAGGATCAAGGGACACGTAGAAAGAAGAACCAGAGTTGCTCCTCTTGATTTCATTGGCATAATACCACAGTAGTTTGTACTGGCCTACCTTATCACCATGGATGGTTAGCATTGCCTCTCTTCTAGCCCTCTGAAGCTTCATTCTTCCAGGAGTCATGTGCCAATCTTTTTGCACAATCCTAGAGAAATTCGTTAAACTCATACCTTGATCATCCCTAAAGCTATCAATGTATTGCTCTGCAAGAAATTTAGCTGTTAAGGCCTTAACCTTCCACTTCTTGCTGCATGTGTCCTCACTAACATGCCTCTTAACCATAAAAGACTTGGTTCAGCTATCCAGTGAGACCCACAAGAACCAAGTGCAATTTTAATCATAGATAGCTTTCACTCTCCTCTTATCATTGATTGGCATCTTCAACTCCACTCTTTTTTTAAATGAATACTCTCTGATGGCTTGCCTAACCATAGCTACATTCTGAAACACCTGACCAACTTCAAACTTAGGACATTGCATATCATCATCTCTAAACTGTTTGAACCTCATCTTAGCATTTTCATCATCTGAATCAGGTCCCCAAAAATCTTCACCTTCTTCCATGTATTCATCTTCACCTTTACATTTTGAAGCCATCCTGTCTGTTGCTGATTCATTTTGTTGGCATACAGTTGCAGCCTCATAGTTATCCTCATCTACATTGCCTACATACAAGTCATCATCTTCATCACCTATGTCATTATCACTATCCACCATAGAACCAGACTTAAAGTCTGAATCATCTGAGTCATCTGAATATGCTTTCTCATCTTCCAAGCAACTCTCCACCCTGGCATCCCTGTTTCTCACCCTTAAGTTCTTTTTCTGCATTGGAATTGGCTCATTATCCTCAACTACATCTTCAGTATAAATTATTTGTATTGGAACATGCTCTGCATCGGCATGATGTGCTCCACCTTGCTCTGCTCCACCTTAAACTTCCATCTGTTCTTCTTCAGTCTGAACATGCTTCATAGGGCTGATTACTGCTGTAAGTACAGCTCTTGGATTGTACACCACATCATCTTCACTATCCAGGTTAGCATTGAAGCTATCATCATGGTCTAAATATATCTCAAAAAATGATACCCTGCTCCCTGAAATTGCATCATTCTTTCCACTTGTTCATCACTTGTCAGCTCCCTTGTCGAGATATCATAGTAGAATTCATAGACGGGGGTGCCATGAGACTACTGATAGAGATGTGGGGGGACGTGATTGCGCGAAGGACAATGACACAGGGTTTTTACCCAGGATCGGTACGACGCAGTAATGCGGTGTTCCTACTCCTGCAGTCTCACTATTCAGGACTAAAGCCTGGAAATACAGAGTACAATGTGAGGTTCTATTAGCTGCTTGTCAAGGATCAACCTCTCGGCGAGTTAGCCTTTAGCTTCTTTCCTATCTATCTCGTCTCCCGTCCGGCTTTATATAATAGCCGGACTGGGGCATACAGAGTAGAAAACCTAGAAGACTACGGTAACTACTAACTTGGAAAGTAAGGAATCCGCCTTCTACTCCAAGCCAGATCACGTGGGCCGTGATCCGGGTTCTTCTAGAATCCGGCTCCTGCGTGTCAGTTTACTGGGCCGCCCAATGGACCGTAGCCCACTACCATTTTAGGCCACCCTGGTAATCCGGCACCTTAGGCTGTCATCTGACATACCCCTATTTGGTATATATCCGACAGTAGCCCCCAAGAAGGGTTAAGACTCTGATTCGCCGTCTTTCGCTAAATGCGTATTTTCCGAGAAATGTCGGCTTGCAGTCTTGATCCTTCTTCTTCTCAAAGGATGTTATAACGCGAAACTCGGAATCCAGAAAATCCGGCTTTTCTTTCACGATCCTTCATGAAGAAGGAACTTCCTACGTCAGCGCTTTAATCATGCTGACGTAAGGGACGTTTGGGTTTCAAGCGGGAAACCCAGAAACATATCTCTGACATATTCTCGCGGGAAACGAGAAGATAGCAATAATCACCCGTCGTTTCGTTTACCGGAATTTCCGGCGAGTGTCACGCGTTGATCATCCAACGGTCAAAAGAGCCGTTAGCACGCATCGTGACGGGATTCCGGCTATAAATAGCTGTCTCCATCCTCCCAGCAAACCTTCCGCTCTCACTCGCAACGACATTTCCATCGCCCATGTTCACAAGCAGAGCCACTCCCGAGCGCACGCACGAACGCCACCCAAAACCTCACCGGAGCAGCCGGAAACCCCTTCGCGTCGCCCACTGATGGCATCCCCGAACTCCTCACCGGCACGCTCCGTCGCGACGGAGATCGACGAGATCATCAATACGATGGATCCCTTAGTGGATTCCCCAACGCATGCGACTGGCGACGAGCCGGCGAAAGCTACTAGCGTTGCAGCGGCCGAGGAGATCCCTCTCTTCGCCACAGATCTTGCGGGATCCTCCTCCGCGCCAACCTCGCCGTTCGCACCCGAGACGGCGGAGGAAAAAATCATCCTTGTCGGGGACGAGCTCGCGGCTGCGTCCGCCGCCGCCGGGGCCGAAGACGAAGGGGAAACTGCCGGCAACTGGAGCCAGGGCAGCATTCCGCCTTCCCTCCTTCCCACAATGGAAAAGGAGGGGCTCATGCTGAAAGGCAAATGGCGGAGCCCAGAAGACGAGGCCGAGCCCACGCCAAAAGATGGGGGACGCGTTCTCCTTACCTCCCACATCATCATAGGTATGGGTTTTTGCCGCCTTCCGCCTTTTTTCTCCAAATTCTAGCTCACTACAATATCCAACCCCACAATCTGCCTCCCAACTCCATCCTGTACTTAGCCGGATTTTAGACCCTTTCCGAGGGATATCTAGGTTTAGCTCCTAGGTTAGATTTTTGGCTATAT
Source organism: Alopecurus myosuroides (assembly GCA_028641055.1). Taxonomy (NCBI): domain Eukaryota; kingdom Viridiplantae; phylum Streptophyta; class Magnoliopsida; order Poales; family Poaceae; genus Alopecurus; species Alopecurus myosuroides. The sequence goes on along the minus strand of CM054057.1, from coordinate 41,005,192 downwards.
TGTTTTGGGGTTAACGGAACTCTTGGGAGGGCGCACTCCCAACTTGTGGAACCATATCCTTCACCCTGCGTAGATTCAGGGAGGATTGGTTCCCCAAGATTAGGACATCGGAATCCGTCAAATTCTGGACGGGTTCCTTCTTCTACCATCCCGACGTTCCCTTTCCTGGGAAAACCACCGAGGTTCCACCTTTTTCGAATACCGCTGCCGTCCCCCAAGAGAATTGGGGAACTGAAGCAGTACAATCCCTGCCGCCGGATGTTCTCAGGATCAAGCGGCGCATCGCGAAACTCGTCGCCTCCGATCCGCCTCTGACCGGCATGGACACTGTCCTATGCTGGTTGGAAAGGCGGATTCAGCCTTTGGCTGATCACGGCACTCGCCTCCTCTGTGATTACACGGGGACCGGCGATGTCATGCGGACAACGAACAAGGTTTGGTCGGCAAAAGATTTGCGGAGACGCGCGAATCAATTGGTCGCTTCGCGTGACCAATATGAAGAAAGCCGGCCAATGTATACAGCTTCGAATCCGGCTCCCAAGGTACAATTCTTTGCCTTCCGGGTTTAGATTCTTTTCATTTTCTCGGTTTCATGCTTTTAACTCGGCTTTTGCTTTTTTAACAGATCACCGAACTTCCTGAGTCGGAACTTGCTTGTGACGCCGAGCTGGAGGCACTGCGCTCCAACTTTCCCAGCGGATGGAAGCGCAAGAAGATTTCCACTCCACAGGAAATCATTGATCTTGACGGGGTTCCCGTCGTCACCTCCAGGTTTGAACGTCTAGGTTGTTTTTATTTATCGGAATTTTTCCCCTTTTTTCGGAGTTTTAACTTTCCGGCCTTTCTCTTTTTTAGCTTGGCCCCCACAACTCTGAAGCCTAAAAAGTTAAAGAGGCACAAATCTGTGGCCAGCAGAGGCCCACATCCTTCCCCTGCTACTGCTCCGGATACTCCGGTAGCAGTAACAAAAGAGCACGCTGCTGCCCCCAACATCGAAACCCAGCAGACCAGCCAGCCCATTGTGCCGGAAGCGGACACGAGGGAAAGGGCGGTTCCTGAGGTGGGAGGTCCTTCTCGGATAACCGAGGAGGAACCCATTCCCACCTTTGATAAAGATTTCAAGAATATCAACGAGGGCCTTAGCGCTGCCGGGACTCTTTTTGCTGAATACGCAAAGGAGTTCACCGAAAATTTGGCAGGTTTACAGCGGTTGAGCCAGGTATTATCTCTAGCCCCCAAGCAATAAGTCAAATGCCTGCTTTTCACTTAATGATTTCAATTGTATCACACTTGTTTTTTAACTTAAGCATTTTGCTTACATTTCCGTGTTTCAGCAAACCGCTGAGACAATAAACCTGGAAGTTTTCAGCAAACTTGCCGTCAAGAATAAAGAGGTTAGAAACCTTCTATCTATTCTTGACTTTAAGGAAGCAAAGCTGATATCGTCTCAGCAACAACTGGAGGAAACAACAGGTATATTTTAGTTCTCTGAGGTTTCTTGTCCATGATTTTTCCTAAGTATTTTTCCGAGTTTTCTTAACCCAGAATTTTTTATCGCTTTTCAGCTGCTTTGGCGAGAGCCAAACAAGTTGCTGAAGATGCCGGCAACGCTGAGAACCTCCGCTGGGAGAATCTAGACCTTCATAAGGACCGTATGAAGGTTCATAAGGAGCTGGAGGCCAGCCAGCTGGCTGTTGGCATTGCTCAGTCCAATGCCTCCCAGCAAGCTGACAAGGACAAGGCAACCATCTGAGATTTGGAGAATGCATTGACCCTGCGCCTGGAGGAAGGATCTGAGATGGATAAGATCCTCGGTAAGTTATTTACTTTTACCGGATTTTCCATGTTTTGATTTCTTTCTCTGCTTTTTCACTAACCCTTTGGTTGTTTGTCTGAAAAAACAGGAGATAACCCAGCACTTTCTCGGATTGAGAAAATTCGAGCTTTTGGGAAGGTATTCACCGCGATCAAAGCTGCGGGAATGTTGCTCATCAACAGATACGTTCCCTCAAAGTCTGGGGATATCTCGGAAGCTGAAAAACTTCCGGGAGCTATCATAGAAATTGCGGAGGCCAAGGAATCCACCTTGCGCTCCGCGGCACGGGGTGGTGCACGCATGGCTTTAGGGCTTATGCGTATGCATTATCCCACTGCCAAATCTTGGCACGTGGCGTCCGGTATCCCTCAAGGATATACGGAGACCCAGGGGACCACCATCTTTGATGAAATCAAAGGTCACACACCGACATTACTTCTATGGTGAATATCTCCATCACCTATCCGGAAGAAGAAATTCCAGAAGCCCCCGAGGAGGACAGCAACGAAGAAGACTCGGATGCTTGAAAAATTTTCCTTGGCCTGGAGAGGAGAAATAGGAAATCGGAGCATTACTGCACTTTACAATGTAATTTTTATTGTAATGCTTCCATTCGTTTGTATGAACAAGTACTCCGCCTTTTGCAGTTAATATTAATTCCTTTGCAAGATGTCCGGGTTTTATATTCCTTTATCTTCTAAGTTCTCTGGTTTATGTGCTTTAACTGTCCTTAGTGTTTGAAATGCCTTAGTAGTATTTTAATCTTCATGCCAAGTGACTGGGTAAAACCGATCAGTTCAAACTCAGAAACACGGATCATACTAAAGGCATTTTTACTTACTAGCTCCAGTGACCCAGCACATAAAAAAATCAGATAATACTTAGAGAATAGTAAGGAATTTTTTGAATGAAACTCGGGCACGCAGGCACAATCCGAGTTTCCTTTAGCCTTTAGTAGGCTGAAAATTATTCAGTTTTTTAAACGCCGAGCATGCAGGCACAATTCGGATTAACATTGAGTATTTTGTAAGATCATTGGGAAATAGATAAGGCGGAATCATGCTTTGCACTATAATAAAATTGTAAAAACATGGATGTAAGAATTCCGACAACTTTATTTCATGATCTCAAAGATGTTTACATAGAAATTGAACTAAGTATAGAAGGGACGTAACTGCTGGATACTCCAAGGCCTCTTTGTCTCTCCTAGTTCAGCATCTATCTTTCTCTTTCTTTTGCGATTCGGCTTTTCGGGATGGTCTTCCGTATCCCGAATGTCTACAAGATAGTATGATCCATTTTTCATAGCTTTGCTGATGACGAATGGTCCTTCCCACACTGGGGCCACTTTGTGCTTTCTTTGCCGTACCAATCTTAGCACTAGGTCACCTTCTTTAAAAGAATGATGCCTGATTTTCCGACTATGGTAACGTCGTAAACCTTGCTGATAAATGGAGGATCTTTGAAGCACAAGCTGTCGTTCCTCTTCTAAGAGATCGACGGCATCCTGTCGTGCGTTTTCGGCATCCGAGTCATCGAAATCCTGCACTCTTGGGCTATCATGGATCATGTCCGTTGGAAGAATTGCTTCGACACCATAAATTAGGAAAAAAGGGGTTTGCCCAGTTGACCTATTTGGTGTTGTTCGAATACTCCAAAGCACAGAAGGTAACTCTTCTACCCATGCTCCAGCTGCTCTATGAAGATGAGATTCGAGTCTTGGGCGTATTCCTTGTAAGACTGAGCTATTCATTCTTTCAACCTGTCCATTGGATTGCGGGTGTGCCACAGATCCGAGATCTAGGCGAATTCCCGTTTGTCGGCAATATTTTGCCAACTCTCCAATGGAGAAATTTGTCCCGTTGTCGGTTATTATGCTGTGTCGAACGCCGTATCTCATGACTATGTCAATGATGAAATTTCTGGCAGTTACACCGTCAAGCTTTTTGATGGGTTTAGCCTCCACCCACTTGGTATATTTATCCACAGCTACAAGTAGATGTGTAAGTCCGCCTCTTGTTTGACGGGTTTAGATCCTGGAATCACCTTGAGTTGGTGCTCAGCAAGTTCCCTGGGTACGCCTGGCATGTCTGTTGGACACCAAGCAAAAATGTCACAGTTCTCACGGAGGAACTTGATGAGCTCGCTTTCCTATTTGTCGGTCATCCCAGTTCCCACTACGACGAACTTTTTCGGATCTTTAGGATCTAGGATTACCTGTCTTGTGTTCTCGGAAGCTTTGAAACTGTCTGCTGGCTTCCGGCTTTCCTTTCCTGCCGGCATTTCTGTCGGCGATACTTCTTTGGCCAGCTCTTTCTACTCCTCCTTTGCTATGACTTTCTCAGCACAAAGGGCGTTTTTCTTTTTCCAGCTCGTTTGCCAACTTGAAGTATCCAGATATGGTGATTACTCCTCCTTTGGGCCCTGGCATCTTCAGCTTGTTATAAATATAACATGATCTTCCCATGAATTTGGCGAAAGCTGGACGTCCGAGTATCGCGTGATACACGCTTTCGAACGACACCACTTCGAAGGATACTTTTTCCTGACAGAAGTGATCTTTTTCTCCGAAAGTGAGATCTAGGGAAATTTCTCCTAGGGATCGTGCTTGTCTACCAGGGACGATGCCGTGAAAACGTATGTTGCTGTGATTGAGCTGGGTCTCGGAAATTTTCAGATGCTTCAGTGTATCCAGGTACATTATTTTAATGCTGGATCCTCCATCCATCAAGAATTTCGGGGTTGCCGGAACAACCGCGTTTATTTCTCGAAGCGTTCTCTTTGCCACCTTTGCTGAGGGAGTTGCCAGGAAAGTTAGGTTACATTCTCCATCAACTCTCGGAAACTTGGGCTCGCCTTTTTGCTGCTGTTCCTGGATTTTTTCGTCAGTGTCCGATTCACTGTCTTCTTTTTCAGCTTCTGGCTTTTGCTTGGAAAATTTCCTATTGGGATTCTTCCCTTTGTTTCCGGATCCTGCACTGCCTTGCATGTGCTTGTTCAGCCGACATTGTGCGTTGGTGTGGGTAGGTTTCCCAAATTGCGAGTGGTGGACGCAGATTTTTGATTTTATCTTTTCCCACTCTTCCTTGGTGTAATTAATCGGTTCTGTACTGCGTCCTTTCCATTCGTTCTCATTCTCTCTTCCAAAGGCTATGTTAACTTCTTTGGGCTTTTGTGTTGCATCTGGAGTTCTTTTTCTCAGGGCGAGGGGTCTTTTTGGCCTGTATGAGTGTATCGTATTGCCTCCTCTTGCTCTGATGTCGTCCTCGGCTGTTGCATGTTCATTAGCGGTTGTAAGCATAGATTCGAGATCTTTGTGCTTTTTGGAACCGATCATGAATGGTACAAGTCCGGGTTTTAGGCCATTGACGAAATCATGCATTGCTTGAATGTCAGTTACTCCAGAGCAACTATTCTTCATTGTCGTCCATCTTGAGATGAAATCCACGTATGGTTCGTCCTCAAATTGGGTGCAACGGTTTAGCTGGTTGATGCTATTCGGGCGCTTATAGGTTCCCCGGAAATGCTGAGTAAATACTCGAGCCATGTCATCCCAGCTATCGACAGTTCTGGAGGGTAGTCCATTTATCCAATCTCTGGCTCCATCTAGTAACATTAGGGGGAGAAACTTTACGGCTTCCAAGTTTGTCCCGTTGTTAATCTGGACGGCAGTGTAATAGTCTGAAAGCCAGGTATTCGGATTTGTGCTACCGGTATATTTTTGGTATGTTGGACCAACTTTGGCAAAGCCAGAATGCAGAGTTATCCTTCGGATCCTATCTGTGAAGCACTTAGGTCCAAAGTATAAATCGTCTCTTTCCGCTCTATCCATGTGTGCGGAGTATCTGCCGGCTGAATGGACAGAAGGGGTTCTGCTCCTTTCTTTTCCATTGTGGCGTGAACGCGCTTTTCCGGGATCTTCTCTATTTCTTCCGAGATCATGCCCTTTGGAATAAGGTGGAGTTCTCTCCCGAGTCTTTCCTTATTCCTGGGGGGGGGGGGGGGTACGGGATCTTTCACGTCTGTGAGGTATATCCTGTCTTCCAGCTTTTTCAGCTGGGCGTCTCGGAGGCGGCATTGCTTTTCCGTCATTCCGGTTCTTTTCTTCCCGATCACGAGGATTAACTCCGTCTTTCGGGAGATGGGATCCGGTTCTAGACGCTTCATCCTTATTGTCAGGATTTTTCTCGTCTTTTCTCGGATCTGATTTCTTCTCTTTTGAATTGTTTGAATCTCCAGGTTCTTCCGGTCCAGGTGCTCCAGCGGCGCATGTAGCTGTTTTGCATAGGGCTGAGTCGTCGTGCAACTTCCCTGATCGCTGCTGCCCCCGCTGTTGCTGTTGCAATGCTTTTCCTAAGAAAGCATACACCCCTTGAAATTTTTCACCATTGGAGTACATATCGTTGTTGAGGATGGCGAACGCTGCTTTCGCGTTTTCTGCTGCGGTTTTGTATATTGGTTCACCTTTGGCATCTTTGCCGTTTACCTGCTTTTGCTAAGATGGGTTGTGAAACCTTTCTTTTGGCGGCAGTACTTCAGGTTTTGATATTCCGGGTAACCGCGTAGGTTTAATGCCAGATCTATTCTTTCTCTCATATTCCTCGATTTCTTCCCGCATGAGCTTGATGTCAGCCTGTTTTTTTTGGAGGTGTTCGCGAGTCTGAAATAGATGTTTCTGTTGCCTTTGGAGAGCCTGTCTCCGGGCTTCCAGCACTTCAGGGGGCTCATGTGGTCCCACTGATGTTTGGAGTAATTCCCGTTCGTCTTGTTCTGTCATTGGCGGAACAAGGATTTCCTTTGTTTTCTTCTCCGCAAGTTTTACTCCGCTTGCGTCTCCTACTTCCGGGCTTTCATTGGCTGGATCGGCCAATTTTTTCTTCCGGAGCTTATACTGGAGCTTTTTCGCAGCTTTGTGTTTCTTCTTGGAAGAGGGAGGTTTCCTGCAGGGTTCTTCCTCAGTCAATTCTTTGACATCGGGGAATTTCGGAGAAGTTTCTCCTTCTTCTAATTCTTCCTCTGGCGGAGGAGTTCTAGGGCTTTCCTGGCTGTCGGCATCCGTGTTTTCAACCGGTTTTGCCATCAGGTCTTCATGGAATCCCTCCTGAAGAGATTTCACCTTTCTTTCGAAAGCGTCCTCATCTTCGTCTTCAAAATCAAAGTTGTCTGATCCGGTTTCTGATTCCAATCTCGCCTCAATGGCGGCTAACACGGAATCAGCTTCCGAGTTCGTCGTCGTATTGACGGATGTCAGATCTTCCACCTCAGTTGTGGGTTTGATGTTTTCTGCCTCTTGCACGGGATTGCATTCATCCGTGTTTTCGGCGATCTCGGATTGCACCATACTGACAAAGTGTGATTCACTTGTATGTTGGCGACCTGAGCAAAACCCGGCATCGTAGTCATCTTCGACTGGGTATAGGGCGGGTGGGATAAATTTACTTCCACCGCAAAATCCCATGGCTTCTGCGGCAGATCCGATCGGTAATATGCAGGCACTTACCAGATGATTCCGCGCCGGCATGTATGATCCATTGTCGAGGAAGCGTCCAACGTCGTTGTCGAATTCCAAGCTTCCGACAGTGATTGTACTGCCGATTCCGCCGAGTATCCCCGATCAAAACTTAACGCCTGACGTCGCCGGCCCCACGGTGGGCGCCAACTGTCGAGACATCGTAGTAGAATTCATACACGAGGGTGCCATGAGACTACTGATAGAGATGTGGGGGGACGTGATTGCGCGAAGGACAATGACACAGGGTTTTTACCCAGGTTCGGTACGACGCATTAATGCGGCGTTCCTACTCCTGCAATCTCACTATTCAGGACTAAAGCCTGGAAATACAGAGTACAATATGAGGTTCTATTAGCTGCTCGTCAAGGATCAACCTCTCGGCGAGTTAGCCTTTAGCTTCTTGCCTATCTATCTCGTCTCCCATCCGGCTTTATATAATAGTCGGACTAGGGCATACAGAGTAGAAAACCTAGAATACTACGGTAACTACTAACTTGGAAAGTAAGGAATCCGCCTTCTACTCCAAGCCAGATCACGTGGGCCGTGATCCGGGTTCTTCTAGAATCCGGCTCCTACGCGTCAGTTTACTCGGCCGCCCAATGAACCGTAGCCCACTACCATTTTAGGCCACCCTGGTAATCCGGCACTTTAGACTGTCATCTGACATACCCCTATTTGGTATATATCCGACATCCCTCAAACCATTTCTGCTAATTGTCAGTAGAGGGATGCAGTAGTAAGCCTTCACCTTGCCTGCCATCTCCCAACCAATATCCTCAACAATATGCTCCAGCATTATCGGCGACCAAGTAACAGAGTCGATGTGATCATACCAAACTGACCGCCCATTCACATAACCTCGATTAGCTCCATGCCCAACAAAAAACCCTCCATGGTGAAACTGAGCTGAGAAGTGACTGCTACGACGACCTGACAGATTAAACACATAGAAAGGTAGTGCCTTTTTCAGACCATAAACCCTAAGCCCCAACCAACAAACCCCCAATTGTTACCGAAACACAATCGGCCTAAACTCAAGAAATTATCAAACACCACTAAGAGATGCCTACAAACGCTTTGATTTTCAAGACGATGATGCAGATAGAGATCAATGGCAGGACTCACTGTAAGAAGGGGGCGGGTCTCCTTTGGGACGGCGCACCGGAGCCATCGCCGCCACTATCCAAGACGACCAAGATGAAGAACAGCGGCGCCTCTCCTTCCTTAAGCAAAACCAACTCGAACCGGAGAAAAATCGGCGATGATGGCGGTGGCGGAGACGCCGACGCAGCGCCTCCGTTCTGTTTCGTGGGCAGTGGAGACGAAGAGACCAAGCGCCACCTGGTCGGCCTTCTCGGCATATATGTCCGAGTCACAGGGGTTTTCCAAATAAATGCAGCGCTCCATCTCGCACAGCACCTGCCCCGCTCGTGCTACGACGCCAGAGGCGGCGCTGGGGGTATTCACCTGTATTCGTATGAATACCAAAGGCTCACGTCAAACCAAAAACTATAGGTATTAGTTATATGGCCCATAGGCCCATATAGGATACAGCCGGTCATTACTCAGTCTCCTATCCAGCATATCCAACGAGCATCAATGATCGATCCCTGAAAAAAAAAGAACCTAGCATCGATCGATCAGCCTTGTAAGTTGTAACCACGGCCACAACACACGATCTAGTTATCCTGTATTCTTCACGTCTCGACGCCGCCCTAGGAAACACCAGCGACGAGCGGATCGCAACTGCAATCTGCACGACGACACGTGCGACTGACGGCGGCGACGACCGGGCGACCACCGACCAAGGTACATGGCGGCCGAGCTGCACTTCACGGTTTCCCCTCTGCATTAGCTTAATTGGTCCTCTACCAAATTATGTACCTGATGTATATGCTGCACTTCATATATAAATATGTATATAATCACAATCGCTTCCTAATTGGGGCATTAGTTTTCTAAATTCACACTTGTGTTGTAGATGAAGAAGAGTGCCGCTAGCAATAGCATATTTTCCTTGTGAGAAAAAGCTTCCAAAGCAAAGAAGACAGCCGAAAACTCCACTCCAAATCAGATGGATGCATTGAGTTCTTCTCTTGCTCAGACTTAGAGCAATCTGCAGCTGGCCCTAGTGCAAACACAGAATTCTGAACCCCAACCGGATAGCAGAAACGCAACCCCAACCCCAATTGTGGAAGATGATGACGCGGTTGATGACGAGAATGAATCAACACAAGCAGATTTGGAGGAACTCGAACATGATCCTGGGAAGCGGATTCCCATCTCAAGGTATGCTGTCAATGACCAGGATAGAGTACGAAGGAGATACATCGAGATGGGCCCGTGCCAACCAAACAATCATTCTTTTCAGTTTACAAATAAAAGTGGATTTGAGCGTCGTTTTTGCCGTGTTTGGTTTAAGGAATTTCCATGGATCGAGTACAGTGTGGAGAAAGATGCTGCTTTTTGCTTTGTTTGTTATTTGTTCAAGGACAAAACAAAATGTCCAGGTGGAGATTCGTTTGTGAAGAATGGGTTTTGGAACTGGAACATGAAATCAAGGTTGAAGAGACATGAAGGTAATTCGGCTAATAGTGCTCATGCTGAAGCTCAAGAGAAATATGATATGTTCACTACACCAAAAGCATCAATTCGGGAGTCTCTTGGTAAAAACACATCACAGTATAAGGCATTGTATAAGCAACGTTTGACATGGACACTCAAGTGTTTGAGGTTTCTGTTGCGCCAAGGCTTGGCATTTAGAGGACATGATGAAAGTGAAGACTCACTAAACAAAGGAAATTTCCTCGAGCTTTTAAATTGGCTAGCGGGAAATTTTGAAGAGGTTGACAGGGTGGTTCTCAACAATGCTCCACATAACTGCAAGATGACGCACCATGATATACAACATGAGCTAATAAAATGTTGTGCGCAGGAGACTAGTAAACTAGTCATTGAAGATCTTGATGGTGGTCACTTTTCAATACTTGCAGATGAGTCTAGTGATGTGTATCAAAATGAACAGTTGGCTGTTTGCTTGCGGTACGTAGATATGAAAGGAAGGGCGGTTGTCAGATTTCTTGGTATTACTCATGTTGAAGATACTACCTCTTTAACACTTAAAGTTGCAATTGAGAAAATGCTTATGAAGTACAATTTTACTTTTGCAATGGTTTGTGGGCAAGGATACGATGGAGCTAGCAATATGAAAGGTAATGCTAATGGTCTGAAAAAACTAATTATGGATGAGTCGCCTTCTGCCTATTATGTTCATTGCTTTGCCCATCAACTATAGTTAACTCTTGTTGCTGTTGCTAAGGAGAGTGGTGATTGTACATGGTTTTTTCAACAACTTGGAAATTTGTTGAATGTTCTTAGCATGTCTTGCAAAAAGATGAGGATGCTTCGAATAGCTAAGGCAAAGGAACTGATTGATGCACTGGAATTGGAAGAAGTTGAGACTGGGAGTGGGCTGAATCAGGAAATGGGTTTAGCAAGGCCATGTGATACACGTTGGGGCTCTCACTTCAGAACCGTGAGTAATGTCATCTCTATGTATTCTGCAATACGACGAGTTCTCACCAAGATCGGAAAAGAGTACCATGGCGTGGAGGCCGTATCAGCTCCAACCATGTTGACATCATTTCGGTCCTTTGAGTTTGTTTTTATGGCACACTTGATGCAAGAAATATTTGGATTCACAGATGATCTGAGCAGAGCTTTGCAAAAGAAAGACCAAGATATTGTTAATGCAATTGAGCTTGTTGATGATACAAAATATCACTTGCAGGCTTTGAGGGAGGATCCTGCATGGGACGATTTTCTTTTAAAGATCACATCATTTTGTACAAAGCACAAAATCAGAGTTGTTGATATGGAGGGTCCTTACTATCCTGTTGGGCGACCTAGAAGAGGTTTCTATAATGGTGCAATCAATTTCCATCGCTTCCATGTTGATATGTATGTGAGTGTCATTGATAGGCAACTTCGTGAGCTGAATGATAGATTTGATGAGGTAAACACAGAGCTACTTTCTTGCATGGCGGAATTCAGCCCACTTCATTTATTTGCTGCTTATGATCAAGAGAAATTGGTTAGACTAGCTACAAAGTTTTATTCTAATGATTTCACAAGTGATGAACTGGGACGACTTCCATGGCAATTAGAGATGTATATTACTCATGTGCGTAAGGATGAAAGGTTTAAAATCTTGAAGAATCTATGTGAGTTTTCAGTTATGCTCGTCGAGACAAAAAAGCATGAGCAATATTTTGTTGTTTATAAGCTTCTCAAGTTGGTGCTGATTCTACCAGTAGCTACTGCCAGTGTTGAAAGGGTATTCTCCTCAATGAACTATGTGAAGAATAAGTACAATTGTTTGGTTACATTTATTGAGAGAGAATACTTCAATCAAGTAAGCGACGAGGATGTCATCAATCTGTTCCAAAAAGGGGATCGCAAAGTTATATTGTAAAATATGGATGCAATCAATTCTGCAATAAAGAGGTACTGTTGTATTGCCTCGGTGCTAATTTGTTTTTTTTAGTACTATTGAATAATTATGGAATCATGAATTATGTACTGTTACTTGATTGATCTGTTACTTGATTGATCGAAAGAATTGTTACCACCGAATTATTTTATGCATTTCTATCCATATTTCCGTCTGAATTGTTATAATAAATCATATTTTGCATTGAGAAAAAATGTAATGAATACCGACCATCCAAAACCTGGAGCCGCCACTGTACGACGCGTGTACGATGAACAGTGACCATACATTCACCACTCACCTACTTTAGGTACCGTATTGAGCGTATCCTAAAGTTCAGATACCATAATGTCCTCTGTCAACAAGTACAGGTACCGCCAATGCATTTTACTCATGTGGATTTTAAGCGTGGAAAGCCACCTTATAAGCCTAACCAAACACCCTCTAACCCGATCGGGGGAGAGTGAGACGTGTTTCGCAGGCCCAGATTCGAGGCCGTGACCCATGAGCGCACGCACGCTCTCGGTGTATTGTCAGAAATGAACATTTACATCTTAAAACGAACCCTCCTGCAAGTGCGGAAAGAGCTCAAGGTCACGGGGGTAAGTGCTAACATCAAACTGACGGGGGTATTTAAAGGAAAAAAATTTGATCGCTCAGCTACGTCCACAACTGTTAGATTTCTTCTTCAGTTTTAAGATCATTTATGGGAGTAGTACTAATAGGAATTTGAACGAAATTTTCCTATGTGCAGGGCGGAAGTAAATGGGCCAGAGATGTAGGTGTCGTAATTAGGCCAAAGAAATTGACTGGTCGTGCCGCGCTACTCCAGTGCACGCTGGGATAATGAGTGGGGTATGTTGCATGTGGAGATTTAGCTTTTAATTGCAGGTTAGTGGATCATTTTTCCTTCTCATTACGTGGCGGCTTTTCCTAGGTGGCATGCTAGGATTTCTTGGACATGCTTGATGAGGTGGATAGCCTGCATGGAGTAGAAGATGTATGTTAGGGAAACCTCCCGGAAGCATGTAAGGTTGGTCATAGCGGGTAGTAACTAAGAGTAGTAACATCATGATGTTATTGCTCCATGTTACTACCTCTATAGTGGGGAGTAACATCTATGTAGTGTCATGTAAATGTTTATTTATTAGGGTGTAGACTCATAAGGCATGTCCCAATGCATTGTCTCTTAGCACGTAATCATAGGAGTCTTAAAAATCTAAGAGACAACTTGTACTCCAACGCATTGTTTCTTATTAGTTGTATCTAAATTAATGCTTTGAAGCTCATGCATGCATATGATTGGACTAGCAACACTTTTTATCTATGGCCACCTGCAAGGGTTGTATCTTAGCTAAGATACTCCCTCCGTCCTCAAATAAGTATACGTTTCCTTTTATGGAAGTCAATTGTTTTAAAGTTTGACCAACTTTATTGGGAAACGTAACAAGATTTATGATACTAAATTGGTATCGTTAGATCCGTTTTGAAATATACTTTCATAATATATGGATTTTATATCATATATATTGATGTTATTTTGTATAAAGTTGGTCAAAGTTTAAAAAGTTTGACCAAGACCAATTCTAGAGGTACACTTATTCGAGGACGGAGAGAGTACAACCTCCCTCTCTTTCTTCATTAATTTCTATGCCACATAAGCATTTTGCCTAGGATACAACGCTAAGAAACCCCCATTGGGTAAGACCTAATGCATTGGGACATGTGATGCTATGGTAACTAGCTATGTTACCATTACCCTCTCTCCACATTAATTACATGCCACGTCAGATTTTGTGCCTACGTGGTGTTGATGTTACTACTAATGTTACTCCCACTATGACTAGTCAACAACCGAAAATTAATTCCTGATGCCTCTACACAAGTGCCCCACCGTGGGTGCTCTGAGTCGCGAAACAATCACCTGGAACAACATGGATGCCCGTTGACTCAAGGGAAGGAGACCCGTTTGATGGGGGAATGATCCATATGGGTCAACCATCTCACACAACTGAGACCCGGATTGGGCTGGAGGCTCAAATCCAGTTTACGATGAAGAAGTCAGGGAAAGTCGGATTGGGCTGGAAGCACGGATCCAGATCTTCCTAGAGGAAAGATCAAGACCCGACAAAGGAGGATGACCTGGCCGGGAAGGACCCGACAAAGAAATTTCTTCATAATTTCTTTCAATAACCGGTTTTATTTTTCAAATAGATCTATCTTCTCGACACATATTTGTAAGTCGGTTTTCACATCCGGTTCACATATGCAATCATAATAAGAATATCTATGTCAAATTGTGTCAAGATAATTTGCACTAAACATTATATTGAAAGACAAGTCTTTAAAGATAATTTACCGATTCGGAATCATCCAATGTAGGGTTGCCGACAGATATCAAAACCATCGTATCACATTACATATCCAACAATAGGAAATCAATATTCATGTGTTGGTATATAACTAAATAAAAAAATGATGTATCCAACACTATACGAGATTTGTACTAGTATTACTATACCAAAATCATACTAGTACCAAGAAAATATAGTATTCCTATAACAAAAGGTAGTATCCAACAAAATGTTGTATCCATATAGCAAAATCATACTAGTATCTAACACATATTTACAAATCGAAGAGGGGGAGGAAGAGAGCGTGTACCTCATCTCAGGGCAGGGGTCGTCATCGCTTGGGGCCGGTGGTTGAGGCGGAGCTCAGGACCGGAGAAGGCAACGACGCTTGGGAAGGGTGGAAGCGGATGCGGTGCACGGGGCGGCGTCAATGCTCGGGGGTTCTGTCCAGAAGAGAGGAAGTGTGTTTTTGTGATCAATCTGAAATGAGGTCTCAGATCCTTGGTGTGCCCTAAATAACGTCACATCAATCCTACTGGCAGCGTGTGCGGTGACCTAGCACACCATTGCATGTGTAGTGCACAAGTCGTTGACATAATACTCATAGAATGACTTATCTATGAATATTACATCCCTCAAAGTGGTACAACAGAAACATAGCAGGTCCAAGTAAAACTATAGGATACAATTACATTCACTACAAAATCTCGAGAACCTTTTTGCTATATCAAATAAGGTCCCGTGCAAATGAAACATCAGAAGATGCAAACCGTAACTCTAACCTGGAGAATAACTCTAGCTCTAAACATAATCCACTACGGCTATGGTCACATCTCTAATATATTGCTTTTGAGTATCTACGTCCACGAATGGACTCCTCCTTCAACTTGCTAGTTTCTCCTACACGGCATTGTTGACGTTGTTGCTTCATGTAACATCCCAAGTATGAAAATACCCCTAGAATGTTTGATTTCCTGTTTAATTAAAGTATTGCATCATGTCATCATATTTAATTCCTTGTTTGCATTTGTTTAGCATCTGTTCTTCCTTGTTTTCATATTGGAAATTCAAACAATTTCAAATGATGTGTTTCATACTTGTCATGTTACAATATTTTCCAAATAAAAGTTCAACTTAAACACAACCATTTGTTTCCATTTATTCCATGTGACCAATTAATAAAATGGTGGTTTATTTCAATTAATAAATTCCAAATGGTATTTCAATTTCAACTCAAAAACTTTCAAACAACACCTAATTTGAAAATTATGAAAGTACCAAACAAATCAACTCATTTGTTCTACTTAAGCAATAGGGTTCACCCTATTAAAAGGTTGTTTTCAATAATATTCAATTAATACTTAAAATTCATCCAAATTTGGTTTAAATCATAAACAGCATTTTAATTTGAAACTTTTTGGAAAGCAAGGTTAGCATTTAGTTGCTATGTTAAAGACTAACCTAACCATATTTTTTTCCAATTTTTCCTAACACTAAAACCCTCCTTTTTCTTCCATTTTCCTTTGCTGCAAAAAAAAAACAGAAAAACAAAAATAGGAAAAAGGAAAAACAGCGCGCGCGGCAGCTAACTACGCGGCCCAGCCCACTCCCTTACCTCCCGCGCGGCCCGGTACCGTTTCGCGTAGACGCCCCCGTCGTCTTCGTGTACGGCCGAGCATCCAAGGATGCCACGGCGGCACAGTGATGCAGCGACGGCCACCAGAGCCCCGTACCCCCTATATAGACCCCCTAGGTCCCCGTGCCGCTGCCCTAAACCCTAGACCCCCTCTCCCTCGAGCTCCGCCGCCGATCGCCACCTTCTCTGCCCCAAATTCCCTCTCTGAATTCTCACCGGAGCGCCGCCGCCTGAATCCATGGCTGCCAGCGCCACCTCGTTGCACCACCACCCCACCTAGCCACCAAAATCCGTCCACCTCTCCTTCCTCTACCTCGACGACACCTAATCGGCCACTGTTACCCTCTGAATCGACGCCGCGGTCCTCGACGTCTCCGGCAGCCGCACTGCAACCGTGGCGCCACCTCTGAATCCCTGCTCGCCGTCGTCGCTGCAGTACCCCTCGTCGTGATCTAACCACGGGGATCGACACCCCGTGCTTCCCTCGACCGTCTGGACATCCCCGCTGAGCTCGCCACCGCCTGGATCCATGCCGCCGAGCACGTCGCTGTCGCCTCGCCGTCGAGCTCCACCACGGCAACCTCCCGGTGAGCGCCACCGTGTCCATCTCCTCCTCCTCCCTGTCCCATCTCTGCTCCACCTCGCACGCTTGCACGCGCACATCACCAGCAGCAGAGCAAGCACCACGAGCACGAGCAACGCCACGGTGATCGCCGCCGGTATCCTCTGTCGAGTTGCAATCGCGCGAGTTTCAGTTAAAAATTCAGTTAACGTTTTGGAACCTCATCCTCCCTGCGCGGCGTTTACTGACAACAAACGCGAAACACCGCACTGGTTCAGTACGTTGCGCGCACACCTGAGATCCAGGGTTCGAGCCCCTGGCTCGCGGGATAAAATCCCACTCTTTACACCGCAGCGCTGACAGGGAGGGCCCCCTGTCAGCCACACCATGGCCACGCAAGCACCAGTGGCCCTGTGGCCCACTGGCAGTGGCCAGGGTAGACCCCCTGTGCGTATACAACGTTTTTCCAACTTTCTGTTTTCAAAACTAGCCCTTTTGTTTTACAGATTGGTCCCTAAAATTAGAACCCTAATAACTTTTGTTTTATAATTCCAAATAACAAAAATAAAATATGTGCACTGATCTAAATTCAATTATCTACCTATTGGTAACATTTGTTTCCTGTTTTGAATTTTCCAAATGCAATTCAAATTTGAATTCAAATAATTCAATTGCAATTTGCTAAAATCCATAACTAATTCATTCTTAATCCAATTAATGCAAATAAAATATGTTTTCCATGCTATTTCAAATAACCTTTTCAAATATAAATTTTGTTTCATGTTTTGAATAATTTAAATTGCCTAAATAATTTAAACCTTGTTTAAATCATTTAAATTTGCTAAATTCATAACTTGCTCAATTTAATTTATTCTTGAACATATAAAATATGTTTTCAAACCAGAAAAACATACTCTTTTCAAATATGAATTTTAATTAATGTTTTGAACAAATAAAATTCAATTAATATTCCTATTTGAATTAATTCCAATTTAAATCTTGTTTAAATTGTTTAAAGTCATAATTAAATCATTGTAATTCCTATTTCAATAATTGAAACATGTAATCCACCTAAAATTTTGTGCTCTTCTCAAATATAAACTTTGTATTCTGTTTTGCACACTTTAACTTGTTGAAAACAACAAATATTTGTGTGACATCATTAAGGAGCCAAAAATTCTTATTTTGTTAAATAAAATCCCACACCTGTTACATTCCATTTCTTTTGCATCTAATGTTGTTTATCTATTGCTTCCATCATGCATGCATCATGTTAATCAACTGTCAACTGATAATTAGTTGTAGATCATTTGTTTCAACATTAATTCATGGGCTTGCCATATGCAATCCAATTGCATATGGGTCCATTTAAACTTGTTACCATTGTCAATTAATTTACCTTTGATGCATCAATTAATTTGCCATGCATCATCCCATGATTGTGCATTATACCATGTATTGATTGTTCGTCTCTTTCGATTGTTTGTTTGCTTCTTCTCGAATAGACGACGACGTTGAGCCTGACGAGACTTACGGCACCACTACCGAGGAGTTAGCTCAGTACCAGGCTACTGAGTTTGCAGGCAAGTTATCACTCACATGAACCAATGTGTTCCTTTCAACCCTGGTTACCGATACTTTCCGTTGTCTATTTCTGCTAGCCATATGTATCGTTGCTTGTCTCCGAACCTATCACATGATACCCTGAACCCTGATATTGCCTCATCTCCATACCTAAAACCCCTTGCTTGTTGCCTTAGTCTTACCTAGTATGCTTAGGTTTGCTTCTGCTCGAGTCTGTTGTCGGTTACTTCTTTTACTATCTTTTATTATTGTTCTGGGGGCTCGATGTTAATCAATCAATCCTGTTAATGCTAATGGTAATAATAATTTGATGATAAGGCACCGGCAGGAGGCCCTGTGTGGTTTTGAGGCCTGCTAGTGTCGCCCCTAATAGGAAAAGGGTCTTGTCTACTGATCCATGATGAGCGCACTACCCGCATATGGGAAGCGAGTATGGGCGCCCCCCTCAATTGACTCGATTCGCATCTCGTCCAAATCGCCTCATTTAGTTCGTGTTTTCCATTTGCCGCATGCATGTTTTTGCGAGCCCAGCGCAGGGTGGAACTTTCGTAGTCGGCATATAGGGGGACACGTTCTTAGAGTGCTATGAGGGTCCATTTTCTTCTGGGCTCGATTAGCCGTGTGCCCAAGGTGCTTTGGGCTTGATGCGAAGAAGAGTTGAGTTGTGTTGAGTGCCCCGCTTGGTGGGAGGCATCCCATCTGGCGAGGTATTCTTACGTGTACGACCAAATTGGTGCAACCCTGCAGGGATAAATCTTCTCGAGAAGCCGTGTTTTCCGCGGTTATGGTTAAATTGGTGAAAGTACTGGCTAACAAGTACTCAGGACAACTTGAACCTAATGTTTAACAACCTTACACCCAATGATTAACAACTTGACTAGTAATAGGCTTATTGACACAATAACTTGATTCATCTTTAATCCAACTGTGTCAGTTATCCTCGGATTGCTTCTTCGGATAAGGGGCGAGATCCAGGATGGGTTTGTCTGAAGTTATCTTTCAGTTGGTTACAATACACGATCTTATCTTCTTCTGTTAGCCGGAACTTGTAGTATATCTTCTGTAGTTGGTTAGAGCAGCCCGCTGCAGCATCTTTTACATCACCTATTCTTCCGTTGAACCTAAAGCATTTGTGTCCGGTGTTGCCGGGTACACCTTGGTGAAGTGTGAGTCTTGCTTTCCAGTACTTGTATGTACTGACCCCGTTGGGGCTGTGGTTTACGCAGAGTACGGCTACGATGATCCCCATGGAGGCTACTACGTGGAGTATGACGAGACTACAGACGAGTAGATAGCGGACCCGGGCAGGATCCGAGACGATGTGGATGGGCTCCGTCTTCTTTTTATTCCCGGCTTCTTAAGCCTATTTGGATTTGTCTGTACTCAGACCCATTGAGTGTTTCCGCTGCCATGTAATGATGCTATGTTGGGACATGTGTCCTCTGAATGATTGTATTTGCTATTCTCTGCCTTAGTGAAGGCCATTTGCAACTTATTTCAATCTTTTGTGTCTTAGAGATATGTTGTGCTACCGTTTCGTTTAACGCCGTTGACGTACCATGTGTGATTGGTATGAAGTACGTCGACGGTAGTACCTTTCAATCTCTAGTGGATAGTTTACATCGACGATGGAATAGCGGAGTTTGGTTGTCGCACATAAGTGCTGGCCTACTCGTAAGAGGATGCGGGAGCAGTTAGGCCCCGTAATCCAAACATCTGCTATCCAGTTCGGAACGGCGAGTATCCTCTAGAGGTTAGGGTGCGACAAATGGTATCAGAGCCTGTCTGCCTGTAGGATCCCTTTAACTGGTCGCAGTTTGAGTCTAGAAACTATTTTGTAGCTATATAGGAAAAATGAAACGTGAGAGTAGGAACTCTGTTCTTTTTCTTCTTTCCCCACCCACCCTCCCTTTTTCTGGTAAGGAAGTGCAACGTTGTTTTCTCTTCTCATCTAAACTTTCAAGTTAGGATTTCACGTGTTTTGGGTTCTCCGTAGTACCTCAGGTTTTTGGTCTCGTTTTCCCGATGTTGCTTCGATATCCTGTTCTTCTCAAGAACCTTTTCGTCCATTGAAACCTTGTTGTTACTTTCCACTTCAGTTTCTTCTACCGGCGTCTAACCAAAACCCCCCCAAATCATCTGCAGATGGATCTCAGGTTCTACCCGCAGGTGGTTCGGATGACTCGCTGTGAGAGCACCGCCGGTTATCCGGAGATGCTGAGAGACATGGTCACCTATCTGGGGTTCGATTGGGCACCAGAGTACCAGGTCTACGAGCACCAGCGAGAGTTTGAGCAGACCTACTACCGAGCTATCGTCTACATTCTGTCAGATGATGGCAGGAACGTAGTCCACCGCTACGAGGCAGTAGGTTCCACAGTGGATATGGCTGTGCAGCAGGCAGCTTACGTGAGTCTCACCGTCCTTCGTGCTGACTACTTGGGATTTGATGATTCCATCTATCGCCACATCCCCCGTGGTTACATCACCTCAGCGGGAGTTCACTTCACTCTCTACGACAACTTGGATACTTATGAGCATGATAGCTCCAGGCTGCACACCACCGCTCAGTTTGTGAGGCACAGTGACGCCGTTGCCACCACACTATCTCAGGAGTTGGCTTCAGTCAGGGAGCAGCTCTACCTTGCTCTGACTCGTCTGGCGACGTATACCACAGACTTTGTTGGAGACGACCGTTTTGCACGTTTCGAGCAGCCAGTTGTGCGTACTCTGCCAGATGCTGGAGGTTACGAGCCGATCAGAGGTCCACTCCTCGACCTTGGTCCTGGTTACACTGGGATACCCCACTTTGGAGCACAGGGAGACGACGCTTTCTACTTCACCACACCGAGAGTCGCTCTCAGAGCAGTTCCGATCTACGTGGATCGTCGTTCTACTTACTTCCGTGAGCGTGCTCCTCGCCGTATCTCTCGCCGTACTCCTAGACGCCGTCCTGCGTGATGAGCATGGGAGTACCGATGTATCCATTCCTAGCTATGTTTAGTTATCCTTTCGTATTCGAACCATGTATGGTGTGTTGGATATTCTGATGTATTTGAACTCATGATGTACCTGTTGGTTATCTATTCATGCGTCGGAATAATCTCTCTTTCGGTTACCAAGTCTATCCTTTTCTATTGTTGTGCTAAAATGCATTTCCATTCAGGATGCCGCCAACAAGGAACAGCCCGCCTGAGCCGCCGCCAATCGCGGAGCTGTTGACTCAGATGACCCAAGTCATGGCACAAATGGTCCAGGTTCAGAACAATCAGCACAATAACCAGACTGCTCCACGGGTCAACATCAAGGACTTCCTCAGTCTGGGCCCGAAAGCTTTCGTGGCAACACGTGAGCCTCTGGATGCTGATGACTGGATCCGTGACGTAGCAAGGGCTCTGGAGATTGCTCATGTTGCTGAAGAGGACAAAGTCAACTATGCTTCCTACCTACTGAAGGGTCAGGCAGCTTCGTGGTGGGAAAACTACAAGGCTATGAGAGCTGGCTATCCTATCACCTGGGGTTGTTTCAAGGATGCCTTCCTGAAGCACCACATCCCAGATGGTCTCATGGAAAGGATGCGTGAAGAGTTTTGCTCCCTCAAGAAAGGCAAGCTGGACGTCATCGGCTATCAGAACGAGTTCAATCGCCTCGCTCGATATGCTGGAGACGAGGTGTCCACTGAGGCCAAGAAGATGGCAAGGTTCCGCAGAGGTTTTAACCCGGAACTGAAGTACGCTCTCACAAATGTCAAGTGCAAAGACTTCGAGGAGCACGTGAACACCGCGCTCAATGAGGAAAATGGGCGCAAAGCGTTCGAGGATTCTCGCAAGCACTCGCGTGAGGGTGGTTCCTCCTCCAACATGACCACCCCTCCGCAGAAGCGCCGCATCTGGGTGCCAAATGGTGCTGTCACTCGGGCTCCATACGCCCAAGCTCCTCCAGGCTTCGCTCCCCGCCCACCCAACCCAGCTCAGATGCAGAGTCATAGGGTTCCAATGGGGCAGCCAAGGCCAGGTCCTCCTCGTGTCGTCACTTGCTACAAGTGCAAGGAGACGGGACACTACGCCGACAAGTGCACTCAGAGGCAGCTACCTCCACCACCACCTCGCCCCAACACCAACCAGTCAATGGTGCGCGCTCCTACGCACAAGGCCTTCAACTCCAACAACAGGCCTGTCGGGAGGACCGCAAGGGTGAACCACGTCAAGGTTGACAAAGCTGAGGAATCTGCCGACGTTGTTCTCGGTACATTACCCGTAAACTCTATTCCAGCTAAAGTGTTGTTTGATACCGGAGCATCGCATTCTTTTGTGTCAAAAATCTTTGCCTCAACTTACAACCTAATTCTGGTTCCACTAAGCAATCAAATCACCGTTCACTCTCCGGGACCTCAAATGTTGACTTCCAAGATAAGTATGGACAATCAAATCCTAATTGGAGGTCGCATATTCCTTGCTTCACTCATGTTGCTGGGAAATTCTGACATTGATGTCATTCTGGGTATGGATTGGTTGAAGACCCACAAAGCTAAAATTGACTGTGCTCAAAAGTCAATAACTCTCTCCACCCTTCTGGCCAGATAGTCTATTCTCCATATGGATCAAGTTCTGTTCAGCTATGCACACTCGATGCAAAACCTCCACCTCTACTCGAAAATGTTTCGGTGGTTTGTGAATTCCCTGACGTCTTTCCAGAAGAATTGCCAGGAATGCCTCCGGACAGAGCAGTTGAGTTCGTGATCGAGCTTGAGCCAGGTACTGCTCCAATCTCTAAGCATCCATACAAGATAGCTCCTCCTGAACTGAAATTGTTGAAGGAGCAAATCGATATGTACATGGAGAAAGGTTACATTCAGCCTAGTTCCTCCGCTTGGGGTTGCCCAACTCTGTTCGTTGCCAAGAAGGATCAAACAAAGAGACTCGTGGTGGACTATCGTCCTCTTAACGAGAAAACCATCAAAAACAAGTATCCAATTCCTCGTATCGATGATCTTTTTGATCAACTTGCTGGAGCCTCAATATTCTCAAAGTTGGACTTGAGGATGGGTTACCATCAAATAAAGATCAGAAAGGAAGATATTCCTAAGACAGCCTTCACCACTCGTTACGGTCTATATGAATACACCGTCATGTCCTTTGGTCTCACCAATGCACCGACGACATTCTCTCGACTAATGAATTCTGTCTTCCATGAATACCTCGACAAATTCGTTGTGGTATATCTTGATGATATCCTTGTCTACTCAAAATCCGAGGAAGAGCATGGAGAACATCTTCGTCTCACTCTCATGAAACTTCACGAGCATCGTCTATATGCCAAGTTCTCCAAATGTGAGTTCTGGATTCCAGAAGTGGCCTACCTTGGTCATATCATCTCTGCCAAGGGCATAGCCATTGACCCAGAAAAGGTTAAGGCAATTATTGATTGGAAACCCCCTAAGACGGTGAAGCAAGTCAGAAGTTTTCTTGGCTTGGCTAGCTATTGTCGTTGTTTCGTCCAAAACTTCTCCAAGATTGCCAAACCCCTCACTGATCTCACAAAGAAGGACAAGAAGTTCGTTTGGTCTCCACAATGTGATGAAAGTTTCAATCTCCTCAAGACTAAACTCACTTCTACACCAGTTCTGGTTGGCCCAGATACCACCAAACCGTTCCAGATATTCTGTGATGCTTCTCTCCAAGGTCTAGGAGCAGTTCTTATGCAAGAACGTCAAGTTGTGGCTTATGCTTCACGTCAGTTGAACCCACATGAGCAAAACTATCCCACTCATGATCTTGAACTTGCAGCAGTTGTGTTTTCCCTCAAGAAATAGAGACAATACTTCTTGGGTAACCGCACTGAAATCTTTTCCGATCACAAGAGTCTGAAATACATCTTCACTCAACCAGATCTAAACCTCAGGCAAAGGAGATGGATTGAAAAGATCAAAGACTTCGATCTCACCACTTCTTACACTCCAGGCAAGGCTAATGTTATGGCCGATGCTCTCAGTCGCAAGTCCTATTGCAATAATCTCATGATCATGGAAAGCCAACCTCCACTTCATGAAGAATTCCAGAAGCTGAACCTTGGTCTTGTTCCTCAAGGTTATCATGCTAGCTTGACAGCCACTCCAACTCTCGAGGACAAGATTCGTTCTGAACAATTTCGTGATGCTGAAATCAAGAAGATGGTAGAGCACATCAAAGAGGGCAATGATAAATTCAAGTCCTTCTCAATTGATGACAAAGGAGCTGTGTTCTTCGAAGGATGCATTGCAGTTCCTAAGATTCAAAGTCTCAAAGATATCATTCTCAAGGAGGCTCATGAAACTCCTCTCTCCATCCACCCTGGAAGTACAAAGATGTACCAGGATCTTAAGACACTGTATTGGTGGCCTGGCATGAAACGTGAAATTGCTCAATACGTTTTTGAATGCGACGTTTGTCAACGTGTTAAGGCAGTTCATCAGAAAACAGCCGGTCTTCTCCAACCTATGAAAATCCCCGAGTGGAAGTGGGACATGATTGAAATGGACTTCGTTACTGGGTTTCCAAAGTCCAAGAAGGGCAACGATGCAATCTTCGTTGTCATTGATCGTCTCACTAAAGTAGCTCATTTCTTTCCTGTCAAAGAGACAATCTCAGCTAGCCAGTTAGCAGAACTCTACACAACAAAGATTGTTCCCCTTCATGGTGTTCCATTGGAAATAAGCTCAGACCGTGGAAGCATATTCACTTCTCATTTCTGGAAGAGTTTCCAAGATGCATTGGGCACCAAACTTCTGTTCAGCACAGCTTATCACCCTCAGTCTCAGGGGCAAGTCGAAAGAGTCAATCAGATTCTCGAGGATATGCTCAGAGCATGTGGTCTCTCCTTTGGCATGAAATGGGAGGATTGTCTTCCATATGCTGAATTCTCCTACAACAACAGTTTCCAGGCAAGCCTAGGCATGGCACCATTTGAAGCACTCTATGTCCGCAGATGCAGGAGTCCAATCAATTGGTCTGGAGCTGGTGAACGTTCACTCTTAGGCCCTGACATTGTTAAGGAAGCCGAAGAGAAAGTTCGTATCATTCGTGACAATCTCAAGATTGCTCAGTCTCGTCAGAAGAGTTACTATGACAGCAAGCACAGGGACATGATCTATGCTCCTGGTGACAAATCATATCTCCGTGTAACTCCCCTCAGAGGCACTCATCGTTTTGGTGTGAAAGGAAAGCTGGCACCAAGATACATTGGTCCTTTCAACATTCTCTCAAGGCGTGCAGAAAATGCTTATCATCTTGAACTTCCAGAAAAACTATCCAAGGTGCACGATGTGTTTCACATGTCACAGCTCAAGAAGTGTTTCAAAGATCCAGATCGTGCAGTTGATCATGATTCCATTGAACTGCAAGATGATCTCTCTTATGAGGAACACCCTGTTCGTATTCTCGATGAGGCCGAGCGTAAGACTCGCAACAAGAGCACCAAGTTCTTGAAAGTGCAGTGGTCTCATCATTCCGATAAAGAGGCAACGTGGGAGACCGAAGAGGATCTTCGCAAGAAGTATCCGGACCTTTTCTCTTCTCAGTAGGAATCTCGGGGCGCGATTCCTTCAAGGGGGGGCGTTTTGTAACATCCCAAGTATGAAAATACCCCTAGAATGTTTGATTTCCTGTTTAATTAAAGTATTGCACCATGTCATCATATTTAATTCCTTGTTTGCATTTGTTTAGCCTCTGTTCTTCCTTGTTTTCATATTGGAAATTCAAACAATTTCAAATGATGTGTTTCATACTTGTCATGTTACAATATTTTCCAAATAAAAGTTCAACTTAAACACAACCATTTGTTTCCATTTATTCCATGTGACCAACTAATAAAATGGTGGTTTATTTCAATTAATAAATTCCAAATGGTATTTCAATTTCAACTCAAAAACTTTCAAACAGCACCTAATTTGAAAATTATGAAAGTACCAAACAAATCAACTCATTTGTTCTACTTAAGCAATAGGGTTCACCCTATTAAAAGGTTGTTTTCAATAATATTCAATTAATACTTAAAATTCATCCAAATTTGGTTTAAATCATAAACAACATTTTAATCTGAAACTTTTTGGAAAGCAAGGTTAGCATTTAGTTGCTATGTTAAAGACTAAACTAACCATATTTTTTTCCAATTTTTCCTAACACTAAAATCCTCCTTTTTCTTCCATTTTCCTTTGCTGCAAAAAAAAACAGAAAAACAAAAATAGGAAAAAGGAAAAACAGCGCGCGCGGCAGCTAACTACGCGGCCCAGCCCACTCCCTTACCTCCCGCGCGGCCCGGTACCGTTTCGCGTAGACGCCCCCGTCGTCTTCGTGTACGGCCGAGCATCCAAGGATGCCACGGCGGCACAGTGATGCAGCGACGGCCACCAGAGCCCCGTACCCCCTATATAGACCCCCTAGGTCCCCGCGCCGCTGCCCTAAACCCTAGACCCCCTCTCCCTCGAGCTCCGCCGCCGATCGCCACCTTCTCTGCCCCAAATTCCCTCTCTGAATTCTCACCGGAGCGCCGCCGCCTGAATCCATGGCTGCCACCGCCACCTCGTCGCACCACCACCCCACCTAGCCACCAAAATCCGTCCACCTCTCCTTCCTCTACCTCGACGACACCTAATCGGCTACTGTTACCCTCTGAATCGATGCCACGGTCCTCGACGTCTCCGGCAGCCGCACTGCAACCGCGGCGCCACCTCTGAATCCCTGCTCACCGTCGTCGCTGCAGTACCCCTCGTCGTGATCTAACCACGGGGATCAACACCCCATGCTTCCCTCGACCGTCTGGACATCCCCGCTGAGCTCGCCACCGCCTGGATCCACGCCGCCGAGCACGTCGCTGTCGCCTCGCCGTCGAGCTCCACCACGGCAACCTCCCGGTGAGCGCCACCGTGTCCATCTCCTCCACCTCCCTGTCCTATCTCTGCTCCACCTCGCACGCTTGCACGCGCACATCACCAGCAGCAGCGCAAGCACCACGAGCACGAGCAACGCCACAGTGATCGCCGCCGGTATCCTCTGTCGAGTTGCAGTCGCGCGAGTTTCAGTTAAAAATCCAGTTAACGTTTTGGAACCTCATCCTCCCTGCGCGGCGTTTACTGACAACAAACGCGAAACACCGGACTGGTTCAGTACGTTGCACGCACACCTGAGATCCAGGGTTCGAGCCCCTGGCTCGCGGGATAAAATCCCACTTTATACACCGCAGCGCTGACAGGGAGGGCCCCCTGTCAGCCACACCATGGCCACGCAAGCACCAGTGGCCCTGTGGCCCACTGGCAGTGGCCAGGGTAGACCCCCTGTGCGTATAAAATGTTTTTCCAACTTTCTATTTTCAAAACTAGCCCTTTTGTTTTACAGATTGGTCCCTAAAATTAGAACCCTAATAACTTTTGTTTTATAATTCCAAATAACAAAAATAAAATATGTGCACTGATCTAAATTCAATTATCTACCTATTGGTAACATTTGTTTCCTGTTTTGAATTTTCCAAATGCAATTCAAATTTGAATTCAAATAATTCAATTGCAATTTGCTAAAATCCATAACTAATTCATTCTTAATCCAATTAATGCAAATAAAATATGTTTTCCATGCTATTTCAAATAACCTTTTCAAATATAAATTTTGTTTCATGTTTTGAATAATTTAAATTGCCTAAATAATTTAAACCTTGTTTAAATCATTTAAATTTGCTAAATTCATAACTTGCTCAATTTAATTTATTCTTGAACATATAAAATATGTTTTCAAACCAGAAAAACATACTCTTTTCAAATATGAATTTTAATTAATGTTTTGAACAAATAAAATTCAATTAATATTCCTATTTGAATTAATTCCAATTTAAATCTTGTTTAAATTGTTTAAAGTCATAATTAAATCATTGTAATTCCTATTTCAATAATTGAAACATGTAATCCACCTAAAATTTTGTGCTCTTCTCAAATATAAACTTTGTATTCTGTTTTGCACACTTTAACTTGTTGAAAACAACAAATATTTGTGTGACATCATTAAGGAGCCAAAAATTCTTATTTTGTTAAATAAAATCCCACACCTGTTACATTCCATTTCTTTTGCATCTAATGTTGTTTATCTATTGCTTCCATCATGCATGCATCATGTTAATCAACTGTCAACTGATAATTAGTTGTAGATCATTTGTTTCAACATTAATTCATGGGCTTGCCATATGCAATCCAATTGCATATGGGTCCATTTAAACTTGTTACCATTGTCAATTAATTTACCTTTGATGCATCAATTAATTTGCCATCCATCATCCCATGATTGTGCATTATACCATGTATTGATTGTTCGTCTCTTTCGATTGTTTGTTTGCTTCTTCTCGAATAGACGACGACGTTGAGCCTGACGAGACTTACGACACCACTACCGAGGAGTTAGCTCAGTACCAGGCTACTGAGTTTGCAGGCAAGTTATCACTCACATGAACCACTGTGTTCCTTTCAACCCTGGTTACCGATACTTTCCGTTGTCTATTTCTGCTAGCCATATGTATCGTTGCTTGTTCTCCGAACCTATCACATGATACCCTGAACCCTGATATTGCCTCATCTCCATACCTAAAACCCCTTGCTTGTTGCCTTAGTCTTACCTAGTATGCTTAGGTTTGCTTCTGCTCGAGTCTGTTGTTGGTTACTTCTTTTACTATCTTTTATTATTGTTCTGGGGGCTCGATGTTAATCAATCAATCCTGTTAATGCTAATGGTAATAATAATTTGATGATAAGGCACCGGCAGGAGGCCCTGTGTGGTTTTGAGGCCTGCTAGTGTCGACCCTAATAGGAAAAGGGTCTTGTCTACTGATCCATGATGAGCGCACTACTCGCATGTGGGAAGCGAGTATGGGCGCCCCCCTCAATTGACTCGATTCACATCTCGTCCAAATCGCCTCATTTAGTTCGTGTTTTCCATTTGCCGCATGCATGTTTTTGCGAGCCCAGCGCAGGGTGGAACTTTCGTAGTCGGCATATAGGGGGACACGTTCTTAGAGTGCTATGAGGGTCCATTTTCTTCTGGGCTCGATTAGCCGTGCGCCCAAGGTGCTTTGGGCTTGATGCGAAGAAGAGTTGAGTTGTGTTGAGTGCCCCGCTTGGTGGGAGGCATCCCATCTGGCGAGGTATTCTTCCGTGTACGGCCAAATTGGTGCAACCCTGCAGGGATAAATCTTCTCGAGAAGCCGTGTTTTCCGCGGTTATGGTTAAATTGGTGAAAGTACTGGCTAACAAGTACTCAGGACAACTTGAACCTAATGTTTAACAACCTTACACCCAATGATTAACAACTTGACTAGTAATAGGCTTATTGACACAATAACTTGATTCATCTTTAATCCAACTGTGTGAGTTATCCTCGGATTGCTTCTTCGGATAAGGGGCGAGATCCAGGATGGGTTTGTCTGAAGTTATCTTTCAGTTGGTTACAATACTCGATCTTATCTTCTTCTGTTAGCCGGAACTTGTAGTATATCTTCTGTAGTTGGTTAGAGCAGCCCGCTGCAGCATCTTTTACATCACCTATTCTTCCATTGAACCTAAAGCATTTGTGTCCGGTGTTGCCGGGTACACCTTGGTGAAGTGTGAGTCTTGCTTGCCAGTACTTGTATGTACTGACCCCGTTGGGGTTGTGGTTTACGCAGAGTACGGCTACGATGATCCCCATGGAGGCTACTACGTGGAGTACGACGAGACTGCAGACGAGTAGATAGCGGACCCGGGCAGGATCCGAGACGATGTGGATGGGCTCCGTCTTCTTTTTATTCCCGGCTTCTTAAGCCTATTTGGATTTGTCTGTACTCAGACCCATTGAGTGTTTCCGCTGCCATGTAATGATGCTATGTTGGGACATGTGTCCTCTAAATGATTGTATTTGCTATTCTCTGCCTTAGTGAAGGCCATTTGCAACTTATTTCAATCTTTTGTGTCTTAGAGATATGTTGTGCTACCGTTTCGTTTAACGCCGTTGACGTACCATGTGTGATTGGTATGAAGTACGTCGACGGTAGTACCTTTCAATCTCTAGTGGATAGTTTACATCGACGATGGAATAGCAGAGTTTGGTTGTCGCACATAAGTGCTGGCCTACTCGTAAGAGGATGCGGGAGCAGTTAAGCCCCGTAATCCAAACATCTGCTATCCAGTTCGGAACGGTGAGTATCCTCTAGAGGTTAGGGTGCGACACTTCATTAGCTAAATGGCATATGACTCCTTCTAGCTTCATTGAATAGATTGGGATTCACGTTGAAGAGCTCCTCGTCATCATGCCGGCGGGGAACCACGCCGCGAGAACAAGCGTTGTCGGGTGTACTAGATTCAGCATCGCGCGGGCGACCTGAAAGTGGTGCGCCGCCCCTAGGAGGTCACCAAAGTCGTGTCGGCATGCATCAACAGCGGTGGTGCCCACGGGAGACAACGACGATGGTGTTCCGATGCATGATAAAATGAGAGGAGGCCATCCGGAGGTAGAGGGGCTCACCCTTGTTGCGTGTGCACAACCAATTGGAGCTGAGGAGGACAGGGTTGGCCGGAATCGCTCGCAATGCCCAGTGGCCGGAGATGGAGACGACGACCCAATTCCGTAGTTCCAGGGCACCTCGGCTCGTGCGGCTTGGACAGGAGGAAGAGGAGATGATGGCGAAGTGGATGTCATGCACTTGTGGGGTTGGAGACGTTCTGCAGTGATGATGGCAAGTGGTGGCCCATTGGCTAGTGTTTTGGTGAGGTTTCTTTATAGAGGGAGAGATAGAAAGAGGGACGGTGCAAGGGGGAGGAGGAGAAGAGGTCGATGGGGATGTCTCATGACCTCTTATCCGCGTGGAGATGGCAAGCAGGAGGTGGCACGACGCTAGCGAGCTACCTGCCTATCTGGCTGGTGGGGCGGAATAAGTTAAAAAGGGATTTTTGCTAACCCCCCGAAGACTTAGAAACTACAAAAAGGTCCTTCTATTTATAAAATTGTAAAGGTAAATTAATTTGGGGACCTGATTGAGATGGTTTTGATTGCAGGATATATAGTACCTGATGTGTAGAATTTCAATATGATGTTGATTTCAACATGGAACTTTGAATACTTCATGCATTTTAAATTCATTTGTCACTTGGAGTGAATTTACTTAAATTTCGATTTATTTCTCATTTTGAAATGTGTAACTTAACACCTCTATTTTTGTTGTACATTAATTTTATCAACATGAAAATATATTGCTCTTTTGTTTATTTGTGTCTACTTGTAGTTTTGAAATATTAAAGATATTTTATTTCTTTCCTTCATGGCTATAAATAGATACATATATTTAAATTTGTGGTTTTAGTGCTTTATGAACTCCTTGACAACACCAAATTGTTTTCCAACAATATTGACCTAATTTGCTCCCTGTGATGACTACAAAGGGCATTCAAGTTGTTTAAATTCAAATACATGCCAAACATGATACATTGGAACAATGTCTTTGATTTGTGGTACTTGGCAACTAAATCATGTGAAAACATGATCAGATGTCCATGGATGCATACTTTACAAATGTCCTGCCTGTGATTCGGTCTTATGGCAAGATAATTGAGTAAAATGAAGAGAATGGAATTCATCTCTATTCCATAACTCATTCTGAAGATAAATGTATATGTAATCCCCCTTGATAGAAATTGATACTTTAGTGTGTGAAAACAACTAGTCAGAACAACTGCTTGGTTATTCAGAGATGAATTTTAGTTAACATTCACTTGTCTTATGTTTTCTAAAAATAGTTTATTGTTTTCTTTTTAAAATATTTAAATAAAAAATTGTTCATATTTAAAAATTGTTCATGTTAAAATTGTTCAAATCTATTTTTTTTGAATTGTTCAAATCAAAATTGTTTTAATTTGAATTTGTTTAAATCAATTTTTTGTTCAGATTTGAAAATTGGTCAAATTCGGAAATTGTTCAAATAATTTTTTGTTTACATTTGAAAATTGTTCAAATTCAAAAAAACTTGTTTAAATTTATTTTTGTTAGCGAAACGTAGGTAGATAGAGGCAACAAAATCTTATTTAAGAGCGTGTACAACCAGATTCCGTTTCTTTTGTAGCCACTATTTGTCGCTCGTTGCGAGACCTTACAAGGACACACCCGTGTGTCACCCACTAAGAAGCCCATTTATTATTATCTTTAAGAGAAACTAGTTAAATGCCCGTGCGTTGCCCGGGTTTTCAAACTTGTTTTCCCGTTAAATATGTAAATATGATGCACGTAAAATTTAAATGGAAATAATATGCAGCCAAGAGAAGGCGCATGTAGTTCGGGTTATTCGCGGTACAATCCGTGTTTCACCTACATTGCAAACTTGTTATTCGCGGTACAATTTGGGTTTTCAAACTTGTTTTCCCGTTAAATTTGTCGCTCGTTGCGAGACCTTACAAGGACTCACCCATGTTTTGCCCACTAAGCGGCCCATTTATTATTCTCTTTAAGAGAAAATAGTACCAAAATAACAATACCAGGATTCGAACCTACGATGGGGTATAGAGAAAACAATGACACTACCAACGGGCTACCACGCCTACATTCACAACATTCGCTTTTATTCCTTTATTGTCTCTTTTTTTCTATTTTCATTTTTTCTCCTTTTTCTTTTCTGTTTCTCTTTTTCGTTTAATTCTTTCTTTTCTATTTTATTTTTGCATTATTTGAAAATATTCGTTTTTGATATTTTTTGTTCACTATTTTTTTGGGTTAATCGGTCTTTTTAGTTCAATATTATTTTTGGTTCACCAATTTTTTTGGTTCACTATTTGTTCTAGTTCACCAATTTTTTTTGTTCACTATTATTTTTAGTTCACCGTTGTTTTTGGTGCATCCGCATTTTTTATGTTCACTATTAGTTTTTGGTTCACCGATTTTTTGAAAAAATTGTTCAAACTGAAAATTGCTAAAACTTTAGAATGTTCAAATTAAAAAATTGTTCATATAATTTTTTTTCAAATGAAAAAAAGTTCATTTGAAAAAAAATCATCATAAAAAAAATTTATTATAGAAAATTGTTCAATTTCAAAAGATATTCGATCTAAATTTTTTTCCATTTTAAAAATTCGTTCATTTTTTAAAATTTGTTGTTATTTAAAAAATATTACTTTGAAAATAGTTTATATTTTAGAATATGAACATTTATCCGTGAACATTTGAGAAATGTATTTCGAAGAACACTTCTAGAAATAAAGCACAAAGGATAAGCATAAATGTAAAGAAAAAAAGAAAGGGAAAGAAAAAAAAATCGCGTACAACATGTGAGCTGTGGTCTATTCTGGTCGCACAATGGGCCAGGCCCATGTAAACCGAGACTGAGCGAGGCGCTGGCTCGAGCTGTGGGCATTTGTTAACGGGTCGGGCTATCTCAATAGCTAGCTCGTTCTTCAAATATTCCGGACGAGGTACTGTAACATTTGTTAATGGGCTGGTCTATCTCAAACTTCATTCAGGCGGTGCGACCATCCTATAGGAGCACCCCTGTTTTCCCCCTCCCTGCTAGGACCCCGCGCTGGCAGGCCCGCTCGGCCTCCTCCCCGTCGGCCTCAGCCATGTGAGCACGAACATACTACTCGCGTATTCTAAAAAAAAAAACCGTACATACTTGCGTGCTCGATGTATTGGAACATGGCCGAGTACACAAAATATATTGGAACTTTGAAATATAAATATATACACTTGAACTCCAGTACAGCTACATCGTCCAAACATATCAATATGTAAACTAGTTTCGAACATCTTGACACGAGAAGCCCAACGGTATTTTTTTTGTAATTCAAAAGAACAAGATGTTCCAAAATCATCCATGCACGATTGAGAATTGCTTTAAGTGACGTGAAAAATGCAACGGCGAAAACTGTTTGTAATTTGACGCGAGAAAGCTTGACAAGAAAACACTTTTCAGTAGTTTTAATTAATATCCTGCCTTGTTTGCTAAAACTGCCTTTTGCTCCTTTCACCGTACATCATCATGAAGTTCGGTCGATTATGATATCATACACATACATACTTAAAAGGGCAAGCTTCGCTCAAGCAGGTCATAAAGAGCAAATGGCACTTGAAGGATTTGAAAGGCCAAACATGCATTCCACCTCTGTTACTTCTAGTCTTCTTATGCTTTTAGCAGCCGATGAATAGATTTGTGGGGAGGTGTTTAGCTTCGAACCTTTTCTCCCCCCGCGTCGCCCGCGCCTGGCGACACGGGGGAACCCTAGCCGCCGGACCACCCTAGGGGCTCCTTCCACTCACAGCACCGCCGCCACCGGAGGGAGCTCCGGCAAAGCCGGGCACATCCAGGGAAGGTGGCGGCGGGGCATCGTCTCTTTGTTTCTCTCGCGTTCCTCACGGTGGCGTGGCCGGTGCGGGAGGGCGCGGCGAGCCGGGGACATGAGGTGCAGGTGGCGCGATGCAGGGCGGCCGCACGGGGAGCTCCGGTGCGGAGTTTGCCCGGTCCCGACCTGGGCCGGGGAAGGGCCGTGTGGGCAGCGGTTGGTGGGGTTGCTGCGCCTGCGCCGCGGATTTGCTGTTGTGGTGTCGCCTCGTGGAGATGTGCAGGTGGTGACCGGTGAAGATGTACCTCGGCCGGCGGCGTTCCAGCAAAGGCTTGGTGGCGGTGGTGAGCATGTGTCGCCCTTTGGAGGCTATGGTGGAAGCGGGGCAAAGCTTGGCCGGCGGCGGCATAGAAGCCTGGGCCTGATCTGGGTCAAGGCGGGCTGGGCTCAAGCTCTCCTGCGTCGCCTCCGGTTGAACTGAGGTGAGGCTCAAGATGAGGTTGGCGGAGACGATGCCATGTCTACTACAACGCGGTGGCGGGAGCTTCATAGGCCCGATTTGGGCCCGATCGGGCTCCTGCCTGGTGTGCTCCTGGTGCTGCGTCCGGACTGCTACTGCCTCATGGCGGTGGAGGTCGATCCCTCCTACATGGCTGAGGAACTGCGGATTATTATCTTTCGATGCCTCCCCTTGGTCCGGTTGGCCTCGCAATGCTTGCCAAAGTGAGACGACGATGTTGGTCCCAAGACGGTGGTGGTGCATGTTGGTGGGTGGCGAGTGAGGTGGAGCCGGTGATGTGTCCGGGGCGGTGGTATGTTGGGGTTGGGAGAAATCCTTGTGGGCGTTTGTCAGCACCGGCGCGACGACGCCTGCGGGCGTCGCCGTCTTCTTGAAGGGCGTCGGGTGTACCCCTCCACCGCTCCCCTCTGTGTATTGGGAGAAATCCTAGGAGTAGTCCGGGCAGCAGCGTCGTCATCGTCACAATCCTTCTTGAAGGTGGTGCTTGGTACAAGACACTTCATTTGCAGCAGAGTGTGGTGGGAGTATTCCGATGGGCACAGCGGTTGCGAGACCCCATCGTGTTCGTCGATCTAACGCTTTTGGCATTAGTTTCTCTTTTCTTTCTCTTATTGTTCTTTTGGGCACTGTCAGCGGAGGTCTCACTCTTGTATGATGGTTTGCTATATTAATATAGCGGGACGAAAACCTATTTCGGCGAATAGATTTAAAGTTTTCCTCCACAAAAAAAGCATCCACACACCTAGACTTCAATGCATGCACTCACTTACGTAAATATTAGAGTTAAATACACTAGGGTTTCCCAATACTTGTCTGCTACGTAAATTATTTTGTGAAAATAACCCTACATAAATTTTGGGTAGCAACTAAAGGCCGCTCACCAACGTGGGACCCACATGTCATAGGATAGGATTTTTTTTTAGAGTTTGTAGAGTTTATAGAGTAGGCGAGCTGTGGGATTCGAACCAGTATCGCTAACTTTTTACCTTACCGTAAGTGACATCTTAGGCTGGTCACAATGGGGAGTAACTAAGAGTGGTAACATAGTGATGTTACTAGTCTAAGTTACTACCTCAACAGTGGGTAGTAACATATTTGCGGTGTCATGCATGACTTCATTTATTAGGGCTATAGACACATTTATCCTTGGTATGTGTGATGTTACTAGTAACATAGCTAGTTACCATAAACACTTCTCTCTTCATTAAATATGTGCCACATAAGCAAAATTGTCTTAAAATGTGTGATGTTACTACCTTAGTTACTCCCATTGTGGTCAGCCTTATACTAATTAGCTCTAACGAGACCCAATACCTAGCACGTATATCCATATCAATTAGAGACTTGATGAAATAGTCCACTTTTCTCTAATTATCTATTTGACATGTCCATTCTTTTCATATATTTTTGGATCTAATTAACAATCATGTAAGACTATTCACATGGCATTTTTTCACAAGCAAATCTTTTCTTGCGACGTATTCACATATAAACTTTATATCCAGTAAAAAATTTACCGATGTCTGAAGAAACAATATTTAACATTTACACACGTAGGCTTTTCTCGTGGCGTATACAGATGTAAACTTTATATCCAATAAAAAAATTGCCAAAAATCTGAAGAAACCATATTTAATATTTACACATGTAAGGTTTTTCTTGCGGCATATTCACATGTATAATTTGTATCCAATAAAAAATGTACCGAAAATCTAAAGAAGCAATATTTAATATTTACACAAGTAAGGTTTTTATTGCGGCGTATTGACATGTAAACTTTATATCCAATACAAACATTTACCGAAGATCTAAAGAAACTATTTATAATATTTACGTCAAATAAAAATGCATGTGAATAGTCTTGAAAATTGTTAATTAAATCTGAAAATATATGAAAAAAGTGCACATATCAAATAATTCATTACAGAAAAGTGGACTATTAATTTCACCAAGTCTCTAACTGCTATATGTGGTAGGTACCGGATCTGTTTAGAGCTAACTAGAGTAAAAACCAGATTAATTGTCATTTAAAAGAGGTCACCTACGGTACATGTGACGTAAAAGTTAGTGACGCTGAATCGAAT
The DNA here is from genome assembly GCA_028641055.1 of Alopecurus myosuroides. Lineage (NCBI taxonomy): Eukaryota > Viridiplantae > Streptophyta > Magnoliopsida > Poales > Poaceae > Alopecurus > Alopecurus myosuroides. Next base: position 40,968,326 of record CM054057.1, on the reverse strand, counting down.
AATCGACATACACGTGAGCGTACTCTATTGGCAGCCAGTCCGTGCTCGATGAGTTCGTGGGATCGACTCTCTGCCCGTCCTGTATAATTTCACTATTTTTCTCTCCCCTATGGCATGTGGGTCCCATGCCTGTCAGCAGCATTGAGGTCTTGCCGTGCTATACCAAAATTATGTAGGGGTGTTTTCACAAACAATTGTGCCACGTGTCAGCGCCAGATTCGCTTGGAAATATTTTGCACATAGTGAACAACTATTAGGACCACCTCAACCTATTTAATAAGTAGTGGGACTAGTTTGTAGCGGACAAGTATTAGGACCCCTAGTGTATTTAGCTCTAAATATTACTGCAATACACTAAGACTCCCAAACACAAAGTTGAACATGGAGGCATTGGTTTATTTTATGACATTCTTTTGTAGGTTGGCGAAAGAAATTGTATCATCTAGTTATATGTTTGTATCGGATTTGTATTTTGTTCTCTGGAGCATCTTCTATACATTTTTTTTGGGTCCACTTTTTTTTAAAGATTAAACATGACTATATTAAAGCAAGCAAACCGCCTCATTAAAAACCTTCCAGTCCCCGTAGGTACCCTGATAAGAAAAAGAGTGCGTCAGAAACTTGCCGCTAAGAGTACAAGGGTTTAGTCTGGCTTACAATCCTTCATGATACAGGCATCACAGGGAAGGTCGGGACACAATTAACGCAGAGACACCTCTTTCTATCTTGATAACAATGTTTGGCACAGAGATGGGCCAATTCATTAGCACTCCTCGGGGTATAGTCTAAACTAAAGGCCTCCAAATTTCCAGAGAGCTCGCAAACTTCTGAAAGAGTAGAAGCTATCACTGATTTTTCAAACTTCGAGGATGAGCACATCTGCACGATTTGTAGAGAATAAGTCACCAGTTGAACCTTCTGAAATCCTCTCTCAATAGCCATTTTGATGCCATCCCGAATAGCAAACGCCTCCATGACTAGCGCCGACGTCGCCGATCTGTACCACAGGGCTTGAGCAAACCGAAGTTGGCCCGTGCTATCCCTCACTGTTACTCCAGTCCCTCCTTCATAGTTAGCTTCATAGAATTTCGCATCAACGTTTATCTTCAGACCACCTTCTTTATCTTCTTGGGTATGGACTGCAGCCCTGTAATAGAGAGATCATTGGTAGTGCCAATGGTCCACTTAATCGATTTATTAATATCTCTAGTAGCCTCCCCATGTCGCTTAGCATTTCTCTCGCTCCAGACTGCCCCTGTTATCATCGATCACGTCGAATGTCGAGCTACCTGGATGTGGATTCGGTATTTTGAGCCCCGTCCTTGCCTTCAACTCAGCACAGAATATTTTTGCCCACGAGCAATCAAAGAGTGCGTGTAAGATTGTTTCCCTCTGACCGCAGAAATCACTGTTGTCAGTCGTCTCCATATGCCTATGGAATAAGACTGATTTAGGCGGAACAAAACCCTTCATAACTCTCCACCATAGGTTACGAACCTTGGGTGGTATAGGAAGTCGCCATAATTTCCTCCACGCGAGGGCCATGTTCGATGTCGAGGCCGATGGCATACCAGTAGAGCAACGACCATGTTGAATCAATGCTTTATAGGCCGAACTGACAGACAAGTACCCCCGTCTATCTGGTTGCCACTCCCAAGTATCCTCCAAAAACATTCCCACAGGAATCTGAAGAACCGCCTCCATGTCCGAATGCATGAAATTTTGTCGGACTTTATCTTCCCTCCAACTATTTGAGTATGGATCAAGTAATTCATCTACCATAGTAATATTACTCTCCGTTTCCCTCCTCAGAGGGTTTTTTACCATAATTATCTGGAATCCACGGATCCTTCCAGGCCCTAATTGTGGAACCATCACCAACTCTCTTGAATAATCCAAGCTTCAATGCCTCCCTCCCATGTAGGATAGCTTTCCATGTGTGTGAGATACCCTTTTTCTTTGTTGCATTCATGAAATCTCCAGAATGGAAATATTTACCTTTCAGCACACGAGCACATAAAGAATCTGGGTTTGTAATGATCCTCCAGCCCTGTTTGGCTAGCATAGCCTGATTAAAATATTCCAGGTCTCTAAACCCCATTCCCCCATCACATTTGGGGATTGGAATTTCCTGCCACTTGCTCCAGTGCATTTTACGCTTGTTTTCGTCACCTCCCCACCAGAACCTAGCAATTATACTAGTAATTTTCTTCACCAACTTTTTAGACAATTTGAAATAACTCATCGAGTAAGTTGGGATAGCCTGGCATATTGCTTTGATCAAAACTTCTCTCCCAGCACTATGAAGATGTTGGGGAACCCAACCATTTACTAACCTCTCAATCTTCGTAAGAATACCCTCAAATAAATCATCAGAAGACCTGCCCACCGAAGTAGGCAATCCCAAATATTTTTCCACGAGTGCTTCATTTGTAATATTCACCATCGTATGGACCTCTTTTTTCATTTCAGTGGAACAATTAGCACTAAAAAAGATTGCCGATTTGGATTTATTAACAAGCTGGCCGGATCCAGTATAACATCTCTCTAGCACCTGATTAATCCTTTGGACACCTGCCCGACTAGCTTGAGTGAAAATGAGGCAATCATCAGCAAACAATAAATGGGATATCCATGGAGCATGTATCCCAACTCTCACTCATCGGACCAAATGTCCTGTACCAAAATTCTTCAATAAACATGTTAGTCCACTTTCTTCTCATATACGTGTTTTGGTGTTCCGCAACAACGTGCCTTTAGGAAAGAAAGGTCATGCTTGGTTCTCGCAGGCGATTTCGCGTTTCCGGCCGAACTGGTTCCAGGGAGGCAGTATGAGGTGATACAAGTATTGAGCTAACATTCTCCACCTTGTATTTTTCCCTCATTGCTTTCAGCATGGTCCATATCTATGCAGGCTGACGATTGCTAGACGCCAGATATCTGTCTGCTTTGTTTTCTACATATATGTCGTAGCTACAGAATGGCAGCGTCGTTCACTCCACATCGGAACAGCCGATGTAGAGCGGCTCCTCGAGCGAGGCAGCGATCCGGATCACGTCGTTCACCTCGCCTTGCTGGCAGCGCTGCGCCCGGAGCACCTCCTCCTCCGCTACAGAGCGCTCGCAGAGTATCGCCACGACGGCGTCGACCGCGTTGTCGGGGACGAAGTCCAGCTTCGACAACGAAGGGCCAAATGCCGTCGGGTCGGACTCCGGCAGAGGCTCCTCCTCGCGCGGCTTCATCCTCACTAGGGCGCGGGAAAGAGGTACCCGCACCGGAGGAGCTCCCCGCACCGCTCGAGCTTCCCTCGCCGCGCCAAGCGGCCGCGCGGATGCAGTCGAACTCCGGGAAGACGCAATACGCAAGGTTTGCCGGAATAGGGAGGTTCTTGTTGGTGAAGGCATGTGCCGTCCTCTTCCTCGCGGTCCTCATCTTTGACGGGTTGCATAAGACAGATTTGACGGGTTGAACGCGGGGCGGGAGGCAGGCTCGCACTTCGGGGTCCTCATCTTTGGCGGCATGGCGGCGCAAAGGAGCCGGATCTAGGTGGCGGCGCGAGTAATTGCTCGACAGAGTTTTTTTTTTTAAATGGAATCCCTTAGGCCCCGTCTCTGCGTCAAAATGATGCACAAAGGCGAATTTTATTAAAATAAAATTAAAACGTACAAATCTCTGTTCAATTCACGGACCATACAAGGTGGCCACAAAAATCAACCACATGAAAATTACACTTTTATGCATCTAGGCGTCTAGCATTAAGACACTCACCCCGGCTGTAGATAGCCCGAACGACCGCCATCAGTCGAGCACAGCCTAAATCCATAACTCCGCGCTGGTCGGCATGCAGTAGGAAGGACCACGCGTGGATAAAATACACGACCTTGTTGATAACCTGCATAAAGTGAACATTCTGATTTTTGTCAAAAACAATGTCATTGCTCCACATAGGTGGGTAGCGGCGCGACTAATTGCTCGTCGGTGGCTGCAGAAAGTTGCGGGGCATGACCTGAAAATGGATGCGCGACCATTACTTAAAGGGATCCATGCCTTGAATTCTTAGACGACTGCAAAACGCTTTACGGGCCGACTGTGTTTTACAGGCTCTGCTATGACCGAATTACCACCCCAACCCGTAAACCCGGCGGTCTTTTCCAGGTTCCGGCGTTTTACAAGCTCTACTAGAGATGCTCTGAGCAATTGGCTAAACAGCCTCTTAATTACTGTTTAGGAAAGGGCAAAAAGAAAGTTGTGGAGGGCAGTCCCAGGGCCGATTCTATATTTTCCGGGCCCTAGGGCAAAGCTAGAAAATACGCCCCTAGGTATAATATATATGTACACAATTGTGGCTATTAGGCATGGATATATAGGTGCAACATATTAAGAATTTATATCCATCCACACATTCTTATTCATCCAGAGAAGGTTTATAACCACACATTCTTATTCAACCGCAAAAATTTATATCCACTAAATTTCACCACGAACAAAGTTCAGTTTCTTGCCTTTGATTATTTAGACTACATACTATCAGAAAAAAAACCTATTGAAAGTACCTTTTTGTAATTCGGTGAATTGATTCTCATGTTTTTGTTGTTTTCTTTTCTCGGCAACGAACTTAGGTTTAGGCATTGTAACACCTAAAGTTTCAAAGAAATCGTAAAAATAAAAGGATTAGGAAATTATGTGTATGCAGCGGCTAGATTATCAGATGATGAACCATAAGGCAATTACACACGTACCTAGACGTGAGCAAAGAGTGGAGAAATGAGCGATCATCGGATCAAGATTCAGGGAAAGTTGCAGGCTGCAACCAGCATCCGGGGCGATCCATCAATGGTGCACGATAGCGCTGCCTGCCTTTTCCTCTCCCAATGGGCTGTTTCGCTAGGCCTAATAGCTTAACTTTTTTTTATCACGTATAATAGCAGCATGTGTATATATACATACGAGCTCATGGGACCCCTCCAGACTTGGGTCCTTGGGCAACGCCCAAGGTCGCCTAGGGTCAGAACCGGCCCTGGGCAGTCCGCTCCAGCTGGCGGACCGGCCGCTTACATCCCGAATGGTCCAGCAGAAACGTAATTGCATGGGTTTGCTTGTGTATATATACTAGCAAAACATGCCCGTGCGTTTTCCGTTTCAATTTTTCAATTTGTTATCAAGATCAAGATAATATACAAACTTTGTCATGTTCAGTAAAACGTGGCCACTTGGTGCAATAATGCATAAGCCAAACTATGCCACTTGGTAACATAAAGGATGTCCATCCGCTTTTTAACCTCTATCCAAGTTCTATTTTCCATGCTTCAGTTTTAATTTCATCGGAAAAGAATAAAAGAAAATACTGAAAATTGCCTCGTACACACAACAACGTGGAGATCGGTGTAGCTGTCCTGAGTTGAGCAACTAAGCTACCGTGTGTTAGACTAGCCACAATGAGAGTAACATAGGTGGTATCATAAGTGCACATAAGCAAAAAAGATGATGTGACACTCATTTAATGAGGAGAGAGGTGTTAGTGGTATCATAGGTAGATACCGTAACATAACACTGTCCAAGGCAAGATGAGTCTATAAGCTAATAAATATACTAGTATATGATACTTCAAATATTTACTATGCGTTGTGGAAGTGGTAACATAGACTAGTATCATATGCATGATACTAGTATATGATACTCCCCATTGTGACTAGTCTAAGCTGTGTAAGTCACGCTTGAGGGACTGCAGATGTAGGATAATATGGCCTAACACTTTTTACACATTTTCGGTTGAATAATGTGTTCGGATGGTTGCGGTAACTAAAACTAATTGATGATTGTGTCTCCATGTATATATTTAGAAACTGGTAACAACCAGTTAAAAAAAACTGGTAACAACATTTAGTTTCCTGTTGATTCAATGCATACAAATTGATCTATGACATCCCTAAAACATGCTCTGCACACGAAGAGCAAATCCTTATTGAAAAAATACACCAAGAACAAATGCAGAGCCTAGACAGAGGCGATTGATCTGCTAGGGCCCCATGGAGGAGCAGCCACACATACGACACTCAATCCACCACTTGATTCCCTTAGGGCTTGTTTACTTTAGTGTATTATAAGGGAATGAGGGGATTTTGCCGAATTCCGGAAAATCCCCACTAGTCCGTTTACTACTCCGGTTTTAGAGGGGATAATCCCCACAAATACCCCACCAACCAACTCATTTTTGTCAAGATTGAAAACTCTACCCCAAACTAGTGTATTGTGGGAGAAGAGTATTTGAGAGGATTTGGTGATCACAAATCCCCTCCCAACCCCAAACTTCACAACCCACCAAATACGAGAGAGGTAAACAAGGCCCTATGCTCTATCTCGACCATGCTGCCGCTCGCCCGCCGCTTGTAGCGTGACCTCACCGCCGGCGCCGGCTCCTCCATGCAAGTCCGTCAACGGACACAGCATGCCAGCCACCTCCAGATCTTTCTACTCTGCACGGCCATGTTGCCGCTCGCCCGGCCGACTGTTGCCAAACGTCGCCGGCGGCCGCAGACATCTACTCCACATGAGCCTGCCAAGCCGTCTAGCGGATGTTGACGCCACCGTCAAGCCGGACGGAGGTGTGGGCCAGCGCTGGCCCATTCGCCCATGCGGGTCTCGGACGGTCGATGTGCAAGAACCAAAGAAAAATAATAGGGGGGCTAGCTTCACGGGAGCAGCGCGCCGGAGGGCTCTGCCTCCGGCTTGCGTGCTGGCGGTCCGGGCTGCTAGGCAGAGCCGTGGGACGCGGGCACCGTGCGGGAGGGCTCGGCCGAAACCAAGACGAGTGCGAGCACGTTCGACTGTGACGGTGTACGATGACACCGATGATGCCGTCCTTCAAGTGAGTCGTCGCGGCGTGACACCGGCGCTGGCAACAACGCTGGTCGGCACTTGGACATGCGACGTATTCCTCTCACGGTATATATAGCAGGAAGTTGTCAATCTCGCCTCGGAGTCGGCTCCCACCACCGTCCCGCCTCTTCTGGTTGCTCGCTTGAGATTTAGGGTCGGCCGCTTGTCTAGCCGTCTGCCCGATCTCTACTGCTGGATGGATTTGATGCATGTGAAGAAAAGAAACTACTCACGAATATGTCATGGGTGCAAACACGGGCCGCCACTGAGTGAGCCGTGCCTGACAACGCGCAGGCCGCTTGGCGTCGGCTCGCCGGGGAGCTGTTGGGCGGGGCGCAAGGAAGCAGAAGCGAATCGCTCGGGTCCTGAAAGTTTTTTAAACCTCGATTTCGATCCTAATAAACTTCAGTCGATCAATCATATAACATATATGTAGATTCCTAGAGAAGTTAAGAAGAGGCCAAATCGGGTCAGATGGGACGGGATAGCTGTTATTTTCATGTACGAGGGAACCGGGCGACATATACGTATACGCCAGGAAGAACGAACTTAGGAAACGAGCGGACCAAAAATCAAGAAGACAGACGTATAGAATAGATATTTTGGTGGAATGGCAAAACGGTAAAACACCAGGTTGGACCGGAAGAAGTCTTACGCTCTTTATTATTAGGTAAAGATGTGCTCCGGAGATGCAACGTTGGGCTGTTTTGTTTCACTTTCTCTAAAGGATAATTTCAAACGGTCGACGTGCTTGTTAAATTTGAACCATTCCTTGACTACATTCTTCTTAAATTTTTTGAAACTTGATTACAAAAGTGAGTAGTTGCGGTTACAGAACTCGAAATCGATTTCTAAAATGGAATCACATCTTCCATCCACAACTTTTTTCATGTTGACCTTGTGAACTGCAGAGTAGATTGGTTAGGAGAGGGACTTTGGAGAACACACACACCAAGAGGTTGAACAACAATTTAAAGACGCAGATGTAAAGTATAAAAATGGAGCTACACATGTATACGTCTATGACTGTTTGAAGAAAGAAGAACTTACACGCCAAAAGTTGTGTGAACGACACAATGGACTAAGTCCTTCAAGGAAAATTCAAACCGTTCATATGTGCAACGATTTTTTTTTAAAATCATCTAAAAAGCTCTAAATATAAACACAAAATTGAGTAGTTTTTTTTTGATAAAAACCCTCTCACTTTATTAATCAACCAGCAAATTTACAGGTACAGATGAAGTATCATGAGGAATGCCTAACCAAACATGCCTACCAAACTCCAAATTAAGGCCAAATTTAGCGAGATTATGAGCTTCCACATTCGAAGATCGTCTCTCATGCACCACTCCACAATGAGCAAAAGATCTTAATCTCCTCTGAATTTCTTTTGTAACCGAGCCAAAAACTCCCAGGCTATTGCTATTGATGGCTTCCACAACATTTTTGCAGTCCGACGCTAGAAGGCAATTAGATAAACTTAAGTCCATTGCAAGAGAGAATCCTTCCCGGCATGCCAGTGCCTCAAAAACTCCAGGGTCCGTAACACCATCAATTACCAGTACAGAGGAGCCTAGATAAAGTCCCGGAGAATCCCTGCAAATAGCCGCAGCAGAGCACTTCCTCTGTTGACGATCCACAACACCATCAACATTGATCTTTGCCAAACCCATCGGAGGAGGAATCCAACTGCGAGCTACAGGCTGGTGTGCACATATTAGCTTCATCATAATCATGGATATATCTCCCAACAAACCCATGAATAGAAAAAGGGCTCTGAAAAATATCCTCATGAATTGCCTTCCTTCTCGCCGACCAAATAGCCCATAGTGTGACCACCACACGAATAAAATCCGATTGCTGCAGAGAATCATTGAGAATAAAAAGCCACTTCCTAGCATTGTTCTCCCCACAATTTTGGATCTTTTCAAATAACTCATCCTCCTCAAGGGCCCAAACACTCCTAGACATAGGACAATCCATAAGAGAGTGCCTCCAGGAGTCAGCGTCTCCACACAAAGAGCACCCATTATTAACAGCCATATTACGGTTATGCAAGACATCAGAAGATGGCAGAGAGTGTTTGGATAATATCCACAGAAAAAATCTAATTTTCGGTGGAACCTTTAGCTTCCAAAGAGACTGCCACGATTTTTCCTCAATAATTGAATTCGATGGGCCACCATGGATCACTTGCTTATTGCATTCGGAAACTAGCATACGGTATGCAGACCTAACCAAAAAAATCCCAGATCTCTCATGCATCCATCCCCAGAAATCCGCCATAGGGCAAGTGCATAGAGGTATAGATTTAATCATCGCATCATCCATTGGAAGGAAAACTTGGTTGATAATATCGTTGCGCCATCTTGCCTCAGAATGATCAATCTATTCATTAACAAGGATCGGAGGGTTTACCTTCAAAGATAAAAGGGGTTTAGGCATAGTAACCCGGGGAAACCAATTGTCCTTCCAAATTTCGGTGGAAGCCCCATCACCAATTCTCCGAATAAGCCCTCTCTTTAGCACACCTAGACCATCACAAATAGCCCTCCAAACCTGAGACGGGTGAGAGCCCAGTGATGCCTCCAAAAAATCCGTGGAAGGAAAATATACCGCCTTTAATATTCTGGCACTTAGAGAATTAGGATCCTGAACAATTCTCCAAGCCTGGCGTGCAAGAAGAGAAAGATCGAATAAGTCCATATCACGAAAACCGAGTCCTCCCATATATTTTGGCCGTGTCATGGCCTCCCAAGACACCCAATGCACCTTCCGCTTTCCACGAGTACTGCCCCACCAAAATTGTCTAACAACTGAATTTAAGTGCTCACAGAAACCTTTAGGCAAACGGAAACAAGACATAATGAATACCGGCAAAGATTGAGCAATAGATTTAATGAGAACCTCCTTGCCAGCTGTAGATAAGAATTTTTCCAACCAACCTTTCACCTTGCTCCATAGCCTATCTTTCAAAAATTTGAAAGTACCACTTCGAGATTGACCCACCTCCGTAGGCATCCCAAGATAACTCTCTGATAGTGACTCATTATGTACTTGGAGCACATTTTTAATCCCTACCTTCAAGTGATCCGGGCAATGCTTGCTGAAATGAATAGAGGATTTATCCTTATTTACTCTCTGTCCCGATGCCGCACAATAAGTTTCCAGCAGTTTCGATAACTCTTCCGCCCCTTGGACACTTGACTTAAAAAATAGCAGGCTATCATCCGTGAAGAGGAGGTGATTCACCGACGGAGCCGATGGAGCAACCTTAATCCCATCCAAACAAGATGACGGTAAACGAAACTTTAAGAGGCACGAAAGGCCCTTTGCTGCTAATAAGAAAAGGTAGGGTGAAATTGGATCCCCCTGCCGAATACCTCGTGATGGCTTAAACCTCTCGAGTTTCTTCCCATTAAAAGAGACCGAGAACGAAACCGAGCTCACCATACCCATGATTGTAGCCACCCAATTACGATCAAAACCGAGTTTTATCATCATTGCTTCCAAATAACACCACTCAACCCTCTCATAAGCCTTCATCATTTGAAAACGCTTTACGGGCCGACTGCGTTTAACAGGCTCTGCTATGGCCGAAAAATCACCCCAACCCGTAAACTCGTTGGTCTTTCTCAGGATCAGGCGTTTTACAATCTCCGCTAGAGATGCTCTGAGGAATTGGCTAAACAGCCTCTTAATTACTGTTTAGGAAAGGGCAAAAAGAAAGGTGTGGAGGGCAGTCCGCTCCGGCCGGCGGACCGATCGCTTACATCCTGAATGGTCCAGCAGAAACGTAAGGAGTACATCGGTTTTCTTGTATATATGTGCTCCGGAGATGCAACGTTGGGCTGTTTTGTTTCTCTACACCGTGACCTTAGGGCATCTCCAGCCGTCCCCCCAGAGCCCCCCAAGCGGCGTTTTTCGCGCCGTTTTGCACCAGTCGCCCCCCAGGATCCGATTTAGCGCCGCTTTCTGCCGTTTTTTGCGTCGTTTCGCGCCGCCGAACCCAGGCCAAACCCAGTGGGGGGGGGGCGAAATGCGTGCGTGGGCCACAACTGTCGGCGATGGAAGACGATTTCCCTCCCTTTTTCGGCGTTTCCCTCCACTTTCCCCCTCATGTACCTCTCCCCCCACTCCATTCCCAACCCGAGATCTAGACGCCATGGCTCCCGCCCGATTTACAGGACCCCGCGCCGCAGCCGCCGCCGTATCGATTCCCGCGACCTCCGATCTCGGCAAGAAACCGCGCAAGCCGAGAGCGCCAAAGGAGAAGCCGCCTGGCATGACCAACAAGGAGTGGATCGCCGAGAGAGCGCGCCTGGCAACGATCAACGTCAAGCGCCGGGGGAGGGAGGCGGCGCAGCGGCAGATGCAGTTGATGGCGCAACTGCAGGCGGAGGAGCAGGCCGCCGCCGAGGAAAAGGAGTTGGAGGATGAGGAGGAGGACGAGGTCGCGCCGGACGAGCCGCCTACTCCGGTCGCAGCCACAGCGCCGCTCACCAAGCGGAAGAGCCCCTTCGGCCCCATCTTCGCCGGATGGAAGAAGTCGCCGTCGCCATCGCCACGCCCATCACCGCACCCGCCGCCTACATGGTTCGTCGAAGGCGACCCCCTGGGAGGTTTCAACCCCAGCCTCACCTTCCCCTACCACCCGCCGATGATGTATGGCGCCTCGCCGGGCTACGCAGCTTCCCCGTCCCACCGCCGTGTGATCATGGCCGGACTTCATCCCCAGGACAGCAGCTACATGGAGGAGATCATCGTGGCCGGCTCGATGGCGGCAGCGGCGAGCACGGGCTTCCTCGAGCACAGCGAGGAGTTCTTCACGCAGGGAGGTGGCGACTACGGCGAAGGGTGCTCTGCCGGCACGTAGGCGACGGAGGTGCAGGGCGACGACGACGAGGTGGACGAGACGCCGGTAGCGCCAGATCCGGCCAGCGAAGGCCGAAAGCGCCATGGTCCTGGCCGTCCCCGCAAGGAACCCAAGGTACCCCCACCACCCGTCGAGCCTCGCATCAAGTGGTTGAACAGGGAGGACGTCCTCCTCGCCGAGGCGTGGAAGACAATCAACATGGACCCGATCGTCGGCGCCAACCAGCACGTTGACAACTACTGGAAGCGGGTGAAGACCGCCTACGACGAGCGCCGGATGATCGATCCCTACTCCGCCTGTTGCGTCACCGACCGCGGCCAGAAGGCCATGGCGAACCATTGGGCGGACATCCAGAAGTCCTGCAACAAGTGGCACGGCATCCAGGAGGAGATCTCGATGAGGCCGCAGAGCGGCGCCAACCGCGAGATGGAGATCGTCCAGATGCTCGAGGCGTACAAGAACGACGAGGGCTCCGACTTCAAGTTCCTCCACGTCTTCATCGTCATCGAGGGGTGTGAGAAGTGGGCGGAGGTGCGGCGGTCGATCGGCAAGGGAAAAGAGTACGTTCCCGACGCGGTGGCTGCGTGCGCGTCCGAAGGCCGTCCGCCGATGGACCACAAGAAAGCCAAGTTGGCAAGGGACGGCGCGCCGGCAGCGGCAAAGCTCCAGGCGTCCATGGAGACCTGCATCGCCGACGCCCAGGCCGGCAAGAGGGAGGAGGTCGCCAAACAGCGATGGGCGGCGCTCATGGCCAACTCGCAGGTGAAGATCGACCTCCTCAGGACTGGAACCGCGGCGAAGAAGAGGAACAACGACCTCGCCTTCCTCACGGGGGGCGACCCGGCCGCGATGACCCCCGAGGTGAGAGCTTGGTTCCTGGCGCAGTGCACCCTCATCCTGAGCGACATCAGTGCGCCCCCGGCTCCGGCTACGTCGTCTGGTGGCACTAGCTACACCACCGCGCCGACGAGTACGCACGTCGACCTGGAGGATGCCGCGCCCGTCGTCGACAAGGATGCCACGCCCGCCATCGACCTGGAGGATGCATCGCCCGTCATCGACCTCGACGATGCTGCGCTGAGCTCGCCGACTGCTCCGACGCCGGCCGACGCCTCTGCCTGATCGCCTATCTGCCCACGCCGCGCGCGCCCGTCTGTGATTCGATCTAAACTATTTGATCGCCCACCTGTGGCGTTTTTTGTAATATGATTGCCCAAACCATGGCTGCCGTGATCGCCGAACTAGGGCTCTATGTTTTTGGGCGGGAAGAGGAAGTTTCAAATGCTATCGCCGTTCTCTTTTCTGGGCCGCCGAACGGCTGGTAAAATCGCCCCCCAGGTTTTGGTGCGGGGCGACACTTTCGCTAAAAAGCGCCGATCTGAAACCTGGGAGGTCGAACGGCTGGAGATGCCCTTATTACACAACATGAAAATTGAACAACCTTTTCTACAGGGATTCGAAACAAGAAATATTACAACACGAGATTTCTGTGGAATAAAAGATGAGTTGGTCGGTCGACGTGCTTGTTAAATTTGAACCATTGCTTGACTACATTCTTCTTAATTTTTTTCGAAACTTGATTACAAAAGTGAGTAGTTGCGGTTACATAACTCGAAATAGATTTCCAAAATGGAATCACATCTTACATCCACAACTTTTTCATGTTGACCTCGTGAACTGGCATAGTAGATAGGTTAGGAGAGGGACTTTGGAGAACACACACACCAAGAGGTTGAACAACAATTTAAAGACGTAATGATGTAAAGTATATAAAAATGGAGCTACACATGTATACGTCTATGACTTTTTGAAACACACAAAAGAAACTTACACGCCAAAAGTTGTGTGAACGACACAATGGACTAAGTCCTTAAAATTCAAACCGTTCATATGTGCAACGATTTTTTTTTTAAATCATCTAAAAAGCTCTAAATGTAAACACAAAATTGAGTAGTTAGAAACTCAAAACTGATCATTTGAAAATAGCAATTTGTTGTCGTGCACAACTTAGCTCGAATCGAAATATCGTTGTGTTGATTAGAAAGGATTAGTAGACGAATGTGATTAAGTTAAGCTCTTTTTATAGATTAGGTGATTAAGTAAGGTGAGAGGAGCATACTAGGTGCAAGGTTATACGAGGGCGAGCCAAAGAGTGGGACTGCACGTACGTAGGCTTCCTTTGGGGCTTCGTCGACCGTTGGCTGGCGCGAGAATTTGAGGAGAAACGAGACTCGCGCGCGAGAATAACTGCTTTGGCGCGTAAGCCCATGGTGCACTTGCAGGCCGAATGGGCCTTTTCTATGCCCCAACAAACATCACGCGGTTTCGATCCACTTCTGGTTCTGCCAGATGAGAGGTTTTACCTCAAAAAAACAAAAACAAAAAACTAGAGGGAATTTCACATCTAAAAAAGAAGCTAGAGGGAGTTTGCCTATAAAAAGAGAACTAGAGGGACTTGTACCCGTTTATTTATACTAGTAGACGGGCACGTGCAACGCACGTATCATAATTTAAAATCAAAACATCCATTTGAATTATATTTCTGTTGGTTGTGTGTTGATTTTTCATCTACTAATTCTTGATTTTTTTTATATGATCATCGTTGGGCTTCTATTTCTTTCTAACTGTGTCATATAAACATTGCATAGTGTCTTCATCTACCGTGAAGTATTCCATGAAATTTAACTAAAGTGTGACCCCCTCATCCCCGCTTTACTGGACGAAAGCACTCTCCCCACCGCTGGACTCGACCACTCCCCACTCCCCGCTGATGTGGGTAGTTACCTCGCGCCAGTGGCACGCCTGGCTCATTCTCCATCGCTCTCGCGATTCCGGTCTACTCATTCTCCATCGCTCGTCGCGATTCCGGTCAACAAAAAATACACAGAAAATAATAATCGGTTTTACTAAATAATATAATCAATAATGATGAAATTAATGAAAAATACTGACATCAATGGCGGCATCTAACAGCGGAAGTTTGAATAAGATTTGTCTTGTGTTGAAGAATAGCATATAGATTGTGTTTCATTTACATATTTGAAAATAGTTAACATGTACGTATGTACGTGCACGCACGTCTTAAGATGCCCGTGCGCTAGGAGCTCGGACAGGAGACAAACTTGTTCTGCGTCAGCATACTTGTTAGTTCGAAACCGTAATATTTACCATGTAGGGGCAGCTGATCTGAAATTTTGAACATCGTACACACGTTCATGTATCCATGAAAAGGAACAAATACTCTGATGAAATCGCTCACGATTCCGTTTACCTCATGTTGATCTTCAGGGATATATATACTCCTATATAAACATAAAATGAATGTATATATACTTTTATACAAACCTCTATTAAATATTAATACTCCGTCCATTCATATGAAATATTATACACCGACGAAAAACCAATTCTGGGAAGGAAAATTGCTAGATAAGGATCATACTATGTGCAAACTGGTTGTGTATAATTTTTGCAGTACTTGAAATTTTATGGGAAAAGATGACGCGCATGTAAACTGGCGAAGAAATAATGCTTGTAACTTTTTTAAGCAGGAGATCGATTTTAACTGTTCAATAGCCTACTTAAAATAAAATCTACTACTAAATAGCCTGCATGTGGCCGTTTTCGTTTCCGACCTAGAAACAACACAAGCAAGAACTATCGTTTCCAGTTAAAAAAAAGAACTACCGTTTCCGATCGGAAGGATCACGTCTTGTACTTGGCTGAGATGTTTTCCTGTTTTCACGTATGTTGCCTGGTAGTTTTTCTTTCCTCTCCTTTTAATATTGTACCTTTTGTACTTGACCATCACAGAGACCCTGATCGTTGCCTGGTTTGTACGTGACCATGGTGATTTCTTTCCAAATCATCGTGCGTGAGTAGGACGTGATTTTCTTGGTGTTCGGTTCAACTCAACATTGAGATGATCTAAGCCGTTGGTCGGACGCTATTGTACGCGTGAGATTAAATGTATCCCGACATGTTTGCTCTTTTATATAAAGTATATAAAAATGGAGCTACACATGTATACGTCTATGACTTTTTGAAACACACAAAAGAAACTTACACGCCAAAAGTTGTGTGAACGACACAATGGACTAAGTCCTTAAAGGAAAATTCAAACCGTTCATATGTGCAACGATTTTTTTTTAAAATCATCTAAAAAGCTCTAAATGTAAACACAAAATTGAGTAGTTAGAAACTCAAAACTGATCATTTGAAAATAGCAATTTGTTGTCGTGCACAACTTAGCTCGAATCGAAATATCGTTGTGTTGATTAGAAAGGATTAGTAGACGAATGTGATTAAGTTAAGCTCTTTTTATAGATTAGGTGATTAAGTAAGGTGAGAGGAGCATACTAGGTGCAAGGTTATACGAGGGCGAGCCAAAGAGTGGGACTGCACGTACGTAGGCTTCCTTTGGGGCTTCGTCGACCGTTGGCTGGCGCGAGAATTTGAGGAGAAACGAGACTCGCGCGCGAGAATAACTGCTTTGGCGCGTAAGCCCATGGTGCACTTGCAGGCCGAATGGGCCTTTTCTATGCCCCAACAAACATCACGCGGTTTCGATCCACTTCTGGTTCTGCCAGATGAGAGGTTTTACCTCAAAAAAACAAAAACAAAAAACTAGAGGGAATTTCACATCTAAAAAAGAAGCTAGAGGGAGTTTGCCTATAAAAGGAGAACTAGAGGGACTTGTACCCGTTTATTTATATGAGCTCTGTCAAATTCCTCTTGATAAAATGCGTCCCGTAAAATGTGAAGACGTTGTATTCTCTTTTTCTATCCCACCCGCACATGCCCTTTCGCTCTACTCACGTTATATCCTGGCCCCGCGAAACAAGCGTCATGCTTTCCTAAGGTCGTCAATTGCATCAACGTGATGCGGGTTTTATATTATAAGTTTTTTCCCTATTTAACTGTTTATACAAATAAAAAAACAGACACATATTTTTCCTGCCGTCCGTTTTCTTCCGTCACGAATCTCCGCACGTCTCTGTGTCTCTCCCCTCGTTTCCTTTTTTTTTCTTTTCCCTGGCTGAGCCCACCTTTCTTGAGTTTTTTTTTTTAAATTATCATTTTTGGCTTCCCCTCACGTGTCGTTTCGTCCCGTTGATGTCCTCCCAGTGTGCGATAGAGAGACGCCGCAGGCAGCTGCGCCGGTGCCAGTCTGTGCGGACACTCGCGAGGCTGGGATTCTACCGACGGAGAAAGTTGTTTCCGCGGATACATGCGCCGGCGGGGGTGCAGATTCCTTGCTAGAGCCGGCATGGAGCGATTGTTGTCGCCAGTCATTTAAGAGAACAACGAAGCACGAGCGTGAAAGGGTTGTTCGTCGCCGTCGAGATGGGTACTACTCCTCTGCCCCCTTCTTATCCTCTCCCCTTGTTATCATCTCTTCGACGTATCGGGCTGGGTCGATTTGTGTGCTCGTGGTAGCTTTGTGATATGTTGTTGATAGTCGAGGGAGCCCACCTTTCTTGAGTTTTGTTTTAATTATCATTTTTGGCTTCCCCTCAAGTGTCGTTTCTTCCCGTTGATCTCCTCCTAGTGTGCGATAGAGAGACGAGAGACACAGAGGCAAAAGCCATGGCGGTGTCGCCGCAGGCAGCTGCGCCGGGGCAGGTCAGGGCGGACACTCGCGAGCCTGGGATTCCGCCGACGGAGAAAGTTGTTTCCGTGGATACATGCGCCGGCTGGGGTGCAGATTCCTTGCTAGAGCCGGCAGGTAGCGATTGTTGTCGCCAGTCATTTAAGAGAACATCGAAGCACGAGCATGAAAGGGTTATTCGCCGCCGTCGAGATGGGTCCTACTCCTCTGCCCCTTCTTATCTTCTCCCCCTTGTTATCATCTCTTCGAAGTATCGGGTTGATTTTTGGTCGTATCGGGCTGGCTGGTGCTAGATCTGAGGTCGATTTGTGTAGTCGTGGTAACTTTGTGATATGTTGTTGATAGTCGCGGGAGCCCATCTTCGTGTCGAGGGAGTCCATCTACTAGGATTGATTTCATGATATGTAGTTGTTTTTCTTTTGGTGTTCGTACTTCATAAGTTCTTCATCAGTCCGGTAATCTCTGCTTATGTTTTTTTTTGCATTGAACTTGTTTTTAGGGGTTAGGTGTTGATATTTGTTTAGGCTCTACTTGAACTGTTGGTTAGGGATGATGTTGTGTTTTGATGTCTACGCACGCTTCTATTCTTGTAGACAGTGTTGGGCCTTCAAGTGTAGAGGTTTGTAGAACTGCAGCAAGTTTCCCTTAAGTGGATCACCCAAGGTTTATCGAACTCTGGGAGGTAGAGGTCAAAGATATCCCTCTTAAGCAACCCTGCAATTGAGATACAAGAAGTCTCTTGTGTCCCCAACACACCCAGTATACTTGTTAGGTATATAAGTGCACTAGTTCGGCAAAGAGATAGTGAAATGTGAGCAATATGGATGGTTATAAGTAATAATAGCAATCTGAAATAAATATGGCAGCAAGCAAATATGTAGCAGAACAGGCGGAAAACGGCGTTTCAATGCTTGGAAACAAGGCATAGGGGATCCTACTTTCACTAGTGGACAGTCTAAACAATGATCACATAATTGAATAACTAAATATCTTCTCTTCACTATGCTACTCTTAACCCTCTCCGGTTGGATAACGAACACTAATCATTGCGTAGGGCTGCAAAAATCACTCCTTAAAGTAAGCATTCCCATGTCTAGTTAACCCCACGCTTCCACTATGAGCGCCCTAGAAGGTACTAGAAAAACACCACAATTAATAGAAGAGACACACATGATGTGCACACTGTCACCTTCACACCGCGGGTAATCCCTGGCACAGTTCGGTCTCAAACCGGCCAAACCGCCAGCCCGCACCGCACCGGACCAGATGAACGGTTTAAGCCGAGTTTGCTGGTTCCTACTTGAAGCAGTGAGATTTGGCTGGGTTAAGATGGGTTGGAGTCAGGTAAAACTGGCCAAACCGCGTATCAGTTAGCTGTTAGCAGACCTGGATGCCGAGGTGTGCCGGAGTAGCCGTCGCGAGGTCGCTGCTGCGAGGAGTTCACCGACATGGAGATCCGCCGCAGGACGGCCGCTTCTTGACGTGGACACGAGAAGCCATGGCACCGGGTGTGGCCTCGAAGGCCGGTTGCAGTCGCTGCATGTAGCCGGACGTGGTGGTGGAGCCGCTCAGGATGCCTAAGACGTGGCCTACCGTGGAGCGTGTCACTCTTGAAGGCGGCGTCAAATACCGCCTTTGGATGGCCTGCCTCTTGGGCACGCCGTCGCTGATGGCGCATTTACACGACAAGTCGGCGTCCACGCGGCACCCGACCTTGCCCTACACGGTGTCCATAGCAGTGGCGAACGGGCCGTCTTCCTCGAGCTGGCTTTGGATGGCGGCGAGGGAGGATCACGTCCTCGCCGGCCAGCTGGCTCTGGTCTTGTCCAAGAAGAAGGCCACCAGGGCGGAGCTGGCGCTCCCGTCGCAAGCGTTGATGCATCAACCTGGTAAAAAACCTGCGCCGACCACGTGGCTCCTCAGCTTCAACCACACCAAACGCGGCAGCCCCGCCAGTTCGCCACGCTCACCGTCCTCAACTCCTCGTCCTCCGTGTTCGTCCTTCTCGACACACTTGACACGCATGTCGGCGCCGCCCACTTGTTAGCCCGCCTATAGTAGGTGCCTGGAGCAGCTCTGTCCATTGCATAAGGTTGTTCAATGGCTGACTTGCAAGGATTGCTACCAGCCTACGAAGACATGGACGTATACACCGGTGTCAAACCCGTATACACGGACTGACCAGACCGCACCAACCCGTGATATTACCGCCTATCTAATAGTCCAAACCAACCCGATTGAAACCGGTAGCTGACGACCTGGTTTGAGGAACCAACTGAAATTGTGTTAAACCGGACATGCCCAGGCTTAACCGCGGGACAAGGTGACTCCAAAGTTCATATTAATAAAACACTTGAGTAGCACAAGATGAAGAGTAACATCTACTTATTCAACTAGATTACAAAGCTCAGATCACATATAGATCACACCATGGGAGAGAGAGATGAACTACATAGCTACTCATAGAGCCCTTAGCCTCGGAGGAGAACTACTCCCTCCACATCATAGGAGACAGCAACGGCGATGAAGATGGCGGTGGAGTCGGTGGAGTTGGTTCCGGGGGCACTTCCCTGTCCCGACAGGGTGTCAGAATAGAGATATGTCCCCCGAAACTTGTCGGCGGCGGCGGCGGAGCTACAGATGTATTTCGTGGAAAAGGTCGATTCTTCTAGGATTTTCCCTCGAGGGAGTATAAATAGGCGAAAGGGCACAAGCGGTGGAGCCCTGGGGGCCCGCCACTACCCCCCGACGCGTCCAAGGGGGGAGCCCTATGGTGTGGCCCCCCTGAGGCCCCATCTGGATCTCTTCGGGACTTCTGGATGCTTTCGGGGAAAATAGGAACTTCGGGATTCGTGGGGTCCAATTCCGAGAATATTTCCACAACAACTTTTCTGAAATAAAAAACAGCAGAAAACAGGAAACTGGCACTTGGTATCCTGTTGATAGGCTAGTCCCGGAAAACGTAAGAAAATGTAGGAAAACATACGGAAAACATGTAGCAATTGGCATAATATCAACATGGAACATCAGAAATTATATATACGTTGGAGACGTATCAAGCATCCCCAAGCTTAGTTCCTACTCGTCCTCGAGTAGGTAAACGATAAAACAAAATAATTTCTGAGGTGACATGCTACCAAACAAAACTTGATCATCATAATGTAAGATGAGATCATAGAACTTTAAACACAAACATGATAAATAGAACTTTAATAATAAAGCATAGTAATCACTTTGTATCATGAGAAGTAACTGAAATAGAAGATCATGAATAACAATGCAAAGAGAGATATACGTTTATTTCAAGTATAGAGAAAGCATGACAAAGTGGTATTTCGCTAGTCCTTAAGAGTGGGGCAAAACATAAATGCCAGGACACCTTCAAAGTTCATGAGGAAGACTAGAACAAATAATTAGAGAACAAACAATAACACATCATGAATCAATTAATAATGTTTCTGGGACAAATGCACATAGAACTCAGAATGGCAAACATACTCTCTCAACTGTGCATAAAGTTAGAAGATGGAGACTCAACATAAAAGTAAAAGAAAGGCCCTTCGCAGAGGGAAGCATGGATCACTCATGTGCTAGAGCTTTTATTTCATTAAACAGAGGTATTAAAAGTTCGACACTCCTCCCATCCATCTTACACAAACCATGGCTAACTGAATCCTTGGGTGCCTGCCAACAATCACATACCATGGAGGAGTGTCTATATTTTGGGAGATGTATACTAATGTCAACGAATGGTAAACAGAACAGTACGTCACAAGCTAACTAGATTTCACAAGAGCGGCTCCCATATGAAGGACGCAATTGGTGTAGAAGGTCATCCATCTTTCTCTTTTGTTTATACAATTACGCTTTGAATGATAAATCAGGGGAAAAATAGTGAAGAGATTTTGTGTGTATTAATTTGGGGTTGGGCACCCCGCTGCCAGCTCTTGTATTAATTGTATAAGCCGATGAAGCCACTAGTCTAGGATGTGAAATCCAATCAACAAGTGAGATAAAAATTCTCTATTTGCGTCCTCATGAGCAAAAACAGGAACACAAAGCAGGAGTAATTTTGAAGGTTTTACAGGTAACACATGGGCAATTTACTTGGAGTGGCAGTTAAATACCAAATGCCAGTAGGTATGGTGGACACAATGGGAAAACTTGGTTTTAGGGAGTTGGATGCACGAGTAAAATTCCATACTCAGTACAGGTGGAGGCTAGCAGAAGACTGGAGCGGCAAATCAAGAGAGCACAAGAGCCATAATCATGCATAGCAACATAAACATCATTAATAAAAACATAAGTGGTACCAAAAGTTAAAAAACTAAATGATCAAAAGAGAATACAACAAATTTATGCTGCAATATGACGAGAACAACTCATAAATCTTTCAATGGCACATTAAACACTCTCATCTATTTGAGGCTAATAATTCTACTCAATAACCACAAGGCTTTAAAACTAAAATAACATCTAGAATGATATGAAAAATTTCTAGCCACAGTCTATACAAGCTTCTACTTGCACCATTAAAAATTATACTTCAAGTAGCAGTTTCTTTTCCCAATAAGCACCATACAAGATATGTTTTAACAAAAATACTCTACATGATACAGGAATCAAACATGAGAGTACTCACATAACACTACTAAAATTAACATCTCTAAATAAGAGATGTATGAAAATAAAGTCTACACGCAGTAATATCAAAAAGTGAACACTCACATAACAATAAGAATGAAAACTAGAGTGTTCTAAGCAATGAAAACGGAGCGTGTCTCTCTCCCACATAGGTATGATAAGATCCAGCCATAAACTACAGCAAAGAAAACTAAACAAACTGAAAGCAAAAAATAAAAGATGCTCCAAGTAAAGCACATAAGATGTGACCGAATAAAAATATAGTTTCACTAGAAGTGACCTGACAATTTGTCGATGAAGAAGGGGATACCTTGGGCATCCCAAGCTTAAACGCTAGAGTTTTCCTGGAATTTTCTGGGATGTACCACCAGGGCATCCCCAAGCTTAGGATTTTCACTCTTTTTTATCACATCATATCATCCTCTTCTCTTGACCCTTGAAAACTTCCTTCACACCAAACTTCTCACAATCTTCATTAGCAACGTTAGTGCAAATCGAAATAATAAATTCACATGGTTCAGTTTCAACACAAGCGTAACACTGATAAACACATTAGCTACTGTCACGACTTGTTTTAAAACTCTTTTTCTCAAAAGAACACCAAAAGAAAGAGATTAAGATGCAAATGCAAGTATTGGCAGAAATCTGTCAAAACAGGACAGCAGGTAAAGATGATTTTTTTTTCTAAAATCCTCCGTTGCTCAAATAAAAAAGTGTTCAACTAATAAAAGTTGCGTATATAGCCCAGGATTACGCACAAAAAAACTCAGGTCATTTTGTATTTTATGTGATTTTATATGAATTTAACAATGGACAACAGAAATCTGTTTCATGCGCAGAAATCCGAAATATAGTCTCAACTTTCCACTAGAGGCTCTACTTGGCTCAACAAAGAAACAAAAGAAAAGATACAGATGGGTTGCTAAGGAACTAGAGAACACCCAGGTGCAAAGAAAACAAAAATAAACGACGGAAAACGGTTTGAAAACGGAGAAATAAAACGGGTTGTCTCCCGGAAGCGCTTTTCTTTAACGCCTTTCAGCTAGGCACAATGATTTTTAAAAGATGCTCACATAAGAATAAGAGTTCAAGCACAATAAGATAGCATCAAGAAAAAAATATAAAACACATTTAAGTCTAACCCACTTCCTATGAAAAAGAATCTTCTACAAAAACAAGTCAACGAAGCACAAAGTGACTTGCATAGGAAGACAAAATAAGTGCAACTTCAGAAATTTCAACATAAAGAGGGGAAACTTAATATTGTTGAGATGCATAAAACCATGTTTCCCTCTCTCATAATAACTTTCACTAGCATCATGAATAAAATTAACAATATAACTATCACATAAAACACTCTTATCATGATTCACATGCATAAAAGAATTATTACTCTCCACATAAGCATAGTCATTCTCATTAATAATAGTGGGAGCAAATTCAACAAAATAATGATCATCATTATTCTCATCACCATAATAATCAAATATAGGAGGCATATTGTAATTATAATTAATTTTCTCCTCAATAGTAGGTGGACTGAAAATAACATGTTCATCATTTTAAACATCACATATAGAAGGCATATCATGATCACAATAAAATTTATCATTCATAGTAGGTGGAACTAGAATACCGCGATCATTATAACCATCATATATTGGAGGCAAAGTATCATCAAAGAAAATTTCCTCCTCAAAACTTGGGGGACTAAAAATATTATATTCGTCTAAACTAGCTTCCCAAGCTTAGGCTTTTCCATATAATTAGCAATAATGGTGTTTAAAGAGTTCATACTAATAAAATTGCCACTAGCATGCAAATAAAGTTCCATAGGTTTTTTAATTTTCTCTTCAAACACTTCATGTCCTAACTCCAGATAAATATTATAAATCTCTCTCATATATTTTTTGTTTTCCATTTAAGCATAAAGATTAAAAAAAGTAACAAGTAAAAATAAGCCTAACTAGTGAAAACAAGAAACAAAAAGATAAAAGTGCAGAATCTAAAGGAAATAACTCCGAGCACTCACACCCGAGGATGTGACTACCTTTTACCTTACCTCCCCGGCAACGGCGCCAGAAAAGATCTTGATGTCTACGAACGCTTCTATTCTTGTATAAAGTGTTGGGCCTCCAAGTGCAGAGGTTTGTAGAACATCAGCAAGTTTCCCTTAAGTGGATCACCCAAGGTTTATCGAACTCAGGGCGGTAGAGGTCAAAGATATCCCTCTCAAGCAACCCTGCAATTAAGATACAAGAAGTCTCTTGTGTCCCCAACACACCCAATATACTTGTCAAGTATATAGGTGCACTAGTTTGGCGAAGAGATAGTGAAATGCGAGTAATATGGATGGTTATAAGTAATAATTGCAATCTGAAATAAATATGGCAGCAAGCAAACATGTAGCAGAACAGACGGAAAATGGTGTTTCAATACTTGGAAACATGGCCTAGGGATCCTACTTTCACTAGTGGACACTCTAAACAATGATCACATAATTGAATAACTAAATATCTTCTCTTCACTATGCTACTCTTAACCCTCTCCGGTTGGATAACGAACACTAATCATTGCGTAGGGCTGCAAAAAGCACTCCTTAAATTAAGCATTCTCATCTCTAGTTAACCCCACGCTGTCACTATGAGCGCCCTAGAAGGTACTAGACAAACACCACAATTAATAGAAGAGACACACATGATGTGCACACTGTCACCTTCACATCACGGGACAAGGTGACTCCAAAGCTCATATTAATAAAACACTTGAGTAGCACAAGATGAAGAGTAACATCTACTTATTCAACTAGATTACAAAGCTCAGATCACATATAGATCACACCATGCTAGAGAGAGATGAACTACATAGCTACCGGTAGATCCCTCAGCCTCGACGGAGAACTACTCCCTCCTCATCATAGGAGACAACAACGACGACGGAGATGGCGGTGGAGTCGATGGAGATGGTTCCGGGTGCACTTCATCGTCCCTGCAGGGTTCCAGAACAGAGATATGTCCCCCGAAACTTGTCGATGGCGGTGGCAGAGCTACGGATGTATTTCGTGGAAAAGGTCGATTCTCCTAGGGTTTTCCCTCGGGTGAGTATAAATAGGCGAAAGGGAAAAGGCGGTGGAGCTCTAGGGGCCCCACACCACCCCCCGGCGCGACCAGGGGGCGCCTCCCTATGGTGTGGGCCCTTGAGGTCCCCCTCTGGGTCTCTTCGGGACTTCTGGATGCTTCCTGGGAAATAGGAACTTCGGGATTCATGGTGTCCAACTCCGAGAATATTTCCAGAACAACTTTTCTAAAATAAAAACAGCAGAGGAACTTGCACTTGGCATCTTGTTAATAGGTTAGTCCCGAAAAACGTAAGAAAATGTAGGAAAACATAAGAAAAACATGTAGCAACATCAGATATTATAGAACTGTTGGAGACGTATCGTGCTTCAGTTATAGTATGGTTCATTATAGTCTTCCTGTTTTTCACAGTGTATGATGGTTAATTATTGGTAGACCTCTTATCTATTTTATCCGTCAAATTGATTTCGAATAATTTTCCATAGGTAATTACATGGTTTTGGTGGGTAATGTTTGTTTGGAAACCTTCCAAATAGATTTCCTTCTTGACACTGCCAAAATTTTTAACCCTAACAAAGGCAAATTCCTTTTTAGTCTTTTTGGGCTTGTCAGCTGAAAGATCGAGATGTTAACTAGAAGGGGGGGTGAATAGGTTAACTACAAATTTTAACTTCTTTTTCGATTAAACAAGATAGTGCTCAAATATAGATTGTCTAGATTATGCAACTAGGTGAAAATACTACATGTTGAGCAAATACAACTAGCACAAGGTAGATATATGACTAAGCTAGTTGGAACAAGTAAATCTAAGTTGAGGGATAACCTAACACAATGAGATGTATCCCGAAGTTCACTTCCCAATGGAAGCTAATCTCCATTGGAGCGGTGCGGTGCCACCAAAGTGAAAACTGAGTAGCCCTCAAATGGCAAAAACCGTATCTCCTTCGAGTCCTTCCATCGATGTGGAGAGGCTCGAATTACTATGTTGCCGTTGAGGTTGAGAACTAGAACCTTTACAAGGATCAGGCACACTCCAAAACTTTGGAGGCTCCTCACCAAATCTCGAGAGCCATCAAGACACCGGGAAACAAGATCCACAAGCACAAGAGCTTCGGGGATACTAACAAGGCTCCAAGCTCCAACAAGCTAAGAGCAACAAGGTTCTCGGCTCCAATGAACTAAGAACAACAAGATCCCTAAAGGATGAGTGGGGTGATTTCGAATCGGGATGGTAGAGTTGTAGATCTAGGGTGTCTCCTCCAAACCCCAAAGAATCATGAGATTTGGCTGGGGATTTGGGGAGATGCTTGATCTTGGATGTGGTCAACAATGGTGGAGAGAGGAAGTTTAATTGACACGTTCTAAAGGTAGGGGATAAGTCCCTTTTATACCCCGAGCCTCAAAGTGGCCGTTGGGGGGGGGGGGCGGGGGTATCCCCTTCACTGCATAGCCCCACGGGCCTAGGGGGCCTGCCAGGCCGCCAGGATGGCCGGGACACCGTTGCCTTCCCACCACGGCCTGGAGCTTACGTGAGGCCGGCTGGAAACCGGCCTGGGGCCGAGGTGTCGTGGGATAATCACGGAAGACGTTACCGGGGGTAACTGATCTTGGGGCAAGACGACACGGGCGTTCGGGAGAGGGTTTAGCTCAGAGGAAAACATGATGCAACTCTATCTGGTAGCCGGCAATCAAAGTCGCCGAGTCTCCGATCTTGATATAATAACTCAACTCTGGGATTACACTAGATGCTCGATATCAAGCGATATTGCTAGGGTTCTTAGATCTCTATCAACTACTCCTAGGGGTCGGTTTATAAAGCACCCGTACCCCCTTGGCCCTATTCTCCAAGGCGCCGCTTGAATTCTATCCGGACACCGCTTACAAACCCTAACTTTCCTTACCGTAACCCACAATCCGGGTCACGAAGCCTACAAACTTTGGGCCTTCTAGAAGCTTCATTATTCTTAACCAGATTGCGCACCGTGTTCCTTGGGCCGGGTTACGCCTTGGAGTTGGCCCACCGGGTTATTATCCCCCCATCAGTAGTCCCCAGAATAGCTTGGGCTTCACGGATCTTCCTTGAAGCGCTCGCTATTCCCTGCAAATACATCAAACACACAGGCATATGGAGGCCGGGTTAAGATGCTTTGATAGACGGCTAGGCCTTACTCCATGGTGGCCATATAGTAACCCGGCTTTTCCCCAAATACTTTGGTTTGACTTTCCAGTTCTAAACCCTAATAAAAATGTCAAGGTTCCACACTCGATAACTGACCCTGATACATGGGGTAGATCTCCTTCTCTTTTTTGTCCAGATACTTTGCTCAACTCTAGGCGCATATCTCGCAGAATCCGCGTGGATAGCCATTTCCCCACAATTTCCGGCTTCCGGCCGTTGGGATAGACTCACCCTCACCTTATAAATAGTGCTCCGAGGGTAACCCTAAACCCATCGCTCCACTTCAATTCCCCCTTTCCTTCCTTGCTCCTTACGCCCTTATAGCACCACCGCAAGAAGTTCTTGCTCGCCATCGAAACAACGCCGCCGCCGGCCGCGCTCGCCCTCGAGCCACCTCGCGCCACCGCCAGGCTTCACTCGCCAAGAGTCGCAAAGGGGCATTCGAGCCACGCCGTCGCCGCCGTCGTGCCAGACTCCAATATCTCCAGTAAGCCCCCTTGCACTCGTTTAATTTAGCCCCGCAATTTTTCAACCTATCCATGATTGGATCTAGGTCAACCTGTGAGTCGTTCTTCCGATTGCATCAAATTAGATCGATTCGATGCTCGCCAACTCCTTTAACCACCTGCTAGATAGTTACAACTCATCCTCCTACCATTACTAATCACCAAATCTCCCGTAAAATCGCTCGCAAACTCTCCCATCTAGATCCATTCCTCCTCGATTTTCCGCTCATTACATTAACACCCGGAAAATCCTCCTTTTCCAGCTATTTTGCTTGCAGTAGACACATGGGCAACCATCCATCTTCCCCAAATGCTTTTCCATACGCAAGTGACCAATAATTTCCACAATTGTACTTAGCACCCGGATACCTTGTAATCTCCACTTCATAGCGTGATACCCGGATAATTCTTAGCTTCATACTTTCTTGATACCTTATACTCGGATAATCCAACACTTCCGGGTCTTATTTCCTAAGCCTCTTTCTTGTGTTTTGCAGGTTGATCCCATGGCTCCCAAACGGCAAGGAAAACAGCCGACTCAGGCAAGGACTACCCAAACCATATCCGCCAACTGGGGGCGTTCCACGGCCACGAAGGCCAAGTTGGACGAGCTAGCCGAATTAGGAATTCTCCCTTCTCAGAAGGACATTCACTGGAGGGCGCCGGGCAACGAGACCCGGCCCACACCCGCCGATAATGAGGTAATCTGCTTCGTAGAGCACGTAACCCGGGGATTCCGTCCTCCGGGTCACCCTTTCTTCAGGGAGGTCTTAAGCCATTATGGCCTCCGGGTATTCGACATAGGGCCTAACTCTATGTTGAATATTACCCACTTCATCGTTCTATCCGAGTCGTACTTGTGCATACCGCCAAGTTTGACTCTCTTCATCGAACTATTCCAGTGTAAGCCGTGCCGCGAAAGTGGCGACGGAGCACTTCTTACTTGCGGCGGGGTATCCATCCAACGCCGCAAGAATTCACCGATGCCAACCCTCAATTTAAACTCCCACGTCAAACATTGGCAGCTGTCTTTCTTTTATTGCCACGATACCTCCCCAGACGGTGAAAAGAAACTGCCGGGTTACTCGGAAAGCCTCCTCGAACCTTCCGAGTCTTTCAACGCCTTTGCACCAGACTCAGACAGGGAGGCGATCCTTCCCTCATTAGCCAAGATAGCCATCCTCTCAGCCCAAGGCCTCCTCGGGCTAAATTTAGTAAAAACATGGGTTGATTTTCGGATTCAACCCAACTCCATCCGCACCAAATTGATGTGCGAGTATTCGGGGCACACCACAGATGCACTCCGATACTCCACCAAGAGCTTTGCGACCGGCGATACCAACAAGACCATCAAGGGCTTCTTGACAGAGAAGCTAGAGGTGATAAAGGGCATCATCGGGTTACCCCCATTTACTCGGGAAAACCCGGCTCCAGCGGTAATATCCGATACTCATAACTTATTTCCACATTTTGACTTGATACAACTTCTAACCCTTAGTCTCATTCTTTTGTCTTAGGCTGATGACCCTTTCTGGAGAGTTGAACCCTCCCCCCTTCCGGAGACCCGGAAGAAGAGGACGAGCCGGCTGATGATAGTGAAGGTATTTGCACAGAACTTGTATAATCTTTACTTGTATCATTTTCCTCCTGATTACCTTTTTTCCCACGAACACACATCCGGTTCGCAGGGCTGGAGGACGAAGGTGAGACCAACGAGGATTACCCGGAGGCAACCGAGTCTGATCAAGAAGCGACAGTTGGAGCCAAGAGGAAAGCCAGAGGGGCAGTGTCCAAGGTTCCTTTTTCCTCGTTATCCTCTGAACCTTACTCCTTTGACGCCATGCGACGACTTAACCATCAATTATCAAATTCGTCGTGCTTGAAGGATTCTCTCCCAGCCAAGCGCAGAGTAACTCGGAGCTCCCCGGGTGAAGATCCCCTTAACCGGGGCATCTCTACCCCCTCGGTCCATCGTGCCAGCGCTCCTCCGTCCCGTCCTTCCGACTCTCCTCAACGCCACCCTTCTCCTAACCATCCACGTGCCGGGCAATTCCGGGTTCCGTTAGTGGTCCCTGTGACGACCTCATCTGCTTCCAGTGGCGAGCTCCCGCCGGACTACACCGTGAATGCCGGGTAAGTTTTTGCTACATGATTTCCTTTGACGTCTGACAAGTTTCCACTCAAGCCAGCGTCACCACTAATAACTGCCTTTTCTCATCTTTCTTTCAGCACTCAAGTCACCGTCAGTGACCCGGAAAATGTAGAGACGGACAACCATCAGGCAGAGAAGCCGACTGAGAATGTAGACGCCGTGACTGGCGGTGATACGGCGAATAACCAGGAACAAGGCCCTCTGAACAATCCGCTTCCCCGAGCCGCCGGATCTCCTTCCTCATCAGAACCAGTGGACGAGGAAATCGAGGTTCTGGATACAAGGATGGGTTCTCCCAACCCGGGTACTCAAACTGTCCGAGTCTCGACTCCAAGGGCGGGGAGAGCTCCCCCACCAGGCGACCAGGCTGCCGGCTCTTCCGGTACTCGACCCGAGGAACTGACGTTTGCCCAGATGCTGGAAACCCTGCGCACTTTAAGGGCTAATGAAGAAAACATCTTGGGGGCTTTAATAGCCAAACACGAGGTAAATCCGACTGATGTTGCTTGTTCCCTTATCCAGTCCCCAAGTTCCGAGTGAATTGATTCATAATTTGCTTGGGACTTTATTATACGAGCGACTGATAAATTGCCCCTCTACCCGACTAATCCTTGTTTGCATCCATGCAGTCTTTCGTGACTCAATCTGAGGAGAAACTGGCAGACGCCACCAAGCTCATTGAAAAGGAGGTAGCTTTGCGTGAAGCAGCCGAGGCTGAGGCCAGGAGGAATAGGCTGATAATGAGGAAATATAGGAAAAGGGCTCAAAGCAGAAGATGATCTAACAAGCCTTTCTGTCCAAATATCTGACACATATCGTGCTTTACTTGGTACGTTTCCTCCTCCGGGTTTATCCTTTTGATAGATAACAAGAGTTTTCCCGACTTATGTTTCCATTTTTTCAGGCCCGGACGAAGCCATGCCGGATGAGGATGACATTGCCAAGCTGAAAACTATGAAGAGCGTTATCCGGCAGCTATGTGCCGGAACCAAATGGATCCTTCAGGAATTACGGTGGCCGGGTAAAGGACATGTTGATCTGAAGAGGATGCTGGATGCCTTCTCCACTATTCCTGAGTGGATTTGGCACTGGAAACGCTCGTCTTGCCGGGTTGGAGTGACCCGGGGGCTTGCACTTGCCAAGGCTTATTTCCCCAAGCTCGAGCTAGTGAAGCTTATGGGCGGCTTCCCAGAGTTCAAGCTTGATGGGTCCAAGTTCTTGGTGAAGGATTTTCAGGCTGTCCAGAAGGAGGTCCGTTACCCGGCCAGCGTGATCGCTGACGACCTAGATGTTGATATCCTTGTTCCAGCATATGACGCTGCTGGTGAAGCGATTAAGTCGAATCTTCCCGAGCCGTATGATATGCTGGCTCGGTGGAAGGAGGAAGCTGCTGCGTTGAGGGCGGAGGCCGCCAAGAAGCAAGCTGAAGCCGACTCTGCCCCCGCTACCTCAACACCAGTCGTTCCACCTCCTGCGCGGGCTGGTACTCCCGATCCGGGTGCTGCTGCTACCACAAATGATGGCAAGGGCAAGGCCAAGATGAACGCCGAGTGATATCTGATATCTAATGCCTTTTCTTATGCGCCGGTCGGCCAATATGCCGTTTAAACAATTATATTTGGGTGGTGCGCCTGTGCACCTTTGATATCTTTTCACCGGGATTTTGTAATGTACGCTAAGGTCTTGATATACTCTGGCCTTTTTAAATTTATCCATTATTGAGCTCGTCTGTTCTCGATATCCGGCTTTCTTTATTGTTCCTTTTGTGAAACTCGATTTCCGGGTCTCATGGGTGTTGATAAGCGGATTTGCTTCTAAGTCCCCAAGTCCCCAAGACTCGGATATTTGGGTTTTTGGAATTCTAACAAGTAAGCAATTTTTTCTCTTTTCAAGATTTCAAGTTACCCGGACCCGGATCTCCAAGTCTAGGACACTTGATCTTGAACGGAGAACGAATTGCCTACTGCTAAGTTCACAAAGATCCCTGAGTCGTTTCACATAGGAGTTGAAGTTATGCTTAATAATCGTTGAGTTTCCAGCTGTTTAGCCTTGTACTCTGCATAACTTGTGGTTTAGATGACCCTTTTGACTATCTTGTA
The DNA here is from genome assembly GCA_028641055.1 of Alopecurus myosuroides. NCBI lineage: Eukaryota > Viridiplantae > Streptophyta > Magnoliopsida > Poales > Poaceae > Alopecurus > Alopecurus myosuroides. The sequence continues at coordinate 40,936,306 of CM054057.1, read as the reverse complement.
CTGTAAGCCGGCTTTCGCGTGGATACCATGTTGTTACATCTATACGAAAACGTGGCCAGACAAGCCCCATCGGGTTTCATGGCTGACTGTGATCGTAAGCGAACAAATCATGCCACTTTAGTGCGAGTCACATCGAGCTTAAGTAAGAATAGCCAAGAAATTTGGACTTCTTTGTCCGGTTATAAGATTGTAGCCGTACTCGTTTGCAAGTAATCGGCCCTTATAACTCATAGGCATCATGGCCGGGTATTTGAGTTCGTAACTATGCTATTCAAGCGACCAGCCCCCAAGACCTAGATATACGCATCATACTGAGAGTACAGAACCTGATAATAACCATCTCTTTTCTTGATAATCACCTCTTTACTTGATATGAAAAATCTAGGTCAGCAAGCCGCCTCATTAAAAACCCGTCCAGTCCCCAAGGGTACCCTGGACAGGAAAAGAGTACGTCTGAAAACCTGCTGCCTGTTACATCGTTCAATTCCATATGCCAACACAATTTTTGCTAAGTATAATATGGACGTAGCTGAGCCACGTTCCACGGTCTGTCTCTTTCTTGCATAGACGAAGTGGTGTGAGCGGTGTCATTAACTGTGGTCGACTCTTCCCTTGCATCTATCAAGTAATATGACCCATTATGCAAATTCCGGCTTATGATAAACGGTCCTTCCCAGGGTGGTGATAACTTGTGCTTTCCTTCGTTCGACTGTACCAGGCGCAGAACCAGGTCTCCTTCCTGGAAGACCCGGGTTTTCACGTGCCGGCTATGATACCTTCGTAAATCCTGCTGATATATGGCTGATCTTTCCAGGGCTTGTTCCCTTTGCTCTTCTAACATATCCACAGCATCTTGCCGGGTTTTTTCATTCTCCACTTCGACGTATGCTGATACTCGTGGTGAATCATGAATAATATCACTCGGTAGTACTGCCTCCGCGCCATAGACCATGAAGATCTATTAGGCGTGGTATTGATACCCCAAACCACAGAAGGAAGTTCTTTGACCCATGCGCCAGCTGCCCTGATACAGGGGACTCGTAATCGTGGTTTTAATCCGCGAAGCAATTCTTGGTTTGCCCTCTCCACTTGTCCATTGGCCTGCGGATGAGCCACTGATGCGACATCAAGCCGGATTCCATTGTTGCCACAGAACCTCTCCATCTCACCAAGGGACATGTTGGTTCCATTGTCGGTAATTATGCTGTGGGGATACCCGAACCGGTAGATAATCCTTTTCAGGAACTTAACTGCTGTGGCTGATTCGCAATTAGTAACTGGCATAACCTCAACCCATTTGGTAAACTTATCAATAGCCACCAAAAGATGTGTCTTCTTGCATGGTGACATATGAAATGGGCCAACCATGTCCATACCCCAGACGGCGAACGGCCAAGTTAACGGGATGGTCCGTAACTCCATAGCCGGCACATGGGTTTGGCGAGCGTACCTTTGACATCCGTCACACCTTGCTACCAATCGTTCCGCGTCTGCTAGAGCCGTGAGCCAGAAAAACCCGTGTCGATAAGCTTTAGCCACGAGAGATCTTGTGGACGCATGATGTCCACAGTCGCCTTCGTGGATTTCCTTGAGAATCTGTCGGCCTTCTTCTGGCGCTACGCAGCGCAAAAAGACCCCTGCTGCGCTTCTCTTATATAATTCCCCATTGATGATAGAATATCCCTTTGCTCTCCTCAAAATTTGCCTTGCTAATACCTCCTGCTGTGGTAACTCGCCTCGCGATAGGTAGGCCAAAAACGGTTCTGTCCATTCGGGAATAGTACGTACAGTGGCCACAAGTCCTGAATCCGGGTCTTGATTTGCCAATTCCTCCTCTGACTCGGTTTTAACTGATGGTCGCCATAATTCATCCAGGAAAACGTTCGGCTCTCTACGCGAGCCGAGTCTAGCGAGTGCGTCGGCTGCCTCATTCTTTCTTCTGTCTATATGCTCCACCTCATACCCGGAAAAACATCCTGCAACCCTATCAACTTCCCTGCGGTATGCTGCCATAGTTGCGTCCTTTCTATCCCAAGTCCCTGACACCTGCTGTACCACAAGGTCCGAATCTCCGAAACACCGTATCCTCTTGACGTTCATCTCCTTGGCTGCCCTTAAGCCGTGCAATAGGGCCTCATACTCGGCCACGTTGTTGGAACAGTCAAAGTGAATTTGTAGTACGTAACTTAATTTATCTCCTTTGGGTGACGTTAGCACCACCCCAGCTCCTGATCCCTCGTATTGCTTAGATCCATCGAAGTGCATGACCCATGACTCGGAATTTGGAACCGTCGTAGTCATGCCTGTATGTGTCCAGTCGTTAACGAAATCAATTAAAGCTTGAGATTTGATTGCTGACCTGGGTTCGTAGTTGATGTGATAATCCCCCATCTCTATCGCCCACTTGGCTATTCTTCCCGTCGCGTCCGAGTTTCTGATGATATCCGACATTGGTATTGAACTAACCACTGTTATGGGGTGTTCTTGGAAATACGGCTTCAATTTCCGGCTAGCCATAAAGACCCCGAACACCAACTTTTGCCAATGCGGATAGCGCTGCTTTGCTTCTGATAATACCTCGCTGACGTAATAAACCGGCCTCTGGACCGGGTAACCCTTCCCATCCTCTTTGCGCTCCACCACAACTACTGCGCTGACGGCTCGGGGGCCGGCTGCCACGTACAGCAACATAGATTCTTTAGGACCCGGGGCCGCTAGTACTGGTGCTTCAGATAACTGCTTCTTTAGTGCCTCAAACGCCTCATCCGCCTCTTGATCCCATACGAATTTATCTGATTTCCTCAAGAGCCGGTACAAGGGTATTGCCTTTTCTCCGAGTCTGGATATGAATCGGCTCAAGGCTGCTACGTAGCCCGTGAGTTTTTGAACATGCTTCAAATTTTCCGGTTTTTTTTCAGATTCTGGATGGCCTTGATTTTATCCGGGTTTGCCTCGATTCCTCTCTCGGAAACGATAAAGCCGAGTAATTTCCCGGCTGGCACTCCGAACACGCACTTTGTCGGGTTAAGCTTCATCTGGTACCTCCTCAAGTTTTTGAACGTCTCCTTTAGATCATCGATAAACGTCTCCGCCTTCCTGGTCTTGATGACCACATCATCCACATAGGCATGGACGTTGCGTCCAATTTGGTCCTCGAAGCACTTTTGAATACACCGTTGGTAAGTTGCACCGGCGTTCTTCAATCCAAACGTCATAGTTTTATAACAGAAGGCCCCGAAAGGGGTTATGAATGATGTTTTCTCCCAATCCTCCCTCTTGAGCTTAATCTGATGATACCGGGAATATGCGTCCAGGAAGCATAATAGATCGCTTCCAGCTACTGCGTCTATAATCTGATCTATCCTTGGCAGCGCGAACGGATCCTTTGGGCAATGTTTGTTGAGACTCGTAAAATCAATGCACATCCTCCACTCATTGGTCTTTTTCATCACTAGAACCGGGTTTGCCAACCAATCCGGGTGAAATACTTCCATGATAAAGCCGGCCGCCAATAGCCGAGCGATCTCTTCGCCTATAGCCTTCCTTCTTTCCTCATTCATTTTCCTCAAACCCTGCTTCACGGGCCTGGACTTGGGATCCACATGTAAACTGTGCTCGGCCAGCTCTGTAGGGATACCCGGCATGTCGCTAGGTGTCCAGGCAAACACGTCTGCATTTGAACGAATAAACTCCACAAGTGCCTTCTCCTGTTCTTTTCCCAAATTGGACCCTATGGTGAATTGCTTAGTGGAATCACCTTCGACAAAATCTACCTTCTTGGTGTCTTGCGCTGCCTTGAATTTTCCTCTCTCGTCCTCAGTATTCTGCTTTTTCAAGGCGGTTCTATCATCCGGATTTACTTGCGACCGGTAATATTCGAGTTCTTCCTTTCTGCACGCTTGCTCGGCCATTACTGAATCTCCTTCATCACAATCAGCCGCTATATCCCGGTTCCCATGTATGGTGATAGTCCGTTTAGGACCCGGGATCTTGAGCTGTAAATACACATAACACGGCCTAGCCATGAATTTAGCATAAGCCGGTCTTCCAAACAGCGCGTGATAAGGACTGTGCAATTTGACCACCTCGAACGTGAGCCACTCAACTCGATAATTATCCGTCGATTCTCCGAAAGCAACCTCCAAGGTGATCTTTCCCTCGGGGCTCGCTGAGTGACCCGGCACGATCCCATGAAAGACTGTCGAACTTTTTTGTAACTGGGACTCTTTGAGACTCATCCGTAAGAAGGTTTCCCAATAAAGGATGTTGATGCTACTTCCACCGTCCATCAGGACCCTTTTCAGTTCGTAACCATTAACCTGTGGAGCAACCACCAATGCCAAGACTCCTGGACGCTCTACTCTTTCCGGATGATCTCTTCTACTCCACGTTACCTCTTGCTCCGCCCATCTAAGGTATCCCGGCGCAGCCGAGGAAACCGAGTTTACCGCTCGCTTTAATGTCTTGTTCCTGCTAGAAGTTCCTGTAGTATGCACATGATATTGTCCCTTTAAATCAGGCGTACGTACCATACCGATGAAGATGTTGATCCGGCCAATAGTCACCACAGATCCGGACTCGAGGTGACCCGACTCTGGCCCCCAGCCGGAATAATCCACCATCTTTTCTCCTTTGTGATCGATGTAGATCTCGCCGACGACAAGATTCTCCATGTTCTTCCGAGCTTCTCCCGTGATGTAAACACCTTTGGACGCAGGCCCCACGGTGGGCGCCAACTGTCGTGGGATAATCACGGCAGACGTTACCGGGGGTAACTGATCTTGGGGCAAGACGACACAGGCGTTCGGGAGAGGGTTTAGCTCAGAGGAAAACATGATGCAACTCGATCTGGTAGCCGGCAATCAAAGTCGCCGAGTCTCCGATCTTGATATAATAACTCAACTCTGGGATTACACTAGATGCTCGATATCAAGCGATATTGCTAGGGTTCTTAGATCTCTATCAACTACTCCTAGGGGTCGGTTTATAAAGCACCCGTACCCCCTTGGCCCTATTCTCCAAGGCGCCGCTTGAATCCTATCCGGACACCGCTTACAAACCCTAACTTTCCTTACCGTAACCCACAATCCGGGTCACGAAGCCTACAAACTTTGGGCCTTCTAGAAGCTTCATTATTCTTAACCAGATTGCGCACCGTGTTCCTTGGGCCGGGTTACGCCTTGGAGTTGGCCCACCGGGTTATTATCCCCCCATCACAAGGCCCCCTTTCCACCTCGGCATGTAATCGCCGTGAGGCCGGCTGAACCTAGCCTAGGACTGGTTCGTCCCACCCCGTCCTGAAGCCCGACCTAGGGCCCGTGGACGTAGATCTAGGCCGGGGCAGCGCCCAAGCCGCTCGGCCTCGTGCCCGGCGTGGAGGAAGACCAGGGACGGGGTATCTCCTGAACCGCCCGTCCTGGTGGCCGGCGTGGGGCCGACATGGAGAAGGATTAGGCCGGGGCACAGCCTAAGCAACCTGGCCTCAGAGCCCGGCTAGGCCGGCCAGGTAGGCCGGCTCCCTTGTTTTCCCTTTCTTCTCTTCCCTTTTCTTTTTTTCCCTTTTTGCACTAACTTCATTATTGGTTTGTCAATCACATGGATATTCTAGGGAGCTTGTGTTTGGATTTCTCCATGATAAATCCTAAACACACTTAGGGAAAATATTAGATCTTCCATATGTTGTGATCAAACACCGAAAACAAGATTAGGAACAAATGTCCTTTCATTGGCCTCTTTGGCTCATTTTGTTTCTTCCACCTTACCTCATGCAAGTTGTTGGTAGTCGCAGGAGTCCGTCTCCGAGGGAGTCCTTTTAGGAATTGGGTGTCAATTACGGGGCAGTCCTGCTCATGCTATCCTTTTGTGTGTAGCATGTCTTTAGGTTTAGGTTTTCAGTCTAGGTGATGTTTTGTGTTAGGCTCGAGATGAACTGTAGCTTTTAGGTTGATCCATGTGCTTATATCATGGTATATATTGGTTGTCCTCTGTTTGAAAAGAAATTTGCTCTCGTCTATGAGTTGTTTTTCTGTTACAATTCACACTGTACTGTTTTTTTTGGGTAGCACACAGCGGGACGATACTTCCCATTGATTTGAAGTATTTGTTAGCCTTTCATCATCTATATTTTTTGTAGGTGCTAGTTCATGGATTTCTATTTGTTCCCACTAGCACGCTACTACTAAGTGAAGAGTAGTCATCATAGTGTTTGACTTTGTTCAGGATTTGTATAAGTGGTAAGGATTGCACGCAGTGATAGAATGTCAGGATAGAAGGTCAGTGCGGCATGAATTTCATAGATTACACACCACTAACTACTTCTCCTTCAACATCATGTTGTACTATAAATATGTTCCTATTTTGTATCAGTTCAATGCACCAAGTAATAGCAAGGAATAAGTAGAAACTTGCTCAGCTTCATGAGTCTCTCCTTAAAGTGTTTTCCTTTCTCTCTAGAGTGTGTATTCCGTGTGTGTAGTCTGGCCACAACAATATTACCTTTGAAAAACGACATGAGCGGTATAGAGTCGTGATTTTCCTTGGACACATGAATGGTTTCAGAGTTGCATATAGTTTTGGGCACCCATTTTATACATAGGAACAACTCGAATGCTGCACATGGCATCAGCTCTGAGTTCCAACTGATGTTTTGTTGTCGTCGAGTGCAATGTAGAACAAGTGGAGCTAGTAGTTAGCCGGGTTTATGACACATTGCTTTTTTATTTACCAGAATTGGATTGCTAAATCGATTGAGATTTTGTTAAATCTGTAATGAATTTAGCTTTGAGTTAAGTACCTTCCTCTATGTAGTAGATAATTAGAAATCTTGTTTGATAACATGTCGATAAACGATGTTGTATTTTCCATGGTTTAGAATAAGCATCTGCAACTTGGGCGCTGCCCTAGTTTCAGCTAAGTTTGTGGGGGCTCCCTTATGTATTATACTCCCAAAAGTGGCGGTTTCTTCAGTCTGCACTAATTCAAAACTGAGGCTAAAATATGGCCCAATGTTTTAGTTTTGTGAAGCACATTAATAAACTATTTTATGTGCTTTTGCTTGATTCTATATTTTTTAAGGTCAACTACATTGAAATGTATTTTTGGTTCAAGCCATTGATTATGTTTTCTCTTTTTTTTCCAGCGACCTTCAGGAGGTATGGTGATAAGTTGACAGTACTTAATTCTGTACTTTGACGCGTACCTGATTATGAACCCGATAACGAGATGTCCGGCATTGATAGTTTTGAACATAGATTATCATCATGTGATAAAGTACGGTTTTCTAAGATTTTTTGGCTACTATTTCTTGCTATGTGGTTTTGTATATATCTTTTTTGAAGATTATTGATTGGTTATGCTTGTTTTCATGTGTTCTTTTATCAGGGGAATGCGATACCAATGAGGAAAAGTTTGCTGGATCATGCATTGTTTCAATTTTTTGCAAACAGATGGGCCTGCACAACCCCTTTTAAATCTTCATTCTCGAGGACTCTATCATGATTTTTTTGGTAATTTGTTTCTTTTGTTTTTATTATCAATAAGCTGTCAAATCTCGCCAAAGTAATATCTCCAAATTTTCCAATGAATCTAATGTGTTGTCAAAGGTTTAATTTCTTTTTGTGTTTTTGATGTTTTTTAGCTGTCACCTAAATGCATTTTCTTATTCTAGGATGCATCAAATTTTCAGTTGGATTTATTTTAGTTCTTATGGTGTTGTACTTTTTAGTTTTTCAGACCAATTTGGTGAAGCAAGTGGTTATGAACATATATGATTTATCTTCATATTCAATAAATACTTTTGGGCAGTCTTGAAATCCTTGTCCAGCCATCGAAATGATGTCATTAGGAAGTTTGGTTTCAGTTGCCTTTTGTTGTCTCAGAAATGTGAAATTCATTTAGCTTTTGTCCCCTGAATTGCTAGCTGTGCAGACCCCGGTCCTCTCAAATTTTGGTTGATGATTGCAAGATCATTCCAATATCGAAGGAATCTATTTATCATGTCACTAGTTTGCCAAAGACCTACATTGTGCCTTGATACTTGCAAACGTATCTATAATTTTTGAAGCTCCATGCTTGTTTTCTAAATGTTTTTCCTATGTTTTCTGTAATTTATTGGACTAACCTATGAACAAGATGCTAGTGCCAGTTTATGTTAGTTTGTCCGTGAATTGCAGAAAAGGTCCAAAAAATGGAAGTGTTCGGAGTTGGCTGAAAATTTATGAGGATTTTTTATTCACCGGAAGACCCCGGGAGCCAGAAGGAGATCCAGAGGGGGGCCACAGCTCCTCCAAGGGGGCATCTGCTGTAGTCCCCCCTTGGCCACACCTGGGACCCACTTGGTTGCCCTGGCCACCGCCTCGCGTTGCCTCTTTGCCCATAAATTCCTTCTTGACTTAAAAAAGAACACCACCGGAGGATTGTTTTTCCAGAAACGCATCCGAGCTCCGTTGCCATCCAAAACCCTAATTCATGGGACTTAAATCTCTATTCAAGCACTATGCCTGGATATGGAAGTGCCCCTCGAATCCATCATCATTGACGTTGCTTCCTCCCACGATGATGCGGGAGTAGTCCCTCCATGGCGGCTGAGGGCTCATGCTAGTAGCTATGTTGTTATGTCTCTCTCATGATGTGGTCTCAATTGTGATCGTGAGCTATGTTAATGTAGTTGAATCTATGACGTGTTCCGCTTCATTATGTTATGTTAGATTGAATTTTGGAATCGTGAGGTATTCATGATGTTTGTGTTGAGTATAATCTTCATAGTGCCAAAGTGACAACGAGAGTGCGGTGTTTGAAAACGAGGGGCGGGGGCGGGTTTGGCCGCTCGAATTCGCGCGCGATCTGCCACCCTTTAGCCCTGGTCCGATCCAGCAAACGGGGCCTTTTCAATTTTTTTTCTCCCCCAATTTTTTAAACTTTCCAAACTTTTCAAATCTCTAGTTTTGCATTGTTTCGAATTTAGAAAAACTTAAAATATGAAAAGTGTTTCAAATTTCATAAATAATCCAACTAGTCCCGCAATTGTTTTATTTTCTTCCGTAGCCAAGGAGCATCTTCATTATTTAACGGGATGCTGGGGTCAGTTTTCACTTTGAATGGAGGAATTTCACCAAAGTTATTAAAATCTTCTGACATGTCTGTCTTGTTCTCCACTCCCATGATGTTTCTTTTTTCTGAAAGAACTATGCGGCGGTTCGGCTCATTTCATGATGTATTCGTTTTATTATCTCTCCTTTTCCTCGGTTAGGTAGACATGTCCTTCATATAGAAAACCTGAGCCACATCTTTGGCTAGGACGAATGGTTCATCTATGTACCCTAGGTTGTTGAGATCCACTGTTTTCATTCTGTTCCAGTAACAGTACCATATTCAGGAAACATATCATGATAGTTTTCATCATTCTCTTCTTCTTCGTTATTTTCCATCATAACCCCCTTTTCTCCGTGCTTGGTCCAACAATTATAGCCAGGCATGAAATCGGACTAAAACAGGTGGATGTGGAGGACTCTGTGGGAAGAGTGTTCATTCTGATTCCGACATATAAAACATGGACAACACATAGAATTATTCCGCTTGTTTTCCTGTGCCACATCGAGAAAATAACCCACGCCTTTCATGAACTCAGGAGAGCGCCGGTCAGCGTACATCCATTGCCAATTCACTTGCATTATATAATTATAAAAAATATTACAGAACATCGTGATTAGAGAACTGACCACTGTACATGGATAGACGAAAGGATAAAGTTGGTACCTCGACTGAGAAGGAAAGAACGAGGAGAAAGCTTAATTTTGTGCGAGCTGAAGTGGCATTATGCTCCCGGCATTTCATCAAACACCTTTTATGCGTAGGAAAAAAATAGCACACACGCTCTCTCTCAAACCTTCTACCTCCAAAATGAGTGATTAGCTGAGGAGTGGTCAGTTTATACACACATGGACCTTAACCGGGGCTAAAGGGTGCTGCCTTTGCACACAACCCCTTTAGCCCTGGTTTGTGTCGGGAACCGGGGTTAAAGGCCCCCACGAGCTGCTATGCCCGCCCAAGTCAGCTGGAACACAACCTTTAGCCTCAGTCCGTAGCTGAACCGGGGCTAAAGGTGTTTTTTTTGCCTTGAACAAAAGGCATGTTCTCCATTAGTGACGTGCAGAGGCTGGGTCTACCGTTTCAAAAAAAAAAGTGTACCTAATATGATGTAGGATGAAATCAGGTGGCTTTCCCTCTCTTGGCATAGAAGTTAGAAGTATATTTTTTTTCTCTCTCCACTTGTCTCCCTGGCATCTACACATATTCTTTTTTTACGGGTGAAACATGGAGTTTTATTCGCAGACATAGAGTTAGAATCGGCCATTAAAATATCTCAGATTAAATTTTGCGCTTGATGCACCCAACACGTAGTGTTGTTCTCAAAGCGACCGTAATTGGCCAAGACATGTGCAACTCTAATTTGGTTTCAACTAGCTTTAACAAAAATAATCTCCATATTCTCAATAAGACTTCTTACTTCAACGATCAGATGCCAATAGGCGGAGCGAGCTAAGAATCACGATTTTGAATAGCAGGAGAAGCCATATAGCAGCAGCCCAAAAATAAAACCTAAATCCACGCCACAATGACACTAAATCTAGGCTATATATTTATAGGGAAATGCTTCAAATCTCCGGGTCGCTCCCGCTTGCCCACGTTAGTACATGACGTATCCCACGTTCGGTCCGCACCTATCGCTGGACACTCGTTTCTTTTCCTATTCCAAGCTTATCCGCTACCTCGTCTCTCTCACATCGATCGCTGCCCATCCCGCGCGCCGGCGCTGCTACCAGCACGCGCGCGTCGATACTCCGTGCGGCGAGCCCTCGCCATTACCAGCACGGGCACCTCCACCATGCGGACCGCAGGAGCTGGCGTGGCGCCTCCCATGACGTACGTGGCGCAGCGGGTGGTGGGCCCGTCGGCCGCCACGTCCGGCGGCGAGCCCTCGCAGTCCTGGCTCGAGCTCCTATCGTCGCCGCGCTCCGGCCACCGTCGCCGCACCCTCACCTGCCGCTCCGGCCAGCGGCGTTGCTCTTAGGGGGGGGGGGGGGCAGCAACAACGGTCTCAGGGTGTACGGTGCTCCCATGCCAAAGGTCCTACCGGAGCGCCGCCCGGCTCCTCCGCGCCGTCCCCTGGTGCTCCTACCGGAGCGGTGCTCCAGACGGCGATTGGCGATGCTCTTGACGGCGCTCGGTGAAGCTCCCAACGGCATTTTTGTTTGCTACGGACTCGTTTTTTTTTTTGCTATTTTTTGTCAAGTTTTTTGCTACCAGAACACCGGTGATGTCTCGGGCGATGTCAAATTTTTGCTATAATAGAATAATTATTTTGCTACAATAATATTTTTTTTGCTATAATAGTACACATTATTTGTTATGAGTTTGTCCGGGGGAGTTCTCCGGCGATCGCCGGCGAGAGTTTGTCTCCGACGAATTAATTTTGCTACAGTAGCACGATATTTTTGCTACAGTAACTCCGACGAGGTCTCCGGCGAGGTCTAAGATTTTTCTCTAATTTTTGAACGAATCGTTTTTTGCTACATAGTAGCAAAAGCGGGAGGTATTTTTGCTACATAGATAAGCTCCACATGTGTGCTCCTTCTCCTCCGTTCGCCTCATAATGACACGTCGGGTCAGATTTCGAGAATGAGCCGAGCCAAGGACAAAACTATGTATGCTCACCATATTTTTGTTGATCGATAAAATTAATGACCTATTAATTAATCGCTCAGACGTTTCCAATTGCTTTGGTTTGTTGGCTGTTACCGATTCGAACATGGGGTTACTCCACACGTTTACCAGGCCCACACTATATAGTCGGACATATGTCTACCCTAGCTGCCTCCAAAACATATGTTTACCCTAGCTGCCTCCAAAATATAGCGTTGTTTAAATCTTTTTGCAACGAGGCGAGCTTTGTATCTGTCAATAGACCCATCTGCACGTTTCTTAATACGATAAAACCATTTGCAATCAGTAATATTTCTGTGAGAGCTGAGAGGAACTAGGTGCCATGTGTTATTGTGAAGCAATGTATCATATTCTTCTTGCATAGCAGCTCTCCAATTGGGATCATCAAGTGCCTGAGAGAGAGATGTCGGTTCACCTGTAGCTGCAAGTAACCCATAGCGAATCTTGCGATCCTTGACATTATATGTTAGTGTACCATCTGTAAACTTTTTAGGATGTTTTATACCTTTTTGCAATCTAGTGCGTGGAGGTTGCACAGGAGAAGCTGCAGAATCTGGCGGAGCAGAGGATCCCGCAGCGCAGTCTGCAGCAGAGCCATCATTGGCCGCAGAAGATCCTGTCGGCGCCTGGGAGCGTGCAACGTCCGAGCCAACAAGGGGCGGACAGCTGGCGCGGGCGGAGTCGCCGGTCGCACGGGAGGCGACAGAGGTGTCGGAGCCAGGAGCCCAGGAGCTGGACGGGGCGCGTGGCCCAGGGGACCGGCTGGCGGGAGCCCGCGCGTGCGCGGGGGATGTCGGCGACGTGGCGCGCGCACGTTGGCGCGGGGCAGGAGATGTCGCACCCGGACTTCTAGAGGATACTCACCGTACGAAGTGAACAGTATTCTGATTGGATTACGGGGCTTACCGGCACCCGCGTCCTCTTACGAGTAGGCCAACACTTATGTGTGACAACCAATCGCTACTGTTCACCGTCGGTGTAAACTATCCCGTAGAAATCAGGACACTACCATTGACGTACTTCATACCATACACACATGGTACGTCAACGGCTTTGAACAAACGGATAACACAACATATCTCTAAGACACAAAATATTGAAATAAGTTGCAAATGGCTCTCACTAGAGCAGAGATAACAAATACAATCATCCAGAGGACACATGTCCCAACATAACATCATTACATCTCAGCGGAAGCATTCAAAGGGTCTGAGTACAGACAAAATCAAATAGGCTTAAGAAGCCGGGAACTGAAAAGAAAACGGAGCCCATCCACGATGTCTCGGATCCTGCCCGGGTCCGCTAGCTACTCGTCAGCAGCCTCGTCAAACTCCACGTAGTAGCCGTCACCTGGATCCTCGTAAGCGTAGTCTGCGGAAACCACAGCCCCAAAGGGGTCAGTACATCCAAGTACTGGCAAGCAAGACTCACAGTACACCAAAGTGTAACCCGTCAACACCAAGTACAGATGCCTTGGGTTCAACGGAAGAAGCGGATATAAAAGATGCTGCAACTGGTTGCGCTAACCAACTACAGAGATCTACGACTCCCAGCTAACAGAAAGGGGATAAGATAGCGTATAGTAACCAACTGAAAGATAACCTCAAACAAACCCTTCCTGGATCTCGCCCCTTATCCAAAGAAGCAATCCGAGGATAACTCACACATTTGAATTAATGAATGATGGATCAAGTTGTTGTGTCAATAAGTCTATTACTAGTGAAGTTATCAATAGTTAGGTGTAAGTTGTTCTGAGTACTTGTTAGCCAGTACTTTCACCAAGTTAACCATAACCGCGGAAAACACGGCTTCTCGAGAAGATTTATCCCTGCAGGGTTGCACCAATTTGGTCGTACACGTATGAATAACCCGCCAGATGGGATGCCTCCCACCAAGCGGGGCACTCAACACAACTCAACTCTTCTTCGCATCAAGCCCAAAGCACCTTGAGCGCACGGCTAATCAAGCCCCGAAGAAAAGGGACCCTCATAGCACTCTAAGACCGTGTCCCCCTATATGCCGACTACAAAAGTTCCACCCTGCGCTGGGCTCGCAAAAACATGCATGCGGCAAATGGAAAACACGAACTAAATGAGATGATTTGGACGAGGTGCGAATCGAATCAAATTGAGGGGGGCACCCATACTCGCTTCCCACATGCGGTTAGTGCGCTCATCATGGATCAGTAGACAAGACCCTTTTCCTATTAGGGTCGACACTAGCAGGCCTCAAAACCACACAGGGCCTCCTGCCAGTGCCTTATCAACAAATTATTAATAACAGGTTGATTGATTAACATCGAGCCCCCAGAACATGATAGAATAATAATAACAAAAAGTAACAGGTAACAGACTCGAGCAAAGCAACCTAAGCATGCTAGTAAGACACTGGCTCAAGCAATGGGGTGTAGGATTGGAGGTGAGGCAATATCAGGTTAAGGGATTCATGTGATAGGTTCGTAACAGAAACAACTACTACTAAGGCTAGCAGAAAAGAGCAACGGAAAGTATCGGTAACCAATGTTGAAAGGAACACAGTGGTTCATGTGAGTGATAACTTGCCTGCAAACTCAGCAGCCTGGTACTGAGCTAGATCCTCAGAAGGGGTGCTGTAAAGATCGTCTGTCTCAACGTCGTCGTCTATCCGGGAAGAAGCAAACAAACAAGACAGAAATATAAACAATCAATACCATGGCATAGTGCACAATCATGGGATGATGCATGTCAAGTTAATGGTTGCATCAAAATAAACTAGTGGACTTGGTAACACAATTTAAATGGACACATATGCAATTGGATTGCATATGGCAAGAGTCCATGAATTAAGTGGAAACAAATGATTTACAATTAATTATTATGTGAAAGTTGTTAGCATGATGCATGCATGATGATAACAACATAATAACAACAATAGATGCAAGTGGAAAAGGAATTTAACAAGTTTGGAAATCATTTATTAAGTTTGGAAAATTTGGGTTACTTAAACATGTCACACAAGCATTTGTTGTTTTCATCAACTTAAAATGTTTAAAACAAATAACAAAATTCATATTTGAAAAGAACACACAATTTTAGTTGGATTACATGTTTCAAATATTGAAAAAGGAATTTGGATGAATTTACTATGACTTAAACAATATTAAACAAGTTTCAAATGAATTTAAAACAAGTGTGAATTTTATTTGAATTTTATTTGTTCAAAACATAGATTCAAATTCATATTTGAAAAGTTTATACTTTTCTTGTTTGAAAACATATATTGCATGTTCAAAAATAATTTATTTTGAGCAAGTTATGATTTTAGCAAAATTTAAATGAATTAAACAAGGATTAAATTATTTAGGCAATTTAATTTATTCAAACCATGGAACAAATTTTATATTTGAAAAGGTTATTTGAAATAGCATAAAAAACATATTTTATTTGTATTTATTGGATTAATAATGAATTAGTTATTGAATTTAGCAAATTACAATTGAATTATTTGAATTCAAATTTGAATTGCATTTTGAAATTTCAAAACAGGAAACAAATGATACCAAAAGGTAGACAATTTAATTTATACCAGCACACATATTTTATTTTTGTAATTTGGAATTATAAAACTAAAGTTATTATCAATTTACTTTGAGGGACCATTCTGTTAAATGAAAGGACGCGCTGCGGTGATGCTGGATGCGTGCACGGATGAGAGCGCGGTGCGTGGACGCGATGCAGAGGGAGAGAGGGGATGGACACGGCGGCTGCTCACCGGCGTTGTCGTCGTGCAGAGGCTCGGGGTAGCGGCCGGCGGCGATGTAGCAGATGGCGGCGGGGATGTGGTTGACCTCCCGGGAATCCGCGGTGTCCAAACGAGAGAGGGGACCGTGGTGGTTCGTTTCCGGGGTTTAGGTGGGGTGGAGAAGGGCCATGGCGTCTGCGGTGGCCGGAGTTTCAGAGGAAAATGCTCCGGCGAGGGGACAGAGAAGGAGGAACGCGGGGCAGAGAGGGAATTCCGGCGGCGGTGTCGAGGGGAGAGGGGGTCTAGGGTTCTAGGGCACTGCTGCGGGCTAGGAGGGGTAGTTATAGGGGCCTAGGGTGGCTCCTGGCCGTCGCTGCTCCGCCGTGCCGCCGTGGCACGCGCGGATGCACGCCGTACATGGGAGAGAAAGGTGGGGGCGGCCGCGAACCGTTTTTCGGGCCGGCGTGTTGGGCTGTGTGCGGGGAAAGGAGAGAGAATGGGCTGGGCTGGGTAGCTGCCGCGTGCGCTGCTGGCTTTCTCCTTTTTCTTTTTCTGTTTGTTTATTTTTTTTTTTTTGCAGAAAAACAAATTGGAAGAAAAGGATGGTTTGTAGGTTAGTAAAAATATTAGAAAAATTAGGTTAAGCTATTTAGGTTAATAGCAAACAAATGCTAACTTTTGTTTTCACAAAGTTGGAGTTTAACTTGCTGTTTGTATTTAAACCAAAATTGGGTGAATTTTTATATTAAGTGATCATTTATGAAAACAAACATTTTAATAGGGTGAACCCTATTGTTAACTTGGTTACATTAGTTTATTGGTTTAGATAATGTTCATAAGTTCAAATTGGTTCTGCTTGATGCATTTGATTTGAATTTGAAGGGGATTTGGAAATTATTTGTTTGATTAAAACCAACAATTTAAGAAGTGAGCAATATGGAATTAAATGAAAAAAATTGAGGTTTTGATTTGCATTTCTTTATTTGAAAAAGATTGTAACATGACAAGTATGAAATAACCATTTGAAAATTGTTTGAGTTTCATTATGAAAACAAAGGTAAAACAGATGCAAAACAAAAAGAAACAAATGCAACAAAGGAATAAACATGATGACATGATGCAATACTTTAATAACAAGAAATCAAACATTCTAAATGGTAGGTTTTCATACTTAGGATGTTACAGGAGACAGCGCGGAGGGCGAGGCCTCGGGATCCCGCGCGCCAGGCGAATCTTGCAGGGGATCGTTCTCGGGATCAGTTTGCGCCTGATCCGAGACAGCAGGCGAATCAGCTATTTCGTCTTCTTCTGAATTTTCAGAATCACATATCTCATCCGTTTCAGACCCGATTTGGCTCAAATTTTCGGCATCTTCATGATCTGCAATGGTATCATTATCTGCAGTAATAACATCTGTAGGGGTATGACCATTAGTAGAGACCACAGGTATGATAGGTAAAGACATAAAGGCATCAACATTTGCATCTCCTTGATTGTTTTGTGTTGAATTTGATGGAAGAAGGAGAATATCATTGCGAAGGCGAGAACCAGCGTTGGGGTGAAGGGAGGCAAAAGGAAACACATGCTCATCGAAAACCACATCCCTTGATATGTAGACACGGCCAGTTTTGGGATCTAGACATTTAACACCCTTATGACGTGGACTATACCCAAGAAACACACATTGAGTGGAACGAAAAGATAATTTCCGTTTATTGTAAGGGCGAAGATTTGGCCAACAAGCACAGCCAAAAATACGAAGAGAATCATAGTTGGGTTTTGTGTGAAGGAGACGTTCAACAGGGGTGTCAAAATTGATAACCTTGCTAGGAAGTAAATTGATCAAAAAAGTGGCTGTGAGGAATGCTTCATCCCAGAATTTAAGTGGCATAGATGCATTAGCAAGTAAAGAAAGCCCAACTTCTACAATATGACGGTGTTTTCTTTCTGCTGAGCCATTTTGTTGATGAGCATGTGGGCATGAAACATGATGAGTAATGCCAATGGTTTGAAAGAAGCTATTCAACTTTTCATATTCACCACCCCAATCAGTTTGCATTGTTATGATTTTTCTACCAAACTTTCGTTCAACAAGAGCTTGAAAGTTGAGAAAAACTTGATAAATTTCAGATCTATTCTTAAGCAAATATATCCATGTAAATTTGCTGAAATCATCTATAAAACTTACATAGTATGCATGCTTGCCAACAGACATAGGAGCAGGACCCCATACATCAGAAAAAATCTGTTCCAAAGGAGCACTAGAAACACTAGTTGAAACAGGGTAAGGTAATTGATGGCTTTTGGCTAACTGGCAAGGATCACAAATGTAAGGACTTATTTCTGGAGTATAAGAAATATTATTCTTTCTAAGAACTTGCTGAACAATGAAAGATGAAGGATGTCCTAGTCGACGATGCCATGTGGATCAAGATGGCTTTATTGAAACAAAAGCTTGCTTGGAAAATCCTGTGGAAGTGGGCACTAGTGGATAAAGTCCATCACGGCAGGGTCCTTTAAACAGAGTTCTCCTTGTGGCCTGGTCCTTAATCAAAAAGAAATATGGGTGGAATTCAATAAACACGTTGTTATCAAGTGTCAATTTTTTGAACTGAAAGGAGATTCATGGAAGCACTAGGAACATGAAGGATATTTTTAAGATGCAAGGAATCATGAGGAGTATGCAAAGTTGAGTTGCCTATATGACTTATTTTCATAACGTTACCGTTTGCAGTGTGGACGCAGTCGTGCCCATGGTACTTGTCACATGTGGTGAGTTTATTCAGCTCTCCGGTGATGTGATGCGTCGCACCCGTGTCGGAATACCAATTGGTATCGACACCATAGGACGCTGCATTGGCATTCTTCTTGTTGTCACAGTCACCTCTTTCATCATCAGAATCGTCACGGTGACGCCACCAACAGTTGCCCGCGGAGTGCCCGTGGATCTTGCAAATTTGGCAGGTGATGTCCTCGTATGGCGTGGGAGCACGTTTACGCCAGGTGCGGCGCCGGTCTTGACCTCCTCCATCACGCCGTCCGCCACCGTCAGTGCGACGTGGCCCATCATCACGCCTGGTGTAGCGTATGTCGTCGTAGTCACGACGATTCTGCTCGTAGTCGCGTCGAGGAGTCTCCTGGCGCCGGTCGCGGTGATCGTAATCACCACCACGGCGCTCACGGTGATCATAGTCACCGCGGTGATCGCGGCCATCACCATGGTGATCGCGGCCTCCATCTTGCCTTCTGTAGTCCTGATCGCGGTGGTCGGGCGAGCGTCCACGGTAATCTCCGCGGTTGCCAGCGCGATAATCTCCACGGCCTCGACGCGCCGCGTTTGCAGAACTCATGAAATCTCTGTCTTGGCCCGTGGAGGACAGCATCTGCTGCCTCATGTCATGTGAGTTAAGCTGTCCGAACAAATCAGAGAGGGTTGTACCCGGATTGGCGTTCACAGATGACACCAAGGAGTTATACGAAGCATCTAATCCATTGAGGATATAGCCGACGAGTTCCTCATCATCAATCGGCTTCCCGGCGGCAGCGAGCTCCGATCTGAAGCCCTTTATCTTCGTGAAGAACTGCGTCGTCGTCATGTCTTGTTTCTTGGTTGTATTGAGGGCGGTCCGGAGGTGTTGCACCCGCGATCTAGATTGCGAGGCAAACATGTCCGTGATCGCAGCCCAGATTTCAGCTGCCGTGGCTAGCCCGAGAACATGAGCAAGCACGTCCGGGGACAGCGAGCTCACGAGGTAACTCACCACGAGCTGGTCCCGTTCGACCCAGGCAAGGTATGCCGGATTCGCAACGGTCATCTTCTTCTTGGGATCATTGGTATCCTCCACCTCCATAGTTTCGGCTGGCGCGGCATCGGTGCCGTCGAGCAAGCCCATGACCCGCGCACCGCGCAGGGTCGGAAGCACGAGCGCCTTCCAGAAGAGGAAGTTGTCCGGCGTGAGTTTTTGGGACGGGGGTGACCCCAGTCCGGCCGTGGCAGAGCTTGAGGATGATGCCATGGCAAGGGAGGGAGCTAGGTTTTGGTTT
Organism: Alopecurus myosuroides; assembly: GCA_028641055.1. Classification (NCBI taxonomy): domain Eukaryota; kingdom Viridiplantae; phylum Streptophyta; class Magnoliopsida; order Poales; family Poaceae; genus Alopecurus; species Alopecurus myosuroides. Next base: position 40,916,821 of record CM054057.1, on the reverse strand, counting down.
TTGGCTTGTAGATTGGTTTTCTGTTCCGGCGGCTAGGTCATGGCAGAGGTAGCTCTGATACCATGCCGAAACTTGTTCGGTAGGGTTTGCAGGGAACGATGCCTCTCTCGAGGCTCGGTTACGTGTTGATATAGGGTGGGAAAAGCCCCCACCGTGGCGTACACGGATGTATCCGTATGGGTTGGTGTACTACACCATACCCATACGTATACGGTACATTATTTGTCTAACATCACACTGTTATGGAGCATTGCGCCGCCATACATATCTTCTTCATCCTTTCTTCCCGTGCGGGCCGCGAGGAAGAACAATACGGCCCTGGAACCCTGCTTCTCGTAATCTACAGGAGAGAGGCGGTCTTGTTTTAGGGGAACCGTGACCTCTCCTAAATGTTTTTCAATTTAGGATTATGCGTATAAATATATAAATTATTTACCAATATTAATAAATTTGTACTGACATAGTTTGTTGTGTGCTATTGAGCCGATTTTCGTTGGATGCATGGCATATATTTTCCGAATTCCACTAAAGGCCATGTCCTGAACTATTGTCATAATTTGCTTTAAATTCATCCAAAACGGTACATCTCTATATGATATGGTATATTTAGATTTTGGAAGGCATGGGGAGGGCTGGTGGGGAGGAAATATCTCCAATATTGTTACCGAAAATACCAATCGGTTACTTTATTCATCGCAGTAACTTCTCTGTACAATTCCAACGCTTCCTTCATGGTCTTGGCTTCTGATAAGCATTGGATTCGTTTCTTCGGACTAGGACGGCTTAAATAAGACTTTTCAAACTTTTCAAACTTCTTTATGATCACATGCATCCATTGTGGATGGAAACCAGCAGCACCAAGTAGCAAGATTCCAATGTAGTCGGCCTCTATCTCGTTCCTGCAGCATACAAAGGCAAGATTATCTGAAATGCCTGCTGTTAACATGAATTAGCTACATAGATATGCTATTAGTAAAGTAGACGAACTGTCGAACACGCAAGCTAATGGTGGATATTTTTATTAAATGCAGTAAAAAATATTGTAAAAGAGCTCCTGAAAGGGAGGATATTGAACAATACCGTTACCATACTAAAAGAGTAACTAGAATTCAGGAAAACTCAGCATGTTCCATCCGCAGAAAGATACCACTTATCTCGTACTACCTCCGTTCCAAAATGTAACCTTTTTTAGCAAGCTAGTTTAGATTTCTAGAAAGATTTACATTATGAAACGGAGGGAGTACTTATATATTCTGACCAAAGTCAAATAATGTAAAGATTGACTAAGTTACAGAAAAAATTGTCAACATCCACAGTGTCAAATCAATATTGTTAATACACAATGAAATATATTTTCATATTACTTTTAGATAATTTCATATTTTCATATTCTATTTACACATTGTATACTCCATGCAGCTGAGGCTTGTATGGAAAGATCATACATAATTTGATTAACCTTTGTACTGATCTATTGAGCAAAGCGTAATCACCATGTCTTTTACTCTATTTCTCTGGATAAAAGTTTGAACATTCCATCAATAGATATATTCATAATTCATACAATTTTGAGCATGACTATAGATGATATGTAGCATGCAAACAAGCTCTATACGAAAAAGGACGTGAAAGTATTGGTTGCACTGATCGTGCTTGCAGATGACATGTGTACATGTGTGTTAACTGTGCATACCTTGTACAAGTAGTGAATATAGGTGGAAATCTCCTAGGGCTAACAATAAATGTAGTTCTTCATATTCCTTGCTCTGACTCAGGCTAGCTCAGTTAATAAACTTCTAGTTTACTTCTAGATTTTACTTTACTTATTTTGTTCATATACTGTACGGAATGAACTGCCTGATTGTGCTAACTAATTATAGGTATGTTCGTTAGGGAAAGTAACATCTTTTTAACATCCACAAGACGTTTAGTAACATGTTTTTTCTTCAGACTATTTCTTGTAAATAGAACTCTGTCTTACATTGTGCTCTTTCTCATATGTTCCCTCCGTTCTTAAATATAATATGTTTTAGTTTTTTTTTTCTTCAGATTCATATGTTCAAGACGTATTTTAGCATGCATGTTCATTCATTTCAGTGCGTATGTAGTTTATATTAAATATTTAAAACAACTTGTAATTAGGAACGGAGGGAGTATATAATACTGTACTAATCCCCACAGGTTTCTAAATCCAGATTAACCAAATTAGGACTTTGGGATCAGTCAATTACTACTAGCTGCCGTAGAAATACACCTCACTTGGATAAAAAAAATGTTTATGCAAAAATAACGAAGGTCATGTTCTCATGGGAACGCGGATTTTGCCGTACCGCTATGGCACGTCTCCGCAATGCTGGACCATCCGTTTCGTCCGACCAACGGACAGGATATGCCGTTGCAGATGGCATGGTCCACGGCCAATCTTGTTTGTCGGACGAAACGGATTGCGCACACGCGCCATAGCAGATTGCAAATGGCAATACCCGTCTCATGGATTCACTTAACCTTGCAGCCATCTTCTCATATGCGTATATAACGTGCCACGACTCAGAAGTTAATCTAAATTTCACGTGAACGATTTGGCAGGCAACTCACTTTCGGAACGTACAGTATAAATTTTCATGTCGCACATGCCTAACATAAATTACTGGGAACCACATGAAACGCAAACCTGCGTAGGAAGATCATCTCTTGCACAAGCCAGTGGATGTTGTTGATATCCGCGGAGTGCCTTGCTATGACGTGCGCAACCTAGCAAAAAGAACAAACGTTGCCAGGCAGGTTTTAGTCTGCCAAAAAACGACCCAATTAACATTACAGATAACAGTCCCGTTAAAGAAAATAGGGGTGACCTCATGTGCAATAATTGCGGCAATCTCTTCATCAGTCTTGAACCAGTTAAACAATCCGGTGGTGACCATAATTTTGCCACTGGGAGGCTTATTCTATGGTACCTTTTACTACCTGTTAGAGATGACTAGTATGAATTAAAATCTAACCGTTGATTAAGAGGGACAGTTCGAATTTATAATTGGAAAATCCTTTATTGAGGTGCAAATCAGACCAAATATCCCATTATTTTGGCCTAAAATCATGGTAATTAAATCTCGAATTTTGATTTCACCTCTATATCATTTGCTTTAGCCTAGCCGACATGCTCCCTATGGAGAATTCACATGCCCACGGCGGCGGCCGCTGGTCGATCGAGCAGCTGGTCAGCAAAGGTTTAGAACAGCCTAAACGAACTATACCTGTACACGTACGCATTCCGGCCGGTGTGCTGCTGTGCAGCACGATGACAAGTTATTACAATAATCTTGGATAAAGTTCATGTACTAAGGCGGCCGGCCGGCCTGCCGGGAAGCACGACAGAAGATTTCATGTACACGGTGATGTAAATTTGACCACCATTACGCCATGAAGCAGCCATGGCTAACATGCACGCAGTCGTAGCATGATTTGTGAGACCTTCCTTTTTTAGTGGGATTTCCGATTTAGTTTCCGACTATATAAACCTGCCTACGTTACTATTCCTTTCTAAATCGGCCTTCCTTTTTTAATCGGAGACTAGTATGTTTTATACTAGTCAGGATTTACACACTAGTATGTTTTAGTACCAGCCGTCGGATAGACGAAAATAGATGGCCTATATTTAATTGGGGGTACCATAGAAGCCCTCTAATTTTTGCATTAGGATAGTCATCTTTGACAAGGACCACCTCCCAGTTGACTCGACGAAGATGACTCGTGTGTGGCTCTGTCTTTCCCCAACTCCGACGCTTTTCAGTGACACGAAGCATTGGGGCGTCGTTGGTGTCATAGATGCCGAGGCCACGGTGGGCAGCATGGACGATTTTCTCGGCGATGAGATGGAAACGAACGCTTCTCGGGTTGCTTGGGTGGAGGACCTCAAACTTGGCAATATACTCGGCGAAAGCAGAGTCACTGAGGTCACGCTCCTCCTGGTGGGAGTAACGGACTAAGTGGGAGCGGTAGGTGCAAGGCACGTTCTCCCGGTCGTAGCTGCTGCATGCTGCCATCACCGTGGCGCTCAAGGCGATTGCCGTGGCCACGGTGACCTTCTGAGGCTCATGGTACCACCGTAGGACGAAGCGGCGCGGTGTCTTGGTGACGTACTGCTGATGTAGAGGTGACAGGGTCGACGATGGATGGACAGGGCGGGGAGTTGTGATGAATTCCCGGACAGAAGAGAAGACGTCAATCAGCCGGCGCTGCGGAGAAGTGGTTGGTTTGTTGTGGTAGCGGCGGAGCATCTGGGAGAAGATTGAGTGCGAGTTCCCCAAACGGTTCATGATCGACCTTTGCTGTTTTTGGAGAAGGATACCTGGTTTGCGAGCAGATCAATGGAGAGGGGACGCGTTATTCTGTTGTCGTGCACCGTCACCGATCGGTATAGGTGCTTGTGCTGATGACCGACCGTCACCGTCACCCGGAGTCCATGCCAAAAAAAAAAAAAAAAAGGCCAAGGAGTCTGTATTGTAATAGGAAGGAAAGTGAAGGGGTCGTGGTCGTGCGGCCGGTCAACAAGAGAGTTCTATTGCTTGTCCACGTCTCCAGATATGTAAAACATGTACCCTTAGGTAGGTGTAGTACTTGTGTTTTGTAAAAGGAAGACGTGTCTGATTCACGTGCTAAAACTTCTGCGCGGATACGTTCGATTATCCACGCTAGCCATTGACGTGAAAAATTAACGGAGCCCACAGTCTAGGGCCATGGCTTCCTCCCAATCCCGGCCGCCCCTCACTCCGTTACTCCTGCGTCCATGCATGCAGGCGTTTTGTCGACACACCAGGCATGGCCACGCAGCCCTCGCTCTTTTCGTTGCTAACCGAGAACGGCTGTTGGATCAATCCTGCATTTTGTTCACTCAAGACTGAAACCAACACTTTCAGTTAACTGTAGCATTTCTGGCTATTGTCGACAACGGCTAGAATTCTGTCGGATAGCTGAGTTTTAGTTCAGAATAAATTTTTGTGTTGGTCGCCTGTGATGACGCAAGTAGTTTGACTTAGGGCATCTCCAGCCGTCCCCCCGAGAGCCCCCCAGGGGGCTTTTTTCGCGGCGGAAGCGGTGAATAGCGCCGCTTCTTCACCACTCGGCCCCCCCAGAGGCCCAAATAGCGCCGTTTCGGCGCTATTTGGCGCCGCGGCACCCAGGCCGAACCCAGCCCGCTGGGTTCGGCCTGGGGGCGAAAATGCGCGGCCGCGCGTGCGGGCCAGCTCTGTCAGCGACGCGACGGGAAACCGCGGGAACAGAATCCCTCGCCCGTGACCTCCTTCTCGGCGCCCGCGCCGTCAAAGGCTGCCGGAGTTATGGCGTGGCGGCCGGCCTGTGCATGCGCCCCGGTCAAAGGCTGCCGGATTAATGGCGGGCGGCAGCGGTGACACGCGCGGTGCGGCGACTGGCCCGCCAGGCTATAAAAATGGTGCCCGCCCCCTCCCCGTACGCACATTCTCGCCTCCTCCTCGCCGTTCTTTCTCCACCCTCACTGTTCTTCTCCGCCCTCAACCTCGCCGCAATGGAGAACCTCTGGGACGCGTGGCCCGAGAGCGACGACGACGAGCTGCAGCCAGCGCAGCAAGCGGCGCCGGAGCCGCAGCAGGTGGCGCCGCAGCCTCAGCAGGTGGCGCCGGAGCAGCCACCCGAGCAGGACGAGGCGCGAGAAGCACGGCGGGCTGCCCGTCACTGGAGGCGAGAGGTGAGGAGGCAGCCAGTATGGCCCGAGCAGCACGCCGGGCTGTACTCGTTCGAAACCTCGCAGAACGAGGACGCGTACCGCGAGGTTCGCGGCGTCCTCAAGCAGGCCGCGGCGGCGGCGGAGGTGGCCGCCGTTCGTGCCTCTCTGGAGACACACCAGAGGGAGGAGGCGGCGCGAGCGGTGCGCCGGCAGATGGCCCAGCGCGCTGCCTCGGCCGAGCAGGAGGGCATCATCGCCCTGTATGAGGCCGACCGGCGGCAGGTGGCGCTGCAGAGCGAGCGGCGCAACCGCCCGCCCTCCGAGCAGGCGCAGCTGCACCGGCTGCGGGTGCAGGCCCGAGCGGAGCGGGCGGAGCAACGCCAGCTCGCCTCGGCGAGCCAGAGCGAAGCTGGCCCCTCCAACCAGCGCCGCGACGACGACGCCGCTGATGAAGACGACGACGCGTAGGGGTAGATCAATAAGTTAGTTTAAATTTCCGTCGATGTAGTTTGAATTTCCCTCGAAAATGTACGCAATTCGCTTTGATCAATAAAATTTCGCCTATCTTTTCAATTTGCGTTTGTTTGGGCCGAATCTTGGGCTCGGGACGCGACTGGGAAACGCGCCCCCCCAGGTTCCAGAATAGCGCCGTTTAGCGCCGCGGCGGCCCCAAAACGGCGGCGTTTTGGGCCCTGGGGGGGCGCAACGGCTGGAGATGCCCTTAGACCAATTCTTTTCCCTGTATCCAGGATCACTAGCACGGCAAGTGGATCGTGGGATGGCACGCTCAATAGTGGCCCGTCGTATTGCTCTGTCCTTGGTTAAATAACAAAGAGAAACAGAAAAGCTGCAGTTGTTGCACACATCACAAAATCGATCATGTCTCGGTTCTTGTTCAAGCCACCAATACCTTGCGAGATTCAGAGGGCAACAATGACATTTGGCATCAGAGACTTGAGGGTTCATTGCCATGGAGGATGACAAGCCATCACTCTCACTTGAAACCGCCGGAGAAATCCCCTACTCCACCTCCAAAAGACCAGCGTGAACGCAGCCGACGTGCGCACCCGTCACGGCGTGGCGAAGCTAGCAGCGGGCGCGAGATCGTGGTGCGCGAGGTGGTGAGGGAGAGCGGCGGCAGGGCGATGCACCTGCCGATGCTCCCGCGGACCAACTACACGAGTGGGCGATCCTGATACGCGTACAAATTCGAGAAGCCTCACTTCAAGAATGGCGAGGCCATGGAAGACTTTGCACTCCTCCCCGTCGGCGTTCTAACCGAGCTCCAGTCGCTTGGGGCCGGCATCACCGAGCTCGCCACGGTGAAAAAGTTCATATGGGTCATCCCTGCACGATACGCTCAGATGGCCTTCTCTATGGAAACACGCTAGATCTGAACATCATGCCGATCGAAGAGCTGAGCGGGCATCTCGTGGCATCTGAGGGTCGTGGTGAACAAGAGGCAGACACAGGTGGCAAGCTGCTCCTCAAAGAGGAGGAGTGGAGTGCCCGCCAAAAGCAGCACAGTCAAAACTCATCGCATGCGACAAGGAGAACTTGAGATCTGATACGCATACAGCTGCAAGGCGCATGCCTCTGGGACGCCATCGAGCCAGGCCTCATGGGAGACGAAGATGAGAGGTAGGAGCGGCAAGACCTGGGCGCAATCCTGCGCTCTTTGCCGCCGAAGATGGTGTTGGTCCTTGTTGCAAAGGATAACACCAAGGCTGCCTTGGACGCCATCATGACGATGCATAGCATGTAGGCGTGGATCGACCGCGTGAGGCACGACGCCAGAAACCGCGGAGGGACTTCGAGAAGCTTGCCTTCAAAAATGGCGAGGCCGTGGAAGACTTCGCACTCCTCCCCTTCAGCGTTCTAAAAGAGCTCCAGTCGCTTGGGGCAGGCATCACCAAGCTCGCCGCGGTGAAGAAGTTCCTACGCGTCATCCCTGCATGGTACGCGCTGGTGGCCTTCTCTACCGAAACACTGCTAGATCTGTACATCATGTGGATCAAAGAGCTGAGCGGGCGTCTCGTGGCATCTGAGGGTTGTGGTGAACAAGAGGAACTCACATGCAGAAAGCTTCTCCTCACGGAGGAGGAGTGGAGTGCCCGTCAAAAGCAGAGCAGTCAGAACTCGTTGCAGGCCACAAGGAGATTGGCCAAGCCCAAAAATTAAGGAGACGAAAATTCCAGTGGAGGCACCGCGAACGGCGGTGGCAGCAGCAACACGCACAAGCCCGATAACTGCTAGTAGTGTGGCAAGTCAGGCCACCGGACCAAAAAGAGTTCATGAAGGCTCAGAAAAATCGCGAGCGGAAGGGTGAGGCGACCAACCCCGTCGAGGCAGTGGACGACACACCGGCACTGCATCTCGCGGAGATGCAGAGCACTCAGGTCCAGCCCCCTGCCGCACAACACAAAATCGCCCAAATCCATGCCGCGGCAAAGACAAAGGCGGTCTACCTTAATGAAGAACGATTTTTCCCATCTCTGTCACCGTCGGAATCTGGCACCTAGACACTGGGGCTAGCAGCCACATGAAAGGAGTCAGAGAGATCTTCGTCACCATGGATGAAATCATCAGGGTGACCGTCAGGGGGTTGAAACGTAGTTGTCATCGAAATATGAATTGTGAGTTCGTAGGTCTTGTGCGACTTGAGGGTCGTCGAGATAGAAGTAGATGCAAACAAAAACGATGTACCCAGATTCGGCCCCTCGATATGAGGTAAATACCTACTCCTGCCTTGCTTGTCTCTTTCTATTATGAATAGGATGTCGATTACAATGATGATCTAGGCAAGTTGTCTGTCGAGATCTAACTTGTCCTCTACTTGGCCCCTCGGAGCCCCTTATATACTCGGGCGACTCGTGGGGCTTCTTACAAGACTCCTACCGGGAATCGATGTCCATACAACAAACATTTCTTAATTTGATACGTGGATACATATTCCTCTAGAATGATCGCATATATTCCGACCCAAACCATTGGACCGTCTTCTACGGGTCGCTCCTAACCCACTGGACCATTGTCGTGGGATGGTACACGACAACACCAAAGGAGTTCCGATGGTGTTTAAAGGAGGGGAAACTAACAAACGGTGGCGTTGGCACGGGATTGGGTAGCAAGCGCGTAGACACACGATGTACCCAAGTTCAGGGCCCTCTCGGTGAGGAAAACCCCCACTCCTGCTTCTGTCTCTATACTATCGATGCACAAGTTACAATGTTGCTCCTTGAGCTGTGTTATTAGCGTGGGAATGTCGGCGCGAGTGAATGTGTCCCCTCTAGGGGCGACGGGTCAGTCCTTATATACTGGTTGACTGGACGGCTTACAGGTGGGGCCGCCTAGTACACGACCAGCCGGTGAGATTCTCGGGACAAAAGCCTTATGTCCTCGGGCCCGCCGTATCCGGGTGCCGTATGCCTGGTACGTACTGCGGCAGAGTCAAGCCATGCATGTTTACCCGGCAGCCACTCCCGGGTGCTCGAGTGCCCACGCGGTCGTACTCGGGTCGTACCCGTGTACCCTTGAGCCCATGCCGTAAGTATGGGGAGCCGGACGCCAGTACCGGCTTGCCCATACCAGAGTACCGGGAGCCGTACGCCGGTACTGGCGAGCCCATGGTCAAGTACCAAGAGCCGCCGGAGGGTAGGCGTACTGGGCAGCTTAGAGTGGCACTGTGTCCCACGTTGGCGTGTAGCCCATGCCCTCCCGTACTTTTGAATTTGGTTGCAACCGGCTGGGATCTTCATCCGGCTGGGCACATATGGTAGGCGGAGTGATGGATAGAAGATGGCCATCCGCACGATGTCGCTTGCGACCAAACGGCTCATCGTACGCCGGTTGCATCTTTCCGGCTTGTTGAGGCACCCGGAGATCATCCCCCCAACACCAGCCCCCGAACAGGTGGGAGTTTATTGGCTGGTTCACCAGGTGCGAAGCTCTCGTCTGTTTCTTCTGCATGTGTCGGTTTCCCCAGCTGGCTAGCCGCGTGAAGCCTCGGGTTCTTCACGCAGCCGGTTGGAGAAGACATAATGATCTTCCCGGGTGACGTCGTTGATGACGTAAGCCAGGTCACATGGGCTTGCCGTCGCAGTCTAGTCGATGTCTCCACTTCGTTTCTCGCACTCGGGATCTTCAGTGGCTGGCTATGTCGTTACTGGATCGGCTGCGGCGCACTACAGACGACCCTTCAGTTTGTGCGCCACGCGGGCGGATCATGGGCGACAGTTTTCGCTGCGTGTCACGCATCCGTTACTCCTTCCCCCGCTATAAGTACAAGTGAGGGGACCCTTCTCGTCTTCTATGCTCCTCACTTCTTCCTTCCTTCGTACGCCTCCGCTGCTCTCGTTCGCCTCTGTCGTAGCCACCGCAAGCCACGACAGGAGGCCGCTTCGCACGACTCGCCTGCAGCTCCGCCACCAAAGATCTTTCAACCCCGGCTTCTCCACACCCCGCCGTCAACAAGGAGATGACAGGCTCAAGGAGGGCCGCTGCCACTCCCACCGACGACGCGCCCAAGAAAGGCGTTTGGGCGGGGGTTCGCCGTGTCGCTCAGCGACCTCTGGTACTACCGTGGCAACGGCTAATTTGGCCCCTCCATGATGGTAGTTGTCACTGGCCGCATCCGCTCCACGGACTTCGAAGTGCCGGAGAACCTACGCACTGTTCTGCGGGGGCCGCCGGACTTCGAGATCGTTGATACGTCTCCAACGTATCTATAATTTCTTATGCTCCATGATCATATTATGTAAATTGCTACTTGTTTTCTCCCTTATTTATAGCATTTTAATACGTTTTCCGGGACTAACCTATTAACAAGATGCCAAGTGCCAGTTTCCTGTTTTCTGCTGTTTTTTGTTTCACAAAAGTTGTTCTGGAAACATTCTCGGAATTGGACCCCACAAAGCCCGAAGTGCCTATTCTCCCCGGAAGCATCCAGAAGAACGAAGGAGAGTCGAAGACGGGCACCGGGGGGCCCACACCATAGGGTGGTCGCGCCAGCTATGGGTGTGGGCCCCCCCAAGCCTCCACCGCCTTTGCCCTTTCGACTATTTAATCCCCGGGATGGAAAATCCTAAACACCTGATCAATTATCCCCAAAAAGTTCCACAGCCGCCGTCACCGTCAAACCTAGATCACGGGCGTTCTGAAGCTGTCTCCGGCAACCTGCCGGGGAGGAAATCATCACCGAAGGCTTCTACATCACCATGCCTGCCTCCGGAGTGATGCGTGACTAGTTCATCCTTGGACTACGGGTTCGTAGCTGTAGCTAGATGGTTGTCTTCTCCTCATATGCCTCCATGTTTAGATCTCGTGAGCTGCCTATCATGATCGAGATTGATATTATGTAATTCTATATGTTGTGTTAGCTGGGATCCGATGAATATTGAACTTATGCCAAGATGATTATAGTATTTATTTCATATGTTATTTGTGATCTTGCATGCTTTCCGTTGCTAGTGGTTTCTCTGGCCAACTAGTTGCTAGTGACTCCAAGAGGGAGTATTTATGCTAGATAGCGGGTTCATGCCTCCTTTTCGCCTGTGCTCGAGTGACAGAAACGTGACGGGGGAGGCTGTGTTGTTGCCACTAGGGAGAAAACAGCGGTGTGAGTGCAGGCGTGTATGATCATTGCTTACATTACACACATTGTTTAATGCAGTTATCTGTTGCTTGCAACTTAATACCTAAGGGGGGTCGGATGATAACCTGATGGTGAATTATTAGTCATAGATGTAGATGGATTTCGGTCTATGTATTTTGTTGTAATCTCTACACTAAATATCATAGTAGTCATCATGTTATAATGTGCACTACGGTGCAACCTCTATTTGTCAATTGCCTAGCTGTAATTTCTTCTTCCAATATGTTATCTTTTATGGAGAGATACCACTAGTGAACCTATGAACCCCGGTCCATTTTCCTACACTGTTAAACAAACCACTGCTATTTCATGTTTCTTTACTTACTGCAAGCATACACTATTTTCCACAATATACGTCTAATCCTTGTTTTCAGCAAGACCGGTGAGATTGACAACCTCACTGTATTGTTGGGACAAAGTATTTTTGTTGTGTTGTGTGCAGGTTCCATGTTGTTGCTCACACCGGTGAAGCGCCATCACCACCGTCAGTGGCATCAACCTTCTGAGATCCTCTTCCTCCTATTGGATCGATAACCTTCCTACTGCTGAGCTCATCACACCCTCCTCTTGGGGTCTCCCAACGAGTGCATGATCTGCACCATCAAGGATTTTTCTGGCGCCGTTGCTGGGGAGGAAGAAGTCTTCTGGCAAGGGGAGTCTCTCACTCTCAACCTCTTAATTTTTTTTATTGTCTGTTTTTATTCTCTATATTAAAAACACAAAAAATTAGTTTACTTCATAGCTGTTATTTATTTGCGTGCTTTTATGTCTAGTTTTGTTCCTGTCACTATGTCACTAGAAGAAATAATCTTCACTTTCAAGCATGGGAGTGAGGAGGAGGTTTGGTCTAGGATTTTTTATTCTTATAGTAAAACTGAACCCATGATGACCTTGAATTTATTTCTTAGTAGTTTTTATTTTGGTCTTGTTCTTTGCTATAGATATCCTTTAGACTCTGCAGTAGGAGGAGACTTCCTACATTGTGATGGGGATCAAGCTCTTAATGCCATTAAAAAGTTGATTGCAACTTATAGCTCAGCTAGTAAATTTGATTCATCCCTTATGAGTTTTCAGGCTAGATTAAATACTCTTGAAATGAATATATCATGTTTAAAACAAGCCTATAACCAGATTCGTGCTTGTTATGATTATGTGCCAATAAACTCATCTGAACCTTCAATGTTGATCCCTACAGTAAACTTAGTTATAAATGATGAAACGTTTCATATTCATTGCGATATTATGACTGAATTTTGTCTTATGCCTAGAAAAATCTACGATTCTTTGAATCTTAGGAAACTTTCTGAAGGGGGAGAAGAAATACCCCTTATCAATAATACCACAGTTTTTCCCATTGGGATAGCTGAGGGAGTTTTTACAAAAATCATGGGAAGTATAGTATCCACTTATTATCTTGCTATTGAATGTGTAGGAGAAGGACGAATTACGCTTGGAAGGTCCTTGCTGAAACTCCTAGGGGCAGTAATAGATGTGAGGAAAGGTACATTAAATTTTACCTTCACACCATGTGGCCACATATTCCCCAAACCCAAGAAGAAGGGTAAAAGGAGTAAAAGGAGAGTTCTTGGTTTAAATGTTGATGCTTCTTCACCTGAAAATACTTGAGTTGTTTTTTAATGCCTAGCTGAAAGGCGTTAAAGAAAAGCGCTACCGGGAGACAACCCATTTTATTTCTCTATTTTCAACCTATTTTTCTTTGTTTTCTTTTTTGTGCTTTGCACCTGGGTGTTGTAAATTTCCTTAGAAACCCCGATTTATATTTTCTTTTGTGTTTTTGTTGAGCCAAGTAAATCCTCTAGTGGAAAGTTGAGACTATATTTCGGATTTCTGCGCAGGAAACATATTTCTACTGTCCATTGTTAATTACGTATAAAATCACGGAACAAAAATGACCTGAGTTTTCTTGTGCGTAATCCTGAGCTATATACGCACCTTTTCTTAGATGAACACTTTTTGATTTGAGCAACATACGATTTTCTAAAAAATCATCTTTACCTGCTGTCATGTTTTGACAGATTTCTGTCAATAATTGCATTTGCGTCTTAACCTATTTCTTTTGGTGTTCTTTACTTCTTTTGAGAAAAAGAGTTTTAAAAGAAGTTGTGACAGTAGCTAATTTGTTTTTGAGTATTAGAATTGTGTTGAAACTTAACCATGTGAATTTATTATTTTGATTGCACTAACGTTGCTAATGAAGATTGTGAGAAGTTTGTTGTGAAGGAAGTTTTCAAGGGTCAAGAGAAGAGGATGATATGATGTGATCAAGAAGAGTGAAGAGCCTAAGCTTGGGGATTCCCCGGTTGTACATCCCATCAAATTCCAAGAAGACTCAAGCGTCTAAGCTTGGGGATGCCCAAGGCATCCCCTTCTACATCAACAAATTATCAAGTCACTTCTAGTGAAACTATATTTTTATTCGGTCGCATCTTATGTGCTTTACTTGGAGCGTCTTTTATTTTTTCTTTCAGTTTTTTACAATAAGCTTGGTTGGACCCCAGCATTATTTTATTGGAGAGTGACACGCTCCGCTTTTTCATGAGAATACTTTGTATTCTTAATCTTGTCTGGCTAATGCATTTATTTAGCTCTTATTTTGCATGCATCTCTTATCAGAGCTGTTAGTTTTAGTATTGCTATGTGAGTACTCTCATGTTTTCTTGTTGTATCATAAAGAGTATTTTTGTTAAAGCATGTTTTGTATGGTGCTTGTTGGGAGAAAAAACTACTGCTTGAAGTAGAATTTATAACAGTGCTAGTAGAAGCTTGTATAGACTATGGCTAGAACTTTTTTATGGCATGCTAAATTTTATTTTAGTTTTAAAGCCTTATGGTTATTGAGTACCATGAATATTCTCAAATAACGAGAGTGTTTAATATGCATTGAAAGATTCATGAGTTCTTCTTGTCATAGTAACGCATCAATATATGGTATTCTCTTTCGAATGTTTTATTTGGTTGACTTGGCGCATGCGCACACCATGTTTATGAATATTAACCATTCACGAATAGCCTCCATGACCACTTAGTTTTGGAACTTGTGATATTGCTTATGCTTTAATTAATGATGCTTATGTAGCTATGCATGATTATGGCTGTTATGCTCTCTTGATTTGTCGCTCCCAGTCTTTTGCTAGCCTCCACATGTACCGAGTATGAGCTCTACTCATGCATCCAAACACCTTTGAACCAAAGTTTTTCCCATTGTGTACACCATACCTACCTACATGTGGTATTTCACTGCCACTCCAAGTAAATTGCTCATGTGTTATCTTTAAAACTTTCAAAATTGCTCTTGTTTTGTGTTCTTTTTTTGCTCATGAGGACGTCAATAGAGAATCTTTATCTCACTCGTTGATTGGATTTCACACCCTGGACTAGTGGCTTCATCCGCTTATCCAAATGATAGAAGAGCTGGCAGCGGAGTGCCTAGCCCCAAATTAATGCAAACAAATTCTCTTCACTATTTTTGCCCCTGATTTATGAGTTAAAGAATAATTGTGTAAACAAAAGAGAAATAGGGATGACCATCTACCCAGATGTGTCCTTCGTATGGGAGCCGCTCTTGTGAATCCAGTTGGCTTGTGACATACTGTATTTTCTGTTTACCTTTCGTTGACACTATCATACACATCTCTTAAAATATAGACACTCCTCCATGGTATGTGATTGTTGGAAGGCACCCGAGGACGCGGTTAGCCATGGTTTGTGAAATATGGATGGGAGGAGTGTCAAACTTTTAATACCTCTTATTAATAAAATAAAAAGCTCTAGCACATGAGTGATCTCTGCTTCCCTCTGCGAAGGACCTTTCTTTTACTTTTATGTAGAGTCTCCATGTTCTAACTTTATGCACATTTGAGAGAGAATTTTTGCCGTTCTAAATTCTATGTGCATTTGTCCCATAAACATCAATAATTACTTAATGATGTGATATTATTTGTTCTTAAATTATTTGTTGTAGTCTTCCTCATGAACTTTGAAGGTGTCTTGGCATTTATGTTTTGTCCTACTCTTAAGGACTAGCAAAATACCACTTTGCCAAACTTTCTCCATACCTGAAACAAACGTTTACCTTTCGTTGCATTATTATTCATGATCCTTTATTTGAGATACTCTTCGTGATGCAAAGTAATTGCTATGCTTTATTATTAAAGTTATATTATCATGTTTATGTTTGAAGTTCTATGATCTCAGCGTGCATATGATTTTACATTAGATTGATCAAGTTTATGTTAGTAGCATGTCACCTCAAAAATTATTGTGTTTTATCGTTTACCTACTCGAGGATGAGTAGGAACTAAGCTTGGGGATGCTTGATACATCTCCAACGTATCAATAGTTTCTGATGCTACATGATCATATTATGTTAATTGCTACTTGTTTTCTCCCTTATTTATAGCACTTTTATACGTTTCTCGGGACTAACCCATTAACAAGATGCCAAGTGCCAGTTCCCCGTATTCTGCTGTTTTTGGTTTCAGAAAAGTTGTTCTGGAAACATTCTCTGAATTGGACCTCACAAAGCCCGAAGTGCCTATTTTCCCCGAAAGCATCCATAAGAACGAAGGAGAGTCGAAGACGGGCACCAGGGGGCCCACACCATAGGGTGGCGCCCCTGGCCACGCCAGCTATGGGTGTGGGGCCTCCGGGCCTCCACAGCCTTTGCCCTTTTGCATATTTAACCCCCCGGGATGGAAAACCCTAAACACCTGATCAAATATCCCCGAAAAGTTCCGCAGCCGCCGTCACCGTCAACCCTAGATCAGGGGGTATGAAGCTGTCTCCGGCACCCTGCCGGAGAGGAAATCATCACCGGAGGCTTCTACATCACCATGCCCGCCTCCGGAGTGATGTGTGAGTAGTTCATCCTTGGACTACGGGTTCGTAGCTGTAGCTAGATGGTTGTCTTCTCCTCATATGCCTCCATGTTTAGATCTCGTGAGCTGGCTATCATGATCGAGATTGATCTTATGTAATTCTATATGTTGTGTTTGCTGTGATCCGATGAATATTGAACTTATACCAAGTTGATTATAGTATTTATTGCATATATTATTTGTGATCTTGCATGCTTTCCGTTGCTAGTGGTTGCTCTGGCCAATTAGTTGCTAGTGACTCTAAGAGGGGGTATTTTTGCTAGATAGTTGGTTCATGCCTTCTTTTCGCATGTGCTCGAGTGATAGAACCGTTACGGGGGATGATGTATTGTTGCCACTAGGGAGAAACCAGCGTTGTGAGTGCCCGTGTGTAGGATCATTTCTTACATTACACACATTGTTTAATGCAGTTATCTGTTGCTTGCAAGTTAATACCTAAGGGGGTTCGGATGATAACCCGAGGGTGGATTATTAGTCATAGATGCAGATGGATTTCGGTGTATGTATTTTGTTGTAATGCCCGCGTTAAATATCATAGTAGTCATCATGTTATAATGTGCACTACGGTGCAACCTCTATTTGTCAATTGCCCAGCTGTAATTTGTTCACCCGTCATGCTATCTTTTATGGAGAGACAACACTAGTGAACCTATGAACCCCGGTCCATTTTTTTACACTGTTAAACAAACCACTGCTATTTCCAGTTTCTTTACTTACTGCAAGCATACATCATTTTCCACACTATACATCCAATCTTTGTTTTCAGCAAGATCGGTGAGATTGACGAACTCACTGTACTGTCAGGACAAAGTATTTTGGTTGTGTTGTGTGCAGGTTCCACGTTGTTGCTGACACCGGTGAAGCGTCATCACCACCGTCAGTGGCATTAACCTTCCGAAATCCTCTTCCTCCTACTGGATTGATAAACTTGGTTCTTAACTAAAGGGAATTTTCTACCTCTATGCTCATCACACCCTCCTCTTGGGGTCTCCCAACGAGTGCACGATCTGCACCATCAATCATCTCGCACCCGCAGTCCAACGAGCGGTTGTTCTTCTTTTCGCAGTTGGACCGTGGCCTCGTGCCTCGGGTAAGTTCCTTCATCGCCTCCCTCCTCGCCTTCTTCGGCCTCCAAATCCACCATTTGGGGACGAACTCCATGACTTACCTCGCGTACTTCGTGAGCTCTACGAGAACTAACTAGCCATCTGGCTCAACCTGGACCTTTTTGTCTAGTTGTTCTTCCTTAAGGCGGGGACCGAGGTGGCGCAGGGCAGCTGGTGAAGTGTGGTTGCGCGATAATCGTTTCCAGGGCGGGCACCTCCCTGCCCAGACTGTTCTTGGTGGAGTCGGCGAAGATGTGGCAGCAGCGGAACTTTTATGTTGAGGATCTGGCAGAAGGTGACTAGATGTGCGTCACCTCAGGCTCAACAACCCCCACCGGCTCGCGCAGTCGGCCGCTTACTGGACCACGCCGATGGTCCAGATGAACGCAATCGCGCCCAGGGAGGTGGTTACAGAGCTGTGGCAGTACGGTCTGGCGCCGTACACACTGGAGGGCCGTCCCCCCGGGTAAGAATTCTCTCTTCTTCGGTTTAGCCCGCTTTACTTTTAGCCGGCTGATCTCTCTCTTGGCCGGTTGGTGCAGCTCTTCTCCATTCAAAAGGTGGAGGATGGGCTAGACGGCCTGGCCTTCCTTCCGGATTTGCCGCCTTTGGCCGCGCCCGTGCAGCCGGATCCAAGCACGGCGGCGGCAGCGGACGCGTAGAACCACTTGGCGTCGGCTCTAGACGGTAAGCTTCCCGGCCCGGATGACGAGGTTATTGACATTGGCAACGACTCTGACATAGATTATTCGGCCTCCTCCATTGCGCCGGCTAAGCGGCGTCAAGCCAATGTCTCGTGCAGCCGTCCGGCTGGGGAGGACGAACCGGCGGCGAAGCGGGGACGCTGCACGATGCCTTCATTACGAGGAGCTCGACGTCAGCGTGGGGCTCCGCCGCCGGTGGTGATGGGGAGAGTTTCTTCACCTTTTCTGCTTTCTTCGCGATTACGTGCTTTTTCTTGAAGTTCTTTTTTACTTCATAGGAAGGCCGTGCCGTCCAGCCTTATGGGTACGCCGGCTCCCTCGCCTGTCCGAGAGGCGGCTCCGCCATTGGTGATGGACCTGGGTGCTGCTGGGGTGCAAGGCCCCGTGTCAGCTCCGGTCGGCGTTGAGGCAGCGGCCGCCGCGTCCCAACTGGATACGGCTACTGCGTCCTAGCCGGACAACCACGGCGTCACAGTCGGAGGCGGCCGCCACCCTGCCGGTTGTAGCGCCACAGCCAGATGCAGCAGCTGTGGCCTGTACAACTTTGGCTGTGACGACGAGCGTCGCGCATGTCGCCGTGTCGTATCATGGCCTGGTGATGCCACCCGCCTTCATGGTTCCGTCCGGCTCTGCCCCCCCGACTGACAGGGCCCTGCAGGTGGCCGTGCTGTCGTTAGCCGGGACCATCTGGCAGCCTGGCAAGCCCATCGAGGCTGGGAGGTCGCTATAGAAGGACTAGCAGGCGGCGGCGCCGCGGCCGTGGCGTTGGTGAAGGACCTGGAGCTCGTCGTCCAGGCGTGTGACGTGAAGAACGGGCTGATGGAGTGATGGTGGTGGTACGAATGTTTCCTTGGGTCTGGCCTTGCGGGAAGCATTCTGGAGTTTCTGACTTTCTCCTTTTCATTTACACGATGCGAGCCAGAGTGAATCCCGGATCCGAACGGCCAACTTCCAGATGCTGAGTAAGGGGCCTTTTCTTCCTTTGCGCATGACATTTTACTATTCTTGCGACCGGTTGCTCACGGCTATTTTCCGTTATGTGGCAGAGGAGACCCACGACCTGAAGGAAGCGGCCAAGAACATGCTGCCCGCGTCCCAGCTGGCCCGGATGCTGGATGAGCGGCACTCTAAGGCCACCGTGGACCTCCTCCTCCGAGCCGAATGGTCGGACGTGCACAAGGCGGAGGCGGAGCGTCTGGCCGCCCAACTAAAGGCCGTGAGGACGGAGCATGCCACGGATCTGGCCAATCAGCAGGCTGCCTTCCGGCTGCTGGACGCCGAGCTGGAGACCATGCGGAAGGCCATGGAGGAAGCAGTGGGCCGCATCTAGGAGTAGCATGACCTCATCACCAGGGCCACCAATGGTACGCGGCCCACTTCTTTCGGCTGGCTTAGCCGGTGAGTTTGTCGTTGATCCCTGTCTCCGGTTGCAGGATACTATCCGGAGGTGGATGACGTCCTTTGCCACGCCCGCTCACTCGAATTGGGCGTGACCCCCTACTCCGAGTCAACGGCAGACTGGGAGCGCACCGCGGAGGACCGGGTTGCCACGCTTGGGAGGAGGCCAAGGCCCTGCAAAAATACGGCCAGGCCGTGTTCTGCGCGACCTAGGACTCTGAAGCGACAACGGAGATCATGGTGGAGCTTGCGACCCGCCTTTAGGAGGTGCCTGACGCCGTTGACCGCCTGGGGAATTTGGTTGCACGCTCTGGTGCTGACATGGCCTCTATCATGATCATATCGTGGTTCACTCTAGCTTCGACCAGGCCTCCAGCGCATGACCCACGGCTTCCGGAAGGCAACCAGCTTTGACGAGCTCAGGGCTCGCCCGGGCGTTCGTGAAGACGCGAGACGGATGGGTGGCTATGCGGACATCAACATCTTCTTTCCGGAGGAGCGAAAGGAGAATGCAGGATGTGCGGAAGGGCAGGCGGCCGAGAACATCGGGGAGAAGGTCGCTGCGATGCCCCCACCCATCATCGTTGCGCCGACCGAGCAGGCGGTGGAGGTGGACGCGCCTGGTGCAGATTGAGTCCCTAGGATGTCTCCTTATAGACGTTGCCAAGTTGGTCTTTTAAAAGAAAACTAATTTTCTGCAAAACAACTACCATAAAGCCTAGGAAAACTAGTAGCTCTAGTAATCTTGCGAGTACCTCATGTACTCACCGTTCCTTTGTTGATTTTTTCTCTGTTAAAGTTGAGGACTTCTCCGAAGTCTAGGGTGGGTTCTTCATTGAAGTCGATGAGTAGTCTGGGTTTTCCAGGTGGCATCCTAGGGTGGTTAGGAGCAAGCTGGCGCTGGCTTGTTTATCCGCAGGCCTCTTAGGCCATATTTCAGTTCTGGTTGTATAGAACAACTATACCTTCTTCCGCTTGTTGTAATATTTGGTCCGTCACCATTGATTGTATTTTGCTATATTTTCTCTGTTAAGAGTTGAAATATATATGATTTGTGTCGTAGAGACTGTGATGTGCCAGATTGTTCCGAGTCTTGATCTCCTAGTTATGCAATATAGTTGGATCTGCCGTTATGTCATGACTGAGGGGTTGTGGGCCGATGATCCATGTCCGAGCCACGCCTGCTGATGTGATTCAGCCTGGGAGTGGTAACCCCAGTAACCTTCAGTCGGGTATCGTAACCGGTGACACCCAGCATCTTGCGTAGTTCCGAGGTCGGGGCGTTACCTGTAGTTCTTGAAATCCGAGCCATTATCACTCCGATTGGACAATATGGTAGCATTATGTTGGCGCTCAACCAAAGTGATGAACTCTATTACTCTCTTTTCAGTCTAACTCTTCCTCCTGAAGAAATACACCCAACAATATCCTGAATAATCATCCACAATCACCAAGCTATACTTCTTTCCTCCGAGACTGTCATAGGTTAGTGGACCAAAGAGATCCAAGTGAATGAGCTCGAGAATTTTTGTGGTGGAGATAGTGTTCTTGGTTGGGTGGAGTTCGCCATGTTGCTTTTCCGAAGGCGCAAGAGCTACACAAACGATCTTTAGCAAACTTAGCCTTGTTTAGTACCAGAACATGATTGCCACTTTGAAGGTCATGCAACATCCTCATATTGGTGTGGCTAACCGGCGGTGCCAAAGCCAACCCACATCAACTTTAGCCATTAGGCATGTCGCGACACACATGTCTCCTTTAGAGAAATCCACTACATACATGTCGTTCTCGACAAACCCAACAAAGGTTACTTTATGAGTTGTTTCCCAAGTGACAATCACATTCTTTATACTAAAGAAAGAGGTAAATCCACAATTTGCAAGTTTGAGAACGGACATCAAGTTATAACCAAGGGACTCAACAAGTTCTCAATTGATAAATCATTTGAGATAGCTACCTTGCCTCGTCCCAATACCTTAAGCTCGGAATTGTTACCAATAGTGACGCAATTGAGATATGGTGATGGAGGTTCAATATTACTAATTGTGTTATTGCTTCCGGTCATATGTTGGGATACACCACTATCCACTGTCCATCTACCCGACCCGAAAGCACTTCCCTACAAGAGATCAGTTTATTGATTTAGGTACCCATCCATCAACAGATCCTCTTTTGTTAGTGATAAGGGTTAGGAAACCAAATAGTCCAATGATAGTCATCACCATAATAAGTACCAACGTATTTAGCATAAACATGACCGTCTCTAGATTTCAGAAGAACATAAGAGGGGTTATATTTTCCGGCAAAGTCATTGTGAGTGATGCTCCCCCTAGAGGTATCACCACCAACAATGTTGTTGGTCTCCTTTTCCTTGGTCACCTCTCCCTCCTTAAAAAAGAAAATATTTTGAGAGGAAGAGGTGAAATTCTTAGTCTTCTTATTGTTCTTCTTCTTTGACTTGGCAACAAAACCAAGCCCTTCCTCCCCTTTCCTAGATCCTTGAGAGCTTATGGCATCATTGAGGATTTTCTCTCCTCCTACAATGTTAGAAGTAGTACAAGGGTAGGCATGATAATAATGCTACTAGTGGAAGATATCACATGCTTATTAGATTGTTGACCTAGAAGCTTATTCCGAGACTTGGTGAGTTTGTGATGAATTTCTTTAAGAGACGTGAACTCCTTTTCTAGTTTTTCATGACGCTCAACAAGACTCTCATGAGCTATTCCTAGCTTCCAGTCTTCTTCTTCAAAAAATTTAAGTAAAGCAATAATTGTTCATTATCCTTCCTAAGTCTGGAAAAACACTGATAGCATAGGTATCTTCTAGACTAGATAGTCTCTCTTCAAGAGAGGCTCTCATGGATCTTTCTTTCTCAAGAGCTTCTACAAGCTCCTTGTCATTGTTCTCATTTCCACCACCGTAAATCTTCAACGTCACAATGATCTCTTCCTTCTCATCAATAAGATAGTTAGCATCATCAAGTTGCCTCAAAAGGGCCTTTAACTTTTCTTTGGTTTCACCTTCAAGACTAGACAACCAAGAGCCTAGATTCTTGGCCTCCTCATCATCATCAACAACATTTTCAACAAAATCCAATAATGAGGGAGGACTAGTTGCAATAGACTTGGAGGTGGAAGGTATTACTGCGGTGGCTTTTGCCATGCGACATGTAGTCGGATTGATACCTTCTCATTGGGGGATTCGAATATAGAGAGCGATGAAGAGGAAGACGTAGCTATGGCGACGTGGGCCACAACTATGACTTCATCTTCTCCTTCATCTCTGGAATAGTATGTTTCCAATATGGGCCCTTCTTGAACATATAGAGCCCTTGGGACTCTTCTAGCGAGGTTCTTGTTTTCTGGAGCTTTGGTCTTGTCCTTCCGGACAAGCTTGCCTTCATTATCTTCTCTTGGCTCCAAAGGACACTCTTTGACGAAGTGATTTTAACTTCAACAATTGTAGCATGTCCTTGGCCTCTTCCCCTTCTTCTTGTAGACCTTGTTTCTTGAGGGTCTAGGAGCACCGGCCTTATGAGCCTCCCATCTCTTCCAATAGCCGTGCATGGCAAGAGCAATACACTTGTGAGCACCCTTGTATGTGTATTCATAGTTCTCTTCATAATCATCATCCTCATCGACCTCTTCTATCCGAGCAATCGCCTTAGACTTCAAGGCAAGGTTAGGGGACTTTCCAATTCCTCTAGAGCGGGCGAGAGCATCATCCATACTCTTGTGTGATAAGGATATGGATATGAACTCACTAAGAACACCGATGGAGTTGAGTTAATTGTAGTCCTCTCTTATTCAGATGCTAGTGGATAGGTTCTTCTCAAAAGGAGTTATGGCTTTGACAAACTTCCTCTTGATCCACTCGTCGGATATTTGCTCTTTCTCAAAGTCCCTCAATTGGTTGGAAAGGATGACAACTATTTTATATAGCTCCTTGGGACTCCCATATTCTAGCATGACGAAGTTCTCAGACTTTTCAATTGCCACATCATACATGGAAGATTGGATGCTAGCACTTCCTTGGAACAATGTGTCAATTTTATCGCAAGCCTTCTGGGCGGTCTTGATACCGTGGATGTGTTTGAGATGTTCTCTTGGGAGGGCCTTTTGAATAGTTACAAGAGAGATCTTGTTGAGTTGAAATTAAATATCCTCTCTTGGATTCAAATTTCTCGCATCAAGAGGATGGAATCCATATAGAACACTCCTCCACAAGGCGGTGCAATAACCGGAAATAGGAGACTCCATTTCAAACTTCAAAGAAGAAAATTCATTAGTGCTAAGCATTGGAGAAAGTCCAACATTAAAAATGTGTGGCTTAGTTGCAATGGCATAAATAGAGTCATAATTGGAAGGTGGTGGAACTATGTAGTTAGACCCCGAACCATTAGCCGTTTGGGACTTGGAGCCTTCGGAACTTCCACCACCCTTAGCCTTTTTATCGCCTTGGCTAAAGCAATGTTAGCTTCCATTTCGGCGATGTCCATAATGGAATCATCATCCGAGCTAACATCATCGGCAGTGGAGGGAAGATCCTCGGACTCCTTGGTTGTCCCCATCATGGCCTCCAACATATTTTTATGCTAGAAACCTCTGAACCAACACTAGATCTAACCTTGGACAATTTGGCTTGGATAGTTCCAACCGTTTCTTGTAGGTTAGTTATAGTGTCGGTCATTTTGGCAATTTCCGCAACCATCGGGCTCATTTTCATTGACCATTATACTCTTAGGCGGTTAAGCCCTTAGAAAGAGTCGAGGCTCTGATACCAATTGAAAGTGCACTATGGTCAACTAGAGGGGGGTGAATAGGTTGACTAACAATTGTTATTCTTTTCCTCTTTAGTTTGGGATAAACAAGTAATACAATGTTCTCTAGATGTGTGCATCTAGGTGAGAAACCTATGTGATACAAGATATGATATGCAAACGCAACAGAATTAAAACAAAAGGTAACAAGATAAACTACAGGTGTAAATAAGGAGACAAGGATATGTTTCCCATAGTTCATTCTCAAACAGAAGTACATCTACGTTGGATAGGTGGGTAGCCACCTAGGCACTCCTCAATAGCACGTATGTGCACACCTTATTATCCTTGAGCTTCTCCGGTGAGGGAGATTCTCGTTTCCACTATTAGGTCGACTTGAAGGAGTTGACCAAACCTTTACACAAGGTTGAGGACACTCCACAAGATGGATGGAGGATCTCAAACAATCTGAAGCTTCTTTGCAAGAAGGTGGAAGCTCCAAGCATGAGATCTACTAAGGTATCTAGGCCTCAAGTAGGATTCTATATCTACTAGGATGTAGTCGATGGATTTGCAATTCCTTTGGTGTAATCACGAATCTAGGTCTCCTCTAGCTCTCCAAAAAGTTATGGAGTGATTGGGTGGTTGGAGAGGGAGATCTAGGAGGTTGAAGCTTGCATTAATGGCCAAGAGAGAGTGTGTGAGAAGCTTAGCATTTAAGAGGTAGGGGAAGGGCTTTAAATACCCCTTCCCCAAATCTGGCAGTTGGGCAGCCCACACAGCTCTGCAGGTACTGGTGTTTCAACCGGTACTACCGATGGTCTTCTTAACTGGAGCCCACGCTGCTCCTTTTCTTATTAGCCACTCCTTTGGCCCGGAGGTACCGGTGCTTCTACCGGAGGTACCACCCACCGGTAGTACCGGTGGGTTCCGCCCTGGCCTCCGTGATGGGGCACCCGAAAGGCATATTATCAGACCCACCACCGGTAGCTCCACGGGTGGCAATCTGCTTGCTGAGGGCCTGTTGAAGGGGCGGAGGTACCGGTGGGAACACCGGAGGTTCCACCCACCGGTGTCATCTGCTGTAGGGTCCGCCAAGTGTCACCTGAATGGGTTTTTGGCGGAGGTTCCACCGGTACCACCTCCGGATTCCCCCGACTGGGGTTGTGCTGGGAAACAACAGGGGGCGGTACTACCGGTGGTTTCACCGGTACTACTGCTTCCTGTAAAATCTGTTTCCCAGGTTTATCTTTTCGAGCTCTTTTCCTTTGGAGAATTATTGCAATGCCCTTAAGGATATTATGGAGAGTATCAGGCATATTATTAAGTACAAAATAGATCCTACATATACTCAAAATAAAGATTAGTCCTTAAGTTATGTTGTCATCAATTATCAAAACGGAAGATGATCTTTCAACATGTCATGTCCGATATTTGATCGTTTCACATCCCTATGTCATCTTCATTATTGTCACCGACAAGATTCTTAACTCGTTCTCATGATCCTTCGTCCCCGTGACCTAGTCACACGCTGCAGGCTACTGGATGAAGTCTCACCGAATCGGTCCAGCATATCTTTCCATTACGTGGATGAATGAATCCCGCTCTTGACGACACGCCTAAACATATCCCTTTGGAATATCCAAGTGCACCTTTATAATCACCCATCACGGTGTGACGTTTGATGCACTCAAAGTAACCTCGAAGATAGCAACTAAATGAAGTCTCACGGTGTGAGGATTAGGGTACTATGTTTCTAAGTACTGCCACTATGAACTTCGTAATATGATCACGTCGCAATATTTATGTATAGAAAAGGGTATATTCATCATCAAATTCACCCAATGAAATGACCCCACTATCTACTGACATAAATGTCACATGATTCTGAAACCTACGATCATCAATAACCCAATGGACTAGGAACTTTTGTTATCAAATAACCTCTAGTTGTTTACATATCACATGTGTATTAATGTTACCTATTAATACAGTTATAGCATGATACAAAACTATTATAAACTTAATGAGCTATGGCATAAATATACACCTATTTATTTTCCTCTAGGGCATAACTCCTGCAGTTAGAAATATATTTCCAACACCTCGGGTCATCTCATATATTTGAAGCAAGCTCAAGTTGTACTTTTTCATGTGAACTAGAAATTCTTTCCTAAGCATGTTTAAATATCTACCCACCTCTTTGTTTGAAGGCGAGGATCTTAGCCTCGGGATACATAACAAAATGATTAGAGCTAGACATAGTAACAAAATAAACTAACAACATGAATAAAAGACTAGAAACTAGATAACTGTTTTCGGGGGGGGGGGGGTTGATAAAGAGAAAACAAGACTAAAAAAAAGTAAATTAAGAAAAAAAAGTTGAAGTGTGAGACTCCCCTTGCAGCAAGCTAGAAGTCCACGGAAACAGCGCCAGAAAACGTACTTAATAAGGACGTGATCACACGCTCGTTGGGAGACCCCAAGCGTAAGGTATGATGTAGTCTAGAGTAAGTTTTCCCCTAGTAAAGAACCAAGGTTAACAAACCAGTAGGACTTTGTAGTCGTGAAGAAGGTTGCTTTATCAATGTCGCGAGAAGTATTGTTAACGAAGCGTGGAATCTGCACACAAGCACAAACTCTCTCTTGCCCCAACTTTCCGGAAGTTTGTCAATCTTCCAATCTTGCTGAAAACAGAAGAATTGAACATATAGAGTCTTGGAAAACAATAAAAGTAAAAACAGAGCAACAACGAAATAATTATGGAAGTGCTTAAAAGAATGTTTGCAATATGAGAAAATAGGACCGGGGTCCATAGGTTGACTAGTGGTGTCTCTCCAAAGAAAACAAACATGCTGGGTGAACAAATTACAGTTGGGCGATTGACAAATCATGAATGTATAACAATATATTATGACGAGATAAATTTCACGGGTTCTATCATTGTAGGCTTTACATCAAGGCATGTGGATCGCTATCTAGCATACATGCATCCATATCTAAAAGTCCACCTCAAGAAATCTATGAAGCAAATCCCTTGGTATTATGTTGCAACAACGAAGTGATTGCTATGTGTGCAACAAAAAATGTATTAAGATCAATACGTAATGTAAGAAGTGGTTCTCATCTGTAGACAAGAGCAACGCAGTTTTCTCCCTAGTGGCAATAGCACATCCTCCCCCCCCCCCCACACGTTTATGTCACTCGAGCGTAGACAACAAGGAGGCATGAACCCACTATCTAGCATATAAAACCTCTCTTGGAGGTGAAACAACTACAAGGCCAAGGTAATCATAAACACTGGAGATATATGCAAGACAAGATTAAAACTCTCAAAAATATAAGTGAAGCATCTCATATTGACATGAACAAAATAATCATAATCTCATGGTCCATCGGATCCCTGCAAACACAACATGCACAGTTACATAACTATGGTCTTGATCATGTGAGGAAGCTCACGAAACTCTAAACATGGAGGAATAGGGGAGAGAACAACCATCTAGCTACTGCTATGGACCCATAGTCCCGAGATGAACTACTCACACATCTGACCGGAGGCGATCATGGCAATGTAGACGACTCCGTTGATGACCCCCCCCTCTCCGACAAGGTGCCGGAGCAGGACTCCAGAATCTCTTGATTGGACTTTCAAGGTGACGGCGCCTCTATGTAGGTTTCATGGAAAATAACTCCGGCCCCAATGATTTTAGGGTTAAAGGCAATTTATAAGCGAAGGCGAGACGTGAGGCGGTGCTAGGAGCTCCTAGGGGCCCACCAGGCGCGACCTAGGGGGGGCCACGCCTTGCGTCCTCCGGGTGGCCCCCTGTATCCCCTCCGGCTCTCCTTTGGACCCAGTCTTTGTTCTGATTAAAAATTGATCTTTGTGGATTTTTATCCCTTTCCGAGAATATTTCCTTAACAAAATTTCTGAAATAGAAAAGTAGCAGAAAACAACAACTGGTCTTGGGCATCTGTTAATAGTTTAGTTTGTGGAAACATCCGGAAAACGAAAGAAAACATGTGAAAAAGGTATTGGGTAGAAAACAAGCATGGAGCAACGTATCACTGACGGAAACAACTCGAAAACAAACGCGTTGAAAACACAAGATACGATCTTGGGACGATCCGGAGGGTTATAGGAAAATGTTATGCAACGAAAGGAAGGTAACAAGACAAAGCGGAGTCGGAGGCGGGCACCTAGGATGCCACTCGACTGCCAGACGTGGCCAGGGGTGGGCCCACGACATAGGGTCTCCTGGTGTCCTCGGGCCCTGGCCTGGACTCTTTTTGTACCCAATTTTCATATTCTCCAGAAACAATCAATATGAATTTTTTACGGATTTTTTGTGAAGTTTTTTTTTACCATACGACATACCTATTCCAATCACGACTGGGGTCTGTTGTGGTATTTGATCTATATGTGCTCTTCGGGAGTGATTACTTGTATAACATCGGCCTCCACATCATATGGATCGCCGAACAAATAATGTTTGAGTCTTTGCCTAGTCACCACTTGCGGATTAGTTCCCTAAAGATATTAATTTTGATAGCATTAGAGTGATAAACTTCTTCTACAATAGTTACTTATAATTGTTTACGAACTCCCAAGTGTATAAAGATCAACTTGTATGGTGAATTTGAATTCAAATGTGTTGATAATAAGATAAGTTGAATGATCAATTCATGTAGTGATGAATCTTTCATAGATCATGCATGTATTTGAGCTTAATATCGGATAGTTTGGTTTACCTCAAGCATTATTGACTGATGTTCATGAATTCCAATTCATGGACATCATCTCAACTTGACCTCTTAGACCCCTTCTTTGACGAAATCGCCAATGTTTGCCCAGTTTTTCAAATATGCATGAATGCAATAATGCACATACCTAATATATATTCTTTTGGTATCCTATAACTACGGGGGCATTACACTGGTGGACCACAACCTTTACCTTTCTTTCGACCTAGTCCGTGGGTCACCCAAAGGGCCATTCCATGATCTTTAGACCGCTCGTTCTTCGATATGATCTGTTGTTGTGTACAAAGTACCAATTACAAGGATTCGGCATCCAACAACCTTTTCGATGTTCATATATGCCATGCACATTTTCATAATGTTTTCATGCGTATATGCCAAATGAAAATTCCAAACTATGTGACTCGTGGATAGATCTAGAAAAGTTAGCGAGTCGCGAGAGTGTGCATTGTAGGGCCTTGTATGGTTGCTTAGCCGAAGTGGGCCGCACGGGCGACCGGGGAGTGGCGGATCAGCGCGGTCGTTATCCGACTATTGGACGCGGTCGTCCCAAGCCACGAATCACTAACTCATCGGAATGTCGGGGGAGAATTACTAACTCAGATCATCTCCAGTTGAGGCCCCCAATAGGCGTCCGGATGGGCGCCCGACGAGACCCTTTGGGGGCTCGTCCGAACGGGATGGCGCCGGCGGGGGGGCGCGGCTGCCCAGTCGCAGCCCCACTTGGAGCCCCTCCCCCCCAAAATCAAACTTTTTAAACGACGATTTCATTCAAATATTTAGGATATATTACAATATTTGAATGAAATTTAAACTAAAATTTAAACTAAACTACGGCGTGTTCACTAGTTGAACACGTCGTAGTCGCCGTCGTGGTCGCCCTAGTCCTCCTCTTTGTCGTCGCCGCCCCAGTGGATAGGACCCGCCTCGTTGTCGTTGGCCGCCGCCGGTGGGTCGAGGACGATCACCGGAGCGCCTTTCATCACCGTCGTGTCCCTGAAGGACCACGCCGACGCCCCCGCGTCGGTCATTGGCTGCAGCGTGCTATACGACGTGAGGATCGCGTCCCTGATGCCCTCGGGGTCGTCCTCCGTCGTCGATGCTGCCTGGAGCGCCTCGAGCTCTTCGGCGAGACTGCGTGGGCGCTCCAGCCCGGACTCCACCTTGGGAACGCACAACGCTCCTCCTTGGGGACGCGCAGCCCAGGCTCCGTCTTGGGCACGAGGAGAGGCGACGCAGGGCGGAGGCGGGAAGAGACGCCTCCTCCGCCAAAGCGGATGCCGCCAATGCTGATGCCGCCGGAGCGCAGACGTAGGTGTGGCGGCGTGGAGGTCCCCGGCTCCGTCTTGGCGACGCGTAGCGGCGGGCCCGAGCGCCTGGACGAGCCGCCGGCGGAGGAGGAGGACGAGCGCGAGACTGAGGAGGTCGGGGTCGCCGCCGTCCGCCTTGGGTCCCAGCGGCTGGGCGCCGGCCAGGGGAGGCGAGGGTTGTTGCTGGCGTCGATGTGGGCGAGGACGGCCTCGAGGCTGAAGCCATCCTGCCCCCAGAAAGCTTCGCACCCGTACTTGTTCTACTCGCTGGCGAGCGGCTCCCGGTCGGGACCGTCCCAGCGGTTCCAGCGCTCCTGGTGGAGGCATAGTAGCCGGGAACGGGGAACGGTGCCCCGTCCCATGAACCGGATTCGTCGTCCCGAATCGGCGTTCGGGAACGATAGGCGGGACGTTAGGATTCGATCACGGAAACGCGTTCCGAAACAGTCGGGACTGTAACCTGGTTCAGCGTATGGTAGTTTCTCAACTAGAAATAGCAATCAGGCGAGGAAAGGGAAGGGTTGTTTCACGGGAGGGGTTGGAGGCTTTACCTGATGTCCATTGCATCCACGGTCCACCCTGCCCCCACCGTGGCGCCGCCACCAAATCGAAAACTCCTGTGGTTCGGGCGTCCGGCCGCCGACGGCTTCACGTCGGTGCACACGAGTACATGATTTATGCACGGATGCGCCGTCGGCTGGTAGTCAGCAGCGCCGCGGCAGCCGCCACAGTCCACGACCGCCATACCATAGTATCCTGGAATGGTGACTGCCTGATCTGGCTTTATGTTTTGTCCGGCGGCAGAGCTGCTATTCCATTGTGTAGGTTTTCGTGGACAAGTGTCGGATCAACGGAGGAAACAACTCCTCCATTTGTTTACTGGGCTCGTCATGGCATCAGGGCCCATACAGTAGAAGATGGGACTAGACCCTATGGCCCTATAAACCCATTTAAATCTTTACCTAATAATAATAAAGAGAGGAAGGCTTCTTCCGGTCCAACCTATTGTTTTACAGTTTTGCCCTCCCACAGAAAATACATATTACTCCAATTGCCACTCCTCCTCTTACCGCTTCATGACTTTTATTTCTGCCTGCCGACAGAAGTCTCTCTACTCTACTTTGCGCGTGCTGGGTTCTGCTGTCCACGCCTCCCAGCGTTTGTGCGCGCGCGTGTCCACCCGTGCCGCCGTGCATCCCGTGGCTGTCCATGCATCACACCGCTGCCCTCTGCCCGACACCGGGAACCTTCCCTCCGACAGCCTCCCGCGGCACCCCCGGCCACGATTTTCCCCGTGCCAAGCGGTGGGGTGACCTGCTGCTCGTGTCCCAATCCTGCCGGCGGTGCCCAACGACCCCAAATCCCACCCCACCCAACCGCCGCAACCCGTCGATCTCCGTCCACTGCAGGTCCCACACTCATTCCGCCGGTGGAACAGAACAATCGCTGCTCCGCACCCCTCCCCTGTCCATGTGTGCCTCCCTGCAGTGTCCCTGAGTTGTTGTGAGTTCTTTCCTGACTCATGGAGTACCACGCCTTGTGCTTGCCGTGCCATGGGCATGGCCATCGATGGCCAGACGTCCGCGTCGAGCATCAGCCTGTGGAAACTAGCAGCTACTGTACAGGGAAGGACGGTGGGCCGCTGCCATGGATATCTCGCTGCAGTTCCACGTGAAGGGCAAAAGGTACATTCTGATATTTTTTCAAAACTTTACATCGATGCTATATATGTGAAGGAAAATGAACAATTTAATTTCCAAGGACAATTAATTTTATGCAGTGCATCGCTCAATTTTACAACTATGACAAAATCCATTCTTCCTGACAGTGGACTTCGCTTGGTTATATCCTGCTGCAGTTTTATTTGTACTGAGTTTTATTTGCTCTTTTCACCCAAGTTATCACTATCATTTGAGCCTACACGGTAAGAATGGTATGTCGTATATCTGGTACAACGAAGTAATCAACCCGTTTGTGAAACTGAAGAAGGAATACAAAGACATCTTTGGGCAAGTAGATATCTTCTCCTTCTACCCATCTGTGGCCCTTTCAAAGGAGGCTACCACTGTCCAGAATTGTTAGCTTGAGCTGGCCTAGAAGATTTGGACCTCAACCTTACTGATGCCATGGTCACACCTATAGAGGTTTGGGATGAGCACAACCCACAAAAGCGCGAAACTACCACCACAAATGGTCTGCTTCCAAGAGCAAGTGAGAGCCTGTAGCAAACAACTGATTCGTTCATCTGAACTATTTTATAATTTCAGTTTACCTTTTCTTAGACAACCGCCATGGGAACCTGTAGGGATTTGCAATTATAGTGTGATGGAACAATTGTGGTGTGGGAATTCGGTCATCTTCAAGTTAAAATATATTTACTGGTTATTGTTCATTTTGACTTTTTATTATTACTTAGCTTAATTACTTTTGTTCATAATTTTTTTTGGATGCACAGTTCTTAATTTTTTTCTTATCTCTATCATTGGCAACTTGCATGTTTCATTTGCAAAGGAGTTGGAAAAGAAACAGGTCAAAGATGGACATATAGATCTACTGCTCCATCTTTACTGTTTATATGTTCTCTTGTGTACTGAGAAGCTTAAATATTGTTTTCATCCTCTCCCATATTAATTGCATTGCAGTGCACTTCCATATCTAAATTGATTTGGGTTGCTTCAAATGCAAGTTAAAACAGAAAACATCTATGTACAATTTCCACTTTCAAGTGTGTTTGACTTTCCATGATGTGTGTAAGATTTCTCTTTGACATTACGACTATAGTGAGATTTCTGATTCAACCATTTTACTAACATACTGAAAAATGATGGATATTGCAGATTTAAACAGCAAAAACTGATTTGCAGTGGTGAAATTTGTTAGGCCAAAAGATAAAAATCCAACCCGTAGCAAAAACTTATTTGCAGTAGTGAGATTTCTGTGTCACGTTGGTACCCTGCTGATGTTGTTTTGCTACTGTAATTTGATGTTATTTTGCTAGCTGTTACATGTCTGACTCTGGTGATTGTGGTTCTGTTAGAGAGAGAGAGTGAAGTGGAGATATGTTGAGATGAAGGACTCTAAGCTTAACTCGGTAGATGAAACATCAGTAGGTACCAGCTTATGTGCAATGAAGAAAACAGGTGCTTCAAAACTTTATGCTTTAACTGTTGATGAGCTTAGATATCACATGAGAAGTTTGAACCATCATATACATGTCCGGTCAGTAGATCTCATTCTTTTGTCATTATTTTGTAATATCACCTAGGGTATGAGAAGAACTGAGTATATGTTCGTGAGTTTTATCGCCATAATTTTTTTTTTCAAACAACTCGCTTCAATTTGTTTCGTCCCGTTGCAAAGCACGGGCATGTGTGCTAGGGATATGCTCAAGTCCACTCTTCTGAATCATATATGATTATTCAATCACATTGATCCAAACCGAGCTGAAATAATTTGGTTGTTCCTCGTGTCACCTGTCATCTTCACATTCTTGCAACTACTATTGTCAGTTGTGTAAGATTCACAAGTTAGCAAGTCATTAGCTGTGGAATAATTAATCCGTTCATGTGGTAGACATTTTTGTGTGTGCAATTTCAACGCAGATTCGTACAGCTTACCATATCTGTTAGCCCAACTGAAATTGAGGTTTTACCATGCTTATAGTTCATAGCTTGACAGTCTACCTTTATATGTAATTTGTGGCCTCACTATCTTCCTAACAATGCAAAAAATCAGTCCTTTTTCTTTGTGGGCTAAGTGCGTCTGGTAGGCATCATTGTGTAGGTTTTCTTTCCTTTCCCCGTTCTTGATATTGATGCCAAAATCGAACGCTGGTTACATCAAAGGGGGCGATTGATCAATGACTCATGAATTGTGTTGGGTGCTCCCATGTTTTGTTAATTGCATGTTGCTCATTACAGAGAGAAGCAAATATCCTTCAGCACACAGGGACATGGTGCAACACCGACAATGCTGCGAACTCTGACGGACGGACACAAAGACTTTGTCGACGGCACCATTCTACTCAGACAGTGTCGCACAACGCCACTGAGAACGTATACAAGGTCGGGCATGGCCTTGTAGACAACTGTCTAAAATGGGAGCGGAGTAAACATCTTTGATCTAAAATGCAGGTACTCACAAACAAGTCTGAAGATGTTATGAAGTTTGGTAAAATTCCAGTGTTAATGTTGTTCTGACTTTTTTGAAATCATTCAGATGATCAATGGTGCTCAATTTGTCACTGATTGTGAGCACATTTTTTAAATCAGAGGAACAGGCATGCTGGCCGAAACCGAAACCCGCGCCGGCAGGAAGCAGCATGTTGTGCCTGCTGCAGCTTGTCAAGTGCGGCGTCCGGCAGTCGGCCATCTCGTTAAGGTCGCGAGCGAGATGCCCAGCCCTGTTCTTTCGCCGCCATGGTCCCTTGTGGCAGCTCATCACCAAAATGCGGGTACTCACAAACAATTCTGAAGATATTTTGAAGTTTGGTAAATTCCAGTGTTGGTTTTGGTCTGACATTTTGAAATCATTCAGATGATCAATGGTACTGAATTTGTCACTGATTGCGAGCACATTTTTGAAATCAGAGGAACAGACGTGCTGGCCGAAACTGAAACCAGCACCGGAAGGAAGCAACGTTCTGTGCCTACTATAGCTTGTCAAGTGCGGCGTCCGACAGTCGGCCATCTCGTCAACGTCGCCAACGCGACGCCCGACCCTGTTCTTCCGCCGCCATGGTCGCTTGCGGCAGCTCGGCAAGTCCCGTGAAGCCCGGCCCTGTTCTTCCGCCACCATGGTCGCTTGCGGCAGCTCGAAAAGTGCCGTTTCCGGCAGTCGGCCAGCTCGTCAAGGTTGCCAAAGCGATGTCCCCAGGGCGACGTCCCTGTACTGCCGCCGGGAAGGCCGCGTCCTGCAGCTCGTCAAGATGTGTTGTGTCCGGATGAACCTGGTCGAGTTTGTATCGATTTGTGAGGCCAGCTCATCAAGGTTGCCAGGGCGACGTCCCTGTACTGCTGCCGGCATGGCCGCGGCCTGCAGCTCGTCAAGACGTGTTGTGTCCGGATGGACCTGGTCAAGTCTGTATCGATTTGTGAGATCACAACGTGTCCTACTACAATAGTACTTGGTACAACGATTCTGCTCGGATTGATTCGGCATCGCCAATAAACATGCAAGACCACAGTGTTCCCAGAATCAACACGCCACCGTCTGTTCTGAGCGCCAACTTGCCGTTTGGCCGACTTGCCGGAAATCTGCACTACTTTTACCGTTCGTGATCGACATTGTTGTCAATGGTTAGTACTCGACGTTCAAGTGACTTCACCCAAATTTCAGCCGCCCGTGATCCACACAAGGTAGTTTCTGTTCTCCGCTCAATTTTGTTCTTTTTTTCTCAAAGGCAGCGTATATCCGAATTTTCCTCTCATTGCTCTGTTGGAAAATCTATACGGAGATTTTTTTTCTCACCCGTTGCAACGCACGGGCAATTTTACTAGTCCATGTAAAAGAAGATTATATAGGGGGTTTGTTTAGCAATCAAGCAACGTACCAATGTATCGTTCCGGGTTCACCGTTCCCAATCTGTATGGTTCGCGTTCCCGATATCGATTGGTCGATCAAGAGATGTATACCCCGGCCGTTCCCTGATGTTAGACACCCAGCGATTCCCGTTCCTCGTTCCCGTCCCACGTTCCCACCGTTCCGGAAACATGGCAACTATGGGTGGACGCGCTGGAACTCGCGGTCGTAGAGCGCCGTGCTCGCCGGGTCCCAGCGGGGGTCAGCTCGCTGCGCCAACGTGAGACGGTAGAAGTGGGCGTTCACCTCCCGCCCCCAGGATGCGTCGCTCACCGACGGCGCATTAGGGATGGGCACACCGACGAGCCCGATGGTGAAACCGTACCCGACGCGCACGTCCGGCAGGCACGGCTACCAGACTTCGTAGAGCCTGGTGTTTGAGGAGAGAACGGCAAGGGAAACCGTTTGCGTCGAGGGGATCCATGGAGATGCTCTCACGGAATGCCGGGGATACTCGCGACGACGGTGGTTCGGAAAATGTTGACAGCACCTTCTACCGGACGCATGGAAGAAAGATGGAAAAAAAGATAAATACAGGAATATAATTTTCTACCGATCGAAAACCACGGACGGCACAGGCCCACCATGGTCGATCCGACCCGCCGCCGCTAAACGCGCGTCCGCGCGGCCTTGCCTTGCTCCATTTTTCCTCGCGTAACCAGCGAGCCAGCCCAGCGCGATGGCCGCGCCGGCGGCCCCCCGTCGCAGGCAAGTCCGGTACGGCGGCCCCACGCTGCCGCAAGGCCGGGACGACGGCCCCCCGCCGCCGCACGGCTGCAAGGTCGGGCCGGCGGCGCCACACGTCGGCAAGGTCGGGCTGGCGGCGCCTCATCGCCTCAAGGCCGCAGTATGTACTTCCCCGGTGGAACCTCCCCCTGCCTCCTCCGGCGCTTTCCGCCGCCGGCCCGCGGCCCGCGGCCCGCAGCCCGGGCCCTTCCGCTCGCTGCCGCGGCGGCCAGGGCATAACTATTCTGACAGGTAGGGCCGACCTAGTCCGCTGCCCACCTGTCAGTCTTCAATTTTTGAAATGGAAACATGTACGTACCTCCTCGCTCCTTTTCTTCTTCTTCTTCTTCATCCCCTCCATTCTCAATTCCCAGTTGCCGTAACAACATTTCCTTCTGTTCCCTCCCTGCTCTCGACCTCTCAGGCCATGGAGAACTTGCCACCCGTCCTCCTCCCGGCGAATCTACCACCCCGCGCGCAAGCCGCCGCCCCCGCCCCCGCCCCCTTCGCCCTTAGAGCTCTCTGCTCCAGCAGGACGGGTACTGGCACTAGTAGGGAAAGGGCTACCAGTGACGAACAAATATCAGCTACCGCTGGCGAACACTTGTTCGCCAGCGGTACAACGCCAGTGGTAGCAGGTTACCGCTGGCGAACAAGGGTTCGCCAGCGGTAGTGCAGGTTACCGCTGGCGAACAAGGCCTTGTTCGCCAGCGATATGTTCGCCAGCGGTAGTGCAGCTGTTCGCCAGCGCTACTGGTTCGCCAGCGGTAGTCAGGGTGTTCGCCAGCGGTTCAGTTCGCCAGGGGTAGGTACTGTGTTCGCCAGTGGTAAGTTTCACAGGTTTGTATTTTTTCTTTTTTTTTGTATAACAGTTTATATATTCTGATTCTGTATATATTCCCAGGTCCAAATACATTCAAATTCTATAATTTATAAACTTTCACACATATAAATCACTGATAGCACATCGATAAATCATAGATACATATGCATCCATCCATAACGAATTTAACACATCGATAACGATATTAACACATCTATACATATGCATCCATATCCAATTCTCATAAGTACAAATACAACACATTGATCTCAATAATATGTCGGAAGATTTCGAACCCAAAATATAGCCATCTAATTAGTTCAACGATTACAAAGGTATGACTACTACATATCTATGCAACGTACGCGCGATATAGAGATCAATCGCAAAGAAGACTAGCTAGATATACGGTCCGCCTCCGCTTTAGCTTCCGCCTCCGCTTGCGATCTTTCGCTAGGGCTAGCGCGCCGTCCACTTCTTCATCTCTCTGTAGACCAAGATAAAAGCATTAGACCGGCAAAGGAAATCACAAGTTCTTATTAGGAGCAATTCGTAACGAATCGAATACATACCGTCGATCATTTCTTCCTCGATGTTGTGATCTTCTGTTTCTTCTCCGGAGGGAACGGAAGAGCACCTTCTAACGAGTTGAATGGTCTCTCGTCAGTCTGCTCTAGCACATATTGTCGCAACTCTTTGTTAGATGGTGGGGTACCGTTCCAGTGGAAGCTAGATCCTGAAGTTACTACATCCTTATAGATGATTGTGCAGATCTTGCGCTGGATGCGACCAAAGTTTTGTCTGTACTCAGCATCAGACCATTCCACGATGCTGCGAGACCATTTGTCCACAGCAGACATGTATTGCAGACTATGTTGGTCCTTCACGATCTCCGTCATGTGTTGGATGAGGTACCATGCCTCCATTTGGCCGCCTGGCGCCTGCTTGGGGCAGGGAAACTCTGTTCTGTGTCTGAACACATATTTTCCTTTAATTTGTTTCTTCCTGTCGCAG
Source organism: Alopecurus myosuroides (assembly GCA_028641055.1). Classification (NCBI taxonomy): domain Eukaryota; kingdom Viridiplantae; phylum Streptophyta; class Magnoliopsida; order Poales; family Poaceae; genus Alopecurus; species Alopecurus myosuroides. The sequence goes on along the minus strand of CM054057.1, from coordinate 40,878,388 downwards.
AATCCTTCCCCCCTGATGTAGCCATCCATAGCATCATTGAGAACAGACTTGATGAGGGTGTAGTTCTTCTCCTTCATCGTACTCCCGGAGTCGAGATATACTGCGTGCGCGTCTCTCGGGTAGAGCATGATGAGGGTGCCGTATTTGTTTCTGCGCAAAACAGGAGAGTCCATATATATAATCCTCAAAAATTGTATATGCGCGAACTTATGTAAAGATGGGAAATATAACTTACTCAGGAAAGTAGGGCACGAGGGTGATCCTCTTGTGCATATGGTTAGTGAGCAACACTTGTTCGAGGTACTTTGTCGCTTTTGCCCTACCCTTGGGGTTGTTCAAGTACATGTCGTGCATGTAGTAGGGGTCTGCTAGCCCGATGTTGCTGACATTCTCTACGGATAGCTGATGCGCCAAGCTGAGCGTAAACAGACGGACGATTGACGAGTGGAGTGCTTTCATGTGGAACATCCGGAAAATGTCGTCAAATCTAATGATGATCTTGTTTGCGTTGCCTTCAGTGACAAATCCCGCCGTAGATGGCACCTTTGCGACCAAAACCGGCAGCGTTGGATTTTTCTCTTTGAGAAGCACCTCCTCCATATATAGTACACCGTCATGGACGCTACGCATATCACCTGTCAGCAAGGCGACCAACCTCGGCGGAAGCATCGGTTTCCCCAACTCATGGATCTGATGCCAGTCGGTTATGGGTATCCTATCCAATACACGTCCTGTCTGCGGCTTAGACTTGGTCCCCTCCACCGGTTGGCTCATCGATGCAACGGCAGGAGCCTTCTTAGTTCTTTTCCGTGCATACTTGATGTTAGGCTGAGTCTTATGAAATACATCAGCTACCGCCTCTTTGAGGGCATCCTGGCTGATGACTTCTTGCTCGGGGACTGCCGGCTCTTGAGAAGAGAAAAGACGCTTTGTGCATCGATATTTATCCGCCTCCTCCGCTGGCAAGAGAAGTTGATCAAGATCATCCAGGCCGGGCGCCCCCTCGTAAGGATCGTCGACGAGGTAGTCATTCGGGTTCTCATCTTCGTCGTCGTCGTGCTGCACGGACTTTGCAGGTGAGAAATCCTTGTGTTGGCTCGGGTGCCCCGACCCCTGGACCGGTGTTGGAGTGTTGGCAGGAGTACTTTCCAAACGAATTAGTGATTTCGGCCAGGTCAATGGCCAAACCAAGCATTGCTCCAGGTTCAACTCGCTGTCGGCTGCGGGTGGTTGGTTCGGAGGATCGAGAGCACCGCAACCAGGGAGCACCCGACTTAATGTCACTCTGAACACGTCCTCGGGCATACGAACGCCGTGGGATACGCGGTTCAGAGGTGTGATGATTTTTCCTTTGGCGACGTCCTTTAACTCGCCGTTCACATTAAGGAGCAATGTGCATCCCGTCTCGTCGGCCTGCGAAACGTCGCGCGATCGTTGTTAGAGACTGATGCCGTCACGAATCAAGTCATAATATATAATTAAGCAGTGCACGTTGAATTACCGTGAGGGCATTGAGCTCGGACAAGGGGGATGGACCGCTAAGTGTCGGCGGCGGCGTTGATGAGATGTGGCGGGGCGGCGACGGATCTTTGCGACCTTCCGGCTGAGGGTTGGGGGTCGGCTCGTTCCGCGCAGCAGACGCCACGACGGGGGCCGCGTTCTGCGGCGCCACGACGGGGGCCGGGTTCTGCGGCGCCACGACGGGGGCCGCGTTCTGCGGCGCTGGCTGCACAATTTGGGCTACGTTTATCTGCGGGAGCGGCCCTTGTCCTCCACCTAGCATCCACGGCGCTAAGGACTGAGCGACGGTCGAACAGATGGTAGGGAGGAGCTCATTGAGCCTCTCGTTCACAAGCTCGTCGACCGTCTTCTCCGGGCCCTTGTTCCGCTCCTTGCGCTTTTCCCTGGTGTCGGGGTAGTATTGCGCATGCCGATGACCCTTTCCGAGGCCATGCACATGGCTACGATTCGGCTTCTTGTCAAGGGGCACTCCCTTCATCGCGTTAAGCGCCCTAATGAAAGGGGTGTCATACGGGTCCTTGTTCGTCGTCGCCGAGGACCCCGCGTCAGATTGAGATAGGCGTTCTTTTTCTTGTTCCTCGATATACTTATCCTCGAGCAGCTTGACCTTCTCGTTCAACTCAAGATCGCCGGGCTTTTTGGGATCTTCCCTGTAATGGGCCCTGACAAAATTTCTCACCTGCGGGTCGGTGATCTTGTCAAACGGGTTCGGCCCTTCTCTCTTCGAATCCTCCTTGGCCCATACTTTCTGCTTCCCAAGGTAACCCCGGCTTCGAGATTGTGAGGGCCAATGTTCTTTTTTCGCTGTTCTTTCCCCCATTTAGTCAGCGCAATCCTTTCCGGTTTGAGTTCGTCGATCTTGAATTGGGCAAGTCTTCCTCGGAAATGGAGGGCCACATCTTATGGATCTCATCAAAATCCTTACCCTTCGCAAGCATCTGCCGCAAACTGGATCTCCAAGTCGTAAACGCTTTGGCGAACTTGTTCAGTGCTAAGGAGTTGACCAGATTCTTCTTCAGGTCCTGGTTGTCGTAAGGATCCGGGAATTTATACCTTGTGTGCAGCTTCTCAATCAGCAGGGCGGCATGAGCCGTGTTTTCTTTAGCTTTGATGTGCTCCATGTTAACGTTGCCAAAGTCTCGAGCTATGCAGCCTATCTGGTTTCCATAGCCCTTGGCATAACTCTCCGGCTCGATGGGAGCACCGCTGGGGTCCACTTCCGTGAACTCTTCCCGCATGGTGGCGAGCATGTTGTGTCGCCTCTCTTTGCGCCTAGCCGCCGCCTCGCTACCGGAGGCGGTTTCCCCGGTGCCACTACCGGTTTGATCACCTTCTGCGCCCGATGTATCGTTGTGTGGCTCTAGCTCCTGGCGAACGGTTTCGTCCATCTCGTCGTCTGCATCGTCGCCCTCCATCTCTAGATCCGGGTGCGGATCTACGGGTCCGCCTCCCGCGCTTAGCATGGAAAGCCACGCATCGTCGTTGTCTCCGCCGTGTCCGAGACCAGAACACCCGCCTCGTCGTTGTGAGCCATATCTAAGGAAGGAGAGAAAACCCGAAATAAGTTCAACAAATCCTACAATTTAGACGATGTATACCCCATATGAGTCCAAATTTCTCGGACACTCTAAGTTGTGATATTTTTAGCAAAGATCATGCCAAAATTCACGGAAAATTTCGGCATGACCTTTGCTAAAAATAGCACATATGGAGTACCCAAATTTGCCGGAACGGAAATTAATCAACATTCCGGCAAATAGGGACTCACGTGGGGTACCTGCACATAAAAACCCACCCCTCATATAATCCCACCCCTCATATTATCATCGTCATCCACACGAAGGTGGGCACATATCCACACGACCACACACCATCTCCACCATCCATACACCACCATCCATCACCACCACCATCCATCACCACCATCCATACACACCATCCATCACCACCAACCATCACCAACCACCAAAAACAATTGTGACATAACATGGGCACAAAACTATGATTTATGTTAAGATTTATAAGCACATGGGCACAAAACAGAATGAATTAGCTACAGGTTCAGTTGTAAATCAGTACCAAACAAATAATAGCTACAGGTTCAGTTGTAAATCAGCATGTGTTTCACATTATAAATTAGCATTCTAAATTAGCATATAAACTTCTTATGCATTCTGTTTGAAATTAGCATCCTATGACCTAATTAACAACTCATTGAAGATGATAATGTAGGAAGAGCAAAGCTAAAAAAAAGGAGAGGATTAGTTTGGTGGGCTGCAGGGAGAGCAAAGATAATGATAATGCATCCTATGAACTAATTAACAACTCATTGAAATTTCTGTTAACTCTCTGTATAAAATTTCTGGGTACACACAAGATCAAATCAAAATGAATAAAAAAATGTTTGTGAGTAGCTATTGTTTCTGGGTACACACAAGATCAAATCAAGATCTCTGAATTTTAATTACTGCAAGCACAAGCACACCTATTGTTTCTGTGCAACCATTTTAGCAACAGCACAAGCAGGAGCAACTTGGTTCGCAGCATGAACAGTCGAAGCAGCTTGGTCTTTTGCACTTGGGTAAGCACTGGCAACAGCAGCAAAACCATGAAGCACACACGCACAATTTTGATCTGCAGGAGAAACATTTCCCCCCACCAATTTAAGTTCAGTGCTGTCAGACTCATAAAAGTGACAATTTTGCCATGATTTTTTCTTCAATACTCCTACCAGACCTGGGCTGCTTAGATTAACAGATGAAAACTGCATCCTTACCATGATGACATGAAAAATTCATCTCTCTTTTCTAAAAGAGAGTTAACCATTAAGATGCATACGCAGTTGTATCAATTGTTGTAAAATGTTTCTGTACTATAGTTGACTGATGGTATGAGTCCTGGGCTTATAACTATCATGCCATATGAAAACAAGCATTCAGGATTGCAATGAATAACTCATGTGCTACTATTGGTACTGTAATGTCATTTTTCAAACAAATTCTGTGACATCAGTACCAGCAAATAGAGCCTTGGTATTTTCTCATAAAATGGTGGGAAGAAAATATAAATTAGTTGTACAAACTATAGAGGCAAAAATTATGACTACTGGTTGATAGTCAAAATCAAGACTATGCGTACCAAATTGCTGTATCAATTTTCCAAAGAACCCAAGGTTGAAAATATAGCATTCTACTGGTTTGCTCATGTGGATGTGAGTGTATTATTAATTTGGATTCTCCGGTCAGAATATAGGAAGCCATAGGAAGCTCACATCACCATAGCAACAACCAAATCCACCAATACATCCACTCAAATTCATGTGAAAGTAAAGATCCACATGGGATAGACCAGACATGAACAAGATAAAGTCCTGGATCCAAAAGGGAAGAAGCTAGGAACTGAAGCAAGCAAGGAAGCCAGCAACAACAACCAGCAGCAGATCCTCAAGCACACCACATCCACAGCATCAACACAATGGCAGGTTGATCCCTACACACCATTCAGCAATAAATTGACTTACTAGAGTGGGCTGGGGTTTTTTTTCTCATTCCAGCAATAGATTGCTAATTTATGCACAAGGAGTAGGTTGGGGTATTTTTTTCCTCAGTCCAGCATAGGAGTGTTATGCTAAATTCATCCCTCAGAATTAAAAGCAAGTACAAATATGTTGTTATAAAAAGGGAGTAGGCCTTGGACAAACATACATCATAGGCCAGGGCCAATAAATCAATGGATAATCTGTTCTTATCAGTTTAAAAGGCCAAATAGGGGTAAATTCACAAATATTAAAGCACAGCAGCTGTGTTATACATGCTAGGCATGAACGAAGCCTGGGCACATCCCAACAGGGGCACCACAGGGAGGATACATGCCAAACAATCAAGCACATGGGAACAGTTTAGGATAAATTGGCTAACAAGATATACCGAGTACATGGGCACTTGCACATGGAGTTGTTGGGCACAAATCCTAAATGATTTTGCACCTCCAACACAACTCACACTTCTATAATTAGCACCACCAAATCTTAGGGCTCACAGAAATAATTAGACATACAAGTATGTCCATTTACATAGATTAAATGTCAAATTATCCTTGCAGTGGCACATCCAATAGAGAGGGGGAAAACAGTACCTGTTTCTTGCAGAACAGGTGTCGAACACCTTCTGTGCAAGGTTGAAGAGAGGGCAGCAGAGGCAGTAGGCCGGCGCCGCCGCGCTAGGAGGCAGTAGGGGCGGCGGAGTGGAAGAGGAGGGAGACGTAGGGGAGGTGGAGGCCGGCCGGCGTGGCGTCGATGGGAGTGGAGGAGCGGCGCGGCGTGCAGAGAGAGGGGGAGGGCCGATGGAGGGAGGGGAGGGCGCAGTGGTGGAGGGAGGGAGTGGAGGGGAGGGCGCAGTGGTGGTGGAGGGAGTGGAGGGAGGTAGGAGAGGGCCGGAACGCGCGGTGGTCGCCGGAGACAGGGCCTCGCCGGAGCTACAGACGTGCGCGCGCGGTTGGTTTTGGAAACGATGGATTGAAAAACGGCTAAGTCCCGCGGCCCCCTGTGTACCTCTCTATGGGGGCTTACCGCTGGCGAACATGGCTGCTGGTTCGCCAGCGCTATACTACCGCTGGCGAACAAAGGTTTGTTCGCCAGCGGTAGCATAGCGCTGGCGAACCAGCATCCATGTTCGCCAGCGCTACATTTTTTTTTATTTTTCTTTGAAATGATTTACTTTATTATTTTTTCTTAATTTTTCTTGAAAAACATTACTGTTTTATTTCAAACACATTACAAATAATAATGTTTTATTTTGTTTTCTTTATTTGTTTAAATTATTCAAATACATTTCATTTATAATAATTCAAACACGTTACAAATTAATTTCAAACACATTACAAATAATAATGTTTTATTTTGTTTTCTTTATTTGTTTAAATTATTCAAATACATTTCATTTATAATAATTCAAACACATTACAAATTAATTTCAACACACATTACAAATAATAATGTTTTATTTTGTTTTCTTTATTTGTTTAAATTATTCAGATACATTTCATTTATAATAATTCAAACACATTACAAATTAATTTCAACACACATTACAAATAATAATGTTTTATTTTGTTTTCTTTATTTGTTTAAATTATTCAAATACATTTCATTTATAATAATTCAAACACATTACAAATTAATTTCAACACACATTACAAATAATAATGTTTTATTTTGTTTTCCATTATTCCCTTTATGTTTTCAATTAATATAAGTCCACACATTTGAAATACAAAACAAGGGTACGTACATTAAATTTATAATAAGTGCACATCGATATCAGACTAGTTGATCCATGCATATACATAGTTTCGTCGCATACAATTGGCAGAAAAATATATACATAGTTTCTCATCAGTGTTTGATTTTTTTTCCTTTTTTGGTCGAAGTTGCATAATTTAACCCCACATTATGACTTCTTCTTCTGAATGGAAGACCATGCCTAGGTAGCGTAGTTCTGCTTCTTCTTGTTGTGTATGTTGCATGACTATCATCATCATCTTCTTGATCATCGTCAATATTTGGGTCGCCGAACGTGTCGAACTCGTCCTCGTCAACGACTCCATCCATTCCGATGATATTTCTTTTCCCTCTCCTCACGACAACACGGCTAGGCCTTGCGGGGTCTGTTATGAAGAAGCATTGTGACACATGCTTAGCCAATACCCATGGCTCATTTTGCGCTGTGACATTCGCGCTTGATGAGGTTCCGGCTTCGGGAATAACCATGGTTGTAAAGTATTGGTCTTCTTTCCTGACGGTCGACATCCTAGCCCATCTGACGCGGAACATAGGCACCTTCTCTCCAGAGTAGTTAAGCTCCCATATCTCCTCGATCCTTCCGTAGTATCTTAACTTTTTGTCACCGGTGTAGGATTCCATCGTTACCCCTGAGTTTTGATAATCGGAAGTTTTGTCTTTCTCCTCTGTGTAGAAAGTGAACCCGTTGATATCATATGCTTGAAACGTCGCTAGGTTGGGAGCTGGGCCATGTGCCAAGGCGTACAAAAGTTTATTTTTCGCACAATCCCTTGGCGGTGGATTAGCGACGATCACATCTTTAAACCAACGCAAGAAAGTGGAGTTATGCTCTCTGATTATTTCTCCTTCGGTCCTCCGCTTGCCTTGTTCACTGTACTTTTTCATAATCGAGCTCTTGTGTTTTTCCACCCAAGTATCGACCATGTCAATGTGTTGGAGAGCTACTAAGTTTGCCCTGTTAAAGTCGGTGCGTCGACAAGCCCGATCCACATGCACTTCTCTACGTCCATTTTTGTGACCTACTCCATCGAGCTTGCCAATGTGCTTGTTTCTGGGCAGACCAACTGGGTCCTCCACGTCCATATGATTCGTGCAGAAAGAGATGCACTCTTCGGTGAGAAAGCCCTGAACGATGCTTCCGTCCGGACGAGCTCTGTTGCGAACATATCCTTTGATGACCCCATTCATCCTTTCAAACGGCATCATGTTGTGCAGGAACAACGGCCCGAGATGGATGATATCGTCCACGATATGGACCAACAGATGAACACATATGTCAAAGAATGATGGTGGAAAGTACATCTCAAGCTCGCATAGTATCACGACAATCTCTTCCTGCAGCCTTGAGATCTGCTTCCCCGTGATCGACTTTCGAGATATAACGTCGAAGAAGTTACAGAGGCCAAACAGGGTTTCCCGGACGTGTTTGTCCATTATTCCGCGGATCGCAACCGGAAGTATCTGCGTCATCATCACGTAACAGTCATGAGACTTCATCCCGCTAAACTTTTGTTTCTGCGCGTCGAGGAATCTGCTTATTAGCCCTGAGTAACCGCTAGGGACTTTGACTCCGAGAAGGCACATCATCAATTTTGTGATCTCGTCCGGACTAAGAGTGAAGCAGGAGGGGGGGCAGTAATAGTCATTCCTCTTAACCCTTTTGGCCTTGCGACCATCCGTCTCCTCATCACACGATTGATCGCCGTCGTCATCATCCGGGCGTCCCCCCTGAAGATCTACCCTAATACCAAAATATTTCAGGTCGTTTCTTGCTTTCACCCCGTCTTTGGTCCTCTCCGGCATGTTGAGCAGCGTGCCAAACAAACTTTCAAACACATTCTTCGTGATATGCATCAGATCAAGGCAGTGAGGCGTATCGAGAAAGGGCCAGTATGGCAAGTCCCAAAACACCGACCTCGTCTTCCATACATCCAGAAGCGGTTTTGGCGCCTTTTGCTTCTTTCCAGGCTCTGGGCATTCCTTCCAATCATTCAGCAAATTGTAGATTTCTTCGCCGCACCTCTTACGTGGAGGTCCACGGAGCTCATCCTCACCGTTAAAAAGGTCTCCTCGCCTTCTCCACGGGTCTTTGTTGGGTAGCCACCTTCGATGGCCAACGAAAACTGTTTTCGAAGACCCAGGATCTTTCGGAAGTTGCATAAACGTGGGGTCATCCATGCACCTCACGCAACCGTTATGTCCGTGGCACACCTGGCCCGCCACATATCCGTAGCCTAGTAGGTCGTGAACCGTACAGAGTAAGACAGCTCTCATTGGGAAATATTGTTCAGCGAAGGCGTCCCATGTGTTCACCCCTTCCTCGGCCCATAGCGTTTCCAGCTCATCTTTAAGCAGCTTCAGGTATAGATTTATGTCGTTGCCTGGTTGTTTCGGCCCTTGAATTAGCATACTCATGTGAATATACTTCCTCTTCATGCACAACCAGGGAGGGATGTTGTACATCCATACAAACACGGGCCAGGTGCTATGGGTGCTGCTCTGGTTGCCAAACGGATTGAGTCCGTCGGTGCTCACACCCAACCTGATGTTCCTTGCCTCCGCCCCGAACGTTGGATATTCACAGTCAATTGCTTTCCATTGACTTGCATCTGAAGGATGTGTCAGAATTACTTTTTCACTTCGATTTGGATCTTTCAAAACTTTATTCCTCCTTTTCGCGTGCCAGCGCATGAGCTCTGCTTCCTTGCGGTCCGCGAAATACCGTTGCAGACGGGGAATGAGCGGAAAGTACCACACAACTTTCCGAGGAGCTTTCTTCTTCCCTTTCTTGTATCGAGCGGCGCTGCAAACTGGACAAATGGTTTTGTTCGCGTCCTCTTTCCGATAAATGTAGCAATCGTTGATGCACACATGGTATTTTTCGTGAGGTAAATCAAAGGGGCACACGACTTTCTTGGCCTCGTCGCAACTTTTAGGACAAGTGTTGCCCTCTGGAAGGACATCGTGCCAGTATTGCAGGCTTGCATCGACGCTTATGTCGCTCCATTTGTATCTCGCCTTCATCTGCAGAACATCGAGGGCCACTCTCAGGCGGGACTCTCCCGGACCGCAGCCTGCATACAACGGTGTCTTCGAGTCTATCTCTAGTTGCGCCAGCTTCGATTGCTCTCTAGCAGCAGATATCGAGTTAGTCGTCTTTCTCAAGAGCAGTTCTTTCAGATGAGGGTCACGCACAACTTCCGTTAGGGGTGTCCCTGTGTCCTCGTGATCTTCTTCCACGTCTTGTTCAACATCTTCTCCATGATCATGTGCTGGGTCATAAGGCTGATCTTGGTCCTGTTGTAGTTGGTCCTGCTGTAGTTCTATTCGATCGTTGCTATTGTCCTGTTGCACATCATTTCCTACCGCCGCCGCCCCATGGACTTCATCATCTTCATCATCACTTACCCACTGACTGTTATACCCATCCATGAAACCATACCTTAGGAGGTGACTGAGCAAGTCTCCGGTAAAGGGATTGAGCAAGCCCCCTAGTTTGCACTTTCGACATGGACATCGTATCTCCTTGCGGCCATTTTGTAACATGTCTTCTGTCGCGTGTCTCAAGTAACTATTCACGACACGTTCACTCTTAACGACCACCATTATATGTCGCCTGCACGAGAGCGCGCGCCGATATAATTAATATTAGAACCAAACATAATATATATATATATTGCGATATTCACGGAAAAAAATCGGCATGACCTTCCTACAAATTGGAGGTTAGAGGAGTGCCAAACTATGCCGAGACGGAAATGAATCAACATTCCGGCGATAGTTGGCTACTCAATTTCATTCCACAACAAATTGCGCACACATGCATTTATCGTCTCCATCACACGACCATTGTTGAATCCGGTGAAATTTCACACATATTGCATATCGCGTGTATCCGGACAAAATTTATATACAAACTCATTTAATTATATATTATCATTCATCACACCTCAAATGAATAGATGCCCACACGATGATATCCGGAGAAATTTGGAGCTTTGGAGAGAAAGGGGTTAATTCTAGATCTAGATGGCTAGGGAGGGAAAATTTGGGGTAGAAATGATGTTAGGAGGGAGATAAACATATATATACCAACTAAAATAAATTTAGTTGGTTCAAAATAAGGTAGGAGGGTGAAGAAATTGGCATAATTTCGAGCTAGAGAGAGAAGAGGGAACAAGGTGAAGAAGATAGAGTGGAGGGGAAAGTGGGTAGGTGGGGGTGCCACTTTGTGGCAATATCTGCGGACTACCGCTGGCGAACAGATGCTTCTGTTCGCCAGCGCTAAGATGCGTGCTGGGCCCACATCTTAGCGCTGGCGAACAGAAGCATCTGTTCGCCAGCGGTTGTGGTAGTAGCGCTGGCGAACAATACAGGCCGTTCGCCAGCGGTAAAATAAGGCAGCGGCGCTACCATTTCAAATCGCGCGCAGGTGGGGCCCAGGCATACCGCTGGCGAACAAGGGTGGTTGTTCGCCAGCGGTAGTGCTGGCGAACAGGCATAGTTGTTCGCCAGCACTATTAGCGCTGGGCAACAGCCATTCTGGTTCGCCAGCGGTATGGTGGTGGCTATAAGCCATTCCCTACTAGTGTGGTATCCGGAAGGCGGCAATCAAGTTCGCCCAGGACATCATCACCGACCCGGAGAACATCATGAAGTGGCTGAAGATGCTCCTTGGCCCGAATACCTCTACCCCCAGGCAACTGAGGCCTCTCCCAGTTACTCCTCGTACGCCAGAGCCCTACCCCACACTTAGGTGGCTACTGGAGGCCCTGGAGGGAACCGCCGCCATCCACTGCATCGCCATGGTGTCTGGACTCCTTCTCATCCTGCTGCTCCAGGAGGAGGGAGAGGAGCACGCCCTCCTGCATCAGAGGCTGCCCCCCTTCGTCCGCCATGGAGTCGCCAACATTGTCGGTCTCCCACCCCTTTCCATCCGCCGCCCCCTTCGCCGATTGAGGACACCGCCATCAATCCTTCGGTACTACTTCGATTCCTGCCCCTCTCCTCCTCTCACGCCCTGGATACTTTGCTGAGATGTTGTTGGTGGATTCGATTCGCTATTTGGATGATCGCAGGGACGCGGAGGCGAACATGGACACGCAGAAGAAGACCCAGGAGGTCACCATCTCCTCCAGGTGACTGATTCCCTCTGCGAGTTCAGGCTCTTTGAGATCTGTATCCGTGTAGAGAAGCGAAATCTAATGCAGTGTCCTTAAACCGATTTCTGGGTGTTGCTTCTAACGCAGCGAGTCCAACTCCCATGTGAATCTCAAGGACAAGGCGCGCAAGGACGGCCTGAAGAAGACCGAACAGGCCATCTCCAGGTGATTCCATCTTCCAATCGACTTTATCTAGGCGCCCTTTTTGATGACTGAGGTAGTAGTCAGTTCATCGTGAAAGATCTGTTGGTCTGCAGCCCGATGAAGTCTGAAGATAGGACTGAAAGTGTTGTGTGCACCAACGAGACGGTTGGGCATACAAGTGTTGCGCACACCGAACTGTTTACATGATGCAGTCTCTGAGCACACTCGAATCTTAACAATTCCTACTAGTTTTGTTATATGTAATATTTGCATGCACCTATCCAGTTTGTCATTCCCACACAATAGCCTTCCCAAGAATTGTGAGTGTGTTACTGTTTCCATTCATTGTATCTGATTTTGATTCTGCAAATCTGTGCTTGCATCAACAAAGTAGAAGAGCAGCATAGCATGGTTGTCAGTTTGCGTTGAATGCTTTGGTTTCTTTCGTGTTCTTGGCATTAACCCATCTTATGTGTGCTGTACTCAAGGATGCTTAGCATACATGAACCTTCCAGTTTGAACATTGCCTATGTTTCTGCATCTCATTGTGCATTCAACATCTCAATTTGAACATTCCAGTCATAAAAATAAATCTATCTGCACTACTTATGGGAGATTTTCTGTCCACAGTGGCAGGATTTGAACTTACGAGTGTGTTAGTGTTTTTAACCTCCTGCATTCATGTACTCTGGTCTTAGGTTTACGAGTGTCATGTTGCTCATAATTTTTTCGGTGCCCTTTTGGTGATTGGGGTAGTAAGGAGTTCGTCATAACAGATCTGTTTGTCTGCAACAATGAATTCCGAAGATAGGGCGTGGAAGTATTGCCACATGATGTAAACAATGGATAGTTTTGTTGACGTAATATTTGCACGCACCTTACCAATTTGTCAATAGTCTGCGGCGACTTGGAAGTATCGCATGCACCAGTCAGTTTACATGATGTCTCCATCTTGCTTGGGAAACAGTCGGTACTTTTCTTGATTGATTATGTGCATCCACTTTCCCATTTTGTCCTGGTTCACTCTCACAGTAGCCTGCAGGTTCTTGGGAGTATGTATCGGATTTGGGGAGTTTAGCATGGTTGCCAGTTTATCTGTGAATTCTTGGGTCTCTTTTGTGATTTTCCAGTAGTTGATCCTAAATTATTTATGTGCTGTATTCCGAAGGAAGTATTGCTTCATGCAAGCACATCTGTGTGTTCATGGTCAGTGTCTTGATTATGTTCTGCCCTTCCTGCCTGCCGAGTTCAAATTCTGTTTTCAGAGTGTCTAGTGCGCTCTCTGCAGAGCTGCTACTCAATGTGCATTACTAACACATTTTCTTTACTTTCAGTGTTGCCACGAAAATTCAGTCAATGGTACAGGACACCAAGACCAAGTTTGAGAAAGGAAGGTGAATAACCTAGCCATTTTACTTGCCTTTAACTTTCTGCGTTGTAATAGGCATATATAGGCATATATGTTTCTGGTAGTAGTCAGTTCATTGTGAGAGATCTGTTGGTGTTTCAGTTCATTGTGAGAGATCTGTTGGTCTGTTGGTGTTTCAGTTCATTGTGAGAGATCTGTTGGTGTTTCAGTTCATTGTGAGAGATCTGTTGGTGTTCACCGATGCAGTGCGCAGCTAGGGTTGCGTGCACCAACGAGATGATTGGGCTTAGAAGTGTTACGCGCACCGATCTGTTTACATGATGCAGTCTGTCTGCACACTAAAATCTTAACAGTTGCTACTACTTTTATTGATGTAATATCTGCATGCACCTCTCCAGTTTTTCCTGGTTCACACAATAGCCTTGTGAGTGTGTTAGTGTTTCCATTCGTTGTATCTGATTTGGACTCTGGAAATTTGTGCTTGCATCAGCAAACAAGAAGGGCAGCGTCGAATTGTTGTCAGTTAAATTATTGAGTGTTTTGGTCTCTTTTGTGATGCATTAGTTCATCCTAGTAAATTTATAAGAAGCATTAACCCTTCTAGTGTCTTCTGTAATCAAGTATGCGTAGCTTACATGAACATTAGTTTGAACATTATCTATGTTTCCTCATGTCAATGTGCATTCAACATCTATGTTTCCTTTTGGTGATTGGGGTAGTAAGGAGTTCGTCATAACAGATCTGTTTGTCTGCAACAATGAATTCCGAAGATAGGACGTGGAAGTATTGCCACATGATGTAAACAATGGATAGTTTTGTTGACGTAATATTTGCACGCACCTTACCAATTTGTCAATAGTCTGCGGCGACTTGGAAGTATCGCATGCACCAGTCAGTTTACATGATGTCTCCATCTTGCTTGGGAAACAGTCGGTACTTTTCTTGATTGATTATGTGCATCCACTTTCCCATTTTGTCCTGGTTCACTCTCACAGTAGCCTGCAGGTTCTTGGGAGTATGTATCGGATTTGGGCAGTTTAGCATGGTTGCCAGTTTATCTGTGAATTCTTGGGTCTCTTTTGTGATTTTCCAGTAGTTGATCCTAAATTATTTATGTGCTGTATTCCGAAGGAAGTATTGCTTCATGCAAGCACATCTGTGTGTTCATGGTCAGTGTCTTGATTATGTTCTGCCCTTCCTGCCTGCCGAGTTCAAATTCTGTTTTCAGAGTGTCTAGTGCGCTCTCTGCAGAGCTGCTACTCAATGTGCATTACTAACACATTTTCTTTACTTTCAGTGTTGCCACGAAAATTCAGTCAATGGTACAGGACACCAAGACCAAGTTTGAGAAAGGAAGGTGAATAACCTAGCCATTTTACTTGCCTTTAACTTTCTGTGTTGTAATAGGCATATATAGGCATATATGTTTCTGGTAGTAGTCAGTTCATTGTGAGAGATCTGTTGGTGTTTCAGTTCATTGTGAGAGATCTGTTGGTCTGTTGGTGTTTCAGTTCATTGTGAGAGATCTGTTGGTGTTTCAGTTCACTGTGAGAGATCTGTTGGTGTTCACCGATGCTAGGGTTGCGTGCACCAACGAGATGATTGGGCTTAGAAGTGTTAGGCGCACCGATCTGTTTACATGATGCAGTCTGTCTGCACACTAAAATCTTAACAGTTGCTACTACTTTTATTGATGTAATATCTGCATGCACCTCTCCAGTTTTTCCTGGTTCACACAATAGCCTTGTGAGTGTGTTAGTGTTTCCATTCGTTGTATCTGATTTGGACTCTGGAAATTTGTGCTTGCATCAGCAAACAAGAAGGGCAGCGTCGAATTGTTGTCAGTTAAATTATTGAGTGTTTTGGTCTCTTTTGTGATGCATTAGTTCATCCTAGTAAATTTATAAGAAGCATTAACCCTTCTCGTGTCTTCTGTAATCAAGTATGCGTAGCTTACATGAACATTAGTTTGAACATTATCTATGTTTCCTCATGTCAATGTGCATTCAACATCTCAGTTTGAGCACTCTAGTCTGAAATTTTTCTACCAGCACTACTTATGGGAGATTTGGCGTTAGTGTGTTTTCAACCTGCTGCATGCATGAACTCAGGTCATAGGCTTTGGAAGTTTGTCGCTGGATAGAACTAGGATTTACTATTGTCACGCTGTTCATGAATGTTTAGGTGCCCTTTTGATGATTGGGGTAGTATGAGTTCATCATAAGAGATCCTTTTGTTTGCATCCATCCAATGGCTAGTTTTGTTGATGTAATATTTGCACGCACCTTCGCAATTTGTCCTTGTTCGCACAATAGCCTGTGGAGACTTGGAAGAATTGCATGCACCAGTAAGTTTACGCTGATGTATCCACCTTGTTTGGGAAAATGTCAGTACTTTGGTTGATTGATTATGTGCACCCACTTCCCAGTTTTGTCCTGGTTCATGCCGAAAGGTCCCATTCTGTTTTCAGAGTGTGTATTGCACTCTTTGCAGAGCAGTTACTAAATGTGCACTAACATATTTCTTAACTTTCAGTGATGCATTTCAGTCAATGGTACAGGACACCAAAACCAAGTTTGAGAAGCAAAGGTGAATAACCGACCCATTCCTTGCCTCCAGCTTTCTGTGTTGTAATTCGGATGGATATTTGTGTTGTGCTTTTTTGTTTTCTTAGAGTGAATATTTGGTATGGTGTTTCGCTGATTTCTGTGGCATAAAAATTCATACCAAAGCCTGTTATTGCCAACAAAGAGTGTGGATATCTGTTTGACAAGAGTTTATTGTTCGCATTAGCAGGCAGAGTCCTCTGAAAGCTGTACCAAAGACATCCAATGAGGTTCTTAGCTTTGCACCGATGCACCACTCTGGATCTGATTATATTATCTATGGTCATAGCTTGGTTAACAGCAGACTTTATGCAATGCAGTGTGAAGGTTCATCGAGGACTCATGATAAGCTCTCGAGCGACAAACCTGTATGTTTTCAGAGTTTCGCAGGTACGCCAAGTGACTTGTGTTACTGTTTGCTGACAGTGTTTGATTCAGAGAAAATCATGCCTGCATAAAAATGCTAATACAATCACAGGAACATTAATCTCCCTGTGGTTGGAACCACTTTGAAGACTTCCTGATATGTGTTGTAACTTGTAACCCTGATGCGCTTTATACATACAGGGAGGTTTGGGGACCAGAGATCAGCAAGAAGGATGAGCCAGTTGCAAATTGGCCTTGACGCTCTTAAAACATCTGGTATGCCAAGTCAGGCTTCTGTGCTTTTGTCTGGATATGCTGCTATGTTCTACGCGTACTTACACTGCATTTTGTACAGAGGTCCATGACAAGGATGCTGTTGTGGCTGAAATGAAGAAGAAGTCTGACGGCAAGAGGATCAATGAGGTATGGCTAACAGCCTTCTCTAACTGCATTTTTGCCCTTGTCGACACCGTATCGATTTCAACAAGTTCCTGTTTTGTTCATCTGAGACAAGTAGCTCTGTTATGTGTTTCGCAGGCCGGCCAATCCAACCTCCCCTAGCGCATTGCTTCATTTCTGACCGGATGATCAGGGCAGTGGCAGTTGTAAAGAGATGCTCAGCTTCGAACATCATGATACAGGCTCTCTAGGATTTAGATAGTTCACCGTAAAATGATACCAGCTCTTCCTTGCTCCCGTTCACCGTAACGTTTCCTGATAGTAGTACTCGTACATCATAGCTAGCTTCTGGTTTGGTTTCTTAGACATCAGCGCTCTATAACATGCTATACTCTGTGGTAAATTCTGTGGGTCAGCACGTTCAATACGAGAATCTTACACGTCTACCATGTTTTGAGCAAGTGCATTATCACACGTCTACTATGAGTGTGTGCTCCACATATGCCTAGAGTTTAGTCGTATGTGTGTGTGCTCCGCATATGCCCAGGTTACCAATAATCTTACACGTCTACTATGTTTTGAACAAGTGCATTATTACATTTTTGCAAGCTTGATGAACTAGCTGACGTCCATCCCTAGAACGATAGCGAGGGAATGGCCTCTAGGTACACGTCGACTATGGACACCTTATATATTTATTTTTTTGAAAAGGGAAACCTAGCCTCTGCATCAGGTTGATGCATACGGCTTTTATTAAACATTCATCATCCAAGTTTAGCTTACCATCAAAGACCACTCTCCTAGGAACCCAACAGTCCTAGAGAGAAAAGCAGAGATACAAAAACCGCAATAAGATGTCCTGTAATCTAACCCCATCAACATGGGACTATCCATGACATAGACGTTTAGTAAGCAACCAGCCACCTTTGCTGAAAATAGCCTGAACGACCGCCATCATCCGAGTGCATTCACCATCCAAACGAACACGCTGATCCTCTGGCAGAAGATGAGACCATTGATGCATCCAATAGTTGGCCTGATGGATAACCTACAAAAATTCCCAACTTTCTCATTGTTAAAAATAATCCCAACTCTGTGGTTCCAAACAGTCCACAATAAAGCACATACTCCAATGCGTATAAGTGCTTTCGAACCATTATCAACTCCATACAACCAATTACCAAACAAATTTGGAACATTAGCAGGAGGTGAGATACTAAAAGTAAAATGCAGGAGTCTCCAAATCTTTTAAACAAAATCACATGATATAAAAAGATGAGTAACAGTTTCATCAGCTCCACAGAACACACACTTTTTACACCCATCCCAATTTCTCCTAGCTAGATTATCTTTAGTCAGCAATTCTTTCCTGGATAAAAACCACATAAAAATCTTTATTTTCAAAGGCACCTTTAATTTCCACAAGTATTTGTTAAGGAATCTAACATCCTCATTCATAATTTCTGCATATAAAGATTTGACAGAATAAATTCCAGAATTAGTGAGTGTCCAACGGCACCCATCCTTAGTATCAGACAAAGAAACATCCATTGATCTTTCCATTAGATGCAACCATAGTTCCCATTTGTATCCAATCAGAGCACGACGAAAATGCAAAGCAGGAGGTAGTTGACCAATCAAATTGGATACTAAAATATTCTTATTACTCACAATTGAGTATAACAGGACGGGTATTGGAGAGCTAGAGGTAAATCCCCTAGCCAACAATCCTCCCAAAATCTAATTTTCTCTCCATTACCAATAGTGAATTTAACATGTTTGAAAAAATCATCCTTAACCCACAAAATACCTTTCCAAAAGGATGAATCTGTAGGTTTAGCCTCCAACTCGGCCAAAGTCTTGTCACCCAAATACTTATTAGTCAATATTTCATGCCAAATTCCTTGCTTAGTTAATAATTTAAATAACCATTTACTTAAAAGACATCGATTTTTAACCTCCAAAACTTCTATACCTAGTCCACCTTGATCTTTAGGTCGACAAACAATATTCCACTTTGTCAAACGATATTTCTTTTTGGCATGAACACTCTGCCAAAAAAATCGAAATCTATAAAAATCTATTTTTTCGTACCTCAATAGGAACCTCAAAGAAAGAAAACAATAACATATGTAGACTAGACAACACCGAATTAACTAACACAAGTCGATCCCCATAAGATCATAATTTTCCAGCCCAAGAACTGAGTTTCTGCTCAAAACGGTCCTCAACGACCTTCCATTCCTTAATAAGAAGCCTCCTATAATGAATCGATATGCCAAGGTAACTGAAAGGTAGATTACCAACTTCACATCCAAAGATATGACGGTAATCATCCATGCGCTCACGAGCCTTACGAAAGCAAAATATCTCGCTTTTATGAAAGTTTATTTTTAGACCAGACAATTGTTCAAACATAGATAAAATTAGTTTCATGTTGAGTTTTGTCTAGGTCATGTTCTAAGAAAAGAACAGTATCATCAGCATATTGAAGAATCGGTATTCCCCCTTCCACTAAATGTGGCACTAAACCGCCCACCTGATCCTCCTCCTTAGCCCTAGCAATAAGAACTGCCAACATGTCTCTGCAACCAGATTGAATAAAATTGGAGACATGGGGTCTCCCTGCCTCAATCCTTTTAGAGTTTGAAAGAAATGACCAATGTCATCATTATATAGATTGAATAAATGACACCTTATATATAATATAAGATCATATAAGGACTTAAAACGTCGCGCATGTAGTGAACACTTCTACTTATCGTCCGAACACTTGTCAATTTATCCACGCGCGCACACTCCGGTGCATGTCCTCACTTAAATAAATATTAAACGGGTTGCCACAAGCCTCATCCCATGCACAAAGCTGAGTGTGGACGATTGGTTTATTTGTTTTACATCCTCTTTTTGTAGGTTGGTCGAAGGAATTGTGTCCACTACATACTCCTACATATTTGGATTTACTTCTTGCGTATTAATTATACCATATCTAAAAATTAATCAGGCGTGTATTTTTAGTCGAAAGCCAACACATAATAAGTTTGATCAATCATATAGGTAAAAATTGGAATATTTAGAATGCAAAATAGATGTTAATAGACTCGTCATAGAATATATTTTTATAGTATGATTAAATCTTGTAAATCACATCGTATTATATTGATCGAAGTTATACTATGTCAACCTTTGACTAAAACTATATGCCTTATTTGAGTAGAGGTAGTAGCATGGTATACGAGAAACACAAGGCCTAAAGTTTAGTCGTATGTGTGTGTGCTCCACATATGCAACGTTGCGTTATTTGTAACAAATTTGTCTACAAGGCCTAGAGTTTAGTCATATGTGTGTGTGCTCCACATATGGTCCACACTTGTAACAAATTTGTCTAGAAGGCTAGATATTTTTTTTTTTCAAAAAAGAAACTTAGGCAACGAGAGTTGTGTGGAACAGTAGGCTAGAGCATCTATAACAGACCCCTTATCCCGCGAACCTTTATAACCGGGATAAGGGTCGATTTTCCGCGATATTTTCGAGCAAAAATGTGTCGTGCAGAACAGAAACGGCATCCAAAACCGTAAAATTAAAATTAAAACTTTCGCGGGAGAATTCAAAACTAAATTACGACGAGTTCATCACCGATTACGCGGATAATACAAAAGTAAATAGCTAAAATGGCGTCGCCGTCCCTATCTATAACCAAAATTTGGGCCCACCGGTTGTTTACCAGAGACATACATGAGCGGCGACATCATCGATGACAGCGGCCTTCTAGTACTTGGTGTCGAGGTCGACATAGACCGCGTCCTGCTTCTTCTTCTTGATGGCCCACTCCGCCGCCACCTTCTCCTGCTGCTGCGCCGAGGTTGTGATGCCCTGCTCAAGGAGGACCTCGTTGCAGAAGTCGTCGAGGCGGCGCCGCTTCTCCCCGTCGCGCTGCTCCCACTCGTTGCGCTGGCGGATGACGCCTGAGACGTGATCAAAGATGCTATCCGAGACGAAATCCTCGGGTCCAATGGTGCCCTCGAAATCCGTTAGGTCGTACGGCTCGAATGCGGGCTCAATCTCGAGCCGCCGCGGCTGCAGCGGAAAATGGCGGGCGGAGCAAGCCGAGCCCCCCGCGTGGGATGAACTCCCCGAGTAGATGCGACATCCGTGACGGAGCCCGTGGCGCACGTTGAACTTCTCCTTCTTGCGGCGGAGATAGGTGGGCGGCACCGGCTGCCCCTAGATCGTGTACCGCATCGCCACACTCTTTCTCGCTCTGTCAGAAGCGACCCAGCGGCGGCACTCGGGTCCTAGATGCAGGGGAGGTGCTGCATGGCAAAGGATGTGGTGGAGGCGTGAGATTCCGGTTTCAATTTCTCACCGGCGGCGTGAAATGTAGCGCAAATTGGGGTGGGGGCGGCGATCTAGGTCACAGATTGTGACATTTCTTCGCAAGGGGAACCGCTATAAAAAGGGGGCGATCGGGCCGATTTGGCGGGTCCATGGGATACGGGCCAACTCATCGATAAGGTCTCTGTTCTGACCATAAAAACTGCATTGACTCGTAAACCGCTACAAAAACAAGGATTGCACGGGGATAAAGGGTCTGCTAGAGATGCTCTTAGTGGTCAAAGAATCACAAAGTCGTTGTGCCTCTTTAGACTGGTCACAATGGGGGTAACTAAGATAGTGAACATCACACATTTCAAGACAAGTTTCCTTATACGCGAAGAGAGCTCCCGCTCCCGTGCGATTGTGCCGACCGCACCGGGGCGGCAAGATCCGGCGAGCAGCCAGCCTCCCCATCATCAGCGCCCTCGCCGCCACATGTGGTCTGATAAGTCATAAACGTATCCATAATTTGTGATGTTCCATGTTGTTTTCATGCTATATTCTACATGTTTACTATACACTTTATACTATTTTTATCGATTTTCTCAGACTAACCTATTGACAAAATGTCATAGAGCCAGTTCCTTTTTTCTGTTGTTTTTAGTTTCAGAAAAGTTGTTCCGGAAATATTCTCGGAATTGGACGATTCGAAGCCCGGAGGTCTTAGAAATATGTCGCGCACACAGAGTCCGGAGGGGGCCACAGGGGCCCCACACCATAGGGCGGCGCGCCCCCCTTGGCCGCGCTCAGGGGTGGTGTGGGCCCCCTGGTCGCCCACCAACGTTGCCCTCTCGGCTATTTATACCTCTCGGGACGTTAACATTAGAAACAATAGCCTTTTCCACGAAAAACACATGCATCCGCCGTCATCGTCAACCCTAGTTCGGGAGGGTTCTGTAGCTCTTCCCGGCACCCTGCCGGGAGAGATATTCATCACAGAAGGTCTCTACACTGCCATGCCCTCCTCTGAAATGATGCGTGAGTAGTACGTCCTTAGACTACGGGTCCATAATAGTAGCTAGATGATTGTTCTCTCCTCTTTAATGCTATATGTTGTGTTTGTTGTGATCCGATGAATATTGAATACTATGTCTCGTGATTATCAATCTATCATGTTTTATTTATGTGTATTTTATTTATGATCTTGCATGCTCTCCGTTATTAGTAGATGCTCTCGCCAAGTAGATGCTAGTGACTCCAAGAGAGAGTATTTATGCTCGATAGTGGGTTCATGTCTCTCTTGTATTTGTGCTTCAGTGACATAAACGTGAAGAATGGGGGATATGTTGTTTCCATTAGGGAGAAAACAACGATGTTTACATCGTTTATATTACACACTTTGCTTAATGCGGTTACTTGTTGCTTGCAACTTAATACCCAAGGTTTACTCAGATGACATTCTTAAGGTGGATTATTAGTCATAGATGCAGCTGGATAATGGTCTATGAATCTTGTTGTAATGCCTGCATGAATCACACAATAATCATCATGTCATGCATGTCTTAATATCTGTCAATTGTCCAACCGTAATTTGTTGACCACACATACTATCTATCTTTTATAGAGAGATACCACTAGTGAACTGTGAAACCCGATCCATTTTCCTCATACTGATAATACAACCACTGCAATCATTGTTTTCACACTGCTACTAGTGTTTTCATATTGTTTTCCTACTGTTTTCCACACCATACGTTTAATCTCTTGGTTTTCACCAAAACTAGTGAGATTGACAACCTCACTGCTTCTTTGGGGCAAAGTGATTTGTTTGTGTTGTGTAGATTCCACGTTGTTGCTGAACCGGTAGTGCGCTCTGCCAACATCAGCTGCATCAACCTTTAGAAGTGATTTCTTTCTTCTACTGGTCGACTCAACCTTGGTTTCTTTCTAAGGAAAATTTGCTGCTGTGCTCTTCATACCTTCCTCTTGGGGTTTCTCAACGAGTGCAAGACCTGCACCATCATGGTCGTCGTCGGGCAAAGCCCCTGCGGCACGCCTCTCCCGTACGCGAGGGATCTGGGTGGCTTGGAACCGACGTCCTTTTCCAGCGATTGCAGTGTGCGGAGGCCGGGATGATACGTGGGGTTGCTGGCCTATGCGTCACTACTGCCTCGTCTGCTTCCGACGCGGGCAGCGACGATGGGGTTCCCGGGCGGCGGCGGTCGGTGTGGCTGCTTGGGGCCGGTGTGGTGGCCGAAGTTTGAGGCGATGCTGCTGCTCAACATCAAGCTATGGACGATGTTCAGGACATCTCCGGCGTCCTGGCGTTGTCTCGGGCTGGTGGCGCTCGATCTTGAGTGGCCGTGGTTTCTGTTGCATCTTGGGAGGCTGTTGGTGGTCTCCTGCCAATGTGGTGCTAGGACATGTCGCCCGTCTCGATCCGGTGCCTCCGCGTGGTGCGGAGCTCCCAATGCAAGATCGACGGGCTCTACGCCTCCAACTTTGGTGGTCAGGTGGTGGTTGTCGGTGGTGGCTGGTGTGGCCGCATGTCCGCGGTTGCGGTTGGCCGAGTTCGATTTGCCCTTTGGCGATCTCGCGGGCGGTGGTGATGATCCGGACAATGGCAGTCCTCGTCGGTGTGTCGAGTAGCCTAGGTGTAGCAGCGTGCGGGGGTCTAGGTTTAGTTTCCCAGTTCCGACGGCTTCGACGACGGACGCTCGCTTTGGTGGTCGTCGGATGAGGCTTGGTGGGCGCTTGTTGGCATGGGGCTTGATGTGGTGCTCGCATGCCGGGGCGGTGTCCCCGGAGGGTGTTGCTCTTCTTTATGCAAAGGTAGGAGGCGGCTCTATGGTAGGAGGAACTAAGCTCCAACGTCTAGTTTCTACGACAAAATGGTATTCTTTTGGTGAGAATTACATGAAGATTTTATTTAAAAGGACAAGTTGACAATTTCCTTTATGAAATTAAAATCTAACAGTTAAAAAAATGGTTTTCTTTTGGTTTTTTTGTTCCTTCTTTCCTTACAAGATCTATATTGATATGAAGTTCGAAACGAAAAAAGTTACAACTGCAAAATTGTGTGAAACAGCGAGAGGAATCTACTCTATAAAGGAAAATTTAAACAAACCAAATATATGACAAATATGACAAATTTCATCAAAAAATAATATAAACATGAAATTAAGAAGTTACCATGGACAAAACTCAAAACTGATCGTGGAAATGAAATCACAAAGTCGATGTGCATCTTTAGGCTGGTCACAGTGGGGGTAACTAAGATAGTAAAGATCACACTTTTCAATACAAGTATAAGGAACTAAGATAGTAAAGATCGCACTTTTCAATACAAGTTTCCTTATACGCGAAGAGAGCTCCCGCTCCCGTGCAGTTGTGCCGACCGCACCGGGGCGCCAAGATCCTGCGTGCAGCCAGCCTCCCCGCCATCCCCGCCGCTTGTGGTCGTCCCCGGGCAAAGCCCCTACGGCGCGGCGGCGGCAGGGCTCTCGCGTGCGCATAGATGTGGGTAGCTTGGCACCGGCGCCCCTTTTCGGCGATTGCAGCGTGCGGCGTCCAGGCGGCCGCGGCGCGGGGCCACTGGCCTATGCGTCACTGGTGCCTCGTCTGCTTTCGCCACGAGCCAAGATGGTGGGGTTCCCAGGCGGCCGCGGTCGGCGTGGATGCTTGGGGGAGGCGCAATGGCCGGAGTTGGAAGCAATGCTGCTGCTCAACATCTCCCTATGGCCGATGTTCAGGACATCTCCGGCGTCCTGGCGTGGCCTTGGGCTAGTGGCAGTCGACCTTGAGTGGCCGCGGTTTCTTCTGAGTTGTTGCGTCTTGGGAGGTTGTTGGTGGTATCGTACCGGCATGATGCTGAGATCTGTCGTCCGTCTCGATCAGGAGCCTCCGCGTGGTACGGAGCTCCAGGTGCAAGATCTTCGGAATCTGCGCCTCCAACTCTGGTTGTCAGGTGGTTGTAGGCGGTGGTGAATGGTGTGGCCGCCTGCAGTTGCGGCTGGCTGGGTTCGATCGACCCTTTGACGATCTCGTGGGCGGTGACGTGGGGCTAGGCCTAGTTTCCCAGTTCTAACGACTTCGACGACGGACGCTCGCCTGGACGGTCGTCAGATGAGTCTTGGTGGGTGCTTGTTAGCGTGCAGCTTGATGTGGTGCCCGGATGTCGGGGCGGCGGCCCCTGAGGGTGGTGCTCTCATGCCGAGCTAGGGGGTGGCTCTACGGGAGGAGGAACTAGGCCCCGACGTCTAGTTTCGTCCGTGGCCTTAGAACGTTGGGCACGTGGGGCTGCCAATGTTTCTGCGGTGTGATACAGATGGCAGTCGATCCTCGAGGGCGGCTGCGGGCTTCACAACTGATCTTTGGGCCAGTCTTGCCCTGATTGTCATCCGGGACCCACGACGGCGACGCCCTCTGGCGCCGCATCCTTCTTGAAGGCATCATGGTGATGGTGTACTCGCTTCTCTACGTCGGGTTCTCTGGGGAAACCCTAGATCCCTCGCCGGATCGGGCGAGGGCGACGCTTCTGCGTCACTCGCCTCTTCGGGCCACATCTTGGGTGTTCCATCGGCTAGAGGGAGCTGTGGGGTGCTGGTGCTGGGCTTCGGCGACTCTTCGTCATTGGTTCGGTGGTGCGCGGCCCCGGGCCGGCGTGGGTGTCGGAGCGACGGCTCCGGAAGACTTGCGTTGAGGTGCGTTGAGATTGTCTCCGCCATGCTTAGTGTCGGCTATGGTTGCTAGTGCGACATGTTCGTCGGCTAGTTTAGCGGTGCGGCCTTGGGGAAGTAAAACAATGTTTCCTAAGAAATACGGGAAGTATAAACGTACAACTATACTACTAACCAATGTGTAAAATTCCCACACAGAGTACAAATATATTGCCCCGAAAAAAAAGGACTTCTATGGTAAGAGTACAAATATATTGCAGACCCGAAGTAAAATATAATGGAATCTTAAGTACAAAACAATATTAAAACCCAAAGTACGAAATTCCCGTGTCAGCTGTGTGCATCCACTGGATCCAGAGACTGGGTTTACCCGTTTCAAAAAAAAAAAAAAAAAACGAAATTCCCGTGTGGAGTACAAAGTTCCAAAATTTCAATATGCACGAAATTGAGTAGTCCCGATGTTTATCTGCATCTTTTCATGTAGTACTCACTCCATTCTAAAATACATGTATTTCATTTATCCAAATATTGATTTATGTAGATATGTTTTAGTGTATGCATGTATCCATATTTGACAAATAAAAGTCAAGTATTTTAGAACCGAGTGAGTATAACTTAAAACAAACCAAAGTTAAGTACATGAATGTAAGAAAAGAAAAAGGAAAAACATTCAGAGGGTTTGATTTTCCTTTAGAGCCTAAAAGACCCACGCACAGTGGCAGAGCAAGCTCGCCATTTGAGCCCGGGAAATTTTCATATACACATGCATAGCTAGCTCAGAGTCGGCCTTTGTCCGCAATCTGTTTTTCTCATACTCACTGGGGGATCACGAGTGTAGCTCGAGCAGCTTGCCCAGACATGGCGGGACTTGCTCCGCCACACACACGCATACCCTAACCTTATGAGCACCTCGGAGAGACTGAGCCGGCGGGTTTTGAGATTGGCGAAGTTACCATAAGCGCCGACGTAAATGTCACCTCGAAAGGTCCCACTAGGGTTTGAACTCTGGTGGGTGCCACGGTTTTGACCAAAATTGTCTAAAATCGTCTCGTAACGATGTCACGTGGTATTACTAAATTAATTAGAAACAAGTAGGAGGAGAAGTTGACTTTATTTTTTATAGGAGAAGTTGATTTAGTAAGGCGAGAGAACGTGCATGAGTGGGTGAGCCATCGCATGTATGCTTTTCCTTCTTAGCTTTGCCGTTGGTCGACCGTTGGGTGGCGCGAGAATTTGAGGAGAATGGAGACTCCCGCGCGAGAATCCCCCGCTTCGGCTCGTAAGCCCATGGTGCACTTGCAGGCCTGAATGGGCCTTTTCTATGAGCCAGCAAACAGCACGCTATTTTGACCCACTTGTGGCAGCTGAGAGGATTCTAAAGAAAGAACAGAAACAAAAAAACTGAGGGGTTTACCCCACTTGGCTTAGCTAGAGGGAGTTTCCCTATAGAGAAATAGAAGAAGGATCAAGTATATTTTTCCACCTCGAATCTAGCTGATGCTGACCTCCCTAAAATCAATTTTGTTCTGATTTTAACCCTGATATCTTGAAAACCAGATAAATCCCCAGTTTTCCATGCAAAGGTGGCACATCGGAAGCGGTTTTAACCGGAATTAACATGGCACATGCTCGTTGACTGTTAGGATAAGCTGGCTTTACCGTTCTGGCCGTGTAGGGTGACGAGGAGCCATTGGATACTTGGGCACCGCATCTCATCCAGGACGAGCGGACAGGGGAGGCACGGGGGCCGTCGCGAGGGGTAAGCGGCACCGACAACGTCGTGGTGTGCTCGAAAGCTCCTTAGGGTCGTGCCATTCTCGACCGGTGCGGTTTCTCAATGCCAGTGGACTGTCGTGGAACGAACATCATCAAGGGCCTCGCCAAGGTGCTCGTCAGACGAACGCCATGGCCAGCGTAATCCTGCTTTCCGACACGGCAGCCTCTACAATTCCGTCTCGAAAGCCAAGAATTATAACCGTGCTAGCTCTCCGACGCCGGTAAAGGCTACACACACTTTCGGCTTCGCCAACAATAATGACGTGTGGGTCATCGCGGAGGAGACGTCTTCAAGACGTGTACATGCTTCCGTAAATAGGACTCGATCCCCCTCCACCCCCACACGTTAATATGGATCACGAACGAATAATACCTATGCACAAAAAGAGAATCTGTAAACGAGAGAAATTTTTATCATTAAATCTACATAGACAAAGCGACCATATAACGGCTAGCGCTCCTACCCTAATAATAGTTTTAAATCTCTTGTCAACCCCATCTAACCAATTACCGAAAATATTGGCCACAGATATGGGCTGATACAGATTCGATGCTATTTAGCTAGCTGACCAGATAGAACGTGTAAACATGCAATCGAAAAATAAGTGCTTAATTGTCTCATTGTGAGAACAACAAACACACTTGTACTTCCGTGCCAATTCCGCTTGTAAAGATTGTCCTTTGTTAATATGTCACCTTTACGAAGATACTATTAAAAAAAATCATTTTCAATGGTACCTTCATCTGCCATATTTTATTATAATTATCGACTGGAATGTCCGATTAGACAATGTCCCTATACATGAAGTCCACATAGAATGAACCGTTCCCAGTTAGCTTCCATCGAAACTCATCCGTACCAGGTGACAAGTTGACCATAGCCAACCTATCCACCAAGGCATTCGAGGGTATAAGTCTTAGGCCGATGACATCTCGTCTCAACAACATATTCGGTGGGGATGTTTGCATGGCCGAAGCCAACGTATCACCCTTGTGCCGTAATTACTGTATAGAGCCGGATACCGTTCCCGAAGTGTGGTATTTCCCAACCAAATGTCCTCCCAGAATCGTATATATGATCCATCCTTAATATTAAGTACCCCAAAGCCAAAGAAATATTTCTTATTCGCCATCACGCCGGCCCAAAAATGTGAATCACCTGGTTTCCATATAAACTATGGTATTGCTTTTGAGCCAATTTATTTACGTTTAAGGAGCATTTTCCAAACACCATCTTCGGTGAGTAGTTTGAATAACCATTTTCCAAGAAGTGCGGTCAAAATTTACTAGACGGTATGGGCGACCGAGGCGACTCGGTGGGCTACACGCTGAGTGATCCTATGGTGGCCGCCAGGAAGGAGGCTGTGAGCGAGACCAAGGTCGATGTGGAGTGCGCCGCGAGGCGCCAGTGTGGGCGATCCGCCAGAGGGCGCTTTTGGACGTTGGCCAGCGGTGACGAAGATGAATCAGATTCGGAGGGCTCCATGGCAATGTCAGAGTGCTCACACGGTGTTGATCGCAAGGAGTTGGCGTGGTTTTGTTCGAGACCGTCATCAATGCAAGGAAGGTCGTTGGAATTGGATGGAAAAAGGAGAGAGAAGAGGATCCAAAAGCGAATTGCACAGAGGTATGCAGCTCTAAATCTCTTCTTTCTCTTCCCGTCTGATCCAAATTCAAACAGAGCCTCGTCGGAGGTGTCTGTGAAGAAATCTTTTTCGAATGTTCCGGTGATCGAACCAACGGTGTTGGTTCTATTGGACGATGATGAGGGTTCGTGGACGAAGGTCCATAGACGGCGAAGGTCGACGTCACCTCGCCGGAGATCCATGTTTTCTGAATTGAACGAGCGTTCTTTTCGCTGGGTTTCAAATTCGCGTAATTCCCGGACAAGGCTTCGTGACTCTTTGGCAGTTGTGCGCCAGGGATCCGATCGGATCACAGTGTTGGGCACAAATTGTGGATCCTCGAATCGTAATTCTAAGGAGCAACTTACTCGGACGCCGGACCCAGTTGAGTTGGAAAGTGGCGTGGGTCCACGTTCAGGGGAACTAGCGGTATGTCCGGCTCGAGCCCATGTCTGCGACGCATGAACTCAACTCCCTCAGGGGTATGGACCCCAACGGATTCTAGGGTTCACGTGGAAAGGCACCAGCGACTGTCTTTCGCAATGCTCTTCGAGATCACCTGCTGTCGCCATGGCGCAGCGTGGAGGAAGACGAGGTGGTGCGGACCAAGGAGGAAACAGACATGACCAAGGTCGAGGCGGCCCTCCCATGTCCGGTTTTGTCTAGAATTTTGTGCAAGGTGTCCCGAGTGGCACCGCCGGTATGCCTGATGTTGCGGCCAATGGTGGTGGGAACGCCCAGCATGCATTTCACACCGGTGCAGGTTTCAATAACCAAGATGGGAATCGTTTTCAGAACAACGAGGATTTCACGGTCGTCAGAAATATGATTATGGTCGAGGAAACTTCGGTAGAGGAAGAGGTGGGTATGGCAATAAGGGTTTCCGTACCTATGGCTATAGGCACGGCGACCGGAGGGCGCGGTATGTGCCGACGACATCAACTCCGGTTGTGCCGCAGTTAGGCAATGGTACTGCGGTACCTCCGTGCAGACTACTGATATGGCTGATACTCCAGTGCAACCTCGGGGGCCCATGTTTCGGTGGCAGCGGAGCAGCAACATCAACAACAAACGCCACCAACCGTGCAACAGAATATGAAGAGTACGGGCCATGGAGATGGTACATCGCAGCCACAAGGTGCAAAGAGAATCTCTGCCGATGAACTTGCTGCGGCGGTGTCCGGGGCGGTTCAGAAAAAGAGCAAAAAGGGATAAAATCATAAGTGCTTGAGGTGTGGCGTCGCTAGTCATTTTCTGGCAGAATGTTTGGCACCTGTATGTGAGTTTTGTGAGGGATCGGTCCATAAGAATGATCCATGTCCTGTGTTAGCAGCACTGAATCCTCATCATGTTATGTACGGGTACGTTCATAATGAGCTCACGATCTTCAAAATCACTCTCACTAAGAAGTTGACTTTATTTTTTTGAGGAGAAGTTGATTTGGTAAGGTGAGAGAACGTACATGAGTGGGTGAGCCATCGCATGTAGGCTTTTCCTTCTGAGCTTTGCCGTTGGTCGACCGTTGGGTCGCGCGAGAATTTGAGGAGAATGGAGACTCCCGCGCGAGAATCCCCGCTTCGGCTCGTAAGCCCATGGTGCACTTGCAGGCCTGAATGGGCCTTTTCTATCAGCCAGCAAACAGCACGCTATTTTGATCCACTTGTGGCAGCCGAGAGGTTCACCCCAATTCTCAAAAAAAAAAAACAAAAAAAAAAAAACTGAGAGGTTCACCCGATTCTAAAGAAAAAAAAACTGAGAACTTTACCCCGCTTAGCTAGAGCGAGTTTCCCTATACCCGTCCTGGCCGTACGTGTACGACGACGACGAGCCATTCGAGCCTTTGGCACCGACCACCGATACATGATCCCCATGTTCTCTGCTGGGCGGCGAAGGCAAACGGCCGACGCTTGGCGCGCTCGGGACAAGTTCAGTGGAGGCGACAGAGGACATCACGGTGGCGCGCCAAGCGTGTCGACCAACGCGGAGGTCGCGAGGATTCATGACCGGCGGCCGAAGGCACTGTTACAATAAGGCCGGTGGCTCTCGGCCTGCTACCGGGCGGAGCACAGCACGGGCGCACGGACATCGTGGCCGACGGCGATGAGCACGGCGTGGCTCTGCATGGCAGGGTGAGGTTGCCAGAACACGTGCATGCGATGGCCAGCAGACCGCGCCGGCGCGGGCGCAGCAACCACCAGGCAGCGGTGTGCACGCTCGGCTATGCATTCACGTCATGTGGCCAGTAGGCGGCGCGCGCGTGATGCGTCCGACTGGGCGGGCACGGAGTCGGCACCACCAGCTTGCCGGAGTCGTGCGCACCATGGCTGCTATGGAGGCATGCTTGGCATACACGAGGCGGCGCGTGATGCGGCCAGCAGGGCGGTGTGTCACGACACTCGCAGCTCAAGCGTGCAAGGTAGTACGGCGAGTCCGCGGCAGCGGGTTGATCAGAAGGTGTGCCTGCCTGACAAACATGGCACAGCCTGCTAGTGCTAGGCGAGCACGACCTGGGCGCGCGATCAGCTGGGCAAAACCTCTATCATGTCCGTCGTGAATCAAAAGCGCCATTTCTGCACGCATGGTAGTGAAGTTTCATTTAAAAAGGAAAAAAATAGATATTTTCATGTATTAAAAAAAAATCAAACCAACCGAACAGTGTGTATTTTTGGTTCTTTCGTTGGACATTTTTCTACTCTTATAAGTTTGAACACTCATGTTCAAAATCCTAGAAACATCCGCCCGTTAATTAGAGCTCAACTTTGACATCTCGCCTGCACACTGCTCGCTGTCCATGTTACAACATGTTGAATGGTTGACATCTCGCCTGCTCATTTGTATCTTTATTTTCATATATTAGTTTTTTTTAGAAATGGAGTTTCTGTCCTCAGCCTCTGTATCAAAATGATGCACATAGCCCTTTTTTTATTGACAATAAAATCGTACCATGAAACCTTACAAGTATTTACAAAGATCAACCAAAAGCCACCTGCCTGACGAATATCATCACACCTACAAACTCTTGATGAAGGGGTAGTCATAATCGGGGCCGATACCCCGAACTAACACACAATCGCACATCATCTAATCAGGTTGCTTCCACCAACTCGCCCGATAGCGAACTGGGAGCACATATCCGGTTCAGCTAGCCCGAGTATACACCGTTATGCACACTCGGAAGCCGCCGCTGCCGCCGATATCCGCAAAACCATCTTCTTGAGAGATCATTGCAGCCCCTATGCCAGGTCTGCTATCAACGCCGCCATGACGCCAAACAGCTACACCTTCCTGCGCATATCCAACATCCCGCGCCCATCACCGAGGCCCCGTGGCACCACACCATCAAGACTCGCCGTGGTCGATGTAGTGTACTCTAAAACGATGCCCCAAAGATGGAGAACGACACAGATAGCGTCGTCATCGTTCGATTCGGGAGATCCAAATCTAGGGTTTCCCCCGAAGTATCAGGGCGGGAGGCTCCAAGTCGCAACAACAACGTCTTCAGGAAGGTAACGATGCCCGTGAGCGCCGTCGTCGTCGGCTCGTACTCGGCTTTCGCCGGCCGACCGCCAGATCCTCCCAAGATCCGTCGCGAAGGACATCCGAGAAACGGCTGCCCCTTGCTGGGATCAAACCCTCTCCCTTGCGAAACCGCTGCCGGGACACGGTGTGCGATCCCAAGATCGCCCACACCAATCTGAACCGGCCGACCACCTCCGGTAGGAGGAGCCACCACCAAAACCCGGGGCCACCCCCCGACTCCCAAGTGTTGCGGGAAGAGTTGTAAGTCGGCTGCCGTCGACGCGCGGAGGAGCAGCAGCCGGCCTCCGCACGCAGCCAGCCTCAACGCCGCCGCCACACACAGAGCCCGGTGCCTCCTGGCCGCCACCGCCACGCATCACCGCAGTCGAAGGATCTTCATGATGCCGCCTCACTACTAGGAAAATGGCTATAGATGGACTAGCATCAGTGGCGCACCATGTAGCCGTGCGCCACTGATACGGTTGGGAGAAAAAAGGTCCAAGCATCAGTGGCGCACCATGTATTCATGCGCCACTGATGCTATGAGCATCAGTGGCGCACCGTGCACAGGTACGCCACTGATACCTGGCACCCATGTATGTCCATTAGTATTAGTGGCGCACCAGTGCACGATGCGCCACTGATTCTCCAAAGCATCAGTGGCGCACCATGCACGGTGCGCCACTGATACCTGACACCCATGTATGTCCATTAGTATCAGTGGCGCATGGTGTATGGTGCGCCACTGATGCTATGAAGAATCAGTGGCGCACCGTGCATGAAGCGCCACTGATACTAATGGATATACATGAGTGCCTAGTATCAGTGGCGCACTGTGCATGGTGCGCCACTGATGCTATGAAGCATTAGTGGCGCACCGTGCATGATGCGCCACTGATGCTATGGACATACATGGGTGCCAGGTATCAGTGGCGCACCGGTGAGCAGTGCGCCACTGATGCTCTGGTCAAACTATGGTCAAACTAGTCAAACGGTGGTCAATCTATGGTCAAACTATTGAAATTTTGGTCAAAATATGGTCAACAGGTGGTCAAACTAGTCAAACTATGGTAAACTTGTGGTCAAACTCTGGTCAAAATTTGGTCAAACTATTCAAATGATGGTCAAACTATTCAAACTATGGTCAAACGTTGGTGAATGTATATTCAAACTATGGTTAGACGTTGGTCAAACTCTGGTCAACGTGTGGTCAAACTAGTCATACTCTAGTCCATGTGTGGTCAAACTTTTCAAAATATTGTTATCAAACTTAAACGGTAAATATGTGACATCATTCTCACAGGCTTAATAGGATTGATATGATACATATATCAATAACTTATAACATCTTTCCTGGGATTGCAGTCGAATGGAACTAAGATGTTAAACGTGCTAGGGCTGGAGTAGTTTGAGCATGGGTGACCTAGTGGGAAGTTGACCAAAATTGGTGAGTGAATAAAAAAACATTTTAAAAAATAAAAATTTGGGGAATCAGTGGCGCACCACACTGGTGCGCCACTGATGCTCTGGAGTATCAGTGGCGCAGCATGGTGCGCCACTGACTGTCCAAAGTGGTGCGCCACTGATGCCCTTTTTCCTAGTAGTGCCTTCAAGATCTGTTAGCGCGACCAGCAGAAACCCCGCCGCTGCCGTGTCCCGCACGAAGGGGAGAGGAGACACCAGCGGCGGCAAGGAGAGGGAAGGAGGTTGGGGGAGGAGGGAGGCGGCCGACGGGGAGGGACGCCCGGGGCGGCGCGGCGCCGCCGCCACAGGGTCGCGGGAGGGGCTCAGGCCTCGATGACACCATTCTCTTGGGTGTAGTGGCTAGCTCAATGTTCTGTTGGCAGTCAGGTGGAGTCCATGTATTAGTTATGCCAAGTAAATTTTCTAGCGGAAGTTGGTGTTAGTTTTAGATTTTTGGGCATGAAACAGATTTCTGCTATGCACCGTATAAAATCGCATAATTCACATAAATATCAAAATGACCTGCAAACGTGTTGTCTTGGCCAAGGGCCCCCCAACGTATTGATACACTGCTGAAGGCGTATTGTAGCTTTGTTGATTTATCGAATAAAACTCAGTCTTTCCCCCGAAACCCCCCCCCCCCTGATATAGAATGAGTTATTGTTTAGACTTATCTCATCCCATTGAGCATGACGACGAGGTGGATGTGTTCTTTTGTGTCATAATAATTCCTTTCTCCTCATTTCGACCATGATTTTCCATTGTGTTGACTCTAACTCCATCAGGTGGGGAAGTTGGCCCATGTCCATGCAGCCCTCCATGCATGGGACATGCATGATCTACGTAAACCTCAGAATTCTCTCGCACAATTGCAGCGCGAGCTCAACGACGTATTATCGGGGCCTTTATCAGATGACGCAACCGCTAAACAACAGCAGCTACAAATTCTTATTGAACAAGCACATGAGAAAGAAGAAATCAAATGGGTACAGAGGAGTAGAGCTAATTGGCTACAAAACGGAGACCGCAACACCACCTTTTTTCACAAGTTTGCTTCCGAGAGGAAAAGGAGAAACCATATTAAATCACTTCAGGACGAGGCGGGTAATGAGGTGAAAGGTGATGATATACCTATTCATATTTCTAACTATTTCGAAGGTTTATTTTGTTCAGAGATCAATGACCCGAACCAGGAAGTGATTGCAAGAATTCGGCCAAAAATTACAATAGCAATGAATTCCAACCTCACGGGCCCTTATACGAAAGATGAAGTGAAAAAAGCGCT
The DNA here is from genome assembly GCA_028641055.1 of Alopecurus myosuroides. NCBI lineage: Eukaryota > Viridiplantae > Streptophyta > Magnoliopsida > Poales > Poaceae > Alopecurus > Alopecurus myosuroides. The sequence continues at coordinate 40,842,857 of CM054057.1, read as the reverse complement.
ATTTAACATTGGTGATCTCAAGGCCCCGGGCCCCGATGGACTTCATGCCATTTTATTTAAAAGATATTGGAACCTCATTGGAGATGCGGTTACTGATGAAATTCTTACTGCTATCAATTCTGCAACTATTCCAGATGGCTGGAACCAAACCACCATTGTTCTTATTCCAAAAATAAATACTCCTGAGAAGGTAACCCAGTTCATACCCATTAGTCTATGCAACGTTACTTACAAAATTATTTCAAAGATCATTGCAGCTAGATTGAGGAATATTCTCCCGGAAATTATATCTCCAACTCAGAGTGCCTTTATACCGGGAAGATTGATCACTGATAATGTGCTGGTTGCATATGAAGCTTACCATACTATTAAGAGGAAAAGAAGTGGTAAATATGGGTGCTGTGCGATCAAACTTGACATGCACAAAGCTTATGACCGTGTTGAATGGACTTTCCTGGAAAAAACATTGGAGAAACCGGGCTTGGACACAGGATGGATAAAACTTGTTATGGCATGTGTCAGATCAGTTAAATATAATGTGAGGTTCAATGGTACTAATTCGGATGAGTTCAGTCCATCCAGGGGCTGCGGCAAGGTGATCCCCTATCACCATATCTATTCTTATTATGTGCTGAAGCCCTAACAAACTTAATACAAGATGCAGAGGATAGGGGATATATTATTGGAGTTAAAATATGCCGTCATGCCCCTGCGGTATCACATTTACTATTCGCTGATGATTCCTTAATTTTAATGAAAGAAGACCTTGCAAATGCTACAGCCCTCAGTAATATTCTCCAAGCCTACTGTGATGCCTCTGGACAATTGATTAGCGAGGCAAAATCCAGTATATTCTTTAGTCCCTGTACAGGAGTGGATATGAGAGAAGCTATATGTCTACAACTAAATATTCTGACAGAGGCTATTACGGATTCCTATTTGGGGCTACCAACACAGGTAGGTATGGACAGATTGGATTGTTTTTCACATATTATTGACAGGATAGTACAAAAGCTGAGAGGATATAAGGAAAAATTACTATCTTACGGTGGGAAAGAGATTTCGCTGAAGGCGGTGGCCCAAGCCATCCCTACATATGCGATGTCAGTTTTCAAGCTTCCTAAACTAGTAATAAAAGGGATCACAGATGCTATGACCCGCTATTGGTGGGGAGATGAGGAAGGGTAAAAACATATGCACTGGTTCGCTTGGTGGAAGATGTGTATTCCAAAAAAGAGAGGAGGTATGGGGTTTTGAGACCTACATTGTTTCAATTTAGCAATGCTTGCCAAACAGGCGTGGAGACTAATAAGTGAGCCTGAGTCCTTGTGTGCTAGGATCCTAAAAGCCAAATATTTTCCCTCGGGTGACCTCCTTAATGTTAGTCTCAAGAAGGGATCTTCTTTTACCTGGCAAAGCATATGGGCAGGTATTCAGACTTTCAAAAAGGGATGCATTTGGAGAGTGGGCAAAGGTACAAATATTAACATCTGGGATGATCCATGGGTGCCTTCTAGCCCATCGAGGATGATTGTTTCTGCGCGAGGGGCTTCACAGGTGACAATTGTTTCTGATCTCATTGATTCCGATAGCCACAGTTGGAATGAGGAGATAGTCCGAAATAATTTTCTATCTATTGATGCAAATTGGATCTTAAACATACCCCTATCCTTCCGTCTCTCGGAAGATTTTGTGGCATGGAATAATACTAGAAACGGTGTTTTCTCGGTTCGATCAGCTTATCATACTGAGTGGGACTTTCAACATGGAAGAAAACTGATTCGGACGAGTGGACCTGGCACTTCTGATATAAACCCAGTGTGGGATAGACTCTGGAAATTAAGAGTACCCGCCAAGATTAAAATTTTCGGGTGGAGGATGTTACACGCTACAATACCATGCAAAAGTGTTCTTGCCAATAGACACATTATCACGGAGTCTGTATGCCCAATTTGTAAATTGGAGTGTGAAGATTCTCGCCATACTTTCTTTGGTTGCGGGAGAGCCCGTGAGATTTGGGAAAATCTTGTACTACGGACAGTTTTAAATACTTTTTCATCACAGGAAAGGGAAGGGTCGGGGATCCTTGAGCTCCTTCTAAGAGATGATCACCTGCCACTACTGCCTGTCGAAGGAATCCATGTCCATGAGCTGATCATATCCGCATGCTGGTACCTCTGGTGGGAAAGGAGGAAGATCGTCCGTGATGAGTCTGTTGCAAAACCGGCGTATACAGCACAAGCAATAATGGCCATGACCCTTAATAATCTTAGATCTTGCAGGAAAAATGCCAAGACTAGAAGGCATGGATGGTTGAAACCAAATACTAGCTACGTGAAGCTCAATTTTGATGTGGCCTTTAATTCCAATACACGGAGGGGCGCAACTGGAGTGGTGATCTGGGACGATAGAGGTATATTTCTTGCAGCTAGCAACCGTGATATCCATTATGCATCCGATGCCAACACGGTTGAGGCTTGGGCTTTGCGGGATGGTCTAATACTTGCGGGTGAAATTGGATGCAACAAACTAGAAGTCAATGGTGATTCTATGGAGGTGATCACAGCAATGCGGGACAACAACAGTTATCAAGGAATTGAGGCTGCGATACTTGAAGAATGCTCTTTCCTAGCGCACAATTTTTCCCATGTAATTTTTTATCACTGTCCGAGAGAAGGCAATGTAGCAGCCCATACTATGGCAAGCAAGTCTGAGGGTCCTTTCACTAGATGGATCGAGGACCCTCCTGATTTCTTGTTAGGTATCTTACCTAATGATGTAAACCTCTTTGAGGAAACGCTGTAATTTGTCTAGCTGCAAGTTTTCAGACGCACTTTTTTTCCTCTCAGGGTACCTAAGGGGACTGAGAGGTTTTTAATGAGGCGGGCTTGCTAGCTTATATTAATGGAAAACTTTCAAAAAAAAAAAAAAACTCCATCAGGAGGGCAAAGGACGGGCTCAACACATGCACATTTATTTCGAATATAGCAATGTGTCACTTCTGCTTTGTGACTGCCATGGTGACTTTGAAATGAAATAAACGAGGGCGTAGTTTCGTGCCATTTTATAGAGGCAGACCTGTACCGAAATCGCTTGTCTGAAGCTTGATTTTAACTGTATAGTAATGCACAAGGTACTCTGTCATCACCAGGTGCACCATCGCATTCCTCCAACAGGGCAATCGACTGACAAACGCGTTTGCCGCGGCGATGATGATGTACTTGGATCGGGTCGCCATCGCGTCGAGGAACCCCGTTTCGTTTAAATTCAGAGACGAGATTCAAGTCCATTTTCTGCTCTCTTAGGTTATCTTGCAGAGCTCTAATTTAGTGTGCGTGCCAATAGCTAGAACTAGGTCTTGACATATTATGAAAGTCTTACGCTAAATTTCTTTGTCCTTTGTACAAAAAAAATGTAATCAGCACTATTATAATTCCACTTTTGTGGAATGAAAATGTTCGGGTACGCTACGCACACTGACCCGGCGGCGCAGCTCCCGGTGGTACTTGCCGGTGGTGTGCGCCTTGCGGAGGCCGAAAACGACGAGTAGCTGAGGTCGCCTGGGCTGGACACAGGGATGTGAAGGTGGGATCCCACTTATCCCATTTATTGTCCCACTTATACCTCATTTCTAAGTGTTCAGTTCAATTTTTTTGTCAAAGTTTTTGAACTAACCATTCAAAAAAAAATATAAGTGGGACAAGTGGGATCCCACTTTGCATTGGACAGCTTCCGCTGGCATGTTCGAGTCCCGGGTGAGGGCGCTTTGGCGGGGTTGACGTGGCCGTGTCCACTGTCCACTGTCCAGAAGGGGCGAGCCGGCGTTGTCAAGGGCATAGGCGGTGGCCATGAGCCGGCGTTGATTCATTAATCTACAAGAATATCAAAATTTGCCATTTTGGTTCCAGAAGGATATTGTTTTACTGCGACTCTCTAGTAGTGCATCTGTGCATGCCCATCACTCGGTTTACGTTGTCTTCATACATAGTCGACGCAGGAACAAGTTTCAACAACATGTGTCTCAAGTCTCAACTCCAATGCAATGACAAATGCAGTTTACAGCTATGTAAACCAAGCATTCTTGTAGTATATTTGTTCAGTATAGTATAGGAAAGAGAGATATAAGTAACCAAACGCGTGCCCTGAAGCCTGTCATTCACCAGCCAAGAGACGGTGCCGACCCGCTGTTCCCCGCTGAGCACGCGAGGCCGCCAACGGCGCGCGGGTGCGTGCCGCCGCCGAGAGACGCCTAGAGCACGTGGACCCAAGTGCCGCCGTGTACGCCGTGTGGGTTCCGTGCCCGTCGTGGTCCCTCGGCGACGAGAGCCTGGTGTTCCAGACTCCAATAGGAGCCGGGCCCGAATCCGCGCGCACCGATGAGCTTCCGGTTGCGCTGGGTTGGTCTCGCAGGCCCCGCGCCACCGCGACCCCAGGCCGGCTTCGACGAAGCTAGGGCTTTCGGGCCATACACCGGTGTCAAGCACCCAGGAGCGCGTGGAGAGAAGCAGTGGGAAGGGGAGTTGGGATGGTTTTTCGTGGTAAACGCGGGAGAAACTTCCGAGCGGTTGCGCGGCGCGTGGCTGTCCCTGGACGCGGCGCACTATATAGGCCGCGCCATACCACGCGACCGCGCGCGCCGGGCACTTTTTCCCTGCGTTGGGTTTTCGTGCTGAAGCGCGCCAACTTGCCTACGACGCGCGGTAAAACGGCGGTTTTTTTCCGCCCGCGCTCCGTTTATAGTGGTTGTTGGAGTGGCTCTTGGAGATGCTCTAACACGGACCTCAACATTAAAATATCAAGGAAAATGTTAGAAGAAGGGTACTCTGGGAAGGGCGCCTTTCGAGAGTTGCACGTGGCGCATCCTGCTTCGGTCTCCCGCGTGCTATCCATAGCTGCTCACCACGGTTGTGCCGGGGTGTGTAGCTGGTTTTCATTCCTTTTCTTTTCTAGATTCGAATATAAAAAGTGAAATATCTTGCAAGCCGAGTTTTCAAATCATGGTCTGTTTTCGGGAATAAGCTAGCTGTAATGAGAGCTAGAAAACTAGACCCTATGTTGATATGTTTCGATAAACTTTTTTTTCACTGCCCGCGACACATAAATTGTACTGCATGTGGGTTTGCGGTGTAATGGCTATTTTTGAACGGTTTATTCAATTGCACTTCCTATTGTGCACCGATGCCGAAGCACTGTTTTACAATGCGCTGCCTTCGGATGTCTTGCCCTATGCCCATATATTGCACTGCCTTCCTTTGCACCGATGCGGTGACTTCGGATATCCCGTTGCACTGCCTTGGGATGTACTGCACTAAACATCCGTATTGCACTGCCTTCGGATACCATGTTGCATTGCCTTCGAGATGTACTACCTTGAGCATCCGTATTGCACTGCCTTCCGGTGCGCTGATGCACTGCATTCGGATATCCAGTCGCACTGCCTTCGGGATGTACATCCATGAGCATCCGTATTGCACTACCTTCCCGTGCACTTGTTGCACTACCTTCGAGATGTACTGCCCCGAGCATCCGTATTTTGCACTGCCTTGTGGTGCACCTGTTGCACTTCCTTCGGGATGTACTACCCTGAGCATCCGTATTGCACTGCCTTCCAGTGCACATGTTGCACTGCCTTTTGAGATGTACTGCCCCGAGCATCCATATTGCACTGCCTTCTGGTGCACATGTTGCACTTCCTTCAGGATGTACTGCCCTGAGCATCTGTATTGCACTACCTTCCGGTACACCTGTTGCACTGCCTTCAAGATGTAGTACCCCGAGCATCCGTATTTCACTGCCTTCCGGTGCACCGATGCACTGACTTCGGATATCCCGTTGCACTGCCTTCGGGATGTACTGCCCTGAGCATCTGTATTGCATTGTCTTCGGGTGCACCTGGTGCACTGCCTTTCTGATGTACTGCACCGAGCATACGTATTTTGCATTGACTTATGGTGCACCTGTTGCACTGCCTTCGAGATGTACTACCCCGAGCATCTGTATTGCACTGCCTTCCGGTGCACCGATGCACTGCCTTCGGATATCCAGTTGCACTACCTTCGGGATGTACTGCCCTAAGCATCAGTATTGCATTGTCTTCCGATGCACCTGTTTCACTGCCTTCGGGATGTACTGCCCCGAGCATCCATTTCCACTGCCTTCCGGTGCACCCGTTGCACTGCCTTCGGATATCTCGTTGCACTTCCTTCGGGATGTACTGCTGATGGTTCAGGTCTTGCACTCGTTGGGAAACCCCAAGAGGAAGGTATGATGAGCACAGCAGCAGTTTTCCCTCAGAAAGAAACCAAGGTTTAATCGACCAGTAGGAGAAAGAAGCAACTTCTGAAGGTTGATGCAGTTGATGTGGTAGGGCGCACTACCGGTTCAGCAGCAACGTGGAACCTACACAACGCAATCAATTCACTTTGCCCCAACAAAGCACTGAGGTTGTCAATTTCACCATTTTTGCTGATAACAAAGAGGTTAAATGTATGGTGTGAAAAACAATAAGATAATAATATGAAAACAGTAGTAGCAGTGTGAAAACAGTGGACACAGTGGTTGTATTATCAGTATGAGAAAATGAACCAGGGTCCACAGTTCACTAGTGGTGTCTCCCCATAGAAGATAAATAACATTGTGGTGAACAAATTACAGCTGGGTAACTGATTGACATTGAAACATGCATGACATGATGATTACTATGTGATTCATGCGGGCATTACAACAAGACTCATAGACTATCATCAAACTGCATCTATGACTAATAATCCACCCTCTGAATATCATCCGAACGAGCATTGGGTATTAAGTTGCAAGCAACGGATAATTGCATTAAGAAAAGTGTGTAATGTAAACAATGTAAACATCGTTGTTTTCTCCCTAATGGAAACAACACATCCTCCATCCGTCACGTTTCTGTCACTCGAGCACAGATGCAAAGGAGGCATGACCCCACTATCGAGCATAAATACTCTCTCTTGGAGTCACTAGCATCTACTTGGCCAGAGAATCTACTAACAACGGAGAGCTGGCTAGATACTTAGTAACATACACATGAAGATAACATGATAGATTGATAATCAGGAGAGATAGCGTTCAACATTCATCGGATCCCAGCAAACACAACATGTAGCATTATAATAATATGATCTAGATCATGTGAGGTAGCTCACGAGATCTAAAAATGAGGCATAAAGTGGGGAGAACAACCATCTAGCTAATGATATGGACCCGTAGTCCAGAGATGAACTACTCATCCATCACTGCGGAGGCAGGAATGGTGGTGTAGAGCTCTCCGGTGATGATTTCCTCTCCCGGCAGGGTGCCAGGGAGAAGTCCAGAACCCTCCCGATCTCGGGTTGACGATGATGGCGGCCTCGGGTGTTTTTCGTGGAAAAGTGGGATTTTTTAGGGTTAACACATCGGGGGAATAAATAGGCGAAACGGCAATGGCATCGTCAACCCGATATCTGTAGGGTACTTCGCCTATTTATTCCCCCCGATACGTCAACCCTAAAATATACCACTTCTTCACAAGAAACACCTAAGGCTGCGGTCATCGTCAAACCGAGATCGGGAGGGTTCTTGAGCTCTCCCCGGCACCCTGTCGGGAGGGAAATTCATCACCGGAGGGGTCTACACCACCATGTCTGCCTCCGGAGTGATGTGTGAGTAGTTCATCCCTGTACTACGGGTCCATAGCAGCAACTAGATGGTTGTATTCTCCACTTTACGCCTCATGTTTAGATCTCGTGAGCTGCCTTACATGATCGAGATCTTATTATTGTAATGTTACATGTTGTGTTTGTTGGGTTCCGATGAATCTTGAATGCTATGTCTTCTGATTATCAATCTATCATGTTATCTTCATGTGTATGTTATTTATGATCTTGCATGATCTCCATTGTTAGTAGATGCTTTGGCCAAGTAGATGCTAGTGACTCCAAGATGGAGTATTTATGCTCGATAGTGGGTTCATGCCTCCTTTGCATCTGTGCTCGAGTGACATAAATGTGACGGATGGAGGATGTGATACACACTTCGCTTACTGCAATTTTCTATTGCTTGCCAATTAATACCCAACGTTTGTTCGGATGATATCAGAGGGTGGATTATTAGTCATAGATGCAGTTGGATGACGGTCGATGTATTTTATTTTAATGCCTGCACAAATCACATAGTAATATTTATGTCTTGCTTATGCACTACGGTGCAGCCTTCATCTTTATCAATTTCCCAACTCGAATTTGTTCACCACACGTCATTTATTTTCTATGGAGAGACCACCACTACTGAACCGTGGATCCCGATCCATTTTCTCATACTGATAATACAACCACTACAATTACTATTTTCACTCTCTTGCTACTATTTTCCTATTGTTCTCATACTGTTTTCCACACCATATGTTTAACCTCTTTGTGTTCAGCAAAACCGCTGATATTTACAACCTCACTGTTTCGTTGGGACAAATTTATTTGATTGTGTTGTGTACGTTCCACGTTGCCGCTGAACCGGTGTGCGCTCTACCATCTCAACTGCATCAACCTTCTGAAGTTACACCTTTCTACTACAGGTCGATTCAACCTTGGTTTCTTTATGAGGGAAAATTACTGGTGTGCTCTTCATACCTTCCACTTTGGGTCTCCCAACGAACGTGTGTTACACGCGCATCAAGCTAAATTTCTGGCGCCGTTGCCAGGGAGGAAGAGAATTTATGCAAGGGGAGTCTCTCACTTCCAATCTTTTTATACCTTGTTATTGTTTTTCTTAGTTTATTTTATTTTATCTTGTTTGCTTATCTATATCAAAAACACAAAAAATAGTTCTTATTCTAGTTGTTATTTTTGTTATCCTATTTTTGTTTTGCTTGTTACTTGCTTTATCATTCCTACTATCAATGGTTGATTTGTTTGAAACTAGATCTTATTGGCAAGTTGGGTTCATGGAAGATCAACAAAAATATTATAATGAACACCGCTTGTCACAAAAAGGGAAGTAACGAAAGGAAGTAACGATGCCTTGCAGGAGTCTATGGAAGAAGAAATTGTTGAATCTGGAAGCTCATTGGATGAAAAAGAGGAGGAGAGTGATGATCAAGAGGAGGAAGAATAGAGCTACCCATGGCTACCTCCCAATGTGAGTAACTCTTTAACTCATAATTGTGATGATCCTACTGATTCTTTTGAAATATCCCTTTTAGAGGAAATTGATACTTGCTATACTTGTGTCCTTGATACTACTATGAATGAAACTTGCAAGAATGATATTCCTACTATTATTTATTATAATCCATGCTACTTTGATAAGTTCTATGATAATCATCTATTTATTACAACTATTGATATGCATGATAATGAGGAAGTTTGTTTAGAAAATCTATATAATAATGCTCTAGATGATGGTCCTATGTTACTTGATGTTATAAATTATAATGCTACTAGGATTGCTATAATGTGTCCCATACCTTTTAAGAGTGACCAATCATCTTGTTTTGCTATTTCTATGAGTGGGAAAGAAGAGGTCTTTATTTTTAATTTATATCCCACTATTTTTGAGCTTGATACTAATTGTGTGCTTTTAAACCATGACAAACATGTTTTATGTGATAATTATGTTGTTGACTTTGTTCATGATGCCACTGAAAATTATTATGAGAGAGGAAAATATGGTTGTAGGAATTTTCATGTTCCTAAAACACCTCTCTCTTAGTTGAAAGTTTTGAAATTGCTCTTGTTCTACCTCCTCATGATTTCTAGTTTGAGTTTCTTTAATTTATTTCTTTACAAGATTCCTATGCATACAAAGTGGGTTAGACTTAAATTTGTTTTATACTTGCTTCTTGATGCTCTCTCTTTCTTATTCATATTTCTTATGTGAGCATCTTCTTGCTTTCTAGGCAAAAACACTTCTTGGGAGATAACCCATGGTTTTATTTTTTTTGCTTTGTTTATTGCTATACCTTGATGGTGACTTGACGGGGAGAATTCTCGACGATGATGAATTTTATGTCCCCATCAACGGCGCCAGAAATTCTTGTTGCTATGGATGGCGTGTTGCGAACCCCAAGAGGAGGGTGTGATGAGTACAGCGGTAAGAATTTTCCTCAGTTAAGAACGAAGGTTATCAATCCAGTAGGAGAAAGAGAATCTTCGGAAGGTTGATGCCACCGATGGTGGTGATGGCGCCTCACCGGTGTCAGCAACAATGCAAAACCTGCACACAACACAACCAAAATACTTTGTCCCAACAGTACAGTGAGGTTGTCAATCTCACCGGTATTGCTTAAAACAAAGATTAGACGTATAATGTGGAAAATGGTGTATGCTTGCAGTAAGTAAAGAAAGAAGAGAATTGTAGTGGTTTGTTTAACATTGTAGGAAAATGGACCGGGGTTCATAGGTTCACTAGTGGTGTCTCTCCATAAAAGATAGCATGCTAGGTGAACAAATTACAGCTGGGGAATTGACAAATGGAGGTTGCACCGTAGTGCACATTCATGACATGATGACTACTATGATATTTAGTGCGGGCATTACAACAATATACATAGACCGTAGTCCAACTGCATCTATGACTAATAATCCACCCTTAGGTTATCATCCGACCCCCCTTAGGTATTAAGTTGCAAGCAACAGATAATCATATTAAGAAATGTGTGTAATGTAAGCATTGATTGTGCACGCGGGCACTCACACCATTGTTCTCTCCCTAGTGGCAACAACACATCCTCCCCCGTCAAGTTTCTGTCACCCGAGCACAGGCGAAAAGGAGGCATGAACCTAACTATCGAGCATAAATACTCCCTCTTGGAGTCACTAGCAACTACTTGGCCAGAGCAACCACTAGCAACGGAAAGCATGCAAGATCACAAATAACATATGCAATAAAAACTATAATCAACTTGGCATAATTTCAATATTCATTGGATCCCAGCAAACACAGCACGTAGAATTACATAAGAACAATCTCGATCATATTAGGCAGCTCACGAGATCTAAACATTGAGGCATAGGAGGAGAAGACAACCATCTACCTACTGCTATGGACCCGTAGTCCAAGGATGAACTACTCACGCATCAATCCGGAGGCAGGCATGGTGATGAAGAGGCCTCCGGTGATGATCTCCTCTCCGGCAGGGTGCCGAGAGACAGCTTCAGAACCCCCTGATCTAGGGTTGACGGCGACGGCAGCTGCGGAACTTTTCGGGGATTTTTGATCAGGTACGGCGGAGGGGAATAAATAGGAAAAAGGCCGACGTCGGTGGGACACCAGGGTGGCCTCACCACCCCAGGCGCGGCAAAGGGGGGGTCACGCCTTGCTATAGTGAGGGCCCCATGGTGCCCGTCTTCGACTCCTCTTCGGACTTGTGGATGCTTCCGGGGAAAATAGGAACTTCAGGATTCATGGGGTCCAATTCCGAGAATATTTCCAGAACAACTTTTCTGAAAAAAAAACAGGAACTGGCACTTGGCATCTTGTTAATAGGTTAGTCCCGGAAAACTGGTAAGAATGCTATAAAAAAGGGAGAAAACATGTAGCAACTGGCATAATATCAACATGGAACATCAGAAATTATAGTTACGTTGGAGACGTATCAAGCATCCCCAAGCTTAGTCCTACTCATCCTCGAGTAGGTAAACGATAAAACAAAATAATTTCTGAGATGACATGCTACCACACAACCTTGATCATAATATATAAAACAGAGCATGTAAACTAGGATCAAATGAACTAAAGATGTGATCTATGTTTGATATCAAGAAGTAATGCATAAATAAAAGAAGAAAGAAGCAAAACTTTTAGTAAATCAATACTAAAAGACTATCAACCGTGCAAAGTTTATTAGAGATGATTTAAGCTTTCAAGAACAACAATATCATGCACGTCAAACGATCTTCACAACCCATGTTAGGATCAAGTCAACCTTTCCATACGATGCAATGCTTGAATCTTAAACTATTTGCGCACTAAAAACAAGCAAGTGTTCTGCGTTGGTCCCTGGCATCGGGATGTTATGGCAAAGAGAACATTATGGGGGGTTTGGAAGGTCAGTAGAAGAAAGGCTCACAAAGCTAAAAGTGGTCATTAGACAAGACAAAGTCTTACAACCGAAGCTATGCAAGGAGTAGGGATTGCCACACAACTGATGCACATAGAGCTACAAGTGTATGAAAGCTCTCCAATGGAACAAGTGGGGGTGCATCCAACTTGCTTGCTCACGAACACCTAGAGCTTATTTGAGGAGGCTCATCATTGGAATATACAAGACAATTTTTATAATGTAAAGTTCCCCACATAGTTATGAATGGATGATAATATGAAAATTTTCTCCAAACTGAAGCATTGGTGCTAAACATGAAGCACAAGTCTGGTATAACGGATAGTGATGCGCCCCTCTCTCTTTATTCTCTCTTTGGCCCTTTTTTTGGGCTTTTCATTTTTTTTATTTTTTTTTATTTTTTTATATCCTCACCGGTAGGGGCAACATCCTATATTACAATGAATCATCACATTTTTAGTACTCATAACTCATAATGGAATATCTCTGATGTATCCAACTGCATGCTCCTGCCAGTGTAGCAGTCTGCATAAATAACCATGAAGCTCATCGTCAAGTATCATAATGGATGTGGATGTTGTGCAGCAATATATCTCAGAATGGCTATGGAAATTCCATGATAGGTAGGTATGGTGGCTGTTTTGAGGAAGAATATATGGGTTTATGTGTAGGAGAACAAAGTCCTCCCACGGGATTTGGATGCACTGGCAAAGTTTGCACCAACTCTCATTATAAGAAAGGGTAATGCACAGTACCGAAGAGGCTAGCAAATATAGATGGTGGAAGTGCCAGGAACCGCAACATAGAATCACGAGTTAAAAGGTTGCAGCAAGCAAATCATCTTTACAAGGAACAATGAAAATCAGTCCAAGAGGGTCCGTGGCAGTGACAAGTCACGGTTAGCTACCCCGACCATAGCGCGTAACAAAAGGCCGATCTGAAATGTATCACTCGTAGCAATCATATACCATTGTTTCTACCAGCTGGTAATTTAAGTGTGGCACAGTTTCAAGTTTCTTAGTCCAACCAATAAAACTTTATACTTACTAGTCCTTCCCATTTATCCATTAAGCAAATTAATATCTCAAAACAACAGGAGTGATTTAAGTGAAGCAGTTTAGTGATCTACAAGACCATGCGAATTTTTTCACTGTACGAACTACCACATAAGAATTTCTATTCTCAACCAAGCACATATATATGACAACAAAAAATCTCTCTAAGCATATAGCAATGAAAACTAGAGAGTACTAACAGTTCTAAATAAGAGATGAATGCAAAACAGGAGCTAAATAAATGCAGCAGCCGGAAAAAGATTAAGAATACAATGTATTCCCATGAAAAAGAGGAGCGTGGCACTCTCCAATAAAAGAATGCTGGGTTCCAACCAAGTTTCTTGCAAAAATAAAAATAAAATTAAAGAAAAAAAATAAAAGACCATCCAAGTAAAGCAGATAAGATGTGCCCGAATAATAATATATTTTCACTAGAAGTACCTGATAATTTATCAATGAAGAAGGGGATGCCTTGGGCATCCCCAATCTTAGACGCTTGAGTATTCTTGGAATTTGCTGGGATGTACCACCGGGGCATCCCCAAGCTTAGGCTCTTCACTCTTCTTGATCACGTCATATCATCCTCTTCTCTTGACCCTTGAAAACTTCCTTCACACCAAACTTCTCACAATCTTCATTAGCAACGTTAGTGCAATCTAAATAATTAATTCACATGGTTCAGTTTCAATATAAGACTAAAACTCATAAACACATTAGCTACGGTCACAGCTTCTTTTAAAACTCTTTTTCTCAAAAGAACACCAAAAGAAAGAGATTAAGATGCAAATGCAATTATTGGCAGAAATCTGTCAAAACAAGACAACAGGTAAAGATGATTTTTCGCAAAACTCTTCTGATGCTCAAATCAAAAAGTGTTCAACTAAGAAAAGGTTCCTACATATCCCAGGTCTACGCACAAAAAACTCAGGTCATTTTGAATTTTCTGTGATTTTATACGAACTTAACAGTGGACAGAAGGAATCTTTTTGCTGCGCAGAAATCCGAAATATAGTCTCAACTTTACACTAGATTATTTACTTGGCTAAAAAAGGACACTAAAGAAAAGATACAACGGGGTTGCTAAGGAAATATAAAACACCCAGGTGCAAAGCACACAGAAAGAAACGACGAAAAACAGGTTGAAAACGGAGAAATAAAACATGTTGTCTCCCGGTAGCGCTTTTCTTTTACTCCTTTTAGCTAGGCATAGAAAGCAACTCGAGTATTTTCAAGCGAAGAAGCATTAAAATTAAGCTTAGAAATCTCCTCAACAATGAATTGTATTTCATCTATAGAAGTTTGAGATGTCCCTTTATCAACACTTTTAGGCACACTACTTTCATCAAATGGGTTTGCAGGAACAACCCAATCAAAATTGTTTTCTAGAGCTTCATGGATTCCTACCAATTTAAAGGGTATTGGTATTTCAATTTCCTTATCATTGGCTTTACCCTGTGTGCTATTAACATCTACACATGAGCCTGACATCTCAAATCGGATAAAAACTTTTGTAGCCTCAATGACAACATCACCAAATTCTTTAAACAAAGTTTCTAGAATAAACTCTCTTTTTTGCTATCCTCAATGTTACCAAGGTTAAGGAACATTTGTTGTATTACGGTATTAAGGTTAACAAATCTATCTTCCAGCATACGAACTAGAGATTCTGCAGGGGTTTCATAATCTGGAGCAAGTTTAGCTAAGAATCTATCTGTAACACCCGGGGGTTTTCCCCAATTAGAATTTTCCTGTTTGTTTTTCTTTTGCATCATCATGGCATCATGCATTATAATGCATCTAAAACTTGCAAACTAATTTAAATTCCTGAAATCTTATTTTCTAAAATTTCCTGAAATTTATTTGATGCAAAGATCTAAGCATTTTGGGTCCCAAACAATTTCTAGAAAAAGAAAAAAAAAGAAAATGTTTTGGGATGCTAGGCCAAACCTTGCTAGCAAATGCTACACAAAACCCCAACTTCCAGCCCACGGCCGAGTCGCTTCCTCATCCGTACAAGAGAGCACGCATGAGGCGTGAGCCCTGTCGTTTTATCCTTCCCCACCACCGAACCTCCATGGTTCCCTCCTCCTAGCTTTCCCCTCCTCCATACAGCCGCCTCCGGATCTCCCTCAGACCTCCTTCCCCATCTCTTCCGCCGCCGCCATCTCTCCCTCCACCCCTCTGTTCTTTCTCTGAATTTTTCCTACAACACAAATAGAACCAGAGAACCTCGTCGTTGCATCGACGCCATGGACGTTCTCGAGCCAACGTGAGAGCGGGAATCGAACCGGGAAATCGTCAACGTAAAATTCACTGAAGGTATCAGAGCAGGAGCCGGCCCGGAGCCTCGCCAAACTCGCTGTCCTCTTCTTCACGTACTTCTGTCCATGCGCACACCGACATCATCTTCCTCATCTACATAGTCTCCGTACGACCTCGAGGGAGTTCGACTACAGCAGCACCATCACCGTGAGCTCCTCTCCCGATTTCCCTCCTCCTCCGTTTGGATTGCATCACAGACGTGCCAAGTCGAGTGAGCGGGAGGTCTATCCGCCATGGCCTCGTGACTGCAAGCTCGTATCTTAATTACTGCTCTGTCAGGACCCTACGCCCCCTAACGACGTACACGTTATGCATCATTGGGAAGAGGATCAGAACGGCTACAAGTGAGCCACGTCATCCACAATCGATGGTCAAGATCAAAGGTGTAAACGGAAACAGCTTATCCGTCTGTCGACGTTAGCTGAACTCTTACGACACATCTGCGTCTCTCGTTTAGGCTATATAGCCTTGTAAACAAACCAGTGCAGGCATGTTCAATCTCTATGCCGTCATGGCTTAGGTAAAGCAGAATATATTAGCGTAGCGATGCTATGAACTCTTGTATCGTATCTGCTGTCGAATTCAGATGCTATTCTCCCAATTTCTGTGAGTAATTCGTGAAAATTCCCCTGCAAATTATGATGAGTTAGTTGAGTTCATGTCAGTTGGTATCAGAGCAGTGAGATCTGCGGAGGCGAATCGGATCGGAGAGCGTGGCTGGTTGGGCTCTCCCGTGAAATCCCACCCACCCTCCTGTTTCGTGGCGGCGGAGTGTTTGGTCGGCAGGCGGCGTTGGCGGCGGTGTGGTCCCATCTCGGATCAGGTCGACGGCGGCGGCTTGGCGGCGGAGGCCTGGTTCGGGCGCAAATCGAGGGTTCGAGGCGGTTTCTGGGGAACATCTCCTCTAGAGGTAAAATTCCATGCTCGATATCGGTTCGTGTGCTTTCTGGAGGCGTGGATCGCGGCGGCGACAGGGCTCTCGTTGTAGCAGAGAGGGTTCGGAGGCAAGTCCTTCGGTAAAATTCCGAATCTGTTCCGATTGAAGGCATGGCGACTCGTACCAAGCACCAGGAGCTCGAGGAAGAAATTGGTGTGTTACGTGAGGAGGTGCATAGCATTGGGAAGAAGCAGGACACACTACAGACCCAGATCGATGATGTTCATGTGCAACTAGAGAAGGTAGATATACTGGAAAAAAATGGATACTGTGGAGGGTCTGTTGGTGAAGAATGAGAAGGCACAGGCTAATATCATGGAATTCCTTCAGAAACTTGATGGTAAAATTACCCGCCCACCCACTCCTGATCCAGATACACCTACTTCTAGCTATGTTGTTCATGAACAAGATATTTTGTTAAAACAACATGCAATTGAAACTGAGTTGCGGAAAAATGCTAGAGCACTAGCTGAATTGCAACTAGGTGGTCGTGCTATTGAAACTATACAGTTAGATACTCCACCTGGCAAAAGTACCGAAGGAAATCCTATCAAAACATCCAATGCTATTATTGTTCCTGAAAAGCACAATCGGTACATGTCTGAACGAGCAGCACAATTCATGAAAAACATTGCCAAAGGGCCGAAAATTGATTTTCCTTGTTTTCATGGAGACAATCCTTTGGGCTGGATTCGTCAGGTTACCAAGTACTTTGAATTATCACAAGTCCCAGATGAATGCAAAGTTGATTTGGCACAGACATATATTACTGGTCGAGCTGACAATTTGTTGCGTAGCACGCAAATTCTGCATCAGGAAATTCCATGGGATGCATTCTGTAGACTAATTTGTGACCGGTTTGCTCAATCAAGTATGTATGAAATATTGGAGAAGTTTCATTCTGTTCGACAGTACACTTCCTCAGTTGTTGAATATATTGATAAGTTTGAGGAAATAATGGCAATAATCAGAGAAGAGCACCCTTATCTGCAAGACCACTATTACATTGTCAGTTTTGTTAATGGTCTGCGCCCAGAGATTAAATGCAACTTGCGGCCTCAACGTCCTAAAACACTTTCTGATGCATATTGGATGGCAAGGGACTATGAAAGTGGTTTGGCAGCTATGAAGAAGGCCAATTCTCAAATTTATAGGACATGTCAACATTGGCAACAAAAATTACCTGAGAAGCCTGTATATGTACCACCACCAGCTAGAAAACCAGGAGTTTGCTGGAGATGCAACGGACCTTGGCAGCCTGGCCATAAATGCCCTCAGGCACCCGCACATGTATTACATGCTTTGACTAGTGAGGCAAGTGAAGTACTTCCTCAGCAAGAATCTGAAGAACAAGGCGCAGAACAATTACAACAAGAACAGTACATGTTAGAGCAACAGTCAGCCGAGCAAAACAGTGAACAAAAACCAAATCTTATGCATATCTCTGTCCAAGCGGTAACTGGAACTAAATCCTCTGATACAATTACTCTGGTTGTACACATTGGGGGCAAACAAGGAATAACATTGGTAGATTCTGGAAGCACTAATACCTTCATTGATGTTCACTTTGCATTGAAAACTTCCTGTGAAATATTGCATAGTACACCTCAAACAGTGACAGTTGCAGGCGGAGGAGCTCTGAAATCTGGTGGCTATATTTCCGAAGAAAAATTCTCTGTTCATGGATATAATATTTCTAATACTTTCACATTGTTGGATTTGAAAGGGTACGACAAAGTTTTGGGATGTGACTGGCTCAAGAAACATAGTCCAGTGACTTTTGATTGGGCAGGCCATTGCATTACAATTACTACATTGAACAAAAACTTGGTGAATCTTCCTGATGCTAGTGTACATACAAAATCCAAGTTTATCACTGCTGAGAAAGTCGACAAGTGTTAGCAAAAGGCAACATGGGATATTTATTGCAGCTCTGTGCTAGTGACCAACAAGGAAATGTGCAGATCATACCTGAGAAATTATTGCCAGTTCTGGAACAATATCAGGACATATTTAAAACTCCAGATAACCTTCCTCCATCCAGAGACTGTGATCACACCATACCTCTACAGGACAAAGCCACACCTCCAGCTGCTAGGCCCTATCGAGTTCCTCACTTACAAAAAAATTGAAATGGAACATCAAATAAAAGAGTTATTGGAGAAAGGCATTATACAACTGAGCAACAGTCCTTATGCCTCCCCAGCTATATTAGTCAGAAAGAAGGATGGGTCTTGGCGTCTCTGTATCGATTATAGAAAGTTGAATGCACTCACTGTGAAGAATAAATTCCCAATCCCTGTTATCGAGGATTTACTAGATGAGTTGCAAGGTGCAGTCATTTTTACAAAACTTGACTTACGCTCTGGCTATCATCAAGTGAGAATGAGCAAGGAGGATATCCACAAGACAACATTTACTACATATTTTGGTCATTTCGAATTTCTAGTAATGCCCTTTGGGCTTACTAATTCCCCCGCAACGTTTCAAGCTATTATGAATTCAGTTTTCAGTGAATATCTCAGAAAGTTTGTACTAGTGTTTTTTGACGACATACTAATCTACAACAAATCTATAGAAGAACACCAGCATCATCTAATTATTGTATTGGAGTTACTTAAACAGAACAACTTGTTTGTCAAAGAAAGCAAGTGTATCTTCGGCACACCACAGGTGGAATACATAGGGCATATTATCCCACGACATGGCGTATCTACAGATCCAAGTAAAGTAGAAGCAATTGCTAAATGGAAGATCCCTATGTCAGTCACTCAGCTGAGAAGCTTTTTAGGCCTCACCGGATATTACAGACGTTTCATTAAAGGATATGTACAAATATGCAGACCCTTGTCTGATTTATTGAAAAAGGATTCTTTTCTTTGGACACATGACCACACTGTTTCCTTTCACACATTACAGCGGAGTATGATATCAGCTCCTGTACTTGCATTACCCAACTTCCAGTTACCATTTTTTCTTGAATGTGATGCATCCGGACAGGGTATTGGTGCAGTGCTTATGCATAACAAGAAACCAATAGCGTTTTATAGCAAAGCATTGGGAGTACGAGCTTCGGCTTTATCCACATATGAAAAAGAGGCTATTGCTATTTTGGAAGCACTCAAGAAATGGCGCCATTATTTACTGGGCACATCCCTGGTATTTAAAACTGATCACCAGAGTTTAAAGTTCATGACAGAAAAAATGATTTCTACTGGCATCCAACAGAAACTTCTGATCAAATGGAATTCAATTACACAATTGAATACAAAAAGGGTCAAGAGAACCGTGTGGCAGATGCACTCTCAAGAAGAGACAGTCTTATGGCTATTACAATAGTTACACCTTCTTGGACTAAAGATATTGAACACTCCTACTCCTCAGATACTCATTGCAAGAATTTAATTGCTCAAGCCACTGCTGGTACAAACTTGCCCTTGCATTATACTTTTTCTGCAGGCATATTGCGTTACAAAGGCAGAATTATAGTGGGCCAAGATAAGGATATGAAGAACAAATTACTATCCACATTCCATTCCTCACCAATGGGTGGCCATTCTGGGATACGAGCTAGTTACCAACGACTGAAAAGGATATTCTATTGGCCCAATATGAAAAAGGAAATGGAATTATTCATCCAGATATGCCCAACTTGCCAGCGCTCTAAGTCTGAACATTGCCATTATCCAGGTATGCTGGTACCCTTGCCCATACCTGACATGGCCTGGCAACACATTTCGATGGATTTCATCGAGGGTTTACCAAAATCCAGAGGAAAAGACGTTATTCTGGTAGTCATGGATCGACTGACAAAATTTGCTCACTTTATTTCATTATCACATCCCTACTCTGTAAATTCTGTAGTTGAAGCCTTTGTTGACAATGTGTTCAAGCTTCATGGCATGCCAAAATCCATTGTTACTGACCGTGATCGGATTTTCACGAGCAAATTCTGGCAGCAAATTTCCAAGACAATGGATGTGAATCTGCGCATGAGCACAGCTTATCACCCCCAATCGGATGGACAAACGGAGCGTGTCAATCAGTGTTTGGAATCCTATTTGCGGAGTATGGCATTCGCGGAACCTAAGAAATGGAGTTCTTGGTTGTCTCTCCCCGAGTGGTGGTATAACTCCTCATTCCATACGACAACAAAATTCACTCCTTTCCATGCCTTGTATGGTTTTCCAGCACCCCTAATCAGTGAAGTGTCCATAGTTGGACCTATGGAGGCTGATGCAAAATCCTTTCTGGAACAAAAACAAAACATGCTACAACAGCTTAAAGAAAATCTGCTACAAGCTCAAGTTCGTATGAAGAAATACGCCGACCTGAATCGTTCTGAACGTCAATTTGAAGTTGGAGACATGGTATATGTCAAGATGCAACCGTATCATATGGCTGCATTCGATGTTAAGCATGGGCTTAAACTTGCCACTAAGTTCTATGGACCTTATCGCGTCACGGCCAAAGTTGGTGCTGTTGCATATAGACTGCTACTTCCTCAAGACACCCAAATTCACAATGTCTTTCACGTCAGTCAGCTTAAGAAGCATCTTGGTCCAAAGGCCATCCCAGTTCCAGACTTGCCTTTGGTATCTCCTACAGGTAAAGTTCAGATTGCTCCGGTTCTTGTACTTGACACTCGTGAAGTCCCAAGGCATCCTCGTCTTGTCACTCAGTGGTTAGTGCAATGGTTGAACTTGTCCCCGGAAGAAGCAACTTGGGAGGACGCAGATTTTATCAAATCAACTTTTCCTGACTTCTACAGTGAGACAGTTCAAAGCTGGTTTTCATCTTCTAACCCTCGAGGACAAGGGTTGTCGCAAGGAGGGAGCAGTTGTCAGGACCCTACATCCCCTAACGACGTACACGTTATGCATCATTGGGAAGAGGATCAGAACGGCTACAAGTGAGCCACGTCATCCACAATCGATGGTCAAGATCAAAGGTGTAAACGGAAACAGCTTATCCGTCTGTCGACGTTAGCTGAACTCTTACTATAGAGCTGCGTCTCTCGTTCAGGCTATATAGCCTTGTAAACAAACCAGTGCAGGCATGTTCAATCTCTATTGCCGTCATGGCTTAGGTAAAGTAGAATAGCTTAGCGTAGCGATGCCATGAACTCTTGTATCGTATCTGTTGTCGAATTCAGCTGCTATTCTCCCAATTTCTGTGAGTAATTCGTGAAAATTCCCCTGCAAATTATGATGAGTTAGTTGAGTTCATGTCATGCTCCTGGGCTCGGCCGTCTCTTCCCAGATTGCTCTCAAAGACCCACAGGTTGCCCATGCATAGCTCCCTGCATCACTACACAAGCAGACGCATGGCTGAGCCGCCCGCTTCAGTTCGTCGCCGGCCCTGTTCGGTTCCCGTGGCTCTGAGTCTGCAGGTCTGAACTCTTCTGTGTATCGGTTCAGTTAACGCTGAGAGAGAGCTCCATGCGGGAGCTAGTGCCCTGTAGCACGTGCACACACACCCGACACCCTTCCCCCGCCCCGTCGCCCCCAGATCGCACCAGGGAATTGAATCGCACCTGCTGCAATCTTGTCTCCGTCGAGTTGTCTTTCCGAGCCTGAAGAACAACATCGTTTGGATCCAAAATTCCGTTAACGCGCCTTGCCTATCTCATCCTACGTCTGATATGTATTCCATCACAACCAACGCACAAGCCTAGTGGCTAGCCACGTTCATTGCAAACCGCAGTTCCCTGGTTCAAATCCCATCTGAGGCGTGAGCCTTTCTCTTTTATTTTGTTTCTGTACAATCTGAATGTGTCATTCGAAATTTAGTTACTATGGTTGCACAGTCATCTTAGGTCAACGCCATAATAATACACAACTTGACGCTTGTCCACTGGCTAGCACCTCTCTCAACTAGCCGGCAGATACTGTGCTCAAATCCAGCTTTGGCCATTCTTTTATTTGCCCTTCTTTTATTTCTTTTACAAATTTCCATATTTACTAATCTATAATTTCAAATAATACAAACTTTATGTCTTATCAGAAAAATGCAAAAAATATTACTATGTCATCCATGCTCATGTTTGCATCTTGCATCTTGACTTGTTAGTACTGTTATACATGTCCACCTAATTAATAAACATGGAATGTGTTGGGCATTTAATTCAATTGGTGCCCCATCTTCTATATCTAAATAGAAACACCCCACTAGAGGTATTTCTCTCAACATGCAAGGTATCCACCTCACCAAGCCTTTTTGAGCAATCCTAGCATGCCATGTCATTAGTCTTTTAATGTCAGCATAACTGCCACATCAGCCGGATAAAAAAAAGTAGAGCATCCAACTCACTTCAGCTTCGAAGCAAATAAGTTTTATGTTAATTCAGTGAGCCTGCATGGCAATACCTATTCACCTAATGCATTGACTCCATCATTAGACGCCTGGTGCACCTAGCACTTCACATTGTGCCTCTTTTTAATATCCACTAGCCAGTCCGTTTCTTGCTGTGTGCA
Source organism: Alopecurus myosuroides (assembly GCA_028641055.1). NCBI lineage: Eukaryota > Viridiplantae > Streptophyta > Magnoliopsida > Poales > Poaceae > Alopecurus > Alopecurus myosuroides. The sequence continues at coordinate 40,820,006 of CM054057.1, read as the reverse complement.
ACCAAAAATCACGGACATTAATTACTATCCACTACACACCTCTTTTCCTTCGACCTCTCAAGTCTCAACGATGATTCTCCACCTCCCATCCTATTATTGCTTTTATTACTTATGGCGTGACACAGATTATAATCCCCTGCACCGCCCCGCTCAACTACTTCGTTCTTCAACGTACGGCAGGTCGGCAACACCTCTCATTCCCTTGGTGCATCCTGGAGACTGTCTAGCTAGCTTTGCTCCAAACTCTCTGTTGCTGCAGCCGTAGATCTTCCAAAGTCTGGACATACTCTCTTTCTCTGCTCACCACATGGTACAAGTTCTTGATTCATATGTTTTTTCTTGGGTTTTATTGTTTCAGTTATGTACTTTAATATGATTTGCTAAATGAATAATTTGGTTGTCCCCATCCTTGCAGGTCTGATCTACAAAAACATGGGAAAACATTCCAACTAGCCGCTCACCGTGGCTTCCACCATCCGCACAATAAAATAGGTGCATGATTTACTTCAGCATATTTCAAACCGACGAGTCATGCCCTACAAATCAGCTAACACTACTGGGCTTTCTACGGTTAATGGTATGTTTCTCTGCACATCTGTATTTGATATCTATTATACGCTTTGACAGCTCAAGCCTAGCAGCAACAAATTGTTTTTGTTCAGTTGCCTAATTTAAGAATTTTTTGTTGAAATAGGGTGATGCATAGATGAACCCTATGGCTTTCATAAGGTCTTGAACAGTGCGGATTGAATCTGTGTTCCTCGGTTGATGCTCTTCTTACCAATATTTATTGGACTGTCAATTTGTTCTCACAGCTACCGATTTCTCTCATGTGTTCTCTCATTTTTAATTATTATATTTCTTTCGCATGGTCAATTTGCTGATGCCGGCAAGAAGCAAATAAATCATAAATCTTGCTGCTTGCTTAGTGAGATTTTGACCAAATAACAATACTATTTTATTTTTAGATTTGTGTGATTTTCACCAGCATTTTTTCTTCTTTCCATTTATTTCCTTGAGTCTGCATGTGCTTCAAATATTTGTAGATTTAATTTTTAGCATATATTCCGCAGCAACGCGCGGGGAATTTTCTAGTTCTATTTAATTTTGTGTCACTCACTTATGAATTGTTCTCCATGCTAAACAATATTTAATCTTGATGGCTAGATAAATAACTTGAACCTTCTAACTTAATTGTTGGTCTAATTGTTGGGACTCCGGGTCCCCTTAAATTGGTTTAGTTGCATCCCGCATGTCATGCATCCATATCTTGATGCATGCTGGATCTTTTGGCGTAGTAGTAATTGTTCCATCCGGGGTTTCTTCTAGTGTTTTGCTTCTTCGCGGATAGGACGTTGAGATGATGTGAGCACCAACAAGTTCTGCTACCTCTACAACTAGATTCCAGGCAAGCTTTACTCACTTGCTACATATGGCTGCCGTTCCTCACTTGTTACCGATATTTTCCGTTATCTTTATTCTAGACTTACGATTCGATGCTAGTGTCTCGATCCTATCATATGTTTATCTTGCAGCCATGATATAGCCTCATCTCTCACCTCCTATGACATGTTTGTTTTCTTGTTGGCCTTGCGAGTCGTAGCGTATGCTTAGGTTCTTTGGCGAGTTTGGTTCCTTTTCACCTAACTAGTATGATAGGTTGGTTCAACTTAATTTCAAAAAAAAGATCTTAACGCTTGGGGTAATAATAAAATTTGAAATCGAGTTAAGGCACCGGCGGGAGGCCCCTCGAGGCTTTTGGTCCCTCTGTTGTCGCCTTCGGGAAAAGGTTCTTGTCCGCTGATCCAAGAATGAGCGCACTAACCACTCGCGGGAGGTGTGTATGGGCACCCCCTTGACTTAGTACTAGATCCGATCCTCTGATGGTCTTGGGAGGCACAACTAGTTCGAGTGTTCCATTTGCTCATACGCATATACACAACGCATTGATGATGAGAGGTTCGATGGTATGGGGGGTCATATAGGTGCGGTACGTGCGAACGGACAGTTCCTACTTGGTTTGATCCGTCTTGCACGTAGTCGAAAACTTTTGAGCCGCTACGAAGTTTTCGGCCGGACTCTTGACGCGAGTCAACTCAGATGGGTGGCTTGCCAGGACTTGAAAGTGGTGATAGGAACGTTCATGTCGAGATATCTTGCCTTTGTGACTGTGGATTGACTGAGCGTGTATGGCTACATTGGTGCACCTCTGCAGGGTTAAATCTTTTCGAGAAGGCGTATCGTCCGCGCTTATGTGACGATCTTGGAGAAAGTGCTGGCTTATGAGAGTTAGATAACTTACACCTAATGATATTTATTAACCTGTGCGGTAACAATTATTACTATTTCAACATGTGTGAGTTTTTCCTCGGTTACCTCCTGGCGTTGGTTGTTGGGGGGGGTAAATCCTGGATGGGTTTTCTTTGGTGAGTAGTTGTAGTTGGTTTTGTCGCGTTTTCTCATCCCTTTCTAATAGGCGAGAGTTGTGCGTGTCTCTATAGACTGCTTAGTGCCGCCCGCTGCCGCTTCGTTACAACCACCTCTTCCTTTGTACCCAAAGTATTTGTATCTTGTGATGACTGATTGCATGGGTATCTTATGAGTATTGCTTGCCGCTTGTTGGTACATTCAAAGTACTGACCCCATGATTCGGGGCTTTATTCACAATGCAGTGGACAGGTTTGAAGTTGGATGACGTTAGCATGGGAATCCCTCCGGCTTGGCCTGGGCAGGGATTGGACGCCATCGGTTATCTTCAGGACTCTTAGTCCAATTTGTATCTTATCCGTAGTTGGATACTGTTTCAGTTTTTGCTGTTATTTGGATTTTTGTATTGTATCAGTTGTATTCTTGACTCGTTTGAGTCATCTTGTATATATCTCTTCTGTTGTTTTTGTGGATTATTCGTAAACTGTTGTAATGGTATCAGAATTGAGAACTCAGGATCCGATATTATGTGGATTCTGGCGGGAACGCTGAAATCCCCATAGTACCATGATCCATGGGCGTCACACTATCCTCAAATTCTCTGTGCTTACTAACATAATTAAAGAACTCTCTAATATTATCTTTCCCAATTATATCACCGCTACCTATTGGTACATCTTTCAAGTTAAATTTGGGTAGAATCATGATTAGAGATTAAACTAAGAGAAGAAAACCAAAAATAACAGCTATGAAGTAAACTAATTTTTGTGTGTTTTTGATATAAAGAAGCAAAACAAGAAAAAAAATAAAAACAAGACAATACACAAAATAAAGAGGTTGAGAGTGAGAGACTCCCCTTGCCAGAAGACTTCTTTCTCCCCGACAACGGCGCCAGAAATTCTTTGCTACGCCTTGTTTGTGCCTTGACGGGGAGACTTCTTGATGATGATGAATTTTAAGTCCCCGACAACGGCGGCAGAAATTCTTGTTGCTATGGATGACGTATTGGGAACCTCAAGAGAAGGGTGTGATGAGTACAGCGGTAAGAATTTCCCTCAGTTAAGAACCACGGTTATCAATCCAGTAGGAGAAAGACGATCTTCGGAAGGTTGATGCCACTGACGGTGGTGATGGCGCCTCACCGGTGTCAGCAACAACGCGGAACCTACACACAACACAACCTAAATACTTTCTCCCAACGGTACAGTGATGTTGTCAATCTCACCGGTCTTGATCAAAACGAAGATTAGATGTATAGTGTGGAAAATGGTGTATGCTTGCAGTAAGTAAAGAAAGCAGGGAAAATGGTGTATGCTAGTAGTGGTTTGTTTAACAGTGTCGAAAAATGGACCGGGTTTCATATGTTCACTAGTGGTGTCTCTCCATAAAAGATAGCATGCTGGGTGAACAAATTACAACTGAGCAATTGACAAATAGAGGTTGCACCATAGTGCACATTCATGACATGATGACTACTATAATATTTAGTGCGGGCATTACAACAATATACATAGACCGTAATCTAACTGCATCTATGACTATATAATCCACCCTCAGGTTATCATCTGAACACCCTTAGGTATTAAGTTGCAAACAACAGATAATCACATTAAGCAATGTGTGTAATGTAAGCAATGATTGTGCACGCGGGCACTCACACCGCTGTTTTCTCCCTAGTGGCAACAACACATCCTCCCCCGTCACGTTTCTGTCACTCGACCACAGGCGCAAAGGAGGCATGAACCCAACTTTCGAGCATATATACTCCCTCTTGGAGTCACTAGCAAAAACTTGGCCAGAGCATCCACTAGCAATGGAAATCATGGAAGATCAAAAATAACATATGCAATAAATACTATAATCAACTTGGCATAAGTTCAATATTCATCGGATCCCAACATACACAGCACATAGAATTACATAAGAACAATCTCAATCATGTTAGGCAGCTCACGAGATCTAAACATTGAGGCATAGGAGGAGAAAACAACCATCTAGCTACTGCTATGGACCCGTAGTCCAAGGGTGAACTACTCACGCATCACTCCGGAGGCATGCATGGTGATGAAGAGCCGGTGATGATCTCCTCTCCGGCAGGGTGCCGGGAGACAGCTTCAGAACCCCCTGATCTAGGGTTGACGACGACAGCGGCTGCAAAACTTTTCGGGGATTTTTTATCAGGTACGTAGGGTTTTGCTTCGTAGGGAAATAGATAGGTGATGGCTCCCAAGTGCAGGAGATCAATCGTAGTCTTCGATGGGAAGTATTACCCAAATTTGTAGTTCGACTCAGTGGGAACACAAGAATACCGGTGAGACTTTAGCAATTGGGACGTCACTCCCAGCCACACATGTGTAGCAACAAACTTGCAGCGAGAGTGGTGAGTGTAATAATGCAGTGAAAGTAAACAAACAAAAAGTAAATGGAGAGCAAGTGTTTTCCCAGTTTTCACCAGAAAAGAGTGAAAGTAAACCAGAGGCTAAAACGCAGGCATGAGGTGACAGCGGGGTGTTGCATGGATAAGATTGATCATGTAATAATGTTTTGCTAGCAGCGGGGCCTTTCTCTATCTCAGTTTTATGTAGGTGTGTGTTCCGTAAATTATTGTGCGTACTAACCAAGAGAATTTGCACAAAGCCTATTGTCCTACCTGCCCATTTCACCGGGGCCAATTTGGAACTACAGGTAATTAAGGTCTACCCTTTCGAATAGCCCGGACCAACGCATTAACACTCCATGAACACACATAATCCTCAAACTAGAACATATATATCCCCCTTGTTTTCCCTAGCTATCACTTTAGGGTTCGTAGGTTCAACATAATAGCAGGTAATACACATTGCAGATAGATACCAAACTCAAATATATGATGTAGCAATGTAAGTTCAGTACTGAAATCATGCCACTTGGGCCCTAGTAACAAGCATTAAGCCTAGCAATAGTGCATTAACATAAGACATAAGAATTCTCAAGACAAACCCCTAGATCCCGCATACCGGGTAGCAATTACATGATCAATCTCATCCAAAACCCCTCACACGTCACATGCCTACAGCAACTACTCACACATGGAGGGGGTGATGGAGCTCATGGTTGATGGAGATGATGGTGGTGATGATGATGGTGACGAAGCCCCTCGAATTCCACCTCCGGGGGTGAAATCCCGGATCAATCTGACTCCGAAATCGAAGATCGTGGTGGCGGTGACGCTCCGTTTCGCGAACAGCCCTCCCTTTCAAAACCCGTCAGTTTCTCGTATATATGGAGGGGCACGTCGAAGACCTAGCCGGAGTGGGCCATCTGGGCCCAAAAGGGGTGACCCCACGCGGCCAAGGAATCTGGCCGCGCGTGGGGCCCCCTGTTGGCCCTCGGGTGGCCCCCCGGCCCCATCTGGTGCTCATTCCCCTTCTTTTCCATAAAAAGTTACGTGGTTTTTGTCCCCTGTGAAAAGTCCTGCGAAAATAGACGGAAAGAAGTCTTTTGCTCAAAACAGCGTCAGATTCTGCAAATTTATTCAATTATGGGGGGACTCCGGAGAGAAATATGATGTAAAGTGCTTGGAAAAGTAGATGCATTTTGGGTGATCAACTCCCCAAGCTTAGCTCGTTGTTTGTCCTCGAACAACTCAAACGCAGTGCAGAAGCGATAAAAACTTTGGCAAGAACTTTGCATTGCATATGCATCATCAATTAATACTAGCAAATACTCAAGACATGATTCCTGTAACAAGTAGCAAAATACTAGCAAGTATGCATCTACTCAGTGTTGAAGCATATATACTTGTTGCAATAGAAATAACATGAAGTGTTAATACTTGAATGAGTTTGCTCAATTGTAGACATAAACAAAGGCTTGTGCATCGTTGATGATTGAATCATATCAAGATTTTTGAGATCTCTGATTCTTTCATATGTTGACAAGTAAAATCATTGTGCTTACTACCTTGCTCTCAGTTTTGCTAAAGCATTAATTTTTCATTTTGATTCTTATGCTTGACAAACTACAAGTTGAAAGCCTCATGCCCCTTAAAAGTGAAGTCCCGCACCATGATTACTCAACTCTAGATTCCTAATAAGCCTTGTACAATCATGGTAAGTATTAATGACATCATAGAGAGCAGCAATTGGGGTACCTCTTGCCCCATGACATGGAAACCAGCCCATGTCAAAATGGCAAGACAAACAAATGGAATGGACTCATCATCCTTTTTTATTTCATTCACTATATGCATAGCTTCTTATTTTATTATAGGATATGTTGCGGAGTCCATTCTAGCTATAAGTAAATTTCCACCATGATATAGGATGGCTTGGGTCAGCGGCCCAATGCGTCTCTCTAATCATATATACTTACTCATCAAGACTTACTATTCCTCTACCTCATTTCGGCATGACAGGCATCCACAGTTAAAAGAACATAATATCAACTTGAATATAGAATTCTTAGTGCAGCGTTGAAAGTTTTCCATGTGATACACATTTAGACTAACCCCCAACCATAAGTTCGTCAAGCATAAGACTCCACTTTTATCATTAATGAAATTTTCTCTTTTAATTATTTCCTTGGTTGGCAAGTTCAGTAAGAACAATGGGATGCGTAAACCTTTGCTTAAGGCTACAATTATTCAATCCATCAGCCAAGTAATGACACTAAACAATATTTCAGTTGCATCAGAATATATTCTACTAAACCACGGAGAAGATAAACAATGGCTATTATGTCACTAAGTGTTAAGGGAATCATAAGGTGTGCACTTGCTGTTATTAAAAAGAATACATAAGCACGGCAAAGGTGTCATACCTTTCATCCCTTCAAGCACATTATCATATCATTGTTGTTCTCCTCTCCCCACTTGAACTGCTCAATAAAAACTCAAATCTTGCTATAAAAAGTTACTGCATTCAGCAATTTGTTTACCTACCTAAACACCTCAAAAGTTTCTCATGTTGTACAGAGGTGAAGGCCATAAAAAGTTGCAGTAGTGATTAAATTTTCAGCTCAAACGGAGTCACAAGTAAAGATTAAAGCATATAACAGTGAACATATTTCAGCAATTCCTGCAGCTCCGTATTTATACTAAATTCAAGAAAACAAAAATCTTTTTGTGGTTTTTGATTTTTAGAAACATAATGTAAATAACCAGAAGTAAACTAGCTAACAAATAACAAAAATATTTTTGTGTTTTTCAGATTTAAAGAACATAAAACAACAAATAACATGCAAGTGATATAACACAAAGAATGAGGAGGGAGAGAAATAATCCCCCAAGCTTGTGATCACGCTAGTATCCTGGGTGGTAATCATGTCCACCACTCAACGAACCTCCCTGGAAGAAGGATGGATCCTGCCATGCCTGTGCTCCAAGGTGTGGTTCAGGGAAGCCCCGTAGTTGCAGCAAAGGCTTGGAAATCTTCAGCAATCCCCCAATGTTCAAGAACTTCGGGGTCTTGCCATCTTGTGGTATGGACACGCAGATTTTCACCTGCAAAAACCAATTCATCCTCCCATAACTGATTATCATCATGATTGTTGGACACCCTTGATTCTCTTCTCCTTGTCCTTGAGGACATCCCAAGCAATGCCTTTCCCTTGTTCAGCATGTTACCTTGCTGTACCAAAATAAAATTCAACAAAAATTAAATTGTATCACTCTAAAACATTGCTAAGGCATCCATAACTAGTCCTCTAATCAATATCATGCATCCATATCAACTAGAAAACTTAAATTCATGAAGTTCTTAGACATAATAGGTGACACCTAGTGCAGAAAAATACTTCATACACAAAGCATGGGAGCAAAAAGTAATTGAATGAGTGAAGGAGTTACATACCAAGGAGTGATTCCATCAAACAGATTTGAAAAATCTGCCTCAAATATGGAGATCGAGGATTGACGGAGAAACAGAGCACGGGAAAAATGGAGGAGATGAACTGGGGTTGGTTTTCGGTCGAAAGGGAGCAGATGAGCATTGGATGGGCCCCAACATCCACTTGTGGCCAAAAATGGGGTATCCCACGCGACCAAGGAATCTGGCCGCGTGGAGGTACCTATTTTGGCCCCTGGTGGCCTGCTGGTGCTCCCCTACTGGCTGCTGGTCCCTTCGGGATAAAAAATGACCCCCTAATTTTTCTGGAATTTTACGTGAAACTTTTCTACAGAGAATTTCTAAAACTTCATATTATGTGATTTCTGATTCTAAATTTTTTAATACTATGTCTATGTCTCACAATTTTAAAGCAAATAACAAAAAAAAATGCAATTTAAATGTTTGTGAATCATGCGTTTATCATTTCCACATTAGTAATGAGGTTGATCAGGTCTCATTAGCAACATGTAAGGAATATAGCTCATGATTCTTATTATTACTTATTATAAAACAATAAATCAAGTTACCTCATATTTGATTGGGATGGTCCCAATCATCAATATTTCATACCTTGGTGCTGGAGGTGGTATAGGTATTTCAATGCTACCAATCTTAATGGAATTTATTTGTATAGCATTCACACTTGTGCTCATACTTGTAACATGTTTCTTCTTGGGAAAATAAATAGTGTGCTCTTTGCCTTTAACATTAAATGTCACTTTGCTCTCAGTGCAATTTATCACAGCTCCTGCAGTATTCAAAAAAGGTCCACCAAGAATAATAGATAGATTATCATCTTGAGGCATTTCTAATATAACAAAATCAGTAGGTATCAACTCATTAGCAGTAGAGATGGGAACATCCTCACATATTCCTATAGGTACAGCAGTTGTTTTATCAGCCATTTGTAAAGATATTTCTGTTGGAACTAGTTTGTTCAAATTAAGCTTCTTATATAGTGAGAAAGGCATAACACTAACACCAGCTCCTAAATCACATAATGCATATTTCACATAGGCTTCTTTAATTTTGCAAGGAATAGTAGGAATACCAGGATCTCCACGTTTTTCAGGCAATTTTCCTTTAAATGAATAATCAGCAAGCATAGCAGTAATAGCATCAGTAGGTATCTTTCTTTTATTAGTGACAATATCTTTCATGTATTTTGAATATGGAGGATTCTTAATAGCATCAATAAGTGGAATCTCTAATTTCATATTCTTAATCATATCATAAAATTGCCCATACCTCTCTTCATCTTTTGTTTTTGATACCTCTTGGGGATATGGAATGGGTCTTTGTATCCATGGATCCCTTTCTTTACCTTTATGTTTATATTTATTTGGTTTCTTCTTCTTCTTGGTCTTCTCAATAGGAGGCTGAGCATCCTCCTTACCAGCAGCTTCTTCATTATTATCATCATGTTGTTCAATATCAGGTGGAGATGATTCTTCTTCTTCATTATTATCATCCTCAGTTTCAGCATCAGAAATAGAAATATCCTTGTCTTGCTCATTGGAGTCATCATCATGCTCATTTTCATTGGGAGATTTTCCTGCAAAAGATTTATCTTTAAGAGCAACTTGCTCTTTTCTTTTAGGATGATCATCAGGATAATCAGGATCCTGGGTGCTTGCACCTCCCCTTGTATTAACTCCACATAATTGTTTTTGTTTATTCAGATTTTCATACAATTGATTTTGTAAGGAAATCATTTTCTCAACTTGATTATTCATCATTTCACAATGTTTATCAATTCTTTTAACTTCCCCTGCACTAGCATTTAAATTTTCACGGAGGAAATTAATTTTATGATGGTTTTCCATGATAGTCATTCTAATTTTACGCTCCTCAGGATTATCATGATAAGGAAAATTGTTAACATAAGAGACATCAACAGGAGGTGTTACCTCCTCATTACCTTCCATAGGGAGTATAGAGTTCACTTGAATTGGAAAGCATGGTTCATCAGTAGGAAGTTTAATACCCATTTCAGATAATTCCTTGAGATGAGAGGTTTTAATTCCCTTCTCTTTAATATCCTTGGAAGCTTCAGCCATTGTTTCTTGGTTCAATTAAAGTATACCTCCTTTCTTCTCTGGGAGTGTCTCATTTTTATCTATCTCCTCAATGTTCCAATCAGCTTCATTCTCGAGAATAGACTCCAGTAATTCAATTGCTTCATCAACACTTCTGTCCCTAAAGATATTCCCTGCAATACTATCAAGGTAGTCTCTTGTTTCCCCCATTAGTCCATTATAGAATATATCAAGCAATTCATGAGGTTTAAAACCATGACCAGGACATTTCTTACACATTTTACCAAATCTCCCCCAAGCTTGGGGTAGACTCTATTTCTTATCTTGTTTAAAATTGCCAATTTCAACAGTTAATGCATGTATCCTTTCAGCAGGAAAATATTTATTGAAAAACAATTGCAAGCATTCTTCCTTACTAGTAATACATGCAGGTCCTAAACGATTATACCAAACTCTAGCATCTTCACCCAAAGAAAAAGGAAACAATTTTAAGAATAAATAATGTTGACGGATTTTATCATTTCCAAATGTAGTAGATAAAGCATGCAATTCAGCAATATGATCAAGAGGAGACTCCTCATCCTTTCCACAGAATCTAGACTTCTCAACTATCTCAATTATCTCAGGATTAACATTGAATCCATAACCTTTATCTCTAATTCTAATAGCTGGGCCACACAAATTCCTAGTAGCAGCAAAACAGTTTCCAAGAGATGCATCATCATAAATAGAGAGTTTATTAAGTTTTGTATAATCAGGTGATATAAAGGCCTCAATAAATGCTTCTTCTTCTTCAGAAGAGGCCCCATATTCATACTCTCTACGAGTCTCATTTCTTTCTAGCTCAAGTTCTACATTTTAATCTACAGAAGATTTAGGAATTTTAGTTGTTTCAGGTGTTTCATTTGCCTCAGGTGTTTCAATAGTTTCAGGAATTTCAGAAGCTAGTTCTTTGTCTACATTATCAAGTGTTTGATCATTAGATGTACTAGTAGACATTTTTGACAATGGTGATTTACCAGCTATTCCTTTCTTTTTCTTAGCAGCCACAGTAGAAACAATATTCGGTGAAAAATTTGGTCTACTAGGCAAATCATTACCAGAACGAGTAGTCGAAGGCATTACCTCCTTCGAAGTGTCCTTTCCCTTTCCCATTGTAGGGAACAAGAAAGTGCAGCAAGTAGACAATAACAAGTGGTCTTACCAATAAAGCTAGGCTCCCCGGCAACGGCGCCAGAAAACAATCTTGATGGCTCCCAAGTGCAGGATATCAATCGTAGTCTTCGATGGGAAGTATTACCCAAATTTATAGTTCGACTCAGTGGGAACACAAGAATACTGGTGAGACTTTAGCAATTGGGAGGTCACTCCCAACCACACCTGTGTATCAACAAACTTGCAGCGAGAGTGGTGAGTGTAATAATGCAGTGAAAGTAAACAAACAGAAAGTAAATGGAGAGCAAGTGTTTTCCCAGTTTTCACCAGAAAAGAGTGAAAGTAAACCAGAGACTAAAACGCAGGCATGAGGTGACAGCGGGGTGTTGCACGGATAAGATTGATCATGCAATAATGTTTTGCTAGCAGCGGGGCGTTCTCTATCTCAGTTTTATGTAGGTGTGTGTTCCGTAAATTATTGTGCGTACTAACCAAGAGAATTTGCACAAAGCCTATTGTCCTACCTGCCCATTTCACCGGGGCCAATTTGGAACTACAGGTAATTAAGGTCTACCCTTTCGAATAGCCCGGACCAACGCATTAACACTCCATGAACACACATAATCCTCAAACTAGAACATATCCCCCTTGTTTTCCCTAGCTGTCACTTTAGGGTTCGCAGGTTCAACATAATAGCAGGTAATACACATTGCAGATAGATACCAAACTCAAATATATGATGTAGAAATGTAAGTTCAGTACTGAAATCATGCCACTTGGGCCCTAGTAACAAGCATTAAGCCTAGCAATAGTGCATCAACATAAGACATAAGAATTCTCAAGACAAACCTCTAGATCCCGCATACCGGGTAGCAATTACATGATCAATCTCATCCAAAACCCCTCACACCTCACATGCCTACAACAACTACTCACACATGGAAGGGGTGATAGAGCTCATGGTTGATGGAGATGATGGTGGTGATGATGATGGTGAGGAAGCCCCTCGAATTCCACCTCCGGGGGTGAAATCCCGGATCAATCTGACTGCAAGATCGAAGATCGTGGTGGCGGCGGCGCTCCGTTTCTCGAGCAGCCCTCCCCTTCGAAACCCGTCAGTTTCTCGTATATATGGAGGAGTACGTCGAAGACCTAGCCGGAGTGGGCCATCTGGGCCCAAAAGGGGTGACCCCACGCGGCCAAGGAATCTGGCCGCATGTGGGGCCCCGTTTTGGCCCTCGGGTGCCCCCCCGGCCCCATCTGGTGCTCATTCCCCTTCTTTTCCATAAAAAGTTACGTGGTTTTCGTCCCCTGTGAAAAGTCCTGCGAAAATAGACGGAAAGAAGACTTTTGCTAAAAACAGCGTCAGATTCTGCAGATTTATTCAATTATGGGGGGACTCCGGAGAGAAATACGATGCAAAGTGCTTGGAAAAGTAGATGCATTTTGGGTGCGTCAATAAGCGAAACGGTAACGTCAGTGGGCCACCAGGGTGGCCTCACCACCCCCAGGCGCGGCCAAGGGGGGCGCGTTTGGCTATGGTGAGGCCCCCTGGTGCCCATCTTTGACTCCTCTCCGGACTTCTCGATGCTTTCGGGGAAAATAGGAACTTCGGGATTCGTGGGGTCCAATTCCGAGAATATTTCCAGAACAACTTTTTTGAAAAAAAACCAGCAGAAAACAAGGAACTAGCACTTGGCAACTTGTTAATAGGTTAGTCCCGGAATTAGTGTAAAAAATGCTATAAAGAAGGGAGAAAACATGTAACAATTGGCATAATATTAACATGGAACATCAGAAATTATAGATACGTTGGAGACGTATCATTTATCGTTGTTTTCTTTGAGTCAAGAGGATACTTCTGTAGCAACTCCTTTATATCTTTATTGTCATGTATTAGTTGTGCCAAGTAAAGTTTCTAACGAAAGTTGGAGTTGGTTTTGGATTTCTATTGTCCATTGTAAAAAATCGTATAAAATCCAGAAAGATCAGAATGACCTGAAATGTTTTGTGATTATTCCTCAGCAAATTCCATAACATTTTCGCTCTTTACGTTTTTTGATCTGAGCAACGTAAGTGCCCAGAAAAAATTCGTCTCTATAGACTATTCTGGTTTTGATAGATTCTGCCATTTTTCTTGCATTTCCTCTTTTACGATGTGAAGTGGATTTCTGTGCTTCACACACCATTAGTGGCTGTAGATAATGTTTAAAAGTATCAATAGAACTTGTTCCCATATAGAACCCATCAATTGTTTATTGTTGCACTAACCCTCTAGTGTGAATTACTCTTTGACTGTGGTTTTAAGTAAGTTTTCAATGGTCAAGAGAAGAGGGTGATATAATGTGATCAAGATATTTTCTCCTCCTTTTAATTTTTTGGTTCAGCTCTTTCAAGAGCACCAACAACATTTACACATGATCCTACCATATTAAAACGATCAAAAACTTTTCTAGCTTCTATAGCAACATCTCCAAATTCTTTAAACATGGTTTCTAGGATAAAATCTCTTTTTTCAATATCTTCAATATTATTCAAGTTGAGAAACATTTGCTGTAGTATGGGATGAAGGTTAACAAACCTAGCTTCTAACATGTGAATCAAGGAAGTTGCAGCAGTTTCGTAATTCGGAGCAAGCTCTACTATGGATTTTTCCTCAATATTCTCATGCTTACTAACATGATTAAAGAATTCTTTAATGGTATCCTTTTCAAGTATAGAACCACTACCAACTGGAAGATCTTTCAGGGTAAACCTAGGGAGCACATGATGAATAGAAACAACAAGTTAACAAAAATAACAACTAGAATAAGAACTATTTTTTGTGTGTGTTTTTGATAAAGAGAAGCAAACTAAGCAAAACTGAAACAAAGTAAAGAGATTGGAAGTGAGAGACTTCCCTTGTAGAAATTCTCTTCCTCACTGGAAACGGCGCCAGAAAGTAGCTAGATGGTGCAGGTGTTGCACTCGTTGGGAAACCCCAAGAGGAAGGTATGATGAGCACAGCAACAGTTTTCCCTTAGAAAAGAAACCAAGGTTTAATCGACCAATAGGAGAAAGAAGCAACTTCTGAAGGTTCATGTAGTTGATGTGGTAGGCACTACCGGTTCAGCAGCAACTTGGAACCTACACAACACAATCAATTCACTTTGCCCCAACGAAGCAGTGAGGTTGTCAATCTCACCGGTTTTGCTGATAACAAGGAGGTTAAATGTATGGTGTGGAAAACAATAGGATAATAATATGAAAACAGTAGTAGCAGTGTGGAAACAATGGACATAGTGGTTGTATTATCGGTATGAGAAAATGGACCGGGGTAGTTCACTAGTGTTGTCTCTCCATAGAAGATAAATAACATGTGTGGTCAACAAATTACAGCTTGACAATTGATAGATATTGAAACATGCATGACATGATGATTACTATGTGATTCATGCGTGCATTACAACAAGATGTAATGTAAACTAATAATCCACCATCCGAATATCATCTGAACAAATGTTGGGTATTAAGTTATAAGCAACGGATAATCGCATTAAGCAAAGTCTGTAATGTAAACATCGTTGTTTTCTCCCTAATTTAAACAACACATCCTCCATACTTCACGTTTCTGTCACTCGAGCGCAGATGCAAAGGACGCATGAACCCACTATCGAGCATAAATACTCCCTCTTGGAGTCACTAGCATCTACTTAGCCAGAGAATCTACTAACAACAGAGAGCATGCAAGATAATAAATAACATACACATGAAGATAACATGATAGATTGATAATCAAGAGACTTAGCATTCAATATTCATTAGGTCCCATCAAACACAACATGTAGCATTACAATAATATGATCTCGATCATGTGAGGCAGCTCATGAGATCTAAACATGGGGCATGAAGTGGAGATAACAACCATCTAGCTACTGTTATGTACCCGTAGTCCAGGGATGAACTACTCACGCATCACTCCGGAGGCGGGCATGGTGGTTTAGAGCCCTCCGGTGATGATTTTCCCTCCCGACAAGGTGCCGGGGAGAACTCCAGAACCCTCCCGATCTCAGGTTGACGTTGACGGCGGCCTCGGGTGTTTTTCTTGGAAAAGTGGGATCTTTTTAGGGTTAACACATCGTGGGGAATAAATAGGCGAAAGGACGATGACGGTGGACACCCGAGGGGCCCACACCATCCCGAGGCGCGGCTAGGGGCGCCGCCCTATGTTGTGGCCCCACTGTGGCCCCTCTCCGGGCCTCTTCGGGACTCCGTGGAACCTTCGGGAATTCTAAGACTTCCGGGCTTGGACTTTTCCAATTCCGAGAATATTTCCAGAACACTTTTCTAAAACTAAAAACAGCAGAAGACATTGAACTAGCTCTGGGGCATCTTGTCAATAGGTTAGTTTCAGAAAATCGATAAAAATAATATAAAGTGTATAACAAACATGTAGAAAATAACATGAAAACAACATGGAACATCAGAAATTATAGATACGTTTATGACGTATCAACTGCCCTTAGCATCCGTATTGCATTGTCTTCCGGTGCACCTATTGCACTGCCTTTGGGATGCACTGCCCCGAGCATCATCCCTATTGCACTGCCTTCTGGTGCACCTGTTGCACTGCCTTCGGGATGTACTGCACCGAGCTTCCATATTGCACTATCTTCCGGTGCACCTGTTGCACTACCTTCGGGAAGTACTGACCCGAGAATCTGTATTGCATTCCGGTGCACCTGTTGCACTTCCTTCGGGATGTACTGCCCCGAGCATCCATTTGCACTACGTTCTGATGCACACATGTTGTGCCTATTTTCATACAACACCATCTAATATGTTAGTTCACCATATAGTGAAGAGAGAGAAACGATAAAGTGAAAAGAAAAAGTCCTCCATAGCGCCGGGTCAAATCCCCACAAGCGATTCACTCGCGTTGTGATCCGCTACCGCCACGTGTCGAGCAACTGGCGACCAGGAAGACAGCCATGCGCCCTCTCTCGTTCGTTGTGGAGGGAGCCCTCACCCGTGACGCCCTCGGATATCAATTGGTGTACAAAAATAGTCCGTCCGTTCCGCAATACTCTACATATTATATATTTTAAGACACCTTAGCATGATCTTTAATAGTACTACTCAAGTGTGTAAACATCCAATGCATGTGACATTAGCATTAATATCACCCAATAGAAAAGGAGAGAGTGTGCTCAGGATTTTGTTGTCGCTGATAACCAATGAGACAATTAATGTTTATAACCCAGAATGTAGAATAATATGGAACTGAGGGAGTAATCTATAAGCTTATACTCCCCATCCCAAAATACAAGGCGTATTTTAATTTCGTTAGTCAATGATGTCCAATTCCAATTTTAAACATGATTTTTCCTGATAATATGTCCCCAAAATTAATGTATATGAAATGAAATAATTTCACAGCACGAATCCAATTGTACCACCAATACATTCTCAATCCATATGTTTTTATTATATATTAGTTGTCAAAGTCGAACATCAAATATCGGCATAAAAATAGCACAGATTATATATTGGGACGAAGGGATATGCGCTAAGCAAGGTTTGGTTCCTGAATGAGAAAAACCTTGAGGGGGTTCGGGATTGCAGGTTACCGCGGTAATAGAGAAATGCCGGATGGTTACCGGCCAAATTTAAAAACCAAAATTTGAATTCAAATTCCGGATGGTACATCAAAAATAATTTTCAAAAAAGTGACACAGACCGTGTGGAAGGGAAGCTCGAGCCGAGCACCTCTTGGAGAGAAAAGCATGTTGCTGTCAGCGAGCTACATCCACCGTGTTTTTATTTTTCACAATAAACATTATTTAGCACAGTTGGGAAATTTAAATTCAAAATTATCAAAAATATCTAGATTTTTAAAACAACAAACACAATTACAGAGGATGGTTTGGAAACAAGATTACCGATCGGTAACCAGATTTACTGAATGGTAACCAAAACCTTGCCTGAAGTGAACTTGAGATACATTATATACAACCTGAAACTTTTAGATCTTCACTCCAAATATAGAGATAACACGAAACCCGTTATTCGCCTGTAGAGATTTTGTTTCTATTAGGATAACCTTTTAAAAGTTTCTCACAAGTGATGTAGTTTCGTATAGCCGATAAAAATGTTTAATTGTAAAAATATTCATTTATAAGTGTGTTAGCATTAATTTTATGTATACAAACATTTAACTTCAAAATACCGAAAACCTTATCTAATACACCTACACAATAAAAAAAAATCGATAAAAATCTATTTTATCAAGAGGTGGAGATTAGACCACGCCAGAGGTGGAGATTTGCCTTGCCTGCTGATCTGGTTGATTAGACCACGCTTGGCTACTTGATATGGTATTCTAGTTCGTTCTGGTTAGAATCACATGGATTGTTTGTTTTATACTGTTAATTTTACCCGATCTAAAATATTTTAAGGTTGAAATATGTTCATCAAAATCCAGATGTCATTTATTTTACTAAAAAGCAACAGTGTACACCACATTTTCCTGGTTACTTGTCATGATATCTACTCCTGTGTTAATATAATCATATCAGTTTGTGCTGCTTGGGAGTTCTATTAGGTCTTAAATGTTGTCAACTTGAGAGCTACAGATGGTTTTTGTTTTGCATGGTTTAATTATTTCTCTTATAAATTATCTAATCATTTAGAGCGGTCTAATTGAACTTTTTCACCACCTTTAATTGTCTATGTGCAGTTAGCTAACAGCTCCAGCAGCCATGGGTAAGGAGAAGTTGCATACCAGCCTTGTGGTCCCTGGCCATGTTGACTCTGGAAAGTCAACAACCACTAGGCACCTCATCGACAAGATTTAGGCATTGACAAGCATATGATCGAGAGGTTTGAGAAGGAAACTACTGAGATGGACAAGAGGTCTTTCAAGTATGCCTGGGTGCTTGACAAACTCAAGGCTGAGCATGAGAGGGATATCACCATTGATATTTCCCAATGGAAGTTTGAGACCGCCAAATACTATTGCACTCCCATTGATGCCCCAGAACACCGTGACTTCATCAAGAACATGTTCATCGGGACCTCCCATGCTGAGTGTGTTGTGCTTATCATTGACTCCACCACTGGTGGTTTTGAGGATGGTATCTCCAAGGATGGGCAATGATGGTTTAATTTTTGTTGGCTTGAATCTGTTACGCCCTTGCTATTTTACTTAGTTTGACCCGCATCAGCAACATCCCTGATGCCTACTAACCCCCACCTTGCTCCTTCTCTCGCTGAAGGAATTGGTGTGGTAACTTGTCTGTAGCATTTGCAGCATTGGGTTTACCGTGCTGAAACAACAAAGATGCTATTTGTTGTAGATTACATATGTATTGTCATGTTATTATCTTTGATTAGTGCTAGCTCATAAGACAGACAATTTCTTTTGATTTTGCTAAACCTTAATAGTTAAATAACTTGTGCCCCATTGATGTACTGCTACTATGCTGCCCATGGTGTTGATTGTGATGTGGATGCAATCTCCTTAGTGTTCCAAATCCTATTATCACTAGTAGAGAAGTGCCTTTCCGTGGATGGCTTTTTGTGGCGCACCATGTAGTTATGCGCCACAGAAATTTATTTTTGTGGCGCACGGGGCGAATGCGCCATAGAAAAGAGGAATTATGTGGCGCACGGGACAGTGGTGCGCCACAGAAAAGAGGAATTATGTGGCGCACGAGACAGAGGTGCGCCACAGAAATATGTTGGGGCCACACCAATCATTTCCCCACCCATATTCTGTGGCGCATGGTGGTTAGTGCGCCACAGAAATATGACATTTCTGTGGCGCACCAACCACACATGCAGCCACAGAATTTATTTTTCCTCTCCACACCCCCCCGGGATCGCCTTTCTAGTTTTTCACGGGAGAGTTGGAGGTCTAAAAAGTATCAAAAAATAAACCCCTTATAGATGCACAGAGAGTTTAAGGTCTACTTTTTTTTAATCAAATTTTGAAATATGAATTTCGACTTTCTGAGCAAAAGTTCGTTAAAAAAAGTAAAATGGGCATAACTTTTGCCTACGATGTCGAAAAAAAGATCAAGATTTCAAAAAAAAACTTAGTCGCGTGAATTCTGTGGCGCACCCATGTGACCCCTAGGTGCGCCACAGAATTCAAAATTGGTGCGCCACAGAAGAGCATTTCTGTACTAGTGTATTCTTATCCTGTGGTAGTTTTATTGTTTGAATGACTCGGTCATTTTTGCTAATAATAGCATCATTTTCTTGCTAAATGTAAGGTACTGTGTATTGAAAGCAAGGAGGGAGATGGCCAACAGCACCATCGCCCTTTAGAAGGACTTATCTTCGGTCACAGTGGCGCCCACGGCGTTGCCGGCGGAGGCGGGCGAGTTGGCTGTAGCGCACCAGAAGATCGGAAACATGGTACAGTTCGTCATCGATAGTGCTACCCACGTACCCCTGTGAGACCTTCTCCCCTCCCCAATCTAGTTCGATGCGCAATTGTTGTTGACTTGGTTAATTAGCTGGCTTATTCCGCTCAGTTGGAGCTAAATACTGGTAGCACTCCGGTAGATTTCACTGAGAGATGCAATCAAAAGTATGTACTATTGAATGAATATTGTTATACTCAAAGTAAATTTAATTTGTTTTAGCTAGAATGATTATAACCCAAACCATTGTAAATAAGAATTGGTGCTTAACATGATGAAATATACCAAATATTTGGTTCAAATCGATTTGTCTTAAGGGATACTAGTTTAGTAGTATTTATCTAGATTTCCTTGCAACGGATGATTAAAGTGATGATTTGTATGAGGGGTTAGCTATTGTGTTGCTTTCTTTCTAGTCCTGTCTCCAATGGATTACATGGCTATGGACTGTAGCCATGTTCTAGATTCACATACTTGAGGTTGAGGGCATCACTGGGCAATGGAAATATGTTAAATATGATGAGTTTCTAACCACGGGCTATGTTCAATAATGCTGATAGTAGTCCTGATAATTAAGTACTATCCTTTGTGTCGTCTGCAAGATGATTGGTGTATGTATTGTGTTTCATGTGGTGCCTGTGGATATGTGTCCATCTTAGTTTGGTTTGGCACACGCTGTGGCCTAATACATGCATCATATATCATGTATGCCTCCTAGCTTACTTAGCTAAAGCCTGATTCTGATGCCCAAGTTTTAGCAAGACTGCCTCTCTAGCCCAAATTGATTTTATTTGTTAGATCACATTCTGATGAGTTTTGTAGCATTTTCTTAGTGTCAGGTCATGCTTTTTAAATGAAGGGTTGGCCTAGGAAATCTAAATTACCTGCTTTATTTGGACTCTAAACATGTGGCTTTTCTTCTCAATTACAAGAGTTATGGGCCGAAGAAATATTTGGCTTTTTTTCTCAATTATAGTGAGGCTGGAAGCTCATTTTAGACGCTTTTTGTTGCTGGAATTATGGCAAGTTTTGGTACCATCTTGATGAATGAACATCCATTTTGCACACTTCTAGATGTGTGTATACTGTTGTGAGAATGTATTGTTTGTAATGTACTGTTTATCATGTGCTGGTTGAAATGAGATAACTGTAATGTAAGTGGCACGAAATATTTCTATGTAGATGATTGCTGGATATTCAATTTTCTTGCATGAAAGTTTGTATTCGAAAATCAGCAAAAGGCCACAACCCAAACTATAATGGACGTAAAAATAGCCTGTATCAAACAGTAATACCGTAAAAGGCCACAAACTTATCTGTAGAAGGCCTCTATAAAAAATTACTGGATCGCAAAAAGGCTAAGGACCAAAATGTATCGGTCATGAATTTAGGAAAAAAGAACGATTAAGACAAAAAAATTAGGCTGTAAAAAATACTAAATGGGCCAAATAGTTGGGATTGGGCTGATTTCGATATATGAATTTCTCACTTAATCATAATTTTGCCACGTAGGATTGGCCACGTAGGATGTGACATGGCCATGGTAGGACACCGCATGACCAAAACAATCGGTCATATAATAATGGCTATCTTAATTGGTTATATAGGTTATAACCATTCCATTAAAATAGTCGTTGACGATCAAATAAGACGCTCGGTATGCGACCGTCCATTTTTGGTCAAAAAGAGGTCATGCATGAAACTTCTTGGCCTTCCGGGACCCAAAATTGAGGGTCATGCATCAATATATTTCTTGTACTGTAAAGGTCTATCTTTAGTCCGCTTTGGTGACACTAACCGGGACTGAAGGTGGGCCCCGAGGCCGCAACCTACCGCAAAACCATTAGTCCTGGTTGATGTCAACAACTGGGACTAACAAATAGCTTCTGGACCGGGACTAAAGGTTGGTCGTGCTCGGGCTGTGTTCTGCCCATTATAACCGAGACATATGCTGGCATTAGTCCCGACTGCAAACGCTGCCGGGACAAAAGCCTTTTGGGCTCCGAACGGAAGGCATGTTTTGTACTAGTGGATGCATTGGTTTGATGGTGAGGATGATCTGGATCACCACCTCTCGCTCTTTTAATAAAAGTGGTGAAGAATTAATCCTTTCATGGTTGCGGTTCTATGGTCCTCCTTCTCTATCTTTTCTTATGGGCGCTGGCAACTGGTACCGTGCTCTGACCAAGTGTAATATCAGGTTTGCGTATCTTTTGTTAAATCTGACCCTTAAATTAAACTAATCTCAAATCACGCCCCTTGTCAAAACCATTTTCAAATCTGAACCCCGACGTCAGCTCCATAGAGGATGGAGCCGAACTTGTAACCATAAAGGATGGATCCGACCTCCCTGTAAAAGATTACGGGACCAAAATAGGGTTTGGCCGCAAAATATGATGGCGTCGAACTGCACAAGTTTGGCTCAATTATTTTTAGTGCCCACATCAAAAGACCAGATTTAAAAATAGTTTCGAGAGAAGACTAGATTTGAGATTAGTTTAGCTTAAGGAGTAGATTTGGCAAAAAAATACCAGCTTTGCCTGGAACGCAGCGTCTCAGCCTGGATGCCCTGCTGCCATGTGGGCCATGAGCTGATACTACTATATCAGCACTTAATGCTTAATCACCCCGGTGGCGGTAAATGCATGCATGCACGTAGGCAAACAACTGCACGTAGCCTACAGCACGTGATGCATGCATGTTTGCTATAAATACTCCCTCCGATCCATATTAATAGGTGGTGAAGTGGATGTATCTAGCAATAAAACATGTCTAGATACATCCACTTCACCGCCTATTAATATGGATCGGAGGGAGTAGCTATTTGTAATTAGCCCATCATTAGTTTTTTAATCTTGTCGCCTAATCCATGCATGCACGTACGTGAAATTGCAGCGCGCTGGATGTAATCTTTTGTGATGCCCATACCGTCTAAGGTAGCTAGCTTAGTAACACATCAAGATTTTGCACCTATTGGTTTCCATGTGTATTATACTTTATTTTTTCTCCATCTTGTGAAAATATTTTCTACACATTGTAGTCCACTGTGAGCGTATTTTATATGGTTGTGGGAATAAGGCTGACTTTTATCTCACGGTTGCTTTTTGCTCATGGTGCGATAAATTTAGGTTAATATTAGACCCCCCCCCCCCCCCCCCGGCTGGTGGCTCCCCCAACCCTACCGCCTCGATATGCGCTAAAAACCGAAGATCATAATTATGGGAACAAACACTTCTAAACTATATACCAGAAAATCGTCGCACACCCCATTAACCACTACCTTCCAGTTCGTAGCATGTTCTCACAACCTGAAGCCTAGAAAAATCATGGTCGCCCTAGTCTCCAAACAAAGAGCAAAACAATTGTAGGACAGGACCATAGGAAACACATAGCTGAAAACCTGCACATCACATCTCGTCCCAAGCGCCATGGAAATGGTGATCTCCATCGTATCCATCGCTTCCGCCCCACCCCCCCCCCCTCCCCGCGCGCGCGCGAACAGCGCACGTTGTCCCTGTGATAGCAAAATCCACAAGGGGTCACTACGAAGAACAACCCCAACAATCCACAAGGAAAAGAACTCGATGGCATCCACTGAGCGAAACGATGAACACGCACCGCGCTCGGTGGGCGGTGACGACACCTCCACGACAGAACACAAATAAATCCCAATGGCAAACGAAAAATCCTGCTTCATGAAAAGCAACCAAACCTACCTCCCTATCAAACATCGTCGTGATCCTCCTACCAAATCGACTACATCTAAGCCAACACACTATTCTTGGACGACGACTTCATCTCGTCCCGTGACAACTGCCCAACCCTATGGTTTTGTTGATTTCAAAGTTATGCATTGTAAGCGGGAATGTAATTTGGATGCTCGTGTGTTAGCCACCAGTGGTGCTGGTAAGGCCCAAGGTGGAGATGTGTGTTCGCATGACATTGTAGCTCTTTTTTGCGGAAAATCATAAGGCCATATATTATGTGAAACCAACCCTTACAAGAACATTCTTACAAGAAAAATAAACAACACACGAGTTTTTGAAAAGTTTAGCACCATCTTCTTTCAATATCATCCCATGATGGCATGCCATGAGCAAAGCTTGGAGCCGCCTCTGGGCCTCCGGTGCACGCAAAATTGTGTCGGAGAAAACTTGAAAAAAAACCCGGACGCTTGTGGAAGCAGTGGCCGGGAAGTCATCGACGTAGACCAGAATATGCCGGCGACCATGATCACGAGAAACAACCATCCCCACCGAGGGTGAGTCGAGAGATAAACCAACTCAGGCCAGGTATATATGGAGACACATAACTCATAAATTCTGTGATTCAGCCGTACATGGCACGTCGCGGCGGCATCCCATCCGTTGGACGTCGCGACTATAGAGAAACGCTAATCAAGCGCCGTATCGTGTACCTGACGATCGACATGAGCCTCCGACTCATTGAGGCCACTCTAAGGAAGGACATCGATCTACGACGAGTTGAAGAACATTTATTCTTA
Organism: Alopecurus myosuroides; assembly: GCA_028641055.1. Taxonomy (NCBI): domain Eukaryota; kingdom Viridiplantae; phylum Streptophyta; class Magnoliopsida; order Poales; family Poaceae; genus Alopecurus; species Alopecurus myosuroides. The sequence goes on along the minus strand of CM054057.1, from coordinate 40,795,603 downwards.
TTTTCGTCGATGCCCCTTCATCGGAGATTAACACTAATCACGCGATATCTTGTACACATAGTGGTTTCCGACCCTCTCGCCGTCGAAGTGGCCGGCAGAGAGCAGGGGGAACCCGCGGCGGCACCGACCGATCAAGGGGAAAAAATGTCTCGTGGAGACTGCCTCTTCCTGGCATGACGTAGGTAAGTTTGTAAAATACTGGTTGCTAAAAGCTCAAAGTTATTCGTGGCGACCGACTCTTCCTGGCATGGGAGGTTCCCTTCCCGGCCCTTCTTCAACCCACCTGCCCCAACCAAAATCACATCCTGGCGCTGCGCCCGCACTCCACCCACGCCGCCCCAGCAGAGCTCACACCAGGCTGCTGGAAAGGCCAGAAACAGCGGCGCCGGCGATGCCTCTCCCGGACGGTCTGTCCCCTAGCCCGGCGGCCCAAGATTGCCCCGACGACCCGGAGTTCAGCGCCGCCAGCCGCCACCGGCGGCCCGCGTCAGCCCCGCTGGTCCCAAGTCCGGCGCCGCGACGCCCGCGTCTGGCTCTGGCCCGGTGGCCCGTGTGGCGGCGGCGGCGCGCGTCGGCCCTGGGGGCCCGCGCTAGGGCTGCCTGCGGCGGAACCCGGCTGACAGGTGGGACCGCCACCAACCTGCTGGCCCCACCTGTCAACCATGGTCGATTCAAATTTCACGGGCCAAAACAGGTACACGCAACCTCCTCCCGAGCTCTCCCTCCCTTTCTTCTCCCCCTCTTCTCCGGCAAACAGCCATTCTCCGTCTGCTTCGTTGCTTCCTTCCCCTCACCTCCGCCACCGCCACTCGCCTCCCTGCCTCCGGACCTCCCCTGTATCCATGGAGAACCCGCCACCAGAGACACCCCTCCTCCCTCTCCCACCCCCGCCACTCGCCTCCCTGCCGCTTCCGCCACCGCCGCCAATTTACCTCCCGCTTCCAGCCACAGAGGCTCCCCCCCACCCACCGCAGACTCCTCCACGCACACAACCCACCCCTTCACACGGCGTACCCATGATCATCAGGGCTTTGGCCTCAAGCTCGGTCGGAGTGGCAGCGCGTAAGGCTGCCGTCGCTCTCGCAAAGCAACTGTGGTCGGACCCCAAGAGGCTCTGGGACTGGAGGAGCTGGCTGCTTGCAGCCTTCAAGGAGAGACTTCCGCCACCTCCCCACCGCCCGCTCCCTCCTCCTCTGCTGCCACCGAGACCGGAGTTTCCCGACCTGCTCCACATGCTCAACTGCCTGGCTACCAGCGAACATGCCGAGAGAGTTATCATCATCTCGGCGATTGTGTTATTGCTACTTCATGCAGGAAGGGTCCAGGAGGAAGAGGATCCACTCCCGCCACACCGACTTCCGGACTTTGTCCGCCATGGTGTGGGTGAGCTCGTCGGTCTGCGTCGCCAACCCCCGCTTCGTCCCTTGAGGATCCCCACAGCCCTCGTGCTTGCGGCATCCGCTAGGTACCCAGATTTACCTCACTATGCACCTTTCTACATGATGAAAACGAATTTTGGGTAAGTGTTCTATGTGTTGGTTTTGAATCCGATGAACTGAACGATGCAGATCAGTTGATGTGAAGCAGAGATGCCACGCAAGGACGGCCTCCTGAGGTGATATCCATGTTCCTGTCGATCGTGTGTCTCCTGTATGCATATGTAATGATGAAGCACAGCATGACAATGTACAGATGAACATTCTAGTTTGAGCATTGGCTATGTTTTCAGATATTGTCCATTCAACATCTCATTTTGAGCATTTCAGTCTGAAAATTTTCAATGCCATGCCAGCACCAACAGCTATCGTGTGTCCCCTGTATGCATATGTAATGATGAAGCACAGCATGACAACGTACAGATGAACATTCTAGTTTGAGCATTGGCTATGTTTTCACATATTGTCCATTCAACATCTCATTTTGAGCATTTCAGTCTGAAAATTTTCAATGCCAGCACCAACAGCTACAAATTCTCTAGAGGAGTATGTTTTTCTTTTTATTATTTGTATCGGATTTAGTGTTCATTGGGCAGTATAGCATGTTTGTCAGTTTGCGTGTGAATCATTGGGTCACCTTTGTGGTTTATGCCCAAGGAAGTACTGCTTTATGCAACTACATGATTGTGTGCATTTACAGTGGGTTGATATATCTCTCCCTTCCTGCCTGCAGAAGGCCCATTCTGTTTTCAAAGCTTCTTGAAAGTTTGCATGATTAATTTTTTTATTTTTGTAACTTTCAGTGCTCCGACAGCTACCAGTTCAGCGGTACATAACAGTGAAGTCAATTTTGGGAAGAAAAGGTGAATAACCAAGCCATTTTACTTCTCTTTAGCTTTCCATGTTGTGACTTTTGCCAGAGATAAATATCTTCCTGTTGTGCATTTCGTACCGTGAATATTTGGAATGGTCTTGCTTATTGCTGTAATAGGAACACATTGTCCAAATAAAGCTAGTTATTGAAAACAATAACTGTGAGTATTTGTTAAATATACCCTGATGGTGAATTCTGACATAGCTTTATTGTGTGCATTAGCAGGGAACGTTTCCTTAGAGCTCTACAAAAAGCATCTGTTGAGGTTCTGAAGTTGTTTATTGATATATTTGGATTAGATGCGTGTGTTGATCATGGTTAGTTAACATCATTCTTTATGCAATGTAGTGTAAAGCATCGACAGATCCAGCTGATATGCGTTCTATGAAAGCTTGCACAGCTATAGAAGAATTCAAAGGTATGCGAAATGTGTTGTTGATACCACAATTTCTGGGGGTTCGATTCTGATAATTATATATTCATACCATCAAAAATTATCTATGGAACACCATGTCTTCAATAATCCTTAAATCTGGTTGAACTGTGTGGTCAGTCTAAATATATATGTGTACTGGCAATTAAACTATTTTGATCCTTGCAAATTGTTTGAATAGTAGGCCAATTAATATCTTCAGGTGATAGTTGTGAATAATGGGTATCCGTATTTCTGAATTTTCTTCAGCATAGATATAGTGGGTAATCTCTGTTATCGTCTACTCATCCACATGGCGTGGCCTGCAGATCTCTTCTCAAAGTTTGATGCAGGAATACTCCAAAGAAACAGATCTGATTATGAAAAGGAGAAATTGCAAAGTAAGTGCATGCTTGTACTGTTTAGATCCTTCCTCTGATTCAAATGTCATTCCAAGAGTTCTTGTGTGTGGAAGATCTTTGCATCTGACATAGACGCCCTTTTTACAGGGAAGGATAAGGCTAGGCTGTCTGAGCTTGATGAAACCGTTAAAGAGAAGATTGCTGAAGCAGAGGTATATTTAAGATCATGCTCTGTTTACTAGAACTGCCGTTTGGTCCTAAAACTATATGGGCTTCACGAAGTTCAGTTTATTTTGGTATTACATATTGTGAGAGGGCAAGCATTGCTTAAGTAGGTCATGAAACGCAATTGGAAAAGTCTGCAACGAAATAAGATAAATGTCAATATCGAGTATTAGACATGTTTTGGTTGTGAAATAAAACAGGAAGAGAAAGATGAAGTCAGTTTCATCTTGATATATAACCTGCTGCAGAGAACTTGTTTTATAGCGAGTGAAATCAATTCAAAGCACACCTAAATTTCTCAAGTAGCCATGTTTCTGTGTATACAAGAAGGAATGTCATCAGAGGTTATAATTCTAGCATTCATGTTTAGCATCATATATACTGTGCCTGGGCCAGCTTTCCAACTATGGGAGTTAAGAGCACACAAAGTGATTCAGGATAGCGCATCACCTTGTTACTATGCTAAGATAGATACTTGATGAGAGTGAAACCAATTTAAGTATTCTGCACATACAACACGATTCCTTAAGGCAAGCAGTAAATGTAACTTTGTGTTTGTGTTTCTCTTTCGCAGGGTGATGAGCAGTTTAAGCGCCGCCACTGATGCAGTAACAAGACTCAACTCGTGGATGCCGGAGAGGGACACAGACCATTGCACAGTACTAGCATACAAGAGGGATGATTCACTTGAAAAGGAAAGAGAAAGGTGGAGTAGTTATGTTAGGAATTCGGATAGTAGCTTCCTGACTCATGCGGGGTTTTCGTGCTTGTCGTGTGTTCCCGTCTTTTAGATCACGTAGGCTAGCCTCTGGGTTGCTTTCTGGTACCGCAGCCACTACACGCGCGCTCAACTTCTGTCGTGGATCGACTACGGCTCGTGCTCATGTAAATTCTTGAGCAAACTTTCCCTGGATCATCAATACTCGTGCTGGAGTACTGAACCTACTGCTGATACGTATATCTAGCACACGTTATATAATCTTGGCATGTATGTTTTTGACAAAGTAAAAGAGTAGTTTACATCTAGTGAGAGGTTGACGAGCTAAATGGCATCCTTCCCTCGGAACTTTCAGTCAGGTACAGCCGTACAGGTCGCGGGCGTCGGGGCCTTTCACGTGGACCATGGCGTGGATCGCCATGAGCCTGTGGACACCATGGCACTGGAACCGCCCTGGCTCGTTCTTCTTCTCTGGCGGGTGCGGCTGCGGTGGCGTCTTCACGGGCACCTGGTGGTACGTCGGCTTACTGGGGTCTGTCAGTACGCTCTGGCACCGGATCGAGGCTGCACACTAATCCCTCCCTGGTCGACTCCGCTTTGTCGGCTTTTCCGGTGCCGATGTCGAGTGGGCGGCGCTGGAGGAGAGGGTGTCGCAGGCCGGCCTTTTCAAGCGGCATTTGAAGGCCGGAGCTGACCGTGGCCACGGTCACCCGCCTAGGAGCCAGTTCGTCCCGCGGTGGAGGAAGAGGGACAGGCGCCTCTTCACTGATTCGGCAGAGGCCCGAGCACGCCGCCATGTGAGCACCTACTTGCGTAGTGCGAGGCGTTGTGTGTACCAATTTACGACGATGCTGGTGCACGAGACGTACACGACGTCGTCTCTACAAGGGCGATCGAGTGGCCGGTTGGCCGGGCGCGCGCGGCGGGACCATCGCCCGAGCTGTCGCATGTCGCTCTGATAGCATCTCGCCAGAGGGAGGACGTACTTTTCGTTTATTTCCTCAGCACGACTCCGATTTACTTCTTTTTGGGTGATTCGAATACTTTTTTTTTTGAATGGTCACCGGGGGGAACGAGTGCCCACCCGAATTTTTTCATTGAAAGTTGTCTATGAGGCGTTTTACAACCTCTACAAGATAGGTTCAAATGAACCACACTTTACACAGGGTACAAGAGAAGAGAAATAAAGGAAAAAACACACACAACACGAAGGGGGGCACTCCGAGACCACACAACGCTCGTGGGTGTGGCCGAAAGGTCGCGCGCGGCCGAGTCTATGCCATAATGCCATTGTGCCACCGGCTGAAGTCGAAGGGAACCACAATGCAGAGACACCCCGTAGAGCACGTCTTGCAGGAAGGACCCTCACCGCACGTGGGGGTCGTCACCGCAGTCGAAAGGCATAGCACCACCGAGGACAACCCAACCCCACCTGGGTCCGAGATACCCGAAGGGTGGGCTAGCCGAGAGTACGCACGAAGACCACCCGCGCCAGACATGCCATAGAGCTTCATCAAGGATCCGACGCATGAGCCTAGCAACTGGCAAGGAGAAGCTACCACCACCACTGCCATGGCTTGCCTCACATCGGAGAGAAGACCGCAACCATGGCCGCCATCTGCAAAACCATGGGCACACCAATATAGAAGGAACAACATCCTCTGACACCGATGGCGAGACAGAGAAGGCTCTACAGCCAGCCACGACGGCCCCCCGTGTAGGGAGCGCATCGCCACCATGGACACCATCTGCGAAGCCACGACACCAGCCAGCCCCAGCGGTACCCCCGCTGCAGGATGATAGCCGAGTAAAGAGGAAGACGACCCTCGCAACCACCAAGAGGTGCCGACCAAGAGGCCAGCACACCGCCGGCGGCCACAACACCGCCCAGCACCACGCTGACCAGCGAGACGCACCAGCCCGAGCCACTCCCCGCACACCACAAAGCCGCACCAGATCTGACTCCGTAGCGCCAAAATCATGCACCAAAGAGGAGCACCGGGCAAATCGGGGTCGGGGAGGACGGCAGCCAGCGCCACCACCGCCAGGGAGACGACGCGGGGGGTCTTCGTTCGGGGTGGTGCTAAGATCTTCTAGTTGTGACCAGCTCCGATTCGAATACTTTTGTTCCTATTTTATTCATATATATAAAAGTACAAAATTCATGCATGGTGTACAAAGTCCAAACTTCAACATGAAATCAGTCACAGTTAAGGGAACTAAGAATCATTAGTGGAATGAAATCACAATGTCCATACACATCATTTCATGTAGACCTTATTGTAAAAGAGTGATTTGTCTATGTAGATGATCAAGAGGTTGAGAGAGAGAGATAGATAGATAGATAGATATAGAAGTTATTGTCACTCTTCCAGATTACTCGAGCATGAACCCACTATCTAGAATAAATACGCACTCTTGGAGTCACAAGCACCTACTTGGTCAGAGCATCTACTAGCAATGGAGAACATGCAAGATCACAAATAACATATATGATAGATCTATAGTCAACTTGATAGAGTATTTAATATTCATCGGATCCTAGCAAACACAACATGTAGCATTACAATAAGATGATCTTGATCATGTTAGGCAGCTCACAAGATCTAAAAATGATGGCACAAATAGGAGAAGAACCATCTAGCTACTGGTATGAACCTGTAGTCCAAGGATGAACTACTCACACATCACTCCGGTGGCAGGAATGGTGTTGAAGAGCCCTCCGGCGATGATCCCCCTCCCCAGTAGCGTGTCAGGAAGAGCTTCAAAACCTTCCCAAACTAGGGTTGAAGATGGCAGCGGCTAAAGAACTTTTCGTGGATGGAGGCTCGGGTACTTAGGGTTTTCCGGATGAAGGTAATATATAGGCGGAAGGGTGATGTTGGTGGGCGACCAGGGGGGCCCACACCACGTGGCCGCGCGGCGAGGGGGGGGGGGCGCCGCCTTATGGTGTGGCTGCCTCCCTGCCCCCTTCGATTCTCCTTCGGATCCGTGTACGTGACGGAAAAATAGGGAGTTCGGCTTTTGTTTTGTCCAATTCCGAGAATATTCCCATAACAACTTTTGTGAAATACAAAAACAGCAGAAAATAAGAACTGTGGCATCTTGTCAATAGGTTAGTCCCATAAAATGCATAAAAATTCTATGAAGTGTATACAAAACATGTAGCAATTGGCATAATATCAACATGGAACATCAGAAATTATAGATATGTTGGAGACGTATCTAGCATCCCCAAGCTTAGTTATAATCATCTTCGAGTAGGTAAAACGATAACAACAAAATAATTTCTAGGGTGACATGCTACCGCATAATCTTGATCAAAAAATAATGTAAAGCACAAGTCATGAATGAAGTGATCCAAGTCAATGGTCGATAGTTTGCTAACAAATAGAAAATGAGTAAAAAACAGAATCATATGAGCAAAAACTTTTCATGAATAGTACTTTCAATACAAGCATAAAAAAGTTTTGCATAAGAGTTAACTCATAAAGAAATAGATGCTAAATAAAAGGCATTGATCAACACGTAGGAAGATTTAAGTTTTAGCACTGGCTTTCAACTTTCAACATATATATCTCATGGATATTGTCAACACAAAGAAATATCATAAGTGCAATATACTAGCATGTAAAAATTGGTGCACACAAAGTTGACACAAGTGTTTTCTTCTAAGATACAAAGAAGTAGGAAAACAGACTCAACATAAAAGTAAAAGAAAGCCCCTTCGTAGAGGGAAGCAGGGATAAATACTGTGCTAGAGCTTTTTGAGGTTTTGGAAACATATAGAGGGTATAAAAATAAATTTTGAGAGAGGTGTTTGTCTATCCCAACGAATGGCATCGGATCATTTATCATCCTTTCATGTTTAAAGGCTTCAAGAGAAGCTCCCATAGAAATAACAATAAAGTTCCTCTTCTCCTTTGCTTGAACAAGTTAAGTTCATGATTTATCAAGCCCATAGTGTTAGGATATTTATTTGGTTATAAGTTATAATTTATCTTTTAGGGGCTGTGTACCCGCTTGCGTGCTCTTTATGCAATATTAGGGGCTTAGCACATTATTCATGCTAGTCAAGGTGTGAAGCTAAATAAACATGAAAGAGACAATAAAGCAGGCAATACTTCCTCATGATCTAAAACAGAGCACAAAACATGTTTAATAGTTTTGAAGGTTTAAAGGTAGCACAAGAAATATTTACTTGGAATGGCAGGAAATACCACATAATAGGTAGGTATGGTGGACACAAATGACATGGATATTGGCTCAAGGTTTGGATGCATGAGAAGCATTCCCTCTCAGTACAAGTTTAGGCTAGCAAGGTTGTTTGAAGAAAACACAAGATATCAACTAGTACAACAAGACTTACATGAAAAATTGCAAGCATTATAAGACTCTATACTGCCCTCCTTGTGACTCAAACACCTTTTACCAGAAAATATTTAGACCTTAGAGATACCAATCATGCAAACCAAATTTCAACAAGCTCTACTATAGTTCTCCACCAATAGGTTTTAACTACATGATACAAGAGCTTAAACATGAACTATTTGAAGGCTCAAAATAATTGCCAAGTATCAAATTATCCAAGACAGTGATCTACAAGAATATGTATGTATTTTCCAATATACCATCTACCACATGTAGCATTTTCTATTCCCAACGAAACACCATTCAATTTATTTCCACACAAACTCTCCAAATAATTTGTCAATGAAGCAAGAGAGACTACTCTACAAGAACCAACAGCTATGAATAAGAGATGCATGAAAAACAAGTGCTAAAAGAATTGCAGCAGCTTGAAAATAAATGAAGAATACGAGTATTGATGACCCACAAGTATAGGGGATCGTAACAGTCTTCGAGGGAAGTAAAACCCTAAATTATTGATTCGACACAAGGGGAGCCAAAGAATATTTATAAGCCTTATCAAATGAATTGTCAGCTCAGCTGCACCTGGAAATAGAATTGCTCGCAACAGTTTATCGGTAGCAACAATTTTATAGCAGTAGCTGTAGTGAAATAATATTACGAATGAAATAAAGACAACGACAGTTATTGTAATGGACTCCAGGATTGAAATACTGCAGGCATAGGGATAGATGAATGGGCGTTGCATGGATCAGATAGTTCATATAATAATCAGGACATGGGCATTTGCAGATAAATAATAATAAAGCATCCAAGTAATAGGTAACCATAGGCACGTGTTCCGTATTTAGTCGTACGTGCTCGTAATGAGAAACTTGCACAACATCTTCTATCCTACCAGCCCATTTGCAGCGGGGCCTCAATGGAAACTAGTGGTAATTAAGGTGCTTCTTTTAATAAAGAACGGGAGCAAAGCATTAACACTCCGTGAACACATGTGATACTCACATCACACCCATCCCCTCCGGTTATCCCGATTCCTGTCACTTCGGGGCCTCGGGTTTCGGACAACGATATGTGTATACAACTTGCAGGTAAGATCAAAACAATAATTATCCTCATGAATCAATAACATGTTTAGATATGAGATCATGGCACTCGGGGCCTAGTAACAAGCATTAAGAATAACATGTTGAAACAATGATATATAGCACTAAAAACATATACTAGGCACCATGGCTTAACAATAAGGCAATTATTACATGAACGATCTCATCCAATCCATACCATCCCTCTCAACCTACAGCGGGGATTACTCACACATGGATGGGGGAATCATGGATGGCTGATGGAGAGGTGGCCGCGATGACAATGACGATGATCTCCTTCGAATCCCCATTCCGACAGGGTGCCAACACAGGAACTTCTTATCCCCGAATTGAGTTTCGAGGCGGCGGCGCTGCTCTGGTGTTTTTAGGTTAGGGGCCCTAAGTAGTCGAAAGGGGGGCACGAGGAGGGTGGCCGAGGTGGCCACACCACACCACGGCGCGTCCTAGGGGGGGGGGTACGCCGCCAGGTGGTGTGGGCCCCTCGTGGCCCCACTTCGTCTCGTCTTCTGGCTCTCGGAGTTTTCTTTTAAAATAGGGACTTTGCAAACTTTTCCGGGCATTTCCCTGAAAGTTGAATTCCTGCTGAAAAACAAGACACCAGGGCAATTCTGCTAAAAACAGTGCCAATACGTGTTAGTTGTATCAAAAACTCACAAGTGTAGAGGAAAACAATAGCAAAAGTGTTCGGAAAATAAGATGTGTTTTAGACGTATCAAGTATTCATATGAAAAAGCGGAGCGTGTCTCTCTCCCACACAATAATGGTAGGATCCAACCAAGTTTACTATAGAAAATAAAAGAAAATGAAAACAAACAGACGCTCCATGTAAAATACATAAGATGTGAACAAATAAAAATATAGTTTCACTAGAAATGACGTGATAAGATGTTGATTAAGAAGGGGATGCCTTGGGCATCCCCAAGATTATACACTTTAGTCTTCTTGAAATTTGCTGGGGTGATCCACGGGGGCGTCCCCAAGTTTAGGCTTTTCACCCTTCTTGATCAAATTATATCATCGTCTTCTCTTGACCCTTGAAAACTTCCTTCACAGCAAACTCAAAGTAATTATCATTAGAGAGTTAGAGCATAATAAAAAACTCACATGTTCTGCATGGACACAAGCAACAATTTTTTTAAACATTAGCTACAACCACTGATGTTTTGTGGAGCAAAGAAATCCACTCAACATGGTAAAACAGAGAATGCAAAATAAAAGGCAGAATCTGTCAAAACGAGAACAGTCTATAAAGATGAATTTTTTCGAACACTTACGTTGCTCAGATCACAAAACCCAGATGTAAGAGAATATGCATACATATCTAAGGATCACACATAAAAATTTCAGTATGTTCGATTTTTCTGGAATTTAGTATGAATTAAACGGTGGACATAAAAAATCTGTTCCTGGGCAAAAATCCAAATCTAGCATCAACTTTCCACTACAAACTTTACTTGGCACAACCATACGAAAAAGTAAAGATAAAAATCAGTTGTTACAGAATTAATATATACCTTGACCGAAAGAAAACAAAAGAAAAATTATAGAAATGAAATATTGGTTATCTCCCAAGAGTGTTTTTCTTTAAGGGCTTTCAGCTAGGCACGGAAAGAAAGAATCACGTATTTTCGAGTGAAGAAGCATCAACATCACAGTTTGTTCTAATAATAGAATCAAAAGGTAGCTTCATTCTCTTTCTAGGAAAGTGTTTCATACCTTTCTTGAGTGGGAACTGATATTTAATATTCCCCTCTTATATATCAATAACAACACCAACAGTTCTAAGACAAGGTCTTCCCAAAACAATAGGACATGAAGCATTGCATTCAATATTCATAACAACAAAATAAATGGGGACAAGGTTATTGTTAACCATAATAAGAAAATCATTAACTCCCCCAAAGATTTCTTCTTAGCATTATCAGCAAGATGCACATCGAAATAACAGTGTTCCAAAGGTGGTAAATCAAGCATATCATAGAGTTTCTTAGGCATAACAGAGATACTAGCACCAAGATCATTAGAATAAAAACCATTCACCTTCATTTTAATGATGGGCTCCCAACCATCTTGTAAATTCCTAGGGATAGAGGCTTCACGTTTTAACTTTTCTTCTCAAACTTGCATAAGAGCATTCGTAATATGTTTTGTAAAAGCCATATTTATAGCACTAGCATTAGGACTTCTAGCTAGTTTTTGTAGGAACATAATTACTTTAGAAATATTTGTAACAACCCAATTTTTGGAAGACAGAAAAAACTTGTTTTCAATAACCCAAAATTAAGGGCCACCAAAAGTTTTTGGAATGTTTGACTTATGCCTGTCTTTTCATTTCTATTTGCTTGTTTTTGTGTTGGTGTTTGTGTTTGTGCTTGAGTTGTTTAACACCTAAAAATAAACCAAATAAGCATAACCCTTTTAAAATGTAACCCATGTGATCAAGTCATGCCAAGAAAACTTATCACCTTCATCTATCCCCTTATTTTGGCTAAACACTTTTGAAAATGACTTGGTTTTAATAAAAACCCAAAGGCCAAGCTTTTGAGAAAAAAAGGTATTTTCCCAAAAATATATGAAAAGTATTTTGGAGGTAATCATCTCCTACCTGTTTTTCAACCAGGATGTTTTTGCAAGTATTTCAAAAACTCCTCCACACTTCCTTATTTTGCAAAAAAAAACCATAATTGGGGATTATATTACCTCTATGTTTTACCTCAATTGTATTCTTTTGAGAATGACAAGTTTTGAGTTTAAATCCTTTACAAAATCCTCTTGTCATGGTGTCGCTTGATCACTACCTCTAACTAACACTTGGGAAAACATCCTGGAAATGAAATTGAAGAACTTACTAGCTTGAGTAACTTGTTAAAGTCTTGTTATTATCTGCTTGTTGTGTGATCTTATCTTGTGTTTTCCTTGAAGTGTTTATATATGTTTGTTGATCATGTGTGTTGTATTAACTGAATAAAATCCATATATAACAAGACCAGGCATCAATATCATATTCCATCTTATTTCTATCTCTTCCTTGGTTTTCTTTCAAAACTTCCAACTTTGGAGACATGCCCTTATGATCAAATCTTGATCTATTCATTAGTGAACCTTCATGAATATTATAGTACATATGTATACCTCACATACAAGTTTTTAATTTGGTTATTGAAACTATTTTGCATCCTCTTTCAAAGTCCTTTTGGAGGCTTCCCAAAATAAGAATCATATCCATGTTATCTTGATGCATTTTGGCTATCTCCCTAAAAATTACTCCTCTATATTTTGAGCTCCATAAAACTACCCTTGCCATTTATTTTTGAAACGCCATTTAATTATTCTTCTCTTAGGGTTTTTGGCCTAAAAAATAATCTTATGTTTGCAACATTTTTCCACTAGGAACCTCAAATGTATTCAAAGGACTTATTTATTAAAAATCACTTTTAGGACCTATATTATATACCCTCTCATACCAACTCAAAATATTTTTAAAAAAAGCTTTTTACTATTTATAATTTTTCATTTTCCAGAAGGCTAAAAATGGACTTTTAAATATTTTGTGAATAAAAGTATTTCCTAAATTCTTCGAAAAATTACCCAACATGCCTATGGTGATGTGGGACTTATATACCATTTAAAACATTTATGCCATTTTTGAATTCCCAATTTTTTTGAAACAAATATTTTTTCAAAGACTCTTGAGGCCACCATCCCTAGACTCTATTTTTCACCCTCTATCCAATGGACATGATATTTAATATGTGTTCTATTCAAAATAATTGTGGAAACAACCAAAAATCGTCACTAGTCACTCTAGTAACTAATGGGTTCATACATGTCCTGGCCAATAATTGCACTCTCTCTACCCTCTCTCCAGTTATGAGAGATGGAAAACATCCTCCCCAACCTCCTAGGCATGGTCTACCCACCCCTACCTCTCTCTCTATCTCACAACACCAACTAGTGGACAAGGATGGTGATCACCCCCTCCTTCTTACTCCAACTCCTCTCTCGAAACTAGAAGCAGCCCTTCCGCCACAAGGCTCCTAGTGCAACATGTGAACTCCCTGGAAGAACCCCTCCCCCTCTCCTTGTCTCCTTCCTCCTTGCCCATGAGCTGGCCATGGTTCCGAGGACGCACGCGAAATGTTCCTCGCGTTCCAACACCTGGGCCGCATTCCGCTCTTCCACTCCTTGTCAGCAAGCTCCATGAGCCTCCTAGAAGCACGCCCATGATCTCCATTCGCCCCCTCTCACTTTCCTTATCCCTCTAGCTCCTGTCAAACACCTGCGTGTGACTCTCATGGGTGCTCGAATCCCCTAGCCCCAGACCTCCTCCTCCCCTCATTTCTCTCATGAGGATCCTCCTCATCACGAACCTGTCCTCGGACATCGTCTTGCTTGCTATCCCGGGAGTCTCCTCTCCATCCTATCCATAGCCAAAACTCTCCAAGATCGGGAGACACACCACGCCAAGCCATCCCTTTCCCTCCTCCTTGCCTCCCCAACTCCACTCCTTCTCCAATCGAAAGCCGGAAGGAAAATCCTTATTCGCCGGAATTGGTCGCAGCTTACCGCCGACAACCTCCACCTCGCCGTTGATGTAGGCCATCCCGTTCCCTCTTGTTTCCTCGCCTGAGTCCTAGTGCTCCTAATCAGCCGATGCTTATCTCAGTTCCGTGTTTGAATCCTTGCAGGGGAGCCGCCACCCTCGACCATCATCCGTCGCCGCGGATCCCGGAGACCACCCTGCCCCGGCCATTGCCGTGAAGCTCGTGTGGGAGAAACAAACACGTGGATTCGTCCTGGTACTCCTGGTGCAAGCCGCGCATGTTGGCGACCACGGGAGACACCAGGAGCAAGCTCGCCGACCGTCAGTGGCATCGTGAACGGACACCGTCTTCTCTTTTGGTCGACGACAGCAGGTGGTGACGTGGACAACTCCGGGTCGTCGTTCCCGATCCAGGTCTCGCGAGCCATGATCACCCATTTGACTGTATCCGCGCTTGGGAAATGCCCGTGGGCCGGCTCATCTGCTCTCTGCGCAGCCCAGCTCTGCAGCTGATATGGCCCTCTAATGTTTCTGCGGGTTGTTTTTCTTTTTCTCTACAGATCTGTTTGTAGCTGTTTGATTTTAATCAGAATGAAAATGTTAAACTATGAATCTTTCCAACCTAAAAATCACAAGGGTAGATCTACTATTTCTTAACCACATCCAACTTGTAGATCTCTTTTTTGTGCAATATTCTAGGAGAAATGGCATAAATGCCAGAACTAATCAGTTTCACCATTTAAATCATAACTCGAGTTTTAAGTGTACAACTCATGCAAACAAAAATGTTTTGGCAATCCCTCTATGATACCTATCTGTAGAAATTAACCTTTTGCTGACTTGAGTTGTTGTGTGAAAATGCAATGCATGTTTGTTTTAGGCCAGAGAGCACTTTTGTGAATTGCTTAATTTATTTGGTGATGAATTTTGATGTGAATAAAATTGTGTTGGTTTGATAGTGACTAGTAGCACCTAATCCTAAGTTTTAATGATTTTAGGAGTTATAGAATAGGCTTGGTGAATTATTTAGTTTTTAGCCCTTTTGTGCCATTTATTATTAGGTCTTATTTAATTATTGTATTATCATGTTATTATTATAAATAGTTTCCTAGCATGTGTAGGTTGGTAATAGATCGTTGAGTTGTGTCTTGTGTGTGTCACTAGCATGTTAGGAAATTGTGTGTGAAAGACATGTTTGTTATAGTTTAATTCTCATATGGTTGTTTTCCTAAGTAAAAATAGGTTGATGTTTGATATTTTTCATTTTAGTATGATAACTTGGGTGAATTCTTTAGTATTGTTTTCCATATAATAGATACTATTATTGTGGAATACTATACTTGCTTGCATGATTAAATTGGCTCTAGATCATTTTTCATGGATTGCTAGTTTTAGATGTTTTTCTGCCATGGTTCTTATTTGTATGCTTAGCTTTTGATAAATTATTTAGGTTGTTGTTGTGATATTACTATCATGTCTAGGTGTTTTTATCTATGTTATATGGATGCTATCTTATACATCTATCATTGTGAATATAAACCATGTTTGATGATCTATTATGGTTATTCTTGTATACTTGTCTAAATAGCCATTTTCCATGTCTAGTTTTAGTAATTGTTTTGCTCCGTGATTATTTTCATGTATTGAGTGATGCCATGACATGTTTACCATAGATATGTATCTTTTATATTGTTGCTTAGACCCTGGTTATATTATTTCACCATGTTTAGAAAAACATGTGTTACTATATGCCTGTAGTATTGCTTGTTATTATTTTCTTGTGCACGTGTAGTTCTTCTAGTTTATTTTCTTGTTATTTTCTTCATCCTCTTGAATGACCATAGAGTCATATAACCATATATGACCATGTTATGAGAGTGGCACACCGACTGGACCCATGCCATTTTGGTTGAGGATCCATAGCATCTTTTGTAGTGTTATTCATGTGTATTGTCTGTGCATGTTTGGCTTTTTGGTGTGTACCCTAGTGCTTTTGTATTTTAAGTGTTTTGGTTTGATGAATTTCTTGCGTTAGGTTTACTTTTTTATCAAGTGCTTGCCTTTGTTTGGTTATGATTGGGTGTTTTACTTTTTATTTTACGATGTTAGATAATGAAGACGGTATTATTCCCGGAGAGGTTTTTATTACAACTCTTGTTTATTTCAAGAGGAAGACCAAGACCAGTGCCAACAAAAGCCACTCTAAGTTCTTGCTTGTTGTTTAATTATCATTATCTATCATGCGTGTTTACTTCTGAATTTTTACAAAAGTTGATTCAAAAACTATTTTCTTTAGTGGACTATACCACTATATATATTATATTTTTAATATGCTATTGCCACTATATAATCTTGGTGTTACCAAGCCCATTAGACATTTTTGTATCATTATTAAATTAACTTCAGTCCCTTAGTGGACATTTTAACTTGTGGTTTTGGAAAACAAAAGCTTTGGAAAAAAACCGAGGAAAGGTGGGACCTTGTCCAAGGGAGGAATTTTTTTCAACATGTTTAACAAAAATGACACATAACCTAGTGTTCGCCGGACAACCAAGCCGTGCTGCAACATTACCTCAATATGGAACGGGGTCTAGCTAAATTCTTGTCGGTGTTAGTACGTGTCTACGTCAATGTGCTATAGGGGTTAGAGTCCCCTGAACAGAATTGTCACGAGAAAGGAAAGCATGGGACATTCACAGTGTGGGATTAAGTTCACCAAAGGTTGCAACAGTTGGGTCTCCTATCATGGCGGTGTGTTGTCAGGGGAAACCAGATCGATACGGCTGACTCACTCGGTGTCGGGGAGAACAAACCCAGTTGAAGAGGTAGCCATTAACTAGCACTTTCATAGTGGATAGTTAGGACCAGTTATCTGATGTTTGCATACTGTCTTGGACAATCCGTGGTTGTTCACGACGGATTGACTGGATCTTGTGGATTGTGTACACCTCTGTAGAATAAAAATATTCAGAATAGCCGCGTCCTCGGATATGGAGAGTTGAATGTCCATGTAGCTAGCATTGTGTTAATGTTTTTGAAAAGCTTGAAATATGTTTTACAATTGTACCTGGGAGGTATGTGGAAAGGGAATGATTGTACCTTTGAGGTACCGGAAAAATAATGATGTTGAAGATATGATCTTCCAAGAATTTTTGCAAAGAAAAACTTTCTTTTATTTAAAATGCTTTATCAAAACCTTGTGGACATGCAATATCTACAAGAGAAATTAAATATGTTTTGAAGTATTTTCTTCAAAAAAGAAAGCTAAAACTTGTCCAACCCTGATGGGTCTTCAATTCATCATGGCTAGTTGAACCCTAACTGAAGACTTCCTACCACCTATATATGCATACTTTCATGTTTAGTTTTCTTTTGGTGTGACTTGCGAGTACAATCCAATGTACTCATATTGGTTTCGTCCCTCGCTATTGTCTTAGCCATACTTTGAGCAGAATTCCTAAGAACCCATTGAAGCTATTGTCGCCGACTGCTGTGCGAACTAGGAATGTCTCCGAGTCAGTGGCCTGTAGGTAGTCAAGGAATGACTTTGGTTTACCACGAGTTTGTTTTGAAGACTATAAGGTCCCCAAGAAACACTATTCAAGGCACCTCCGATATGCATACAATCACGATCCCAGAACACACCTGTCGGATATATACCGAATAGGGGTATATCAGATGGCAGTCTAAAGTGCCGGATTACCCGGGTGGCCCAAATGGTCGTGGGCTACGGTCCATTGGGCGGCCCAGTAATCTGACGCACAGAAGCCGAATTCTAGAAGAACCCGGATCACGGCCCACGTGATCTGGCTTGGAGTAGAAGGCGGATTCCTTACTTTCCAAGTTAAGAGTTACCGTAGTCTTCTAGGTTTCCTTCTTTGTATGCCCTAACCCGGCTGTTATATAAAGCCGGACGGGAGATATGGTAAAAAGGCAAGAAGCTAAAGGCTAACCAGCTGAGAGGTTGATCCTTGACGAGCAGCTAATAGAACCTCACATTGTACTCTGTATTCACAAGCTTTATTCCTGAATAGTGAGATTGCAGGAGTAGGAACGTCGCATTACCGCGCCGTACCGAACCTGGGTAAAAACCCTGTGTCATTGTCCTTCGCACAATCACGTCCCCCACAACTCTATCAGTAGTCTCATGGCACCCCCGTATATGAATTCTACTACGATGTCTCGACAGTTGGCGCCCACCGTGGGGCCAGCGACGTCAGGCGTTAAGTTCCGATCAAGGATACTCGGCGGGATCGGCAGTACAATCACTGTCGGAAGCTTGGAATTCAACAACGACGTTTGACGCTTCCTCGACAACGGATCATACATGCCCGCGCGGAATCACCTGGTAAGTGCCTGCGTATTACTGATTGGATCTGCAAACATCTTTATCGGATTAACTGCAGAGGCCATGGGGTTTCCCGGTGGAAGTAAATTTATCCCACCCGCCCTATACCCAGTCGAAGAAGACTATGACGACGGATTTTGCTCGGATCGCCGATATACAAGTGAATCACACTTTATCGGCATTGTGCATGATGGAGGGATGATAACCCAGTAGGCTAACGCCAAGGTGTAACTCGGCCCAAAGGGCGCTGCGCAAGATCCGGCTTAAGGAAAGGGAGCTCCTAGAAGGCCCAAGAGTGTAGGCCTCATAGCCCGGTTTGTGGGTTCCGATAGGGAAACTTAGGGCTTGTAAACAGTGTCCGGGTAGGAATCCGAGTATGCCTTGGACGGTAAGCCAGGGGGTCCGGATATTATATAAGCCGGCCCCTAGGGTTAGATCGCCAAGAGATCATACAATCGCGAGATATTCGAGTATCCTTTGTAAACGCAAGTATCGAGATAATATATTCAGATCGGAGACTCGGCGACTTGATTGCCGGCTACCAGATCGCATATCACCATGGTTTCCCTTGAGCTAAACCCTCTCCCAAACACCAGAGTCGAATTGCCCCAAGACAAGTTACCCCTGGTAACGTCTGCCGTGATTATCCCACGACAGTTGGCGCCCACCGTGGGGCCTACGTCCAAGGGTGTTTACATCACGGGAGAAGCTCGGGAGAACATGAAGAACCTCGTCGTCGGCGAGATCTACACCGATCCCGAAGGAGAGAAGATGGTGGACGATTTTGGCTAGGGGCCAGAGTTGGATCTGCTCGAATCCGGATCTGTCATCACGATCGGCCGGGTCAACGTCTTCGTCGGCATGGTACGTACGTTCGGTTCAATCCCTGACGATTTAGGATTTGATTCTGTGTCAGGAGAGGCCACCCACGTTCAGTCGGACGGAGAAGAATCGTTCGGGACGGTGGATCCGATAGAAGAGCCCACCACGAAGAGGGAACAACCGGAGGAGCCGGCATGGACCCCGCGTGGCCGGGTCATGAGAGAAGATGATACCGAGTCTATCTTGCACCTGCTGGAGGACCGGTACGAGGAAGATAGCTGTGATGAGGAGGAGTATGAATCTTCACCAAACATTGCGCGCCAGGTCGCGGTCTACACGGCCCCTGCAACCAACCTCAATCAGGGAACCGTGACCACGGTCGCGGTCGGAGCGGCGCAAGCATTGGCCCATCAGCAAAATCCGGCTAACGGAAATCCTGTTCTGACCCGGGTTGACGGAGAGTCGGCTTCAGTCACCAGCCGAGCGGCGGATAGCGAGCTGCAGGCAAACATGTTCGGGTTCCTGGCTAACAGGACGCCAGGGGCGGGTCCTTCAAATCCACAACACCCGGCCCTGTTCAGTAACAATATGGTCTTTGACCCGATAGTGTTAGCTACTGTGATAACCCCGGAAAACGCCGCGGCACGTGCCAGGGACTTGGAGGTAGCACGCCGCGCGCTGGAGCAACAAAGAAGGGATGTGGAAGCAGAAAAGCAAGGGGTAGCCACGCGCCAACGCGAACTGGACGCGCTGGAGAACCGGCTCCGGTCTGAGACAAGCAGGATGCATCAAAGATACCAGACAAGATTACCGGCGATGGGTGGAGTCATAAACCCTAACGCACTATTCATCACACCCCAGGATCAGCCGATTCCGGCTGTGAATCAGGAAACTGTGCATCAGCCGGCAACTGGAGCAGGACAACCGGCAAACGTGCAGGCCGGGTTACCCACATTACAGACTGGGGTCACTGTCGGCAACACATCACCACCACCACCACCATCACGATTTCGTACGCCACCAGGTCACTTCAATAACCCCATGGACAACGTGTATGCCGCAACGTTAGCATTGAATCAGATCCCCGTAAGAGAGTCACCCCATGCGGAGCAGACCCGGCGGGCGATCTATTTGCTGCATACGGCAGTGGCTCAGCAGGTTAATTACCCGGATAATAGGAGTGGAATGCATGGAACACCTTATATCAGCCAGCAACATGGCAACGCCGGCAATATTCAAACAAGTTCAGCGCGGCGGAGGGCAGAGCAGCAGCAAATTCCGCCTCCTCCCCGCGTTCAAGCAGCACCAGCAGTATCAGCAACACAAGCTATTGTGGATAGTTCCAGAGCCAAGCGAGCCGCGGCCGGATCTGTGGTGCACGGACCAGCAGCAGCGCCACGTCCAGCCGTACCCCCCGCATGATCGAATGTTTCCCGGGTGAGGCCAGCACCGACTAATCTCGCTGGGCCCAAGTGTCTGTCGGATAACATCAGGGCTGAGCCTTACCCGGATAAATTCAAGGAACCGGGTAAAGTAGTGAATTATGAGCCGACTATGGATCCAGAAACATGGTTGAGCAGTTATGAGATGGCTATGTTGATTCGCAATGCATCTTAAAATCTTCAAGCCAAGTTCATGTACTTAATGATGTCAGAAGGAGCAGAAAAGTTGTGGTTCAACAATTTACCGGAAGGATCTATCAAGTCATGGATTGAGTTGAAAACTGCGTTTGTCAAGAACTTTCATGGAACGTGCAGGAAGCTATTTACTATTGATGACCTAGAACGGTGTGTCCAGAAGAAGGGAGAATCGGCGCGCAGCTGGGTGCACCGGGTTATGGAGATATTGCATTCATCTACAGATATTCAGCCGAAGGACGCGTTGCAAGCTATGGCCAAGACATGCAAGTATACGCCTTTAGTGCAGAAGTTAACTCGCATGAAATCCAGTCGGAATGCTTCAGAGGTTACGATGGGAGAGCTAATGGATGCATGCAACAAGCACGCCGCAACGGATACCACAGAAGAGGACGTCGATGACAAGAAAGCAAAAGAAAACACGGGTAATAATGGAAGAGCCGGCAACGGATCTACGCCGGGAAACCATGGAGGTAACAATGGGAACAACCAGAATAAGCGCCCGTTTGAGGGGAATTCCGAGTTTGTTGCCAGCACAGAAGCCGGGTCTTCGAGGCCCAGAGCAGAAGGAAATTTCAACGGAGGAAACCATAACGGAGGAAATTATCAAGGGCCACCAAGGCCGGGTAACAACTGGGATATTTTCAGAATGGCGTGCCCGAAACACAGTAGGAACGGAAGGCCGGCTAACCACTCATTGGAGTAGTGTACGGATTTGCAGAGATGGAAGAACGAGGAAGTAAACAAGGCTATGCGAGGCGCAGGCCGGGGAGGAGGACCGGGTCCGGGTGGAAACCCGGGCAACGGCCCACCCCCAGTAGGTAACCCGGGAGTTGGAAATCCGGGTAATAATCAGGGAGGAGCTGGAGGTTTCCAGGCTAACCCCAAGCAATTGGGCCAGTACCACGTTCACACCACAGGAACTTCTAATAAGGATAGAAAGATACTAAAGAAGGCAGTAAACTTGGTTTCCTCGGCTGTCCCGAGATACCTGAGGTGGTCGGAGCAAGATGTAACATGGAGCAGAAGAGATCAACCGGAAAGAATAGAACATCCGGGAGTACTAGCATTGGTGGTTGCACCTCAGGTTAATGGGTATGAGCTGAAAAAGGTCCTAATGGACGGTGGAAGCAGCATCAACATCCTATATTGGGAAACTTTCTTACGCATGGGTCTCAAGGAGTCTCAGGTACAGAAAAGTTCAACAGTTTTTCACGGGATCGTGCCGGGTCACTCAGCGTGCCCTGAAGGAAAGATCACCTTGGAGGTTGCTTTTGGAGAATCAAAGGATAATTTCCGGGTGGAGTGGCTCACGTTCGAAGTGGTGAAGTTACGCAGTCCTTATCACGCGCTATTTGGGAGGCCGGCTTACGCCAAGTTCATGGCCAGGCCGTGTTACGTATACCTACAGCTAAAAATCCCGGGTCCCAAGAAGACCATCACCATACATGGGAGCCGGGATATAGCGGCTGAGTGTGACGAAGGAGATGCGGCAATGGCGGAACAAGACTGTACAAAGGAGGAACTCAAGTATTATCGGTCTCAAGTAGACCCGGATGATAGGACAGCGCTGAAGAGGCCAAATACGAAGGATGAGAGAGCAAAATTCAAAGCAGCACAGGATACCAAGATGGTGGCCTTCGTCGAGGGTGATCCCTCTAAGCAATTTGCTATAGGATCTAACTTGGACGATGAGCAGGAAAAAGCACTTGTGGAGTTTATTCGTTCGAATCAGGATGTGTTTGCTTGGACGCCTAGCGATATGCCGGGTATCCCTACAGAGCTGGCGGAGCACAGTTTGCACGTTGATCCCAAGTCCAGGCCCGTGAAGCAGGGGATTGAGAAAGATGAATGTGGAAAGAAGTAGAGCTATAGGAGAAGAAATTGCTCGGCTGTTGACAACCTGCTTTATCATGGAAGTATTTCACCCGGATTGGTTGGCAAATCCGGTTCTCGTGATGAAAAAGACTAACGAGTGGAGGATGTGCATCGATTATACGAGTCTCAACAAGCATTGCCCAAAGGATCCGTTTGCACTCCCGAGGATAGATCAGATCATAGATGCAGTGGCTGGAAGTGACCTATTATGTTTTCTGGATGCATATTCCGGGTATCATCAGATCAAGCTCAAGAAGGAAGATTGGGAGAAAACATCGTTCATAACCCCTTTTGGGGCCTTTTGTTACAAAACCATGACTTTTGGGCTGAAGAACGCCGACGCAACCTATAAGCGGTGCATTCAGAAGTGCTTCAAGGATCAAATTGGACGCAATGTTCATGCTTATGTGGATGATGTGGTGATTAAGACCAGGAAAGCAGAAACGTTTATCGATGATCTAAAGGAAACATTCAAGAATCTGAGAAGATATCAGATGAAATTTAACCCGACGAAGTGCGTATTTGGAGTTCCAGCAGGAAAGTTACTCGGCTTCATTGTTTCAGAGAGAGGGATCGAAGCAAACCCGAACAAAATCAAAGCGATCGAGAGTCTGAAAAAGCCAGAAAACCTGAAGCATGTTCAGAAGCTTACGGGGTGCGTAGCAGCGCTGAGCCGGTTTATATCAAGACTCGGAGAGAAGGCAATACCCTTGTACCGGCTCTTGAGAAAATCTGATAAATTCGTTTGGGACTAAGAGGCGGATGAGGCATTCGAGGCACTAAAGAAGCAGCTATCTGAGGCACCAGTCCTAGCAGCCCCGGGCCCTAAAGAGCCCATGTTACTGTACGTTGCAGCCGGGCCCCGGGCAGTTAGCGCAGTGGTTGTTGTTGAGCGCAAGGAGGATGGGAAAGATCACCCGGTTCAGAGGCCGGTTTATTATGTCAGCGAGGTGTTATCAGAAGCAAATCAGCGCTACCCACATTGGCAGAAGCTGGTTTTCGGGGTCTTTATGGCCAGCCAGAAATTGAAGCCGTACTTTCAGGAACACCCCATAACAGTGGTTAGCTCTATACCAATGTCGGATATCATCAGAAACTCGGATGCAACATGCAGAATAGCCAAGTGGGTGATCGATATGGGAGATTATCACATCAACTACGAGCCCAGGTCAGCAATGAAATCTCTAGCTCTAGTTGATTTCATTAACGATTGGACTCACACAGGCATGCCCACAATGACTCCAAGTTCCGAGTCTTGGATAATGCACTTTGATGGTTCCAAGCAATACGAGGGATCAGGAGCTGTAGTGGTACTCACATCACCCAAAGGAGACAAGTTGAGCTACGTGTTGCAGATTCACTTTGATTGCTCCAACAACGTAGCCGAGTATGAGGCACTATTGCATGGATTGAAGATAGCCAAGGAGATGAACATTAAGAGAATACGATGCTATGGAGACTCGGACCTTGTGGTACAGCAGGTCTCGGGAACTTGGGATAGGAAAGATGCAACCATGGCAGCATACCGCAGAGAGGTGGACAGGGTTGCCGGGTGCTTTTCCGGGTATGAGGTGGAGCATGTAGATAGAAGAAAAAACGAGGCAGCAGATGCACTCGCCAGACTCGGCTCGCGCAGAGAGCCGGTTCGACCCAATGTGTTCCTGGACGAGCTATGGCGGCCATCAGTTAAAACCGAGTCTGAGGAGGAAGTGGCTAACAAAGACCCGGAGTTGGAGCTCGTGGCCACAATACGCACTGTTCCCGAGTGGACAGAGCCGTTTCTGGCTTACCTATCACGGGGCGAGTTACCACAGCAAGAGGTACTAGCAAGGCAAATTCTGAGGCGAGCAAAAGGTTATTCCATCATCAATGGGGAGTTATATAAAAGGAGCACTGCAGGAGTATTTTTGCACTGCGTGGCACCAGAAGAAGGCCGACAAATCCTGAAAGAAATCCACGAAGGAGACTGTGGGCATCACGCATCCACAAGGTCCCTTGTGGCCAAAGCATATAGGCACGGTTTCTTCTGGCTCACAGCCTTAGCAGATGCGGAACGCTTGGTGGCAAGGTGCGATGGATGTCAAAGGTATGCCCGCCAAATCCATCTGCCGGCTATGGAGTTGCAAACAATTCCTTTGACCTGGCCTTTTGCCGTTTGGGGTATGGACATGGTTTTCCCCTTTCACATGTCACCTTGCAAAAAGACACATCTCCTGGTGGCTATCGATAAATTTACCAAGTGGGTCGAAGTTATGCCAGTTACCAATTGTGAAGCGATTACGGCAGTTAAGTTCCTGAAAAGGATTATCTACCGGTTCGGGTATCCTCACAGTATAGTTACCAACAATGGAACCAACATGTCCCTTGGCGAGATGGAGAAATTCTGTGGTAACAACGGAATCCGGCTTGACATAGCCTCCGTAGCTCATCCACAAGCCAATGGACAAGTAGAGAGGGCAAATCAGGAGCTACTTCGTGGATTAAAGCCACGATTGCGAGTCCCATGTATCAGAGCTGCTGGAGCATGGGTTGAGGAGTTACCTTCAGTGGTTTGGGGTATCAACACTACACCTAACAGATCTACTCAGATGACACCGTTTTTCATGGTTTATGGCGCAGAAGCGGTGCTGCCGAGTGATATCCTCCATGACTCGCCTCGAGTATCGGCTTACGTCCGTGGATATGTTAGAAGAACACAGGGAACAAGCTTTGGAGAGATCAGCCATATACCAGCAGGACCTGAGGAGATACCATAGCCGGAAAGTCAAAACCCGGGTCTTCCAGGAAGGAGAACTGGTTCTGCGCCTGGTACAGTCAAAGGAAGGAAAACACAAGTTATCCCCGCCATGGGAGGGACCGTTCATCATAAGCCGGAATCTGCACAACGGATCATATTACTTGGTAGATGCAAGGGAAGAGTCGGCTGCTGTTAACGACACCGCTCATACCACTTCATTTATGCAAGAAAGAGAAAGACCATGGAATGTAGCTCAGCTGCGTCCCTACTATACCTAGTTTAGGTTAGATTCACAAGTGGAATTACACGATGTAACAGGCAGCAGGTTTCAGACGCTCTCTTTTTCTATCCAGGGTACCTAAGGGGACTGGAGGGTTTTTAATGAGGCGGCTTGCTGACCTAACTTTTCTCATATCAATAAAGAGATGGTTAAACAATTTATTGTTCCTTTTTTGTATGTTTTTATCAAGTCTTTTTTATTTCTGTTGTGTTCTTATTTTTCTTCCAGTTAAGTATTATTCATTGCTTTTAGTATATTAGTTTTTTCCAGTAAATTGCATATATATAGGTCTTGGGGGCTGATTGCTTGAATAGCACAGTTGCAAACTCAAAGACCCGGCCATGATGCCATTGAGTTATAAGGGCCGATTACTTGTAATAAGTACAGCTGCAAGCTTATAACCGGATAAAGGAGCCAAACTTTCTTGCCTTTCTTGCTTAAGCTTGATGTGACTCGCACTAAGTGGCATGCTTTGCTAGCGTATGATTACAATCAGTCATGATGCCCAATGGGACTTGCCTGACCCTGTCTTCGTACAGCTGTAGCAACATTGATTATCCACGCGAAAGCCGGCTTACAGTAGAAGAAGGTCAAAAGGTTCATCTAAACCACAAGTTATGCAGAGTACAAGGTTAATAGCCGGAAACTCAAGGCATATTAAGCATAACTTCAAATCCTATGTGAAACGGCTCTAGGTTTTGTGCTTAGCAATAACAATTTGTTCCTTTCAAAAGACCCAAACACCCTATACTCGGAATTTTGGGCCTTGGGGACTTGGGAATTTGAAAAAAAAGAAACAAATTATCCAGCTATTCAGCTCAAAAACCTAAAAATCCGAGACTTGGGGACTTAGAAAAAAAAATCCACTAGTCAAAACCCACCAGACCCGGAAACCGAGTCTCACAAAAGGAGCCATAGCAGAAATTCGGAAAATCCAGGATGAAAAAGCTAAAAGTTAAGAAAAAACCGAGTCTCACACTTGAAGGCCAGAAGGGCCACGAAGTATATTAAGGTCTTAAAAGCATTACAAACCATGATAGTAGTATCATAAAGTGCACATGCGCACTATCAAAAGAATAATTGTTTTAATAAGGCCCATTGGCCGAGTAAAGTGTTTGAGATGGTTGCCGATAAAGAGTTCACTCGGCCTCTTGGGCCGAGTCGGCCATCTTACCCTTGCCCTTGGCAGCCGGGTCTTGCTCCTTGCCTTGTTCTTCAGCAATCTTTGTGGCAGCAGCACCCGGGTCAGCAGTAGTGCCGGCCCGCGCGGGAGGAGGAACAACCGGCGTGGAGGTAGCAGGCGCAGAATCGGCCCCGGCCTTCTTCTTCGCGGCCTCCTCCCTCGCTTGAGCAGCCTCCGCCTTCCATCGTGCAAGCATGTAATATGGCTTGGGAAGATCCGACTTAACTGCCTTGTCATCAGCATCATATGGTGGGACAATCGAGCTGACATCCAGACTATCGGCAATTATGCTGGCCGAGTGACGAACCTCCTTCTGGATAACCTTGAAGTTTTTTGCTGAGAACCTAGAGCCGTCGTGGTTGAACTCTGGAAACCCGCATACGAGCTTTGCCGGCTCAAGCTTTGGAAAATATGCCTTAGCCAGTGCAAGCCCCCGGGTTACTCCAACCCGGCAGGACGAGCGTTTCCAGTGCTCAATCCACTCGGGGATAGTGGAGCACGTGTCAAGTAGTGTCTTCAAGTTACCGTGCCCAACACCCGGCCACTTCAGTTCCTGAAGAATCCATTTGGTTCCGGCACAGAGCTGCCGGATCGTGTTCTTTATGGTTTTCAGCTTTGCGATATCATCTTCATCCGGAGTTACATCACCCGGACCTGCAGAAAATAGAAAACAGCGTTGAGTAAGGAAATCCGACTATTTATCAGAGTAAAAATCCGGGTTATAGTTATTAAGTAGGAATAGTTACCAGTCAAAACACGATATGTGTCGGAAATCTGAACAGAAAGCTTGGTCAATTCATTTTATGCTGCGTGAGCCCTTTTTCTATATTTTCTGGCAATCTTCCCCGTCTTCTTGGCGTCAGCTTCAGCCGACTCACGCAGCGTCGTCTCCTTCTCGAGGAGTTTGGTGGCCTTCGCCAATGCTTTCTCCGAGTGAGTCACGAAGGCCTACGTGGGAACACAAGGAAGGGTTATCCAGATAAAAGCAAACTATCAGTTGGATACACTGTGAAAGTTCCAAGCAAATTATCAATAAGTTCACTCGGAACATGGGGACTAGACAAATATACAGGAAGTATTACTCGGATTTACCTCATGTTTGGTTATCAAGGCTTCTAGGACGTTTTCTTCGTCAGCCCTCAAGGTGTGCAGGGCGTCGAGCATCTGGACAAAGGTCATATCCTCGGGCTTGACACCGGAAGAGCCGGCGGCCTGATCACTCGGAGGAGTAGATTTCTCCGGCTTTGGGGTCGAGAATCGGGCTGCCTGGGTGTCGGGGTTGGGAGTGCCCATCCTTGTGTCCAGGATCTCGACGTCGTCATCCTCAGCTTCCTCAGATGGCTTGGGAGACCCGGCTTCCTGCCGGGCCGAGTCAATCAGGGGGTCTTGTTCTTGGTTCTCCTCGCCAGCACCTCCAGTTGCGGCGTCCATATCATCAACCGGCCCTTCGGTCTCCCGGTTGTCTGTGTCCATGTTATCCGGGTCACTGATCGAGACCTGGGCGCTAAGGGGAGAAAAGAGAGATAGTTAGTAGTGTTGGGAATATGCCCTAGAGGCAATCATGTATGATGTAATTCCCACTGTATTCATAAAGTTATTAAGTTGTCCTTGTTTTGAACATCTGATACATGTCATTGAATATGTGATTCGATTGTGGAACCATGTATTCATGTTGTTCATACTAGATTGTCCTTGGTCATTTAGGTTGTGCTGGACACACACCCTAGACTAATGTAAGTGTTGGCTGATGACACAGTTCCACTTGTCATGGGCATGGTGATGCCATTCCAACGTTCACGGACTTGGCTAAAGAGTTTAGCAAGTAGGACTGACCCACATTGAGATGCAACGATCAAGTCGTCATTTGCACGTCTCAATCAATGTAATCCTTAGACCTGAGGTTGTCGCACAATCCGAGTTGTGGATCACCGACTTAGGTTCTGTCAAACGTTGTTCTGTGACAAGGCAACTATAAAGGCAGAGTTCGGGTCGAATGAGAAGCAAGCTGCGTGATGTGGATAATCAAGATGGGATTTTGCCCCTCCGAATGGAGAGATATTCTCTGGGCCCTCTCGAGTGATATGATTCAGGAAGCATGGCCATGCGCAACTCAGTTAAGTGTTAACTGTGTCTGTTGACTAAGAGTTAGTCAGATGAATCACATATCACGGATCGAGAAGAGAGTTGAACTATTAAAGGGATGACGATGAATCGCCTATAGTTCGACAAGGTATATCGTGAGGCAAAAGGGACTAAGATGAATATCACATTGAAAGGTATGTCGTCATGACTCAATGGTACTTGGGAGTCGGCACGTTCTGCTAGGAGCCGCTACCGATTGATCGATTGGGAGTTGGACTCCAATCGTGTCCAAATCGCCATGAGCCTGCAGGGTCGCACACTTAAGAGCGGGAGCAAATATTGGTTGGGTTGGACCCGAACCGGAAATGGACTGAATTAGTGAGTCGGACTCACAGAGGGAATGGGCCACAAGTGTTGTGCAGCCCATTACCATACGCTATATAAAGAGGGGCGCAGGTTGCCCAGCGGGCACGTTAGTCCACTCTCCCATGCGTTGGGAACCCTAGCCCCACTCAGTCCAGCCGCCGCACCGGACCTAGCAGTCCGCCGTCGGAGCTCCTCCTCGTACGTGTGGATACCGGCAGAGGTGCTGTACGTTCAGCACTTCGACGTTCGAGGGATTGGATTGGCCGGACCGGATCGTGGGACTGCACTGCCCCGACCCGACGCGCTACATCGATAATCCGCACCTGCGCGTCTAGTGGTAATACTCGTGGCCTTCTACCTCGGCTAGATCTTGGTAGTATCGCGTAGGAAAAAGTTTTCGATTATCTCTACGCGTGCCAACAAGTAGTATTAAGCGAAGGTTATCGAAAAGACTAGTATATCGAAAGACAAGAAACATGACTCACCCAGTATTCACCATGAAGTCTGGAGGGAGCTCGTTGCTAGACCCGGACGAAGCTGTCACAGAATCTGAGAGTGAAACTCGGAACTGTCCGGCTAATGGATGGGTGGGGGAAGGATGACGTTGAGGTGGATTGGAAGAATGAGATGGAGGAGTACCGGTACGGCGAACTGGGGACGTGGGGATGCCCGGGTTAAGGGGATCATCACCCGGAGAATTCCTAGTCACCCTGCGCTTGGTCGGAGGCGGATCCATCAAGTGTGGAGAATTGGATAACTGTCGGTTAAGTTCGCACATATTATCAAAAGAATAGGGTTTTGAGGACATGGAAGAGTAGGGAACCTTGAAGACGACCCCCCGGGGTTTCCTCTTGGCTCCGACCTCAACTTCGAGCTCAGCCTCGCTCTTATCGCTCTCAGTTTCTTCCGGGTCTCCCTGGTCATCCTTATCATCCTTATCATCCATCCCTGAAAGACACAAATACATAGTCGGAAAAAGATAAAAAATGGGAAAGCAAAGTAACAAAGGTTAAGGTGATTGAAACCCGGGGATACCTTCATCAGTGTCAGCCGGTTCTTCTTCTTCCTCCGGGTTCCCGGAGTTGGGAGGGGTCTCGATGTTCCAGAAAGCATTATCAGCCTCATCAGTGTCAGCCGGTTCTTCTTCTTCCTCCGGGTTCCCGGAGTTGGGAGGGGTCTCGATGTTCCAGAAAGCATTATCAGCCTGAGATAAAGGCATAAAAGTGGGAGTTAGTAGTGGTATCAAGTAAAAGTACGAGGGTAAGTGAATAAGAGTCGGATTTTACCGCTGGAGCCGGGTTGTCCCGAGTGAACGGCTCTAACCCGGCTATATTTTTGATCACCTCCAACTTCTCAGTCAAGAAACCCTTGATGGTCTTGTTAGTGTCACCAGCCGGGTAATTCTTCGAGGAGTAGCGGAGCGCGTCCGTGACGTGCCCCGATTATTCGCACATCAGTTTTGAGCGAATGGAGTTGGGCTGGATACGAAAGTTTACCCATGTCTTGACTAAATTAAGCTCAAGGATACCTTGGGTAGAAAGGACAGCTATCTTGGCTAGGAGGGGTTGGATGGTTTCCCTGTCCGACTCAGGGGCGAAGGCGTTGAAAGTGTCGGAAAGATCTATTAGGCCCTCCGAGTAACCCGGCAATTTCCTTTCGCCGGGTGGGGAGGTGTCCCGGCAATAAAAGAAAGATTGCTGCCAGTGCTTAACATGAGAGTTAAGGCTTAGAGTCGGCATAGGCGAATTTTTACGGCGTTGGATGGAAACCCCACCGCAGGCCAAGAGGGCCCCGTCAACGCTTTCGCGGCACGGTTTGCATTGGAATAGTTCAATAAATAAAGCCAGATTTGGTGGGATGCATAAGTAGGTTTCACAAAGGACTATGAAATGGGTGATGTTCAACATAGAGTTAGGCCCTATGTCGAATACCCGGAAGCCGTTTTGGCTGAGGACTTCACGGAAAAAAGAGTGACCCGGGGGGCGAAACCCTCGGATCACGTGCTCGACGAAGCAGATTACCTCGTTGGGGTTGGGGGTAGGCCGGGTCTCGTCACCCGGTACTCTCCAATGGATCTCCTTCTGAGGGGGGAGAACGCCTGACTCGGCAAGCTCCTCTAGCTTGGCCTGGGTCACGCTAGATCGTGCCCAGTTGGCGGAGATGGATTGGGTTGACCTTGGCTTAGCCGGCTGTTTGCCTTTGTTCTTTGGAGCCATTTGCTCGGTCTGCAAAATACAAGGCAAAGAGTACAAAACATTAATACTCGGGAATTATGAGTTATCCACAAGAAGTATCCGTAAGAAGCATAGAAACTATGAGTTATCCGAGTATCAACAGGCAGTATCGATAAGCAGTACGGAGACTACGAGTTATCCGACTATCAACGAACAGTTATGGAAATTATCGGTAATCCTAGTATCAGTGAGCCATTATGAAAAGGAGTTGATTGTCTGGTTAACTAGTGAAAATAGAAGATCCAGAGATAGTGCATTGTCCGAGTATTGAAGAACAACTGCGGAAATCTTAGAAGGACTACATCTAGATTGGAAAATTCCCAGAGAAATTCGCGAAGAAATTTATGATTGCGGGTAATAGGAGAGTGAAATTAGATCTATTGTTGAGCGATTAAGCAAGCAAGGATGAAGTTGAGTAATCAAATTCGGTATGGAGCAAGAAATTAGCTCGCGGGCAAACCTAGATCCAATCTAAATCGAACGGAAAGTTTGAAGTTGAAATTAATGGAGATAGGAAGCTCACTGGTGCGGATTGAAGGATGGCGCGAGGGCGGCAGATGGCGCAGCTGTGGTGCCCCTCTGGAACTCCCGGCGGGCAGCTTGCGGGCGCGGTGGCGGAGCTTGACGGCGGAGCGGCGCGAGCGGAGGTGGAGCGTAGAAGGCGGCTCGCTTCCGGCTACTCTCCGGTGGGCTCCGTGGCGGCGCGACGGCGAGCTCGTGCAAGAGGCCGTCACCGAAGGTTGAAGGTGAGATGGGTGAGAGAGGAGAAGAAGAAATGAGCCGTTAGGTTTAGGTCACCCCCTAGGCACCTATTTATAGGTGCAGGTGCGGAAACCTAGGTCGGCGAGCGGGAATCAAAAATTTCGGGATAAGGGATATCGTTCCGGATTTGTTGGGATAGGCAGTTAAGTGCCTGTGCGTGATATCCGGAAATTATGAGAGCAAATCATTCCCGCGATATCCGGGCTAATTAACGAACGAAATGAGCCGGGTCTTGTATGTTCTCTTCGGAGTGTCGACCAGGAAGGATGGAGATGAATTCGGAGAGAGCCGGGTTATTATTTGGACCACCAATGGAGTTAGGCCTAGCTGTTTATCAAAGCAACCTAGCCCGGCCTCTATGAACTTGTATGTTTGTTATTTTTGCAGGGAATAGCATGCGCTTCAAGGAGGATCCCGTGAAGCCCAAGCTATTCTGGTGACTACTGATGGAGGTATGATAACCCGGTAGGCTAACGCCAAGGTGTAACTCGGCCCAAAGGGCGCTGCGCAAGATCCGGCTTAAGGAAAGGGAGCTCCTAGAAGGCCCAAGAGTGTAGGCCTCGTAGCCCGGTTTGTGGGTTCCGATAGGGAAACTTAGGGCTTGTAAACAGTGTCCGGGTAGGAATCTGAGTATGCCTTGGACGGTAAGCCAGGGGGTCCGGATATTATATAAGCCGCCCCCTAGGGTTAGATCGCCAAGAGATCATACAATCGCGAGATATTCGAGTATCCTTTGTAAACGCAAGTATCGAGATAATATATTCAGATCGGAGACTCGGCGACTTGATTGCCGGCTACCAGATCGCATATCACCATGATTTCCCTTGAGCTAAACCCTCTCCCAAACACCAGAGTTGAATTGCCCCAAGACAAGTTACCCCTGGTAACGTCTGCCGTGATTATCCCACGACAGTGCAATATGAGGTCACCGAAAACACGGATGAAAGTAACCCCGTGAAAGAGGTAGATAACGATAATCCCACAATGGAGGTGGAAGATCCGACATCCGTCAACATGACGACAAACTCGGAAGCTGATTCTGTGCTAGCCGCCATTGAGGCGAGATTGCAATCAGAAACCTTATCAGATGCGTTTGATTCCGAAGATGAAGATGAGGATTCCTTTGAAAGAAAGGTTAAATCTCTTCAAGAGGGATTCCACGAGGTACTAATGGCAAAACCGGCTGAAAACACGGATGCCGACAGTCAGGAAACCCCTAAAACTCCTCCGCCGGAAGAGAGAGAAGAAGGAGAAACTTCTCCAAGATACCCCGATGTCAAAGAATTGACAGAGGAAGAACCCAGCAAAAAGCCTCCCTCTTCCAAGAAGAAGAACAAAGCTGCTAAAAAACTCCAGTACAAGCTCCGAAAGAAGAAGTTGGTCGATCCAGCAAACGAAAGCCCGGAAGAAGGAGAGGCAAGCGGAGAAGAAAACAAAAGAAATCCTTGTTCCGCCTACGATAGAACAAGACGAACAGGAGTTACTCCAAACGCCAGTGGGACCTCACGAACCCCCTGAAGTGCTAGAAGCCAGGAGACTAGCGCTCCAAAGGCAGCAACAACATCTATTCCGAACTCGAGAACACCTACAAAAAACTCAGGATGACTTCAAGCTCATTAAGGAGGAAATTGAGGAATAAGAGAGAAAGAATAGATCTCGTATTAAACCTACAAGGTTACTCGGAATCGTAAGACCGGAAGTACTTCCGCCAAAAGAAAGGTTTCATAACCCATCTTGGCAAAAGCAGGTAAACGGCAAAGATGCCAGGGGCGAACCAATATACAAAACCGCAGCAGAAAACAAGGAAGCAGCATTCGCCATCCTCAACAACGATTTGTAATCCAATGGTGAAAAACTTCAAGGGGTGTACGCTTTCCTAGGAAAAGCCTTGCAACAGCAGCAACAAGCGCAAACAAGATCAGGGAAGTTACATGATGACTCAGCCCTGTGCAAAACTGCTACCTGCGGTGCTGGAGCACCTGGACCTGAAGAACCGGGAGATTCGAGCAACTCGAAAGAGAAAAAACAAGATCCGAGAAAGGACAAGAAAAATCCCGCCAATAAGGATGAAGCATCCAGAACAGGATCACATCTCCTGAAAGACGAAAATTATCTCCGTGATCGGGAAGAGAAAAACGAGAAGGACGGAAATGCAATGCCGCCTCCGAGACACCCTATAGCATCCCAACTTCTAATAAAGATGGAATACCTGTGTTATTGTGCTAGTCCCTGGATCAATTGCTAGCACCACAGTACAAAATGAAATATCATGCAAATGCATCAAATTCTATTACATCGCATGATCCAGTATTTACAAAATAGTATTACAACTTGCATAGTCTTAGAAGACTAGCAGAAAACAAAGAAATACAGCGGAAAACATAGTACAACATTGAGCCCATCTTCTTCATGTGCCACAGGCAAAACATGTTGGCGATAGTCTCGAGATCCTAAACGAAATCCTCACTCGTCTTGAGAAACATCTGCAGTATGGAATATGCAGCCACAAGGGAGTCAATACAATTTAATGTATTGGCAAGTAACACGATGGTGGATATAAATGGCAAGACTAATACTACATGCTTATTTGGCTGAGTGGAGTTTTGGCTAAGTTTGCATAAAGCCAGTTTTCTCCTATCACTTTTGTAAAACAAACTTTTCTTTTCAAAGGGTGGCAACATCGGATTAAGATCCAAGCACCACAAATACTGTTCACTCGGTCAAATTTTACTTATTGAAAATGGTGATGAGATTCTTCCGTCAATCCTTGTCCAGCTGCTCATAGTTGTCCATAACCGGGGACACGGCTAAGATCTTAGTTTGTTGACTCTGCAGAGGTTGTGCACTTTCACCCTTTGTCTTCAATTATCCCAAACATCCTATACACCCGGAGTGCATCATGGAAAGGAGAGAATTGAGACGAGATCTTTCAGAAGAAGAAGTCCAAACCCACCGGCAAGACCGTTCCACCTATTATTTTGCTACATCGGCTAGTGAAGCCTGGGCTGAACTCTCACAACTTAGTTGATCAAGACAGAGCCCATATGTCAAAAGGCTGCACGGGAAGCTACTAAACTTAGAAGGACATAGTAATCTCTTTGTTCCTGGGTGGCCATCCTCAAGTGACAACCTCAAGTGGAATAACCATTTGACAAGGGCCGTGAGGCAACACTCAACATAAGCCAGTCTTACCACTTCCACCCAGGTGGTTCATTCATTAGTTATACTTAGGATTTTTCCTCAACATCTAGTAAAACAATTTGTAGCATGGCTAAGCATCTAAATAACTACCAAGGCATCAAAATAACAAGGTATAAGGATGGCTACACACTACTAGGATATAGCATAGCATAATATAACTTATTAAAAATCCCTATCATGCATACGACTCAAAATCAACTAATGCATATAGAAAATAATGGGTAGTTGATGGTGTGTTACTTGCCTTGTTGAAGTTGGTGAAGAATTTACACTCTCTTCACAAAAGATCGTTGCTCTCCGTACAATCTATTCATTGAAAACACAATAACAAAATAAACAAAAATTCTACCAAACAATCATACCAGTGAAGAAACATTCAAAGCAACAACCATGGAAAAAGGGATGTAACCAAGTTGGCTAGGACAAGGTCAAGGTTTGAGTTGAAAGATTCATTCTTTCTTGGTTCCTTACTTGTTAAGGGATTTCCAAGAGTTTACTTGAGATGGGCTAGGTTGAGTTTGTATAAAGCTAACTTTATTATAACCATACTTGTCGAGGAAGTTCCAAGAGTTCACTTAGAATAAACATATTACTTCTTCAACTAAAGTAATACATGCAAACACTTGGTCATATTCACCTTAAAAAATATTTGAGTGACTATGTTAGTATTTTCCATTGTGGTTAGGGTAGGTCTACTAACTTCCTCATCAAAGGGAAAATATTACTAAGTCTTGGATTTTCCATTTGGGTCAATGGTTGGACAAAAATAACTTGTTATTCTTCAACTTGTATGGATTGCTTCTAGTCCTCATGTGATTGCCTTCTTGAAGATCATCTTCATGCCATCTAAGTTGATTCCTTCCTTGGTGTGGTGCTTCTCTTGGTATTGATAGATTCTTCATGGCCTTCTCACTAGTTGGTCCAAGGTGGGATGGGCACAACTACTACTAAGTAAATTTGGGAAGAAATAGGAAGAAAGATAGAGAGAGAGGGAGATGTTTTCTTCTTGATTTCTTCATACACTAGCAAAAAATGCCCGTGCGCTGCGACGGGAGAGAAAAATCAATTTTTGGAGAAAAAGAAACCCACCGGACGCGTCCCAAAGTTTTGCTCCAAATTCTATCATTGTTTTTTTTGAACAAAGGTGCCCCCCAAAGGGGCTGTAACCACTTCTATTGATAAGGAGAAATTACATCGTAGCGATTACAAAGGACATCCTGGTAAAAGATACATCGAAGATGAACTATGAAAGCAACACAGCAACTATGCCCGAGAGCACAAGTGGAGCCTATCAGGGGGTCCGTCGAGAAGTCAGACACACAAAATCTGCAACTGTACTCTCCAGGGGCCTCCAACACCCTGACCAACCGAAAAGCTACCGGCTCAACCAGCAGTCGAATTGGCAGGGAATGACGAGGTAGCAAACTGGGCTGTAGATCTGTAGGGTGCATCACCGAGCCCAGCTGAGGATGATCCTTGCCGTCAAATCTGAGAAACCGCAGCAGAGGGGATCTCAACTCCCTCCGGCAAGTCTCGAACAGCAAGGAGGCACAATTGCCATGCTCCATAGTAGACAGTATATATGATGTATGATTACTCAATTGTAAGTGAAAGGATGATGTTGGATGCCCATAACCAAATTTATGACATAGGACTCGCATCCAACAATAACTAACGGAGATGCTCGTTGTGCTTCCAAAATTACCTTGTGAAGAGGAGGACTTCCTCTCCAACTGAGAAGAAACAATCAGAGCACAGATCCTTGTAGCATGCATCTCCATATAGGCATCATCCACCTTCCATCCCACAAAGGATAAACCATTGTTGTCATTGGGATTCCAATAAATCCAGGAAGAGCTGAGGGCAACATAACCAAACCAGCAAGCAGTCCAATTGGATCGGAGACTCTTCTCCTGCAGCACCAGCAATTTCAATCGCTCGTACTGAAAACCAAATAGAAGACACCTGCACGTATGCTCCTGCACAGATCCCAGCATCTCCAACCCCATCCAGTCCGCACACCATCCATCCGCATCCAGACTCCTCCCTATCAGCCAGCAATCCAATTCCCCCACAACCCCAGCATCACCTCCACGATGACCAGGCCAGGAGCACATGGAACCGAGTACCTTCGAAGGCAAGAATCCCGCATCTGAGTTCCTCGAATCTTCGGACCCGAGCTTATTGAGAGGAGGAGGAAGGAAGACCACGCCAACCGCCTCTGGCTCCAACCTCCGGAGCTCCACGGCGAGCAGAAGCCTCCCAGCCGGCAGACCGACGCCGCCCGAGAGCGCCGGGACACACATCCTCCGCGGCATCACGCCGAACAACAAGCCAAGCAAACTACTCGAAGAAACGAAACAGAAAATCAAACCTAGTATATACAGCAGGGATCCGCGCACCTCCTCCATCTCCTCCCCATCCGGCAACGCCGGCGGCGAAGGTCCGGAATCGGGCCGGCCCCGAGCGCGAGCTCCCCCGGTTCGCCTCCTTATCCGCCTCTAAGCACTGTAGCAAGGGGTATGGAGCGCGGTCCAAATTCTATCATTGTTGTCCACTCATTGCCGATATAGAGAGACCCCTGTATATCATAGTAGTATGTGAGTGTTCTTTGCTTCTTATTAAGCAATGGATGTTTATTTACAGAAAAATGTCTATACTTTACTTGCCCATATGTCTGCTCTGCTAATAGCGCAAAAACACAGAGAAGCATATCCATTGCTGATCTCTATTAGCCACTTAAACTTCTTACAAGAGAATACTTTGAAAATCAAAGGTTGTGATTTCTTAACGATAACAATTGCTATGGGAGAGCCAATGCCTAATGAAGAGCCGTGAGCCCTTATGTCAGGAGGTACCAACCAAATGGTAATGCAATTTAGTAAAATTGTCCGCAGGCGTTTGAATCCGGCAAGTTACTGGGGGTACAGTTACGTAAGTCTGCAACCTGAACCATTAACTTAAATTCAGAATTTCAGATTGAATGCAAAATCACACAAGAGATCACAGTCTTGAAGCAAGTCCACAAAGATCGCGGTCTCGATGCCTACCTCAGTAGTCACCAAAGTTTAGGCTGACCAGCGTTGCCGCATCTTGGTCAACTCAATGCAGTACACTCATGGGCAACATATATTAACAAAAATTGTGGCGAAGTGTTGCCTGCAGCGTGGTACAGCGCAAAAGTGTTGCCTGCAGTGTGGTGCAAAAAGTCTTCCTAGATTACCGTTCTAGAGGATTTGGGATTGACTGTTGTAGCTACCTACATGTGCTGGCCGGCGTGGGCGATGCAGACCAAGACAGCAGGGCGGCCGACGCCTAGATCGCCAAGATGAACATGGAACAAGCAGCGGCGCTGGAGGGGAACTCTCACGGACACACCTTCTTCTCCATCACGGGCGTCAGGTCACGGATACATCTATCCCCTCCGATGAAGGAATTACAGGGTCTCTGAAGTGATGCGGATGGTCGCCGAGAGGGAGGGGATTGGGTGGTTCCTGATATCTAGAAAATAAAAAAGATGCTTGGCAGAGGACGTGAAGCACCGGCTGGGGCATTCGCTCATCGTCCCGATCCACTACTTTTTTCCCTTCATCCGCGGCCCATGTCGGCGCCGGCGCAGGGGCTAACATGGTGACCACGGCAGCCGGAGGCCTCTTGTTCTAACAGCTTGATATCAGGCTCGTCGAGACACTCTGTTCGGTGGCCACCATGGCTAGCCGCAGTAGGACAGCGAGAACGTCGGATCTGTGTGGCGACGGGAGGCGACTGATAGGCATGTTGCGCTTCACGATTCTGGTTGTTGGTGTGTGTCAGGATCACACCGAGGCGGCGAAAACCTACGACGATGAGATCGGCTTTGCCCTCCTTATTTGGACGGATCGATGTGATTCTTGACCCCAAACTCTGGATCCGGGGTGTCATCCTCCTCTCAAAGCCTCTAGCCCTGCCGCCATGGCTAGCATCAGTAGGAGAGGAAGAAATCAGCACGATCACGGTGACAAACATGGTGAACGCGCCAGCACGTGGATTTTCGGAGCAGAGAGGTTTGCGGCCTCAGGGTTCCCGTTACACCGATCAGAGGATGTATTGCTCGCCATTGGCCAGAGATTGATGAGGTGGCGGACATGAGAAATAAGGGGGGGGGCGCCACGGAGGAGGAAGGAACATGGCAGCAAACGTTGGGGACAGAGGAGAAAAAGAGACGAATCGGTACCTGACTTAGCAATGGCAGCAATGGGTAATATAAGATTTGATGGAAGGGCCAATGCGTAAATTTATGTTGGACGAAAATTTTGGCAGAAACCTTAATGTCTTTATTATTAAGTAAAGATTTGTACTTCATTGAGTTTCTTCTATTTGTTGTGAAGCACAATTCCCTTACTTCAAATTCTTCAATGATTTTCTTTGTAGCTCTTCATGTTGCCACTAAGTTGGAGATGAAGTTTTCTTCTTGTGCTTGAGTCTTGATCTCCAATTTGTTAGCTTGATGATTTCTTGAAGCATGAAAGGGGAGTGGAGAACTAGATAGAAAACTAAATTTCACTACTTGGTTCTATATGTGATTGACACATTCTAAGGGCATGGCTTGGCTCCAAATGGACATAACATCAAATCTTATATTTAATAATTGGAGGCATCATATAAAGCACCACGTTAATCCTAGAATTTAAGAGTTTTCAACCATTGGATTAATGTAAAAGATGGCTGCAGCCGTCGGATGAATAAGAGTCCCGCTCATGTTGTCCCTGTGTACGGGAGTCGTTTTCTCCTTGGTCTCTTCCTAATAGTAAATTAAATATTCTATAGGTTGACTCATTGACTCAGGTTGCCGTGCCCATGTGGGTAATGTAGCCAAATTTTCATTCGAATTGTCGTGGCTGAAAAGAGAAGGGTTTGTGGACATGGTTTCCAATGAGTGGCGTAATACTAAGGGAGGGTCTTCACCTATTGAATGGTGGCAAATTAAAATTCGTCACTTGAGACAATTTTTGAGGGGTTGGGCAAAGAATATTAGTGGAGAATATAGAGTATTGAAAGAAAAACTTATGTTGCTTATTGAGGAGTTAGATATTAAGGCCGAGTCGGTTATTCTTTCACCAGAGGAGAGGAAAGCCAAGCGAGATGCTGATGAGTATCTTGCTAAGCTACGGCGGGAGGAAGAATCTAAATGGGCGCAACGAGCTAAGGTTAAACATATTCAGGAAGGGGGGGGGGTAATACGAGGTACTTCCATTTGATCGCTAATGGTAAACATAGGAAAAAGAGAATTTTTCAGCTAGAACAAGATGAGG
Organism: Alopecurus myosuroides; assembly: GCA_028641055.1. Classification (NCBI taxonomy): domain Eukaryota; kingdom Viridiplantae; phylum Streptophyta; class Magnoliopsida; order Poales; family Poaceae; genus Alopecurus; species Alopecurus myosuroides. The sequence goes on along the minus strand of CM054057.1, from coordinate 40,754,732 downwards.
GGACTATCGTAGGGGAGAACAATTTGAAAGTGTTCATCTCTGAGTACTACAAAAAGTTGTTTGGGCCTCCCGATAGTAATGATTTTACTATGATTGAAAATTACAACTCGGATATGCCCCAAGTCTCCATGCAGGAGAATGTGGCTTTGACATCAAATTTTACTGAAAAGGAGGTGTCAGATGCTATTTTCCAAATGGAACATAATAAGGCCCCCGGCCCTGATGGCTTTCCGGCTGAGTTCTATCAGACATTTTGGGATGTTATCAAGATTGACTTGATGGCCATGTTCGCTCAACTTCAAAACGGTGAGTTACCACTTTATAAGTTGAACTTTGGGGTAATTATTTTGCTACCTAAGAAGGAGGATGCGAGTAGAATTGAACAATACAGGCCTATTTGCTTATTAAATGTGAGTTTTAAAATCTTTACCAAGGTGGGGACGAATCGTGTTTCGGAGATTGCTCACAACGTTATTAGGCCCACTCAGACGGCTTTTATACCAGGGCGTAACATTTTAGAAGGGGTAGTTATCTTACATGAGACTATTCATGAATTGAAAACCAAAAAGTTAGATGGTGTCATTTTCAAAATTGATTTCGAAAAGGCATACGACAAGGTTAAATGGATTTTTCTCCAACAGGCCTTGCGGATGAAGGGATTTGATCCTAAATGGTGTGAATGGGTTAATCAGTTCATCCAGGGAGGGAGTGTGGGGGTCAGAGTGAATGATGACATTGGTCATTATTTTCAAACACTAAAGGGGTTACGTCAAGGTGACCCCCTCTCGCCTGTCTTATTTAATATTGTAGCTGATATGTTGACTGTTCTTATAGCACGGGCCAGAGAGGATGGGCAAATAGGATCTTTGATCCCCCATTTGGTGGATGGGGGGATGTCCATCTTGCAATATGCTGATGATACAATTTTGTTTCTAGAAGATGATCTAGATAAAGCAGTTAATATGAAACTAATTCTCGCTCTATTTGAACAATTGTCGGGGTTGAAAATTAATTTTCATAAGAGTGAACTTTATTGTTTTGGGAAAGCAGCTGATAGGGAGGATGAATACAGGTCCTTATTTGGATGTGAGATTGGTTCTCTTCCATTTAAATACCTAGGTATCCCAATTCATTACCGTAAACTTCTGAATAAGGAATGGAAACCAGTGGAAGATCGTTTTGAGAGTAAGCTAGGGTCTTGGGCTGGCAAAATTCTCTCATATGGAGATAGACTTGTTCTTATCAATTCGGTCTTAACTAGCCTACCTATGTTTTTACTATCTTTCTTTCCAATACCTGTTGGGGTTAGGAAACGATTAGATTTCTTTCGTAGTAGGTTCTTTTGGCAAAGCGATTCACACAAAAGAAAATATCGCCTTTCAAAATGGAATATTGTGTGCAGACCTAAGGACCAAGGCGGTTTAGGTATTGAGGTGCTTGAAATAAAGAACAAATGTTTGTTGTCAAAATGGCTATTCAAACTATTACATGAAAATGGGGTTTGGCAAGAACTACTTAAGAACAAATATTTATTTGATAAATCGCTGTCTCAAGTAGAGGTAAAACCCATGGACTCTCCATTTTGGAAGGGCCTGATGTCCGTTAAACATGATTTCTTCCAAAGAGGGTTATTTAAAATAGGTAATGGTCTATCAACTCGCTTTTGGGAAGATACGTGGTTAGGAAATGTCCCTTTGGCCACTCAATACCCTGGGTTATATAATATTGTGAGGAGTAAGAATGTGTTGGTTTCAGATGTGTTATCAAATACTCCTCTAAATATTCAATTCCGTCGAAATTTAGTTGGAGATAGGTGGAATGCTTGGTTGCGTTTAGTTCGTAGTCTTATGGGAATTCATCTAAACAATGTGAATGATAACTTTGTTTGGGGTCTTTCTGTCTCGGGTAACTTCTCGGTCAAGTCCATGTATTTGGATTATATGCATGGTAACACTCCCTTTTTACATAAATACTTGTGGAAGTTGAAGGTTCCACTTAAAATTAAAGTGTTCATGTGGTTCTTACAGCGCAAAGTGATTCTAACCAAGGATAATCTAACTAAGAGGAAATGGGCTGGGTCAACAAAATGAATGTTTTGTGATAGTGATGAAACTGTGGATCACTTGTTTATACATTGTATTTTTGCTAAACATATCTGGAGGTTGCTTCATTTTACGTTCAGCATAGCCCAACCGGTTAGTATTGATCACATGTTTGGCAATTGGCTACAGGGGATTGATAAAAAATCTAAAGCTAGAATACAAATTGGAACTTGTGCTTTTGTATGGGCACTATGGAATTGTAGGAATGACATGGTTTTTAACAAATCTAGAGGTGCTCATTTTTTGCAGGTTACACATCAGGCCACATACTGGATTCACATGTGGTCCTTCCTTCTACCGCTGGAGCAGCGGGATCTTATGGATTCTGGATGTACTCGCTTGATGGCGGTCGTTCAGGCTATCTACAGCCGGGGTGGTTGGCTGCACACTAGAAGGATTCAATGAGTGCTAGGTTCATTTTGATACAATTCTTGTGGTTGATCTTAGTCTCTATTCTGGATGATGCGTGAGTTGTAAAACTATGAAACGTACTCTTTTCGTCTTTTTAATATAAAAGCATCAGCTGTGTGCATCCTCGTGATGCAGAGGCTGGGGCTATGTTCCCATTTAAAAAAAAAAAATATTCTATAGGTTAAGATCAATCAGGGCTGTTGCCCCTCACATCACCATGCGCCTCCATGTATGCCTGCAAGGCTGTGGACGCCCTAGAAGATCTTCTCCAGCTTTATATTGTTCAGCAAGCCATGGATCTACATGCCGATCTGCTTTCCGTCCGCAAAGCTAGCTCGAGCTGCTGGTCACATCGGGTCCCATGAAGTTTCTTTCGGTTAGCCCCAGATTGATTAGAGAAGAAGCGCATGGCCGATTGATTTTGCAAGAGCTAATGGTTGATTTCTTCTCATGTGTGCGGCCCTTCAAAACTATCTTGACGCAAAGCTAGCTCGCTAGCATCACACGTACTTTATACGGGGCTTACGATAAAACTAGCAGAGCATAATTGAGCTAGCTTCTCTACCAGCGGACTCGCCATAAAGGGAGTCGATCTACTTTGTATCAAGGCATCACACACGATTTGTACCTCAGCTTAAAGCATGTCGGCGAGCTACACCATCGACAAGAAATTACAATCTGCGATGACACTCTTTTAAATCCTCGCGGCGGCCGGCAAACACAACTGCGTCAGTGGTTTTGAATAGATTATAATTCGGCTCCAGTTCATTTTTTAGGTACGCAATCAGTTGTGTCGAGTTAGGCTATATATATGCCGATTCCTGTCAATCTGAAGATTACATCCGATTATTTATAGTCTTTTTTTTGCCGGTAGGTTATTTATAGTCTCTATTGTAGTAATGTAATCTGAAATTATAGAATTCGATAGTCAAGCGATCCATGTATGCCTCTTGGTTCATCAGCATGGGGCTGGCGAGTTCATCGGAGTAAGGCGCATATACCCGGTTCGACAAGCTGCAACTGTTGTAATGCACTAATGAAGCACACAGGCGAGCATGCGACATGTTAAGTGTTCTTCAACTGCAGTGTCCTCGACACGTCTGACACTAGGTCAGCCAAGATCAACCTTTCTAATTGAATTTTCCATCTACATATTGCTAACTTTTTCCAATCATCCTATGCTTATTACTCTAGCAGAGTTAGAAAGGCCCTAGATCTATAAACCGCGATCAAGTTTTAGTTTTATCGCTAAAAGTCTGAATTGTGCAATTTATTATTGGTCTTTACCAAAATAATAATATCATAAAGTAAAATTATTTTGTCCATCTATTAACAGCTCTAATAGACGCCTTCTCCTTGATTTGGTTCTGATGATTTCAATCTGGCAGCCATCCAACGTCCCATCCTGTCTCCGGCTGATTTCTTATATGGATGCATGATGTAGAAAAACCACCATGCCCAGCAACGACAGAGGTTCCGGGCATCCCCAACGCCAAGATCACACGACAATGTGCGTCACTATTTGCTTTGTTCCCTTTCTTCGTTCCGACATCGCCAATATCAGGTGAGCTCCTGATTTAAATTGGTTGGGTATATCAACAAGTTTGCAATGTAGGAGTTTCTTCGTACATGCAAGAATTGATCGGATCTTACCAATGCCAAAACCGGCAGGTCTACACTTTTTAAAAGAATTTGATAGCTGGTGTGCTGCAGTATGGTCATGACGCCCACTGCAAAGTAAACTTATCCACTCTACTTAATCAGGCATGCGACCCCTGCTGAAGGTTCATTTAGTGAATGTTTTTTTTTAGTTTATTTGGTCTCTAATACTGTTGCTGAACATAAAGTCGATGCATGACAGATGGCTAAAGTTGTATTGTTGCCAAAGAATCAGAAACATAGTCCATGACAAACAGTTCTCCTTAAAAAGTTTATAATTGCAATTTGGATTGGGACATATTTTTTTGAAATTTCTTGATGTTTTCCTTTTGCTCTCCAATCATGCAGCGTCACTAAAAATTCCCATCTATAATATAAGTGTGCCCTGTGTTTAAATGCAAACGAGAATAATCAGACTCACTGGTAGCTGCCTTATATGGCCTTTTGTTGATAGGTCTAGATACTACAGATCTGAACTTGGTCAGCTTAGTGAGGGTCCTATGTTTTCATTGGTTCTAGAGTGACCCAAGTAGTATGGGCATCATAATTGTTCAGATAGGCTGTATGTGCCTCTTTTGTCGTGCAAATTATTCGCCCACCCCTGAATCGATTTTAAATATGTTATTATGCAATGCCATTAATAAATGACTCCCTTTTTTAGTCTTTTGTTCTCTATATCATGTAACTGTTTGTTAATCAATTTATTTGCATACTCCAATTTTTTCTCCTCGCAAGGACCACCAATGATCATAGGGAAAATAGTAGTCCAGCCGAATGATATAAACTACTACTATAGTAAGTTGTACTTCAGGGAGGTTTCTATTGGTACTATTTTATGGCGTTTACTTTCCGTTGATACAACTTTACATTACAATGCCAGGTAACATATAACTTCACTCGAATATTTATGGTACATCCAAGATTATTGTTTCTATATTGCCATTGACGTACAGTTTCTCTGTACAAGTAGTTGTTCAGAAGAAAAAAACATATATTAGGTTCAGCCAAGTTTATTTTTTCTTCCTGTGTATCACATGACAAAAGGTACAGGTTTTTGTTCGTAGACGAGGTCTCGAATTTGGCACTTCAAATCTCTTCAATTTAAGACTTAATGTGTTTGATTTTATGGCTATCTTTTATGAACTGTTTATGGCCATTTGATAGACGTTCCCTTCAGTTTAGAGAAAACACATGGCTTCTAATGGTGGACCAAAATAGTAGATAACACTGGAGATGAACAGTTAACTGTGTAAGTTTGTGTACTATATCAAATATTTTGGCAGCTGCTTCAGATACATGGAAGGATGTACATGTATCATTAAGTTGATCTTTTTAAGGGTTATTAAGAGTGTCAAAGTTGCAAGAGTGTTAGTCAATCTACTTGGGTAAATTAAGACACTAATTTTTTATGTGATGTTCACTTTGTGGTACTTTACTAAAAAGGAACCACTGAATAATATTTTTCTTAGCAAGTGAGTGTTTTCTCACCACATGTTTGTTCATTGGCTGGCACGAGTTGCATACTTTTTTCACCCTGTAACGTTCTACAATATACGTAGGAAAAGTGCTGCACAATTTGTTTTCAATTGTACAATCTTGCCCTCCTCTCACACATAGGGCCTACAAATTTTCCATAGAAACTTTTTCTGTGTTTAACAAAGTTTATCCCAAAAATATCAGCATATACGTACTCTACCAAGTCATTATCAATCGATCAATCATGAAATATGATTTTAGTTGGTCAAAATTATAAAGTTTGGCTTATGGCAAAATCAACATGCCCTCTATGTTAAAAAAGAAAACAATATAATTTTGCAATTTTATCGGATGAATTAATAAATGTGTGTTTTCCTTTTCCACATAACTTATTTATATATTTGATATACCAATTAGAAAAGTTACATGAAATTTTTCTGAATTTTACGCAATTTTAGTGTTTTTTCTTTACCATGTGTTTTTGCTCACACGTGGATGTAAATTATAGAAATTTTACACGGTGGTAAAAATCTACCATGTTTAAATGAAATATAGACATCTTTTTTAATATGCATGTAGCAAAAATCCTTCATGTAATAAATAAGAAATTTTCAAGACAAAACTACCCAGTCTTTTCTATATGTAAATGTGCATATAAAAAATCAAAAGTATTTTTAATTTATATTATCTAAATAACTAGCCCGTGCAGGTGCACGGGTTGATGACTAGTATTAATAGTTGAAAACAATTCCTAAGTCATGGTGAAAATGGATGTATCACTATGTTGGGTTTTTGGTCAAAAACACATGGCCATAGTCCAAGGATGTCCAAAATGGTTGGGCAAGGTTTTTCTGGTCCAAGGTTGTCAAATGGAACAATTTTACAAAAGGAACTATATTGAAAATAGTTATAGAAATTAATCTATGTCAAAAATACTGAAATAGACAACTAAATTCTAAATTCAATTTTAATTTATTCAATTATTATTTTGGGACAGAGGATATGAAAGTACACATCCTAAGGTTTCCAAATATATTTTATTTACAATTTTTGGATTTGTAGAATTTGAATTATGCCAAGTTTCACCAAACAAGCATATTTGAATTTGAACAAATTTAAGTTTGTCAAATTTTAATTTGGACAGTGCCAAAAGTTTCTAGATGTCAAGGGATTTCCAAAAAGTCCAAGATTGCTAAATTTGGGCTTATGGATCAAAAGTTATGTTAGATCTAAGTTGCAGGGACTAATCTATAAAACTGCCAAATATTCTACCGGGAGAAAATTCGAGTAAAGGGCTGGCCACGTGGCCGGATCTGATTGGGCACATCTGCTGACTAGGCGCTGACTGGGATGTGCTGAGTGGGCTTAAGTGATTTGATTAGGGCCGTTGGATCCAGATCTGAGGGTGGCATACCCCTTCGTCTAGGATCTAATCCTAGGCGTTGATCCTAGATCTAACGGACCGAGGAGAGGGGAGGGGCTTACCGGAGTTGGCTCGCCGGAAAATGGCGATGACGGCGGTGCTGCTCACAGGAGGTTGACGGCGGCGCGTTCCGGTGTGCCTCCGGGCTCGGGGAGTGCACGGGCAGCTTCAGCACGACTCGGTGAAGATGATGGGGGCCACGGGAGGGCTCCACGGACTCTGCTACGGTGGCGGCGAGGAGGTCCCGAGGCGGTGTACTCTGGCGAGCACGACGCGGCGAAAAATCTGCACGAAAAACCCACCTAAGTGGTCACAGAGGTGCACGGGAAAAGGAGAAAGAGAGGGGGCCAAACGAGGGCGGCCGTGGCCTTCTGGACTTGCCGGAATGGTGAATCGCGGCGGCGGAAACGACGAACTCCGGCGAGCAATTTCGGGGGTCCTCGGGCACTAAAGGACGGGGTTCAAGGGGGGAAATGGATAGGAGGAGGTGGTGTATAAAGGGGCAGGGTTGGGGCATTCAATCGGAGGCAGAAACGGAAGAATCAAGGAGATTTATTTCTCCTTCAATTCGGTTTGGAAACGGATGGAAGAGGAAGAAGACGATGATGACGCCAGCATGACGTCATCACTTTTTTTTATTCCTGTTTTCTTTTTTTATTTTATATCTTCTGTTTTATAACTCCAATTGACCTCATTTAATTTTCTAAAATCTTGAAATATTATTACCTTTCCAACAATATCATTTTTGTAAACATTTCAGCATATTTTATTTTTGAATTTCTCAAAATTGAAATGATTCCTTAATAGTGATTAATGTGATTTTTAATTTAGAAATTTATAAAGTATAAATATTTGTCAAATTAAATTTCAGTAGCTTTATAATAATCAAATACTATTTTCAAAAACCAAACCAGAGTGTTTTCATCTTTTATAATTTTTAAAATAAGATGAAAACGTTAATAGTCACTTAATACAAATTTTAAAATATAAAATGTAAATAAATGGAAATTGGGTCTTGTAATATTTCAGATACATTATTTAGGTCAAATATTATTTCTCAAAACAATTTCAACCCATTATTATATTTTATAATTTTAGCATATTACTAAACCACTTAATAGCAACTTTATGCCATTTTTAATTGTAGAAAATAATTAAATAGGAAAGTTGATAATAATTATCACAGGGCTACCACATGTGTAAATGTTTGTTTTCCAAAACAATTTATGGAATATATTCTATGGTTTGACACTTGATATTTGAATAGCAACTTAAATAATTTTTATTCATATGATATATTTAATGATTGGTGAAAATATTTTTGGTGACATTGAGAATTACTAAAGATAACAATTTTCTAGTTTTTAAATTTCATAATCATTTTCAAAACAGTAGTTTAGTTGAAAACATGTTTGGTAAAGATGTTTGCTAAGAAATATTTTATTTATGTACAAATATTTATTTTGAAATGACTTTAGGGTTTATGGAATAAAGGTATAATAGAATCTTAATTTCAATTTCATTGAAATGTGTATTGTTTTCTTTTGTTTCTTGCATCTCATTTGGTTTTTGGTGACTTACTAAACATGAAAACAAAAAGTTTCAAATTTTAGTGATTTTTGGACTTTCCAAAAACCAGGGATGTTACAGACTACCACCCTTAAAAGAAATCTCGTCCCGAGATTGGGAAGGTTAGAAAGAAAGATTTGGGTAACTGGGTTCCAAAACAACTGGGTGGGCTACCACCCTTAAAAGAAATTTTTGTGGGTAGTCTATTTTCATTAGATTTGGAGTGTAGATTGATTTGAGATTAGCTTGAGTAGAACTTTCCTTCGCAGTTTGAGCTATAGACCAACATAGGTATGTTGAACTACCTTTGACACTGAGGGTTCACTCTTTGGGTCAATCAAAAGTTTCTTGGGTCACTCTCAACTTGGTCTTTTTATATCCCTGACAAATTTCCATCTTGTTGTTGTCATCCTTGAAGGCAAACATCATGCTATTTCTAAACAAACTCTCATATAACACATACTAGGTAGTTGTGGTTCTTCATTACTTCTTCTCTTGGTGTAGTTGGCTCTGAAATCTTCATAGCTCATGCAACTTGGGGTTCACTTGTCTTTCTTCACTTGTTGATTGGCTGAATACTCCTTATTAGGTAGTTGGCATTGATCATGGATGTGATTGTTCCTTCACACAGAAGAAGGAAATTTGATACTAGCATTCCTCAAACGGGATGGCTTGTGTATCAATAGGGTAAAGATTGTATGATTCCAAATGGTTCTCACTATGGTTGGTGAATGAGTATGGTGTTGGGTTTGGTCTAGTAGGGATGAGTAGAGATTTAGAAAGAGATTGAAGGAATTCCTACCCCAACACATCAGATCAAGGAAACTCATCTTGAAAACAACACATAACAAACATATAGCAACACATTCATCACACCAATCAATAAGGTTTTATAAAACAACTAATATTGGCATACCACACTCATTGGTATGATCAATATACTAACACGTTAACGTTGTTCTAACAAGGTAACTAGATTGCTGGTCTCATCTATATCTTCTTGAGTTCTTCAAATTCTTCTCTCCATGTCTTGAGGTGTTCTTGATTGTTGTGAAGTCTGGGTATATGTCCAAGTTTCTTCAATAATCTTGAGTGTAGGTCTTCATGTGGTGAAAATTACTTCTTGCACTTCTTGGTATGATCTTCACACTCCTGTCTTGATGGTATTGAAGAGGTAGGTCATCTAGGAAATTTTGAAGGTGAACAATAGATGAGAGGATATGAGAAAGATTAAGATGATTGTTTTGTTTCTAGAAAGTTTGAACATAGAAAGTTTTCAATCCTAGAGTGATCAAGGGGTTATTAACAACTTGTTGCAAATTGGATATTCACTATAGTGAGACAGGACAATTCACACTGAAAGCCAATATGGACGGTCTCAGTGTCCGGTGGACCACAGTAAAGTTGTCCGGGCCGCTTCATCTCACTATGCCGCTAGGATCCAAAATACTCTAAGGAGATAATAACATGATCAAAAATGGCTTCCAAACTTAAGGGTCTCGAATCCTACAGGCAACTTTGATGGAGGGATAATAACCCGGTAGGCCAACTCCAAGGTGTAACCCGGCCCAAAGGACGCTGTGCAAGATCCGGCTAAGGATAAAGAAACTTCTGGAAGGCCCAAGTCCGTAGGCCTCGTAACCCGAGATTGTGCCGTTTACGGTGAAGGAAAGTTAGGGTTTGTACGTGGTGTCCGGGTAGGATTCATGGTGCGCCTTGGAGGGTAAGCCAGGGGGTACGGGTGCTTTATAAACCGACCCCTAGGTTTAGTTGAGGGAGATCCAAGAACCATAGCAACATCGTTTGATATCAAGCATCCATTGTAGCCCGAGATTTGAGTTATTATATTGAGATCGGAGACTCGGCGACTTTGATTGCCGGCTACCAGATCGATTATCATCATGTTTTCCTCTGAGCTAAACCCTCTCCCAAACGCCTGTGTCGTCTTGCCCCAAGATCAGTTACCCCCGGTAACGTCTGCCGTGATTATCCCACGACAGTTGGCGCCCACCGTGGGGCCTGCGTCCAAAGGTGTTTACATCACGGGAGAAGCTCGGAAGAACATGGAGAATCTCGTCGTCAGCGAGATCTACATCGACCACGAAGGGGAGAAGGTGGTGGACGATTCCGGCTGGGGGCCAGAGTCGGAGCACCTCGAATCCGGATCTATTGTGACGATCGGCCAGATCAGCGTCTTCATAGGTATGGTACGTACATCTGATTTAAAAGGACAATATCATGTGCATACTACAGGAACTTCTAATAGGGACAAAAAGATACTTAAGCAATCTGTGAACTCGGTTTACGATGCTGTTCCGGGATACCTGAGATGGGCGGAACAAGAGATAACGTGGAGCAGAAGAGATCACCCGGAAAGAATAGAGCATCCAGGAGTCTTAGGATTGGTAGTCGCACCACAGGTTAATGGATACGAGTTAAAAAGGGTCCTGATGGACGGTGGAAGCAGCATCAATATCTTGTATTGGGAAACTTTTTCACGCATGGGTCTCAAAGAGTCCCAGCTACAGAAAAGCTCAACAATTTTTCATGGAATAGTGCCAGGTCACTCGGCATGTCCCGAGGGGAAAATCGCATTGGAGGTAGCTTTCGGAGAATCAACGGATAATTATCGAGTCGAGTGGCTCACGTTCGAGGTGGTCAAATTGCGCAGTCCTTATCACGCGCTATTTGGAAGACCGGCTTACGCCAAATTCATGGCCAGGCCGTGTTATGTGTATTTGCAGCTGAAGATTCCGGGTCCTAAGCAGACGATCACCATACATGGAAGCCGGGATATAGCGGCCGAGTGCGACGAAGGAGATTCGGTAATGGCCGAGCAAGCTTGCAGAAAAGAAGAACTCAAGTATTATCGGTCTCAGGTAGACCCGGATGATGGAACCGCATTGAAAAGGCCAAATACTGAGGACGAAAGAGCAAAATTCAAGGCAGCACAGGACACCAAGATGATAGATTTTGTCGAAGGTGATCCCACTAAGCAATTCACTATAGGGTCTAACCTGGACAGCGAGCAGGAGAAGGCACTTGTGGAGTTTATTCGTTCGAATGCAGACGTATTCGCTTGGACGCCTAGCGACATGCCGGGTATCCCTACAGAATTGGCGGAGCACAGTTTGCATGTAGATCCCAAGTCCAGGCCTGTAAAGCAGGGCTTGAGGAAGATGAATGAGGAAAGAAGGAAAGCTATAGGTGAATAAATTGCTCGGCTATTGACAGCCGGCTTCATCATGGAAGTATTTCACCCGGATTGGTTAGCAAATCCGCTGCTAGTGATGAAAAAGACCAATGAGTGGAGAATGTGCATTGATTTTACGAGTCTCAACAAGCATTGCCCAAAGGATCCGTTCGCACTACCAAGGATAGATCAGATCATAGATGCAGTAGCTGGGAGTGACCTATTATGCTTTCTGGACGCTTATTCTGGATATCATCAGATTAAACTCAAGAGGGAGGATTGGGAGAAAACATCGTTTATAACACCTTTTGGGGCCTTTTGTTACAAAACCATGACATTTGGGTTGAAGAACGCTGGCGCAACTTATCAGCGGTGTATTCAGAAGTGCTTCGAGGACCAAATTGGACGCAACGTCCATGCTTATGTGGATGATGTGGTTATCAAGACCAGGAAGGCAGAAACATTTATCGATGATCTAAAGGAAACGTTCGAGAACTTAAGGAGGTATCAGATGAAGCTTAACCCGACAAAGTGCGTATTTGGAGTTCCAGCCGGGAAATTACTCGGCTTTATCGTTTCCGAGAGAGGAATTGAAGCAAACCCGGACAAAATCAAAGATATCCAAAGTCTGAAAAAGCCGGAAAATCTGAAGCATGTCCAAAATCTCACGGGCTGCGTAGCAGCCTTGAGCCGATTTATATCAAGACTCGGAGAAAAGGCAATACCCTTGTACCGGCTCTTGAGGAAATCCGACAAATTTGTATGGGATCAAGAGGCGGATGAGGCGTTCGAAGCACTAAAGAAGCAGTTATCTGAAGCACCAGTACTAGCGGCCCCGGGACCTAAAGAGCCTATGTTGCTATACGTGGCAGCTGGCCCCCGATCCGTCAGTGCAGTAGTGGTTGTGGAGCGTAAAGAGGATGGGAAAGGGTATCCAGTCCAGAGGCCGGTTTATTATGTCAGTGAGGTATTATCAGAGGCAAAGCAGCGCTACCCGCATTGGCAAAAGCTGGTTTTCGGGGTCTTTATGGCCAGTCGGAAACTGAAGCCGTATTTCCAGGAGCACCCCATAACAGTGGTTAGCTCAATACCGATGTCGGATATCATCAGAAACTCGGATGCGACCGGAAGAATAGCCAAATGGGCGATAGAAATGGGGGATTATCACATCAGCTACGAACCCAGGTCAGCAATCAAATCTCAGGCTTTGGTTGATTTCGTTAATGATTGGACACACACAGGCATGACTACCATGGTTCCAAACTCCGAGTCATGGATTATGCACTTCGATGGATCAAAGCAATACGAGGGATCAGGAGCTGGAGTGGTACTAACATCACCCAAAGGAGACAAATTGAGTTACGTACTACAAATTCACTTCGACTGTTCCAACAACGTGGCCGAGTATGAGGCCCTATTGCATGTCTTAAAGGTAGCCAAGGAGATGAACATTAAGAGGATACGATGGTTCGGAGATTCGGACCTTGTGGTACAGCAGGTGTCAGGAACTTGGGATAGAAAGGACGCAACTATGGCAGCATACCGCAGGGAAGTTGATAGGGTTGCAGGATGTTTTTCCGGGTACGAGGTGGAGCATATAGACAGAAGAAAGAATGAGGCAGCCGACGCCCTCGCTAGACTCGGCTCGCGCAGAGAGCCGGTTCCACCTAACGTTTTTCTGGACGAATTATGGCGACCATCAGTTAAAACCGAGTCAGGGGAGGAATTGGCAAATCAAGACCCGGATTTAGGGCTCGTGGCCACTGTACATGTTATTCCCGAGTGGACATAACCGTTCTTGGCCTACCTATCGCGGGGCGAGTTACCACAGCAAGAGGTGTTAGCAAGGCAAATTCTGCGGCGAGCAAAGGGATATTCGATCATCAATGGGGAGTTATACAAGAGAAGTGCAGCAGGAGTCTTTTTGCGCTGTGTAGCACCAGAAGAGGGCCGACAGATTCTTAAGGAAATCCATGAAGGTGATTGTGGGCATCATGCATCCACACGATCCCTTGTGGCCAAAGCCTATCGACACGGATTTTTCTGGCTCACGGCTCTAGCAGATGCGGAGCGCTTAGTGGCAAGGTGTGATGGATGTCAAAGGTACTCACGCCAAACCCACGTGCCGGCTATGGAATTACGGACTATTACGTTAACTTGGCCGTTCGCGGTTTGGGGTATGGACATGGTTGGTCCCTTTCATATGTCACCATGCAAGAAGACACATCTTTTAGTGGCTATTGATAAGTTTACCAAGTGGGTTGAGGTTATGCCAGTTACTAATTGCGAAGCAGCTACAACAGTCAAGTTCCTGAAAAGGATTATCTACCGTTCCGGGTATCCCCACAGCATAATTACCGACAATGCAACCAACATGTCCCTTGGTGAGATGGAAAAGTTCTGTGGCAACAATGGAATCCGGCTTGATGTAGCATCAGTGGCCCATCCACAGGCCAATGGACAAGTAGAGAGGGCAAACCAAGAATTGCTTCGCGGATTAAAACCACGATTGCGAGTTTCCTGTATCAGGGCTGCTGGTGCATGGGTCGAAGAACTTCCTTCTGTGGTTTGGGGTATCAACACTATGCCTAACAGATCCACTCAGATGACACCCTTCTTCATGGTCTATGGTGCGGAGGCAGTGTTACCGAGTGACATTATTCACGATTCACCGCGAGTATCAGCTTACGTCGAAGTGGAGAACGAAAAGACCCGGCAGGACGCCGTAGATATGTTAGAAGAGCAAAGGGAACAAGCCCTGGAAAGATCAGCCATATATCAGCAAGATCTACGGAGGTATCATAGCCGGCGCGTGAAAACCCGGGTATTCCAGGAAGGAGACCTGGTTCTGCGCCTGGTACAGTCAAACGAAGGAAAACACAAACTACCACCACCATGGGAAGGACCATTTATCATAAGCCGGAATCTGCATAATGGATCATATTACTTGGTAGATGCAAGGGAAGAGTCGGCTACAGTTAATGACACCGCTCATACCACTTCATCTATGCAAGAAAGAGACAGACCATGGAACGTGGCTCAGCTACGTCCATATTATACTTAGTAAAGAATATATTGGCAAGTGGAATGGCACGATGTAACAGGCAGCAGGTTTCAGACGTACTCTTTTCCTATCCAGGGTACCCTTGGGGACTGGATGGGTTTTTAATGAGGCGGCTTGCTGACCCAACATTCTCATATCAAGAAAAGAAGTGGTTGTTCTCATGTTCCTTAAATCTCAGTACGTTGCATGTATATAGGTCTTGGGGGCTGATTGCTTGAATAGCACAGTTGCAAACTCAATGACCCGGCCTTGATGCCTATGAGTTATAAGGGCCGATTACTCGCAAACGAGTACGGCTGCAATCTTATAACCGGACAAAGGAGCCAAACTTTCTTGACTTTTCTTACTTAAGCTCGATGGGACTCGCAATAAAAGTGGCATGATTTGCTCGCTTACGATTACAATCAGCCATGAAGCCCAATGGGACTTGCCTGACCCTGTTTTCGTATAGATGTAACAACATGATATCCACGCGAAAGCCGGTTTATAGTACAAGATTGTCAAAAGGGTCATCTAAACCACAAGTTATGCAGAGTATATGGCTAATAGCTGGAAACTCAATGTTTATCAAGCATAACTTCATTACCTATGTGAAACGGCTCCGGGTTTGGGCTTAGCAAACAACAAAACTTGTTCTCTTCGAAAAGACCACATATCCCAGACTCGGAAATTCCGGGTCTTGGCGATTCGGGATTTTGGAAAGGAAAGAGTAGCTTAGTTGCTAAGTCTCAAAAAGCCCAAACATCCGAGTCGTGGGGACTTGGGGGCTTAGAAGCAAGTCCGCTAGTCAACACCCACGAAACTCGGAAACCGAGTCTCACAAAAGGAATCGAAAAGAAAGTCGGATATCAAGAACAAGTTGACTCAAAAGTGGATAAATTTAAAAGATCAGAAGAAGCACAAAGCATATCAAGAACTTAGAGTGCATTACAAACTTCGGTAAATAGTATCAAAGGTGCACAGGCGCACCATCCAAAAAATAGTTGTTTTAACTGACGCGTATGAAGTAGCACCAGGCATCAGGTATCACTCAGCGTCCATCTTCGCCTTGCCCTTGCTATCACTTGGGGTAGCGGCAGCACCCGGATCAGTAGTACCAGCTCGCGCAGGAGGAGGAACAACTGGTGTGGAGGTAGCGGGTGCAGAATCGGCTTCAGCTTTCTTTTTGGCAGCCTCCTCCCTAAACTTAGCAGCTTCCTCCTTCCATCGAGCCAGCATGTCATACGGCTCGGGAAGATCCGAATTAACCGCTTCACCAGCAGCATCATATGCAGGAACGAGGGAATCAACATCCAGGCCGTCAGCAATCACGCTGGCCGGGTAACGGACCTCCTTCTGGACAGCCTGAAAATCCTTCACTGAGAACTTGGACCCATCAAGCTTGAACTCCGGAAAACCGCCCATAAGCTTCACTAGCTCGAGCTTAGGGAAGTAAGCCTTAGCAAGCGCAAGCCCCCGGGTTACTCCAACCCGGCAAGACGAGCGTTTCCAGTGCCAAATCCACTCAGGGATAGTGGAGAAGGCATCCAGCATTCTCTTCAGATCGACATGCCCCTTACCCGGCCACCGTATTTCCTGAAGGATCCATTTGGTTCCGGCGCATAGCTGCCGGATAACGCTCTTGATAGTTTTCAGCCTGGCAATGTCATCCTCATCCGGCATCACTTCATCCGGACCTAAAAAATGGAAACATGAGTCGGGAAAACTCCGGCTATTTATCAAAAGGATAATCCGGAGGAAGAAACGTACCAAGCAAAGCACGATACGTATCAGCAATTTGGACAGAAAGGCTCGTTAGATCATCTTCTGCTTTGTGAGCCCTCCTCCTATACTTCTTCATTATAATCCCACTCCTCCTGGCTTCAGCCTCGGCCGCCTCACGCAGAGCCACCTCCTTTTCAATGAGCTTAGTGGCCTCTGCCAGTTTCTCCTCAGATTGAGTCACGAAGGACTGCATGGATGCAAGGAAGGATTAGCCGGGCAAATGGGCAAGTTAACAGTCGCTTATATCATAAAGTTCCAAGCAAATTGTGAACCAATTCACTCGGAACTTGGGGACTGGATAAGGACACAAGCAATATTAGTCGGGTTTACCTCGTGTTTTGCTATTAAAGCCTCCAAGATGTTTTCTTCATTAGCTCTCAAAGCGCGCAGGGTTTCGAGCATCTGGGCAAACGTCATGTCCTCGGGTCGGACACCGGAAGAGCCGGCAGCCTGGTCGCCTGGTGGGGGAGCTCTCCCCGCCCTTGGGGTCGAGACCCGGACAGTCTGAGTATCCGGGTTGGGAGAACCCATCCTCGTGTCCGGAACCTCGATCTCCTCGTCCACTGGTTCGGATGAAGCAGGAGATCCGGCGGCTTGGTGAAGTGTATCGCCCAAGGGGCCTTGTTCCTGGTTGTTCTCAATATCACCGCCAGTCGCGGCATCTGCGTTCTCAGTCGGCTCCTCTGTCTCACGTTTATCCATCGCCACATTCTCCGGGTCACTAACGGTGACTTGAGCGCTAAAAGAAAGATGAGAGGAGGCAGTTAGCAATGGTGATCGAAAATTGTTAGGCATCAAAAGATGTCGTATAGCAAAAACTTACCCGGTATTCACGGCGTAATCCGGCGGGAGCTCGCTGCTGGAAGCAGACGAAGATGCCAAAGGGACCACTAGCGGAACCCGGAATTGCCCGGCACGTGGGTGGTTAGGAGAAGGGTGGCGACGAGGAGAACTGGAAGGACGAGGCGGAGGAGCACTGGCACGATGGACGGGGGAGGTGGAGATGCCCGGGTTAAGAGGATCCTCACCCGGGGAACTCCGAGTCACTCTGCGCTTGGCTGGAAGAGAATCCTTCAAGTACGACGAGTTCGATAATTGATGATTAAGTTGTCGCATGGTATCGAAGGAGTAAGGTTCAGAGGATATAGAAGAGAAATGAACCTTGGACACTACCCCTCTCGCCTTCCTCTTGGCCCCAACTGTTGTTTCTTGATCAGATTCGGTAGCTTCCGGGTCGTCTTCGTCCTTTTCATCTTCGTCCTCCAGTCCTGCGAACCGAGTATGTATCCGTGGAAAAGTTAAATGGGAGGAAAATGATGCAAGTAAAGATAATAAAAGATCCGGGTGAATACCTTCATCACCGTCAACCGACTCGTCTTTGTCTTCCGGGTCTCTGGAAGGGGGGGAGGTCTCAACTGTCCAGAAAGGGTCATCTGCCTGAGACGGAAAGATGAAAGTAAGAGTTAGGAGCAGTATCAAGTCAAGATGAAGAAATAAACTTATGAGTATCGGGTCTTACCGCTGGGGCCGGGTTTTCCCGAGTAAACGGAGGTAACCCGGCGATGTTTTTTATCACTTCCAGCTTCTCCGTCAGGAAACCCTTGATGGTTTTGTTGGTATCCCCGGCTGGAGAGCTCTTGGTGGAATATCGGAGTGCGTCTGTGGTGTGCCCCGAGTATTCGCACATCAATTTGGTGCGGATAGAGTTAGGTTGGATGCGGAAGTCAACCCAAGTTTTCACTAAGTTGAGCCCAAGAAGGCCTTGGGCTAAGAGAACGGCTATCTTAGCTATCAAAGGTATGATTGCCTCCCTGTCCGAGTGAGGGGCGAAAGCATTGAAATTCTCGGAAATGTTGAGGAGGCCCTCCGAGTAACCCGGCAGTCTCTTCTCGCCGGGTGGAGAAGTGTCGTGGCAGTAGAAGAAGGATAATTGCCAGTGTTTAACATGGGAGTTCAGATTGAGGGTTGGCATTGGGGAGTTTTTGCGGCGTTGGATGGATACCCTGCCGCATGTGAGAAGTGCTCCGTCGCCGCTTTCGCGGCACGGCTTGCACTGGAACAGTTCAATAAAGAGAGTCAAACTTGGTGGAGTGCACAAGTATGACTCGGATAGGACAATGAAGTGGGTAATATTCAACATAGAGTTAGGCCCTATGTCGAATACCCGGAGGCCGTAGTGGCTCAGGACTTCACGAAAGAAAGGGTGACCCGGAGGGCGGAATCCCCGGGTCACGTGCTCTACGAAACAGATTACCTCGCCGTCGGCGGGTGTGGGCCGGGTCTCGTCACCCGGCGCCCTCCAGTGAATGTCCTTCTGAGGGGGAAGAACCCCCAACTCGGCCAATTCTTCCAGCTTGGCCTTTGTGACAGTAGATCGACCCCAATTGGCGGATATGGATTGGGTTGTCTTCGCCTGGACCGGCTGTTTCCCTTGCCTTTTGGGAGCCATGGGATCAACCTGCAAAACACAAGGAAAAGAGGTACAGGAAATAAGACTCGGAAGTATTGGATTATCCAAGTCTGGGGTATCAAGAAAGTATGAAAACTAAGAACTATCCGGGTATCACGCCATGAAGTGGAGATTGCGAGGTATCCGGGTGTTAAGTATAACTATGGAGATTATTGGTCACTTACGTATGAAAAAGTATTTGGGGAAGACGGATGGTTGCCCATGTATCTACTGCAAGCAAAATAGCCGGAAAAGGAGGATTTTCCGGGTGTTAATGTTATGCGCGGAAAATTGAGGTGAAATGGATCTAGATTGGAAAACTTGCGAACGATTCTACGAATAAATTGGTGATTAATAATGGTAGGAGGATGAGGTGTAGTCATCAAACAGGTGGTTAAAGGAGTTAGCGAGCGTCAAATCGATCTAATCCGGTGCGACGGGAAGAACGACCCACAGGTTGACCTAGATCCAATCTTGGATGAATCGAAAAATTGCGGGGCTAAATTAAACGAGTACAAGGAACTTACTGGAGATATTGGAGTTTAGTGCGATGACGGTGGACGGCGTCGCTCGAGTGCCCCTTCGCGACTCTTGGCGAGCGGGACGAGGGCGCATCGGTGAAGCTTGGCGGCGGCGCGAGATGGCTCGAGAACGAACGCGGCCGACGGAGGCTCTGCTCCGGTGGCAAGCACGAAATTCCTGCGGTGGTGTTACGAGGGCGTAAGGAATGAGGAAGGAAAGGAGAAGTTGAAGTGGAGCGATGGGTTCTAGGTCACCCTCTGAACACTATTTATAAGGTGAGGATGAGTCTATCTCAATGGCCGGAAGCCGGAAATTGTGGGGTAATGGCTATCTACGCGGATTCTGCGAGATATGCTCCAAGTATTGAGCAAAGTATCTGGACAAAAAAGAGAAGGAGATCCACCCCGTGATATCAGGGTCAATTATCGAGTATAGAATCTTGACATTTTTATTACGGTTTTGACCCGGAAAGCTAAGCAATACGCTTGGGGAAAGGCCGGGTTACTATATGGCCGCCATGGAGCTAGGCCTAGCTATCTATTAAAAGCACCTTAACCCGGCCTCCATACACTTGTGCGTTTGATATTTTTGCAGGGAATAGCAAGCGCTTCAAGGAAGGATCCGTGAAGCCCAAGCTATTCTGGGGACTACTGATGGAGGGATAATAACCCGGTAGGCCAACTCCAAGGTGTAACCCGGCCCAAAGGACGCTGCGCAAGATCCGGCTAAGGATAAAGAAACTTCTGGAAGGCCCAAGTCCGTAGGCCTCGTAACCCGGATTGTGGGTTACGGTGAAGGAAAGTTAGGGTTTGTACGTGGTGTCCGGGTAGGATTCATGGTGCGCCTTGGAGGGTAAGCCAGGGGGTACGGGTGCTTTATAAACCGACCCCTAGGTTTAGTTGAGGGAGATCCAAGAACCATAGCAACATCGTTTGATACCAAGCATCCATTGTAGCCCGAGATTTGAGTTATTATATTGAGATCGAAGACTCGGCGACTTTGATTGCCGGCTACCAGATCGATTATCATCATGTTTTCCTCTGAGCTAAACCCTCTCCCAAACGCCTGTGTCGTCTTGCCCCAAGATCAGTTACCCCCGGTAACGTCTGCCGTGATTATCCCACGACAAACTTGGCTCTGATACCATTTTGTAGCATCCCAACTTTTAATAAAGATGTAATACCTGTGTTATTGCGCTAGTCCCTGGATCAATTGCTAGCACCACAGTACAAAATGAAATATCATGCAAATGCATCAAATTCTATTACATCGCATGATCCAGTCTTTACAAAATAGTATTACAACTTGCATAGTCTTAGAAGACTAGCAGAAAACAAAGAAATACAGCGGAAAACATAGTACAACATTGAGCCTATCTTCTTCATGTGCCACAGGCAAAACATGTTGGCGATAGTCTCGAGATCCTAAACGAAATCCTCACTCGTCGTGAGAAACATCTGCAATATGGAATATGCAGACACAAGGGAGTCAATACAATTTAATGTATTGGCAAGTAACACTATGGTGGATATAAATGGCAATACTAATACTACATGCTTATTTGGCTGAGTGGAGTTTTGGCTAAGTTTGCATAAAGCCAGTTTTCTCCTATCACTTTTGTAAAACAAACTTTTCTTTTCAAAGGGTGGCAACATTGGATTAAGATCCAAGCACCACAAATACTGTTCACTTGGTCAAATTTTACTTATTGAAAATGGTGATGAGATTCTTCCGTCAATCCTTGTCCAGCTGCTCATAGTTGTCCATAACCGGGGACACGGCTAAGATCTTAGTTTGTTGACTCTGCAGAGGTTGTGCACTTTCACCCTTTGTCTTCATTTAGCCCAAACATCCTATACACCCGGAGTGCATCATGGAAAGGAGAGAATTGAGACGAGATCTTTCAGAAGAAGAAGTCCAAACCCACCGGCAAGACCGTCCCACCTATTATTTTGCTACATCTGCTAGTCAAGCCTGGGCTGAACTCTCACAACTTAGTTGACCAAGACAGAGCCCATATGTCAAAAGGCTGCACGGGAAGCTACTAAACTTAGAAGGACATAGTAATCTCTTTGTTCCTGGGTGGCCATCCTCAAGTGACAACCTTAAGTGGAATAACCCTTTGACAAGGGCCCTGAGGCAACACTCAACATAAACCAGTCTTACCACTTCCACCCAGGTGGTTCATTCATTAGTTATACTTAGGATTTTTCCTCAACATCTAGTAAAACAATTTGTAGCATGGCTAAGCATCTAAATAAGTACCAAGGCATCAAAATAACAAGGTATAAGGATGGATACACACTACTAGGATATAGCATAGCATAATATAACTTATTAAAAATCCCTATCATGCATACGACTCAAAATCAACTAATGCATATAGAAAATAATGGGTAGTTGATGGTGTGTTACTTGCCTTGTTGAAGTTGGTGAAGAATTTACACTCTCTTCACAAAAGATCGTTGCTCTCCGTACAATCTATTCATTGAAAACACAATAACAAAATAAACAAACATTCTACCAATCAATCATACCAGTGAAGAAACATTCAAAGCAACAACCATGGAAAAAGGGATGTAACCAAGTTGGCTAGGACAAGGTCAAGGTTTGAGTTGAAAGATTCATTCTTTCTTGGTTCCTTACTTGTTAAGGGATTTCCAAGAGTTTACTTGAGATGGGCTAGGTTGATTTTGTAGAAAGCTAACTTTATTATAACCATACTTGTCGAGGAAGTTCCAAGAGTTCACTTAGAATAAACATATTACTTCTTCAACTAAAGTAATACATGCAAACACTTGGTCATATTCACCTTCAAAAATATTTGAGTGACTATGTTAGTATTTTCCATTGTGGTTAGGGTAGGTCTACTAACTTCATCATCAAAGGGAAAATATTACTAATTCTTATATTTTCCATTTGGGTCAATGGTTGGACAAAAATAACTTGTTATTCTTCAACTTGTATGGATTGCTTCTAGTCCTCATGTGATTGCCTTCTTGAAGATCATCTTCATGCCATCTAAGTTGATTCCTTCCTTGGTGTGGTGCTTCTCTTGGTATTGATAGATTCTTCATGGCCTTCTCACTAGTTGGTCCAAGGTAGGATGGGCACAACTACTACTAAGTCAATTTGGGAAGAAATAGGAAGAAAGATAGAGAGAGAGGGAGATGTTTTCTTCTTGATTTCTTCATACATTTGTACTTCATTGAGTTTCTTCTATTTGTTGTGAAGCACAATTCCCTTACTTCAAATTCTCCAATGATCTTCTTTGTAGCTCTTCATGTTGCCACTAAGTTGGAGATGAAGTTTTCTTCTTGTGCTTGAGTCTTGATCTCCAATTTGTTAGCTTGATGATTTCTTGAAGCATGAAAGGGGAGTGGAGAAGTAGATAGAAAACTAAATTTCACTACTTGGTTCTATATGTGATTGACACATTCTAAGGGCATGGCTTGGCTCCAAATGGACATAACATCAAATATTAATAGTTGAAAACAATTCCTAAGTCATGGTGAAAATGGATGTATCACTATGTTGGGTTTTTGGTCAAAAACACATGGCCATATTCCAAGGATGTCCAAAATGGTTGGGCAAGGTTTTTCTGGTCCAAGGTTGTCAAATGGAACAATTTTACAAAAGGAACTATATTGAAAATATTTATAGAAATTAATCTATGTCAAAAAATACTCAAATAGACAACTAAATTCTAAATTCAATTTTAATTTGTTCAATTATTATTTTGGGACAGAGGATATGAAAGTACACATCCTAAGGTTTCCAAATATATTTTATTTACAATTTTTGGATTTGTAGAATTTGAATAATGCCAAATTTCACCAAACAAGCATATTTGAATTTGAACAAATTTAAGTTTGTCAAATTTGAATTTGGACAGTGCCAAAAGTTTCTAGATGTCAAGGTCTTTACAAAAAGTCCAAGATTGCTAAATTTGGGCTTATGGATCAAAAGTTATGTTAGATCTAAGTTGCAGGGACTAATCTATAAAACTGCCAAATATTCTACCAGGAGAAAAATTCGAATAAAGCGCTGGCCACGTGGCTGGATCTGATTGGGCGCATCTGCTGACTAGGCGCTGACTGGGATGTGCTGACTGGGCTTAAGTGATTTGATCAGGGCCGTTGGATCCAGATCTGAGGGTGGCATACCCCTTCGTCTAGGATCTAATCCTAGGCGTTGATCCTAGATCTAACGGACCGAGGAGAGGGGAGGGGCTTACCGGAGTTGGCTCGCCGGAAAATGGCTCCGGGCTCGGGGGAGGGGCGGTGCTGCTCACGGGAGGTTGACGGCGGCGAGTTCCGGTGTGCCTCCGGGCTCGGGGAGTGCACGGGGAGCTTCAGCACGACTCGGTGAAGATGATGGGGGCCACGGGAGGGTTCCACGGACTCTGCTACGGTGGCGGCGAGGAGGTCCCGAGGCGGTGTACTCCGGCGAGCACGACGCGGCGAAAAATCTGCACGAAAAACCCACCTAAGTGGTCACAGAGGTGCACGGGAAAAGGAGAAAGAGAGGAGGCCAAACGAGGGCGGCCGTGGCCTTCTGGACTTGCCGGAATGGTGAATCGCGGCGGCGGAAACGATGAACTCCGGCGAGCGATTTCAGGGGTCCTCGGGCACTAAAGGACGGGGTTCAAGAGGGGAAATGGAGAGGAGGAGGAGGTGTATAAAGGGGCAGGGTTGGGGCATTCAATCGGAGGCAGAAACGGAAGAATCAAGGAGATTTATTTCTCCTTCAATTCGGTTTGGAAACGGATGGAAGAGGAAGAAGACGATGATGACGCCAGCATGACGTCATCACTTTTTTTTTATTCCTGTTTTTTTTTATATCTTCTGTTTTATAACTCCAATTGACCTCATTTAATTTTCTAAAATCTTAAAATATTATTACCTTTCCAACAATATCATTTTTGTAAACATTTCAGCATATTTTATTTTTGAATTTCTGAAAATTGAAATGATTCCTTAATAGTGATTAATGTGATTTTTAATTTAGAAATTTATAAAGTATAAATATTTGTCAAATTAAATTTCAGTAGCTTTATAATGATCAAATACTATTTTCAAAAACCAAACCAGAGTGTTTTCATCTTTTATAATTTTTAAAATATGATGAAAACATTAATAGTCACTTAATACAAATTTTAAAATTGAAAATGTAAATAAATGGAAATTGGGTCTTGTAATATTTCAGATACATTATTTAGGTCAAATATTATTTCTCAAAACAATTTCAACCCATTATTATATTTTATAATTTTAGCATATTACTAAACCACTTAATAGCAACTTTATGCCATTTTTAATTGTAGAAAATAATTAAATAGGAAAGTTGATAATAATTATCAGAGGACTACCACATGTGTAAATATTTGTTTTCCAAAACAATTTATGGAATATATTCTATGGTTTGACACTTGATATTTGAATAGCAACTTAAATAATTTTTATTCATATGATATATTTAATGATTGGTGAAAATATTTTTGGTGACATTGAGAATTACTAAAGATAACAATTTTCTAGTTTTTAAATTTCATAATCATTTTCAAAACAGTAGTTGAGGTGAAAACATGTTTGGTAAAGATGTTTGCTAAGAAATATTTTATTTATGTAGAAATATTTATTTTGAAATGACTTTAGGGTTTATGGAATAAAGGTATAATAGATTCTTAATTTCAATTTCATTGAAATGTGTATTGTTTTGTTTTGTTTCTTGCATCTCATTTGGTTTTTGGTGACTTACTAAACATGAAAACAAAAAGTTTCAAATTTTAGTGATTTTTGGACTTTCCAAAAACCAGGGATGTTACACACCCGGCTGATAAAGCCGGAAAATACGACATTCCTCATAGACGTGAGAGATCCCGGACACCGCCCAGGAATAAGGAAAGACACAGGAGTAGAACTCCACCTTACCCCAAGGGGCACGGTCACGGAGGAAATAGAGACAATCCCGAAAAAGCGCGTTCGCGCCACAATGGAAAAGAAAGGAGCAAATCCCCTTCTGTCCATTCAGCCGGCAGATACTCCGCACACATAGATAGAGCGGAAAGAGATGATTCATATTTTGGAACTAAGTGTTTCACTTACAGGATCCGAAAAATAACTCGGCATTCTGGCTTCGCCAAAGTTGGTCCAACCTATCAAAAATATACCGGTAGTACAAACCCGGATACCTAGCTCTCAGACTACTATACAGCCGTTCAGATTAACAATGGGACAGATCTAGAGGCAGTCAAATTCCTCCCCCTTATGTTACTGGACGGAGCCAGATACTGGATCAACGGGCTTCCGTCAAGAACTGTTGACAGCTGGGACGACATGGCTCGAGTTTTCACTCAGCATTTCCGAGGAACCTATAAGCGCCCGAATAACATCAACCAGCTAAACTGTTGCACCCAATTTGTGGACGAACCATACGTGGATTACATCTCAAGATGGACGGCAATGATGAATAGTTGCTCTGGAGTAACTGACGTCCAAGCAATGCACGCTTTCGTCAATGGCCTAAAACCTGGACTTGTACCGTTCATGATCGGTTCCAAAAAGCACAAAGATCTCCGATCTATGCTTACAACCGCTAATGAACACGTAGCAGCCGAGGACGACATCAGAGCAAGAGGAGGCAATATCGATACACTGATACAAGCCAAAAAGAACCCTCGCCCTGAGAAAAAAGGAACTCCAGATGCAACACAAAAGCCCAAAGAAGGTAATATAGCCTTTGGAAGAGAAAATGGGAATAGGTGGAAAGGACGCAGTACAAAACCGATTAATTATACCAAGGAAGAATGGGAAAAGATAAAGTCGGAAAACTGCATCCACCACTCTCAATTTGGGAAGCCTACCCACACCAACGCACAATGCCGGCTGAACAAGCATAGAATAGCAGAGCAGGATCCCCGGAAACAAAGGGAAGACCTCCAAAGGAAATTCTCCAAGCATAAGACAGAAGCTTGAAAAAGAAGACAGTTGAAATCGGACACTGACGAAGAAATTCCAGGAACAAATCAAGCGAAAAAGCGACCCCAGTATGTTTCCCCCCGAGAGTGATGTGAGAATGTTAACCTAACTATCCTTGCACCTCCCCTCAGGCAAGGTGGCAAAGAGAACGCTCCGAGAAAATAACGCGGTTGTTCCTGCAACCCCGAAATTCTTGAAGGTACTCATATACCCAATACCTGGGGATAGTCAGATCATCCGGGAATATCCCTGAAACCGTGCAACGCAAGATCTTGTCGTAAGCCCTATTGTCCAAAACACTAGGCTAAAGAGAGTGCTGATGGATGGAGGATCCATAATTAACATAATGTACCTGGATACACTGAAGCATCTGAAGATTTCCGAGACCCAGCTCAATCACAGTAACATACGTTTTCACGACATCGTCCCTGGTAGACAAGCACGATCCCTAGGAGAAATATCCCTAGATGTCACTTTCGGAGAAAAATATCACTTCCGCCAGGAAAAAGTATCCGTCGAAGTGGTGCCGTTCGAAAGCGTGTATCACACAATACTCGGACGTCCAGCTTTCGCCAAATTCATGGCAAGATCATGTTATATCTATAACAAGCTGAAGATGCCAGGGCCCAAAGGAGGAGTAATCACCATATCATGAGACTCCAAGCTGGCGAACGAGCTGGAGAAAGAAAACTCCCTTTGCGCTGAGAAAGTCATAGCAAAGGAAGAGTTAAAAGAGTTGGCCAAAGAGGTATCGCCGACAGAAATGCCGGATGGAAAAGAAAGCCGGAAGCCAGCAGATAGCTTCAAAGATTCCGAGAACACAAGAAAGGTAATCCTAGATCCCAAAGATCCGACAAAATTTGTCGTAGTGGGAACTGGGATGAACGACAAATAGGAAAGCGAGTTCATCAAGTTCCTCCGTGAGACCTTGGACATTTTTGCTTGGTGTCCATCGGACATGCCAGGCGTACCCAGGGAACTTGCTGAGCATCAACTCAAGGTGATTCCAGGATCTAAACCCGTCAAACAAGGTCTCCGTCGATTTGACAGAAGAAGACGGAAGGCTATTGGCAAGGAGATTATCCGGCTTCTGGCAGCAGATTTTATCCGGGAAGTTATATATACTGAATGGTCTGCAAATCCAGTATTAGTCCCGAAGAAAGATAGTACTACCCTTAGGATGTGTATAGATTACACCGGCTTGAACAAATTGTGTCCACAAGATAGGTTCGCATTACCGCGAATCGATCAAATAATAGATGCCACCGCAGGCTCTGAGCTTTTATGCTTTTTGGATGCATATTCCGGGTATCACCAAATACGCATGAAGAAAGAAGATCAAATCAAAACTTCCTTCATAACCCCGTATGTGACGTACTATTACATAACCATGCCATTCGGCCTGAAGAACGCAGGTGCAACTTACCAGTGTTGCATGCAACGATGTTTGCATAGTCAGATTGGCAAAAATGTCCATGTTTACGTGGACGACATTGCTGTCGTTTCCAAGGAAAAAGACACGCTCCTTGAAGATTTGCGAGAAACCTTCGAAAATTTGCGCACTTATAAAATGAAGCTAAATCCATTAAAGTGCGTATTCGGGGTTCCCTCAGGAAAACTTCTCGGTTTCATCGTTTCCCACAGAGGAATAGAAGTAAACCCAGAAAAGATCAAAGCAATTTTAAACATCTCTAAGCCTACGTGCGTAAAAGATGTACAAAGATTGACGGGTTCTGCTGCAGCTGTTAGCAAGTTTATTAGCCGGCAAGGGGACAAAGCCCTGCCACTATACAAGTTGTTGAAAAAATCCGACAAATTTGAGTGGACAGAAGAAGCAGATGCAGCATTAATCCAGTTGAAGGAAACTTTGATGAATGCGCCGGTTTTGGCATCCCCCAAAGACGAAGAACCTATGTTGCTGTACCTGACAGCCACAAACCGGGTTATTAGCGCCATGATAGTGGTGGAAAGGAAGAAAGACGAACAAAGCATACCAGATCAGCATCCGGTGTACTACGTCAGCGAAGTTTTCTCCGAGTCCAAACAAAGGTACCCTCACTATCAAAAACTGGCATATGGCATATTTTTCGCATCTCGAAAACTTTGCCATTACTTCCAAGGACATTCCATAACAGTGGTATGTAAAGCACCAGTAGGGGATATAATAAACAATGCGGAGGCAACTGGCCGAGTAGCCAAATGGGGCATCGAGCTGGCGGCATTCGACATTAAGTATCGACCTATGACGACAATAAAATCTCAGGTTCTGGCAGATTTTGTTGCCGACTGGACGGAAGCAATGGAAAAAACGCCGATGCCGGAGTCCGAGTACTGGATCATGCACTTTGATGGATCCAAGATGAAGAAGGGCGCGGGAGCCGGTGTAGTTCTAAAATCCCCTAATAGAGATACAATGGAGTATGTATTACAAATACACTTCAACGCCAGTAATAACGTGGCAGAATACGAAGCTCTGCTTCATGGCTTGCATATTGCAATAGAAATAGGTGTCAAGCACATCTTATGCTATGGCGACTCGGATTTGGTACATCACTAGCTTAACCAAACCTGGGATGCCAAAAGCCCCATCATGGCCGAATATCGGAGAACGGTGGACGAGTTCGCAATCTGTTTCTTTGGATTTGAAGTGCTCCATGTCAAAAGGGAGGAAAATTGGAACGCGGACGCATTAGCCCGCATGGGGTCAGAAAGGGTAAAAATCTTACCACCGGGTGCGTTCGTCCAACATTTGTATGAACCATCGATAAAAGGCGGAGATGTTGATTACCCTCTAGCTTCCGAGTCAATTGAAGTCATGCTAGTTAACCCGGATTGGACAATTCCATATTTAAACTTCTTAGTTGATCATAAGTATCCGGATGGAGCAGACGAAGTCTTGCAAAGAGAGATTCAACGTCGATGCAAAGGATACACGGTAATCAACAATTGCCTGTATAAACGCAGTACAACCGGAATTTTTCTGCGATGTATTTCACCAGAAGAAGGACGAGAAATCCTACAAGAAATCCATGCCGGAGATTGCGGACATCATGCTCAATCAAAAAGCCTAGTCAAAAAACCATTCCGTGCGGGGTTTTTCTGGCTAACGGCCAAGAGAAACGCTGAACACATAGTAAATACATGTGCAGGGTGTCAATATTACGCCAACCAGACAAACATGCCGGCCAAAGCACTCAAAACTACCCCCATTACATGGCTATTTGCGGTCTGGGGGCTAGATATGATGGGTCCATTCAAAACTGCAAGAGGCGGACTTACACATCTACTTGTAGCTGTGGACAAATATACCAAGTGGGTGGAGGCTAAACCCATCAAAAAGCATGATGGTGTAACTGCCAGAAATTTCATCATTGACATAGTCATGAGATACAGCATTCCACACAACATAATAACCGACAACGGGACAAATTTCTCCATTGGAGAGTTGGCAAAATATTGCCGACAAACGGGAATTCGCCTAGACCTCGCATCTGTGGCGCACAAGGCTCGAATCTCCTCTTCATAGAGCAGCTGGGGCATGGGTAGAAGAGTTACCTTCTGTGCTTTGGAGTATTCGAACAACACCAAATAGGTCAACTAGGCAAACCCCGTTTTTCCTAGTTTATGGTCCCGAAGCAATTGTTCCAACGGACATGATCCATGATAGCCCAAGAGTGCAGGATTTTGATGACTCGGATGCCGAAAACGCACGACAGGATGTCGTCGATCTCTTAGAAGAGGAACGAGAACTTGTGCTACAAAGATCCGCCATTTATCAGCATGGTTTACAACGTTACCATAGTCGGAAAATTAGGCATCGCTCTTTTAAAGAAGGTGACCTAGTGCTAAGATTGGTGCAGCAAAGAAAGCACAAATTGGCCCCAGTATGGGAAGGACCATTCGTCATCAGCAAAGCTATGAAAAATGGATCATACTATGTTGTAGACATTCGAGATACGGAAGACCACCCCGAAAAGCCGAATCGCAAAAGAAAGAGAAAGATAGATGCTGAACTAGGGGAGACAAAGAGGCCTTGGAGTATCCAGCAGTTACGTCCCTTCTATACTTAGCTCAATTGTTATGTAAATATCTTTGAGATCATGAAATAGAGTTGTCGGCATTCTTATACCCATGTTTTTACATGTTCATTATAGTATAAAGCATGATTCCTTCTTATCTATTTCCCAATGATCTTACAAAATACTCAATATTAACCCGAATTGTGCATGCGTGCTCGGCGTTTAAAAACTGAATCGTTTTCAGCCTACAAAAGGCTAAAGGAAACTCGGATTGTGCCTGCGTGCCCGAGTTTCATTCAAAAAATTCCTTACTATTCTCTAAGTATTATCTGATTGTTTATGTGCTGGGTCGCTGGAGCTAGTAAGTAAAAATGCCTTTAGTATGATCCGTGTTTCCGAGTTTGAACTGATCGGTTTTACCCAGTCACTTGGCATGAAGATTAAAATACTATTGAGCCATTTCAAACACTAAGGATAGTTAAAGCATATAAACCAGAGAACTTAGAAGACAAAGGAATATAAAACCCGGAAAAACTTGCAAAGGAATTAATAATAACTGCAAACGGCGGAGTACTTGTTTATACAAAAGAATAGAAGCATTACAATTGAAGCTACATTGTAAAGTGCAGTAATGCTCCTATTTCCTATTTCTCCTATCCAGGGCAGGGAGAATTCTTCAAGCATCCGAGTCTTCTTCACTTCTGTCATCCTCGGGGGCTTCGGGAATCTCCTCCTCTGGATAGGTGATGGAGATATTCACCATAGAGGCGATCTAACATTTGATTTCATCAAAGATGGCGGTCCGCTGGGTCTCCGTGTATCCTTGAGGGATGCCGGACGCCACGCGCCAAGACTTGGCACTGGGGTAATGCATACGCATAATCCCTAAAGCCATGCGTGCACCACCCCGTGCCGCGGAGCACAAGGCGGACTCCTTGGCATCCGCAATCTCTATGATGGCTCCCGGAAGTTTCTCAACTTCCGAGAGCTCCCCAGACTTGGCAGGAAGGTATTTGTTGATGAGCAACATTCCCGCAGCTTTAATCGCGGTGAATACCTTCCCAAAAGCTCAGATTTTTTCAATCCGAGTAAGTGCTGGGTTGTCTCCTGTTTTTTTAGACAAACAACCAAAGGGTTAGTGAAAAAGCAGAGAAAGAAATTAAAACATGGAAAATCCGGTAAAAGTTGATAACTTACAGAGGATCTTGTCCATCTCGGAGCCTTCCTCCAGGCGCAGGGTCAAGGCATTCTCCAAGTCCCGGATGGTTGCCTTGTCCTTGTGAGATTGCTGGGAGGCATTGGATTGTGCAATGCCAAAAGCCAGCTGGCTGGCCTCCATGTCTTTCTGAACCTTCATAAGTTCGTTATGAAGGTCCAGGTTCTCCCGGCGGAGGTTCTCGGTGTTGACCGCATCTTCAGCAACTTGTTTGGCTTTTGCCAAAGCAACTGAAAAGCGAGAACATATCCGGGTTATAAAACTCGGAAAAATACTTACGAAAAATTATGGATAAAAAACTTCAGAGAACAAAAATGTACCTGTTGTTTCCTCCAGCTGCAGCTGAGACGATGCCAGCTCTGCTTCTTTAGCATCAATAATAGAAAGAAGGGTTTTAACCTCCTTATTTTTTATGTTAATCTTGTCAAAAACTTCCAAGTTTATTGTATCAGCGGTTTGCTGAAACATGGAAATGAAAGCAAAACGCTTAAGTTAGAACAAGCGTGATAAAAATTAAAGCAGTAAGTTGAAAGCATGCATTCGACTTATTGCTTGGGGGCTAGAGATGTTACCTGGCTCATTTGCCGCAAACTTGACAAGTTTTTGTTGAATTCCCTTAAATATTCAGAAAAGAGAATTCCAACATGATGTAGGCCGTCTTGCATGACCTGACGAGGTGAAAATACGAAGTTATTTTGGACAATTAGCCCGCCTTGTGGCCAAGGACGGATCAGAGGAGCAGGAGCAAAGAACTTGCTAGCTTCCGGACGAATATATCCGAGATCGTCAAATGGTTCTTCCTTTACCTGGAAGTTCTTGTCAAAAGTTGGAATAGGTTCATCCTTCCCAGATGCTCGAGGATGTCTACCCATCTCTGGTCCCGCCCTTTCCCTCGCATCCATGTTGGATGCAATAGGCTGGCTGGATTAATGAAATTGTAACTCCGGGTTCGTAGTCTTCTCATCCCTACCAAAGGTAGTTGGAGGTGGAGAAGCTGCAGCGCAAAACGGCTCTCCTTTGCCAGCAACAACCTTATGTTTCTTCAATTTCTTTGACTTCAAAGGAACTGGAGCAAGGCTGAAAAGGAAACATCCAAGAAGTAAATATCTCAAAGAACCGGAAGGGAATGATAAGTAAAGAGTTCCAACAAAATACCCGGATACGGCAAGGAGAATTCCGTCAAGATTTATTAATTCTTCGGGGATCACTTGCCTCTTGCGTTTTCGACCGCCATAAAAGCTAGCATGTATTTCGTCGAGTTCGGCGTCGGATGCAAGATCATCTCCCTTAAGTTCGTCAAACTATGGAGAAGGAAAAATACTCGATTAGGTCAGGAAAAAGAAGCAATCTGAGAGAAACCCAAGTCAAGGCAAATAAAAATACCTTAGGGACTGGGTTCTCCTCGTGATATATTGCCAAACTTTCTACATATTGATCACGAGTAGCGACCAATTGGTTGACTCGTTTCTTGAAATCCCTTTTAGAATAGGCTTTTTCCGTCCTCTCGTTTCATCATCCGGCCCTTTGTACTCACAAAGAAGTCGAGGACGGAAAGCGAGAGGTTGAATGCGGCGGCCGAACCAGCACATAATAGTGTCAGTTCCGATTAAGGGAGGCTGAGAAGAGGTAAGTTTGGCGATGCACCGTTTTATCTTCATTAAGTCATCTGGCAAAGTTTGCACGGCTTCAACTGCCAAACTGTCACGTGGAACGGCAGTGGAATTAATGAAAGGAGGAACCCCGTTTTCTTTTCCGGGAAACGGGACGTCATGGTGATAAAAGAAGGAACCCGTCCAAAATTTGACGGATTCTGACGTTTTTATCTTTGGATAACAATCTTCCCTAAATCTCCGGAGGGTGAAAGAAATGGTACCACAGATGGGAAGAACACCCTCTGTAGGATTACGCTTCACTCCGAAGCAGTATGGCCAAAAATCTAATCTAGGTGCTAATCCGAAATACCCTTCGAAAAGGGCTTGGAAGCCGGCTAGAGAGAGAATGGAGTTTGGTGGAAGATTGTGAGGTTGGACGCCGTAATGATTGAGGACTTCTAAGAAAAAGGTGGAAGGCGGCAAACCCATACCCCTCACGATGTGGGAGGTAAGGAGAACATGTTCCCCATCTTTTGGCATGGGCTCGGACTCATCTTCCGGGTTTCGCCATTGGCTTTTCCGCAAAAGCCCCTCCTTTTCCATTGTTGGAAGGAGGGAATGCGGAATATTGCTCTGGCTCCAGTTGCCGGCAGTTTCTGCCTCGTCTTCTGCTCCAGCGGCGGCGGACGCTGCGGCTTCCGCGGCCGCGAGCTCGTCTCCGACGAGGGCGATTTTCTCCTCCGCCGTCTCGGGCGCGAACGGCAGGGGAGGCGCGGAAGAGGACCCCGCAAGATCCGTGGCGGGAGGAGGAATTTACTCGCCCGCCGCAATGCCAGTTCCTTCACCGGCTCGTCGCCGGAGGCGTGCACGGGTGAATTCAACAGTGGATCCATCGTATTGATGATTTTGTCGATGTCGGTCACGACGGAACGGGCCGGTGAGGAGCTTGGGGATGCCATCGACGGACAGCGCGCGGTTGCTCCGGTGAGGTCTCGGGTGGCGTTCGTGCGCTCGGGAGTTGCTCTGCGAGAACTTGGCACTAGTAGGAAATAGGCTTCTGCTGACGAACATTATTGGGCTACCGCTGGCGAACACTTGTTGCCCAACACTACTACGCCAGTGGTAACGTATTACCACTGGCGAACACATGTTGCCCAGCGGCAAGGCAGCTCAACGCTGGCGAACGAAAGAGTAGTTCACCGGTGCTATTATTTGAAGATTTAAAAAAAATCAGACGACGACACCGTTTGTCCGCTCGTTTCGGAAGCAGTCGACCAGCACCGCCGGTCAGATGCCCGTTCTGCAGTCCGTGGATCCATACGAGAAAGTGTGCATCTTCGTTACTGCGTGTGTTGGTTGGCTGGTTGCTCTTGTTTGTTCATGCACGCCGGCGCGCACACGACCGCGACGAGGAAACCAAAGCACGCTCCTGCACAGGCACATCGTCCACCTCTCGAATGGCTCGCCGGCACGGTGACGGTTGAGGACGCGGCGACCAGGAAGAGGAGGCTGTCGAGGAGGATGGGGACCTGCAGGCTGGACTGCCGCAGCTGCGCGCGGGCCGCCAGCGCGCCCGTACACCTGTCACAAGTTGAGCACAGAGACCAGCAGCCACAGCAGCGAGTTCGCCGCGCGCTGCTCTCCCCTGCTCATGTACGTTCTCCCGCGCGTCGGCGTGCATTGTGTGTGGGCACGAGCTCGACGAGGCCGAGCTGCGGGTCGAACTGGACGAGCGCCACACGGTAGTCCACGCCAACGAGGTGCGCCCACGGGTCGTGCGCGTTCATGGCTGCCACGATCACCAGCGCCGCGGCAGCCACCGCGAGCCCCACTGCCATGACGCGGTCGCCGCCGCCGTCGGACGACAACACGCAC
The DNA here is from genome assembly GCA_028641055.1 of Alopecurus myosuroides. Lineage (NCBI taxonomy): Eukaryota > Viridiplantae > Streptophyta > Magnoliopsida > Poales > Poaceae > Alopecurus > Alopecurus myosuroides. The sequence goes on along the minus strand of CM054057.1, from coordinate 40,719,418 downwards.
AGCGCCTAGAGCGCCGCGGAGAGAGCAGGCTCGCGAACACGTACGCGCCGGCGTTGATGTACTCCCACCTCCGCACGGACAGCGCCGGGCCGTACAGGCGTGCCTCCCTCGATGTCGCTAGCTTCACCATGGCAAGCAGAGTCCCTGTCTTTGGTCAATCCTCTCCCTTGGCGCTGCCGCTGCTACGTGTGGTGGTGTCTGGTGTGTGGTGGATAAGAAGATAAGGGAGATAGGGGAATTTAGTACTGGGAGAGAGGGAGCAACGGCCAGCCCTGTGCTACATGCGGCGGGAGTGTGGAAAATACTGCTGGCGAAACAAAAAATAGGATACCCAGTGGTACGTATCAATCCACACCGCCGGTGCACAAAAATACCAGTTCGTCAGTGATAAGATACGTACCGTTGTCGCACAAATAATCTTGTTCGCCAGCGCTAGTGGCTCCCGCGCGCGCCGTCGTGGCCACACTTACCGCTGGCGAACAAAATAAGTTGTTCGCCAGCGATAAGTTGGGTAGCGCTGGCCAACGTAAAATTGACTTCACCAGCGATAATAGCACTGACCAACGCGTATTTAGCTTCGCCAGCGATTACGTGGTGTCTATAAGGCATTTCCTACTAGTGTGGGCGCTGGGAATGGTGCTGTGAAGTGAGAGCGGAAGGTTTCTTCGGAGGACGGAGGCGGCTATTTATAGCCGGCATCCCGTCACGATGCGTGCTAACGGCTCTTTTGACCGTTGGATGATCAACGTGTGTCACTCGCCGGAAATTCCGGGAAATGAAACGACAGGTGATTATTGCTATCGCCTCGTTTCCCGCGAGAATTTGTCAGAGATATGTTTCTGACTTTCCCGCTTGAAACTCAAACGTCCCTTACGTCAGCATGATTAAAGCGCTGACGTAGGAAGTTCCTTCTTCACGAAGGATCGTGTAAGAAAAAGCCGGATTTTCTGGATTCCGAGTTTTGCGTTATAACATCCTTTGAGGAGAAAAAGAAGAATCAAGACTGCAGGCTGATATTTCTCGAAAAATATGCATTTGGCGAAAGACGGCGAATTAGAGTCCTAATCCTTCTTGGGGGCTACTGTCGGATATATACCGAATATGGATATATCAGATGACAGTCTAAAGTGCCGGATTACCCGGGTGGCCCAAATGGTAGTGGGCTACGGTCCATTGGGCGGCCCAGTATTCTGACGCACAGAAGCCGGATTCTAGAAGAGCCCGGATCACGGCACACGTGATCTGGCTTGGAGTAGAAGGCGGATTCCTTACTTTCCAAGTTAAGAGTTACTGTAGTATTCTAGGTTTCCTTCTCTGCATGCCCTAACCCGGCTGTTATATAAAGTCGGACGGGAGATATGATAAAAAGACAAGAAGCTAAAGGCTAACTCGCCGAGAGGTTGATCCTTGACGAGCAGCTAATAGAACCTCACATTGTACTCTGTATTCACAGGCTTTAGTCCTGAATAGTGAGATTGCATGAGTAGGAACGTCGCATTACCGCGTTGTACCGAACCTAAGTAAAAACCCCGTGTCATTGTCTTTCGCACAATCACGTCCCCCCACAACTCTATCAGTAGTCTCATGGCACCCCCGTCTATCAATTCTACTACGATGTCTCGACAACACCAGTCGTGAACAACATATAAAGTTGGCATACAACTACAATATCTATTAACCGATTACTGAAAACACTTACAAAAGAGAGATGGTAACATGAAAAAGTCTAACACAACTGCCACGCACGGAAAACACACAACACAGGCAGCGGAAGACTAAACCACACAAACGTAGTAGATCCCAAGTCATGCCTTAACCTACAGGCTGCTGACCGGGAGACGATCCTAGTTCAGAAGGCCATCAGTGGAGTACTCCTCCTCGTAGATCTCCTCATGAGACTCCTTCTCTAAGTTTGGCAAGTAAATACTAGGGACGAAACCAGTATGAGTACGTTTGAATGTACTCAGCAAGACACCCATCATGTAGCTTACCAAATGCAAGTATGCTTATATGGTGCAATAGGTAGGCTATACATAGGGTTCACTATCCATGATATATGAAAGATATATCATAGTTGATTTTCTTTCTCTTGTTGAAGAAGATACTTTAAAAGAAAATATTATAGTTTTCCTTCTCTTGTAGATCTTGCATACCCAAGAGTATTTATAAAGACTTGTTTTATAAAATAAATGTTTTTTCTTTGCAAAACTTCTTGTAAAATAACTTCCGACTTTTCTTCATCTGTACCTCAGTGGTACTAAGTTCCTCTTTCTCAGCACTTCACAAGTCCAACTCCTTTTTGGAAACATGGACATTCAACTGTCCATATCCGAGGACGCGGCTATTCAGAATAGTTTGAATCTGGAGAGGTGTACACAATCCACCAGATCTAGTACATCCTCCGTGAACAACCACAGACTATGTCAATAGTATGTAAACATAAGATAACTGATCTTATCCATCCACTTTTGTCAAGCTAGTATATGACTATCTCTTCAATTGGGTTACCACGTCACACATCGCCATGGTAGGAGACCCAACTGTCGCACCCCGAGGAGAACTTAATCCCTCACTGTGTATGCCTCGTATTTCATGAGTTGACGACATTTCGGTTCGAGGGTAACTCAAGTCCCTTATAGCAAATTGAGATATAACACACCCTAACAAGAGCAAATTTCAATTTAAGCCCCATGCCCATGGTTGCGTAGGGTGGCAGTACGGTAAAGGTTGTTCGGCGAAGACTAGGTTATGTGTCCTTTTTGTAAAACACCTTTTTTTCCAAAAATGACGACTTCAACATTCCTCACTAGTAGAAAAAAGGCCTTCCATACGCCCCCATCATTCCCCAAACGTCGCGCACCGTGACTATTGAGTCTTTAGTCCCGGGTCGGGAGGAGACCCACGACAGAAGGTCATACGTCGCGGGTTGGGAAGCGCGTTGAGGCGCGTGGAGGGCATTAATTCCGGTTGACCTGGCCGCCCGGGACTATTGGTCCTTTAGTCCCGGTTGGCGTGTCCAACCGGGACTAAAGATCAAACTTCTCGCCTCCCGCAAGGCGGTTTTTATTTCGCGAGCGAGGCAGAAGGGCGCCATTCCACAGCGCGTGTCGGAGTCTCTCTGTTTCTTCCTCTCTTCTCTCTGTGTCTTCTCTCTCTTCGATCTTCACCAAGCACACACCATGGCTGAAGTTTGGGAGGAATACCATGGTCCCACACCATGCGGCAAGCTTCTCGACATGTGCTACACCAACAGTTCCGAGAGGCTGGCCGGTGCTCTTGGTAATTTGACCAATCTCTATTTCTCCTCTCCCGATGAACACCGGTTCTTCGGGCTTGATCTGGAGTATACGGCGGATCAACGCGATGTTGCCGTCATACAGATTGCGTTCAAGGAGTCTGTGTTGATCTTCCAATGGTCAAGGTAACGCACACGTACAATCTTGCATCTTCGATTTTTTTGTTGCATGTGAAGAATACATGTGTTGCAACATATCTAACACGTATCAAATTTTTGTTGTTGAAGTAGTTCAAAGCATTGTCCGGCCCTTGTTGATTTTCTTGTCAACATGGGGTTTGACTTTTGCAGCGTTGACATCACGCAAGACCGTCCGAAGTTGATGCGCTTGGGTATTATGATACCTGAAGATCACTACATTGATCTTCAGGATATTATCCAGTTGAACGGGCCAAAGACCGGGATGGCTATCATGGCAACTGCCTTCATCCACGAGGGCTACGAAACCATGAAGTCTGGTTTCCCCTCGAAGAATCACCGTTATTGGGAGAAGACCCCACTGGACTTGACGAACGTCAAGTATGCAGCCATAGATGCATATGTCTCCTACGAGTTGTTCCGCATCTACTCGATGGAGCCATAGATGTATGCGTTCGATATATATGCATGTAATGGGTTATCTTAGTATATATATATGTAATGGATATCTTAGTATTGTGAGACTTATGTTTGTGTTATGTGTGATCGTAAGACTCTATGTTATGAATGTGATATGATTGTGTTCTATTCATGATTGTGATGTCTCTACTCGTATTTTACTTGTGATTTAGTTATCACTTGTCTTTTGTTGTTCATAAAACTATTTTTGTTTCCCATAGTTTTAAATGACTTGGATATTATTTCTATATTAATTCCTAGCTATACTATTTCTATATTATGTCAAACACACGTTTCAAAACAAGCAAAAACAAAAACACATCAAGAAAACAAAACAGAAAAACTACAGTTTCTATATATCTGTTAACAAAAAATTAGTATTATTGTTCTTAATTTATTGATATATTATTTGTATTATTAAGATTTTAAAATGAATTAGTATTATTGTTCTTCATTTTTTGATATATTATTTGTATTGTTAAGATTTTAAAATGAATTAGTATTATTGTTCTTCATTTTTTGATATATTATTTGTATTATTAAGATTTTAAAATGAAGTAGTATTATTGTTCTTAATTTTTTGATATATTATTTGTATTATTAAGATTTTAAAATGAATTAGTATTATTGTTCTTCATTTTTTGATATATTATTTGTATTATTAAGATTTTAAAATGAATTAGTATTATAGTTCTTAATTTTTTGATATATTATTTGTTTTTTTAAGATTTTAAAATGAATTAGTATTATTGTTCTTCATTTTTTGATATATTATTTGTATTATTAAGATTTTAAAATGAATTAGTCTTATTGTTCTTCATTTTTGATATATTATTTGTATTTTTAAGATTTTAAAATGAATTAGTTCTATTTTTCTTAATTTTTGATATATTATTTGTATTTTTAGAAATAATACAAATTAAAAGTTAAAGTTTATTTATTTATTCAAAATAATTAATTACATCATTACTTTTGTTTATTAAAAGATTTATTTGAAATTCAGACAATAAAGAAATGTGGCATCGACCAACATGTTAATAGGATTGATATAATACTAGTATCACATACATGCGTGCGAAACACTTGGATGCGGGACGGGATGGAACTCGGAAGTTAAGCGTGCTAGTGCTAGAGTAGTGGGAGGATGGGTGACCGAGCGGGAAGTTTGACCATGAGTAAGTAATTTGACTAGAGATAATTGTAGTTAGACACTAAGCAAATAATACAAATTCTGAAAAAAAAGGAGTGAAAAAAGGTGTGAAAAATAATTAGAAACCAAATGAATTGAAAAAATTACGAAATAAAACTAGTCCCGGTTCATGTGGCCAACCGGGACGAAATGTCCTTCGCCTCTCGGCTCCGCCACCCGCCCACGTGGACGGGCCTTTAGTCCCGGTTCGCAATCGGCGCGACTATAGAGGGGGGTCTTTAGTCGCGCATTGCTAGTCCCGGTTGCTGGGTCGGGACTACAGGCCCTGGCGAACCGGGACTACAGCCCTATTTTCTACCAGTGCCTCCGGTGGATAAGGCTTCACCTTTCCAACGTTTTTTTTTTCATAAAGCCTTTGTTTTGCAAAAAAACATATTTTTAGGATGTCCACGTAGGGACTATACTTTTGGTGGTAATAAATACCATATGGTTGCTATGGGCTTGGTAACACCAAGTATCAACTATTGGCACAGTAATAATATATAATATTAATAGAAGTAGTAGTCACTCACAAATAGTTTTTGGTAATCAAAGTTTTGTAAAACTTTTCAGAAGTAAAACATGCATGATATATAATTATAAGTGTAGTAGCAAGCATCAGGATGGCTTGCTTGAAAACTCTTTGTGCCCCTGGCCTTGAAGTAGCTTTAACTTGACACATAGCTCTAGAACTCCTTCTTCTTCTTCTTCTTCTTCTTCTTCTTCTTCTTCTTCGTTTTCTAATGTCGTAAAATAATAAAAGACACACACTCAGAACCAACAAGGAAATCAACTAATCAAAGCAACACATACATCAAGAAAACTTATACTAGCGCAATCACTCAAAAGTTATCGAGGAAAACTATTTCACCAACACTCATGGTACAAAACTATCGCCACAAAGTCATATGGTTGAAGAACCATATTACACATCTTAAATATCATACCACTCTCATAATAAGATATTGAAGAAGCTAAAAATATAGCTTTGCGGTCACAAGGGTGCGACTACTAAGGTACTAAAAATCAATCAAAGCAATACCCATGGTAGTGGGTACTAACAACCACAAGCAAACATCACCAAAAATTAATACATAGATAACAAGGTACTAATAAACACAACCAAAACACTAGTAAGATGCTCATGCTAATGAAAACACTCAGACAATTTTAAACAACAAGCAAACAAACCACACAAGAATAAGCTAGTTATTGACTATGCTCATATCTATGCAAAGACTAGGGAATCACTCAATCATAAATACAACCAAACAAATGAGTGGCTCAATCAAATGTAATAAGTCATAATACAAACTTTAAACACAATAATAGCAAGATATAATAAAGCTAGAACTTAGCATAATAATAGGAGTGCAATAATAGGATACTAATAAGAAATATCTTCTACACAAGCATGCTATAAGAAAATAAAGTATTACACAACGTATATCCACTAGCAACCCAAAAAGTCATGGCATGATAACAGAAGCGAAAACATGCTAAACCTCCTAGAATCAACATACTACCATAAAATGGAAAGGCAACAATACTAGAGAAACTCATAATATCTAGTGGTGACACTAATTCAATACTAGAGAAGCACACAACACTACAAGGATGCACAATCCTAAATAAGAAAAACATGAATGTAATTATCTACTAACAACACATACACCTTACACATGCTAGTAAGCAAATATACAAAAATATTTCTATGGAAAACAACTACATAGCAATATTAAACCAAGGCTAATAATGCACCTTTTTTCTAACAACTAAATGTCAAGAAATCAAGGTACATGCTATACAACCAGTAGCTATGCACTCAATACAGGATCAACTAAATACTTTCTAAAAAGAAAACACTCAAGGAATTTCTATCCACACATAATCTACCAATCACTAGGAAAATAATTCTATTTGCAAACAACACTCTATTTAATCAAAACAACAACCAATCATTTCTTAACATGGCATTAGCAAGGGAGCATAATACCAATAAATGCACCACAAATAAACATACTAGGAGTCACAAAGAAATACTAAACACTTTAATTAAACAAGTAAAACAAACAACCATTTTCCTTGCTGGAAATATTAAACACATATATAGAAATATAAGCTACAAGCAAACAATTGTATGGTAGGGAATGGGTATTTTTAACCAAAATGCAATGTGACCAGTGGTTTATGGGCACACTAATACCAAGGCATTAAGAGGTAACAAGACCTCTGGTCACACTTGACAAAATTAATCTAACAAAGCAATTATCACACAACTATTATACTAGTTAAAACAACAAAGTGAAAACAAACACCCAAGTGCTACACATGCTTTTCTATAAAACAAGATGCAATCTAACAGAGATAACAGAATCACAATATCAGTACCAAAATGTTAATGGACTCAACACATTAGAATCCTAGTTAAGAAACATACAAAGTTATCTCACCAAAAATCTATTCATCCCAAAATACTAGAAAACAATAAAAATGATATTTCTATTTCCATTTGATTTCCAAACATACACACACTTCCTAATGTATTTGTAATGTAAGAAAACAACCTAATAAAAAGTTGCAACACATATATACATGCTAGGAAACAATTTTTAAATAATCAAACATTTAATTACAAATAAGTACACAAGTAATAAAGAAAACAGAAAAGTTGCTGTTTCTAGAAATGCTCACAAAAAATAATGTAGATATATAAAAATTAATCCCAAGCTAGTATTAGATAGATCTACTCATATACAGACTCATCCCATTGGATGCACATCAAAACTCATTTTTAAACTCCTTCTAAAAATGCTAGAAAATCCTACTGGCCTTTTACCAAAATGGATGGCACAAACTAAAAGTTATGTCCAAAATGGTTAAAAAGATAGTCTGTGGCATTTTAATTACCACAGCAAAAATACACATGCAAACATAGATCTACCACTTAGAGATGGTTAAGAAAACATTCATCTACTGCCATGCATTTTTGTAGAAATTAATTTGCGCCCTAACTATTTTGCACAAGCCAAAAGAAAACATAAAGCTCTGTATTAAGTCTAAAAATAAAAAGAAAATGACACACGGGCCGGCTTCTAACAGGCAAGGCCCAACGCTCTAGCGCGCGCAACACGCGGGAACGGGCAGGGTTGAAAGTGAACCATTGATCAAGGGATCAACGGCCCACGGGCGTCGTCCTCCTCGCACGCTCTCTAACACGACGGGAAACGCACGGCGGCGCGGGATCGCTCGGATGCTCACCGTTAGGGCTCGATGGGCGACGGTGCGGTGTCGTGGGTGCTGCAGGGACGCGGGAGTTGGCGTCGGGCGTGGCTCCAGGCGGTGGCGCCTGATGTAGCGCCCGTGGCGGAGACCACGAAGGCGTCGGGGCCCCTGCACATATACACAAACGGGGAGGTGTCAGAGAGTTGCGCCGGACAACGGGGATCTCACTCGTGGCGATTACAAGCAGTAGGACGGTACGGGTCGGGCAGTACCACCTCGGGGTGGTTGTGGTGTCCGACGGGGAAATTTCGACCGCGGCGCTCACCGGGGGCTCTCGGGGTCAATCTTTCGGGTTGCATCGAGTGCGGTGGAGGTGTGCAGCAGGGTGGCGAAGGGATTGCGTGAGGAGGCTTTATACGCACAACGCCGTGGTTGGGGACATGCGTCCATGCTCGGGCTTGCCGCGGTAGGCGCAGGAACATGTCCCTTGGCGGCACCACGACGTGCAATCGGTAGGCTAGGGTCTGGGGGTCGAGTGGGGGTCCGGGTCTGGCAACGGTGTCGAGGAGATGCTGGGGACGGTGCCGGCATCGCCATAGTGACCATGCAATGTGTGCCCACGCCGTGTCTTCCTCCCTCTGCCCCTCTGTTCTCACTCAATCTCTTCCCTCTATGGTCAACCAAACAAGGAATCCAAAGCACCACACTACAGTACAAATATATGGGAACCCATTTGGAAAGGTCTCAGTTCCCAATTTGCAAGAAAATCAAATGAAAACAGTGGCCAAAGTTCTGCAAAAATGTTGGAAACGGTTAAAAACCTCAAAAAGTTCAGATTGTTTTCAAGAGTCAAATGGAATGCAATTTTATTTTCAAAGTAGAAGTTGTTAAACATGTTTTATACTTTTAGAAAAAAAATTGAAAATAAATATGGAATAGTGGAAGTCTATGAAAACAAAGTGGAAAAAAGGGCTACTTCCTGTTTTTTCTCTGTTTTCTAAAAAAACAACTTTCTGTCTTATTTTTCTTCCACAAAAACAACAATCAAAAGATTCTTTTTCTTATTCCAAAATGCAAACCAAGCTTATGTATTTGTAGTGTATATATTAAGGAACAAATAAAAGTCAAGGAAAGACCAAATGGAATATTATAGTCTAGTGAAAACAAGTGTAGAAAACAGGTAATTGGCTATATTTTCAGGGAATAATTTCTATAGAAAACTTAGAAGAAAACTTCCATAATTCATTTGAATTTTGTTTTCTTGGATCCAACAAAGCTAAAAGTTTATTACAAGATGCAAGCAAGCATGATCCAAGTATTGGAACAAAAATCACTTTAGTAACATAATGAAAAACATCAGAGAAAACATAAAGGTTTTTTCAGAAAAATTGTTTGTGTTGGTTTTTCAAATGAAACAATTCTTGCATTGCATATATGACTATGGTCATATACACATATTGTTAGAGAAAAAATTTGGCCCACATTTTTTGTCTTCTTGAACTACAGTACAAGAATCCAAAAACTTGGGTGTGACAAAGACTTCCGCTATTTAGTGTGTTTCCTGCCCTGCGTGGAAGTTGTTTTCAATTGAGTCAGGTCACCAGTTGTGTAAGACATATCTTCGTGTAGTGTATGTTGTAATCTGCAATGCCAACTCGAGTATGGTGTTCACGTCTAACTGATAATTTGATCGTGAATGTATGCAATACTGGAGGTCTCAGACTACTAGTCTGGGATCCACACAAAGTTGGTATCAGAGCCATCCTTACTTTAGGAGAGCTTAATTAGCATGGACTCCAGATAGGAAAATGAAAATATTTTGGTAAAAACTATATTAATACATAAATTGTTTTTATCTGAGAAACCCTAAGCATAGCTTCCATTTTTTCTCAAAACTTATTCCCTAGTTTTTGACATAGGGAATTGGAAAACAGAAACCTACCCTTTTTCTCCTTTGTTTTCATGGCCCAAAATATTTTGTAGAAATGAATTAAAACGAGTTTATGAAATTTTGGCCCTTATTCAAAGGTTTTAATGAGTTAAATTGAAACCCCCTCTCCTGTTTAAGAGTTTACCAAAAAAAATCTTCTGTTATCTTTTCTATTAAAATTACGTACTTGACGATGGCCCAAGAAGACCTTAGTAATTGCCAACCCAATCAAAAAGAAGGTTCCTTCTGAAGACGTCAACATCAAGGTGAATTCTATGCAAAGACCGAGCAATCTGCTACAACTTCCAAGAGTGAAGTGATCTCACCTTCAAGTTTTTCCAACTGAAGTGAGATGAAGAGAACCCTCGAGATCATAAGACTCTACCAAGTTTCATGCTCAATAACAACAATCTACAAAAACGTTAACGACATGAAGACTTGAAAAACATTCGTGACCCAGACCCATAAGATAAATAGGTTACGCTCTGTTGTTTTACTTGAGCTACCCCTTTTTGAACGGTATTAGACATTTGCGGGTACTACATGTACCTTGTTTGTACCTTGCTTGTGTGCTAATTGTGTGGTTTAATTTTGTGTGATGTGTTTACTTGCTCCCTTGTTGTGTGTCCTTTGAAATTTGTTTGCGTGTGTGTTTAACACGCACTCCTTTTCGGAAAATAAAGTCACCACACTTTTACCTCTTGCTTTCCTCCTGTTTATTTGCAAAAACTCTTTTTGCCCTATCGGCCATAGTTGCACCTTTTTGGTATCTCCCAACAGTCTGATTTAGCAAAAAACCCTTTAAAAAGCTTTCTCCCCATCTCCTCATGGGAAGTGCCACATGTGGAACAATGATCTACTTCGACCGAGCAGCTCAAGGCTATTCAATCTTCTTCAAGACTGATAGCGTACTACACACGCCATTTTGTGCAACTACATCAAGAGCCATCCAGAAGGACGAAGAATTCAGATTCAAGCCCGAGATTAAGCAAGTTGTGTCTCGCAAGTCTATCAGAAATTTTACCTGTCTAACACTACTCACATAACTAACTTTAGACTAACTTCTAAACCAAAGTTTGCAAAGCTAACTGGGTGACCCTAGACCACCTAAGAAGACACCTGCAAATATTCATGAAGATCAAGGCCCAACGAAGTCTTCCACGACCTTCCTTTGCCACCAGACCAAGAAGAAGATGAAAATCATCCACCGCCAACCTACTAAGAATACTCAAAGGGGGGAGGCATCTGTACCACAACACCGTCGACTACGAAGGAATAACAATGGAGCATATAGGAGTTTCTAACAGCCTTCATAGTAGTAATCCGAGAGAGTCAAGTCTATGGTCCTGACGCCCTGTGAGGCCATATTGTTGCCATGAGTAAATTTCTGCGATACTCCTTAAGAAGAGAATATCAAGACAAAGAAAGATGGTCGACGAAGAAGCATGATCAAGACCCTTCATTAGCTTCTGTCACCCTCCCAACACCAACAACAAGGACATGAAGTGTCAAGTGAAGATATCCATCTCCTCGACACGCAAAATTTTGACAACATCAACACATGGAGTTCTAAGAAGACCACCTCGTCACAGGATCAACATTTACAAAAAGTGAAGAAGCCCACAACTCTTGTTTATTTTTACACTCTTATAGTCCCCACTTACGAATCTCTGGGACGAGATTCATTTTAAGGGGCAAAGATATGTAACAACCCAATTTTTGGAAGACAGGAAAAATTTGTTTTCAATAACCCAAAAATCAGGGCCAACAAACAACTTTTTGAAATGTTTGACTTATGCTTGTGTTTTAATTTCTATTTGCTTGTTTTTGTGTTGGTGTTTTGTTTGTCCTTGATTTTGTTAACACCTAACAATAAATCCAATAATCATAACCCTATTAAAGGAAGCCAGAAAAGGGCCAGGAGAGGAGCCAAAGGGTGGCCACACTCCCCTTGCCGCGCTAGCATATGGTGTGGACCCCCCAGAGCCCCCATCGGACTCCCCGTTCGACTACAAGTAGCATCCAACCCTAAACCCGAGGGGGTTCTTCATATTCCACAGAAACACAACAGTGCACCCCCCCGCCGTCCCGAACATCGGTTCGGGGATCAGAAGTTCCTGTTCAGGCACCCTACCGGGACGGGGAATTGGAGGAGATCATCACCACCGTCATCAGCAACGCCTCTCTATTGACTTTCCATGTTTACCCCATCTTTGTGTGAGTAATTCCCCACTGTAGGATGAAGGGGATATTAGGGATTGGATGAGATCATTCATGTAATAATGCCGTGATTATTAGGGCATAGTGCCTAGTATCCTCTATTGGTGCTATTAACATTCTTGCAACTTGTTATGCTTAATGCTTTCGACTTTGGGCCCGAGTGCCATTATCTCATATCTGAACATGTTATTGAATGATGATGATAATTATTGTTTCTTGATCATACCTGCAAGTTGTTTACACATATCGTTGTCCGGAACCCGAGGCCCCAAAGTGACATAAATTGGGACAATCGGAGGGGAAGTATGCGATGTGGGGATCACATGTGTTCACGGAGTGTTATTGCTTTTCTCCAGTGTTCTATTAAAAGGAACACCTTAATTACCAGTAGTTATCTTGAGGCCTCGCTGACACGGGCTGGTAGGACAAAAGATGTTGTGCAAGTTCTCATTGGGAGCACGTACGACTATTTACAGAACACATGCCTATGGTTACTTAGTGCTTGGATGCTTTATCTTATCTCTGCAATGCCCGTGACATCATCATTATTTGAACTTTCTTATCCATGCAACACCCGTTCATCCATCCCTATGCCTACAATATTTAATCCTGCTGTTTACTTCAAGCATCACTGCTGCTGTTTTCATACTACTCCTGTTGTCATTTCACTACTACTGCTGCTATAAAACTGTTACTATTGATAAACCACTTCAAACAAGTCCACTTTCAGGTGCAAGTGAACTAACAAATCACTTATCAGGCTCACAAATATTCTTTGGCTCCCCATTTTCGAATCAATAAATTTGGTTTTTACTTCCCTCGAAGACTGTTGCGATCCGCTATACTTGAGGGTCACCAGGACTATTTTCTGGCGCCGTTGCCTGGGAGTAGAGCTTTATTTGCAAGCTCACTTGAGAATACTATTATCTACTGCTAATCATTCATCATGGGTAAGTCTCGTGATGGAAGAGTTCCTATATTACTATCCACTACAAGAGGAGGTACAACTCTGAACAGCTATGTTGCTCTTGATTCACCATCTGTTATGAGTAAGCTGCTTCTACCACCACATACACATGCTACTTCTGCTAAATCTGACACTATTGATGATGCTTCTACTGTGCTTGATGAGAGTGGTTCTCTCGGTCCTTTCTTAGATGCTACTATTGCTAAAGCTAAAAATATTGCAAACACTAAAACTCTTGATAAAAATCATGTTACTCCTGCTTTTTCACTTGAGTTTAGAGAAAATCCTAGTGATGATCTTGATGATGCCTATATTGAACTTAGTTATGATCTTATTGATGAAATACATGCTATGAAGGATAAATATGCTTCTATACGTCTTATGGAAAATCATGTTGTTAAATATAAATTATCTCCTGATGCTAAGTTTGCCACTTCTCCTATTAATATTAGGGATAAGGATTACGATTTCTCTCTTGATTTATCATATATATATATATTGTTGAGAAAGAACCTTTTTGTGGAACTGAAAATGAAAGTGTTGTGAAACATATGAACGAGCTCTCCTCTTTGTGTAGTTTATTCTCTCATGATCTTAAGAAACGTAGCTACTTTGTTGCTAAAATATTCCCTTTCTCCTTAAAGGATGAAGATAAAACGTGGTTTAACAATTTCTCCTGGATCTATTGATAACCCTATTAGTTTGTTTAATGCTTTCTTGAAGAAATATTTTCCTTCTAGTGCTCAACATGATTCTTTACAAAATATATTTGATTTCAAGCAATTGGAAGAAGAGAAATTGCATGTATCTTGGGCAAGGTTTGGTTCTTTGGTAAAGCCTAAACATGGGCATAAGGTAGAATATAATACAATTCTTGATATATTCTATAATGGACATACCTGGATAGTTGTGTTGGTTGTGTCTTTAACAAAGAACTCCAAAAGAAGCTTGGGAATTAATGGATAAAATAAGCCAAAATCATGATGTCTGGACTATGGTTGAAGAGAGGGGCATTCAATCTGAAGATGTGAAGAATCTTCCACCTATTGAGGTACGCTCTCTCCAATACATTGACAGTAGAGATATTCCCAATAGAAAACCTCCTGATCAATGCTTAGATGAATTTGATAATTATGTTATTAAGCAAGATAATTTCAATATGAGAGTGCAAAATCACCTTATGGAAAACTCTAAAGCTATAGATGATTTGCATGGTATTATAGAAAGAACATCTAATGATGTTAAAATGCTTGTTAAACATGTTCAAATGGTTAAAACTCAAATTGATCAACTTGCTAAAGTGCAAAAAGATTTGCTAGTGAATGCTTCTAAAGAAAAACATGTTTATGAGATAATAACTAGAAGTGGTATTGCTACACAAGATCCTTTATATCCTGAGGGACATCCTAAAAGAATTCAACAAGATTCTCAGCAAACTAATAATGATGTTATTCATACTAAGAAGAAAAAGAAGAAGAAACATAAAACTGCTATAGAATCCTCTAAACTTGCTAAAGATCCTAATAGTATATCTGTCTCTGATGCTAAAACTAAAAGTGGTAATGCAAAGAATGATGCTTCTGATAAAGAAGAACCTTTAGCTGAACCTGAAAAGCAAGCTAAAACTGCAAAGTACACTAAAGAAGATTTTATTGCTAATAAACATGGTAATGAAGGAGAACCTTGGGTACAAAAACCAATGCCTTTTCCTAATAAGAAACACAAATCTAAAGAAGAAGAACACGATAACAAGTTTTGTGAACGGATGAAACCTTTGGTCTTGCAAATCCTTTAACTTATGCTATTAAATTTCCTCCTTATGCAAAATATATGAAAGATATTGTCTCTAACAAGAGGAAGATTCCTAATGAGGAAATTTCCACTATGTTTTCTAATTACTCTTGTAATGGCAAGGTTCCTAAGAAACTTGGAGATCCTGGTATACCAACTATTCCATGTTCTATTAAAAATAATTATGTTAGAACTGCTTTGTGTGATGTCGGAGATGGAGTTAGTGTCATGCCTTTTACTCTATATAAAAGAATCCTCCTAGAAAAAATGATACCAAATGATATATCTTTGAAAATGGCTGACATATCTACTGCTATTCCTGTGGGTATATGTGAGGATGTTCCTGTTCAAGTTGCTAATAATTGTCTGGTATTAACTGACTTTGTTGTGTTGGAAATGCCTGAAGATGACACTATGTCTATTATTCCTGGGAGACCTTTTCTTAATACTGCAGGAGTTGTTATTGATTACAATCATGGAAAAGTTACTTTTAACTGTTAATGATAAATAGCACACTGTTTATTTTCCCAAGAAGATTCAATTGAAAATATTGAGACCATCAAGATTGGAGAATTTTATTGTCCCATTCAAGTACCACCAAAGGAATATAAAATTATTATGATTGGGACTATGCATATCAAGGTTGAGGTAACTTAATTATTTAGTATTTAGCGAAGTTTCTCTTCATATGAAAATTATTGTGGTAGAAAGACTAGATCAGCCTTGTTAACAAAATGATTTTTAATGAAGAGGACATTCTTTTCACTATGTTTTCGCCTTCCCCACTATGTTTCCACCATGTTTACTTCTGTTATTACATTGCACCTTGAGTACAATCATGTTTTCGATCATCCTGATGCATGTTTTCCTGATATTTTCACTCTGATTTCTCAGGTTATGCATGTTTACACCATCCATACTTCTGTTTTCACCACTACCACCTTTGTTTTCTTTGGTTATTCTTCCATTAGAGTGTTATAGAACCTCTGTAGTACTGGTTTTAGTTTTTTTTCCATCTTTTCACTTTTGTTTTCCAGGTTTTTGTTAATTATTAAAATTCTGAAATAGTCCGAAAAATAAAGTTTCTCGAAAATACCAGAAAAATTATAATAAATTTTTACGTAAAAAATGAGGCAGAAAGCCACCTGGCAGGACCCATGGGGACCCACCAGTCACGCACACCATAGGGTGCGCGGCCAGCCCCTGGTGGTGCCAACACATGGTGCGGGGCCCCTCGGGCCCTCCAATAACTCTCTCCCCTGTCAAAGTCTTCTCTCTCACCTCATAAACTGAAAACATTCCTCTGAATTTTTTATCTCCTTTTTAGCCCATCATTTGTGCTGATATTTGGTGTGTTGATCTCCCGTATGTGACTCCTCCGATGATCCAAGTAGAATTTTATTTAGTGAAGTATTTCTTGAGTATTTTGGTACTGTAGGTGACATCTTATGTGAGTTTGCATGCTTGATTTGAGTAGAAATAATTTGTTTTTGATGTACGTTTAGCTCTCATATAAGTCCCTATGGTAGTCTCCACCTTATAGTTGCTTGAAATTAATTTTTGTGATGATTTTTGAAAAATTTCATTGATGAATAGTTATCATTTTGGAGAGATATTTAGGAGTGATGCTCCTAGAAGGACAAGGCCTTTACGCTCATCCACTTCAGCAAGGCCATCGTATAATGAGAATGTTATGGCGTCAATTATTGACGATGCAGAAGATGATTGTATCGTTTACCCATGTAGCTTCCCTTGCTATACATTTTTAGGAAGTGCATGTCTTTTAGATGATTTTGTTATGCTTATCGATAGAATTGGGCTCACCAACTTTATAAGGGACGAAAGCCCTCAATATGCCATGCTCACAGAAACTTTTGTCAAGAGTTTTAAATTTCTGAACACTCAATATGGTGGAACTGTTGCATTCAAGCTATATGGTAGTCCTTTTTCTTTGTCCTTGGGATATTTTTGTGTTATTATAGGTATCAACACCACCGGGACAGCAAGCAGGATTCAAGATAGACCAGCAGACCTCCAGAGAATTTATCGAGAAGTCACCAACGATGAGAGTCGCTCATCCCAACGTTTGAAGATAAGGAACATTCAACTTCCTGATCTTAGATAATTTTCTTACTATATTGGTACTAGTATCCTTGGTAGAGAGAACACTAGCAATATTTCTAGTTACCACCTTGCTTTCATTGATGTTGCGCTGAACCGTAGCACAAAGTATAACCTTGGTGCACGTGTTGCACGCCGCCTTGCTACTGATGGGCCTATTTTTGGTGGAATTATTGATACACATGTCGCATCTCCTTTGCACGTTCCTACTGATCCTAATGATGAAACAATTTCTCCACATAGGCTTAACCTTGTTGCTATGAAATCCCATCAGTTTGTCACTTCTAACTCTACTATTGAACATTCAGTCTATAGAGTTTTATATATGATGGAGAAGAGCAGAAAGTTACTTTGCCGCAGCCTGTTTTGTTTAAGATTGACATGTCACCATGGTCGCTCTCACAGGAGCAGATAGAAGAGCATCTCAGCACCCTGGAGTTTTACCGGTAGCAGGAGAGGCGAGACGCGCCTCCTGAGGACCACAACATGCAGTACACCAGCGCACCCTCGAGCACATATCAGGAGAAGGGTTCCTCCTCAGCATACTACGGGGGCGCCACCTCAGGGTCCCCTTGGTGATTGATCGCCACTCAGGCCAAAAGCCTAAGCTTGGGATGGAGGTATACCGACATCACACTCATTTACATACAATGCTTCGTCGGTTCTTTGTATATCCATGTTTTCTTTTCATTCGCTTGTTTTCGTTTCTTTCATTTCTTTTGTTTTTACTATTTTGTTTTCGCTTTCCAAAAGACACAAAAAAAACCAAAATATTTCTGTTATTTCTCGCTATTTGTTTCTTTAGTTGGTTTGCTTTATTCTGTAGTTGCACTTAAATATTCTCAAACAAAAAAATATTTTTTTTTTTTTGCCTTCCTTTATTCTTGTTTTACTTCGAAAAAGCCAAAAAGATTTTTACTTTGTTTGCTTGCTCTCTTTTTGCTTCTGCTTTAATTGAAAAAAAAAACCAAAAATATTTGTTGTTCTTCTTTGGTTTTGTAAAGTTTGCTGCAGAGTTCAACAGTCGTCCGAGATACCATTGGAGCTTGGTTTTTATATTATATATTATTCGAGCCACAAGTGAAGATCAATAATGACGATCTACGACAATTCAAGTGTGGTGAGAGGCTGGTATGAATTCTGCTTGCTTTCATTTTTGTACATATATCCATCTATGTGAGCATGCTTAGTTTGTTCGTATAAGATATATATGACTTAATGGCTTCTTAATAGTTCATGCTCTCTCATGTTTTGTTCCAATTTATTAATTAATAAATGATATGTCACATAAATATTTGTTCGCATTGTTCTATTCATAAGAATAGTATGAAATTGTGGTAGCCTCCTCTGACTGTGTTTCATTTGAATCGACTTGGCGCATGCTCACGCATGCTAAGACTGAAAACAAAAAGTCAATAAGCCTCGATGATTTATTGTGCCTAAGAGTTCTAGTATCAATTTTATGCCTCAGTTAATATTACTTTGTCGCAAACATAATTAATATAGTTATTGCTCTCTTGATCATCGCTCCTTGGCTATTGCTAGCCTTCACCTGTACTGAGTATGAGCTCTACTCGTGCATCCAAATCCTTGAAAACAAAACTTTGCCAAATGTGTCCACCATGGCTACCTATATGTGGTATTTAACCGCCACTCCAAAGTAAATTGCTCATGCGCTACCTTTAAAACCTTCTAAAATTTAGTCCTCTTTTGTGCCCCTGTTTTAGCTCATGAGGACGTATTGGTGATTTGATTTCAAACCCTAGACTAGTGGCTTCATACGCTTATTTAAATGATAGAAGAGCTGGCAGCGGGGTGCCCAGCCCCAAATTAATACAAAAAAATTCTCTTCACAATTTTTGCCCCTGATTTATCAGACAAAGCATAATTGTGTAAACAAAAGAGATAGAGGGATGACCTTCTACACTAGTTGCGTCCTTCACCATGGGAGCCGCTCTTGTTAATCCAGTTGGCTTGTGACGTACTATATTATCTATTTACCATTCATTGACACAAGCATACACCACTCTTAATTTTTTTTTCAATATCTCTGTTTAACAAAATAAAAAGCTCTAGCACATGATTTATCCATGCTTCCCTCTGCGAAGGGTCTTTTCTTTTACTTTTATGTTGAGTCTCCGCCATATTCTTTGAGAACTTTATTGATAGCATAATTATCGTTATTAGTGTAATATGTTTGTCCCAAAGCACGGTTGATTGTGGTATATTCTTGATACTTGCATCTTTGATATCTTTACTTATAGTCTTCCCTCGAACTTCAGAGGTGCCCTGGCATTTATGTTTTTCCCCACACTTAAGGGCAAGCGAGATACCACTTTATCAGATCCTATTATGAGTACTTCAATCTTGCAAATAGTTATGCTTCATGTTGTCTCTTATTAATATATTGTTGTCTCTACATGGTTTGCATAGCTATCAAGTAACAATATCTTGCATGTATCTTACCATGAGCATAACTAAGTATCTGATCATATAATGAGTATATTTACATCATATGAAACAAATGTGTTCGTAAAAGTATGTTATCGCACTCAGTTGTCACTGAATTGCTTGAGGACAAGCAATAAGCTAAGCTTGGGGGGAGTTGATACGTCGAAAACGTATCTCCTTTTCCGAACACTTTTCTTATTGTTTTCCTCTAAACCTTTGTGTTTTGGATACAACTAACACGGAACAACTTTGTTTCAGCAGAGGTATCTTGGTGTCATGTTTTTATCCAGAAAAATCAACTTTCGGGAAAATGCCCAGAAAAGATCCCATTGGTGTTTTCACCCCGGAAGACCCCGGAAGACAGAAGGGGGCCAAGAGAGGAGCCACAGGGTGGCCACACCCCCTAGCCGCGCCAGCATAGGGTGTGGCCCCCTAGAGCTCCCCCTCGGACTCCCCTTTCGACTACAAGTAGCATCCAACTCTAAAACTCGAGGAGGTTCGTCATATTCCACAAAAACACAACAGAGCGCCGCCGCCGTCCCGAACCTCGATTCAGGGATCAGAAGTTCCTGTTTTGGCACCCTACCGGGACGGGAATTGGAGGAGATCATCGCCACCATCATCACCAACGCCTCTCCATCGACCATCCATGTTTCCCCCATCAATGTGTGAGTAATTCCCCACTGTAGGCTGAAGGGGATGGTAGGGATTGGATGAGATCGTTCGTGTATAATGTCGTGATTGTTAGGGCATAGTGCCTAGTATCCTGTATTAGTGATATTGACATTGTTGCAACTTGTTATGCTTAATGCTTGACACTTTGGGCAAGAGTGCCATGATCTAAGATCTGAACATGTTATTGAATCATCATGATAATTATTGTTTCTTGATCCTACCTGCAAGTTATTTACATATATCGTTGTCTGGAACCCGAGGCCCCAAAGTTACTTAAATTGGTACAACCGGAGGGAAGGCTGCGATGTGAGGATCACATATGTTCACCCGAGGTTCTATTAAAAGGAACAACTTAATTACCAGTAGGTCCCTTGAGGTCCCGCTGACACGGGCTGGTAGGACAAAGATGTTGTGCAAGTTCTCATCGCGAGCAAGCACGACTATTTACGGAACACATGCCTATAGTTACTTAGTGCTTGGATGCTTTATCTTATTTATCTCCAATGCGTGTGAAATGATCATTATTTGAACTTTCTTATCCATGCAACTCATGTTCATCCATCCCTATGACTACAGTATTTAATCCCACTGTTTAATTCAAACATCACTGCTGCTGTTTTCATACTACTGTTGTTGTTATTTCACTATTGCTGCTGCTATAAAACTGTTACTACTAATAAACCAGTGCGAACTAGTACACTTTCAGGTGCAAGTGAATTGAGATCTCACTTTGTTAAGGCTCATAAATATTCTTTGGCTCCCCTTGTGTCAAACCAATGAATTTGGGTTTTACTTCCCTCGAAGACTGTTGCGATCCCCTATACTTGTGGGTCATCAGGCTCCGAATCCTACCCTTCTTTGGCTAAATATTTTTCATATTTTAGATAGATGATAAAAATATAAATTGTAAAGTAACCCATGAACTTTTTCTTAACATAAGTGTTACCGATTTGAAAACAGACTCTATACATTATGGATTTTCTCACATATGAACTCTTATGGGGCTACCACTTGAATAGTATCACCATCTTCGTCATGAGAATTTCCGCAAATATAATGTTTGAGTCTTTGCCCATTTACCACTTGTGTAGTGTTATCTTTAAGGGAAGAAATTTTAATTGCACCCTAACGATACACCTCTTCAATAACATAAGGTCCTTCCCACCGTGATTGTAATTTTCCTGCAAAAAATCTGAGATGCGACCTATACAGTAGAACTTTGCCACCAACATGGAACTCTCTTTTAATAATTCTCCTATAATGCCATTGTTTAATTTTCCCTTTAAAGATCTAGAATTTTCATAGGCTTCCCATATCCATTCATCTAAAGAACTCAAATCAAGCATTCTTTTCTTACCGACAAGTTATTTCAGTGCCCAATAAGCTTTTTGTTCTAATTCTAAAGGCAAGTGACAAGCTTTTCCATAAACCATTCTATAAGGATACATACCCATAGGATTTCTATAAGTTGTTCTATAAGCCCATAAAGCATGATTCAACTTATGAGACCAATTTTTGCTAGATTTATTAACAGTCTTTTGCAAGATAGACTTAATTTATCTATTTGATAATTCCACTTGCCACTGGTTTTACGATGATAAGGTGAAGCAAATCTATGGTTAACATCATATTTAGCAAGGCTTTTTCTAAAACCACCATGATTAAAGTGATAACCTCTATAAGTCATAAGATACCTAGGCACACCAAACCTAGGGAAAATAACATCTTTAAGCATTTTAATGTGGTTTCACCATCAGCACTTTTAGTAGGTATAGCTTATACCCATTTAGTAACATAATCAACGACAACAAGAATATGGGTATAACCATTCGAAGGAGGAAACTGGCCCAGAAAGTCAAATCCCCAACAATCAAAAGGTTCAATAGCGAGAGAATAATTCATTGGAATTTCATTACGTCTAGAAATATTACCAACTCTTTGACATTCATCACAAGATAAAAAAAAATTACGTGCATATTTAAAGAGAGTAGGCCAATAGAAATCTGGTTGTAGAACGTTTTGTGCAGTTCTATCTCCAACGTGATGTCCTCCATAAGCACTACCATGTCATTTTCTCATTATTTCACATTGTTCATATTCTGGAACACATCTTCGCATAATACCATCTACTCATTCTTTATACATGTGTGGGTCATTCCAAAATAATGCCTCACATCATGAAAGAATTTCCTTCCTTGTTGAGTTGTAAATGTTGGAGGCAAATACTCGGAAATAATAAAGTTAGCATAATCTGCATACCATGGACTATCTCATGAGCTTACTTTCATTGCACCTAGTTGTTCGTTTGGAAAACTATCATTAACGGGAATAGGGCCATAAGCAATGTTTTCCAATCTAGACAAATTATCAGCAACGGGATTTTCAGCATCCTTTCTATCCACAATATGCAAATAAAACTCTTGTAAAAGAAGCTACCATCTAATAAGCCTAGGCTTAGAATTCTTCTTTTACGTAAGGTATCTAGTAGCAGCATGATCAATATGAATAGTGACTTTTGAATAAACAATATAAGGTCTAAATTTGTCACATACAAAACCTATAGCGAAAAACTCTTTTTCAGTGGTACCATAATTCTTTTGAGCAGCATCAACAGTCTTACTAGCATAATGAATAACATTCAATTTCTCCTCTACTCGCTGTCCAAGAACAACACCTATAGAAAAATCACTAGCCTCACACATAATTTCAAAAGGAAAAGTCCAATAAGGTGGTTGAACAATAGGAGCAGTAGATAAATCATTCTTAAAAGTTTCAAAAGCTTCCTTCCAATCATCATAAAAAACAAAAGGTACGTATTTTTGAACAAGATTAGTAAGAGGCTTTGATATTTTAGAGAAATCTTTAATGAACTTACTTTAAAAACTAGCATGACCAAGAACACTACGAATACATTTAACATCCCTGGGACATGGCATTTTCTCTATTGCTTTCATTTTAGCTCTGTCAAGTTCAATACCTCTTTCAGAAATTTTATGCCTAAGAACAATTCCTTCATTCACCATAAAGTGGCATTTCCCCTAATTAAGAACAAGATTATTTTCCTCACATCTATGCAAAACTTTATCAAGATTGTGCAAGCAGTTATCAAAAGAAGTTCCATAGACGGAGAAATTGTCCATGAATACTTCCACAATTTCTTCACAAAAGCCATAAAAAAAATAGCAGACATGTATCTTCAGAACGTAGCAAGAGTATTACACAAACCAAAAAACATATGTCTATAAGCATAAGTTCCATAAGGACAAGTAAAGGTTGTTTTCTCTTGATCGTTTTCCCTAACAACAATTTGGGAAAATCAGAATAACGACCACGAGAGCAAAAAGTGAGTTTTTTAGACAACCTTTGTAGCATTTGATCAATTAAAGGTAAAGGATAATGATCCTTCTTAGTAACTTTATTAAGTTTTCTAAAATCAATGCACATTCTATAACCAACAAGCTACTCTTCGAGGAATAAGCTCATTATTTTCATTAGGCACAATAGTCATTCCACATTTCTTAGGGACACAATGAACAGGGCTTACACATCTACTATCATCAATAGGATAAATAATACCAGCATCAAGGAGTTTGAATACCTCATTTCTTACCACTTCCGTCATCTTAGGAATTAAACTGCATTGATGTTCAACTACTGGCTTCACATCTCGTTCCATATTAATAACATGCTGACATATAGTGGGGGAAATCCCTTTCAAATCATCAAGATTGTATCCAATAGCTCCCCGGTGTTTGTTCAATATCCCCAACAATCATTCCTATTCTTCACCTGGAAGTTTAGAACTAATAATAATAGGATATGTTTTCTTCTCATCAATATAAGCATATTTAAGATCGTGAGGTAAAGGTTTTAAATCAAAAACAGGATCCTCCTTGGGTGGTAATGTGGTACCCAAATATTCTATGGGTAAATTATGACTCAGCACCACTGGTTGACGAAGAAAACTATCTTCAATCTCATTTCTTTCTTCCATAAAGACCTCACTTTCATGGTCCTCCATGTATTGCTGCAAAGCATTGCTAGGAGCAAGAGCAATAGAAGAAAGTTTTTCAACTCTAAAATTTTGATCATGCAATTTAGATTCATAAGGAGCTCTAGCAAATTTGGCTAAATTAAACTCATAACATTTTCCATCAAATTTAGTCAATATTTTATACTTCTTACAATCTATAACAACGCCACAAGTTTTCAAGAAAGGTCTACCAAAAATAATACGACAAGTTGTACAAGCAACTTTACCCAATACTAGAAAGTTAGTAGGATATTTAGTTTTACCACATAAAACTTCAACATCTCTAACAATACCAACCGGAAAGACAGTTTCTCTATTAGCAAGTTGAATAACCACATCAATATCTTCAAGTTCACAAGAACAAATTTCATGCATGATTTCTTTGTAAAGCTCGTAAGGAATATCACTAGAATTTGCACCAATATCACATAAACCATAATAGAAATGATCCCCAATCTTAAAAAAAAGCACAGGAACACTAGTTTTCATAGGTGTATTGGGATGTAAAACAATATTATAAGCATCATCACAGAAAACAACGAGTCCATCTTCTGCATTTTCAGAAACAAGATCTTTAACCATAGCTACTGTAGGTTCTAAAGTTATTGGTTCATCAGGTTCAATAGGTTTTTTTCTATTCTTGTTAACTGCACTAGCTACAATAAAATTGTCCTTTACCTTAGCAGGGAAAGGTATTTTCTCAATATAAGGTTCGCGCACTGCAGGATTAAAAGTATGCACTTCGATGTTTCTAGCAGGAATAGATTTAACAATATCTTTATAAGGAGCATGATTCTTGTTCAACTATTTTTTAGGCATATCAAGATAGGAAGCAAAGGCTTTAAGACACTTTGCAAAAAATTGAATATCAAGACCGCAAATAGCACTAACATTATAGAAATCATCGGTTAGCATAAAATCTTAATGCATTCATATTCATAATTTATACGTGACTTTCTACGTTTGTCATTCTTCCTTCATACGTGTGAATGATCTAGAACAACAAGCATCCAATAAATCCTGATCATGAAGAGAAAGCCTTGCATAAAAATTATTGATAACAATATTACTCGGGAGCTCATGAGTGGGACATTTAAGAAATAATATCTTCATTCTACCCCCAAGATTGGGCAATACTCTCTGCATCATGAGGCCAGAAATTATATATTTGATTCTGATCTATATGAATCTCCTCCCATCCAATAGATTGACCATTCTTTAGCATTTTGAACCATTCCACGGCTTTGCCTTCAATGAAAAAGAGAATAATTTCCTTTTAACTTGACCCGTTGTAATACCTACACACCTGAATAACTCGCATAATTCATGTATAGCGAGCAAATTGATCTCCGGGATGGACAGTTCAGCATATAATGGGTCATCTATTACCCTTGCAGTAATAGTAGTGCCCTTAAATAAAGAAACATATGGACTATCCATCGTAAAATAAAGCAGCAGACAGAAATAAAAACAACCCTCTCAATACAAGTTTCTCTTACCAATTGCACTTACCAATAGCGCTTCACTACCCGACAACGACGGCAGAAAATAGTCTTGATGACCCACAAGTATATGGGGTGTATCGTAGTACTTCTGATAAAAAAGAGTGTCGAACCCAACGAGGAGCATAAGGTGCTGACAAACAGGTTGGATAGAGAATTCATTTTAACACTAGCAGACATGTTTTTGGTGGTTTTTTATATAGCCGGTAAATAAAGTGCGAGTAAATAAAACACAGTAATAATAATTGCAGAGAGTGGCCCAATCATTTTTAGAGAAAAGGACAAGACGTTTTTTTACTTCTGATTACCAAACTTTCTCGAGGACACATGGGAACTTCGTCAAGTGTTTTTGTTTCATACAGTTGATTAATATTTATTGTTTTGATAGGTGTTGTGGGTGAAACTATCCTAATGCACCGCCCAACTAGGATCAATTCATACTTGTGATTAAACCCACTGCAATAATACGCAAATACAAGAAGTAATTAAGATAAATCTAACTACAGCCTTAAACTCTGGATTCCTACACTCCCTCGTGCATCGGTTTCCTAATGGGGGTTTAGGTTTTTGTCATTCCGGCAACCCCATAATTAGTAGCCAAATACACAATGCATACTCCTAGGCCCGTAAAGGTGCAGTATCATATAGTCGATGTTCACATGACACCTCTAGAAGAATAATACCACAACTTAAATATCAAACCATATAGATATTACTTCAACATAATTCCACTACTAACATCATGACTTCTCCCATGTCCTCAAGAACTAAACAAACTACTCACGAGACATCATATGGATCATAATCAGAGGTGATAAAATGATAAATAACAATCTGGTCATAAAGTGAAAACATCGATAAATATCACAAGCATCAACTACTAACAAGTAATCCACACGGGGAGAGAGATCAAGTGGAAAACAACGATAAGAACCATAATTGTTACATATGGATGAAGGTGGACGGAGAGGGTGATGGTTCTGGTAGTCAGGATGATGACGATGATGATCTTGATGAAGCCCGGAGTGATGAGTGTGAAAATGGCGATGATTTCCCCTCTCCGCGGAAGAATTTCTCCGACAAATTTCTCCCTGCTAGAGACCTTTTCTCTCTTTGTTGTTTTCCGCCGCGAAGCCGCGGCATAATATTTCCTCGATGATGTTCTAGGTATTAGAGTTCCATGGGGGTCAAGCACGTGAAAGGAGGCGGCCAGAGGTGGGCTAGGGCGGCCACAACACCCCCAGGAGCCGCCAAGGGAGGGGGTGCCTCCTGTTGGTGTGGGCCCCTAGTGGCCCCCCTCCGGGTCTCCTCGTGACTGGCTTCCTCGTCAGGACTTCTAAGACTTCTAGGATACTTCTTCTTCTGATCTTCTAAAATAGGGTATACTGATGGTTCTTTTCTCCATCTGATTTCCGGTCCCGGTGTTTATTCTCCAATAATTATTAAACATGCAAAATAAGATGAAATAACACAAATAATGCATCATAATATGAAATATAACGATGAATACCAGAAAATAACAATATAAATATTGATGCAAAATGCACGTATCAATGATCATCCAAGTAGTCAGTCCATGGGTGGGACAATTCTTTGCCAAAGATTTCATTCTTTCCCAAGCTTGAGGAACATGCTCATTATCAAATTGTTTAAAATTCATAATGCTACTTCTTAAAGATATAATCTTAGCAGGAGGATATTATTTTCCAATGAAAGCATATTTGCATTTAATTCAAAAATCAATACTATTTTTAGGCAAAGATAGCAACCCTTCTTTAGCTCTTCCTCTCAAAGAGAAAGGAAAACATTTCATTTTAATAATATCTCCATATATATCCTTATACTTTTGCATCTCACAAAGTTCAAATAAATTATTAAGGTGAGCAGCAGAATCATCAGTAGTAACACCAGAAAATTGCTCTCTCATTACAAGATTCAACAGGGAAGGCTTAATTTCATAAAAATCTGCATTAGGAGTAGGTGGAGGAATATGTGTACAAAAAAAATCATTGTTGTTTGTGCTAGTAAAGTCACGCAACTTACTGTTCTCAGGGTTACTTAATGGCCGACGTGTGTAAACCCCAAGAGAAAGGTTGAATCGACCAGTAGGAGGAAGAAGTAACTTCAGGAGGTTGATGCAGCTGAGATGGCAGGGTGCACTACCGGTTCAGAAGCAATGTGGAACCTACACAACACAATCAAATCACTTTGCCCCAACGAAGCAGTGAGGTTTTCAATCTCACCGGTTTTGCTGATAACAAAAAGGTTAAATGTATGGTCTGGAAAACTGTATGAGAACAGTAGCAGAAGTGTGAAAACAGTAGAAGTGGTAGTTGTATCATCAGTATGGGGAAAATGGACCGGGGCACACAGTTCACTAGTGGTGTCTCTCCTTGAAAGATAAATAACATGTGTGTTGAACAAATTACAACTGCGCAATTGACAGAAATGAAGGTTGCACCGTAGTGCATATGCATGACATAAAGATTACGATGTCATTCAGGAAGGCATTACAACAAGATACATAGACCATCATCAAACTGCATCTATGACTAATAATCCACCCTCCGAATATCATCCGAACAAACGTTGGGTATTAAGTTGCAAGCAACAGATAATCGTAGTAAGCAAAGTGTCTAATGTAAACAATAACATCATACTTAGACAAATCATTGTTGTTTTATCTCTAATGGCAACAACACATCCTCCATCCGTCATGTTTCTGTCACTCGAGCACACATGAAAAGGAGGCATGAACCCACTATCGAGCATAAATACTCCCTCTTGGAGTTACTAGCATCTACATGGACAGATCATCTACTTGCCCAGAGCATCTACTAATAACGGAGAGAATTCAAGATCATAAATAACATATGTATGAAGATAACATGATAGATTGATAATGAAAAGACATAGCATTCAACATTCATCGGATCTCAGCAAACACAACATGTAGCATTACATAAATATGATCTCGATCATGTGAGGCAGCTCACGAGATCTAAACATGAGGCATAAAGTGGAGGTGACAACCATCTAGATACTTCTATTGACCCGTAGTCCATGGATGAACTACTCACGCATCACTTCGAAGGAGGGCATGGTGGTGTAGACTACTCCGGTTATGAATTCCCATCCCGGTAGGGTGCCGGGGAGAGCTTCAGAACCCTCCCGGTCTCGGGATGACGATGACGGCGGCCTCGGGTGTTTCTCGTGGAAAATGGTATATTTCTAGGGTTGGTATATCCGGCGAATTATATAGGCGAAAGATTGATGGCAGAGGGCACCTGGGGGCCCAGACCACCCCCAGGCACGGCCAGGGAGCGCACTGGTCTATGGTGTTCCCCCCTTAGCCCCTCTCCGGGTCTCTTTGGGACTTCGTGGAACCTTCGTGAATTTTAAGACTTCCAGGCTTCGAATTTTCGAATTCCGATAATATTTCCAGAACGACTTTTCTGAACTAAAAACAGCAGAAAACAGGGAACTGGCTCTGGGCATCTTGTTAATAGGTTAGTCCCGGAAAACGTATGAAAATGCTATGAAAAGGGAGAAAACATGTAGCAATTGGCATAAGATGATCATGGAGCATCAGAAATTAGGTATACGTATATGACGTATCAAGCATCCCCAAGCTTTGTTCACACTCGTCCTCGAGTAGGTAAACAAAAAAAACTATAATTCTTGAGGTGACATGCTACTAACATAAACTTGATCGATCTTATGTAAAAGCATATGCACGCTTAGATAAAAAAAACTTAAGGACATGCATGAATAATAAAACTTCAATAATAAAGCATAGAGATTACTTTGCATCATGAAGAGTAACTCAAATAAAGGATCATGAATAATAATGCAAAGAAATGTAAACGTTTGTTTGAGGTATAGAGGAAGCATGGCAAAGTGGTATTTCGCTAGTCCTTAAGAGTGGGACAAAACATAAATGCCAGGACACTTTCAAAGTTCAAGAGGAAGACTATAACAAATAATTTAAGAACAAAAGATAGCACATCATGAAGTAATTATTGATGTTTATGGGCCAAATGAACATAAAACTCAGAATGGCAAAAAAGCTCTCTCAACTGTGCATAAAGTTAGAATATGGAGACTCAACATAAAAGTAAAAGAAAGGCGCTTCGCAGAGGGAAGCAGGGATCAACTCCTGTGTTAGGGCTTTTTATTTTATTAAACATAGGTATTAAATGTTTGACATTTGTGGAGGAATGTCTATATTTAAGGAGAGGTGTATGCTAGTGTCAAGGAATGGTAAACAGACAATGCAGTACGTCACAAGCGAACTTGATTCACAAGAGCGGCACCCATGGTGAAGGACGCAACTGGTGGAGAAGGCCATCCCTGTTTCTCTTTTGTCTACACAATTATGCTTTGACTGATATGATCAGGGGCAAAAAATAGAGAAGAGAATTTGTTTGTATTGATTTGGGGTTGGGCACCCCGCTGCCAGCTCTTCTATCATTTGGATAAGCGGATGAAGCCACTAGTCCAGGGTGTGAAATTCAATCAACAAGTGAGATAAAGATTCTCTATTGACATCCTCATGAGCAAAAACAAGAACACAAAGCAGGAATAATTTTGAATGTTTTAAAGGTAAAACATGAGAAATTTACTTTGGAATGGCAGTTAAATACCACATGTAGGTAGGTATGGTGGACACAATGTGAAAAACTTTGGTTTAAGAGATTTTTGATGCATGAGTAGAGCTCATACTCAGTATAGGTGGAGGCTAGCAAAAGACTGGGAGCGACAAATCAAGAGAGCATAAGAGCCATAATCATGCATAGCGACATAAGCATCATTAATTAAAACATAAGAAGTATCACAAGTTCAAAAACTAAGTGGTCATGGAGGCTATTTGTGACTGCTTTGTAGTCATAAACATGGTGTGAGCATGTGCCAAGTCAGCCAAATAAAACATTCAAAAGAGAATACCATATATTGATACTTTACTATGACTAGTAGTTTTGCATGTGCAACACACGATTCTAGCTTTATCAAATATATTTGAACTTCACATAAGCATGAATAAAATATATTTTTTGTTTCGCAATATTACAATTAAGAATATTTCTATTTGACAATTGTGCCATTTAATTAATACCTTACACATTTTAATTAAAATCCCATTTGAAATCTTGAACAAAAACAATTTAAAGAATCATTCAAAATAGTAATCAAGCACGTGCAACATCCAGGAGGACATCAAGAAGGAGGCAACAACTTGGGTGAAAGCGGGGCGAAGTGCTCGGTGAAATTTATCTCGGGATAGTCATTCTGTATTTTGTTTGTCCTCTCTAGCGCACTTATTTTGTGCTTGCGGGAGGTGTTTTCTTTCTCCATGTAATCCTTGAACTCTTTTCTTCTATCTAAAGTAATATCTATTAATAGAAATCATCACCACTACTACTAAAAGAGCGAGTGGGGCAGATCCAAATGATCTTGACCGTCAAAGTACTATATCTAACGATTCAACTCTCTCCCGTAATTTACGCTAAAACAATTCAGACCGGACCCATATCCCATTCCCCCACGAAACCATCCATCCAATCTAAAAAAAAGCAACGGATCGCATCCATCCCAACTGCCCGAAGCAACGACGCCGCGCAGGCTAAACTGCTCAACGCGGACGACGCCGCCGGACGCCAAACTGCTCGATGGGACGGCGCTGCCGCCGCACTTCCCGACACGAATACGCCGCCAGCGTATGCCATCCGGAGCTACGCGAGAGCCCCGTCGCCGTACTACTCGACACGAGCGAGACGCCGCCATGTTGACCGGCCGTCCGTCTGGAACCCGCCCGTCCCTGCATCCAAATTTACAAGGTAAAAAGCATATTGATCTCAATCCCCAGTTTATATCCATTGCATTCGGTATGAAGCACCTCCGCTTGTTAGCTCTGTTTCCAGATATTTATCCATGCCAGCAGGAAGCCTGAACGGATGCACGAATGTGCCAGGGACATAGCGATGCACAACAAAGAAAAGTACCAGCAGTCTCCCCGGTATAAATACAGCTCACTCACTTGATATGCAGTTTTGCTTGGTGATAATTAAGGATCATAGAATTATGATAATTACCTGTTGTGTAGTAGAAGAGCACTATAAGGGCTACAGAAATACTACTACTACATTCTTCGACTGAAATGAGATGTACTAATACAAAAACATCAGTCGATTGACCATTCATGCCTATATTCAAAGTTTGACATGCTACCGAGAATTAGAAAAGTTTTATCAAATCCAATATTTGGTGTTATTTCAATATTTAGAGATGAGGTATTCTTTAATACCGGTTACTTTTTTGTATGAGGAAAAAAAATACACATGTCACCCCTGCAAACGCAATCCATTTCAGGACATAACCAACGGGCAAAATCTAGGTGATTAACCCAATGCTTGTTTAAATTTGCTCGCAGAAAGCAGTTGTCAGTTAAGGAGGCATTATTCAACAATAGATGGATGAAAGGTCTTTGCAGGGTGAATTCAGCTGAGCGGATGGACCAATTCTTTAAGATTTTGTCTAAAATCTGGTCGACAACTCTCACAGAGGAGCCTGATGCGATCAGTTGGTCCCTAACTCCTGATGGTGCCTGTTTGGCGAAATCAGCGTACGAGATTCAATTCATGGCTAGAACTCTGCAACAACCTCTTGGAGCAAGTTTGGAAGCTTTGTGTTGAGCCTAAGGTGAAATTTCATTGTTGTATGATGGTGCAAGGTAGAGTGTGGACCAAGGACAGGCTTGAGAAGAGAGGTTTGTCCATCAAAAGTAGTTGCCCTCTGGACCAAGTGACAGAGTCTGCTCCACATCCTTCGCTTCTTTTCCGATTCACTAAAGAAGTCTAGAATGAGTTCTCGGTGCCCCATGCTCCGATCGGTAAATGGCTGAGGCCAGCTCTCCTGTAGCGTCCTTGGACGATTGGAGGCTGGAAATTCAGGGTTTTAATAAGATCAAAGAGACTAGGTTTTGGGCCACTCTGGTTTCCTATGTCCTAGGGAATATGTATGGAAAGAGAGAAACATGTGTGTCTTCGAAGGGAAGGATGCACATCCTGCCGTTGTTGCCGTGTTTGCGCGAACATTTCAACATTTTGGAGTTAGCAAGCAAAGTGTAATCTGTTTAAACCTTAGGGCTTTGTAATTCCGTGTATTGTGCTTCTTCACCTCTTATTAAATGCAATTATAGAGCTCCTGCCGTCTTCTTCAACAATTTTTTATGGAAGATTTTACATCACTAGCAACTAGCAAGGTCTTCATTCTTGACATTTTTTAAGGTGGCATTACTGAATTCTCTACAGATAAAATTCTTTTATTTTTGTTCTCTACCTTATCTCATATATTATTCGACCATGTATCATTGTTTTCATGAGGGAAATCGATTTGATCAACTGGTTGAGATTATCAAGGTTTCAGGTTTGGCATCATGGTTATTTATATATCATTTGTTTAAGCCAATAGGGCTTGCTTTAAAAATATTAGCAATGTACTATCATTCTTCGATTTTCTGCAAATATATTCTTGGGCTCTTCTTCATATATTTTTGTATGTTGCTCTCATGCATAAGTGACTTGCCACTTATTAATTTCCAATCAACAACTTTCAGCAGATCTGTCGTTGCTCTAATATGTTTCTGGGCAATCTTTTTAAATTGTTTTATTGCCAAGTGTATTGTTATCTTCTTCCCTTTACAGGGCTAGCAAGAATGGCCTATTGATTTGGTTATGACCTTCTGATAATTGAAATAGCAAGGAGCATATACATGTCGGTGCCAGATTAACACGTGAGCCTCTCAGTTCCATCTCTGCCGCTCAGTTTTTATTCAGATACTATATAAAAGTAGTTGATTAGTATCTTTGTTTTTTTAGATAATAATTGATGAATGCCAAGCAGAGATGGTTGGAGAAATGGCTGAAGAAAGAAACCTTTGTTTGACTATACCTAGGATTTTCTCGTTCCATATAGTATTTACCTACACCTCTGTTCCATAAAGTCATTACCTACGCCTTTGCAAATGTCAAATATTGCATGTATAGTGTATACAGACCTTTCATGACGGGAACCATACATGATCATGTAAACATTCCTTATAATTCCGCTCAAGAGTTATATGCTCAATGCACATGAAAATTACAAAACCGTATATCCTATAGTCCTATACCTCAATGGTCTTGCTGAGTTCAAATAAAACCGTACTTGTTAATTATAAAATTTATGTGCTTGAAATATGTTTCTATATTTGCATTAATCACTCATGGTCGCTGGATCAAAAAATGATAATGAGACCACAAAGAACGGCAAATAAATCCATAAGATTACACGTGCGTGCACGTGCACATTTACTAGTGTAAATAAATATAATACAATTTACTAAATTCTATTTACAAACCCTTAACTGCAATCCTGAATATGGCCACTGTTGAATTTCCTTGAAGTTTGAAAATTCCTATGGCCATCTTGGTATACGAAAGCCAGCGAGTGAGTCTCGTCTTCCACCCCAAAACCACGGTTTGTAACATCTTCCTCTGCCTCGATGCAGGACGCCCACGCGCATGCGGGGCGTGGTCGGGTCCTCAATCGGACGGTCCTAGAGAATCCAGTCATGCAGGCAGCACTGGCCGCGGGGATGCAACGATGCTGGGTGGGTAGGTGGCAAGGGCTTGATCCATAAGGGCCTCAGGTGGCGCCCTTATTTCCTGGCGACGGAGAGTGCCTTCATCGTCGCAGGAGAAGATCTTATCTCCTGCCTGGACTACCAACAGCGGTGACTCCTTCCGCCGTAATAGGTGGTCGTATCCAACATGGCCACTACCGACCGACAACGGCGGTTCCTTCGCGTGCACAGCAGTTACTACGTCGCCGTACCCAGTATAGGTGGCGCTTCCTATCCAAGCAACAGTTGGGCAGCTCTACGTCGGTGGCAGCAGTCTTCACACCTACTCCCTCCGTTCAACAATACTTGACCTTCATTTGTCCAAACATAAATGTATCTAGACATATTTTAGTGTGCAGATACGTTCATATTTCGACAAATAGAAGTCGTATTGTTGAATGGATGGAGTAGAAATTACAGTGTGCGTGTAGTGTTGGAACTCGTTGTTTATTGTGCTACTATTCATGACCGGGATAGGACATCAGGTAGACATTAAAGCAAACACGTGAGCAGTATTATGCAAAGAAAAAAAAAGAGTAACCTGCAACATAGCAACCAGTGCTAGGGGCACGTCCTCGTTCAGCCTCATGCATAAACCATGCAATATTGAACTCAATTTGTGATGTCATTATATCTCGCACGCGGCAAGCCTTTTACGTTATGTCTGTTTGCAATATTGAACTGAAGGCCGTGATGTAAGCATACTTCTCGCACGCGGAAAGCCTTCTGCCTTTTCTCTGTTCCTTTGACACGACATCGGCGGTCGGCCGCCACCAACCTCGGAGTTGTACGGGCAGTGGCGGACCTCGCACGCGAACGGCCAGGGCAGGGTAGCTTCTAGCTTGGACGGCAGCCATGACTACAGCTGTTTGTCGTCTGTCCATGTGCGGCTGCGAGGCATCTGGCCCTCTGACGCCAGCAGCCTAGGCGAGGCATTAAGACACAGGAGATTTTATTGCTCAAGTACCGCTTCAGCTAACTTAATCGGTGGCAGTTTTCCGTAATTTTAATGTGTGTTGGGTACCTCAACATTGAAGCGATTAGGACCGTTTGATACACGTGATTTGATGGCTAAGATGTATTGTATCTACGAAGTTTGCTCTTTTATAAGTAGTTTAGACAAGAACAACTCATGAATATTTAAATACATATTAAACACTCTCAACTATTTGAGGATAATCATGCTACTGATGACTCCCAAGTGCAGGATATCAATTGTAGTACCTTTCGATAAATATTTGAGTGTCGAACCCACGAGGAGCTGAAGGTAACCTATCTATTCTATAAAGCCATATAACCCTCTTATATGGCTGTTTATGCAAAGCAATAAGTTTGACTAAAAGGAACTAACTAATTAAAAGCAAGTGACATGGAGTGTGGTTTGTCTAGTAACTAGTGAAGCAAGTTTAAAATGCAAGTAATCCTAAAGCAAGTTTCTAAAGCAAGTTTCACAAGTAGCAAGCAACAAATATCTCAAGTATCTCAAGGGAGCAAGTGTTCTATCAATAGGTATTTCGTTCGTGTAGTTGTCACAATTAGTAAAGCACATGTTTTAGTCTTAGTTGTTTCTTCTAGGAAGGAGCCATTGATAGGTATAGTCAAGTAAATGATCTACAACCCCTTATCATGGATCATGTGGCCAAAGAAATGACTGCACAAGATTGATTAAGACATAAATTCCCACCATAGCCTTACGTTCTAAGCTCCCCTATATATATCCCCCAATAACTTAACTTTGTGGCTCGGTCTCAGGTTACTGTCACTCCCAAGTCACCACCACTCCATTATGCTACCGGTGATCACCTTACATGCATTCCCCAACATATGCGTGCACTCATATATTGTACATAAAGACAATCATAGAAGATAACAAACTTGTATGCAACCAATCAACGAACTATTTCACCATTGCCAAGAACAATTCACTACTCAAACATAGACGGGGAGACACAATACATCAAGAGAATATAGTATTGCATCATACATCGTGTTTTACAAGAGATTACAGTGGAGAGATGGATCTAATCTTGCTGTAGATGTTTATGATGAACACGCCGGAGGGGGGTGGAGCCCTCCGGGGGTGATCACGGCGGCGTTTCCCCCCTCCGATCTTCTCCGGCGGCAACCTTCTGTCTCTCTGTTTCGTGGTTTCGTCTCTCTGTGACGTCTTCTCCTCGAAAAGGCCAGGGGACCCTTTATATAGTCGTTTTTAGGTCATGATACACTCGGGAGAAGAAACATCGACGGCATCAGAGCCACGTAGGCAAAAAGGGGGCCTCTCACGCGGCCAAGGAATCTGGCAGCGTGGAGGGTCCTCTTTGCCACTTGGTTGGCCTTTTGGCCCGCTACTTTGGCCCATGGTCTTCGTCTCGAAAATTCTGAACCGTGGTCTTTGGCCTTGCCCTTTTTGGAGTCCCGAATCTCCCGGAAAGTCCGAAACACTAAAAAGTACGTTTTCTAGAAAAAGAGGGTTAGAACCAAAAGAAGTGGGATTGTTCAGAAAATCCCCCAAATCATTATAAAACATGAATATAAGTTGCTAATATGTAGGAAAAACAAGTAATAACATGCAAAGTTCATGTATGCATTTTACATGCATTAGCTACTCAATAACAACAATGATTTAAAACTAAAATAACATTTAGCATGGCATGAAAAAGTTCTAGCCACAGTTTATACAACCTTCTACTAGTACTGTTACAGATTCTACTTCAAGCAGCAGTTTTCTTTCTCCCAACAAGCATCATACAAAACATGATATAACAAAAATATTCTTTATGATATAGAAATCAAACATGATAGTCCTCAAATAACACTACTAAAACTAACAGATCTGATAAGAGATGCATGAAAAACAGGATCTAAATAAATGCAGCAGCTAGACAGAGACTAAGAATACAATGTATTCTCAAGAAAAAGCGGAGCATGTCACTCTCCAATAAAAGAATGTTGGGGTCCAAACAAGCTTATTGAAAAATTAAAAACAAACTAAAAGAAAAAGCAAAATAAAACTGAAAAAAAAATGCTCCAAGTATAACACGTAAGATGCGAACGAATAAAAATATAGTTTCACTAGAAGTGACCTGATAATTTGTTGACGAAGGAGGGTATTCCTTGGGAATCCCCAAGCTTAGACGCTTGAGTCTTCTTGGAATTTATTGGGATGTACCGCCGGGGCATCCCCAAGATTAGTCTTTTCACTCTTCTTGATCACATAATATCATCCTCTTCTCTTGACCCTTGAAAACTTCCTTCACATCAAAATTCTCACAATCTTCATTAGCAACGTTAGTGCAATCGAAATAATAAACTCACATGGTTCAGTTTCAACACAATACTAGCAATAAAAACCACATTAGCTACTGTCACAACTTATTATAAAACTCTTTTTCTCAAAAGAACACCAAAAGAAAGAGATTAAGATGCAAATGCAATAAATGGCAGAAATCTTTCAAAACAGAACAGCAGGCACAGATCATTTTTTTTTCAAAAATCTTATGTTTCTCAAATAAAAAACTAGTAAACTAAGAAAAGTTTCGTAAATAACTCTAGAATAAGAGAAAAAAGCTCAGGTCATTTTGAAATTTCTGTGATTTTTAACGGAATTAACAGTGGACAGCAGAAATCTGTTTTGTGCGCAGAAATCCGAAATATATTGTCAACTTTCCACTAGAGGCTTTAATTGGCTCAAGAAAAACACAAAAGAAAAGATACAGAGAGGTTGCTAAGGAAATATAAAACACCCAGGTGCAAAGAACACCAAGTAAAACAAAGAAGAACAGAATGAAAACAGAGAAATAGAACGGGTTGTCTCCCGGTAGCGCTTTTCTTTAACGCCTTTCATCTAGGTATAAAAGATCAACTCAAGTATTTTCAAGTGAAGAAGCATCAACATCATATTTTTCTCTAATAATAAAGTCAAAGGGTATCTTCATCTTCTTTCTAGGAAAATTTTCCAAACCTTTCTTGAGGGGAAGTTGATATTTAATACTCCCCTCTTTCATGTCAATAACAGCACCAACAGTTCTAAGAAAATGTCTTTCCAAAACAATAGGGCAAGAAGCGTTGCATTCAATATTCATAACAACAAAATCAACAGGGGAAAGGTTATTATTAACCATAATGAGAACATCATCAATTCTACCAAGAGGTTTTTTCTTAGCATTATCAAGATCAACATCCAAATAACAGAGTTCTAGTGGTGGTAAATCAAGAATATGATAGAGATTTTGAGGCATAACAGAGATACTAGCACCAAGATCACACAAAGCATAGTAATAAAAATCATTTACTTTTATCTTAATGATAGGCTCCAAACCATCATCTAATTTTCCAGGGATAGATGTCTCAAGTTTCAACTTTTCTTCCCTAACTTTCATGAGAGCATTAGTAATATGTTTAGTAAAGGCCATATTCATGGCCTAGCATTTGGACTTCTACAAGCTTTTGTAGAAACATAATAACTTCAGAGATATTACAATCATACAAATAAAAGTTATTATCATCAAAAGTAATAGGCCCATTATCTCCTACATCTCTAAAAAGTTCAGCACTTTTATTAGAACTAGTTTCAGCAATTTGAGGCAATTTAGCACGTTTCACCAAAGGAGTAGAGACTGTTGGGAATATGCCCTAGAGGCAATCATGTATGATGTTATTCCCACTGTATTCATAAAGTTCTTAAGTTGTCCTTGTATTGAACATCTGATATATGTCATTGAATATGTGATTCGATTGTGGAACTATATATTCATGTTGTTCATACTAATTGTCCTTGGTCGTTAAGGTTGTGCTGGACACACATCCTAGACTAATGTGAGTGTTGGCTGATTACACGGTTCCACTTGTCATGGGCATGGTGATGCCATTCCAACGTTCACGGACTTGGCTAAAGAGTTTAGCAAGTCGGACTGACCCACATTGAGATGCAATGATCAAGTCGTCATTTGCATGTCTCAATCAATGTAATCCTTAGACCTGAGGTTGTCGCACAATCCGAGTTGTGGATCACCGACTTAGGTTCTGTCAAACGTTGTTCTGTGACAAGGCAACTATAAAGGCAGAGTTCGGGTCGAATGAGAAGCAAGCTGCGTGATGTGGATAATCAAGATGGGATTTTGCCCCTCCGAATGGAGAGATATTCTCTGGGCCCTCTCGAGTGATATGATTCGGAAGCATGGCCATGCGCAACTCAGTTAAGTGTTAACTGTGTCTGTTGACTAAGAGTTAGTCAGGTGAATCACATATCACGGATCGAGAAGAGAGTTGAGCTATTTAAGGGATGACGATAAATCGCCTATAGCTCGACAAGTTATATCGTGAGGCAAAAGGGACTAAGATGAATATCACATTGAAAGGTATGTCGTCATGACTCAATGGTACTTGGGAGTCGGCACGTTCTGCTAGGAGCCGCTACCGATTGATCGATTGGGAGTTGGACTCCAATCGTGTCCAAGTCGCCATGAGCCTGCAGGGTCACACACTTAAGAGCGGGAGCAAGTATTGGTTGGGTTGGACCCGAACCGGAAATGGACTGAGTTAGTGAGTCGGACTCACAGAGGGAATGGGCCACAAGTGTTGTGCAGCCCATTACCATACGCTATATAAAGAGGGGCGCAGGTTGCCCAGCGGGCACGTTAGTCCACTCCCATGCGTTGGGAACCCTAGCCCACTCAGTCCAGCCGTCGCACCGGACCTAGCAGTCCGCCGTCGGAGCTCCTCCTCGTACGTGTGGATACCGGCAGAGGTGCTGTACGTTCAGCACTTCGACGTTCGAGGGATTGGATCGGCCGGACAGGATCGTGGGACTGCACTGCCCTGACCCGACGCGCTTCACCGATAATCCGCAACCGCGCGTCTAGTGGTAATCATCGTGGCCTTCTACCTCGGCTAGATCTTGGGAGCATTGCGTAGGAAAAGTTTCGTTTATCTCTACGCGCCCCAACAGTGGTATCAGAGCGGTAGCTTCTGGTATTAGGCCCGAGATCCGTACATATGTGATATGTAGTTAGCGTTAGATGTGATCTAATTGCTGTTTTGGTGGTCGGTCTATGAGATAGATCGGTTTTGTACAAGGTTGATTGGATCAATCGTACTCGGGGTTAATGGATGATCAGGTTTCCGTGATCATACTGCTAAGGTCGTGAAACAACATACCCCTACCGGTCGGTTTCCGCCATCGGGGTATACCGTGACACATAAATCCAGTTGCGGTGATCGAAGATCAAAGAGTTTGGTCGAATCGGAATACGGATCAGATTCGGGTAAAATCGTTTTATCCGATGATCGGGATGCAAATGAGACCGCCGGCTTCGCCCTGTCGTAGCACCTTAGATGTCGTTGCGAGTTCACAACGCCGGAGATATCGTATCTATGCATAACTTGTTTTTGCAGGAAGTTGTGAATGGTATGGCTTATGTGCATGTGATGTGTGTAATCCATACATGATCTGCGTATCATGTTTTTGTCAGCCGGCTGGAGCCTAGGTGCTGTCATTTTATTGTATACCGGCCTGCGTGTCGGATTCTCTATGTAAATTTTCATTTACTAGCTAGTGTAGCTTGTTGGAGAACCCGGAAGGCATGCAAGTCGATGTACAAGTTGGCTACATGGAGTAAGATGGCACGTGACAAGTGTTGGCACGAGTTGACTTACAAGCTTTGTGGAGATGGAGATCACCATGAAGAGAGCCATACCATTTCACATTATAATTGTTTTATTTGTGTTATTGTTATGTCTCTATTTACCTCTATTTAGATAGTTGGTAGATTCTTTAATCCCTCAAAGAAGGTCTAGTCGGTCGCCGCGCCAGTGCTGCACCATCACAAGTCGGACATTCTTGGTAGTGGGCTCATGAAATTGAGGTGCTACCAATTCTTTCCGGTTAGGTGGGTTCGAGTCGGACTCTTACAAGCAGAAGCACTTGGTAATCTAGACGAGTCCATCACAACGGTTGTGGGGCTCGGGGCGAGGTAGGTTGGGAGCCGGGGCATGTGATGTCACCCAACTAACAGGAGTCGTATAGAGATACGATTGGCAAGGTGTTGCCTACCTAGATCACTTGACGGCTAGCGGTGATGCTAAAGCTCACTAGTCGGCTTGCTTATTTAGGGTCCTGAATCACTTAGCAACCATCGGAGGGATGTTGGTTCTAGTGGGAGCATAAGTATTAAAGCGT
Organism: Alopecurus myosuroides; assembly: GCA_028641055.1. Classification (NCBI taxonomy): domain Eukaryota; kingdom Viridiplantae; phylum Streptophyta; class Magnoliopsida; order Poales; family Poaceae; genus Alopecurus; species Alopecurus myosuroides. Next base: position 40,677,583 of record CM054057.1, on the reverse strand, counting down.
TTAATATGCCTGCTCTTTTATGAATACATGTCTTAAGTGTTTTTGCGTATTTTCTGTTGTAGATCAATGGCACCTAGCAACCTTCCTCAGTTATCCACGTTTGCGTTGAGGTCAATCTTAGAGAAAGATAAGCTAAATGGAACTAATTTCACCAACTGGTATCGTAATCTGAGGATAGTCCTCAAGCATGACAAGAAAGACCATGTTCTAGAAACTCCACTTCCAGAAGATCCTGATGATGATGCGACTGTCGCTGTCACCAATGCCTACCGTAAGACTAGAGATGAGTCTACGGAAATTAGCTGTCTTATGCTTGCACACATGGAACCGGACTTGCAGCAGCAGTTCGAGAATGTTGAGGCCTACGATATGATCGAAAGACTCAAAAGTATGTTCCAGGCTCAAGCAAAGACTGAGAGGTATCAAGTCTCTCAAGCTTTGCTTGGCTGTAAGCTGAAAGACGGCGATCCACTGAGTCCGCATGTAATCAAGATGATTGGTTACATACAGTCTTTGGATCGCTTGGGCTTCTCAATTAACGAAGAGATCGCCACTGATATAATTCTGAACTCTCTTCCTAGTGCGTATGGTCCGTTCATCTCGAACTATCATATGCATGGTATGGATAAGAGTATCACTGAATTACATGGGATGCTCAAAACGGCAGAGGCTGATATCAAGAAAGGCACCAGTCAAGTGTTGATGGTACAGAATAAGGCTAAGTTCAAGAAGAGTTCTTGGACTAAGAAGAAGAAGGATAAGTCAGGAGGTAGCGCCCATGGCCCTGTCCAGAGTGCTCCCTCAAAGACTAAGCCTTCTCCTACAGCCGGAGCCAATTGCTTCTATTGCAAGCAAGATGGCCACTGGAAGAGGAATTGCACCAAGTATTTGGCTGACAGAGCCAAGAGTGGAGGTATGACTTCCGACTCAGGTACACTTGTGTGCAATGTTATAGACATTTATCTTGCTGATGCACCTAATAGTTCTTGGGTATATGATACCGGATCAGTCATTCACATTTGCAACTCGTTGCAGGGGCTGGTAAGAACTAGGAGCGTGGCAAGAGGAGAGGTTGATATTCGGGTCGGCAACAAGGCGAGAGTCGCTGCGTTGGAAGTCGGCACGATGCAACTTCATTTACCTTCAGGATTTATTTTGGAACTAAATAATTGTTATTATGTTCCAGCGCTTAGTCGAAACATTATTTCCGCCTCATGTTTGATGAGACAAGGTTATGAGTCGAATATTAAGAATAATGGTTGTTCTTTATATTTCAAAGATATGTTTCATGGCTTTGCACCCGTTCAGAACGGGTTATTTATTTTAAATCTTGATAGTGAATCGGTCTATAACATAAATGTTAAAAGGTTGAAACCAAATGATCTGAATATGACTTACTTTTGGCACTGTCGGCTTGGTCATATAAGTTGGAAGCGCATGAAGAAGCTCCATGATGATGGACTTCTAACTTCGTTTGACTTAGAGTCATTCGAGACATGCGAATCATGCCTACTAGGCAAGATGACCAAGACACCTTTTGCAAGGAGTTGTGAAAGGGCGTCCGACTTGTTGGAACTAATACATAGTGATGTATGTGGACCAATGAGCACGACAGCCAGAGGTGGTTATGAGTACTTCATTACCTTCACTGATGATTTAAGTAGGTATGGATATATCTATTTAATGAAACACAAGTCGGAAGCCTTTGAAAAGTTCAAGGAATTCCAGAGTGAGGTACAAAATCAACCCGGCAAGAAAATAAAGTTTCTACGGTCGGACCGTGGAGGCGAGTACATGAGCCATGAGTTTGATGACCATCTAAAGAGTTGTGGAATAGTTCCTCAACTCACTCCGCCGGGTACACCGCAGAGAAACGGTGTATCGGAACGGAGAAATCGGACCTTGTTGGACATGCTACGATCAATGATGAGTCGGACAGATCTACCTTTATCATTTTGGGGTTATTGTCTAGAAACTGCAGCTTTCACACTAAACAGAGTACCATCAAAGTCAGTAGAGAAGACACCACATGAGATGTGGACTGGTAAAAAGCCAAGTTTGTCTTTTCTTAAGATTTGGGGTTGTGAAGCATTTGTCAAGCGACTTCAGTCGGACAAGCTCACGCCCAAGTCGGATAAGTGTATTTTCGTGGGGTATCCGAGGGAAACCTTGGGGTACTACTTCTACAACCGTGAAGAGGGCAAAGTATTTGTCGCTCGGAATGGTGCCTTCCTTGAGAAAGAGTTTCTCGGTCGGGAAGTCAGTGGGAGCACAGTGCAACTCGAAGAAATTCGAGAGGAACCGGCTAGGGGCGAGTCGGCAAACGCCTTGGAGGCTGAGCCGGTCGTGGTACCTACACCGGTGACAGCACCTGAACCACGGAGATCTGCCAGATTGCAGAGTGCTCGAGATGTTTTACTGTTAGACAGTAATGAGCCGGCAACTTATTCGGAAGCGATGGTGGGATCTGATTCCGAGTCATGGCTTGGAGCCATGAGATCCGAGTTAAAGTCCATGGATGAAAACCAAGTTTGGAATTTGGTTGATCTGCCTGACGGTGCAAGACCCGTCGAGTGCAAATGGGTCTTTAAGAAGAAAATTGATATGGATGGAAATATTTCCGTCTATAAAGCACGACTTGTCGCGAAGGGGTTCCGACAAGTTCAAGGAGTTGACTACGACGAGACCTTCTCGCCCGTAGCGATGCTTAAATCAATTCGGATCATGTTAGCCACAGCAGCCTATTTCGACTATGAGATATGGCAGATGGATGTCAAGACGGCTTTCCTTAATGGAAATTTAACTGAGGACGTGTATATGATACAGCCCGAAGGTTTTGTCGATCCGGCTAATGCTGACAAGGTATGCAAACTTCAGAAATCCATTTATGGGTTGAAGCAAGCATCTCAGAGTTGGAACATTCGCTTTGATGAGGTAGTCAAATCGTTTGGCTTCATCAAGAGCGATCATGATTCTTGTTTATACAAGAAGTTTAGTGGGAGCAAAGTAAACTTTCTAATCTTATATGTGGATGACATATTGCTGATTGGAAATGATGTCATGATGTTGCAAGAAACCAAAGAGTCATTGGAAAGGAGTTTCTCAATGAAGGATTTAGGTGAGGCAACTTACATATTAGGAATCAGGATCTATAGAGATAGATCCAGGCGGCTCATAGGATTGAGTCAGAGTACATATCTGGACAAGGTTTTGAAGAAATTCAAAATGCAAGAGTCCAAGAAGGGATTCTTGCCGATGTCCCATGGCATAAAACTTAGCAAGACTCAGTGTCCTTCGACGACTGATGAGCGAAGTCGGATGAGTGTGATTCCGTATGCTTCGGCAATAGGATCCATCATGTATGCCATGATTTGTACCAGGCCAGATGTTTCCTATGCTCTAAGTGTTACGAGCAGATACCAGGCTGACCCTGGCGAAGCCCACTGGCAGCGGTTAAAAATATCCTTAAGTATTTGAGAAATACTAAGGAAATGTTCCTAGTTTATGGAGGTGATGAGGAATTCAGTGTAAAGGGTTACACGGATGCGAGTTATCTCACTGACTCAGATGATTCTCGTTCGCAATCGGGATACGTGTTCGTAATGAACGGAGGAGCTGTGAGCTGGAAAAGTTCCAAGCAAGATACGGTGTCTGCATCTACAACAGAGGCTGAGTATATTGCTGCCTCAGAGGCGGCAAAAGAAGCTGTTTGGATCAGGAACCTCCTGATTGATCTTGGTGTGGTTCAGGGCGCGTCCAATCCTTTGGACGTATATTGTGACAACAATGGTGCTATCGCACAGGCCAAGGAACCTAGACAACACCAGAAGAACAAACATATACTCATGCGGTACCACCTCATTCGCCAGTTTGTCGAACAAGGTGATATCAAGTTATGCAAAGTACACACGGATGCAAACGTTGCAGATCCGTTGACAAAGGCGCTACCACAGCCTAAGCACGAGGCGCACACGAGAGGTATGGGCATTAGATGCCTAGGCATATGATGCCAGGATGATTGACTCTAGTGCAAGTGGGAGACTGTTGGGAATATGCCCTAGAGGCAATCATGTATGATGTTATTCCCACTGTATTCATAAAGTTCTTAAGTTGTCCTTGTATTGAACATCTGATATATGTCATTGAATATGTGATTCGATTGTGGAACTATATATTCATGTTGTTCATACTAATTGTCCTTGGTCGTTAAGGTTGTGCTGGACACACATCCTAGACTAATGTGAGTGTTGGCTGATGACACGGTTCCACTTGTCATGGGCATGGTGATGCCATTCCAACGTTCACGGACTTGGCTAAAGAGTTTAGCAAGTCGGACTGACCCACATTGAGATGCAACGATCAAGTCATCATTTGCATGTCTCAATCAATGTAATCCTTAGACCTGAGGTTGTCGCACAATCCGAGTTGTGGATCACCGACTTAGGTTCTGTCAAACGTTGTTCTGTGACAAGGCAACTATAAAGGCAGAGTTCGGGTCGAATGAGAAGCAAGCTGCGTGATGTGGATAATCAAGATGGGATTTTGCCCCTCCGAATGGAGAGATATTCTCTGGGCCCTCTCGAGTGATATGATTCAGGAAGCATGGCCATGCGCAACTCAGTTAAGTGTTAACTGTGTCTGTTGACTAAGAGTTAGTCAGGTGAATCACATATCACGGATCGAGAAGAGAGTTGAGCTATTTAAGGGATGACGATAAATCGCCTATAGCTCGACAAGGTATATCGTGAGGCAAAAGGGACTAAGATGAATATCACATTGAAAGGTATGTCGTCATGACTCAATGGTACTTGGGAGTCGGCACGTTCTGCTAGGAGCCGCTACCGATTGATCGATTGGGAGTTGGACTCCAATCGTGTCCAAGTCGCCATGAGCCTGCAGGGTCACACACTTAAGAGCGGGAGCAAGTATTGGTTGGGTTGGACCCGAACCGGAAATGGACTGAGTTAGTGAGTCGGACTCACAGAGGGAATGGGCCACAAGTGTTGTGCAGCCCATTACCATACGCTATATAAAGAGGGGCGCAGGTTGCCCAGCGGGCACGTTAGTCCACTCCCATGCGTTGGGAACCCTAGCCCACTCAGTCCAGCCGTCGCACCGGACCTAGCAGTCCGCCGTCGGAGCTCCTCCTCGTACGTGTGGATACCGGCAGAGGTGCTGTACGTTCAGCACTTCGAAGTTCGAGGGATTGGATCGGCCGGACAGGATCGTGGGACTGCACTGCCCCGACCCGACGCGCTTCACCGATAATCCGCAACCGCGCGTCTAGTGGTAATCATCGTGGCCTTCTACCTCGGCTAGATCTTGGGAGCATTGCGTAGGAAAAGTTTTCGTTTATCTCTACGCGCCCCAACAGAGACTTTATCAACACCAACTACTTTACCATTAATAGTAGGAGGTTTACTAGCACTTGGAGCTTCAATTTTCCTAGTGGTTATGATAGTACAAACTCTAGCAATATTATTCTTTTTAGCCAACTCATCTTCTCTTTCCCACCTAGCACGTAATTCAGCCATCAATCTAACATTATTGTCTTTGAATGGCATTAAAAGTTTTATTTTGTTTAACATATTGTGGCAAAACTTTAAGTTTTAGAAAATCAACATCAATAGGAAGGCTATCTACTTTATAGGCAATAACATCTATTTTACTGAGCTTTTCCTCAACTTATTGATTAAAAGCAATTTGTGTGCCAACAAATTCTTTAAGAATGTTTTAAAGATCAGAGGTAGAGCTTTTATTATTATTGTAGGAGTTGCCATAAGAATTACAATAACCATTATTAGGAGGATAAGGCTTATAATTGTTTCCTCCAAAATTATTACTATAATAATTGTTGTTAAAATTATTATTTCTAATAAAGTTCACATCAACATGCTCTTCTTGAGCAACCAAAAAGGCTAAAGGAACATTATTTGGATTAACTTGAGATTTACCATTAAAAAGCATAGACACAATAGCATCAAGCCTTTCACACAAAGAGGAGGTTTCCTCAACAGAATTTACCTTCTTACCTTGTGGAGATCTCTCAGTGTGCCACTCTGGAGAATTTAACATCATATCATCAAGAAGCTTTGTCGCATTACCCAAAGTGATGGACATAAAGGTACCTCCAAAAGCTGAATCCAATAGGTTCCTTGAGGAAAAATTCATCCCTGCATAAAAAGTTTGTTTAATCATCTAAGTAGTCAGTCCATGAGTGGGACAATTCTTCACCATAGTTTTGATTCTTTCCCAAGCTTTAGCAACATGTTCATTATCAAATTGTTTAAAATTCATTATGTCACTTCTTAGGGATATAATCTTAGTAGGAGGATAATATTTTCCAATAAAATCATCTCTACACTTAGTCCATGAATCAATACTATTTCTAGGCAAAGAGAGCAACCATTATTTAGCTCTTCCTCTCAAAGAGAAAGGAAATAATTTCAGTTTAATAATATATCCATCCACATCTTTATATTTTTGCATTTCACATAGTTCAACAAAATTATTAAGGTGGGCAGCAACATCATCGGTACTAATACTAGAAAATTGCTCTTTCATCACAAGATTTAATAAAGTAGGTTTAATCTCATAAAAAGCAGTAGTAGGAGCAGGTGGAGCAATAGGTGTGCAAATAAAATAATTGTTGTTTGTGCTAGTGCAGTCAGACAACTTAGTATTCTTAGAGGAATTAATTTTAGCAGAATAATAGGAAGCAAATAAATAACAACTATAAAGTAAACTGATTTTTTGTGTGTCTTAATATAGAGAATAGAAAAGACAAAATAAAAAACAAGACAATAAACAAAATAAAAAGGTTGAGAGTTATAAACTCCCCTTGCCAGAAGACTTCCTTCTCCCCGGCAACGGCGCCAGAAAATCCTTGCTATGTGTTGTTGGGATACTCCAAGAGGAGGGTGTGATGAGCATAGCGGTAGGAGTTTTCTCCTTAGTTAAGAACCAGGGTTATCATTCTAGTAGGAGAAAGAGGACCTTCGAAAGGTTGATGCCACTGACGGTGGTGCTGGCGCTTCACCGGTGTCAGCAAGAACGTGGAACCAGCACACAACACAACCAAAATACTTTGCCCCAACAGTACAGTGAGGTTGCTAATCTCATCGGTCTTGCTAAAAACAAAGATTAGACGTATAGTGTGGAAAACGGATGAATGCTTGCTGAATGTAAAGAGAGCAGGAAATTGTTGTGGTTTGTTTAACAGTGTGGAAAATTGGACCGGGGTTCATAGGTTCACTAGTGGTGTCTCTCCATAAAAGATAGCATGCTGGGTGAACAAATTACGGCTGGGGAATTAACAAATTACGGCTGGGGAATATTACAATGATATTTAGTGCAAGCATTACAATAAGATACATAGACCGACATCCATCTACATCTATGACTAAGAATCCACCCTTAGGTTATCATCCGAACTCCCTTAGGTATTAAGTTGCAAGCAACAGATAATTGCATTAAACAAAGTGTAATGTAAGCAATGATTATGCACGCGGGCACTCTCACCGCTGTTTTCTCCCTAATGGCAACAGCACATCCTCCTCCTTCACATTTCTGTCACTCGAGCAAGTCAACAAGGAGGCATGAACCCACTATCAAGCATAAATACTCCCTCTTGGAGTCACTAGAAACTACTTGGCCAGAGCAACCACTAGCAACAGAAAGCATGCAATATCACAAATAACATATGCAATAAAGACTATAATCAACTTGGCATGAGGTCAATATTCATTGGATCCCAGGAAACACAACATATAGAATTACATAAGATCAATCTCGATCATGATAGGAAGCTCACGAGATCTAAACATGGAGGCATATGAGGAGAAGACAACCATCTAGCTACTTCTATGGACCCGTAGTCCAGGGATGAACTACTCACGCATCACTCCGGAGGCAGGCATGGTGATGTAGAAGCCTCCGGTGATGATTTCCTCTCCGGCAGGGTGCCGGAAAATAGCTCTAGAACCCTCTTGATCTAGGGTTGACGGTTACCTAGGGTTTTCCATCCGGGGGGCTTAAATAGGCGAAAGGGCAAAGGCGGTGGAGCTCCAGGGGCCCGACACACCTAGCTGGTGCGGCAAGGGGGGACCCGCGCCAGCCCATGGTGTGGGCCCCCTGCTGCCCCTCTTCGACTCCTCTTCGGTCTTCTGGATGCTTCTGGGGGAAATAGGACTTCCGGGCTTCGAATTTTCCAATTCCGAGAATATTTCCAGAACAACTTTTCTGAAACTAAAAAACTGCAGAAAACAGGGAACTGGCTCTAGGCATCTTTTTAATAGGTTAGTCCCGGAAAACGTATGAAAATGCTATAAATAAGGGAGAAAACATGTAGCAATTGGCATAATATGATCATGGAGCATCGGAAATTAAGGATACATTTATGATGTATCAATCACTCATGTGCTAGAGCTTTTATTTAATGAATAGAGGTATAAAATGTTTGACACCCCTCCCATCCATCTTATACAAACCATGGCTAACCGAATCCTCGCGTGCCTGCCAACAATCACATACCTTGGAGGAGTATCCATCTTTAGGGAGGTGTATGCTAATGTTAACGAATGGTAAACAGAAAAGTACAGTACGTCACAATCCAACTAGATTTTAGAAGAGCAGCTCCCATATGAAGGACGCAACTAGTGTAGAAGGTAACCCCTCTTTCTCCTTTGTTTACACAATTATGCTTTGACTGATAAATCAGGGGGAAAATTAGTGAAGAGAATTTGTTTGTATTAGTTTGGGATTGGGCACACCGCTGCCAGCTCTTCTAACAATTGGATAAGAGATGAAGCCACTTGTCTAGTGTGTGAAATCCAATCAACAAGTGAGATAAAGATTCTCTATTTACATCCTCATGAGCAAAAACAAGAGTAATTTTGAATGTTTTTGAAGGTAACAGACGAGCAATTTACTTGGAGTGCAGTTAATTACCACATGTAGGTAGGTATGTTGGACACATTTGGCATACTTTGGTTTTTGGGAGTTGGATTGCACAAGTAGAGCTCATACTCAGTACAGGTCGAGGCTAGCAGAAGACTGTGAGCGAAAAATCAAGGAGAGCAATAATGTCCCTAATCATTCATAGCGATATAAATATCTTTAATCAAAGCATAAGTGGTACTACAAGTTCAAAAACTAAATGAGCATGGAGGCTATTAGTGACTGGTTCATAGTCATAAACATGGTGTGAGAATGCGCAAAGTCAACCAAATAAAACATTCAGAGGAGAATACCACAAATTTATGCTTCAATATGACAAGAACAACTCATGATTCTTGACGTGGGGATGATTCCTGTACCTATCAGGTGAGCCTACCCGGTACAAGGTCTGAGACCTAGGCCCAAAGACATGTGATATCCCACGGTTTTAGAAGGCCCAACAGAAACCCACACGCAAGACTTGCGGATCAAGGCAAGAACTCCTATACGTAGTCTACTAGGACGCATGTAACCCCCTCCTGGCTGCATATATGAAGCGAGGATGGAGGAGAGAAAAGGGGATCCAATCTAGAGAGAGGAAGATACAAGCCACAACTAGACTAGGCAATACACGGGATACCCCGTACGCCTCACCATGGCATCGCCATTGTAACATCTTGACTATCTCATCATAATAAATATCAGACAAGCAGGATTAAGGGTTTTACCTCTACGAGGGACACGAAACTGGGTAAATCTTGCCTCCTTGTTAGCCGTCGAGACTACCAATGCGTACATCGTTCCTCTACTCGAAACCCTACCGGATCACCCAAGGGATTTGTTGATACGAATCTTCGAAAATTGACGCCGTCTGTGGAAATGACACGTGCTGGATCTACGGTCACGCACGGCCTTCATCATGTACATCAACATCGTTCTTCACGCGCAGGCTGCAGGACAGCAGAAACATACATATTGCGGACACCATCAACGGCGACTCGGAACTCATATGGAAAATTCTTTTGGTGGAAAGATGCGAAATCAAATTGTCTATTGGCTCCAACACGTATCAACGAATTCCGATGGTTATATCTCCGTGGATGACCCGAACACACAAGACCTGTCAGGATCTAACGGAACTCCGCACGACTTTCGAAAAACAATTGTCACGGTCGACTCGGACATCAATTCGAAGATCACACCGTTGAAAAGATGCGGAATACAAACCCTCAGCACTCCGTCATTTTTGAGCCAATTCCAACGGCTAGATCTCCGTCAGAGGCTTGCGCACTGCAACAGGTTTTGGATCTCTGCGAGTTCGCGAATTCGAATCGCGGATCCGGATCATATTTCGTCAATTTGCAAGTCGACACAAAGACCACAAACGTCAAAAAAACATGGATAATCTCCATACTAGTGCCCGGGGGCTCGACATCAAAATTACCCTCCGTGTACACACAACAAACATCGCGACTCCGCCACGTCGACTAGGTCTACCGCGTCGAGTCCTTCGGGTAAACATCGCGACTCCGCAGCGTCGAGTCCTTCAGGCAAACATCGCGACTCCGCCACATCGACTCGGTCCGCCGCGTCGAGTCCTTCGGGTAAACATCGCAACTCCGCCACGTCGAGTCCTTTTAGTAAACATCGCGACTCCGCCACGTCGACTCGGTCCGCCCCGCCGAGTCCTTCAGGTGAACACCGCGACTCTGCCAGGTCGACTCGGTCAGTTGCGTCAAGTCCTTCGGGTAAACATCGCGACTCCGCCGCGTCTACTCGGTTCCTCGCGTCGAGTCCTTCGGGTAAACATCGTGACTCCACTGTGTCGAGTTCTTCGGAAAACATTGTGACTCCGTCGCCTCGACTCGGTCCGCCGCGTCAAGACCTTCGGAAAAACATCGCGACTCCGCCGCGTCGACTCGGTCCGCTGTGTTGAGTCCTTCGGGAAGCATCGACTCCGCCGCTTTGACATGGTCCGCCGCGTCGAGTCCTTCGGGCAAACATCGCGACTCCGTCGCACAACTCTGTTGCATCGAATCCTCTCGACTAAGCGTCTCGAGGGTCTGTCCTTCGCCGCAGCCACACTGGTTGATAAGGGGTTGTGCTGCAAAGTAAACGCACTCCAGAATTCGCTGTAGCCGCCCTCGACACTCGAGGGCCTAGGCGCGAATTATCCGCACTCGATACATGAGTCCGGTTCATCGATTCCGTCAATATTTGTCGACTCCGTCACTCGGCACCGCCTCGTCGACTACGGCTGTGTCATACAAAGATAAGTTCCTCTAATACGAGTCGACAAATTTATCTTTTTATGTTTATAATCTGCTGTGAAGCTACACCTGACACTCGGGGGGCTGCGCCCCACAAACTACATGAATACTCGAGACCCATCATGCTGTGCGTTACACTACCACATTTACACACTAAAACCCGAGTAGATGATACTGCATGACGTCGACCCTTGACTCCGACCCAGTTTGCAGAAGCAACTGACAGGTCAACAAGAAGCATAGACAATGGCTATCAGGCTAACATAAGGGCATAGCGTACGATACAAAAGTGTCGCGTAGGGTCAAATAATTTCCTACCAACAGTCTATACTCGACTCTACGAGTCGATAGATTGTTCGTTCATAACCAAGTTTAACCCGAGCAATAATTTGTTCTTTACATTTTGCTGGATACTCACTACTACTACATTATTTAACCACATCCGATTATATGGCTGCAACTGCAACGCAGGAACCTTAACATCGACTGCAACTTTCACAGTCGACACATATCCCCCGGTCGGAATGGATAGTCGAAACAATCCTCCGCTCGGAGTCGACACATATCCTCCGCTCAGAGTCGACAATCGACACAATCCTCTGCTCGGAGTCGACAATCGACACATATCCTCCGCTCGGAGTCGACATTTGACACAAATCCTCCGCTCTGAGTCGACACATACCCTCCTCCGGGAGATGACGTATGTCCTCCTCCTCGAGCCAACAGAAGAAAAGCACACGGGGTTAGCTTCAGAACAACCTGAGCCTATCCCAGACTCTACGAGTCGAAAATAGACTCGGGGGCTACTCCCATCGGGAGCACTGTCGTGCACCCGATAAATCGAAGAAGTGACGTTAGAAGATTTGTGAGTCTATACCCAATTACAAATAATCGCACATGGACTTGCGGAGCTACTCCCATCGGGAGCGTTGGCCGTGCCCCCAATGAGCGATGGTCGCGCAACCGACGAGTGCTACACGCGCACTCGTCGTACTACTGCGTCGAAAGCATCTGACACGCTGGCCACGTACCTGAGGAGCTCTGTCCTAATTCTTCATCCAGGTCCTTATTGTGGTCGTACAAATCGCATATTAACTCGGATGAAGAAAAGAAAAACATCAAAATTGTCCATCACGACGAGATGCATACGACCACGCGGGCCAATTCGGAAAATCAGAACATCTTGAAGACTTTTCGGGTCCATCTTCTTGTGTGGACTAGGTGGCTGAGCTCCGCGTCAAATACGGGACTTCCACGTCGTCGTGCGACTCCGCCACGTCCTCGTCGACTCCGTCCACCATTTAGAGTACATCTCCACCACATCGAATCCGTCCGCCGTGTCGAGTACATCTGCACCGCGTCGACACTGTCCGCCTCGTCAATTACACGACTTCCGCGTCGACTCCGTCCGCCGTGTCGAGTACATCTCCACCTTGACGACTTTGTCTGCCGTGTAGATTGTACTTCCACCGCGTCGACTCCGACACGTCTAGTCTCCGACACTTCTCGCTACATCCCATCGGGAGGCAGAACAAGTGCTCAGTGCACCACGACATCACACGACTATCAGTCAGCAGGCTTATTTCTCTTCGGAATCTTCAAACAAAAAGGCACTCGCCATGCAGCAAGGAGAAGATTGTGATTATGCGGCTCCCGCAAAAACCACGACTCCGCACTACGATGTACAGACACATCATTACGAAACAAAATACATCACTTGTTGCGTGTCCAAAATAAAATCGCGAGTCCCTAACACGAAATCTCTTTGTATGGGCACATCAAGACGCGAAATTCCCTTCGCATAAGCACCCTGACACGAAATCTCTTTCGTATGGGCACATCAAGACGCGAAATTTCCTTCGCATACGCACCCTTACACGAAATCTCTTTCGTATGGGCACATCAAGACGCGAAAATTCTTTCGCATAAGCACCCAAACACAAAATCTCCTTCGTATGGCCACACCAAGGCGCGAAATTTCTTTTGCATAGTCACCCTGACAAGAAATCTGTTTCGTATGGGCACATGAAGACAAAATTTCTGTCGTGTAAACTTAATAACGCAAAATCTCTTTCAGACAAGATCAAGAAGGAAGATCTCTTCACCCGAAGAATCCCAAGAACATGACAAGGTAAAATCGCGAGTATGCGGTTCCCGTAAGATCTCTTCAGCCGACTAGGCACATCTGGATGTCGTATTCTTTCGAATACAAAGGTAAGACCAAAGGATCTTTCTTTTGGGCCTGGAATCTCACTCAAGCTGTGTCCTCCGGTAAACTTTCCATGTCAACAACACCAAGAAAAATCCTAGTGGACGCACCGGGTACCCCTTTAGGTTAAGTTCGACTCGGTGAGACCTCAACGGCCTTGTCGCAACGATCACCTCGCCGGATTCGAGTCAGAGGTCTCGAATTCGTGTAGGCCAGAACAGTTTTTACCCTAGATGCAATTAATAGGACCTGATCTTTCAGGAGAGTCAAGCGACTGAGCCACATCCTTCTGCGAAAACAGCCAACACAAGGCACATTTATCACTCGATGCTCGAGTACATGAGCGCGTCACGCACAAGATATACGCCCTCAAAATTAGACGATCGAATGACCAGTCGAAGAAATCAAGAACGACCTTTGAGTGCTTACCCGACTGTTCTCAGTCGAATAAACACTCGGGGGCTATTGACGTGGGGATGATTCCTGAATCTATCAGGTGAGCCTACCCGGCACAAGGCCCAAGACCTAGGCCCAAAGACATGTGATATCCCACGGTCTTAGAAGGCCAAACAGAAGCCCACCCTCAAGACTTGTGGAACAAGACAAGAACTCCTATACATAGTCTACTAGGACTCATGTAACCCCCTCCTGGTTGCATATATAAAGCGAGGAGGGAGGAGAGAAAAGGGGATCCAATCTACAGAGAGGAAGATACAAGCCACAACTAGACTAGGCAATACACTGGATACCCCATAAGCCTCACCATGGCATCGCTATTGTAACATCTCGACTATCTCGTCATAATATAGATCAGACAAGGAGGAGTAAGGGTTTTACCTCAACGAGGGCACCGAACATGGGTAAATCTTGCCTCCTTGTTAGCCGACCGAGACTACCAGCGTGTACATCGTTCCTCTACTCTAAACCCTACCGGATCACCCTATGGATTTGTTCATACATCTCTTCGACAATTCTTTCAATGGCACATTAAACACTCTCAGCTATTTGAGACAAGTCATGCTACAAAATCACCACTATGCTTTAAAATTAAAATAACATTAAGCATGATATGAAAAAGTCTAGCCATAGTCCATGCAAGCTTCTATTTGCAAAGTTTATAATTTTTTGGCCAAATGTAGCAGTTTCTTTTGCCAAAAAGAACCATACAAAATATGTTTTAAGAAAAACTCTCTAAATGATACAGCAAGAAAACATGAGAGTACTTACATAACACTACTAAAACTAACAGCTCTGAATATGATATGCAATGAAAACCAGAGATAAACAAGAATTTCGCAGCACCTAGAAGAAAAACTAAGAATACGAGCATAACGAGTATTCAAACGAAAAAGAGGAGCTTGTCTCTCTCCCAAACAAGGATGCTAGGTTCCAATGATATTATTTAGCAAGGAAAACAAAACAAAACAAAAAATAACATAGGCTCCAAGTAAATTTCATATGACGTGACCGGATAAAAATATAGTTTCACTAGAAGTGACCTCATATATGGTTGATGAAGAAGGGGATGCCTTGGGAAACCCCAAGCTTAGATGGTCGAGTCTTCTTAAAATTTGCTGGGATGAACCATGGGGCATCCCAAGCTTTTACCTTGCACTATTCTTAATCACATATATCACCTCTTCTTTTGACCCTTAAAAACCTCCTTCACACCACACTCAAAGAATAATTCGCCTTAGAGGGTTCTGTATGGGCACAAGGGATATTGATACTTTTAAACATTAGCTACAGCCACTAACATTTCCTGAAGCAAAGAAATCCACTTGATATCGTAAAAGAGCAAATGCAAGAAAAATTGAAGATTCTGCCAAAACTAGAACAGTCTGTAAAGAAGAATTTTTTCGGGGCACTTACACTGCTAAAATAAAAAAACTTAAAGAATGAGAAAGTTGCGGAATTAGCTGTGGAATAAGCACAAACAGCTTAAGGTCATTTCGATTTTCGACGAATTATATGATTTGTTTACGGTGCACAGCAGAAATTTGTTTCCTACGCAGAAATCCCAAAACCATCTCCAACTTCCGTAAAAAAAATGACGTGGCACAACTAATACATGAAAATAAATATACAAAGGACTTGCTACAGAAGTATACATCCCCTTGAATCAAAGAAAACAGAGAAAAAGAAAGCACCAATGAAACTGTGGGTTATCTCCCAAGAAGTGCTTTTCTTTAACGCCTTTTAGCTAGGCCTAGAAAAAATGATTCATGAATTTTCAAGTGAAGAAGATGCTCACATAATAAATATGATTTAAAGAAGAAAGTGTAAAACCAATTTAAGTCCAAACCACTTCCTATGCATAGTAATTTTGTAAAGAAATAAATTAACGAAGCTCAAACTACAAATCATGGCAAGGCAGAACAAGAGTAATTTCAAAACTTTCAACAAAAAGAAAGGTGTTTTAGTAACATGAAAATTCCTACTACCATATTTTTATCTCTCGTAATAATTTCAGTAGCATCATGAACAAACTGAAAAATGTAATTATCATATGAAGCATGTTTGTTATGGTATAAAAGCACACAATTCATATCAAGCTCCAAAACAGTGGGATCAAAATTTAAAATCAGCTCCTCTTTTTTCCCACTTTTAGCAATAGAAAAACAAGATGATTGATCACTCATAAAAGGTATGGGACACCATATAGCAATCATATTTTTAGTAGCATTATAATTTATAACATCAAGTAACATAGAACCATCATCAAGAGCATTATCATATAAATTTTCCAAACAAACTTCCTCATTATCATGCATATCAATAGTTGGAATAAACATAGGATTATCATAGATTTATCAAAGTAGCATGGATTGTCATAAAAACAAGGTATGAGTTAAAGAGTTACTATCATTGGGAGTCGGACATGGGCATTCTTCCTCCTCCTGATCATCACTCTCCTCCTCTTTTTCACCCAATGAGCTTCCACTGCAAGCCATTAGTGTTTGGTTGAGAGCATTTATAAAGATATTTAAGAATATAGCCATTTCCTTCCTTGTAATTATCAAATAAAAATTCAAGTATATCATAAGTCTCAAATTTATAAGGTGCATCAATTTCGAATGCACCCTTCCAAGTAATAAATTCTTCAATTTGTTCCACATCATAAAGTTCGTAATTTACCTTAACATAAGAAGATATGGTAACATTATCATTACACTCACATTGAAAAGGGAGGTATTTATACCTCCTAAAACAACAAGATTTATCAAAGCAATAAATAACATTATAAGTAGAGCACTAGTTTATAGCATAGTTATACAATATATTAGTTTTCTCCTTATAATATTTTGGTTGTTCTTCCGTGAACCCCTCTTGCCAATAAGATCTAGTTTCAAAGACATCAAACATTGATAGCAAGCATAATAAAGAAAAAATAATGACTATAATAAGAACTATTTTTTTGTGTGTTCTCGATAAAGAGAAGCAAACAAGATAAAATAAAATAAACTAAGAAAAACTAAAAAAAAAAGTAAAGAGATTGGAAGTGAGAGACCCCCCCTTGCGGAAATTATCTTCCTCCCCGGCAATGGCGCGAGAAAACTTGATGGTGCGAAAATTGACGGGGGAGTGGTTGCTTTTTGATGACATTGAAACCCCGGCAATAGCACTAAAAAAATTGTTAATGGCTGACGTTGGTAAACCCCAAGAGAAAGTTTGTGAAGAGTGCAGCAGAAAGTTTTCCCTCAGAAAAGAAACCAAGGAGGAAGAAGTAAATTCAGAAGGTTGATGCAGCTGAGGTGGCAGGGCGCACTACCGGTTCAGCAACAGCGTGGAACCTACACAACACAATCAAATCAATTTACCCCAATGAATAAGTGAGGTTGTCAATCTAATAGGTTTTTCTGAAAACAAAGAGGTTAAACGTATGGTGTGGAAAACAGTATGAGAACAGTATGCCAGTAGAAGTAGTGTGAAAACAGTAGAAGCAATACTTGAATTATCAGTATGAAGAAAATGGACGGAGTCCATGATACTTCATAAACGTATCCTTAATATCTAATGTTCCATGTTATTTTTATGTTATTTCCTACATGTTTTCTATACACTTTATGTCATTTTTATCGATTTCCGGGACTAATCTATTAACAAGATGCCGGAATCTATTTTTATGTTATTTCCTGCTTTCTACTCTTCCATAGATCTTTCGCCTATATAATCCCCCCCTATATACCAACCCTAGAAATATACCAATTTTCCCCGAGAAACACCTGAGGCCACCGTCATCCTTATCCCGAGATCGGGAGGGTTCTCAAGCTCTCCCTGGCACCCTACCGGGAGGGGAATTCACCACCGGAGGGGTCGACACCACCATGCCCTCCTCCGAAGTGATGCGTGAGTAGTTCATTCCTGGACTACGGGTCCTTAGAAGTATCTAGATGGTTGTGTGCTCCACTTTATGCCTCATGTTTAGATCTCGTGAGCTGCCTCACATGATCGAGATCATCTTTTTGTAATGCTACAGGTTGTGTTTGCTGGGATCCGATGAATGTTGAATGATGTGTCTTTTGATTATAAATCTATCACGTTATCTTCATGCTTATGTTATTTATGATCTTGCATGCTCTCCGTTATTAGTAGATGCCCTGGCCAAGTAGATGCTATTAACTCCAAGAGGTAGTATTTATGCTCGATAGTGGGTTCATGCCTCCTTTGCATCTGTGCTCGAGTAAAACAAGCATGACGGATGGAGAATGTGTTGTTGCCATTAGGGAGAAAACAACCATGCTTTTTCTAAGGATGATGTTATTGTTTACATTACACACTTTTCTTACTGCTGCGATTATCTGTTGCTTGCAACTTAATACCCAACGTTTGTTCGGATGATATTCGGAGGGTGGATTATAAGTCATAGATGCAGTTAGATGACGGTCTATGTATCTTGTAGTAATGCCCGCATGAATCACATAGTAATCTTTATGTCATGCATATGCACTACGGTGCAACCTTCATTTCTGTCAATTGCCTAGTTGTAATTTGTTCACCACACATGGTATTTATCTTTCGCGGAGAGACACCAATAGTGAACTATGGACCCCGGTCCATTTTCCTCATATTGATAATACAACCACTTCTTCTACTGTTATAGCACTGTTACTACTGTTTTCATATTGTTTAATTTCCACAGAATATGTTTAACCTCTTTTTTTCACCCAAACTGGTGAGATTGACAACCTCAATGCTTCATTGGGGAAAAGTGATTTGATTGTGTTGTGTAGGTTTCACATTGCTGCGGTAGAGCGCCTTGCCATCTCAGCTGCATCAACCTTCTGAAGCTAGTTCTTCCTCCTACTAATCGATTCAACCTTGGTTTCTTTTATGAGGGAAAACTTTCGGCTGCATTCTTCACAACCTTCTCTTGGGGTTTACCAATGTCGGCCATCAACAAGTTTTCTACCGCCGTTGCCCGGGAGGAAGAGACTTTATGCAAGGGAAGTGTCGTGGGATAATCACGGCAGACGTTACCAGGGGTAACTTAGTTTGGGGCAAATCGACCTTGGTGTTTGGGAGAGGGTTTAGCTTAGGGGAAATCATGTTATCTAGTGATCTGGTAGCTCGGGCTGCAATGTCGCCGAGACTCCGATCTAGGGTTACAACTATTAATTATCGTATTACTAGAACACTCGAATATCTAGGAAAGAACTCTTGGTGTCTCTGTCCCAGGAGCCGGTTTATATATTACCCGGCACTCTGGCTTCCTATACAAGGCACACCCGGAATCCTACCCGGAATACACACATAACCCTAGGTTTTCTAATCGTGACCTCCAAGGCACGGATTACTAGACCGACACTCCCTTCAGGCCTTCTAGAAACTCCTCCATCTTGGGCCGGGTCTTGTGTGATTCCTTCTGGCCGGGTTTTCGCCCTAGGCATGGGCCTACTGGGTTATCATCCCCCAACAGTAGTCCCAGAATAGCTTCGAAACCTTGGGATCATCCATGAAGCGCACACTATTCCCTGCAAAGACAATAAACATTCATATCCATAACATACCGGGTTAGATTGCTTTAACTATAGCTAAGCCAGCTCTTTAGGCGGTTCATATAATAACCCAATTTTACTCGAGCCAATGTGTCATTTTCCGGGTTAACACTCAAAGGAAACATAACATGACCCAACGACCATACCTCTATCGGTTAGTCCGAGTAACAATACCCTAAATCCGACTCACTCAACCAACTTAACTTATCCGGATATCACGCAATAATTATCCAGATTTTTATCCCCAAATTCTCGGGCCGGATAATTTTTTTCCGGAAACCACTCAATATTACTGTTAAGCCCTAGGGTTTTCCCTGCGCCTATAAATAGGCCCGGGGGCGCTAACCCTAAAATTCCCGAACTGTTCATTTCCCTCTTCTTCTTCCTCCCGCTCACTCTCGCCCAATCTCGCGAAAACCAGCCCTAGCCACCAAGCTCACCGTCGTGCGCGCTACCAAGCTCACCGCCGCCGCCGCCCACATCTACATCTGCGCACCCGTCCGCGCCATCGGAGCTCGCGGTGCATCTCACCCCCGCCAACGGATCGTCGCCGCCACGCCTCCGCCACGCACACTGCCGTCGCGAGCCGCCGCCACCGCGCACACCTCCATCAACGGGCCATCGCCACCGCGCTCTAATCTCCACTCCGGTAAGTTCCATTGATTTTCAGATCTAGGTTTTCACTTTTTCCCAATCCTACATTGGTGTTCATCATGAATCTCGTCTATATTTCTCCGCCATTGCTCCACTACCTAGATGCGTCTCCACGAACCCCAATTTCATATTCGTTCTCGGTCAATCTTACCTAGTTCCATTTCTATGATCCTTAGCTTCGTATTCCTTGCAAGCATTTAGCCCTTATCTCTCTTTTATCAGTTACACTGCTAGATGCACCTTTCTTGAATTTTAGATCCGCACTTACTTGCAATCAATTTTATCTAGATCTACTTTCATGGCGCCTTAGGCTAGCACCAAGTCTAAGGGGGAAAAACCCGTCCCTGAGGCAGAAACCGAGTCAATCAATCTCGCCAACTGGGCCAAATCCACCGTTACCAAAGCTAAACTCGAGGAGATTGCCGAGTCTGGGGTCTTACCCGCAGAGTCGGAAATTCACTGGAGGGCGCCTGGGGAGGAGACCCAGCCTTCACCCTGTCCTGGTGAGGTGGTCGTCTTCCTTGAACACGTGATCCGGGGTTTCCGCCCCATGGGTCATCCTTTTTTCCATGACCTCCTAGATCATTACAAACTCCGGGATTTTGATATTGGTCCAAACTCAATGTTAAAAATTTGCCACTTCATAGTTCTTTGCGAAGCCTACCTCTGTATTCCCCCAAACCTCGCTTTGTTCTTGGAATTATTTCAATGCAAACCCTGCCGGGAGAGCACGGATGGGCCCCTCCTAGTTTGTGTGTGTGTGTGGGGGGGTATCCATTCCGAGACATAAAAATTCTCTGATGCCGACTCTTAGTCTTCACACTCATGTGAAGCACTGGCAGAAGACCTTTTTCTACTGCCAAGACACATCTACACCCGGCCAAAAGCCCTTGCCGGGTTTTTCTGTCGAAACCTTATCTCTTTCGACAATCTCAACTCTTCGCACCTGAGGCCGATAGACAGTCTATCCAGCCCTTCCTCCACAAGCTTTCTGTTTTCGCTGCCCATGGTCTTATTGGGCTTAACTTGATCAAAACCTGGATCAGCTCCCGTATCCAACCTAATAGAATACGCCCAAAGATCATCTGCGAGTACTCTGGCCACCTCACCGATTCTCTCTGATACTCGGAGAAATCTTACCAGGCCGCAGAGGTAAACAAGGCCATGAAGAACTTCTTGGCCGAGAAAGTTGATGTCATTAAAAGCATCTCTGGACTCGGCCCCTTTACGCGCTCTAACCCGGCTCCTCCGGTAAGAACCGACTATCACCTTCTTTACCGAGTGACCTTTCTTATGCATACATACTAACTTTTGTACGTTACCCCTCCCCCTTCTGAAAACTCGGAGGAGGAGGAGGAATCGGCTGACAGCGATGAAGGTAATTCTGGGTCTCTGCTTAATAGATACTTTGTTAGCCTTCTAGACCAAAATTCTCCTCCTTCCAACAATGACCCACGATCACCAGCGCTAGACGATAAAGAAGGCTCTCAATCGGAGGAGAACGAGGCAGAGCCGGAAACTAAGGTTGGCCTAGAAGAGGAAACCCAGAATAGTTGCTTTCAAGGTGCCGTACTCCTCCATGACCTCAGAGCCGTACACCTATGCCAATATGTGCAAACTTAACAGGTATCTAACCACTACATCATCTCTGAAGGACACGACCCCAGCCAAGAGACGGGCAACCCGGACTTCTCCGGGTGACGATCTCCTTAACCCCGCGATCCCTATGTCGCCCGCTCGCCGAGCCGGTACTCTTCCAACTCATCCTGCTCACATTCATCAAAAATATCCATCTTCGAGTCATCCATTAGCCGAACAGCTCCGAGTCTCACTTTCTAATTCTTTGCCAGCATCTTCCGGATCCAGCAATGATCTTCCAAGCGACTTTGTCGTGAATACCGGGTAATTTGCATGTCTTATCCTTCAATATACCTATATTTTCCGTGTATTGCTTACTAACTTTAAGTTTTTCTTTCCTCAGAGCCAAGGTTACACTTAGTGACCAAGAGGAAACCTTTGATGATAACCCGGCAATGGAAGCCCCGGAGAGCGCCACTAAGCCCCCATATGTTGAAGAGCAAGAGCCGGAAATTACAGTCATTCCGAGAACCGAGTCTCCCCCCACCCACGCATCAATCGGCGGACCCCGACGTCGAATACCTTGGGACGCAGAGGGCAGCTCCTACTCCTAACACCTAGGCAACCAGAGCCGAACCACTCAAGCAGGAGGCAACCCCACCACCGGGTAACCAGAACCCTAGCTCCTCCAGGCCGAGTCTCAGTGGCCTTGATTTTGAAAAGATGCTCGAGGAGTATTATTCTCTGAAAGCCACTACGAAAAACATTATCGACTCTCTGGCAGCTGAGCATCAGGTAATTTAACTGGTCCTTTTACATACTCATCCTAGTACCCAAGTTCCAGGTGAACTGTCAACAGTTTACTCGGTACTTCCATAGCTATATAACTTTTTGCTCGCAAATTTTAGCCTGCTGCCGACTGATATTTCCTTGTCTGTTTTTCAGGCTTATGTGACCCGGACGGAGGAGATGTTGGCGAAAACCAATGAACTTCTGCAGGTTCAGACCAAACTTCGAGAAGAGCTGGAAGCTGAGGTCAAGGACCTTTCTAAAGAATGCAAGAAGTACAAGAAGAAATTCCATAACGCTGAGGGGCTGTTAAAGAAACTCTCAACCTTCATTACAGAAACTTATAGCTCCATCATTGGTAAAGCACATCTAACCTCCTGATTATCACTCGGTTTTCTCATTTTTTATGGTCTTTTAACTCGAGTCTCGCCACTTTGCCTTTCTTTTTTGTTCTGCAGGTCCGGGTGAAGATGTTGATGATCAGGATGAAATCGAGAAACTGAAGACCCTTAAAGTTGTTATCCGGCAATTCTCGGTGGGGACGAAGTGGACCCTTGAGGCTGTGAAGTGGACCGGTACTTATGGCGGCTTATCCCAGATGCTCGATGCATGCTCGACGATCCCTGCCTGGATCGATCTGTGGAGACGCTCGGCGTGTCGGGTTGGGGTGATCCGTGGCCTTGCGTTGGCCAAAGCCTACTATCCGAGACTTGATCCGGCAACGCTTGTGAACGGATTCGCCGAGTTTAAACCTGATGGCTCAAAATCCTCGGCACAGGACTTCAAGACCCTCCACACTCAGATTCCTCACTCGGCCGGCTTGATTTCCGAGAAGCTCGATGTCAACAAGCTTACCCCTTCATATGATGCTGAAGATAAGCCGGTACGCTCTGCTCTCCCTTCTCCTTTTGATATGCTGGCTCGGTACAAGGGGGAAGTTGCCACGAAGAAGGCCGAGGCCGACTCTGTGCCAACATCGTCAACTCCAGTTGTCCCTCCTCCGTCTCACCCTGATCCCGCGGCTGACCCGGATATAGAGGCATGGAAAACTGCTGAGGGGACTACCGAAGACCCGGCTGCCAAGACCACCGTTGATGACTCGGCTATGGATGTCGAGTAAAGTTTATCGTTCTCACCAGTAAACATTCATTCAGGCCAATATGCATTTTGTAATATGCCTGCTACATTTATTCATTTGATAGTGCACCTGTGCACTTTTGATACTACTCCCTTGGTTTGTAATACGCTTAAACTCTTACAGCTTTGATGGCCCTTCTGGTCATCCACTTGGTATTCACTTTTTAGCCTTAAGTTTGCATATTTTTGCTTTTCTACACTTTTTTGCAACAGATACCGATTCTTTTGGTTTTGAGATAAAGCAAAGTTTTCTTCCAAGTCTCCAAGACTCGGTTTCCTGGTCTTTAGGATCCTCAGACTGGGTGAACTTTATTTCTTAAGTCCCCAAGTCCCCTGAGGCCCAAATTTCTGAGTCTAGTGATTTGTAGTTTTAAGAACACTCCATGTTTCTACTAAGGCTCAAACTATATAGTTTCATTTATGAACTTTGAAGTTATGCTTCATACATAGTGAGTTTCTGGCTATTGCCTTGTACTCTGCATAACTTATGGTTTAGATGGCCCTCTTGATTCTCTTTGTTGTAGGCCGGCTTTCGCGTGGATATTCGATGTTGCTATAACTCTATAAGAACGCTCAAACTATATAGTTTCATTTATGAACTTTGAAGTTATGCTTCATACATAGTGAGTTTTCGGCTATTGCCTTGTACTCTGCATAACTTATGGTTTAGATGGCCCTCTTGATTCTCTTTGTTGTAAGCCGGCTTTCGCGTGGATATTCGATGTTGCTATAACTCTATAAGAATAGGGTCAGGCAAGTCCGCATGGGCATCATGACTGATTGTATTTATATGTTAGCAAAACACGCCACATTATTGTGAGTCACATCAAGCTTAAACAAGAAAGACCAAGAAAAAGTTTGGCTCTGTTGTCCGGTTATGAGATTGCAACCGTACTTATGCAAGTAATCGGTCCTGATAATCCTAATGGCATCGTGGCCGGGTCTGGGATTATAACTGTGCTATTCAAGCAATCAGCTCCCAAGACCTATATACACAATCTATGAGTACCTTGTAACTAAATAGTAAATGCTTACCTGACATGGAGTGCAATAAAACATAAAGAAACTCAAAATAAACTGATAGAAAAAGTAGGAAACAAACAGTATCATAGTTTAACCATCTCTTTATTGATATGAAAAGGTTAGGTCAGCAAGCAGCCTCATTAAAAACCCTCCAGTCCCCTTAGGTACCCTGGATAGGAAAAGAGTGCGTCTGAAACCTGCTGCCTGTTACATCGTGCAATACAACTTGCAAGCCGAGTCTATGCTAAGTGTAATAGGTACGCAGCTGAGCCACGTTCCATGGTATTTCCCGTTCTTGCATAGATGAAGTGGTATGGGCGGTCTCATTGGTAGTATCCGACTCTTCCCTTGCATCTATCAAGTAGTATGATCCATTATGCAAATTCCGGCTTATGATGAACGGGCCCTCCCATGGTGGAGAGAGTTTGTGCTTTCCATCCTTTGATTCTACTAAGCGCAATACCATGACACCTTCCTGGAAAACCCGGGTTTTGACTCGGCGACTGTGATACCGCCTCAAATCCTGTTGATATATAGCTGATCGCTCCAGAGCTTGCTCCTTGTGCTCTTCTAACATGTCCACAGCTTCTTGCCGGGTCTTCTCGTTCTCCGCCTCAACATAAGCCGCCACTCGGGGCGAGTCATGGATAATGTCACTCGGAAGAACTGCCTTTGCACCATAAACCATAAAAAACGGGATCATCTGAGTATATCTGTTAGGTGTAGTGTTAATTCCCCAAACCACTGATGATAACTCCTCAACCCATGCTCCAGCAGCTCTGAGGCACGGGACTCGTAATCAGGGTTTCAACCCACGAAGTAACTCCTGGTTTGCTCTCTCCACCTGTCCATTAGCTTGCGGATGGGCTACTGAGGCTACATCAAGACGGATGCCGTTGTTTCCACAAAACTTCTCCATCTCACCTAAGGACATGTTGGTTCCATTGTCTATGATTATGCTGTGAGGGTATTCAAACCGATAGATGATCTTTTTCAGGAACTTGACAGCTGTAGCCGCTTCACAATTTCTAACTGGCATAACTTCGACCCACTTGGTAAACTTATCAATAGCCAACAAAAGATGAGTCTTTTTGCAAGGAGACATATGAAAGGGACCCACCATATCCTTACCCCAAACCGCAAACGGCCAAGTCAATGGGATTGTTCGCAACTCCATAGCCGGCACATGGGTTTGGTCAGCGTACCTTTGACATCCATCGCATCTTGCCACCAAGCGTTCCGCATCTGCCAAAGCCGTAAGCCAAAAGAAACCGTCTCGATATGCCTTAGCCACGAGGGATCTGGTGGAGGCATGGTGCCCACAATCATCTTTGTGGATCTCCTTCAGTATCTGTCGGCCTTCTTCTGGGGTTACACAGCGCAAAAAGACACCTGTAGCACTTCTCTTATAAAGCTCACTATTAATGATAGAATAGACCTTTGCTCGTCTCAGGATTTGCTTGGCTAAAACTTCCTGTGGTGGTAACTCACCCCGTGACAGGTAAGCCAAAAACGCTTCAGTCCACTCCGGGATAGCACGTACTACAGCCACAAACTCCAATTCCGGGTCTTGGTTAGCCACCTCTTCTTCATATTCGGTTTTGACGGAAGGCCGCCATAACTCGTCCAGAAATACATTAGGCGGAACCGTCTCTCGACGTGAGACGAGTCTTGCGAGCGCATCTGCTGCCTCGTTCTTCCGCCTATCAATGTGTTCCACCTGATACCCGAAAAAAGATCCGGCTACCCTGTCCACCCCTCTACGATATGCTGCCATTGTTACATCTTTTCTATCCCATGTTCCTGAGACCTGCTGTACCACGAGATCCGACTCTCCATAACACCTTATTCGTCTGATATTCATCTCCTTTGCTACTCTTAGTCAATGTAATAGGGCCTCATACTCGGCCAGATTGTTGGAGCAATCGAAGTGAATTTGCAGCACATAGCTCAACTTGTCTCCTTTTGGTGATGTGAGTACCACCCCAGCTCCTGACCCCTCGTATTGCTTGGAACCATCAAAGTGCATCACCCAAGACTCTGAACTTGGAGTCATTAAGGGCATGCTTGTGTGAGTCCAATCATTGACAAAATCGACTAAAGCCTGGGACTTGATCGCAGACCGGGGCTCATAGTTGATCTGATAATCTCCCATCTCAATGGCCCACTTGGCTATTCTGCCTGTCGCATCTGAATTTCTGATAATAACTGCCATTGGTATGGAACTTACCACCATTATTGGGTGTTCCTGAAAGTACGGCTTCAATTTCCGGCTGGCCATGAAGACCCCAAAAACTAGCTTTTGCCAATGCGGGTAACGCTGCTTTGCCTCCGATAAAACTTCACTCACATAGTAAACCGGCCTTTGTACCGGGTGATCCTTTCCATCCTCCTTGCTCTCAACCACAACCATTGCGCTGACCACCTAGGGCCCGGCCGCAACGTATGACAACATGGGCTCTCTAGGACCCGGAGCTGCCAGAATCGGTGCCTCAGATAACTGCTTTTTCAGAGCCTCAAATGCATCGTCCGCCTTTTGATTCCATACAAATTTGTTGGTTTTCTTCAAGAGTCGGTATAAGCGTATCGCTTTTTCTCCAAGCCTAGATATAAACCGGCTCAACTCTGCCACGCATCCTGTGAGCTTCTGAACGTGTTTCAGCCCTTCCGGATTTTTCAGGCCCTGGATGGCCTTGATCTTTTCCGTGTTTGCTTCAATCGCTCTCTCAGAAATAATGAAACCGAGTAACTTTCCTACAGGGACCCCAAATACACACTTTGTGGGGTTAAGCTTCATCTGATTTCTCCTTAGATTCTTTAATGTCTCCTTTAGGTCATCGATGAACGTTTCTGCTTTCCTTGTTTTAATCACCACATCATCAACATAGGCATGGACGTTGCACCCAATCTGATCCTCAAAGCACTTCTGAATGCACCGCTGGTACGTTGCGCCAACATTTTTGAGTCCAAAGGTCAGGGTCTTATAGAAAAAGGCACCAAAAGGGGTGATGAACGAAGTTTTCTCCCAATCTTCCTTTTTGAGCTTTATTTGCTGATACCCAGAATAGGCATCCAGGAAACATAATAAGTCACATCCTGCCACTGCATCTATGATCTGATCTATCCTTGGAAGAGCAAATGGGTCCTTTGGGCTATGCTTGTTGAGACTCGTGTAATCTATGCACATCCTCCACTCATTATTCTTTTTCAGCACTAGAACCGGATTAGCCAACCATTCCGGGTGCAAAACCTCCATAATAAACCCGGCTGCAAGAAGCCGAGCTATCTCTGCTCCTATAGCCTTTCTTCTTTCCTCATTCATCTTTCTCAAGCCTTGCTTTACTGGCCGAGACTTGGGATCAACGTGCAAGCTGTGTTCAGCAGGATCAGTCGGGATACCCGGCATGTCACTAGGCGTCCAAGCAAAAACGTCCTGATTATCTCGGATAAACTCGACAAGTGCCTCTTCCTCCTTACTATCCAGGTTGGAACCTATAGCAAACTGTTTGGAATCATTGCCCTCGATGGAAGCCACCATCTTTGTGTCCTGGGCCGCTTTAAACTTTGCTCTCTCGTCCTCCATATTCGGTTTCTTCAAAGCGGTTCTATCGTCCGGGTCTACCTGAGACCGGTAATACTTGAGTTCTTCCTTCCTGCAAGCTTGTGCTGTGATTGCACGCGTCTCCTTCGTCACACTCGGCCTCCACGGCCCTATTCCCCATGTATAGTGACGGTCTTCTTAGGACCTTGGATTTTCAGCTGTAAAAAACGTAACTCGATCTCGCCATGAATTTGGCATAAGTCGGCCTTCCGAACAGCGCATGATAGGGACTGCATAGTTTCACCACCTCAAACGTGAGCCATTCTATTCTGTAGTGATCGTTGGACTCTCCGAAAGCGGCCTCTAGTGTTATCTTTCCCTCAGGGCAAGCCGAGTGTCCGAGCACAATTCCATGAAAAACTGTGGAGCTTTTCTGCAACTGAGACTCCTTGAGCCCCATGCGCAAAAAGGTTTCCCAGTATAAGATATTTAAGCTACTTCCACTGTCCATTAGGACCTTTTTTAACTCGTACCCATTGACCTGTGGGGCCACCACAAGGGTCAAGATGTTCTATCGATTCCGGGTGATCTCTTCTGCTCCATGTTATTTCTTGATCTGACCATCTCAAATACCTCGGAACCCCTGAAGGAACCGAGTTTACAGCCCTTTTGAGTATCTTTCTCTCTTTGTTGGAAGTTCGGTAGTGTGGACGTGGTATTGCCCTAGCTTCTTGGGATTAGCTTGAAAACCACCACCGCCACCCTGGTTATTACCCCGGATTGCCTCCTCCTGTGTTGCCGGCTGGGGGTGGCCCGTTGCCTGGGTTTCCACCCGGACCCGGTCCTCCTCCCCGGCCTGTACCTCGCAGGGCCTTCTGTATTTCCTCATTTTTCCATCTCTGTAGGTCCACACATTGCTCCAATGAGTGATTAGCTAGCTTGGCATTCCTGCTATGACGCGGACAAGGCATCCTGAAGGCCTCTATATGGTTAGCCGGCCTTGGTGGTCCTGGGTAATTTCCTCCGTTGAAGTTTCCTCCGCTGAAGTTTGCCTCTACTCTAGGTCTTGGAAACCCGGCTTCGGTGTTAGCAACAAACTCGGAGCTTCCTTCATACGGGAGTTTGTGCTGGTTATTCCTATTACTACCTCCGTTATTACCCGGTGCACCCCCATTGCCGGGTCTTCCATTATTGTTTGCATTGGCTTTCGCTTTTTTGTCCTCAACATCCTCTTCTGTGGTGTCAGTGGCAGCATGTTTGTTTCATGCGTCCATCAATTCTCCCATTGTAGCCTCTGAAGCATGCCGACTGGATTTCATGCGCGTCAGTTTTTGTACCAAGGGTATGTATTTGCATGTTTTTGCCATAGCTTGTAACGCATCCTTTGGCTGAATATCGGTGGAAGAGTGGAGAATCTCCATGACCCGGCGCACCCAGCTGCACGCCGACTCTCCCTTCCTATGGACACATCTTTCTAAATCATCAATTGTGAATAACTTCCTGGCATGTTCCGTGAAAGTGCTTGATGAAAGCTGTTTTCAACTCACTCCATGAATTGACGGACCTTTCAGGTAGGTTGTTGAACCACAATTTTGATGCTCCCTCGAACATCATAAGATACATAAACTTGGCCTGAAGCCTCTCCGATGCGTTGCGAATTGACATGGCCATCTCGTAACTGCTCAACCAGGTCTCCGGGTCCATGGTTGGCTCATAATTAACCACTTTACCCGGTTCCTTAGAATTTATCTGGGTAAGGCTCTGCCCTGATGGCATCCGATAAACACTTAGGTCCGGCTAGATTTGCCGGTACTGGCCCTACCCGAGAGACCTGTGATACCTCAGCGGGTGCGGCGGGGGGTGCAATCGCTACCGGACCCTCTTACCACAGACCCGGCCGTGGCACGCCTTGCTCGAGAACTATCCACAATGGCTTGCAGCGCTGAAACCGCAGGAGTTGTCGGTCTACGGGGAGGAGGCGGCATTTGCTGCTGCTCTGCCCTCCGCCGTGCCGAGTTTGATTGAATATTGTCGGTATTCCCGTTCTGCCAACTAACATATGGCGTCCCATGCATGCCACTCCTGTTATCCGGGTAATTGGCCTGTTGAGCAACCGTAGTACGTAACAGGTCTATTGCCCGCCGGGTCTCCATTGCATGAGGTTATTCTCCCACCGGTATGCGGTCCAGTGCCAGTGTTGCAGCATACACGTTATCCATGGGGTTATTGAAGTGACCTGGTGGGGTATGGAATCGTGATGGTTGTGGTACGGTATTGCCAGTGGCCACCCCAGTTTGCAGCATGGATAACCCGACTTGCACATTTGCCGGCTGTCCTCCCAGGGTTGCAGCCTGATACCCGGTTTCATGATTTATAGCCGGGATAGGCTGATCTCGAGGGGTGATGAACAACGTGGCTGGTTGTAAATTCCCACCTGTTGCAGGTAATCTCGTCTGATGCCTCTGATTGTATATCCTAGTCGTTTGAGCCTGAATACGATCCTCCAATTCTTGCAATTCGCGCTGGCGCTCGGCCATCCCTTGTCTTTCAGCTTCCACATCTCTCCTTTGTTGCTCCAACGCACGGCGAGCCACATCCAGATCTCGGGCGCGTGCTGCCGTGTTTTCTGGAGTTATTACCGTTGCCAATACTGTGGGGTCCAATATTAGGTTATTGTTGAACAGAGCCGGATTTCGAGGGTACGAGGTTCCTGCTCCTGGTGTTCTGTTTGCCGTGAACCCGAACATGTTTCTGTTCTGCTCGCTTTCTCCTGTTGCACTAGTGACAGAGGCCGGCTCTCCGTCGACCCGGGCTATAACCGGGTTTCCGTTAGCCGGTGCTTGTTGTTGGACCAGCGCTCGCGCCGCTCCAGCCGCGGCCGTCGTCACATCGCCCTGGTTAAGATTAGTTGCAGGGGCTGTGTAGACCGCGACTCGGCGCGCGATGCCTGGCGACGATTCATACTCTTCCTCTTCGCTGATATCTTCTTCGTACCGATCTTCAAGCAAGTGCAAGATAGACTCGGTATCGTCTTCTCCCATAACCCGGCCACACGGGGTCCATACCGGCTCCTCCGGTTGTTCCCTCTTCGTGGGGGGTTCCTTCTGTTGTCCCGACAGACTCTTCTCCGTCCGATTGAACGCAGGTTGCTTCTCGTGAGACAGAATCATATTCATCATTGTCAGGAACAAAACCGGACGCACGTACCATACCGACGAAGACGTTGACCCGGCCGATCGTGACAACAGATCCGGTTTCCAGCAGATCCGACTCTGGCCCCCAGCCAAAGTCGTCCACGATCTTCTCTCCTTCAGGGTTGGTGATAATCTCGCCGATGACGAGGTTCTTCATGCTTTCCCGAGCTTCTCCCGTGATGTAAACACCTTTGGACATAGGCCCCATGGTGGGCGCCAACTGTCATGGGATAATCACGGCATACGTTACCAGGGGTAACTTAGTTTGGTGCAAATCGACTCTGGTGTTTGGGAGAGGGTTTAGCTCAGGGGAAATCATGTTATCTAGTGATCTGGTAGCTCGGGCTGCAATGTCGTCGAGACTCCGATCTAGGGTTACAACTATTAATTCTCGTATTACTAGAACACTCGAATATCTGGGAAAAAACTCTTGGTCTCTCTGTCCCAGGAGCCGGTTTATATATTACCCGGCACTCTGGCTTCCTATACAAGGCACACCAGGAATTCTACCTGGAATACACACATAACCCTAGGTTTTCTAATCGTGACCCCAAGGCACGGATTACTAGACCCACACTCCCTTCGGGCCTTCTAGAAACTCCTCCATCTTGGTTCGGGTCTTGTGTGATTCCTTCTGGCCGGGTTTTCGCCCTGGCATGGGCCTACCGGGTTATCATCCCCCCAACAGGAAGTATCTCACGTCCAATCTCTTTACTTTATTTAGATTTTCTTAGTTTATTTTATTTTATCTTCTTTTCTTCTCTATATCAAAACACAAAAAAAAAAAATATTCTAGTTGTAGTTTTTATATTGTTTTTAGTCTTTCTAACATGAGTGTTCCCAAAGTTGAGGTTCGTTCTTTTAAGAAACAAGGTCGAGAAAGTTTGAAAGATGCTTGGTATAGGATTAGTGATGCTCATCAAAGGTGCACAAAGAAATATTCCAATTTAATCCTTCTTAGGAATTTTTATGTTGGCGTTACTGGCTGGTATAGGTATGTTCTCGACACTCTTACATACGTTAATTTTCTAGGAACACCTTCTTTGGAAGCCTGTAATTTAATTGAAAGTTTAGTTGGAACTCACCACCCACTAAGGTTGTTAAAACTGAGATCACTTTAGATGACGTTATTAAAAATCTAAACTCTACACATAAAAGTTTGCCAAATTTCCTTAATAATGTTAGCAAGGTTTATGAATCAATAGCAAGTATCAACAAGAAAATCACTTTTTTAGAAGCAAGCAATATCCATGATAATCAAAATATGAGTACTGGTAAATTAGAAGAGGCTATGGAAACTTTAAGCTCAACCTTTTCTTCTCTTAAGATTAAGAGGGAAAAGCCCTCAACTGGAAAAGAGAAAAAATTATGTATGTTCCCAAGGTGCCTAAACTAAAATCCCCTAATGTGCTTAAAATTATTATAACTTTTAGTGAAACTAAAAGTGAATTGCATGTTGTATCATCTTCAGGGTTCCTACGGTACCCGTTGCTACAATTGGTGTCTTGGAAGAATTATTGATTTGGATGCTTCTTCACTTGAAAACACGTGAATCCATTTTTCTAGGCCTAGCTAAAAGGCGTTATAAAGAAAAGCACTTCTTGGGAGATAACCCATGGTTTTATTTTTGCTTTGTTTTCCCCTGTTTTCTTTGAGTGAAGGGAATTTAATAATTCTGTAGAAACTCCTTTGTATCTTTATTTTCATGTATTAGATGTGCCAAGTAAAGTTTCTGATGAAAGTTAAAGTTGGTTTTGGGATTTCTGCGCGAGAAACAAATTTCTGCTGTCAACCGTACAATATCGTATAATTCACAAAAATATCGAACCTACCTGAAACTTTTTTAGCTTATTTCTCAGATACTTTTGAAACTTTTTTTTTATTTAATTTTTTTGATTTGAGCAGTGTAAGTGCCCCGAACAAATTCGTCTTTACAGGATGTTCTTGTTTTGGCAGATTCTTCCATTTTTCTTGCATTTGCTCTTTTACGATGTCAAGTGGATTTCTTTGCTTCACGAAACATCAATGGATGTAGATAATGTTTAAAAGTGTCAATAGCATTGTTCCCATATAGAACCTATGGATTTTTTATTGTTGCACTAACCCTCTAATGCGAATTACCCTTTGAGTATGGCGGGAAGGAAGTTTTCATGGGTCAAAAGAAGAGGTGATATATGTGATCAAGAAGAGTGCAAGGTCAAAGCTTGGGGATGCCCCTGTGGTTCATACCAGAAAATATTAAGAAGACTCAAGCATCTAAGCTTGGGCATCCCCTTCTTCATCAATCATTTGTCAGGTCACTTCTAGTGAAACTATATTTTTATTCGGTCACATCATATGAAATTTACTTGGAGCATTTTCCGTTTTGTTTTATTTTTTTCCTTGCTGCAATAATATTATTTGACCTAGCATCGCTGTTTGGGATAGAGACACGCTCCTCTTTTTCGTTTGAATACTCGTTATGCTCGTATTCTTAGTTTTTGTTCTAGCTCCTGCAAAAAATCATGTTTAGCTCTTGTTTTCATCGCATCTCTTATTCAGAGCTGTTAGTTTTAGTAGTGTTATGTAAGTACTATGATGTTTTATTGCTGTATAATTTAGAGAGTTTTTGTTAAAACATATTTTGTATGGTGCTTGTTGGGAAAAGAAACAGCTACATTTGGTAAAATTATAAACGATGCAAATAGAAGCTTGTTTGGACCGTGGCTAGACTTTTTCATATCATGCTAGATGCTATTTTAATTCTAAAACCTAGTGGTTATTGAGTAGTATGATTTTCACAAATAGCTGAGAGTGTTTAATGTGTCATTGAATGAATGATCAGTTGTTCTTGTCATAATGAAGCATAAATTTCTGGTGTTCTCCTTTGAATGTTTTATTTGGTTAGCGCATGCTCACACCATGTTTATGACTATGAACCAATCACTAATAGCTTCCATGATCATTTATTTTTTGAACTTGTGGTACCACTTATGCTTTGATTAATGATGTTTATGTCGCTATGCAGGATTATGGCCATTATTGCTCTCTTGATTTGTCGCTCCAGTCTTTTGCTAGCCTCCACCTGTATGGAGTATCAGCTCTACTCATGAAATACAACTCCGAAAAATCAAAGCAAGCCAAATGCGTCCACCATACCTACCTATATGTGGTAATTAACCGCCACTCCAAGTAAATTGCTCATTTGTTACCTTTAAAATTTCAAAATTACTCCTGTTTGGTGTTCCTGATTTTTTGCTCATGCGGACGTAAATAGATAATATGTATCTCAATTGTTGATTGGATTTCACATCCTGGACTAGTGGATTCATCCGCTCATCCAATTCATAGAAGAGATGGCAGCGGGGTGCCCAGCCCCAAACTAATGCAAATAAATTCGCTTCAATATTTTTACCCCTGATTTATCAGTGAAAGCATAATTGTGTAAACAAAAGAGAAAGAGGGCTGGTCTTCTACACCAGTTGCGTCCTTGATATGGGAGCCCCTCTTGCGAAGTCCAGTTGGATTGTGACGTAATGTGATTTCTGTTTGCCATTCGTTGAAATTAGCATACACCTCCCTAAAAATAGACACTCATCCACAATATGTGATTGTGGGAAGGCACCCGAGGATTTGGTTATCCATGGTTTGTGTAAGATGGATGGGAGGAGTTTCAAACATTTTATACCTCTATTTAATAAAATTAAAGCTCTAGCACATGAGTGGTACATGCTTCCCTCTGCGAAGGGCCTTTCTTTTACTTTTTATGTTGAGTCTCCATCTTCTAGCCTTATGCGCGGTTGATTGAGCATAGTTGCCAGATTTTAATGTGCATTTGTCCCAAAACATAATGAATTAATTCATGATGTGTTATTTCTTTCTCTCTAATTATTTATTCTAGTCTTCCTCGTAAACTTTGATGTTGTCCATGCATTTATGTTTTTCCCCACTCTTAAGGACTAGCGAAATATAACTTTGCCATGCTTTCTCTATACTTGAAATTAAAGTATAACTTTCGACGCACTGTTATTCAGGATCTTTTATTTGTGTTTTTTGTCATGATGCAAGGTGATTTCTATGCTTGGGGATGTTCATACGTCATAAATGTTCCATAATTTCTGATGTTCCATGTTGTTTTCATGTTATTTACCACATGTTTACTATACATTTTATGTCATTTTTATCTATTTTCGGGACTAACCTATTAACAAGATGTCTCGGAGCCAGTTCCCTGTTTTCTGCTATTTTTAGTTTCAGAAAAGTTCTTCTGGAAATATTCTCGGAATTGGAAAATTCGAAGCCCGAAAGTGTTAGAATTCCCGAAGGTTCCACGGAGTCTTGAAGAGATCCGTAGAGGGGCCAAGGTGGCCCACACCATAGGGCGACGCACCCCATGTGGCCGCGCCTGGGGATGGTCTGGGCCCCAGGTACCCTCTGCCATCGTTCTTTCTCCTATATAATCCCCCCTCCCGATATACTAACATTAGAAATATACCACTTTTTTCCGAGAAACACACGAGGAGGCCGTCATCGTCATCCCAAGATCGGGAGGGTTTTGGAGCTCTCCCCGGTACCCTGCCGGCAGGGGAATTCATCACCGGAGGGGTCTACACCACCATGCCCTCCTCCGAAGTGATGCGTGAGTAGTTCATCCCTAGACTACGGGTCCATAGAAGTAGCTAGATGGTTGTGTCCTCCACTTTATGCCTCATGTTTAGATCTTGTGAGCTGCATCACATGATCGATATCATCTTTATGTAATGCTACATGTTGTGTTTGGAGGTATTCGATGAATGTAGAATGCTCTCTCTTTTGATTATCAATCTATTTTTTATCTTCATTCTTATGTTATTTATGATCTTGCATGCTCTCTATTCACTAGTACAGATAACCTGTTCTGTGGCGCACCAAAAACACTTTCCGTGGCGCACCATGTGGCCACAGGGGTGCGCCACAAAACTCACGCCATTAAAATATTTTCTGTGGCGCACCCCGCCGGTGCGCCACAGAAATAATTGATTTTATAGCGCATCCCCAACCTGCGCCACAGAAAGGTGAATTCTATGGCGCACCATTGACATGCGCAACAGAATAAATAGTTGATTCTGTGGCGCACCAAGTGGTGATGCGCCACAGAAAGTGCTATTGGTGCGCCACAGAAAACAATACAGTATTTCGAAATTTAATTTGTTTCTGGTATATACAGTTTGAATACACAGGAATTATACTGTTTGAATACACAACAGTGAATTTTGACAATATATAGCATACTACTGATATTTGACAAAGATATAAGTCACACATTACTTAATTACAATAGTGACACATAGTGCAAAGTATCGAATTTGGCTCAAAGTGATAGTCAAACATCATCGAACAATTGTCACCACATAGTTACTCGAGTTGTCAAGTTACAAATGCCTAAGCTAAGATGAAATAGACTACAAGCACGGCGACGATGGAGGTCTTCATCTTGTTCTTCTGTTTCGACTGGTGGTCCCTCCACTTCGCAACCGCCTCGTGTCTAGTCGCGTATCCTTTATAGCAGTTGCCGCTGAACTTGTACACATGTGCTTTACAGTCCTTCCACTCGTCATAAACTCCTGGAACCCGACCCTTGAACACCATGTAGTACGTCATATAGCTATATAGATAGACACAAGTCATATTAGTAAGTAATGCAAAAACATCTAAGGCATATATGTTCACAAAAAGTAGAGCAAGGAAACAAAAATAAACATCA
The DNA here is from genome assembly GCA_028641055.1 of Alopecurus myosuroides. NCBI lineage: Eukaryota > Viridiplantae > Streptophyta > Magnoliopsida > Poales > Poaceae > Alopecurus > Alopecurus myosuroides. Next base: position 40,640,530 of record CM054057.1, on the reverse strand, counting down.
AAGATATACAACATCGATATCACACAAGTTCAAGCTAACTAAACATAAATCTAGGCCTAAGTTTAGAGCTAATTAAGCAAATTTTGTTAAACAAACTAATAGTAGCTAAAACTAATAGTAGCTAGGCACACCTCGATCAATGAGACCTCTTCTGCGGCGGGAGGAGCGGCGCCGGAAACGGCTTATATAAGTCTTTCGTCATCCACGTCCTACGATCAACCTGCCGCTTTAGGCGATCCTGGATATACCTCTGGCATAACCCTATGGGATTGTTTAAGGACCCTCACTTCTTGCTGACATCTTCAATGATTATCTCCGACAACTTGACTTTGATGCGATGAAAATCTTGGATAAGATCATCCTGTGAGATTTCCCCCGCCATTTTGTTTGACCAGTCTCGGAGTTTAGCGGGATGATTCAGATTATTTGCATCGCGGGCAATACCTTTGAGGTGATGGAGGGCATAGAAGACCTCCTTCGTTCTCCAAGCCGGCTGCTTGATGCAGGGGAACTCGGTCACGTGCTTGAACCCGTATGTTCCAGTAGCCGGCCTAATACATTCTTGTTTCTTTTCGAATGTACCTCCATTTTTGGCGTAGCAATTGATAGCCTCATCGAGAACACCCCTTATTCTGGTGTAGTCTTTCCTCTTCGTCTTATTCAACGAGTCGAAGTATTGGGCAAGTGACCACTTTGGGCAAAGCACGATGAGTGTGCAGTATTTGTCCCTGCTCAACACATGCAATTGAAACAAGGATAAGCAATGGATGAAATCTAGAAAATAAAACATTAGCTACGACGGCCGCGAGATATACTCGGGAAAGACAGGCAAAAGAATGTCCCTCTTCTCACTACTGTTTCTCAACATGAAGCTCTCGAGGTACTTCACTACCTTGGTCCGTGTACTTGATCCTTCCTCCAGCTGGCTATCACGCATGTAGTAGGGATCCGCTACCACAACGTACGGGGGTAACTCTCGTTGGATCTGCAGCTGAGTATTGGGCGCGTATAGGCGAACCAAGTTATAGTCCAGCCGTCTTGAGTGAAACAGATTGAAGATATCCTCGTACACTATGAAGAATAGTCACGCGGGTTCTTCATGGACGAAGTCCGGGCCCTCTGGCACCTTGACCACGAACGCCGGGTAATTTGGACACTCATCTTTAAGAAGGAGGCCCTCTAGCATCACGATAATGTTCTGCAATGTGAGCATTTGTCCAGTTGCCCCGTGTATCTCGTCCGGACCCAGTATTGGTTGGCCAGCTTCATGCAAGCGGGTCAAGCCATCCTTACGGGGTCGCACCACGGCGTCGGCCAAGATATTAGTAGGTTGGCCCTTTTTAGAAGGTCTCTTCCTAATATTCTTGCTAGCGATGGCCTGATCTGCTGCGGGAGCTGGGGGTACTGGTGGGGGTGCTCGGGGCGACCCTACGACTGTCTTCTGCAGTGTGCCAGGGCTGAATACTGTACCCTGCTGGAAGGTTAGGTGTTGCGTGATTTTAGTACGCCTAGGTTGATCGTCGTGACTGCGGAAGGCTTCATCGTCACGATCCATTGCAGGCATGTACCTATCTTGGCTGCAACCCGTGTTGAGGTAGGCATCGATGTCGACATTGTCATCGTAATGATAGTCATCAACACCGGCTCCAGTAAGCGCCATGTCCACGTCCTTGGGTGTGACGGCGGCTGTGATGCCGTCGGTTGAGGCACAACTATCTTTGATGATCTTTTGGGCGGTCGTTGCGGCATCTTTCCCAACAACACTTGGTGCCTTGTGGTGGTGGCGACGACCGCCGGTTTCTTCTTGGTGGTGGTGGCGATGACCGCCGGTTCCTTCTGGGTGGTGGTGGCGACGACTACCGTTTCCTTCTGAGGGGCAACGGCCTTGGGTACTGTCTACATGGCTCTTTGCTTCGTGGGCCGGGCGATCTTATTGGGCGGGGCCAAAGGGGATGTGGCGCCGGTGTTGCGCTTGATCACAAGACCCCCCCCAAGACGAATCTGTAGGGCCCTCCCTTCGAACCACTGTTCAAGGACGCCCTTGATATGCATACATTCACGATCCCAGGAATTCAGTCGTGAACAACATATCAAGTTGGTACACAGATACGATATCCATTACACGGTTGCACAAAGACTTACAAAGGGGATTGGTCACTTGACCAAAACTTGAACGGCTGCCACGCAGGGCAACACACAACACACACAGCGGAAGACTAAACACACACAAAACGCGGTAGAGCCCAAGTCACGCCTTAACCTACAGGCTGCTGACCCGGAGATGATCCTAGTTCGCAAAGCCATCAGCTCCGTACTCCTCTTCGTCGATCTTCTTTTGAGACTCCTTCTCAATGTCTGGCCAATAAAAATAACCAGGGGCGAAACCATAATGAGTACGTTTGAATGTACTCCGCAAGACACCCATCATGTGACTTACCAAAATGCAAATATGCGTATATGGTGTAATAGGTAGGCTATAAAATAGGGCTCACTATCAATGGTGTTCATGTAGGATGACACCACAATTGCAAACAGGTTAATCTGTATCTTTGTTGAAGAAGATACTTCAGAAGAAAATAATATAGTTTTTCTCTCTCTTGTAGATATCACATGTACAAGAGGTTTTGTAAAGCTTTGTTAAAAGAATATTTTCTCTTTGCAAAACTTCTTGGAATCAGTTTCCAGAATTCTTGCTTAGAGTAGAAAAGTTTTTATTTGCAAAACTTTTTGTTTTGTAAAACAACTTCTGGCTTTCCATCATTGGTACATCCATGGTACAAGATTTCCTTTCTTTCCGAACTTTCCAAGTTCAACTCCCTTTCGAAAACTCCTTTTTGAAAACATCCTTTTTGAAAACATTGACACAATGCTAGCTACATGGCCATTCAACTATCCATATCCGAGGACGCGGCTTCTTCGAAAAAGTTGTACTCTGCAGAGGTCTACACATCCACCAGATCCAGTACACCTGCCGTGAACAACCACGGACTGTAACAATAGTATGTAGAACATCGGATAACTGATCCTAACTTTCCACTATGTTCAAGCTAGAATGTGCATATCTCTTCAGTCGAGTATAATCTCCCCGGCTCCCTGCCTAGACAGGAGACTCAACTGCTGCGACCGGGGGGTAACTTAATCCCTCACTCATCATGTCTCAACATTGGGAGTTTTGAAGACAATCGGTTCGAGGGCATGACAACCCTTATAGCAATTGAGATAGAACACACACTAACAAGAACAAACTTCCAGTTAGGCCCCGTGCCCATGTTGGGGTAGAGTGGCAGTACGGTAAAGGTTGTCCGGCGAAGACTAGGTTATGTGTCATTTTTTAAAACACCATTTTCTGAAAAATGACCACTTTCACATTCATCCGGAGAATAAGGATCCGCCTTTTCTCCGGGTTTTTCCATAAAGCCTTTGTCTTGTAAAACACAATTTTAGGGTGTCCACTTAGGGACTAATATTTGTGATGGTAATGAATACCATATGGTGGCTTATGGGCTTGGTAACACCAAGTATTAACTAATGGCATAGTAATAGTAGGAATAGTATTCACTCAAAAATAGTTTTTGGAAAACAAAGTTTTGTAAAACTTTTCAGAAGTAAAACATGCATGATAGATAATGATAAGTATAATATCAGCAAGCATCAGGATGGCTTGCCTCAAGTCTCTTAATGTCCCTGGCCTTGAAGTAACTTGAACTTGACGCACAGCTCCACAACTGCTTCTTCTTCTTCTTCGTGTTCTAGCGTCGTAAAAGAATAAAAGACACACTCTCAGGTCTAAAGACCAAACAACTAAGCTAAACAACACATACAGCAAGCAAAGGTACAATAGTGCAAACTCACAAGCGTTATTGAGAATACTGCCTTACATAACTCTCAGGGTACAAAACTATCGTCAGACAAACATATTGTTTAGAAAACCATATCCCACATCTTACATACCATATATGGGGTGGTGTGCCACTCTCATAATAAGATATGTAAGAAGCTAAAAATATAGCTTGTGGGTGCAAAGGGTTAGGTTACTATGATAGAAACATCAAGCAGGACAATACCCATGGCAGTGGGTATTATCCACCACAAGCAACTGTCACTTAATGTGTTCATGATTTAGTTGGATGTTTTAGTTTCATAAGATACTCTTCAACACAAGAATAAGACCAGTATATACTCATGCCAAGGTAAATCACTCAAACATAATCCAATAAGCAAGCAAACAACACCACAGATGAATGGACTATTTATTTTACTATGTTATTGTTTACTTGAAATTTTGGAATCCATCAATCATGAAAAATTAACAAACAACCAGTAGCTGAATAACCAAGAATCGAGTCATAAAAATAATCTAAAACACAATCACCACTCAAGATAATGCTCCTATCAAAAGCATAGAAACAGGACTGCACTAATAGCATACTAGTATGGGAATTTCTACGCAAGCATGCTATAAGAGATAATTATATTCTATAACTATAGAACACGCAACTAAAGAGTTCATGGTACCATAACATAAACAATAGATTCCTAAATACGCTATAATAAACTCATACACTCATAAAATAAAATATGACAATACCATAGCAAAAATCACCATTTTCTAGTGGTGACACTAGTTCACACTAGGGAAGCAAACAATGCTATCATGATTCTTAAATTTAAACAAGCAAGTCATGAACATAAATGTACCTAATAACAGTACACAATTCCTACTCATTCTAGGAAGCAAAACATCAAAATAAGCTCATGAAACAACTATTAAGCATGCACAAATTAATTCTAGCAATTTCTGTTTCCTTAAACAATTACTAGCAAGCAAAACATGGTATAACTCACACAACCAGTAGATATGCACTTAAAGAAAAGTTATATAATCCTTTTCAAAAATCCAAACACTCAATATAAAGTTATTCACAAACATCTATCAATCACAAGGAATTTAGTTCATTTGCAAACAATTAAATTTAGCACTCAATAGTGAATCATTTCTTAACAGGATACTCCTAAGGAATATTATGATAACAAGTGGATCACATATAACATACTAGTATCTTCTGTTAAGAAATAAACTTCTCACTTGCATAAGTGAAAGCAAACAAATATATTTTCCATGGTGGAAGAATAGCAGTCAATCATATAATTTAAACATGTTAATTTATCACATGTGCATGGTTGGGGATCCTCATCCACAACCAAGATGCAATGGGACCAGTGGGTTATGGGCCCACTAATACCAAGGCAAAAAGGTACTAAGCCTCTGGTTACTCATGACAAAAATTAGTATAACAAAATAAAATACCACAAAGCCATTTATTTTAGTGAAGACAATACTAGTGCATAAGAATAACAAAACCTACACATGCTTCATTTTAAAAAGGTATGCAAACTAACAGAGGTATTATCTTCAAAATAACAGTACCAAAATGGTACTGGATCCATAGAAATCATAGCACAAAATTTAATAAAGCATTCACACAAAGATCTAGCTCTCTCAATAATTCCTAATAATAAAACAAAAAGGTAACAAATGCTAGTTCAATTTTATTTCAGTTTCCAAACATGCACACACTTTCTAAGGTAGGTGTACTGTAATAAAACAACTTAAATATAAGTCCTATCAACTTTATACATGATAGAAAACAAGATCAAAACATCCACACAACTCATTTCAAACAAGAACACAATCAAAAACAGAAACACAAGAGTGCTGTTTCTAGATCAGCCCACCAAAAATAATATAGAGCTTCAAAAATTAATCTAAGCTAGGATAAGGTATATCTATTTAATACCAAGCTCACCCAATTGGATTTTCTCCAAAAAGCATTTTTAAACTCCTAAAACAAATCAAAGAAAAGGCTACTGGCCTTTTAGTAATATGGATGGAATTTTCATTCTACAACTCACCTTGATGTCAGGTTGGGTGCACTGGATATATATTTTCAATACCTATCCAGAACATTTTAGTTTGCTCCATTTGGTTACATATTTTAAAAGTTATGGTCCAAACATTCTTACTGATAGTCTGAGGCAAAACAGTTCTTGTGCCCAAACTATTGGTCCAAAAGTAGATCTGCAAATTTCGTATGGTTTAGATTTTATATATTGGGATCCATGAATTTTTACATATTTTATTTCACAAGTTTAGTATTTTTACCACGTCCAAAGTAAAAGCATTAGTTTCTGCTAAAATTGATTGATTAAACACACAGTCACACGGGCTGGAAACCACTGCGGCCGCGGCCCAACAGCGGGCTGCGCGGCCCAGCTGCGCTTCGGCGCGCGAGCGGGCGCGGGAAACAGGCCATTCAAGCGTGGCCGTCGATCACAGATCGAACGGCGCTGGCGCTTCATCCTCCCCCCGACCTTCTCTCTCTCACCCGAACAGGAAGAAAAATGGGGGCGGCCGTAGCGCTCACCGTGGGGCTCGGGAAGGGCTGCGGGCGCTCGGGGGAGTTGCTGGAGGGCTGGGGAGTCGAGGGGCAGCGACGGCGGCGCGCGGCGTGGCTTCACGCGGAAGAACGCAACCGGCGTCCGTGGCGGCGCCCGTGGACGGCGGCGGCGCCTCCGGGGGTTAGAGGGTGGGGGATGATGTCTGGGGGGTGCAGGGGAACATGGGGAGTGTTACTAGGGCAGTGAGAGTGGCTGGGGTGGAGTGGCTCGGGCAGGGCTTCGCCGTGACCGTGGTGCTCTCCGGCGGCTAGAACTCGAGCTCAAAGGGCTCTAGGGACAAGGGCTCGGGTTCAAAAGACTTGGGGAGCTAGGGAGGGGGTGTGGTAGGTGCAGGGCACAAAGTGGAGACCTCTGGCTATTTATAGATGAGGGGGGTGAGGTTGAGGGCATAGTGGTCACCTCGGGTAGGTGCCAACCTTTGGCATTGGCTAGCCCTAGGGCTTTTGGACATTTCCAATGGTGAGCACAGGGTGCCCTAGGTCAAGCCACGAGTGGGCAAGGTTCAATCCTGCCCTAGAGAGCAAGTGGGCAAGTGGGCAAGGTCAATAATGTCAAAGGCTTGCAATGCCCATACCTCTCCTAGTCATCACTCTCTCTCCTCTCTTATCTTCCTCCACAAGGCTTCTAGAAGCTGGGTCAAGGGCTCTGGTTCGAGTAGATATCCTGGTCAACACACTAGGCTTGGCCACACTTCCAAAAGATCAAGGGATCACAAAGAAAACAAAGGTGCAAAAGTGTATCTCCTACTGTTCACTGCAAAAATTCAGACTTTAGGACTTAGAAAATTTCTAAGTGCTGAAAACAGACAGAAAGTTGAAAAAGTTGAATTTGTTTTCAGTGTTCAAATGATTTTCAAAAGTTGTTTTCAAAGTATGGATTTGTTAAACATGTTATATACTTTCATAAACAACCTTTGAAAACAATTTTGAAATAATTTAAGGTCATGAAAACAATGTGGGAAAAGGTATACTTTCTGTTTTTATCTGTTTCTAAAAACTGTCTTTTTCTGCCTTAATTTTATACCACAAAAACAACAAGCAAAAGATAGTTTTCATTTCTCCAAAAATAAAAGTAAGCTTATAGTTTTGTAGTATATATATCAAGGATTAATTACATGCCAAGAAATCATAAAATAACAATTTATAACTTAGTGAAAACAATTGTAGAATATAGGTACTTGGATTACTTTTCAGAGATTGTTTTCTATAGGAAAGTTAAAAAGAAACTTTCATAAATCTTTTTAGAAATTTGTTTTCTTGGATCCACAAAGTTACAAGTTTGTTTTAAGATTCAAACAAGAATGATTCAAGTCTTGGAATAAAAATCCACTCAAGTAATAATAAGACACACCAGGGAAAAATAATAAGAATATTTTTCAGAAACAATTGTGTTGGTCTTATCAAGAAACAAATCTTGAGTTGCAATTATGTTGAAGCACATAAACATAAGTTAGTTCAAAACAATCATGTTGTCATAAAAAAAAAAATTGGCCCTAATTTTTGTCGTCTTGATCACAGTCCAAGAATCCAAAATCTGGGGTGTGACAGAATCTCGTCCCGAGATTCGCAGGCAAGAGGAAAGAGGGTATGGTCAAAACAACAACGTTAGGTGATTTGTTTACAAAACATGTGTTGGTGATTGGTAACATTATTTACAGGGTCTTCCCCTCTTTGATTTATCTTACCAGAATTTACTGGTAAATTTGTTTTCTTTCTCCGAGGTTTGGGTGACATGTTTCAACCTCGAAAATTTGGTTCTTCAAAATCATGCTTTTCAACCCAGGGTTAGCAGGTCAACTTGTTCCAGGAAAGTTGCTTTCACCCACTACTAGGAAAATAGCTATAGGAGTGATGATACCCGTGACGCACCAGGAAAATGGCGCGTCACGCCTAATAGCGGTGGCGCACCGCGAATCGCTGCGTCGCGCCTATAGAGTTACCCGCGGCGCACCAGACAGAAGACGCGTCGCGCCTATGTGTGGGGCCAGGGTAGCGAGTCTCCGAGGCATACCCACGACGCACCGTGCCGCTGGTGCGTCACGGCTATGTGGTATAAGGCGCGGCGCACGTGCCGGCGGTGCGCCACGGATTAGATAGGCGTGACGCACCAACAGGTGGTGCGCCACGGCTACGGGGAGTACAGGTACAGATAAGGCCGTTCCCCTCCTTCCTTCTCTCCACACCACACACGAACACTACGTGCTTCTGCATCGACGCGCCGCCGCCCTTCTGCATCGACTAGGAGGAGCCGCGGGGGAGGAGGAGGAGGAGCGCCGCCCTTCTGCATCGACACCGGCCGTCTGCCTTGAAGGGTAAGCCCCCTCTTCTCCCTCGCGCGCGGTACCTCATCCTCGCGCGCGGTAGTGTCAGGAGCCGATCGATGCCGTCCGCCGCGCCGCCCTGGTCCGGCAGCACGTCGTCCTCGTCCTGGTCCGCGGTACCTCATCCTCGTGCACGCTCGCGTGTGGGCTTGCGACGTTCTGCGTGTGAGTGCGTGCGAGCGAGCGACCGGACGGACCGACGCCGGTGACTGATGGATGTCCGGGCGCGGCGGTGATCGATGGATGTGTCTGACGGTCTGCCCGTCACCGTCACCCGTCACCGCCCACGGCTTGCTGCCCCGCGGCATGACTAGCTGTCGTCCGTGCGCGGACACGAGGCTCCCGTGCTCCGTGTCTTGAATTATCGGCAACCTTGGTGCCCGCTTGCTGCTGGGCGTACTTCTGCTGGGTTGTGATTTTGCTCCTTATCCTTGAGGATCATCTAGGGGACACCTTTCTGCTTGTACCTTCTCTGTATCACGAACGAGTTGCATATTTACCAGTATATTTTCCATAATGCTTGTCCGCCTGTGTGTTGGTCTTACTACTCTGTACACAGCACAGTGTCAAAATTTTGCTTGTAAATCCGTCCTGACTGTGGTGCCTGGACAGGTCGAATACAGTATAGATCATATTGTACAATGTACTTTGGACTTGTAAATCCGTCACGATGACTATTAGTTCCGGAGCTCTGGAAACCATTTTTTTTTCAGTCAGCGCCCACCTGTTTAAAATTTCTGTTTAACGGAGCCTTGGTCTGGCGCTCTGTGGCGCCATTACCACTTTGATCCATACAATGGGAAGATCCTGTAGAATACTTCAATTTCTGTTTAACACATTCACTTGTTTTTTCTTCGTTAATATGATAGTGGGTCATTTAAAACATGAAAGAGGCACACCTTTTTCTTTGTTTCAAAACATGAAAGTTGCACATTCTTTTCTTGTGAGATGAGCTGAGGAAATGTGTAATGGATTGCTAGAATATTTTCTGATTTTTCTCCTTCATATTCATTTGTTTTTTTTTTTTGTAGTTTATTGTCCTATTTGAAAAAATATCTCAAACCCAGTTGCACATTTTGAAATCCTGAAGTTAAACGTTTTGGTGAAAAAAGTAAAGAAGTTACAATTCTTTTGTACAACTTGAGTGGAGAAAATATGCAACTACTAGTAGCTAGTATAATCTGTTCACATGTAGAAACACAATGCGCAACTGTAACGACCATGGCATCATTCAAGAACGAGACACCATACTGATTCATTAACAACATTCATGTTCAACGTTTACATTCTCTGATTCATTGACACGTTCATGTACAACATTTATATTCTCTGATCTACTCAAATCAGATTCTATGTTCTTTGAAATTAAAAAAAGGCTAAACCCTAAAAGTACTCTAGCAAACAAGAGGAGAATAATCATGCCGGTGTGCCTTCCCCTTTGTAAACAAAAAGGGCCGACATAGTTACTGCCTACTAGTACTCCCCCCAAACCACCCCCCACACACCGCTTTGAGGGCCGACATAGTTACATACAATGTGCTCTTAAATGGTATCTGTAGGCATGCAAGTTTGTGTTTCTATAAGCATATCTGTAGGCATTCAAGATTTTGAAGTTACCCTTAGCGATGTCGGATGTTATCTGTCACATTTAATTTTCAATAATGCGTATTTCCATGACAAATCAATGTTCTATGTCCCCAAGTGTTGCTTTGTTTTTGGATATTCCATTAAAGTAGATAGCCTTTCTGCATTTGTTTTGTGATAGGTAGGTTCTGCCATTTGTCTTTGTTTTGTGATAGCTATGCTCCTCTAACCTCTATGTGTACTTTCTTAATTTAATAGAACATGGCTTGCAAAGTATGTCGGTCCCGATGTGCCCAAGGACGATTCACCGGGACTTCTTTTATGCTTCAGCTCCACGACGGTGACGTTGATTGCGTTGGTAATTAACACTTCTTTTTATGTTAACTTGTTCTTTCGTTTTACTATCTAGCTTGAGACTTGTGTTTCTTAACAAAAGATTCTTTATATTTCTTTTTTAGATTCTACCATGCAATATTCGCGAAGAGTTCAACGAGTTGGTTGGCAATAACGTGGATTTCGATGTTCACGGGACCACTTACATTCTTCGAGTGAAAAAAGAAAGAAAGAAGACCTACTTCTGCGGGGAACAATTGCAGGCTATCATCGCCACGTACAATTTAAGCGGAGGTGATTACATTCACTTCTCTATGGAAGGACCGCAACCTCGTATCAAAATTATGTATATGGGCGGGATTGCGAGCGAGGATGGCGGGAGTGAGGAGGAAATTGGGAACACTAAGGATGATATGGACACTGAGGATGATATGGACGAGGAGGACCCATGGAAACATGTGGTGGTTGCTCAAAGAGCGAATCTTAGCGAGCTTGAGAAGGACCGTGTCCTTTAGAAACTTGCCCAGATAGATAGCTACATCGGTTCCCCTTTCGTGCATCGCATCACCAACACTAACATCTCCAATGGACATGTCATGGTATGTTTCTTAACACTTTCTTATTCCTATAGTTGCTTATGTTATAATGTGGCCGGTATTTGACATTGTGCTTTTATTCTTTCTTCGAATTGTGTGTTGTAGAAAATACCTATGGCGGTAGCGGACAGTGCTAGCATGGAGTTCCATTGGAGTACGCCGTGGAGAATCAGGAAATGTCACCGCAGTTACGATCACCAGGGATAATGCTGATGGTCGCGTCATCCTCAACTCTCAAGCATGGAGACAGTTCCATTCCGCAAGAGTTGGTATGGAGGCTGGCCGAGCTATTCTGATCACCATGAGGAATAGTGACATCCCCAACTTGGACATGATGATGGTCATCGACTACATCTGCGCCCGCTAGATAGATGAACTATGTGGTGATAATCGAGACTATGTAATATGGTTGTTTTCGAGACTAACTTCTGGATTTATTAGTAGTATATATGGTTGTTTTCGAGACTATGTAATATTTCTGCTATGAATATTTATTCTGTCATTTTGCTGTCAATTGCATACCTGTATTTGAGCTACTGATATTCTTCTGTATTTTGTCTACTGACATTCTTCTGTATTTGAGCTGTATATACCTGTATAAATACGGTACTGCTTTTTTTAAAAAAAATACAGCATAGTATAGCCGTGACGCACCAAAACGAGTACCCGTGACGCACCTGGGAGATTAGGCGTGACGCACCTAGCACTAGCCGCGGCGCACCACACCCGTGTGTCACGGGTATCAATAGGCGCGGCGCACCAGCTTGGTGCGTCACGGATAAATCCATAGGCGTGGCGTGATAGCCGTGACGCGCCCAGGTGCGTCACGGATAAGAAACTTGGTGCGTCACGGGTAAGCTTTTCCCTAGTAGTGACCCTGGTACCCAAAACAAGAAAATTCAACCTTTCCAAGTTTATAGGAAAAATCTGGCCACCCATAAGTGGTCACAGAGACCTAGTCTCGCAAGGGTATAGGCTATAAACAGCTAGTGGACTTTCCATGATTTGAAAAAAAAGTCCAGAAGCTAGGTGCACCCAGGTTTTTCTCGAGTGTTTTGCTGACGTGTGGGACTGGGCCCACTTGGCAGTCTATACACTTTTCTCTTCTTCTTCTCCTTATTGCCTTTCCTTCTCATCTGGTGCGCACACCTTCACCATCAGGGTGTCCCGCCCATTGTGAGTCCCTGCTAGGCTGACACCTTGCCGTGGGACTGCTGGAGTGTGACAGGTTGATGCTTGGCCACTTGGGGAAGAGATGTGTCGGTGGTTTCGCGCCATTAGTGAGCACTGCAGTTGGATTCTTTGGCTCTTCCCGCGTAGTGCTTGATGAAAAAGAGGGCTATGCTTTCGCTGCTATAAAAAGGGTAGCCGAGGTTCTCTTAATCGCACCACACGATGAGCTTCGTTTCCCAGTTAATCAATGACTTCTTCAAGGAGTACGTCACTCTGCTGGAGCGAGCAAATTTCTTGGAGCACTTCCTCATCGTGCTATCCTTCAGCTGCTGCCTGGTGGGATCGGTCACAGTGATCCTGTTAGCCATGATCTTCGCATGCTGGGACATCCGCGACTGGTGGTATGGTACCCGGAATAAGGCTGTGGTGGAAGAAGGACGAGCGGTGGCGCCGGTGGTTGCGCCAGTGGAGGCTCATGCAGGGGGCACCAAGCCTGGAGGACTCGAGGGAATCCGTCGTCGACTGCCTTGGGTTTCTGCATCAGGTGAGAGTGGCTCACCGTCCAACTTGGCTCCTAGTAGTGAGAGTCTGGCAAGGTTAGGGTATACACCAAGGTAGGCGTAGTGGTCTGTGTTGGAAAACAGGCTTGTATCTTATTTTTCTGAAACTTTTATCTATTGGGTGTAATGTTATTTTCGGAGTAATGTATCTCTTTGGAGTTCCTAAAAGACTTGTAGTCCTTCAGGATCATAGAGTTAAGCCAATTATGTGTACCACCAACTCTGTAAAATGGGAACACTTTTATGCGGCAAAAGTTTAATTGGTTCTGGAGGGTGTTGTGCAAAAATTAGATGGAGGCTTTGGTTGGTATCGTTAGATTTTATTTAGTCCGACGTGACACTTCTAGCGTTCCATTTACGTCGGGTTTTCTCAGGGTACCATTGGCATGAGTTGCAGATGTTTCTGCAACATCATCTTGGTCTCGCGGTCCACTCATTAGATTCTTGCGTTTCTTATGGGATGGACCTTGGCGTTCTTGGGTTTCATCAGGATGAGCTAGGATATGGTTCTTCTGGGGACAATCACGAGCAAAGTGTCCTTCATGTCCACAGGTAAAGCAACCCGTGGCTCTAGGCTTGACCTTCACACGCATCCTTGAAGATTGTGGCATCGCAGGCAAAACGCTGCGAGTCACCCATGAACTAGCTTCTCCTGGCGCCACTGTCTTCCTTTTGCGGCTCTCTCCAGCAGGCAGTTGCTGGTATGCTCTCATAAGGAAGGCAGTATTCTCAGCGTTGGTGATGACAAGCTGAGTCAACTGTTCCAGGGCAACATGGGTGGCAATGCGTTCAGCACGAGCGGCTTCACTTCCTTCCCTCAACAGAGCAAACAGTTGAGCCACTGTCGGCTCAGGTGATGGAGGTAGATTGCTGGCCATGCTGAAGGCAAGGAACAGTGTAAGGCGAGAGCAACTAAAAATAGTTTTGGGTTTTCTTTTGAAAACTGGTGACAAATACCGGCTCATAACGGAGATGAGAACGGTATATCTCACAACAACGAGCAAACGTTGAAGAAACAAACGCCAACTCAGACCAGGATTAACATACGCATAAACAGAGTTCTTAGCAAGCATACTTAACTTAAGGTTTCAAAAGGTTACAGCATAAGGCTTACAACACGACTAGCACACACAGAGTTCAGACAAACAAGCGTCTCGGGTGGAAGTAACACAGCTCCTAACATCCTGCGACAATCCTAAGTGCTCGAGGAAGCGTGTAGCTGTTCCTCTAGCTCCTCAATTCTGGTCTTGCTAGCTGCAAGCTGAAGCTGAAGGGCTCTCACGCGTGTGCGGTGCTGGGAGTGAGTGTACTTCATGGTCTTCTTCAGTACCTTGAGACGACGCTCGGTAACCGAAGATGCACCAAGACTGGCTTCTAGTTGGTCTATCTCTCTTCCTCGGAGGTCATGATCTGCTCTAACCTTATCGAGGGAGAGTTGGGTGTTGTACAGCTGTCCCTCCAGGTGCTGGAAGTGATGAGCAAACACAAAGTATCTAGTGACTTCTACTGGCCTGTCATCTTCGTCGCGTCTTCCAAAGTACCTATAAGGGGTTCCTGCAAACTTGTCGCGAAAGAAGTTCGCGAGCTTCGCAATGACCAGCTGCATTACTCTAAGGATACCATCTTCCCAACTGCTCTCCACTACTTCCCAGATGATCTCTGGGGTTGACGGGGCTAGCCAAGGTGCACAGATGGTGCAGACCACCAACCAGGACAATTCTCGTCCATTATGGTGAATCTAGGCTCCCTTCAACTCAGGTGTGGGACGACCGATAAGCTGAGCCATCTTGATCAAATCCTCCTCAAAACGGCGGTAGCAAGGTGCATGCGATCCCAGCCGGAAGGACTTGGTGAAGATAACTTCCATCTACACAAGATTTTAAGGTGGGTTAAGTTAGGTAACAGTGTGCAATTTTTTTAAGAGGTTCCCTTTTAACTTAGTGTAATTAGAGTTTCTGAAACAAAGAGGGGATGGAGTATAGAATCCTTTTTGAAAAATAGGCATCTTAGTGACCTGGTTTTGTTTACTTCAATTGCCAGAGTACTAGCTAACGTCCATGCTAACTAAGGTCTCCTAAGGTCAGGATAGCTCTGATACCAACTCTGTAGGGCCCGCCCTTCGAACCACTATTCAAGGACGCCCTTGATATGCATACATTCATGATCCCAGGAATTCAGTCGTGAACAACATATCAAGTTGGTACACAGATACGATATCCATTACACGGTTGCACAAACACTTACAAAGGGGATTGGTCACTTGACCAAAACTTGAACGGCTGCCACGCAGGGCAACACACACAGCGGAAGACTAAACACACACAAAACTCGGTAGAGCCCAAGTCACGCCTTAACCTACAGGCTGCTGACCCGGAGACGATCCTAGTTCGCAAAGCCATCAGCTCCGTACTCCTCTTCGTCGATCTTCTTTTGAGACTCCTTCTCAATGTCTGGCCAATAAAAATAACCAGGGGCGAAACCATAATGAGTACGTTTGAATGTACTCCGCAAGACACCCATCATGTGACTTACCAAAATGCAAATATGCGTATATGGTGTAATAGGTAGGCTATAAAATAGGGTTCACTATCAATGGTGTTCATGTAGGATGACAGCACAGTTGCAATCAGGTTAATCTGTATCTTCGTTGAAGAAGATACTTCAGAAGAAAATAATATAGTTTTTCTCTCTCTTGTAGATATCACATGTACAAGAGTTTTTGTAAAGCTTTGTTAAAAGAATATTTTCTCTTTGCAAAACTTCTTGGAATCAGTTTCCAGAATTCTTGCTTAGAGTAGAAAAGTTTTTATTTGCAAAACTTTTTGGTTTGTAAAACAACTTCTGGCTTTCCATCATTGGTACATCCATGGTACAAGATTTCCTTTCTTTCCGAACTTTCCAAGTTCAACTCCCTTTCGAAAACTCCTTTTTGAAAACATCCTTTTTGAAAACATTGACACAATGCTAGCTACATGGCCATTCAACTGTCCATATCCAAGGACGCGACTTCTTCGAAAAAGTTGTACTCTGCAGAGGTGTACACATCCACCAGATCCAGTACACCTGCCGTGAACAACCACGGACTGTAACAACAGTATGTAGAACATCAGATAACTGATCCTAACTTTCCACTATGTTCAAGCTAGAATGTGCATATCTCTTCAGTCGAGTATAATGTCCCCGGCTCCCTGCCTAGACAGGAGACTCAACTGCTGCGACCGGGGGGTAACTTAATCCCTCACTCATCATGTCTCAACATTGGGAGTTTTGAAGACAATCGGTTCGAGGGCATGACAACCCTTATAGCAATTGAGATAGAACACACACTAACAAGAACAAACTTCTAGTTAGGCCCGGTGCCCATGTTGGGGTAGAGTAGCAGTACGGTAAAGGTTGTCCGGCGAAGACTAGGTTATCTGTCATTTTTGAAAACACCATTTTCCCAAAAGTGACCACTTCCACATTCATCCGGAGAATAAGGATCCGCCTTTTCTCCGGGTTTTTCCATAAAGCCTTTGTCTTGTAAAACACAATTTTAGGGTGTCCACTTAGGGACTAATATTTGTGATGGTAATGAATACCATATGGTGGCTTATGGGCTTGGTAACACCAAGTATTAACTAATGGCATAGTAATAGTAGTAATAGTATTCACTCAAAAATAGTTTTTGGAAAACAAAGTTTTGTAAAACTTTTCAGAAGTAAAACATGCATGATAAATAATGATAAGTGTAATATCAGCAAGCATCAGGATGGCTTGCCTCAAGTCTCTTAATGTCCCTGGCCTTGAAGTAACTTGAACTTGACGCACAGCTCCACAACTGCTTCTTCTTCTTCTTCGTGTTCTAGCATCGTAAAAGAATAAAAGACACACTCTTAGGTCTAAAGACCAAACAACTAAGCTAAACAACACATACAGCAAGCAAAGGTACAATAGTGCAAACTCACAAGCGTTATTGAGAATACTGCCTTACATAACTCTCAGGGTACAAAACTATCGTCAGACAAACATATTGTTTAGAAAACCATATCCCACATCTTACATACCATATGGGGTGGTGCACCACTCTCATAATAAGATATTTAAGAAGCTAAAAATATAGCTTGTGGGTGCAAAGGGTTAGGTTACTATGATAGAAACATCAAGCAGGACAATACCCATGGCAGTGGGTATTATCTACCACAAGCAACTGTCACTTAATGTGTTCATGATTTAGTTGGATGTTTTAGTTTCATAAGATACTCTTCAACACAAGAATAACACCAGTATATACTCATGCCAAGGTAAATCACTCAAACATAATCCAATAAGCAAGCAAACAACACCACATATGAATGTACTATTTATTTTACTATGTTATTGCTTACTTGAAATTTTGGAATCCATCAATCATGAAAAATTAACAAACAATCAGTATCTAAATAACCAAGAATTGAGTCATAAAAATAATCTAAAACACAATCACCACTCAAGATAATGCTCCTATCAAAAGCATAGAAACAGGACTGCACTAATAGCATACTAGTATGGGAATTTCTACACAAGCATGCTATAAGAGATAATTATATTATATAACTATAGAACATGCAACTAAAGAGTTCATGGCACCATAACATAAACAATAGATTCCTAAATATGCTATAATAAACTCATACACTAGTAAAATAAAATATGACAATACCATAGCAAAAATCACCATTTTCTAGTGGTGACACTAGTTCACACTAGGGAAGCAAACAATGCTATCATGATTCTTAAATTTAAACAAGCAAGTCATGAACATAAATGTACCTAATAACAGTACACAATTCCTACTCATTCTAGGAAGCAAAACATCAAAATAAGCTCATGAAACAACTATTAAGCATGCACAAATTAATTCTAGCAATTTCTGTTTCCTTAAACAATTACTAGCAAGAAAAACATGGTATAACTCACACAACCAGTAGCTATGCACTTAAAGAAAAGTTATCTAATCCTTTTCAAAAATCCAAACACTCAATATAAAGTTATTCACAAACATCTATCAATCACAAGAAATTTAGTTCATTTGCAAACAATTAAATTTAGCACTCAATAGTGAATCATTTCTTAACAGGATACTCCTAAGGAATATTATGATAACAAGTGGATCACATCTAACATACTAGTATATTATGTTAATAAATAAACTTCTCACTTGCATAAGTGAAAACTAACAAATATATTTTCCATGGTGGAAGAATAGCAGTCAATCATATAATTTAAACATGTTAATTTCTCACATGTGCATGGTTGGGGATCCTCATCCACAACCAAGATGCAATGGGACCAGTGGGTTATGGGCCCACTAATACCAAGGAAAAAAGGTACTAAGCCTCTTGTTACTCATGACCAAAATTAGTATAACAAATAAAATACCACAAAGCCATTTATTTTAGTGAAGACAATACTAGTGCATAAGAATAACAAAACCTACACACGCTTCATTATAAAAAGGTATGGAAACTAACAGAGGTATTATCTTCAAAATAACAGTACCAAAATGGTACTGGATCCATAGCAATCATAGCACAAAATTTAATAAAGCATTCACACAAAGATCTAGCTCTCTCAATAATTCCTAATAATAAAACAAAAAGGTAACAAATGCTAGTTCAATTTTATTTCAGTTTCCAAACATGCACACACTTTCTAAGGGAGGTGTACTGTAATAAAAAAAAACTTAAATACAATTCCTATCAACTTTATACATGATAGAAAACAAGATCAAAACATCCACACAACTCATTTCAAACAAGAACACAATCAAAAACAGAAACAGAAGAGTGTTGTTTCTAGATCTGCCCACCAAAAATAATATAGAGCTTCAAAAATTAATCTAAGCTAGGATAAGGTAGATCTATTTAATACCAAGCTCACCCAATTGGATTTTCTCCAAAAAAGCATTTTTAAGCTCCTAAAACAAATCAAAGAAAAGGCTACTGGCCTTTTAGTAATATGGATGGCATTTTCATTATACAACTTACCTTGATGTGAGGTTGGGTGCATTATATAGATATTTTCAATACCTATGCAGAACATTTTAGTTTGCTCCATTTGGTTACATATTTAAAAAATTATGGTCCAAACATTCTTAATGACAGTCTGAGGCAAAACAGTTCTTGTGCCCAAACTATTGGTCCAAAAGTAGATCTCCAAATTTCCTATGGTTTAGATTTTATATATTGGGGTCCATGAATTTTTACATATTTTATTTCACAAGTTTAGTATTTTTACCACGCCCAAAGTAAAAGCATTAGTTTCTGTTAAAATTAATTGATTAAACACACGGTCACACGGGCTGGAAACCACTGCGGCGCGGCCCAACAGCGGGCTGCGCGGCCCAGCTGCGCTTCTGCACGTGAGCGGGCGCGGGAAACAGGCCGTTCAAGCGCGGCCGTCGATCACAGATCGAACGGCGCTGGCGCTTCTTCCTCCCCCCGACCTTCTCTCTCTCACCCGAACAGGAAGAAAAATGGGGGCGGCCGTAGCGCTCACCGTGGGGCTCGGGAAGGGTTGCGGGCGCTCGGGGGAGTTGCTGGAGGGCTGGGGAGTCGAGGGGCGGCGACGGCGGCACGCGGCGTGGCTTCACGCGGCAGAACGCAACCGGCGTCCGTGGCGGCGCCGGTGGACGGCGGCGGCGCCTCCGGGGGTTAGAGGGTGGGGGATTATGTCTGGGGGGTGCAGGGGAACATGGGGAGTGTTACTAGGGCAGTGAGAGTGGCTGGGGTGGAGTGGCTCGGGCAGGGCTTCGCCGTGACCGTGGTGCTCTCCGGCGGCTAGAACTCAAGCTCATAGGGCTCTAGGGACAAGGACTCGGGTTCAAAAGACTTGGGGAGATAGGGAGGGGGTGTGGGAGGTGCAGGGCACAAAGTGGAGACCTCTAGCCATTTATAGATGAGGGGGGTGAGATTGAGGGCATAGTGGTCACCTCGGGTAGGTGCCAACCTTTGGCATTGGCTAGCCCTAGGGCTTTTGGACATTTCCAATGGTGAGCACAAGGTGCCCTAGGTCAAGCCACGAGTGGGCAAGGTTCAATCCTGCCCTAGAGAGCAAGTGGGCAAGTGGGCAAGGTCAATAATGTCAAAGGCTTGCAATGTCCATACCTGTCCTAGTCATCACTCTCTCTCCTCTCTTATCTTCCTCCACAAGGCTTCTAGAAGCTGGGTCAAGGGCTCTGGTTCGAGTAGATATCCTGGTCAACACACTAGGCTTGGCCACACTTCCAAAAGATCAAGGGATCACAAAGAAAACAAAGGTGCAAAAGTGTATCTCCTACTGTTCACTGCAAAAATTCAGAAAATCAGACTTTAGGACTTAGAAAATTTCTAAGTGCTGAAAACAGACAGAAAGTTGAAAAAGTTGAATTTGTTTTCAGTGTTCAAATGATTTTCAAAAGTTGTTTTCAAAGTATGGATTTATTAACCATGTTATATACTTTCATAAACAACCTTTGAAAACAATTTTGAAATAATTTAAGGTCATGAAAACAATGTGGGAAAAGGTATACTTTCTGTTTTTATCTGTTTCTAAAAACTGTCTTTTTCTGCCTTAATTTTATAGCACAAAAACAACAACCAAAAGATAGTTTTCATTTCTCCAAAAATAAAAGTAAGCTTATAGTTTTGTAGTATATATATCAAGGATTAATTACATGCCAAGAAATCATAAAATAACAATTTATAACTTGGTGAAAACAATTGTAGAAAACAGGTACTTGGATTACTTTTCAGAGATTGTTTTCTATAGGAAAGTTAATAAGAAACTTTCATAAATCTTTTTAGAAATTTGTTTTCTTGAATCCACAAAGTTACAAGTTTGTTTTCAGATGCAAACAAGAATGATTCAAGTCTTGGAATAAAAATCCACTCAAGTAATAATAAGAAACATGAGGGAAAAATAATAAGAATATTTTTCAGAAACAATTGTGTTGGTCTTATCAAGAAACAAATCTTGAGTTGCAATTATGTTGAAGCACAAAAACATAAGTTAGTTCAAAACAATCATGTTGTCATAAAAAAAATTTGTTGGCCCTAATTTTTGTCTTCTTGAGCACAGTCCAAGAATCCAAAATCTGGGGTGTGACAGAATCTGGCTCTTCGGCCATTTCATCACCCATGTGGTGCACTCTCCAAGGACCAAGTTGTCCTCCTCATCACGGCATAGAGGTGGAAAGGGGGGAGAACGTCGCAATATTCCGGCACTACATTGGCCAACTTCACATTCATCATGTTCTCGTCGATTCAAGAGTGGTGCATAGTGCGTTCCTTGGGTTGTATAATAGTGCCGATAGCAACATCCACCAATTCTCCGCCGGGCACCACACGATGCAGGAGTACGCAAAGTTCGTCCTATTGGGAAACATACAATGCATCATGAGATGGCAGTCATCATGAAAGGCGTAGTTAGATCACGACGAACTAATTAGTTACCTTGGTGATGGCGTCGAGCTCGGCGGGTGTCGAGACAAGGGCGGCGGTGCCGGCGGCCGGCCCATCATTCTTCGGCATTGCTGCGGAAGGGGACGCCGATGTGACCAGAAGGAGCGGCGTTTGGGGGTCACCGGTTCCGGCGTCACTTGCTGGTTCATGCTTGAGTTGCTGCCGACGAAGGTGGGCAGCTGGATCAGCCCAATTTGACCCGCCGCATTCCAAGCAGCTATCCCCTCCATCAGCCCAGCGGGGATGATTTGCTTCAACCTCTCATCCACTAATTTATTTAGCTTGTCGGGGTCCACCTCTCTGCTCTCAAGTTTCTTCTCTAAAACCGCCATCTGCTTCTTCAGCTCATCGACCTCCTCATTATCATTAGTCGATGTCGTCTTCGTCTTCCTCTGCTTTCTCGACGACTTGGCGTCCGATGCGTAGTACTCGGCTACCTTCATGTTTAGCCCAAAGTCGGAGATACGGTCAGCAGACGTCGGTGGGGCATCTAACGGCCTTTTCTTGTATGCGTTCGACGCCCTGTTGAAATGCGTGTCCCACCGACCCGTCGACCCTTCGGACGAGTGGCCAGATTTCCGCAACTCCTCCTCCTTCGGACAAAAGGAAATTAACGTGAGCCCATTTGGCTTCATTATCTAATTATTAGATCAATGTAATATACATGTACTTGAGATATATGTGTCCTTACCAAATGTTTCTCGAATTCCTTCGCGTACTGGTCTTTCGTCACGAATTCCCCCGTCTTCCAGTCTAAGAAGTACCGGTACCGAACAAAGTTCCTAACCTGTATATCCTTGATTTTGTGCCAGGGGTTATCTTTTCCGAGACATTCCATCTCGCGGTCCTCCTTCTCCCAAACGGGTTGTTTTCCTCGGTAACCATCGCTTCCGCAATGTTGGACCCCTATGTTTTGGTCCCGCATATCCTGCCCCCATTCTGTCCATTTTTTACACTCCTCGGTGATTGTATCAGTGACGTTGGCGAGCACTTGCGGCGCACGATCCTTCCTTGGCGCTCGAGGCTTCTTCTTCTTCTCATCGGTCGCGGGGCGGCGTCGCCGCTACCACCGCCCACCGTGCGGTCAGTGCCGCCACCATCGGTGCTGTCATCATCCTCTTCCTCCAAGTACCCCCAATCAACACCAGCGTCGTCCTCCCGGACCTCTTCCTCAATGCCGGTTGCAGCGTGGGCATCCCAGCCCTCTTCCTCGGCATCGGCTTCGGGCATGGACCCGTGCTTGGAAGTGCCCGACATGTTTCTGTAATAACATTCAAATTTGAGTTTTTGAGTAGGATTTCAAATTATTCAATATAAACTACTCCCTTCGTTCCATATTAGATGACTTTGAATTGGATGTATCTAGACAAATTTTAGTGCTAGATACATCAATTTCAAAGTCATATAATATGGAACGGAGGGAGTACTTGGTTTTTCTCATAGTAAGCCTGCAGGAATTCTATGAAAAATACAACAGAGATGCGCTTCTATATACCACCGAGTACTTTGACTTCGAGCTGTTCCCGTGAGAGAGAACGAGCCCATAAGAATTGCAGCGCCCATATTCCCGTGCTTGGATAGGAATAGGATTCGGCGACCATGTAGAGTAGTCATTCGATTATTATGCTCTACTGCTCCTGTCTTCTGTAACAGGATTCGTCAGAATGAATTACAAGTTCTCATAATGACTATGGTACTTGTGTTTGGTGTCTGATATTTGACAGCAGTGTTTAACCCTTTTCCAGTTAATGCCATAATTTCCTTATGTTCATCAAAGAACTCTGTTTGGTGTCTGATATGTAACAAGTTTCGATGGTAAATTGGAAATAGTAGAATCATGCACAGTTGCACAGAGCATTTTAGCACTAAATATTAATTGTATTGTATTACCTAAATGGAACTAGACACATTTACCAGTTACCATTGTTCTTGACATTTATGTTGATAGTACGACATGCAGTCCATCTTGGACACTTCTTACTGTTGCCAATAACTAAAAACCAGTGTTACACGTAAAATTAACAGGCTTGGAGGGGATGTAGCACCAAAAGTGGTTGATGCAGGGCTGAGATGCATAGTCAGCAACCAGGATAAGTGGTACCTAGATCACTTGGATGCCACATGGGAAGGGTTTTGTTTGTGTAAAATGCAGTAGTTTTAGCTTACAACAATGCAACAATAGTACAGTAGTTGTACTCCATTGGACTGGATGAAGAAATATTTTGAGTCTGAGCGCGAGCTAGAAATAGTTTGGAGTATTTCATTTGTGTACCAGTCTTTGTGGGTGAAATAAATAGGAATTGCAGCAAGCAAGAAATACCCCTTGCCTTTTCAGTTAAATAATTTACTACCCAGTTTATGAGATTAATCAGCAAGCAGAGATTATAACTTGGCCTAGAACAGGATTTTGGTTTGAGAGAAATGTAGAGAGAGGATTGTGGTTTGACGGGATTGTACTTTGAATGTGATTTACTAGTCACACATTTGTATACTTGTACAGGACACACATTTGTGCCCCAAGGAGTACATTTATATAGGAACTATAAATAGCAATATTGTGTGACTTTTGTAAAGTTTGAGTAAGTTTCTTGGAGTAGCATTCAGGTTGAATGTTCAGATTGCAGACTGAAACTGTTGATTACTGGTGCAGAACACTAGTTCTGCTAGACTGAAATAGTGTCTATTTGATCACATCAAGTTGCTTGCAATTATGCTCAGTCTCTAAAATGCATTGTAAACTGAGAGTGCATATCTCACAAAGCTATATGTTCTGCTAGACTACAAGTAGGGAACTTCAACAAGTAAGCCTATCATTGACGAGGGCCTGTGATTTAGTTGTACACACGAGTTGATGAGATGAGTTATGCTACCAGCCGGTATACAATTTAACAATGGCCAATTATCAGAGTTATAGCATAGCAGATGGTCACACTAGTGGAAAGTATCGTTTTGAGAAAAGTTTGTGCAAATGCAACATATTTTACCATTTAAAAAATCAAATATCTTCTGGTTTTTAGAAACACACACACACACACAAATGTTCTACAAGTTTTAGAAATTAAACTACTAAGTATAAAAAAATTCATAGAAAATTTGGGCATGGCCTTTGCTAATTTTCCTATGTCTAAGAGTGCCAGAAATTCGCTCGGAAGGAAATGAATCAACTTCCTCGCGAAACATTGGCATGTCAAAAAGAAAACCTGCACAAAAATCCCAGAACCAATGAAATCTTCATGACTGATGACTACAAAACCTAACCACTGAATATTCATGACTGATGGGTACAAAACCTGCAAAAGTGCACACATATTCCTTGACTGATTGCAAAACCTACCCATTTCTCTTACAATGACCACGATGTGTTACTATGTCTGCCCCCTGCCAAATTCTATTGAGGAACACTTTGCTGATGTACCAGGCATGTCTTATCATTACAAAGTTAAAACTTGTAGTATGAAAGATCATTAGAAAGTTAAAACTTGTAGTTTGAAAGCCAGGTCAGGCAGATAAGGCTGAAGAAGCAGCAAGCTCACACTCTCAGGCTCTGTTTGGCATCAATGTATTATTAAAGTAGCTAGGTCACCTTGTAGCATGCGTTTGGAGATAACTAGCTATTTGGCCTAGAGCAAAGGGACAGACAGTATAATCAATTCAACTCGAATTGCAGACCAGAATTCGTTTCTGTACTTCTACTAGTAAAAGCTAAGGTATATCCAGATTCAGTTTGCTGCATGAGGATCACCAAGTTCTCTGTTTCCATACAATGACATAAAGTCTTTGGTTCAGAAATGAGACAAGCTTAAACAAGACTGAAAATTGACACATGTTCATCTTCATTTCAAAGAGTAAATTTGGATGTAAAGTGCATAGCAGCATGACTGCTATCACATCATACAACTGGTGATGTGCAGGTCCACACCAATCGTGGTTCATTTGAATTCACCAAACAACTAGAATCAGGGCAGATAGTAATAATATATGCAGAGTAACTGATAAAAATTGGGGCCGTGCACGCGCTGTAGGTGGAAGGCAGAGGGAGAAGAGGGCCGGAGGCTTACCTGTAGCTGGAAGGCGCTTGTCGAGAAAGACTGTGTCGATGCAGACAGGGACGGCGCGGCGCTCCTCTAGTAGCTAGGTCACGGCCGGCGCGGCGCTCCTCTTCCTAGCTAGGTCCGGCGCGGCGCTCCTCCTCCTAGTCACGACGCTCCTCCTCCTAGGCTCCAAGGAGTACATTTATATAGGAACTATAAATAGCAATATTGTGTGACTTTTGTAAAGTTTGAGTAAGTTTCTTGGAATAGCATTCAGGTTGAATGTTCAGATTGCAGACTGAAACTGTTGATTACTGGTGCAGAACACTAGTTCTGCTAGACTGAAATAGTGTCTATTTGATCACATCAAGTTGCTTGCAATTATGCTCGGTGTCTAAAATGCATTGTAAACTGAGAGTGCATATCTCACAAAGCTATATGTTCTGCTAGACTACAAGTAGGGAACTTCAACAAGTAAGCCTATCATTGACGAGGGCCTGTGATTTAGTGGTACACACGAGTTGATGAGATAACTATGTTCGCCTGAGTTATGCTACCAGCAGGTATACAATTTAACAATGGCCAATTATCAGAGTTATAGCATAGCAGATGGTCACACTAGTGGAAAGTATCGTTTTGAGCAAAGTTGGTGCAAATGCAACATATTTTACCATTTAAAAAAATCAAATATCTTCTGGTTTTTAGAAACACACACACACACAAATGTTCTACAAGTTTTAGAAATGAAACTACTAAGTATAAAAAATTCATAGAAAATTTGGGCATGGCTTTTGCTAATTTTGCTATGTCTAAGAGTGCCAGATATTCGCTCGGAAGGAAATGAATCAACTTCCTCGCGAAACATTGGCATGTCAAAAAGAAAACCTGCACAAAAATCCCAGAACCAAAGAAATCTTCATGACTGATGACTACAAAACCTCCCACTGAATATTCATGACTGATGGGTACAAAACCTGCAAAAGTGCACACATATTCCTTGACTGATTGCAAAACCTACCCATTTCTCTTACAATGACCACGATGTGTTACTATATCTGCCCCCTGCCAAATTCTATTGAGGAACACTTTGCTGATGTACCAGGCATGTCTTATCATCACAAAGTTAAAACTTGTAGTTTGAAAAATCATTAGAAAGTTAAAACTTGTAGTTTGAAAGCCAGGTCAGGCAGATAAGGCTGAAGAAGTAGCAAGCTCACACTCTCAGGCTCTGTTTGGCATCAATGTATTATTAAAGTAGCTAGGTCACCTTGTAGCACGCGTTTGGAGATAACTAGCTATTTGGCCTAGAGCAAAGGGACAGACAGTATAATCAATTCAACGAATTGCAGACCAGAATTCGTTTCTGTACTTCTACTAGTAAAAGCTAAGGTATATCCAGATTCAGTTTGCTGCATGAGGATCACAAGAGACAGAGACCAAGTTCTCTGTTTCCATACAATGTCATAAAGTCTTTGGTTCGGAAACGAGACAAGCTTAAACAAGACTGAAAATTGACACATGTTCATCTTCATTTCAAAGAGTAAATTTGGATGTAAAGTGCATAGCAGCATGACTGCTATCACATCATACAACTGGTGATGTGCAGGTCCACACCAATCGTGGTTCATTTGAATTCACCAAACAACTAGAATCAGGGCAGATAGTAATAATATATGCAGAGTAACTGATAAAAATTGGGGCCGTGCACGCGCTGTACGTGGAAGGCAGAGGGAGAAGAGGGACAGAGGCTTACCTGTAGGTGGAAGGCGCTTGTCGAGGAAGACTGTGTCGATGCAGACAGGGACGGTGCGGCGCTCCTCTAGTAGCTAGGTCACGGCCGGCGCGGCGCTCCTCCTCCTAGCTAGGTCCGGCGCGGCGCTCCTCCTCCTAGTCACGACGCTCCTCCTCCTAGGCTCCAAGGAGTACATTTATATAGGAACTATAAATAGCAATATTGTGTGACTTTTGTAAAGTTTGAGTAAGTTTCTTGGAATAGCATTCAGGTTGAATGTTCAGATTGCAGACTGAAACTGTTGATTACTGGTGCAGAACACTAGTTCTGCTAGACTGAAATAGTGTCTATTTGATCACATCAAGTTGCTTGCAATTATGCTCGGTCTCTAAAATGCATTGTAAACTGAGAGTGCATATCTCACAAAGCTATATGTTCTGCTAGACTACAAGTAGGGAACTTCAACAAGTAAGCCTATCATTGACGAGGGCCTGTGATTTAGTGGTACACACGAGTTGATGAGATAACTATGTTCGCCTGAGTTATGCTACCAGCAGGTATACAATTTAACAATGGCCAATTATCAGAGTTATAGCATAGCAGATGGTCACACTAGTGGAAAGTATCGTTTTGAGCAAAGTTGGTGCAAATGCAACATATTTTACCATTTAAAAAAATCAAATATCTTCTGGTTTTTAGAAACACACACACACACAAATGTTCTACAAGTTTTAGAAATGAAACTACTAAGTATAAAAAAATTCATAGAAAATTTGGGCATGGCTTTTGCTAATTTTCCTATGTCTAAGAGTGCCAGATATTCGCTCGGAAGGAAATGAATCAACTTCCTCGCGAAACATTGGCATGTCAAAAAGAAAACCTGCACAAAAATCCCAGAACCAAAGAAATCTTCATGACTGATGACTACAAAACCTACCCACTGAATATTCATGACTGATGGGTACAAAACCTGCAAAAGTGCACACATATTCCTTGACTGATTGCAAAACCTACCCATTTCTCTTACAATGACCACGATGTGTTACTATATCTGCCCCCTGCCAAATTCTATTGAGGAACACTTTGCTGATGTACCAGGCATGTCTTATCATCACAAAGTTAAAACTTGTAGTTTGAAAAATCATTAGAAAGTTAAAACTTGTAGTTTGAAAGCCAGGTCAGGCAGATAAGGCTGAAGAAGCAGCAAGCTCACACTCTCAGGCTCTGTTTGGCATCAATGTATTATTAAAGTAGCTAGGTCACCTTGTAGCACGCGTTTGGAGATAACTAGCTATTTGGCCTAGAGCAAAGGGACAGACAGTATAATCAATTCAACGAATTGCAGACCAGAATTCGTTTCTGTACTTCTACTAGTAAAAGCTAAGGTATATCCAGATTCAGTTTGCTGCATGAGGATCACAAGAGACAGAGACCAAGTTCTCTGTTTCCATACAATGTCATAAAGTCTTTGGTTCGGAAACGAGACAAGCTTAAACAAGACTGAAAATTGACACATGTTCATCTTCATTTCAAAGAGTAAATTTGGATGTAAAGTGCATAGCAGCATGACTGCTATCACATCATACAACTGGTGATGTGCAGGTCCACACCAATCGTGGTTCATTTGAATTCACCAAACAACTAGAATCAGGGCAGATAGTAATAATATATGCAGAGTAACTGATAAAAATTGGGGCCGTGCACGCGCTGTACGTGGAAGGCAGAGGGAGAAGAGGGACAGAGGCTTACCTGTAGGTGGAAGGCGCTTGTCGAGGAAGACTGTGTCGATGCAGACAGGGACGGTGCGGCGCTCCTCTAGTAGCTAGGTCACGGCCGGCGCGGCGCTCCTCCTCCTAGCTAGGTCCGGCGCGGCGCTCCTCCTCCTAGTCACGGCGCTCCTCCTCCTAGGCTCCTCCTCCACACGGATCCTAAATGGCGGCGAGCGCGAGGGAGAAGAAAGGATCCATCGGCGGTTGTTCGTCGTCTCGTCGTCGCGCGAGAGAGAGGGATCGAGCGTGATGCAAAATGTCTAAGTGTGGAAGAATACCAGGCGGGTCCACATGGCATTGGCTGAAAGGCACATTCTGTGGCGCACCACGAGCCAGTGCGCCACAGAATTGTAAAATTCTATGGCGCATCACCTAGGCAGTGCGCCACAGAATTGCTTGCGTGGGGCCACATGTCATTGGCTCGAATATATTTCTATGGCGCATGCCTTTGATGGTGCGCCACAGAATTGCGTGGATAGATAAATAAAAAAAACAAAACGTTGTACTGTGACATATATCTATTACTAGCCCAATTGGTTTAGCTGTGAAGTAAATAAGCCTAGTGGCATTGGTTCGAATCCTGGGTTGCCCCACCTTTTTTAATATTTTATTTAATTATAATTAAAGAAAGAAAACAGTAAAATACAATTAATTAAAGAAAGAAGTGCTTGTCTCACATACATACATGCACACACACACACACACACACACACACACACACACACATATATATATATATATATATATATATATATATATATATATATATATATATAAAGAAGTGCTTGTCTCACATACACATGCACATATATATATAAAGAAGTGCTTGTCTCACATACACATACACATGCACATATATACACAAAAAAGTGTTCTTAATTTGTCTCGATCGGTTCCGATCTAGCTTAATAGCGTCTCTTGCCCTTTTTGTTGGCGACTGAATACTTTATGCCGGCCAACTTGAGATTTGTAGGAATGTCTTCCTTCTTACTTTACCAGTAGTAGGCATGTCGAAGTGCTTGTCGAACTCCTCATCGATCTTAGGATCATCGTTCTTGTCCAAGTCTTCCTCGTTGACGTCTCCTTCCATTCCGATGATGCTCCTCTTGCCCTCCTCACGACAACACGGCTAGGCCTTGACGGGTCGGTCATGAAGAAGCAGTGGTCAACTTGGCTAGCAAGTACCCATGGCTCATTCTTCGCGGATGCGTTCTTCGATTTGGCATCGGGTATAACCATTGTGGTGAAATACCGTCCTTCTTTCTTGACATTCTTGGCCCATCTCACACGGAACATTGGCACCACCGTCTCTCCGCAGAAGTTGAGCTCCCATATCTCCTCGATCTTTCCGAAGTATCTTTCCTTGAGATTAGTCTCGTCATCGCCATATGATAGCATAGTTACTCCTGAGTTCTGATTTTCGCTACTCATGTCCTTGTCCTCGGTGGAGAATCTGTAACCGGAGATGTCGTACCCCTGATAGGTCATTACGTTCTGCCCGGGGCCCTGTGATAAGATGTATATGAGTTTTTCATCTTCCGTTGAAGGCATTTTTCTCCGTGCTTCAATCAGTTGACTTTTCTTAAACCAACGCGTGAAGCCGGAGTTGTGCTCTTTGGTTACGTCTCCCATCTTCCTCGGCCCGCCCATTTCGATATAATTCTGGTTGATTAAGATTTTGTGCTCTTCCACGAAAGGCTCAATCAATTTTAAGTGTTGTAGCGCGACCCGGTGACCACTTTCAAAGTCGTCGTGTCGTTTTTGAATGCCGACATGGACGTAGCGGCAGCCCTCGCGGTGACCGACTCTGGTGAGCCTGCCGAGGTGCGTCCTGGTGGACAAACCGACATCCTGGTCGTCTTCGGTGCTTAGGTAATTATCGCAGAAAGAGGTGCACTCGTTTGTTAGAAATCCTTTGGCCATGCTTGCGTCTGGATGGGCCCTATTGCGAACGTATCCTTTCAGGACACTATTCTACCTTTCCATCGGGATCATGTAGTGCAGGAACGTTGGGCCAAGATGCCTGATGTCATCAACGACATGGAGAAGGAGATGACACATATATCACCGAATGTTGGCGGGGAGTAAATCTCGAGCTCGCATAGTATCACAACAATCTCATTCTGTAGCATCTTGAGCTGCCTCACACCGATCGATTTCCGGGTGATAACGTCGAAAAAGTTGCAAAGGCCAAACAACGTATCACGGACATGCTCGTCCATTATCTCTCGGATCGCAACGGGAAGTATCTGCGTCATGAGCACGTGAGAATCGTGAGACTTCATCCCGGTGAACCTCTTCTTCGCTAAGTCCAAATATCTACTTATACTCCCTGAGTATCCGTGAGGAACTTTGACTTCTAGGAGGCACCTGAAAAACTGCTCAAGCTCCGGCGGACTCAATGTGAAGCAGGCAGTGGGAAGCACCACAGTGTTCTTCTTAGCCTTTTTGCGGGGACGATGAGTCCCTTCCGTCTTATCCTCATCGTCATCATCATCATCACTATCGGCGGGGACCTATAGATTTTTCCTAATGCCAAAATGTTTCAGATCGTATCTAGCTTTCGGCCCATCCTTGGACTTTTCCGAGTTGCAAATAGTGCCAAGCAGACTCTCCGTAACTATCTTCGTAATGTGCATCACATCGAGGCTATGAGGCGTGTGGAGGACTGGCCAGTACTCCAAGTCGTGGAAAACAGACCTCGCTTTCCATACACCCAGCAGCGGCTCTGGCGTGGGTCGCTTCTTTCCTGGCAAAGGTCATTCATCCCAATTTTTCAGAAGCTCGTCGATTTCTGCGCCGCTCCTCGTTCGTGGGGCTCCATCGAGATCGTCATTACCATTGAACAACTCACCGCGTTTTCTCCACGGGTGATCCAGGCGAAGCCACCTTCGAGCCCCTGGGTACACGGTTTTCGAAGACCCAGAATCCCTTGGTAGCTGGAGATGCGGGGTCCCATCCATGCACTTCTTACAGCCGCAGAATCGTGGCCGACCTGGGCAGATACATACGCGTAACCAGGATAGTCTGTGACCGTCGTGAGCAATACGGCTCTCATATGGAAATAATCTTTAGTGTAGGCGTCCCACGTACGGGGTGGTGTCTTCCACAACGTGTCTAACTCTTCTTTTAGCAGCCCGAGATACAAATGCATGTCGACACCTGGTTGTTTCGGCCCCTGGATGAGAATACTCAAGTGTATGTACTTTTGCTTGGTGCACAGCCACGGGGGTAGGTTGTCAGGCCATACAAACACGGGCCAGCTGCTACGTGTGCTACTCTGGTTGCCGAACGGATTGAGTCCATCTGTTCTCATACCCAGCCTGACGTTCCTCGCGTCGCCCCGAAACTCGGGAAAGCTATGTCCAATGCTTCCCACTAGGGCAGCATCTGCAGGATGTGTCATGATATAGCCCTTCTCCCGATCTTCTTCCGGTTTCTCCCTTTTCGCGTGCCATTGCATGAGCTTTGCTTCCTTAGGGTCCACGTAGTACCGTTGAAGACGGGGAGTGATAGGAAAGTACCATACCACTTTTCGAGGAATTTTCTTGTTTTTGGTTCCACACTTGTATCGTCCGTGGCCGCACTTCGGACATGTGGTTGTGTCCTTGTACTCCCCCCGATAAATTACACAATCATTGATGCAGGCGTGGAATTTTTCGTGAGGTAGGTCAAGAGGGCACACGACTTTCTTAGCCTCGTTGATACTGCTTGGCAATGTGTTCCCCTCGGGAAGGCGATCGTGCCAGAATTCAAGTTCTTGTTGAAGCTCGAGTCAGTCCATTTGTTTTGCGTCTTCATCTTCAGAGCAGCAAGCGTTACATGCAAGCGCGTATCCTCGGGGCGGCACCCAGGAAACAACGAAGTCACCCCGTCTATCTCCATTTGCGCCATCTTGGCTTTATCCCTAGCTACATCTATGTCATTGCTCGTATCCTTAAGCAGTAGATCCTGAACATGAGAGTCCCGCATGGCCGTTAATAGCGGGGTCTCTGTGTTCACGCCTTCATCGTCATGTTGATCTTCTCCGCCGACATATCCTTCTTTATGATGGTCTTCTTCGCCGTCATTCCCTTCGTCACCTCGCTCTCCCTCTTCTTCATGCACACCTTTTGCAGCCGGTGGTGCCACGTGGTTGTGGTCGTCAAAGAAACAGCGTCTGAGAAGGTGCTCTTCCAATTGTCCGGAATCAGGGTCAATCCAGCGCACGAGTTTGCATGATCCACACAGACATCTTATCTGCCGCCTGTTGCACCGAATCATATCCGCCTTCGCGTCTTTCTTGTATCTAGCGATTCGAGCAGAGCTCATTTATAGTACCATGGTTGCCTGCACACACACATAGAGAGCAGAAAATTAGAACCACAACATGCATAGTCGCCGGAAAAATTCGGCATGACCTCTCCTATAAGTAGGACATATGAGGTGCAAAAGTTTGCCGAAATGGAAGTGAATCAACATTTTGGCAAACATCCATGCACCATGGCCGCCCGCGCGCGACTATCGGTCCACCTGCACATGCATGACAAGCACCCATACACATCGATCGATGGCCACACGAGACATGCACCTCCAACTATACTCACCTAGTAGATTCCATACCGAGATGCGAAGAAAAGAGAGCGAGGAGAGGGAGGGACTGGAGTATAGATGGAGGTAATTAGGCCCCCTCAACAACAAGAAACTTCACCAACAATTATACATCGAAAAAAATAGGTTCACCTACCAAAAAGAGAGAATTAAATGTGTAAAATTGGAGTGGAGAGAAGGGGGAGGCGAGTGAGAAACATCCACTTGGAATGAAATGAGTGGGGGAGAGAGAGGGGGCTATCTTTATGTGCATAGTGCAACTATTCTGTGGCGCACCTGTAAAATTTTCTGTGACGCACTTCTGTGCTGCGCCACAGAAATGCCATATTCTGTGGCGCACCAGGTAGCCTGCGCCATAAAAATAGGTGTACTGACAGCCAGTCCAATGATTGGGGTGGGCCCCACATAAATTATGTGGCGCACGAGGCATACATGCGCCACAGAAATTTATAATTCTGTGGCGCACCGGAGGTTGTGCGCCACAAAATTCTATTTCTATGGCGCACGCCTATTAGGTGCGCCACACATGCTGATCCATAGAAAAGCACTTCTCTACTAGTGATTATTAGTAAATGCTCTGGCCAAGTAGATGCTAGTAACTCCAAGAGGGAGTATTTATGCTCAATAGTGGGTTCATGCCTCCTTTGCATATGTGGTCGAGTGACAGTAACATGACGGATGGAGGATGTGTTGTTGCCATTAGGGAGAAACCAACAATGCTTTGTCTAAGGATGATGTTATTGTTTACATTACACACTTTGCTTACTGCGATTATCTGTTGCTTGCAACTTAATACCCAAAGTTGATCTTCACACCATATTCGGAGGGTGAATTAGTCATAGGTGCAGTTGGATGACGGTTTATGTATCTTGTTGTAATGCCCGCATGAATCACATACGGTGCAACCTTCATTTCTGTCAATTGCCCAGCTGTAATTTGTTCAACACACATGTTATTTATCTTTCACGAAGAGGCACCACTAGTGAACTGTGGACCCCGGTCCATTTTCCTCATACTGATAATACAACCAATGCTTCTACTGTTTTCACACTACTGCTATTGTTTTCATACTGTTCTTGTACCGTTTCCCAGACCACATGTTTAACCTCTTTGTTTTCAGTAAAACCGGTGAGATTGACAACATCACTGCATCATTGGGGAAAAGTGATTTTATTGTGTTGTGCAGGTTCCACGTTGCTGCTGAACCGGTAGTGCGCCCTGCCATCTCAGATGCATCAACCTTCTGAAGTTACTTCTTCCACCTACTGGTCGATTAAACCTTGCTTTCTTTTCTGAGGGAAAACTTTCCGCTCTACTCTTCACAACCTTTCTCTTGGGGTTTACCAACATCAGCCATCAGTCCACATTTACCTAGTGGTGTCTCTCAGTGAAAGATAAATAACATGTGTGGTGAACAAATTACAGCTGGGCAATTGACAGAAATGAAGGCTGCACCGTAGTGCATATGCATGCCATAAAGATTACTATGTGATTAATGCATACAGTACATCAAGAAACATAGACCTTCATCCAACTGCATCTATGACTAATAATCCACCCTCCGAATATCATCCGAACAAATGTTGGGTATTAAGTTGCAAGAAACAGATAATCACAGTAAGAAAAGTGTGTAATGTAAACAATAACATCATCCTTAGACAAAGCATTGTTGTTTTCTCCTTAATGGAAACAACACATTCTCCATTCGTCACAATTCTTTCACTCGAGCACAGATGCAAAGGAGGCATGAACCCACTATTGATCATAAATACTACCTCTTGGAGTTAATAGCATCTACTTGGCCAGAGCATCTACAAATAACGTAGAGCATGCAAGATCATAAATAACATAAGCATGAAGATAACACGATAGATTTATAATCGAAAGACATAGAATTCAACATTCATCGGATCCCAGCAAAACACAACATGTAGCATTACATAAAGATGATCACGATCATGTGAGGAAACTCACGAGATCTAAACATGAGGCATAAAGTGCAATAGACAACCATCTAGCTACAGCTATGGACCCGTATTCAAGGGATGAACTACTCACGCATACTTTTGGAGGAGGGCATGGCGGTGTAGACTCCTCCGGTGATGAATTCCCCTCCCGACAGGGTGCCGGGAAGGGCTCCAGAATCCACCCGATCTCGGGATTACGATGACGGCGGCCTTGGGTGTTTCTCGGGAAAAAGTGGTATATTTCTAGGGATGGTATATCGAGGGGATTATATAGGCGAATGATCGATGGCAGAGGGTACCTGGGGCGCCCATACCACCCCAGGCGCGGCCAGGGGGTGTCGCCCGATGGTGTGGCCCCCTTAGCACCTCGCCGGGTCTCTTCGAGACTGCGTGGAACCTTCGCGAACTTTTCAGAAACTAAAAACAGAAGAAAATAGGGAACTGGCTCTATGGAATCTTGTTAATAGGTTAGTCCCGGAAATCGATAAAAATGACATAAAGTGTATAGCAAACATGTGGGAAATAACATGAAAACAACATGGAACATCAGAAATTAAGGATCCGTTTATAACGTATCATTACTCATTTTAGCAATATTAAAATAGGATAACAAAAATAACAACTATAATAGGAACAATTTTATTTGATATAAAGAAGAAAACAAGGCAAAATAAAATAGACTAAGGAAAAAATAACAAACTAAAAATATCGGAGGTGAGAGTCTCCCCTTGCAGAAATCCTCTTCCTCCCCAGCAACGGCGCTAGAAAAAAGCTTGATGGCGTGTGGAGATACCAAGGTTTAATCGAACCAGTAGGAGAAACAAATCACTTCTAAAGATTGTTGACAACTGATGTTGGCAGGATGCACTACCAGGCTCAGCAACAACGTGGAATATGCACACATTACAACGAAGACACTTTTTCAACGAAACAGTGAGGTTGTCAATCTCACCGGTCTTGCTGAAAACAAAGGATTAGACATATAGTGTAGAAAATGATGTTTGTTTGCAGTGAATGAAATGAGAACAATGTTTGAAGTGAAAAAGAACAGTGTTTGCAGTAAGTTGTATTATCAGTGTAAAAGAATGGACTGGGGTCCATAGTTCACTAGTAGTGTCTCTCCATAACAAATAAATAACATGTTGGGTGAACAAATTAGAGCTGGGCAGTTGACGAATAGAGAATGCACTGCAATACATATAAATGACATGATGACTACTATGATATTCATTTGGGCATTACAACATGATACATAGACCGTTATCCAATTGCATCTACGACTAGCAATCCACACTCAGGATGTCATCCGAGCAAACTTTGGGTATTAAGTTGCAAGGAACAGATTATTCCATTAAGTAAAGTGCGTAATGTAAACAACACAAGTATCCTTAGACAAAAATTGTTGTTTTATCCATTGTGGCAACAACACATCCACAATTTTAGAAGTTACAGTCACTCTCCTAGATTACTGCAGGCATGAACCCACTATCTAGCATAAATACTCCCTCTTGGAGTTACAAGCTTCTACTTGGCAAGAGAATCTACTAGCAACGGAGAGCATGCAAGATCACAAATAAAATATAAGATAGATCTATAATAAACTTGACATAGTATTAAATATTCATTGAATTGCAGCAAAAACTACATATAGCATTACAATAAGATCATTTTGATCGTGTTAGGAAGCTCACAAGATCTAAACATGATGGCACAAATAGGAGAAGACAACCGTCTGGACACTTCAATGGACCCATAGTCCAAGGATGAACTACTCACGCATCGCTCCGGAGATAAGAATGGTGATGAGGAGCCCTCCGGTGATGACTTCCCTCTCCGGCAGGGTGCTGGGAAGAGCTTCATAACGCACCCGAACTAGGGTTGACGACAACGGCTACGAACTTTTCGTGGATGAAGGCTCGGGTACCTAGGGTATTCCCGAGGAAGGCAATATATAGACGGAGCGGCAATGTCGGTGGGTGACCAAGGGGCCCACATCACGTGGCCGCACGGCCAAGGGGGGCCTCGCCCGCCCCATGGTGTGTGATGGTGCTAGAGTGTACTCGTGGGGAAACCCCAAGAGAAAGGTTGTGAAGAGTGCAGCAGCAAGCTTTCCCTCAAAAAGAAACCAAGGTTGAATCGACCAATAGGAGAAAGAATACACTTCCGAAGGTTGATGCAGTTGATGTGGAGGGCGAACTACCGGTTAGGAAGAAACGTGGAACCTACACAAAACAATCAAATGCCCCAACGAAGCAGTGAGGTTGTCAATCTCACCGGTTTTGCTGAATACAAAGAGGGTAAACATATTGTGTGGAAAACAACAGGAAAACAATATAAAACCTGTAGTTGCAATGTGAAGACAGTGATTGCAATGGTTGTATTATCAGTACGAGGAAAATGGTCCGGGGTCCACAGTTCACTAATGGTGTCTCTCCATAAAAGATAGATAGCATGTGTGGTAAACAAATTACAGCTGGGCAATTGACAGATATAAAGGCTCCACCGTAGTGCATATGCATGACATGATAATTACTATGTGAGTCATGAAAGCATTACAACAAGATACACATAGACCGTTATCCAACTACATCTATGACTAATGATCCACCCTCAGAATGTCACCCGAGCAAACCTTGGGTATTAAGTTGCAAGCAATAGATAATCGCATTAAGAAAAGTGTGTAATGTAAAAAATGTAAACATCTTTGTTTTCCTCCTAGTGGTAACATCACATCCCCCACCCGTTACGTTTCTTTCACTCGAGCGTGAGTAAAAGGGAGGCATGAACCCACTATCAAGCATAAATACTCCCTCTTCGAGTTACTAGCATCTACTTTGGCCAGAGAATCTACTAACAACGGAGAGCATGCTAGATCATAAATAACATACACATGAAAAGAACATGGTAGATTGATAATCATTGTACATAGCATTCAATATTCATCGGATCCTAGGAAACACAGCATGTAGCATTACATTAAGATGATCTTGATCATGTAGGGCAGATCACAAGATCTAAACATGAGGCATAAAGATGAGAGAACAATCATCTAGCTACTGTTATGGACCCGTAGTCCATGGATGAACTACTCACACATCATTCCGGAGGTGAGCATGGTCGTGTAGAGCCCTCCGGTGATGATTTGCCCTCCCGGCATGGTACCGGGGAGAGCTCCAGAACCCTCCCGAACTAGAATTGACGATGAAGGCGGCCTCAGGTGTTTTTCGTGGAAAAGGCTTCTGTATCTAGGCTTAACATCCTGATAGTAATAAATAGGCGAGAGAGTAACATCGCTGTGTGGCTAGGGGGCCCACGCCAACCCTGGGCGCGGCCAAGGAGGCTCCCTATGGTGTGGGGCCCCTGTGGCCCCCCTCCGCGTCCCCTCCAGACTCCGTGTGCGTCACAGATTTCGAAGACGTTCGGGCTTCGAATCGTCTGATTCCAAGAATATTTCCAGAACAACTTTTCTAAAACTAAAAACATCAGAAACAGGAACTGGCTCTCTGGCATCTTGTCAATTGGTTAGTCCCAGAAAATCGATAAAAATTGGCATAAAGTGTATAGCAAACATATAGCATATAGCAAGAAAAGAACATGGAACATCAGAAATTATGGATACGTTTATGACGTACCAATGTGGTTGCCTCCCTGGCCTCCTTCAAGTCTTCTTCGGACTCCGTGTATCTGACAGAAAAATTGGGACTTCGGCTTTTGTTTCCTCCAATTCCGAGAATATTTCTAGAAAAACTTTTGTGAAATACGAAAATAGCAGAAAACAGGAACTCGCATCTTGTCAATAGGTTAGTCCCATAAAATTCATAAAAATGCTATGAAGCATATATAAAACATGTAGCAATTACCATAATAGCAACATGGAACATCAGAAATGATAGATATGTTGGAGACGACTCTCATATCATGTCCATATAAGCTTAAATGACTAGTTGGTCATTCATGAGGAGGAACATAATAACAACAATATAAACAAGAAACAACTACACATGCATATGGAACTAGAAACTAGCAATACTACAAACATATAGTAACTCATGCAATTATATACATGGAGAGATAATAAAAACAGTGGCTAAGAAACCTAATAAAGGAGACATATCTATACTAAGCATGTCATGACATCACTCAATACATGAAAATAATAATGGAGCAAAACAACTACTAAGATTACGAATGGAAAAAGACTATTTAGGCATGCATGTACACATGACCATCATAGATTATAACATTCTAGACCTATAACATAGCATCCATATAACAGATAAAACAACACCTAGACATGCTAGAAATATCAAAATAACAACCTAAACAATTAATCAAGAATTAAACACACACATAACAAATATGGCAGAAAACATCTAAAACTTGCATTGCATGACAAAATAATTTAGAGCACAATAAAACATGCAAGGAAGGATAATATGCCACAATATCAGTAGCTTTTTTATGACAAATGGTACTAAAGAAATCACCTAAATTATCTCAATAATCATAGTGAATACATAAGTAACTCCTAATTACTAGGAAAATCACTATATAGGGGGTGAAAACCCTATCAAACCAAGGAATACAAATAATTATCCTAGCATGCTAGTGGAATACATAAAGCACATGACAATGATGGATTACGAACCTACTTATGCTAATAAATACATTTATAAGAATAAAATTATAACACCATAATTAATAAAATTCTCAAAGTAATAGGTAGAAAGGCCTAAACACTAGATAATTCACCAAACCTATTTTGTAACTCATGTGTAACACCCTAGGTATCCACCATACTTGGGGTGTTATAGTTGGTATCAGAGCCTAGGCTTTAGATCTCTAGAATAGGTTGTAAATGAAAAGAACTTATTTATTTATTTGTTTTTTTAATTTTTTCTTTATATCGTCTAAACAATTAAATTTGACATATAATTAATAATTTAAAATTTGACACACTACACGGTAGGATCATTGCATCTCATTTATATTTTCATTGATCTATGTCTTCTGCTTGTTTTCCTATCTGTTTGAGTAAGGATGCTTATGAACTTAAGTTGATTCTTGTTGGTTGACTTTGACAATGTGTTGTATAGTATGCCGCCGAGAGCAGCTAGAGGTCGGGCTCGTGCTAGTGGAAGACATGGTGGCCGCAATAGCCATGCAGAAGAATCAGATGCAGATGTTGAGCAAATATAACATGAGGAAACACATGGCCGTCAATCTACAAATGGTGGTGGACATGATGGCGAGGGGATGAATCTACAAGATTGGTTGTCGTGGGATAATCACGGCAGACGTTACCGGGGGTAATTTATCTTGGGGCAAGACGACTCTGGTGTTTGGGAGAGGGTTTAGCTCAAGGGAAAACATGATGATATGCGATCTGGCAGCCGGCAATCAAGTCGCCGAGTCTCCGATCTCAATATATTAACTCAACTCTCGTGTTACACTGGATACTCGATACCTAGCGATACTGCTCGAACTCTTGGATCTCTCTTAGTCTAACCCTAGGGGCCGGCTTATATAATATCCGGACCCCCTGGCCTGCTCTCCAAGGCGCACTCTGAATCCTACCCGGACACCGCATACAAACCCTAAACTTCATTACCGGAACCCACAATTCGGGTTACCAGGCCTACGATCTTGGGCCTTCTAGAAGCTCCTTTATCCTAAGCCGGGTCTTTGCGCAGCGTCCTTTGGGCCGAGTTACTCCTTGGCGTTGGCCTACCGGGTTATCATCCCTCCATCAGTAGTCCCCAGAATAGCTTGGGCTTCACGAGATCTTCTTTGAAGCGCACACTATTCCCTGCAAAAATATCAAACACACAAGCTCATAGAGGCCGGGTTAGATTGCTTTGATAAACAGCTAGGCCCAACTCCATGGTGGCCATATAATAACCCGGCTTTCTCTAAGTTCCTCTTTACTTTTTCCGGGTCAACGCCCTGGTAAGAATGCCAAAGATCCGGCTTAGTTAACTTGATAATTGATCCTGATATCGCGGAGAGGATTTGTTTCCTATCCATTCCGCATATCTCGCCCAGCACTTTAAAGCATATCTCAGAAAATCCGGACGGGTATCCCTTATCCCGAAATTTCCGGCTCTCGCCGGTTGGTCTAGGTTTATCCACCCGTACCTTATAAATAAGCACCTAGGGGATGACCTAACCCCAACGGTCCACTTCTTCTTCTTCTTCCTTTCCTTCACTCCCGCACCTGAGCTTACAGAGCGCCACCACGGAGACCTCGCGCACGCCGCCGGAACCAATCCACCGCTGGTTACGTTCCGCCACAGCTCGTCCCGCGCCGCCGCCGACCTCCGCCGCCGCGCCCTCGAGCAGCCCGCCGGCAGTCGCAAAGGGGCCGTCGCCGCGCTATACTTCAATCTCCTCCGGTAAGCTCCTTGCTCCCATCGATTTAGCTTTGCAATTTCTCGAATCGATCTAGATTGGATCTTGGCCTTCCGCGGGCCATTTCTCTTTCCGCGCCGGATTAGGCCGTATAGATACTTGCTAGCTCATCCAATAACTTGATAGATAGTAATACATCACTCCCCTATCGCCGTTAATCACCAATTTCTCCGCGTAATCGTCCGCAAATTTTTCAGTCTAGATCCATTTCGCCCAAATTTTCCGCGGCGGTATTGATACCCGGTAGATCCACTTCTTCCGGTTCTTTTATCTGCACTAGATACATGGGCAATCATCCTTCTTCCACGTATGCTTACCAATACGTAAGTACCCCGTAATTTTTGTTCTGATATTCAATATTCGGATAATCTGTAACCTTTGCTCCGTCCAATGATACCCGGATGATGCTTAGTTCTTTGCCTTGCTGATACTGCTTGCATATACTCGGATAACTCGTGATTTCCGAGTCTTACGCCTCACACCTTTTTGTCTTGTGCTCTGCAGGCTGAACCAATGGCTCCCAAGAAGCAAGGGAAACAGCCGGCTAAAGCCCG
The DNA here is from genome assembly GCA_028641055.1 of Alopecurus myosuroides. Taxonomy (NCBI): domain Eukaryota; kingdom Viridiplantae; phylum Streptophyta; class Magnoliopsida; order Poales; family Poaceae; genus Alopecurus; species Alopecurus myosuroides. The sequence goes on along the minus strand of CM054057.1, from coordinate 40,597,989 downwards.
GATGACCCATGCCGACTCTCACTCTTAATTCTCATGTCAAGCATTGGCAACTTTCTTTCTTTTACTGCCGAGACACCTCCCCACCCGGCGAGAAGAAACTGCCGGGTTACTCAGAGGGCCTCCTCTATATCTCCGAATCTTTCAACGCTTTTGCCCCTGAGTCGGACAGGGAGGCCATCCAGCCCCTCCTCTCAAAACTAGCCGTCCTTTCTGCCCAAGGTCTCCTTGGGCTCAACTTGGTTAAGATATGGGTGGACTTCCGGATCTAGCCCAACTCCATCGGCACCAATTTGATGTGTGACTACTCGGGGCACGTCACGGACGCGCTTCGATACTCTTCTAAGAATTATCCAGCCGGCGATACCAACAAGACCATCAAGAGCTTCTTGACGGAAAAGTTGGAGGTGATCAAGAATATCGCCGGGTTACCGCCATTCACCCGGGATAACTCGGCTCCAGCGGTAAAACCCGATACTCGTAAACTTATTCTCGCACTTTGACTTGATACAACCGCTAATCCTCATTTTCATGCTCTCATCTCAGGCTGATGATGTCTTCTGGAGCGTCGAGACCTCCCCTTCTTCCGGAAACCCGGAAGAGGATGAAGAGCCGGGTGATAACGACGAAGGTATTGTCCCGGTCTCTTATTAATTTCACTTGTGCTGTTTTGCTTTCACATACCTAACCATTCCGACTATAAATTTCCGGTTTTCAGGGCTGGAGGAAAATGACGACAAGGAAGAGGGAGACCCGGAGGCCACTGATTCCGACCAAAGCGAACCTGAACAGGGAGCTACAGTCGGGGCGAAGAGGAAAGCCAGAGGGGTGGTATCTAAGGTTCCCTTCTCCTCTATGTCCTCCGAACCCTATTCCTTTGATAACATTCGAAAACTTAACCAGCAATTATCCAACTCATCACGCTTGAAGGACCCTCTTCCGGCCAAGCGTAGGGTGACCCGGAGTTCCCCGGGTGACGATCCCCTTAACCCGGGCATCTCCACCTCACCAGTCCGCCGTGCCGGTACTCCTCCACCTCGTCCTTCCAACTCTCCTCGGCGTCACCCCTCCCCCAACCATCCAAGGGCCGGGCAGTTCCGGGTTCCGCTATCGGTTCCTGTGTCTGCTTCATCCGCTTCCAGCAGCGAGCTCCCACCAGATTACACTGTGAACACCAGGTGAGTCTTTGCTATATGATATCCTTGCATACTTGATAATTTTCAGCCACTGTCGCTAATTATTTATCTCCTTTTCCTTAGCGCCCAAGCCACACTCAGTGACCCGGAGAACACGGGCACGGACGACCGGGAAACGGAGGGGCCGACTAATGATATGGACGCCGCAACTGGCGGTGATGTTGAAGATGACCAAGAACAAGGCCCCTTTGTTGACCCGGCTCACCAGGAAACCGGGTCTCCCAAGCCATCGGAAGAGGCTGAGGACGACGAGGTCGAGATCCTAGAGATGAAGACGGGCTCTCCCAACCCGGACATCCAGACAGCCCGGCTCTCGACCCCAAAGTCGGAGAAGGCTCGCTCGCCGGCTGACCAAGCTGCCGGTCCTTCCAGCGTCAAACCTGAAGATATGTCTTTCCCCCAGATGCTTGATGCCCTGCACACCTTGAGGGCCGATGAAGAAAATATACTAGAGGCTTTGATAGCTAAACATGAGGTAAATCCGAATGATATTGCCTGTATCTTTATCTAGTCCCCAAGTTCCGAGTGAACTTATTGATAATTTGCTTGGAACTTCCACAAATAGTCGACTGATACTTTTGTCTTCTCTCTTCGCGCAGGCTTACGTAACGCACTCTGAAAAGGCGTTGGCTAAAGCCGACAAACTTCTCAAGGCGGAAACGAAGCGGCGTGAATCGGCTGAAGCTGAGGCGAAGAAAGCCGGGAAGCAGGCTAAAAGGTACAAGAAACGATGCAATGCTGCAATACATAGAGTGAACGAGATGTCTGGCCGCATTGTCGATATTTATCGATCTGTGATAGGTAAAGATTCCCGACTGACGGGTTTTACACTTGGCTCTGATATTCTGATAAACACTCGGAGTTCCTGACTTTGGATATTTTCTGCTTGCTTGCAGGGCCGGATGAAGAGGTTCCGGATGTGGATGAAGTGATTACGCTGAAGACCATAAGGGATAACATCCGGCAATTCTGCGCTGGGACCAAGCTAGCCCTGAAAGCTGTCAAGTGGCAAAGCCTTGGGGAAGTTGGTTTGAACACGCTGCTTGACGCCTGTTCTACCATTCCCGAGTGGATCGAGCATTGGAAGCGCTCATCTTGCCGGGTTGGGGTGACCCGGGGTCTTGCTTTGGCGAAAGCATACTTTCGCAAGCTTGACCCGGCAAAACTTGTCGGAGGGTTTCCCTAATTCAACCATGACGGGACTCCCTTTTCGCCTCAACACTACAAGGTTATCCAGACGGAGCTTCGTCACTCGGCCAGCCTGATTGCTGACAACCTGGATATCGGTCGGATGGTGCCGTCATATGATAAACAAGGTAAAGCCCTTAAGTCGGATCCTCCCAAGCCCTTAGACATGCTGGCGCGATGGAAAGCGGAAGCTGCCCGAGTTAGGGAAGAAGTTGCGAAGAAGAAAGCTGAAGCTGATACCGCGCCTGCTAGCTCCACGCCAGTTGTCCCTCCTCCTTCACGCGCCAGTGCCAGTGTCAACCCGGATGCTGCTGCTGCCAAGACTGCTGAAGAAGAAGTCAAGGAGCAAGACCCAGCTGGTAAAGGCAAGGGCAAGATGGATGCCTCAGCCCAAGATGCCGAGTGATATTTGCTATCCACTGTCATCAAATACATCATTCGGCCGGTGGGCCTTTTTTAAACAATTGTTTTTTATGGTGCTCCTGTGCACCTTTGATACTACTATCATGGTTTGTAATACATTTTGAAACTTAATAGCCTTCGTGGCCCTTCTGGCCTTTGGATGATCTTATTATTTCTCTGCTTTTGAGCCCATTTGTTCTTGATAATCCGACTTTCTTTATGGTTCCTTTTGTGAGACTCGGTTTCCGGGTCTCGTGGGTTTTGACAGGTGGACTTTTCTCTAAGTCCCCAAGTCCCCAAGACTCGGATGTTTGGGTTTTTTGAGCTTAGTAACTAAGCAACTTGTTTCTTTTTTCAAAAATCCCCAGTCCCCAAAACCCGAAATTCCGAGTCTGGGACGTGTGGTCTTTCAAAGAGAACAAGTTGTTTTCTGCTAAGCCCAAAACCTAGAGCCGTTTCACATAGGAATTGAAGTTATGCTTAATAAACTTTGATTTTCCGGCTGTTAGCCCTGTACTCTGCATAACTTGTGGTTTAGATGACCCTTTTGACTATCTTGTACTGTAAACCGGCTTTCGCGTGGATATCATGTTGTTACATCTATACGAAAACAGGGTCAGGCAAGTCCCATTGGGCTTCATGGCTGATTGTAATCGTAAGCGAGCAAAGCATGCCACTTTAGTGCGAGTCACATCGAGCTTAAGTAAGAAAAGTCAAGAAAATTTGGCTCCTTTGTCCGGTTATAAGATTGCAGCCGTACTCGTTCGCGAGTAATCGGCCCTTATAACTCATAGGCATCGCGGCCGGGTCTTGAGTTTGTAACTGTGCTATTCAAGCAATCAGCCCCCAAGACCTAAATATATGCAACATACTAAAAAACTAATGTATTAAGAAAACAATAAATAATACTTACCTGGAAGAGAAGTAAAAAACCTGACAGAAAAATAAAGCTTGATAAAACATTTAAAAAAGATATATTGCTTAACCATCTCTTTATTGATATGAGAAAGTTAGGTCAGCAGGCCGCCTCATTAAAAACCCTCCAGTCCCCTTAGGTACCCTGGATAGGAAAAGAGTGCGTCTGAAACCTGCGGCCTGTTACATCGTGCAATTCCACTTGTGAATCTGGTCTATACTAGGTATAGTAGGGACGCAGCTGAGCTACGTTCCATGGTCTTTCTCTCTCTTGCATAGATGAAGTAGTATGAGTGGTGTCGTTAACCGTAGCCGACTCTTCCCTTGCATCTATCAAGTAATATTATCCATTGTGCAGATTCCGGCTTATGATAAACGGTCCTTCCCATGGCGGCGATAACTTGTGTTTTCCTTCCTTTGACTGTATCAGGCGCAGAACCAGGTCTCCTTCCTGGAAGACCCGGGTTTTCACGCGCCGGCTATGATATCTCCGCAGATCCTGCTGTATGGTTGATCTTTCCAGTGCTTGTTCCCTTTCTTCTTCTAGCATATCCACGGCGTCCTGCCGGGTCTTTTCATTTTCCACCTCGACGTAAGCTGACACTCGAGGCGAGTCATGGATGATATCACTCGGCAACACCGCCTCTGCACCATAAACCATGAAAAACGGTGTCATCTGAGTAGATCTGTTAGGTGTTGTGTTGATACCCCAAACTACTGAAGGTAACTCCTCGACCCATGCACCAGCGGCTCTGATACACGGAACTCGCAATCGTGGCTTTAATCCACGAAGCAACTCTTGATTTGCCCTCTCCACTTGTCCATTAGCCTGTGGATGAGCCACTGAAGCTATGTCAAGCCGGATTCCGTTGTTACCACAAAATTTCTCCATCTCGCCAAGGGACATGTTGGTTCCATTGTCGGTAATTATGCTATGGGGATACCCGAACCGATAGATAATCTTTTTCAGGAACTTGACTGTTGTAATTGCTTCACAGTTGGTAACTGGCATAACTTCAACCCACTTGGTAAACTTATCAATAGCCACCAAGAGATGTGTCTTTTTGCGAGGTGACATGTGAAAGGGGCCCACCATGTCCATACCCCAAACAGCGAACGGCCAGGTTAACGGGATAGTCCGTAGTTCCATAGCCGACACATGGGTTTGGCGAGCGTACCTTTGACATCCGTCACACCTTGCCACCAATCGCTCCACGTCTGCTAGGGCCGTGAGCCAGAAAAAACCATGTCGATAAGCTTTGGCCACAAGGGATCTTGTGGATGCATGATGCCCACAATCACCTTCGTGGATTTCCTTGAGGATCTGTCGGCCTTGTTCTGGTGCTACACAGCGTAAAAATACTCCTGCTGCACTTCTCTTGTATAACTCCCCATTGATGATAGAATATCCTTTTGCTCGCCTCAGAATTTGTCTTGCTAATACCTCCTGCTGCGGTAACTCGCCCCGCGATAGGTAGGACAGGAATGGCTCTGTCCACTCGGGAACAACACGTACTGTGGCCACGAGCTCCAAATCCGGGTCTTGATTCGCCAGTTCTTCCTCAGACTCGGTTTTAACTGATGGTCGCCATAGTTCATCCAGGAAAACATTAGGTGGAACCGGCTCCCTGCGCGAGCCGAGTCTGGCGAGTGCATCTGCTGCCTCGTTTTTTCTTCTGTCTATGTGCTCCACCTCATACCCCGGAAAAACATCCGGCAACTCTATCCACCTCTCTGCGGTATGCTGCCATAGTTGCATCTTTTCTATCCCAAGTTCCTGAGACCTGCTGTACCACAAGGTCCGAATCTCCAAAGCATCGTATCCTCTTAATGTTCATCTCCTTGGCTACCTTTAAGCCGTGCAATAAGGCCTCATACTCGGCCACGTTGTTGGAACAATCAAAGTGAATCTGTAGCACGTAGCTCAACTTGTCTCCTTTGGGTTATGTTAGCACCACTCCAGCTCCTGACCCCTCGTATTGCTTGGAGCCATCAAAGTGCATGATCCAAGACTCGGAGTTTGGAGCCGTGGTGGGCATGCCTGTGTGTGTCCAATCGTTGATAAAATCGACTAGAGCTTGAGATTTGATTGCTGACCTTGGCTCGTAGTTGATGTGATAATCCCCCATCTCGATCGCCCAGTTGGCTATTCTACCTGTTGCATCCGAGTTTCTGATGATATCCGACATTGGTATAGAACTAACCACTGTTATGGGGTGTTCCTGAAAATATGGCTTCAATTTCCGGCTGGCCATGAAGACCCCGAAAACCAGCTTTTGCCAATGTGGATAGCGTTGTTTTGCTTCTGATAATACCTCACTGACGTAGTAAACCGGCCTCTGGACCGGGTATTCTTTTCCATCTTCTTTTCGCTCGACAACAACCACTGCGCTAACCGCTCGGGGCCCTGCTGCAACGTATAGTAACATAGGCTCTTTGGGACCCGGAGCTGCTAGGACTGGTGCCTCAGATAGCTGCTTTTTTAATGCCTCAAACGCCTCGTCCGCCTCTTGATCCCATACGAATTTATCAGATTTTTTCAAGAGCCGGTACAATGGTATTGCCTTTTCTCCGAGTCTGGATATAAACCGGCTGAGCGCTGCTACGCACCCTGTGAGCTTCTGGTAATGTTTCAAATTTTCTGGCTTTTTCAGACTCTGGATAGCTTTGATTTTGTCCGGATTTGCCTCAATTCCTCTCTCTGAAACGATGAAGCCGAGTAATTTCCCAGCCGGAACTCCAAATACACACTTTGTCGGGTTTAGTTTCATCTGATACCTCCTCAGGTTCTTGAACGTTTCCTTTAGATCATCAGTGAATGTCTCCGCCTTTCTGGTCTTGATAACCACATCATCTACATACGCGTGGACGTTGCGTCCAATTTGGTCCTCGAAGCACTTCTGAATACACCGTTGATAGGTTGCGCCAGCGTTCTTCAATCCAAATGTCATGGTCTTGTAACAAAAGGCCCCGAAAGGGTTTATGAAAGATGTTTTCTCCCAATCCTCCTTCTTGAGCTTGATTTGATGATACCCGGAATATGCATCCAGGAAACATAATAAGTCGCTTCCAGCTACTGCGTCTATGATCTGATCTATCCTTGTTAGTGCAAACGGATCCTTTGGGCAATGCTTGTTGAGACTCGTGTAATCAATGCACATCCTCCACTCATTGGTCTTTTTCATCACGAGAACCGGATTTGCTAACTAGTCCGGGTGAAACACTTCCATGATAAAGCCGGCTGTAAGCAGCCGTGCAATTTCTTCTCCTATATCTTTTCTTCTTTCCTCATTCATCTTTCTCAAGCCCTGCTTCACAGGCCTGGACTTGGGATCGACGTGCAAACTGTGCTCTGCCAACTCTATGGGGATACCCGGCATGTCGCTAGGCGTCCAGGCGAACACATCCTGATTTGAACGAATGAACTCCACAAGTGCTTTCTCCTGTTCGCTATCCAAGTTAGATCCTATAGCAAATTTCTTAGAGGGATCTCCCTCGACAAAAGCTACCATCTTGGTGTCCTGTGCTGCCTTGAACTTTGCTCTTTCATCCTCAGTATTAGGTCTTTTCAACGCTGTTCTGTCATCCGGGTCTACTTGAGACCGGTAATACTTTAGTTCCTCTTTTCTGCAAGCTTGCTCTGCCATGGCTGCGTCTCCTTCATCGCACTCATCTGCTATCTCCCGGCTTCCATGTATGGTGATGGTATTCTTGGGACCCGGGATTTTTAGCTGTAGATACACATAACACGGCCTGGCCATGAACTTACATAAGCCGGCCTTCCGAATAGCGCGTGATAAGGACTGCGCAAGTTGACCACCTCGAAAGTAAGCCACTCGACTCGATAATTATCCTTCGATTCTCCAAAAGCTACCTCCAATGCGATCTTTCCCTCGGGGCATGCTGAGTGACCCGGCACAATCCCATGAAAAACCGTCGAAATGTTCTGTAGCTGAGACTCCTTGAGGCCCATGCGTAGAAAGGTTTCCCAATACAAGATATTGATGCTACTTCCACCGTCCATTAGAACCTTTTTCAGCTCATAACCATTGACTTGTGGTGCCACTACCAATGCTAAGACTCCCGGATGTTCTATCCTTTCCGGGTGATCTCTTCTGCTCCATGTTACGTCCTTCTCTGACCATCTCAAGTATCTCGGAACAGCCGAGGAAACCGAGTTTACCGCTTGCTTCAGTATCTTTTTATCCTTGTTAGAAGTTCCTGTAGTATGCACGTGATATTGTCCCAATTGCTTGGGGTTAGCTTGGAAACCTCCGGCTCCCGCTTGGTTGTTACCCGGATTTCCGCCTGCCGGGTTACCGGCTGGGGGTGGACCGTTGCCCGGGTTTCCACCCGAACCCGGTCCTCCTCCCCGACCTGCACCTCGCATGGCTCTGTTTACTTCCTCGCATGGCTCTGTTTACTTCCTCATTCTTCCACCCGGACCCGGTCCGCGCACTGTTCCAATGAGTGGTTAGCCGGCCTACCGTTCCTGCTGTGCTTTGGGCACGCCATTCTGAAGATATCCCAGTTGTTACCCGGCCTCGGTGGCCCTTGATAATTTCCTCCGTTGTGATTTCTAGTATGGAAATTTCCTTCTGCCCTAGGTCTCGAAGACCCGGCTTCTGTGCTAGCGACGAACTCGGAGCCTCCCTCAAACGGGCGCTTGTTCCTATTATTACCTCCATTGTTACCCGGCGTTGATCCGTTGCCGGTTCTTCCACTATTATTCGTATTTGCTTTTGCTTTCTTGTCATCGACATCCTCTTCTGTGGTATCCGTTGCGGCGTGTTTGTTGCATGCGTCCACCAGCTCTCCCATCGTAACCTCTGAAGCATTCCGACTAGATTTCATGCGAGTTAACTTTTGCACTAAAGGTGTGTACTTGCACGTCTTTGCCATAGCTTGTAACGCATCCTTGGGCTGAATATATGTAGATGAATGAAGTATCTCCATAACCCGACGCACCCAGCTGCGCGCCGATTCTCCCTTCTTCTGGACACATCGTTCTAGGTCATCGATAGCAAATAACTTTCTGCACGTCCCATGGAAGTGTTTGATGAACGCAGTTTTCAACTCCTCCCATGACTTGATAGATCCTTCCGGTAGATTAGAGAACCGTAACTTTGCTGCTCCTTCTGACATCATCAAATACATGAACTTGGCTTGAAGATTTTCGGATGCGTTGCGAATCGACATAGCCATCTCGTAACTGCTCAACCATGTTTCTGGATCCATAGTCGGCTCATAATTCACAACTTTACCCGGTTCCTTGAATTTATCCGGGTAAGGCTCAGCCCTGATGTCAGCCGACAGACACTTAGGTCCAGCGAGATTAGTCGGGACTGGCCTCACTCGGGAAACATGCGACCCTGCGGGGAGCGCGGCGGGGCGCGGTGCTGCTGGTGGTCCATGCACCGCAGACCCTGCCGCAGCTCTCCTGGCTCTGGAACTATCCATGATAGCTTGCGCTGCTGATACTGCTAGTACTGCCTGGACGCGGGGAGGAGGCGGCATTTGCTGCTGCTCTTCCCTCCGCCGCGCTGAACTTGTCTGGATATTGCCGGTATTACCTCGTTGCTGGCTGATATATGGTGTCCCATGCATCCCACTCCTGTGATTCGGGTAATTAACTTGTTGTGCTACCGCAGTGTGTAATAGGTCTATCGTCCGCCGGGTCTCCTCTGCGTGGGGTGACTCTCTCACGGGGATTTGATTCAATGCAAGTGTTGCTGCGTACACGTTATCCATGGGGTTGTTGTAATGACCTGCTGGTGTGCGAAATCGTGATGGTGGTGGTGGTGGTACTGTATTGCCGGTAGTAACTCCAATCTGCGGTATGGGTAACCCGGCCTGCGTGTTTACCGGCTGTACTCCTCCGGTTGTTGGCTGAGGTGCAGTTCATTGGTTTGCCGCTGGGATCGGCTGATCCTGAGGCGTGATGAATAGCGCAGCCGGGTTTATGACTCCACCCAATGCTGGTAACCTGGTTTGGTGCCTTTGATGTATTCTAGTTGTTTCCTCTCGGAGCCGGGTTTCTAGTGCATCCAGCTCGCGTTGGCGCGTGGCCATCCCTTGCTTTTCTGCTTCTACTTGCCTTCTCTGTTGCTCTAATGCACGACGGGCTACATCCAGATCTCTAACACGTTCCGCCGCGTTTTCCGGAGTTATGACTGTGGCTAGAACGGTTGGGTCCAGAATCAAGTTGTTGTTGAATAGGGCCGGGTGTTGCGGGTTTGAAGGACACGCCCCTGGCGTCCGATTTTCCAGATATCCAAACATGTTTGCCTGCAACTCGCTATCCGCCGCATGACTGGTAACTGATGCCGATTCTCCATCAACCCGGGTGAGAACCGGATTTCCGTCAACCGGACCTTGCTGCTGGGCCAATGCGTGCGCTGCTCCGACTGTAGCCGTGGTCGCGTTTCCCTGATTGAGATTGATAGCCGGGGCCGTGTAAACCGCAACCTGGCGCGCAACGCTTGGCGCAGATTCGTACTCTTCCTCTTCGCTGCTATTTTCCTCGTACCGGTCCTCCAGCAGATGCAAGATAGACTCGGTACCATCTTCTCTCGTAACCCGGCCACGTGGGGTCCATATCGGCTCCTCCGGCTGTTCCCTCTTCGTGGTGGGCTCTTCTGTCGGATCTACCGTCCCGACCGATTCTTCCCCATCTGATTGAACGCAGGTGGCCTCCCCTGACACAGAATCAAATCCGAAATCGTCAGGGATTGAACCGGACGTACGTACCATGCCGATGAAGACGTTGATTTGGCCGATTGTCACGACAGATCCGGATTCGAGTAGATCCGACTCTGGCCCCCAGCCAGAATCGTCCACCATCTTCTCTCCTTCGGGGTCGGTGTAGATCTCGCCGATGACAAGGTTCTCCATGTTCTTCCGAGCTTCTCCCGTGATGTAAACACCCTTGGACGTGGGCCCCACGGTGGGCGCCAACTGTCGTGGGATAATCACGGCAGACGTTACCGGGGGTAACTTATCTTGGGGCAAGACGACTCTGGTGTTTGGGAGAGGGTTTAGCTCAAGGGAAAACATGATGATATGCGATCTGGCAGCAGGCAATCAAGTCGCCGAGTCTCCGATCTCAATATATTAACTCAACTCTCGTGTTACACTGGATACTCGATACCTAGCGATACTGCTCGAACTCTTGGATCTCTCTTAGTCTAACCCTAGGGGCCGGCTTATATAATATCCGGACCCCCTGGCCTGCTCTCCAAGGCGCACTCTGAATCCTACCCGGACACCGCATACAAACCCTAAACTTCCTTACCAGAACCCACAATTCGGGTTACCAGGCCTACGGTCGTGGGCCTTCTAGAAACTCCTTTATCCTAAGCCGGGTCTTTGCGCAGCGTCCTTTGGGCCGAGTTACTCCTTGGTGTTGGCCTACCGGGTTATCATCCCTCCATCAATGGTTATCACTAAATGCTGGTGACGAATGGGACAACAATGGAAGCGGCCTCTTGGATGAATACTATGGAGAAGTATATGGCGGCTTTGGATTTGCCATCACACAAGAGAGTTCTTTATGTTGCCTTCCAGCTTAAAGGCTTGGCTGATGCATGGTGGAGAGGAGTCCGTGCAGCCCATGTTCCTGTTCATGGGGAGCCTACTTGGGAGTTCTTTGTGCAACGGTTCACAAGTAGGTATTACCCAGAATCATTCAAAGAGGAAATGTTCATTGCACTAACCCGCATTCAACAAGTAGAACAAAGTGTGGATGAGTATGAGGCTGAGTTTAGTAAGATGTTGTTATTTGTGGATATGGTGAATGGAAATGAGGCACACAAGGCCCAAGCATTATTTAGAGGCCTCAACTCAAGATATAGGGAAGTCATAGGAACAAAGCTACAAACTAGCTACTCTGAAGTGATTGAACAAGCCAGAAGGATGGAGCTAGAGGTTCGACTCATAGCGGTTCGCGAGGGTCGTAAAAGAGGTACTAGGGATTCAGATAGGGACCGTAAGAGGACCTATGAAGGTGGTAGTGGGCCGGCTCAACAATCTGAAATCAAGAAGTCCAAGTCAGCCCAACATCCTCAATAATCGTCCAAGACCAATCAATTAAGAACCCATTCATTTTCAACACCACATTCAAATAACACTTCGTTTATTAGACCTGTCCCAGGACAAGGCTTGATTTGCTTCAAGTGTGGTCAGGGTCATCGTGCTTCTGAGTGTGACTTTTCAGGTTCTTGTGACCACTGTGGCAAGCACGGTCACATGAAACTGGTTTGCAAGCAAAATCCTAATTCTATCATCAAGTAGAGTTTTACGAGTCCTTCTTCCACGGGGTTAACGGCAGCCATTCCTTCGTATGAAGTTCCTTCAGGAGTCATATTCTCACATGAGTCGGTACAAATGATGGCAGCCCCTTCAGCTACAACTCCTCAGTTGCAAGCTCATCCATACCAGTTACCACCTCACCCATATCAGCATCCTACTTTGGGTTACTACTATCATGCACCTCCCATTCCAGCACCATATGTTCCGCTCCAGATACCAGCTCCTCAACCGCAACCATAACAATTGGTTGCAGATTCGTCTATCTCAGCACCTCATAGGGCCTTCAGCCAGCCAGCGAGTCCTTTTCTAGGTCACCATGGTGGGGTTTTCAGGTACATATTTTAATTAACTGGTGCCTACTCCAACATCTTTAAGTTCTTATTCAGATAATTTTCCTCTCATAATCGGAAGCCAGACTCATTTAGATTCTCCACTAACCTTGCTAATACCCCTTCGGTTTGGATTGTTAGAAGTGGCAAACCTGGTGCATATTCTATGGTCTCCGTTAGATGATCATAATTTGTTTTTCTGTTCCTACGTAAACTTGAGTATCTTTGAGGTATTGTTAGCTCAGAATTTGTTTATTGGTTCTTGTTAGATTGAGTTGGCGATATTACATTTTTGCAGTACCAAGTGAGGATGCCTGGGAGTTAGGTTAGAGATTTACCTATCCACATAAGGAGTTAATGGTTTGAGTGTGGGATGGATTGGCCCCCATACAAACTACTCTTGCTATTAGTTGTTTTAGGTTGGACCGGTGAACCTCTTGTGTACTTTTACTCCTAGAGGCTTGTAAAGATACCGAGTCACCAAGGCTTTGCCTTAGGTTCGTAAAACTTTACCTCGTATTAAAAAACTAAGACCATCAGACCATGAGAGAGTCTGTCTAGTTGAGACGATCGGAAGCAACTATAAAACTATACAACTGTGTGTTCCAATTCAGTGTGGAGAATTAAGGGAACCATGACCATTGGATTTTTCCTTTAGCATGTATACTCTAAATATATTTGGATAAAAAAAATTAAACATATAAATAAATAGCAGTTCCAACCCAGCCGGTCTTTTCATATCCCTAGAAACGCACCTACCCTAGTCCATGTCTCCGCCGCCGCCGGAGGACCAAGAATCGCCAAGCGCCGCCCCTGAAGGTCAAGTACGAGTCCCAGGCTGCTGACTGGTGAATTTAGTCTGGTCGGACTCCCCACCCAATCATCCCGAACATTACCAGTGCGTAAAGGTGCTGATCCACTCTCGATTGCTTTGATTTGTTTTGACCGGTCTTGCTGCGCGTTTTCTTTTTCCAGCGAGCATTTTACACAAGGCATGGATGTGTTAGCACCCTGACAAGAAATTGGGTTTCATTTGCTTATGGGATCGATCTGTAGTTTGTATCTTGTTTAATCCAGTCGATGGTTGTTTACAAGTCTGAGTACTAATTGATGCTGACGTTATAGTGATTCTTGTCCCAAAGTGATCTTGTAGTACTGCACACCATGGCTTCCGATGGTTGTCCTGTCTTGAAGTTGGCACACACCTAGAAGACTGGGAGAATCGTTAGCCAATCATTTACTTAGATGTCCGCTCTGATTATGTGGAAAATATGTGCATGAGTCCCTATGGATAACTTTGTAAGACGGCAGTTCTAGGCACGATTAAGAAGTATACTTTTACCTTTCCGTGCACTAGTAGTTCTCAGTGGTTTCATCCACAGGTGTGAGGACTTCTGGCGCTGATATAAATTCTTCCTTTGAACGTCGAGGTTAAGGCAAGTCCATGACAAACCCCTGATTTACATGTTTGTCCATTGTGTGGTTGTCCGGTTGTTTGCCCGCATTTTATTTGAGATTTCTCGTGTCTAATTTGGTTCCCCCAAGACTTGGTTGTTTCTTCGTTTCGGTGTATCTCCCCATGTTGAGAAATTTCACGTTCTTATATTCCTAGCTGATTCGGTGAGATATTGTTCATAAGCAGGTAGTTCCGAATTAAGTTCGGTGAGAACCGTTTGCTTGTGAGCTAGTCCGATGGCTAACCTTTCTTGTCGGTACGGTGAGAGACTGTCCGACTGGCTAGTCCGATATAAGTTCGGTGAGTACTGTTAGCTAGCCGGCTAGTCCGGGCGACTTATTCAGATATTTGGTTTCAATCTTCCAAGTTCACACATGTTACAAAAATCAGTTCTAAAACTAAATTGATCGTCATTGTTCTTATGGTTCTAATTGTACCTGCTGAGTATTTCTGTACTCATTCTTGCGTTTCTTTGGTGTTTAGGTACTAAGTAATCGACATATGCATGGGAGAAGGGATTAACTCACCTAGAACATCACTTCATTACGCACTTCATGTCAATCCTTACTGAATAATCATACAACTATCGAGTAGTCGTAGTCTACTACTCCCACCGTCCTGGTGTATAGGGCACATATAGGAATTCTCTAAACCCTAGGTATTCATTCATTGGGGTTTAAACAATACATACATTGGTGAAGATGGATAGAGAGAGGCAACCACCCACTAATTAGAAGATAATTAATGCAAAATATGCCTAATAGATGGGACTACATGTTTTTGGTATTGTGCCCTATACACCAGGACGGAGGGAGTACTTGCTTTTGTAGAACCATTCATCTGTGTCATTTGGAATTACATAGTGTGAGCCTTTGGTTGCTCGAATCTTTATATGTTATAACTGCTAGTTGGTCCATGATCTATACATTATGTCCTCGGTTCTGTTATCCAAATTCATGATATTTGTCGAATATCTGTGAACTGCCTATCGTGGTTGTCGTTATAAACAAAGGAGCTGTTGTCCGAGTTTTGAACTTTTCATGGGTGGGTGTTATCTAGTTAGTGTGGTAACATCGCGAGGTATGGTAGATACAAGGGGTGTTACATCATGAAATCATGGAAATCTAGGATTAGGTGCTTCTAATCACTAACAAACCAACACCATTGGATAGATATCAAAATTCGTCACCAATTAAATTAGACAATTCACAGAAGTGCTCTCTGGTCCTAACACAAACATTTATGGCATTTTCAAACCGAAGCTCACTTTCAAACATGGTTAATTTCTGCTGCCAGGTATTATCAAGGCCTTGACAGAACAATTTTATTTGATGGATTTGGGTACTTAAAACTAAAGTGATGATTTTATTTGTGAAAATAAGTGGTTTGGCATGCATTCAATTTATCCCAAAATATGCACCCAAAAGTACATCTACAAGTTGGAATTTGTTAAGAAAATATAGATCTACCACTGTGATTTTTTGGTTTTTCAAGATTTGCACTATAACTATTTTCAAAAGATTGAATCAAGGGCACTAAGATTCAACCTTGCAGAAAAAGAAAATATAACCTTTAGAAAAAATAACGGGCTAGATCTGCGGGAGACTGGGAGAGACATAGGAAGGCCAAGAGGAAAGGAGGCAACACGGCGACGGCACATCCCATGAAGAGATTCCCCCATGCAGGAAAATGGTTAAAATCCTGAAGGCCGGGGCCCGCTTGTCGGTGGCTCACTAGGAGCTATATGTCAGGATGTCGTTTGATTCACATCCAGCAGCCAGCGGAAAACCACGCATGGGCACAGGTGGTGACCAAAACTGAGCGAGGCAAATAGGGGACACGGCGGCCCATTGGTTACAGGAAGAAACTCCGGTAAGGTCCAAGTGTTACGTCGGGATGAGAGAAAGGGCTCCCCGGGATCAACGCGGCGGCGTGAAATCGGCAGATGGGCCAATGCCTGCTAGGGAGGCTTGGAGGTTGGACGGCGACAAAGTCAAGCGGAAGGGTCCTAGGTCGTCCATGGCGGAGCCTCTTCAATGGGAATAAAAATAAATTAATAAGAGCACAAGCAAGCAAAGGTCAAGAGGAAGAGGAGGGAATGAATGGCAAGGTCGGAGATGTCTTGCAGCGGTGACTTAAGGATGCACGCCGGCGGGAAGACCGTACCCAATTTCGATGATTTTGCATGCAGGAGAGAGGGGTTTAGATGCATATGCCCTGATTGGGGAGTAGGGTAGGTGGGGTGGCAAGGAGGAAGGAAAATGCACGGACTCATGTGGCTACGCCGTGAAGGACAGCGAGCACGTCCATGCGGCGCTCAAGGCGAGCAGACATGAAGGAGAGAGGGAAGGCAAGATGGTGTCTAGGGCTGTGGCCGTGCGGAGTAGGTCCTCTAGGAAAGATTTCGAGAGGAGGACGAGGCCCCAGGTAGTGGAACTCGATCTGCCCGAGTTCAGCACCCGGAGGTGTTCGACATGGGCTAGAGGAAGAAGGAAAACGAGAGGGTGCGAATGGGGTTCACGTGAGTGTTCTCGAGGTCCCGTGAAGCATGTAGACAAGTAGGGGGAGTGAGGCGTGATGAATGGAGCAGAGCTCGAGCGATACTTGTGCTCTTTCTTGGCATTAAGCTGATGCAGGAGGGGTGTAGGCGAAGGAGGGTCTAGGGGAAATGGCATGTTGTCTTGGGAGTTAAGGGACTAAATGCCACTGTCCAGAGGAGAGGAAAAGAGAGAGAGGGAGAGAGAGAGAGAGGATGACCAGAACATGCATGCTCTCAACAGTGACCAGAACAAATAAAGAGGGTTTTTAACTGTTTTCTCCAAAAATGTTAATATAACACAAGTGAAAGATCATGTCTGGTGGATAGAGGATGAAAAATGGAGTCTGAGGATGGTGGTCTGACAAGTTTCTGAAAATATTTGTTTCACAAAATTTTGGAAATTTTAAAAGGGCCAAATTTGGTTTTAATATTTTCTTCCAAATCTTATAACAACTAGCAATTTTTTTTGTATAAATAAGTCCCACATGACCTTAGGCTTGTTGGGTAATTTTACCAAGAATTTAGGAAATACTTTTATTCACAAAATATTTAAAAGTCCATTTCTGGCCTAGGACAAATGTTTCTAAAACAAATATTTTTTATTTTGGATGAGAAAGTATATAACATAGGTCACAAAAGTTATTTTTAATAAATAACTCTTATGAATATATTTGAAGTTCCAAGTAAAAAATGGTGAAACTAGAATATTATTTATTAAGCCTCAAAAGCCTTGGAGAAAAATAATCAAGTGGACAATGTAAAATAAATGGAAAACCTAGGTGTGAGGTATAAGTCATTAAGATCGTAAGGGGAGGTTGATGAAGCTCAAAAATAATAAGGAGAGATTTTTAAAAAGATTGCCAAAATGCATCAAAATAAGAGGGGTACAGATACAAACTTGGAATGCCTTCAAAAAGAACTTTGAAAGAAGATGGAGAGAATTCCTTATTTGGCCCTATCTGAAGTTTGTCTTCCTTTTTTGGTCCTGGCAAATCTTTTCTTTCTTTCATGACACACAAAGTTTGATTGGTTCCTTATTTGGCCCTTTAGTACTATTTAAGGACAAAGATGACACTTTTGCCCCTGATGCAATATATGACCAAATGACACTAAAAAGTTATAATTTACTAGTTGGTTATTAAAAAAAGTGATAGGTGAATATTATCTATCCTAGGGTACCCAGTAATACATCTCTGATACTTGTATACATGCATGCATATACATCCATGCTGGTGAATGAGTGGCGGACATACATGCTGCAATAATTCATCTACTGATCTCAGATGGATTCTTGGTTACATTTAGTCACTGATAATAGGTATTAGTGAAAATCATAAGTGAAAAAAAAAAGACGTCGGCCGGCCGGCCACTACGGCGAGCTAGCTTAAGATCGACAGGTACCGGCGGCCATGTCTCCGTGCTCTCGTATGACCAAAAATTGTGTGGTACCTCATTTTAAGTTGATTACGCACGTGCATGTGCCATACTAGTTTTCAGCAAAACTGTACTGCGAGAGAAAATTAATAAATGCGCAATCAAGTAAGATTAATCTCCCGCTTCTACTTATGATAGAAATTTTGGTATAGATAAATAGCATATACATACGTTAGGTCTAGTGGTAGAGCATGCGTGGCTTGCTCGATGCATACGTTAATCTGGCCGGACTGGACATGGTCAATTATTTCGGCTATAGGGAGATACGTTATGTACAGTATCATATTCACGCGACTGATATGATTTTAACTTGCTTCCGTAGCAAGTCATGGACGGCCCATAATCAGCGACATCTGGAGGACCGTACGGAGAGCCAGGATCGAGGCCCCGAGTTCCTCGATCTCCGGCTTCGCGTCCCTAAATCAGCAACAGGAGATGACGGCCGGGCAAATGACTCATCACCTGTTATAATTTTTTTAGTGATATTTCGTTACATATTGTAGCAGTGGCAAAAGGGTAATCTTTATGGTTAACTAGTACTAAAGGGTCAAATAAGGAACCAATCAAACTTTGTGTGTCATAAAAGGAAGAAAAAATTTACCAGGGCCAAAAAAGAAAGACAAACTTCAGCTAGGGCCAAATAAGGAATTCTCTCACCAAGAGTTTCAATACAAAATAAAAAAATTGGATGGAAATTATGTACAATGGGGTCCACGAGGGTGCATTGATGAATAGATCAAGATTTTCAATTACGGCTTGAGGCCAAAGTTGGAGAATTTAAACAGAAACAAATATGAGATCAAAATAGGATTGAACCTGATACTGATGCATGGTCTTGTTATTTATAGATATTATTTATTTGACAAAACACACATTCATAATCAAACAAATGAAAACAATTCAAGGGAAACACAAGAGAGGATCACACATTAAGCAAAAAAAATAACAAGGCTTAACAAGTTCACTCAAGCAATTGAGTTCTTTAGTTCAATTTCCAAAATGTTTTATCAGTTGTTAAACAAAGGTAGTGATCAAGCCACATCATGAAAAGAGGATTTTGGAAAAGATTTTAACTAAAGCTTGTTGTTTCCAAAAGAGTATAGATGAGGAAAAACATAGGGGTAATATAGTACCCACTTATAGTATTTGCAAAAGAGGAGGTAAGATGGGGTGTTTGAAAAACTTGTAAAAGTATCTTGGTTGAAAATATATAGGAGATGATTGCCTCCATAATACTTTTCATATAGTTTTGGAAAATACCTTTTGTTCTCTAAAAACCTTGGACTTTGGGTTGTTGCTAAAATAAAAACATTTTTAAAAGTGTTTGGCCAAAATTAGGTGATAGATGAAGGTGGTAAGTTTTCTATTCATGACTTGATCACAAGGGTTCTGTTTTAAGTAAGTTATGATCATTGGGTTTCTTGTTGGGTGTTAACAAACTAAAACATGACACACAAACAACATAAGGTAAACCAGCAAAGATAAGAGAAACACATGGCTTAGTCAGATATTTCAAAAAGTTTTTGTTGGCCCTGGTTTTTGGGTTACTGAAAAACAAGTTTTTCCTGCCTTCCAAAAATTTAGGTTGTTACAACGAACCTCGAAACAGAAAAGTTCCACTAGGAAATTTGTGTGAATTATCAAGATGAACTTTTTCCTTAAGGAATATTCAACTAGCCCATTTGTGTGCGAATTCGATAAAATTCATCTAAAAATCCCCTAAAAGTAACAACAAATTTTAGTAGTTACAAACTTACCATTGAAGAAACTCGAAATCATGAAAATGGAATCTTTTTATGTAAAATTTATCTCTAAAACACCGTGAGAGCATCTCTAGCAGATGCTGTAAAATGACTAAGCCCTTATAATTACGGCAAGAATAAGGGAAAATGGGCCGGCAGTTCTAAATTTCAAGGTGGCATGTAAAAGCGCGCATATGATCTATACATCAAGGGGTCGGGAGGCATTTGCCTCCCCCAACCACCCCCCTCCACAATGTTGCCCGTGGGCAACCACCTCGGCGTGAATCAGACCAGCAATAGCGCTCCAGTGGGAGCGGAGGCCACCGCCACGTCCTGCCGGCGAGCAGAGCTGGAACGGAGGCTCTTTATCTCATGGACACTGATACGTCCCAAAATATCTATAATTTTTTATTGTTCCATCTTGTTTTCTATCAATCACCTCCTATACTTTATATCTTTTTTGATGGTTTCTTGGTCTAACCTATTGACGAGTTCTAGTTTTTGTTTTTCTAGTTTTTTGTATTTCAGAAAATCCCTATAGAAAAAATTTGTTCGGACAAGGGGAAATTGTTAATTCTAAGACGATACGAAGATGGAGTCCAAAATTCATAAGGAGGAGGGCCATCGGTTGGCCAGGCGGATAGGTGGCGTGGGCCCACCTTGACCTGCTATTTTAAACTTTGGGGTTGACAAAGTTACGTGCAATATTCCGCCATTTTAAACTTTGGGGTTGACAGCATTAAGTGCAAGAAACCAAAATGTCGGGTGGCTAGCTTTAATGGATGTTAAGAGAAGAAACCATACTTTCCAGTTTTCCGCTACCTAGCTATCTCTAGTTGAACTGAAGTACTGAAATATGCGAAGCAATTTTACTCCAAAGGATTTTGCGCAACATACAAGAAAATTTTCACTAAGATTAATGATATTATACCATGATAAATTTGTACTCAGATGGTTTGATGGGCAGCCAATTTTCATTGGTTACATATGGCATATATTTTCCAAATTCCACCAAAGGCCATTTCCCCAATGGCTGTCATAATTTGCATTGAATCCATCCAAAACGGTACATGTTTACATTTGGTAAGGCAGGTGGAGGGCCACAGGGGAGAAGATATCTCCAACATAGTTACCGAAAATACCACTCGGTTACTTTGTCCATGGCAGTAACTTCTCTGTATAATTCCAGCGCTTCCTTCATGGGCTTGGCTTCTGATAAGAGCTGCGATCGTTTCTTTGGACTAGGACGTCTTAAGGAATAGCTTTCAAACTTTGTTGCCTTCTCCATGATCACATGGAACCATTGCGGATGGAAACCAGCAGCGCCGAGTAGCAAGATTCCAATATAATCCGCCTCTATCTCCATCCTACATACATAGACAACATTATCTGAAATGCCCTTAATATGAATTAGCAGCATAGGTCTCAATTTCAATAAATTAGATGTACTATGGAGCACACAAGCTAATGGCGGAATTTTGATTTAAAGGCAGACAAAAAATATTGGACAAATGGGGCCCCCGCAAAGGGTACCGTTACCTTTCTAGCTATCTTAGCTCGAGTAATTAGAATTTGGAAAAGCTCAGTAAGTTCCTTATGTACAGGCTTATTTCATAAACCAGATGGATAAACATCAAATTGGTACACAAACCAGGGTCAGCCAACTACTACTCGCGGCCCTAGATAAACATCAAATCGGTACATGAATAAGGGTTTTGCTAACTCTAGTCGCGTGAGAATTAACTAAATCTGAATAGTTTAGACATTGGAATTTTATATCCTGACCGGTGCCGGTCGTCTCAGAGTTCCACATGGTTTACAACTACATTCGACTTTGATTCTTAGTTCACTTCTTGGGCAAACCCATCCTAACGGCACCCCAAAACGAGTTTGCGGTGATCCGCAGACACGCTACAAGTCGCCCACGTGGCCGTGACGGAGCGACTGCAGCCATGCCTGCCATGTCTTTTTTATTCGGGCTGTCCTCCGATCCCATCTGCATCACTCCACTCGTTCTTACTCCCTAAACCCAAGTTGATCCCTTGCTGGCCAACATGGCCCCTCCCTCGCCAGAGGGTCTCCATCGATGTCGCGATGACCTTTTGGAATGGCCGCTCCCGTGGCCTATGGTGCACCTCCACATCGGCTGGCACCTGAGTAGCGGTTGGGTGCCCTTGACTTCAACGACCTCGCCGACACCGACAGCACCCGTGACGGCGGGCTCGACGACTACCTCAACCCCAACGAGGGAAAAGAGGTGGACGGGATGGACATCGAGCACGACGACAAGCTGCCGCAGGAGGAGGACCAGGTAGAGGAGCAAGAGGCCGCGAACCTTCGCCATGCCATTGGGGCCTCCGAGGAGGCCAAGGCCGAGATGTGGCCAGATCTGGCCTCCGCCATTCAGGTCTCGGCGAATGAGGCTCGCCAGGCACTGCCACAGCCGTGGTCACCAGGGCATGCCCGCGAGGCGCGCATGGCATGGAGCCTACTCCAGCATAGTTAGAGGAGCCTCCCACACCACAGACTCGGCCTGCGGAGTTGGCGCATGCCTACATCTACGTCGATGACAACGAGTAGGAGTAGCAGCAGCGGGCGACACAACGGTGAACCCTAACTACTATGTAGGTTCTTTTTTGTTTATATTTCATATTTATATTGTATATGTACTGGCCTTCAGGCCATATCTAGTTCGTACTAGCCTTCGGGCCATATTTGAGTACAAGTAAAATTTAGCTAAATTTGTATTAGTTTCTTTTCCAGTTTTAATTTGGGGGGTCGTTGGGATGGGTTGATACTAACTCGGTGGTCCGGCTCAGTTTCCGTCCGTGAACCACGCTGAACATACCAAAAGAGGATCAATTTTGGTCCGGTTTGGGGGGGGGGGGGGGGGGGCGGCTGTTGGGTTTGTTCTTAGCTCTTAGATATGGGTCGTGATTGGTGAGTGGCACATGAGATGCAATTGTGTGCAACTGACTTAGATTTTAAATATTGGTCGCCTAAGATTTAGTGAATCCCTTAGTAGAAAAGTTTATGCAAATAATAAAGGTCATGGATGGACTTAACCTTCCAGCCGTTTCTTTCGTATGAAAGAACATGCACCCATTATTTCCACGGCTGAGAAGTGTAATCCAAATTCACATGAGCGCATGAACGATGTGGCAGGCAACTCACTTTCCGATCATATTATAAATTTGTATGTCCCACATGCGTAACAATTTTCATAAGGAGCAGCATGAAATGCAAACCTGCGTTCGAAAATCGGGCATATATATCGCAGTAATCTGGGGATGCTGTTGATACCTGCGTGGTGCCTTGCTATGACGTGGGCAACCTAGCGAAA
Source organism: Alopecurus myosuroides (assembly GCA_028641055.1). NCBI lineage: Eukaryota > Viridiplantae > Streptophyta > Magnoliopsida > Poales > Poaceae > Alopecurus > Alopecurus myosuroides. Next base: position 40,575,138 of record CM054057.1, on the reverse strand, counting down.
ACAACAACTATGTCAGATTTGACTCTGCCGGAAAGCGACCCAACATCACGCACACTATAGCTGGCCCCGTTAAACAAAATAGAGCCTACCTCATGTGCAACAAGTGCGGCAATCTCTTCATCAGTCCTAAACCAATCAATAAATCCAGTGCTGACCATAATTTTGCCACTCGGAATAATTTGTATATTAGGATAGTCATTTTTGACAAGGATCACCTCCCAGTTGAGATTACGAAGATGACTCGTGTGTGGCTGTGCCTTTCCCCACTTGCGTCGCTTCTCGGTGATGCGCAGCATTGGGGCGTCATTCCTATCATAGATGCCGAGGCCACGGTGCGCAGCGTGGACAATTCTCTCGGTGATGAGACGAACACGAACACTTCTTGGATCGCTTGGGTCGACGATAACATAATTGGCTATATGTTCAGCGAAAACAGAGTCACCGATGTCTCGCTCTTCCTGATGGGAGTAAATGACTAAGTGAGAGCGGTAAGTGCAGGGCACGATCTCCCGGTCGTAGCGGCTTAGGGCTGCCATCGCTGTGGCACTCATGGTGATTACTGTGGCCGCTGCGACCTTGCGGGGGTCATGGTACCACCGTAGGACAGAAGCTGGGCGCGGAGGTGGACTGTCGTCGGAAGAGAGGCTTGGTGTGGGCGGATCCTAGCTTCAACCCCAAATTTTGCTTCAAGTGCTGCGGGGCGGCGTGGCCCTGAGTGGCCGACGCCTTGCAACGAAGCATGATCTGGCAAAGGAGGGACCCCGTGTTCCTCAGGCAGTGCATGATCTTCGAATTTTCCCCTTTCCTACTGTTTTGTGGAATTTATTTGGGAATTCGAAGGCAGAACGATCGATTTGCTCTTCATTGGGTACGGCAGTATATATATGGATATTGCTAGCCAACGGCGCCGCGTCGTCCCCGGACGACTCAGAGTTCAGATGTGCTTTGCTTAAGATTTGAGGCCTGATTAGTACCGCTAACGACGCATTGGGCGGCCCAATTTTGGCCCAAAACCCACCAGACCAAATAAAAAGCTAAGGTGGTCGTACTTAACGCTTTTTGCGTCTAGTAGCGATGGTACGGGAGCATGCCAAAAATCATATGAATTTTTATTTGAGTAACGCATGGAGTTTTTTAATCGTCATGAACAATTATTCTGGTGTAGTGGTTTAGGGTGATCTTTTCCGGCTTGTTTGGGGGTGCCGGCCCCGGAACTCTTTTCTGGTGTTCGACTCGTGAGGTGGGTTGTGCCCCTCTTGAGTCAGGTGGTGTGTGTGTCCGTTCGGAGAAGCTGTAGGCCCAGCATGTTTGTGGTGCTTTGTATGAACTATGTTTGCTTTATTAAGTTAAAGCAGGGCAATGTTTGCCTGCTTTCTAAAAAAAATGAACAATTATTCTGCAATGCATAAATATTTGCTCTTTCATATGAGCAATATTGATCAACCTTGTCAAAAAAACTTCCTGAATTGTACGTACATTCTTTCCTCGCATGAACATTATTTAAACCTTGTAAGAAATTAATTGTGATGTCTATGAACATTTCTTTCTAACAATGAATTTTAAACATCTTAAATAATTAACTTTGAACTCTACAAATATTTCTTTCTCATACAACCTTTTGTGAAACCTCCTGAACAATTATTTTGAACTCTATGACCATTTGTTTCTCAGATGCACTGTTTTATACCTCATAAACAATTAATCTTGAACTCTGCGAACATTTCTTTCTCGTACAAACTTTTTTAAACCCCTTGAATAATTGTTTTTTCGCTATATGGACTTTTCTTTCTCATAGGTAAACCTCATGAACTAGTACTTCCCGGTAGAGGAGAATAAGTTGATAAATCGCTGAATAGATCAAATCGGGCAATAAGCTTCCGGAATGGAAGAAAATAAGGCATGTACATAATCATTTGTACATGAACCTAAAGAAAAGGGTCTCAGAATAGTTTTTCAAAAAAAAAATTACAATAACAACTAGCAAAATGAACCGAAAATAGTATATTGGAAAACAATTCAAGTTGAATCACATTTCCTCATAAACATTTTTAATAATGAACTAGAAATAATAGTGGAACACCATTTAATGTAGTAATAATGGAACATGTCAAACCCAATGAACAACTTTTTTTTATCCGTGAATATAATTTTTGACCCTTTAAATATTTTGTCGAACTAGGTGAAGATTTCTTATGACCATGTGAATGAAATTTATGAATCTTGTGGAAATATTATTGGATCCATGAATGCAATTTTTCTGAAACTCGTAAGAATTTTTTTGAATGGTGTGAACACTTTTTATTTTTATTTTTTGAACGGTGTGAACACTATCAAATTTCTAATCTTTTTAATTATCTTTTTCTACGCAATGAACTATTTTCAAACCATGTGTAACTTTTTTAAAAAAATTGGGAACATTTATATGAATCCATCAATGTACTAGTATTTTTTCCCTATCGACATTTTTTTTGTGTTGAAGTGTATTGCATGGCATTTTCCATCAGACTGGTCTTTTTGAATAGTTGGTTAGCACATGAATCTGGGCATGGTACTTGAGATCTATGTGGAGCATTTTTCCTATAAATTGTCGATGCCCCCTCGCTCTACGTATTGGCCTCTTGAACCATACATCTGAGAGTTCGGACATGTTGACTTTGTTGGATATATGCCCTGAAGGAGTTATGCCCTCGAGGAAAATAAATAGGTATATACTTATGTCAACTCATTAAGTTTGTAATATTTTTATATCATGTTATAGATGTATTAATAGACAACATTAATACTGTGTGATATGTAAGCAACAAGAGGTTATTCCATAACCAAAGTTCTTAGTTAGCCTCTAAGATAAACTAGTCCACTGGGTTATTCATGATCGTAGGTTTCACGATCATATGACATTTTATGTTAGTAGACATTGGATTAATTTCATTGTCTGAATGAGATGATGAACATACCCTTCATATACATAATTACTGCGACGAGATCGTATTACGAAGTTCACAGTGGCAGTACTTAGAAACATAGTACCCTAATCCTCATACTATGAGACTTCACTTAATTGCTATCTTCGTGGTTACTTTGAGTGTATCAAATGTCACACTGTGACATGGTGATTATAAAGTTGTACTTGGGTATTCCAAAGGGATATGTTGACACGTCTACTCAAGAGGGGGGGTTCGTTCATCGACGTAATGGAGAGATACTCGGGCCCACTCGGTGATACTTCATCCAATAGCCTACAGTGTGTGACTAGGTCACGGGGATGGGGGATCATGAGCGCGAGTTAAGAATCTTGTGGGTAACAAGATTGAACATGACATCAAGTCTCGGACAAGACATGTATCTGGGTAACGAAAGGAATAGGAGTCTATGTTAAGGTTCAACGCCGATTAATTCGATAGGGTCATTATGGATATCTAGATCCCTCTATTGATCATTAATCAAGGAGGTGTCCCGGTCATGTCTGGAGTAGTACGGAACCGATAGGGTAACACACTCAAGAAGGGACACGTAAGGGATCATTTCGAAAACGTCACAGTTAGGTAGAAACATATCAGAATGGTTTGAAGAGAGAAAGAGAATAACTGGAATGGTTTTGGAAGAGAAAAGAGACACTAGAATTTTTTAGGTAACATTAAGATGGATACCGAAAGTGTTTCAAGGTGCCGAAGAAGTTCTGGGTGGTCCGGAATGAGTTCTGCAGCTAAGGAAATTAATTCGAGACTTAATTATATATAAATTAATTAATTATGAGTTAATTGATTTTATATATTGAATTAAATATTAAAAATAATTTAAATAATATGAAAATATATTTAATTTATAACTAAATATAATCACATATAATTTTATTGGATTTAATAATAATAAATATATTTAATTTAAATATATATATTTAATTTAAATATATATATTTATATAATATATTAATTAATTAATATTAAATAAAAAAATGGGAGGTGCAACCAGCCCACATGTGTCGGCCAAGGGTCCCATGCGGCTGCCTTTGGTGGCCGCACCCCCTCCCTCCTCTCCCCTCTAGTCCCCCAACCTCTGATGGCTCATAGACCGGGAACCGTTGTCATACACCATACGTGTGTGATACCTACGAGACGCAACACTTGGGGCGCTTTACTTCGTCGTTATTCTGCAAGGTTGCCGACAACTCGTCAAATTTTTCACAACCTTGAGGACGACTTCATCGACTTCATCAACAACGCGTGTGCGGGGGTGTAATTCTCGTGTATCGGTCTACAAGGTATGTCACCAGAACCTCGCTTTAATCATTACCCCTTACAAATGGATAGATCCTAGCTATGTACTGGTGTTTGCTAGATTATTTTTTTGAAATTCAGATACGGAACTTTTCAGTGATATCAGAGCCGGTCTATGTGTAGTTTTATTGCTATGGTTAGAACACATGTTGATTGTCTGGGCATCGATCTTGTAGTTGTTACCTCTTCGCGTGTATTGATTATTCTATCGACATTATTTTACGATAGCAGCCAGAAGCCAACTTTACGCGTACTCTTACGTGAGACTGGCATTGCAACTGACATGTGGCTTCTACCACATACGCAACTTTGAGGGTGTCGGTTTCTCTAACAATAGATGGCATGGCATTTACACTGGGAGGCCCTGAAAGAGATATGAAACAAACAACTTCACAACTGGTGGGGTGGTCGAAAGTTCGTAGGTAGAAATGATTCTTCTGCGAAAAGCCCTTATGGCCACGTAATTTTGTGAAAGATAAAATAGAGGCGTATTTTTTTTGAAGTGGCATGGTTATGTGATATGGTAATAATGGTAAGCTTGTATTACTATTGCACGAACTTCAGCTTCATATATGCATCGTGGACTTGGCGCAGTACCGATGTAGGATGGAGATCATGCTAGAGTGCTCTATGGAGATCAAGCGCAAAATGAAGCATCATATCATATCACACACACTTGTTATTTGCAATTGATGTTTGCTTGTGTGTGTTATGTGCATCTTATATATTATATTAGATAAAACGACGGTATCCATATATAAGATGATCCCTAAAATTTAATACCAAAATTGTGTTCTACCATAGTGTGGCACCGACAAGAAAGTCCGTAGTAGAAAAGTGTGCCATGACGATCGGGTTCTTTCTTCTGCATTCGCATACGGCGGGTGTAAGCCATGTATGCACAGCCGGATACATTAAGGTTGGATTGGCATGTACGATACGATTCGAGCGCGAGTCGTATGTACGATACGATTGACATGTTGTGTCTACTTTTGAAGCTATTCCAATTGTCGTGCCGATTGGGGGAGGCATGGTGGATGGGGATTGAGTAATCACCAAAATAAGCGTTTAGGGATATTGTTCTTAGTGAGAGGTGTGCTAATTATAAAGTGTTTATAATATTAACTCAAAATATTATAAACCTACTCTTACTAGTTCTTTGAAAAACATTTCCGAATATGAGAATCCCTCTCTTGAGTACGAGTTTAGAGAACTTTTCCATAACCCGCCCTTAAACTTGATGGTTCAAACTTCAAACGTTGGTACGAGATACTATTGGGGAATCTCAAAAGTTGCAATTTACTTTTTACATTAGAAGAACATATGAATGAAAGACCAAGTCCAATGCAAGTCAGGAGGAGAATGAAAGACATAATGCTTTCCTAGAAGTCAAAGCCCTCCTAGCTCATATCATGGAGCTTGAGTTGGCGGTGCGTTTTTTGAACTTTGATGGATATGATACTTTGGGAGTGTTGAAATATGAGTTCTTAGATGAGGTCAAGCGATTTTGTCACCATTGTTGGGAGTAACACCTAACGAGGATGTTCGATGTTTATGAATACCTAACAGTGGTATGGTATTACTGTATGGGTGATTCCTTTGCGATAAAAGCGATGTTGTATTCTCTCTTGCCAAGTTATAAAGAAATCAAGGATATCTACATTTCTCAAGTTGATCGACTGTGGTTCAACGAGTTTATGAACCAGCTAATGGAAGTCAGGGTGAAACCCATAGTCGGGAAAGTTATCGATTGAGAAGGTATAATTTATATACTTATTATTATAAATGTTTCTCCAAACACTTATTAAAATTTCAAGTATTTGATACTTGTTCTGTTTTAAGAAAACATGAGGTCTTGCTGAGATGTCGGTGGCACTAGAACAAATGTGATAATCTGTGACGCACATGCTATGAAGATTCAGTGAAAAACATCAGAGAATGACGTTTTTTCACTGAATCGTCACAGAATGAGCGTCACACATTATAACCTTTGTTGTAGTGTGGATAGGGGAGTTGATACATTTGATGGCGAGACATTTGTTGGCCCGTCACGTTCTACCTCTACAGTTAGGATTTATGATTACTGGACCTGAATTATTTTTGTAATGGACATGAGAGTAATTTGTAATAAGGGTATCTTGTTTTTTGCAAGAAGTTATTCATGGATGATCAAGAGTTGTTATATGCTTTCATGAATAAATTCTTCTTATGATCATATTTAATTTTGCACATATTTTATTCCTATGATCTGGAAGATGAATTGTCGAGACATCGTAGTAGAATTCATAGACGGGGGTGTCATGAGACTACCGATAGAGATTGTGGGGGATGTGATCGTATGTTGAACAATGACACCAAAGGTTTTTACCCAGGTTCGGTACGATGCAACTAGGCGTCGTTCCTACTCCTACAATCTCACTAAATCAGGACTAAAGCATGGATATACATAGTACAATGTGAGTTTAGGTTAGCTACTCGACAAGGATCAACCTCTCGGCGAGTTAGCCTCTACATTCTTGTCTCTCTTTCTTATCTCCCGTCCGGATTTATATAATAGCCGGGTTAGGGCTTACAGAATAGGAAACCTAGAAGAAGGTATGTCCTAACTTGGAAGGCAAGGAATCCGCCTTCTACTCCAAGCCGTACCACGTGGGCCGTGGTCCGGGTTCTTCTAGAATCCGGTTTCCGCGCGTCAGCTTACTGGGCCGCCCAATGGACCGTGATCCATTACCATTTAGGCCACCCTGGTAATCCGGCACTTTAGAGTACCATATGATATACCCCTAATTGGTATATATCCGACAGTAGCCCCCAAGAAAGATTAAGACTTTAATTCGTCGTCTTTCGTCAAATTTGCATTCTTTCCGAGAAATACCGGCCTTCTGTCTAATTCTTCTTTTCCTTCAAATTCTGCTATAACGCGAAACTCGGATTTTGGAAAACCCGGCTTTTCTTCCACGAGCCTTCGTGGCGAAGGAACCTCATACGTCAGCGTTCAAATCATGTTGACGTCGGGGACGTTTGGGTTTCGAGTGTGAAACCCTGAAACGTATCTCTGACAGATTCTCGCGGGAAACGAGGAGATAGCAATAATCACCTGTCGATTCATTTCCCGGAATTTCCGGCGAGTGACACACGTTGATCATCCAACGGTCAAAAGAGCCGTTAGCACGTATCGTGATGGATTTCCGGCTATAAATAGCCCACTTCATCTCCTCCGGCAAACCTTCCACTCCCTTCTCACTTCAAGCCATAAGCGCCATAGCCCCCGAGGCTCAGTGAGAGCAGAGCAGAGCAACACCCGAGCCCGTACACGCGACCGCGTCGTTCCCGAACTTCTCGTCGGAGAGCACAGAGTCCTCATCGTGCCTCCTGGATATGGACTCTCCGCGCGCTTCCACGGACCGCTCCATCGCCGCAGAGATCGACGACATAATCAACACCATGGATCCCATGGTGGATTCGCCGAACCGCGCCGCCGGCAACGATCCAGAGAAATCTTCCGGCGGCCAGGCCCGTGAGGATCCACCTCTCGTGGCCGCAAACCTGGCCGCCTCCGCCTCTCTCTCCCGAAACGGCGGGGAAGAAAATCACGCTCGTCGGAGAAGAGCTTGCCGCTGCGTCCGCCGCTGCCGGAGGTGAGGACGAGGGCGAAAGTGCTGGCAATTGGAGCCGGTGCAATATTCCTTCCACTCTACTTCCGACAATGGAAAAGGAGGGAATGATCGCGACAGGCAAATGGCGGTGCGAGGAGGAAGAGTCCGAACCCCTCACTAAGGCCGGAGAGCGGGTTCTTCTTACTTCTCATATCTTACGAGGTATGGGATTTCCGCCATCCGCCTTCTTCCTCCAGGTACTTAACCACTACCATATTTAGCCTCACAATTTTCCACCTAACTCCATCCTCTACTTAGCCGGGTTCCAGGCTCTTTTCGAAGGGTATCTAGGTTTAGGCCCTAGGTTATATTTCTGGCAATATTGTTTCGGGGTTAAGCTCAATCCTTCAGTGGGCGCACTTCCGACTTGCGGAACCATTTCTTTCACCCTGCGTAGATTCAGGGAAGATTGGTTTCCCAAGATCAAAACCTCGGAATCCGTCAAATTCTGGCCGGGTTCCTTCTTCTATCATCTAGACGTTCCGTTTCCCGGAAAAGCCACTGGGATTCCACCTTTCGCCAACACCGCTGCCACTCACCAAGAAAACTGGGGAACAGAAGCAGTACAGACCCTGCCGCCAGATCTACTCAGGATTAAGCGGCGCATCGCTAAATGCGTCCCTCCGATCCTCCTCTGACCGGCATGGATATAGTTCTATGCTGGTTAGAGAGGCGAATTCAGCCTTTGGCTGACTACGGTTCCCGGCTTTTATGCGACTACACGGGAACCGCGGATGCTATGCGGACGATGAACAAATCCTTGACGGCGAAGGATCTGTGAAAGCGCCTAAATAAGTTGGTCTCTTCACACGATCAATATGAGGAGAGTCGTCCGATGTACACGGCGTCTAACCCGGCTCCAAAGGTATGTTTTTCACACTTTGTATTCTTTTTGTTTTCTCGGATAATTGTTTTAACCCGGACTTTGTCTTTTTTGACAGATCGTCGATTTTCCTGAGTCGGATCTTGCAACTGACGCTGAGTTGGACGCATTGCGTGCAAACTTTGCTGGTGGACGTAAACGCAAGAAGATTTCCGCTTCCCAGGAAGTAATTGATCTTGACGGTGTCCCCGTCGCTACCTCCAGGTTTGTCATCTGGGTTTTATATTTTTGTCGGAATTTCTTCCTTTGTCTCAGATTTTTAATTTTCCGGTACTTCTCTTTTTAGCTTGGCTCCCTCAACCTTGAAGCCTAAAAAGCTAAAAAAAAGGCTTAAGTCTATGGCCAACAGAGTTCCACATCCTTCTCCTGCAACTGCCCCAGATACCCCAGTTGCAGCTACAGAAGAGCCTGTTACTGCTACAAACGAAGAAAACCAGCAGACCAGCCATCCCATTGTGCCGCAAACGGACACGAGGGAAAGGGCGGCCCCGGAAATGGGAGGTCCTTCTCGGGCAGCTGAGGAGGATCCCACTCCCACCTTTGATAAAAACTTCAAGGTTATCCACGAAGGCCTTAACAATGTCGGGACTCTTTTTGCAGAGTTTGCAAAAGAGTTCACCGTAAACTTGTCAGGTTTACATCGGATGAGCCATGTAATGTCTCTAGCCCCCAAGCACTAAGTCAAATGCATGCTTTTAACTTAATGCGTTTTTTTACTTTTCATGCTTGTTTTTAACTTAAGCATTTTGTCTCTTTTTCGTGTTTCAGCAAACCGCTGAAAACATAAACATGGAAGTTTTTGGCAAACTTACCATCAAGAATAAGGAGGTGAAAAACCTTCTCTCTATTCTTGACGATAAGGAGGCAGAACTGGCTTCCTCTCAGCATCAGCTGAAGAAAACAGCATGTAGGATACTTTCTTTGCTTCTAGTTGTAAATTCTTCCTAAGTGTTTTTCCGAGTTTTCTAACTCGTCTTTTTTACTTGCTTTTCAGCTGCTTTAGCGAAAGCCAAGAAAATTGCTGAAGATGCCGGCAATGCCGAAAATATCTGCCGGGAAAATCTGGACCTTCATAAGGAGAATATGGAGTTACAGAAGGAACTGGAGGCCAGCTAGTTGGCTGTCGGCATTGCCAAGTCCAAGGCCTCCGGTCAAGATGCTAAAGACAAGGCGACCATCCGAGATCTAGAGAATGCCTTGACCCAGCGCTTGGAGGAGGGATCCGAGATGGACAAAATTCTCGGTAAGCAATTTAATTTTACCGGATTTTCCATGTTTGCAATCTTTCTCTATTTTTCTCTAGCACTTTGGTGTTTTTTTCTGAAAACAGGAGATGACCCCCAGCTTACTCGGATTGAGAAAATCCGAGCTTTTGTGAAGGTGTTCACCGCAATCAAGGCTGCGGGAATGTTGCTTGTCAACAAATGCCTTCCCGCAAGGACTGGGGAGTTCTCGGAAGTTGAGAAACTTTCGGGGGCTACCGTGGAGGTAGCGGAGTCTAGGGAATCCACCTTGCGCTCCGCGGCACGCGGTGGTGCGCTCATGGCTCTAGGGCTCATGCGCATGCACTACCCTTCTGCCAAATCTTGGCGCGTGGCTTCCGGCATCCCGCAAGGATACACGGAAGCGCAGCGGACTAACATCTTTGACGAGATCAAAGGTCATGCCACCAAGATTGCCTCCATGGTGAACGTCTCCATCTTCTACCCGGAGGAAGCAATTCCAGAAGTTCCCGAGGAGTCCAGTAGCGAAGATGACTCGGATGCCTGAAGGAATTTTCCTGGACCTGGGTAGAGAAATAGGAAATAGGAGAATTACTGATCTTACAATGTAAACTTATTGTAATGCTTCCTATTCTTTTGTATGAACAAGTACTCCGCCTTTTGCAGCAATGTTATTAAGTCTTTTGCAAATTTTCCGGGTTTTTGTTCCTTTATCTTCTAAGTTCTCTGGTTTATATGCTTTAACTGTCCTTGGTGTTTGAAATGGCTCGATGGTATTTTAATCTTCATGCCAAGTGACTAGGTATAACCAATCAGTCTAAACTCGGAAACACGGATCATACTAAAGGAATTTTTACTTACTAGCTCCAATGACCCAACATAAAACAATCAGATAATACTTAGAGAACAATAAGGAATTTTTTGAATGGAACTGTCACATCCCAATTTTGCATTACCTAATAACACAGTTGTTTTGCTAATTGCTTGACAATTAAACTTTGATTGTGACAATTAAACTTTGGATGTATTTGTTTGAGTGCAACTAAACAAACTAATTATATAATCTTACATGGCTAAGGAATTGAAAACAAAATATTCAACATATTGTTCCAATGACTTTGGCAATATTTTCTAAAGTAAATATTGATCAAAGAGTTTTTCCAAAAACTATCTTATGAACCTACTACTTGTTGAATATTATTCCTAGACCTAAATTAAGAAAGAGGAAACACTTAATAAATTTCCCTAAAAAGATTATCAGAAAAAGAGGCATTCTTAAATGCTTCACCAAAATATTATCAAATGTTTTTCCAACCTTGCAAGCTTAAAAACAAAGGTATTGGAGAGCATTGACTTGCTATCTCTAGTCACATAAATATTTTGGCAAAGCATTGCTAAAGAAAAGCCTAGTGCTTTATTAAATAGAAATTCCAATATTTCCAGAAACAGAAAACTCAAACAAGTTACTATTGGAAACTTTCCTCAAATGATTTGAAATTCATACCATTGCTTCCTTATATCAAATAAGGAACACACACAAGAGGAGACCAAGAATTGAATCCATTAAAGCCCTGAAAACATGAATTTTCTCCACAGCAACATTTGGGATTTTGAACAAGTTTGTTCTACAAACTTTTTCCAAATGCCATGAAATAAATACCACATGCTCTATATCATAAATAAGGATGAAAACCAAAAGGAAACAAGTTTTTGAATTGTTTAAGTTTCCAAAAACCCCTGTTTTCTTCACAGCACCTTTTAGCAATTTGAACAAGTTTGTTCTATGAAGTAACTCAAAATGACTTGAATTTTCTACCACATAAGGAACACATCAAATAAGGAATGTGTGCCAAAAATTATCATTTTTGGAAGCTCCTAAGTAGTCTAATAAATTCAATGTCCATTTTTGTAAGAATTCAAATTTGAACAACTTTGAATTATAAAGTTTCCCCAATTGAGCCAATTTTCATATATGTTGTACATCTCAACTAATTAGAATTTTGGGCAAAAGGATTTCAAATTTTAACTTTGTTTGCCTAGGGAAAACATCCATTTTCTGAGAGTACAGGGACCTACTTGTAATTCTCCAGGGACCAAAATGTAATCCTAGTCACACCTTCTTCTTCCTCCTGTAGATGACGCAGCAGAGGGCATGGAGGCCCATGCTTCTTGGATTCGAGTAGAAGCCATCTAGTTGATTAAAAGCCCCCATGTGCACCTCTGTGGTCACTACCTGCTCCCTCTCTCCCCCCCCCCCCACGAGTTCTTCTCTCTCTGCTCAAGAAAAACTCCAAACCGAAACCCTAGCTTGATGAAGCTCGTCGTCGAATCGGCAGTTGCCGTGCTCGCCGCCGGCAGCCGAGTGGACCTACCTCTCCGCCTCGTCGTGGTGATGCTCTCTGCCAAATGAATCGAGCCGGAGTGAACTGTGGTGGCCGCGCCGTCCATCTCGGTGTTGCGGGTCCGGCGGACTCCGGCGACCAATCCCCGCCGCCACGGACCTCCTCCTCCCTCACCGAGCCTTCCACGGCGTCTAGGGTAAGCAGGGGAATCCCCCCGACCCTTTTCCCCTCTCCCTCTCCCTCCGAAACGACGCCGAGCCGAGCTCACCGTCCGGCTGCCGCCGCGCGCCGTTGCCGCCGGTCTCCGGTCGTCTCCCTGGAAACGAAACCGGCCCCTTTAGGTTCCCCTCGTCGAGCACATCGTGTAGGTACCGGTTATTCGCGAAACGGTGGTCGTTTCCGCTCGGATTCGAGCTCGCCGGAGACATCCCGCCGGCGGGTGACGCAATCCTCTCGTCACGCTGACGCAAGCCCTTGACCCCGCGCTTCGTACGGTCAAACTGGTCCGTGGGGCCGCGCACCTGCCGCGTGGCTGCCCGCGTGGCAGATGGCCCGCGTGTCAGCGACTTGTGGCTGGCTCTGCTCGCGGTAGCAACAGATCTGGGCAGCCCGTTCGCAGATCTGGCCCAACAACACTTTTGTTTTCCAATTTCTTTTTTTACAGAATGTAGCATGGTTACTTTTGGACTCAAAAGGAAACCTAAAAGATGTTTTTGACCAAACAAAAATTCACAGAGGTACACAAACTAATTCTAAACCATCTCCAAGTTGTAGATCTACATTTGGATGGATGTATTTGAAATGAAAAATGTTTTGGTAACAGCTACCAGAAACACCAAAATGAGCACCATTTTTATTTTACAACTCAGAATGAAGTGAGGCCAATTGCATTGGAAAGCCCTTGAAATTTCCTAACAGAAGCATTTAACCTCGTTTCCAAATTCATTGTATTTTTGAAATGGCATGCAATTTGGTAAAACACCAGAGAGCACTTTGGTGATTTTTATAAAATTATTAAAAATGATTTTTGATGCAAACTCAACTGGATGGTCTTGTATATGTTTAGGGCTACCCAAACCTAGAAGGGTTTAATTTTTAGAGCATCCTAGAAAATTTGGTGGACAGATCTTTGATTTGCTTATTTCTGCCATTTTGGCATTTTAGCTAATTAAATTGTGTGAATATATTTTTGTGTTTCCATATTGTTTTCTAGCATGTACAAGTTGTGTGAACTTGTTTTCTAAGTGTTACTTAGCTATTTTAGCATGTTAGAATATGTGGACTTGAGTGGAGAAGGAATATGATATTTGTTAGTAGCATATGTTTATCTCTAGTGTATAGTTGCATATGATTTTTGAGTGATGAGTTGATGTGCTAGCACTTGGATTTTTGATTGGATCCAGTGCCATGTTAGTACTTATTTTGTGTTGTTATCACCTCTGCTATCTTGCAATTGAGTTGGTAGAAAAGCATGAATAGCTTTGTGGTGACTATGAATTTGTTATGGAAAAATTCCCTCATGTGTGGAATTTTTGACATAAACATTTGTGATTGGGTAGCCACATAATTTTGTGTTGTATCAATAGGACCAGTAGCATTTTTATGATGTTATTATGAGTAATTGACCCCTATAGTTTTCACTTGTGTGAAAACAATAGCATGAGTATCATTACCTTGCTTATTTTAGCACCCTGTTATTTTCTGCTAGTATTGTTATTGCACTAGAAGCTTGTTTAGTCTTTTGTTAAATTTTTAGCAAGTGGACCAGAGGCTTTGTGACCTCTTAATGCTTTGATATGCTAGTGGAACACCCACTGGTTTCATTGCATTGTTGGTGGAAACATTATTTCCCCCACACTAGATGTGTTTCTTTTATATATGTTTTGAGTAGATCTTTAAATGCTTTTTAGGATTTTTGCTAGATTAATTCTCATGAAACCAGTACCATTTAGGTACTTTTATTTTGGTTATAGCACCTCTAGATACTTGGTGCTTGTGTTTGAAATAGATTTAAATAGCAATGCTTAAAGTCTAAATTTCATACTAGGATATTCATGTATGCTTTTTGTCTTGTTTTCCCCTAGGGAAAAATATGAATCTTTGGTATGGAAACCAGAGGATGGAATGTCCTTGTGGCATTATTATCTTAGGGTTTTCACCTCTGATAGGTTTCCTCTTAAGTAGCATAAGAGCATGAATAACACTTGGATGACTAGGAATTAATCTCCTCACATGTGTAGCATTTTAAGCATAGTTTTTCCTTGTTTCCTAGCTATGCTTTTTATGTTATTTTGTGGAATCCAGTAGCATTTATGGTACTGGTTAGAGGAGTATTTTGCCTCTGCTAGCTTGCACACTTGTGCATAAAATTAACTAGTGTAGCCTAAACTAGTCTAGTATTTTTCCTAAATTTTCTACTAGTATGAGTAGGAGTTTTTGGATGCTAGATTGTTTGTTTGTTTTGAGCACTTTTATAAAAGTGACCAGAGGCTTATTAACCTCTTGGTGAGCATATTTGCTAGTGGAACACCCACTGGTATGTTTGCCTCATGGTGGAAAAATAGGTTTGACTTGTTGTCATGAGCTTATTTCACCACTTGAGTAATTTAGCAAATTATGTGTGCTAGCCATAGAGATTGTTGTGGGAATTTTTAGACATCAAAATGTGTTTTATGTGACACCCTACTGTATAGTAACATGTGCTTTACCCCACTGGTCCATGGTGTTCTTAACCAAAAATCATTGAATTGGCCACACATAAACACTAGGAAAAAAGCCGACTTTTCAACTATAGTTTTTATGCCAATTTTTCTTAAGGGAAAAATTGAGAACTTGGGTGGTACTTCTTGATTGCTTGCTGTATGTATTACTTGTAGCCTTGTTTGTCTTGTTTGGTTCTGAATGTGTGTCCTTTATTCTCTTTTTACGACGTTAGAAAACGAAGAGGAAGGAAGTGTCGGGAAGCTCTGTTTCAAGTTCCAGTCACTCCAACAACCAGGGACACAAAGAGATACCAGGCAAGCCATCCTGATTGCTTGCTGATACAATACTTACCATTATATATCATGCATGTTTTACCTCTGAAGTTTTACCAAAACTTGATTATCAAAACTATATTTTGAGGTGGAAATTACTACTATACTATATTATAGGTTACTATCATGCCAATAGTTAAACTTGGTAATACCAAGCCCATAGGCCACCATATGGTATTTATTACCATCAAATATATTAGTCCCTAAGTGGACACCCTAAAATTGTGATTCTACGAAACAAAGGCTTTACGGAAAAACCCGGAGAAAAGGCGGATCCTTGTTCTCCGGAGGAATGTGGAAGTGGTCATTTTTGAGAAGGTGGTGTTTTCAAAAATGACACATAACCTAGTCTTCGCCGGACAACCTTTACCGTACTGCCACCCTACCCCAACATGGGCACGGGGCTTAACTTGAAGTTTGTTCTTATTAGTGTGTGCTATCTCAATCGCTATAAGGGACATCGTACCCTCGAACCGAATGTCGTCAAAACTCCCAATGTTGAGACATAAAAAGTGTGGGATTAATTTTCCCTCCGGTTGCATCGGTTGAGTCTCCTGTCATGGCGATGTGCGACATGGTGCCGAGGAGATTAAACTCAACTGAGAGATAGGCATATTCTAGCTTGAACATAGTGGATGGTTATGATCAGATACCTGATGTTTACATACTGTTGTTACAGTCCGTGGTTGTTTCACGGGAGGTGTACTGGATCTGGTGGATGTGTACACCTCTGCAGAGTACAACTTTTTCGAAGAAGCCGCGTCCTCGGATATGGACAGTTGAATGGCCATGTAGCTAGCATTGTGTCAATGTTTATCAAAAAGAGTTTTTGAAAGAGAAATTTTGGAAAGGAAGTGTTGAACTTGTGAAGTTCGGAAAGGAAGGAACTTTGTATCTGCGAGATACTGATGATGGAAAGCCAGGTGTTGTTATACAAAACAAAATGTTTTGAAAAGAAAACCTTTTCTACTCTAAGCAAGAATTCTGGAAACAGATTCCAAGAAGTTTTGCAAAGAGAAAATATTCTTTAACAAAACTTTACAAAACCTCTTGTACATGTGATATCTACAAGAGAAATAAAACTATATTATTTTCTTCTGAAGTATCCTCTTCAACGAAGATACAGATTAACCTGACTGCAACGGTGGTGTCATCATATATGAACACCATTGGTAGTGAACCCTATTTATAGCCTACCTAATCCACCATATAAGCATATTTGCATGTTGGTAAGTGACATGATGGATGTCTTGCTGAGTACATTCAAATGTACTCATTATGGTTTCGCCCCTGGTATCTACTTATCAGATTTGGAGAAGGAGCCTCCAAAGGATATCTATGAAGAGAAGTACGGAGTTGACGGCTTTGCGAACTAGGATCGTCTCCGGGTCAGCAGCCTGTAGGTTAAGGCGTGACTTGGGCTCAACTACGTTGTGTTTTAATTGTCTTCCGCTGTGTTTGATAAGTTGCCTGCCCCATGTGGCAGTTGCGTTAAACTTGATCATGTGATCTTTTATGTAATACCTTTATGTATTCGTGTAATGGATGATGTATTTCTGTGTGCCAACTGTGTATGTTGTTCACGACTGATCTTTCTGGGATCGTGAATGTATGCATACGTAGGGTTTCAGACTGCCGGTCTGGGGTCCTTACAGAGTTGGTATCAGAGCCATCCTGACCTTAGGAGACCTTAGTTAGCATGGACGTCAGATAGGAAAGAAAAGTATTTTTGAGTAAAAACCTATTTACTATCTACATTATTTTTATCTAAGGGAATTTTAGTATATTTTCCCCTCCTTATTATCTTTTCAAAAGATTATAAATGCATATCAAGGGCGTCCTTGAACAGTGGTTCGAAGGGCGAGCCTTATAGAGTTGGTATGTCTCTCGGTTAAGAGTCTATTTCTTACTTGTTTGCAACTGCTCCGCTCTGTTTTTGAAACATCTCTCGTCTTAGAAGTTTTCTGTCCAGAAAATAGTGGGAGTTTCAAAAACAGAATGTTGCATAAAGTGTTATCAAAACTTTACTTCAATTATCTTGTTTTATCCAAAAAAAAAAAAAAAAAAAACTTTTATACTTGCCGATGTCCCGAGAAGACCAAAATAATTGCATGACTCTACAGTGATGATGGGCAGAAGTAGATATAGTTCTTCAGCCACTTCTAGGATTTTGGATTAGTCTAGTTTGGAGTAATTTAGCGATAACTCCATGAGTCGTCTCCCCTGACGTAGCTCCAATGGAGCCTTGCTTGTGTGTTTTGGCTTGTTTATGTGTGTCCGTAGGACTGTGTGCTATTGTGTGGTGTAGAATTTGGTTCATCTAGGCTTCTATATGTTTGTGGGGTGCTCAAAATTTGCAGATTTGTGCTTGCCCCGCTCTTGTTTTTGAATCGCCTCGTGTTAAATTTTTGCAAGCAAAAATGTTTGTATAGCATTCAAAAACAAGAATTTGTTGCTTAGACTTATATTTGTTTTCGCTTCATAATGCGACCCGTCGTGAACCACCACCATCTCCCCCACAATTAATGAAAGCACCATTGCGCCTAATAATAGAGGACCATCAAGCCACCCGAGCTGATAGCATTGCTACCAGTGATGCACTCCAACATATAAAGCTCCAACAACGACAACCTTTAAAGAAGAAAATGCGTGAAGAAAACCAACCAATACTGACCAAAACCTCTATGTTTTGTCTGTTTGCAAAAGACTCTTTTTACCCTGTTGGCTAAATGTCGCACCTTTGTATGTCCCCTTTTAAAGGACCAAACTAGAGAGATCCCCTTTTAAAAAGTTATATACCTCCCCCCCTCGGGAGAAAGGTGCAAGAGAAGTCTTCACATGCCATGATGCGCACCCCCCTCAAAAGCCAATCAAAAGAGCACAATTCAATATTCGACGTACGATGACACTAGTCGTATCTTGTCAGAAAAACATGATTAAATAGAAAGTTAACAAAACTAACATGCTTGGTCTAATCTTAGGTTGACACCTAACCAAAGCATGTGAACTACTGACAACTCTTTCTAAACCAAGGAATTAAGTGACTTACGACACCTTTTAATCTAGTTGGTAAAAAGGAGAAGTCACGAGAAAAATAAAATTATGACTTATTCGTTTACTAGTCAGTAGGATATCATGTGTATCTACTTTGGAAACCAAATCTTAGTAGACGTTGTAGGTACTATGAGATTCGAGGTTTAGAAATTTAGTGAACGATGGAATGGTTATAATAGATCTGGAAAACATCAGTTTTTCCTGTTTTGTTTCTTTGTGTGCTCTTGATTGAAATAAATTTGTGTTTTATTCAATCTTGCTTCCTAACTTATAGGGAATTGTTAAGACTTGTTATTATGTTGTTTTCTTACAATAAATATACCCTAGAAAGTGTGTGCATGATTGGAAACTCGAATAAAAGTAGCATTTGTTACCTTCTAGTTTTATTATTTGGATTGATGAGTGGGCAAATCCTTGTAGATTTGTTGTACCTAGATTTTTGTTATGGTTATGATAGATCCAGTACCATTTTGGTACTGTTATTTATATGCTATTATCTTCATTAAATTGCGTGTGATCTGATAGCAAAGCATGAGTAACATTTGCTATTTTTCCAGTTTTTATTATTTGGAAATATTGTGAGAGCTAGATCTGTGTATACTTTCTTAGTGGTTTTTGTGCTATGTGTTCTTTGAGTCAAGTAACATTTAGGTACTGTTATTTTGATGCTTGTACCTATGTTAGCTTGCATGTCTCTAAATAGTAAAGCATGTGTAAGCATTGCTATCAATATGCACTAGTATTGTTTCACTAGACTAAATAGCCTTATATTTTTATCTTGTATGCAAAGTTTTTCATGAGTAACCAGAGGTTTAGTACTTATTTTGCCTTGGTATTAGTAGGCCATAGCCCACTGGTCCCATTGCATTTTGGCTTGAGGATGAAAATCCCCAACCATACACATGTGTGAAAATAGCATGTTTCACTATGTGATTGATTTCTATTTTCCACCATGGAAAATATAACTGTTTCTTTTCACTTATGCAAGTGAGAAGTTTATTTCTTATTAGTAAATACTAATGTGTTTAGGTGTGATCCTTTTGTTAGCATAATATTCCTTAGGGGTATCATGTTAAGAAATGTTTCACTATCGTGTGCAAAAATTAGATTGTTCGCAAATAAAATAAATTCCTCTTGATTGGTAGATTGTTTGTGAATAATTTTAAATTGAGTGTATGGATTTTTAAAAAAAATGTTTAGGTAAATTTTCATTAATTGCATAGCTACTGGTTGTGTGAGTTATACCTTGCTTGTTTGCTAGTAATTGTTTAAGAAAAACATAAATTGCTAGAATTAATTTATGCATGTTTAATAGTTGTATCATGGGATTGTTTTGATGTTTGTGCTTACTAACATGAGTAAGTTTTGTGTACTGTTATTAGGTACATTTATATTCATGACTTGCTTGTTTAAGTTTAAACATCATGATAGCATTGTTTGCTTCTCTAGCGCGAAAACTAGTTTCACCACTAGAAAATGGTGATTTTTGCTCTAGTATTACCCTCTTTATTTTTATGAGTATATGAGTTGATATAGCATGTTTAGGAAGTTATTACTTCTGTTATCATGCCATGAATCATTTAGTTTCATGTTCTATGGTTATAGGATATGATTATCTCTTATAGCATGCTGGTGTAGATTTTTCATACTAGTGTGTTATTTGTGCAGTCATGTTTCTTTTATGCCTGTGAAATAGGAGTTTTACCTTGTGTAAAGATGGTATTTTAGAGTACCTTTATGATTGTATTCATTGTTTTTTAGCTACTGGTTGTTTTCTAATTGTTCATGATTGATGGATTCCAAAACCCCTATTAAACAATAACCTAGTGATAAATAGTCTATTCATCTGTGGTGTTGTTTGCTTGCTTATTGGATTTTGTTTAAATGTTTTACCTTAGCATGAGTTTATACTTGTGTTATGATTGTGCTTAAGAGTATCTTATGAAACTAAAGCATCCAACTAAAATCATGAACACTTTAAGTGATAGTTGCTTGTGGTGAGAAATAACCACTGCCATGAGTATTGTTCTGTCTGTTTGTTTTACCTTAGCAACCTAACCTTTGCACCCACAAGCTATATTTTTAGCTTATTATATACATTGTTATGAGAGTGGTACACCACCCCATAGTATTATGTAAGATGTGGGATATAGCTAGGAACTCATGTAAAAAAAAATTGACGGTATTTTTCCAGGTAGTTCTGCACTAACCTTAATTTTTGTTCAAACTAGGAAACAAAAGTTTTGGACCTAAAACAAGTACTGGTGTACTTCTTTTAATAGTGAATTCACTAATTTAGGGATGTACCCCACCTCCCAAGAAAAGTCAAAGGGGGGAAGCACCGGCACTCCAACACTAACATTGTGTTTGTTGGCCCTCCCTTAGTCCTCGCTTGTGAATCTCGGGGACGAGATTCTTTTTAAGGGGGGAAGACCTGTCACATCCCAATTTTGCATTACCTAATAACACAGTTGTTTTGCTAATTGCTTGACAATTAAACTTTGATTGTGACAATTAAACTTTGGATGTATTTGTTTGAGTGCAACTAAACAAACTAATTATATAATCTTACATGGCTAAGGAATTGAAAACAAAATATTCAACATATTGTTCCAATGACTTTGGCAATATTTTCTAAAGTAAATATTGATCAAAGAGTTTTTCCAAAAACTATCTTATGAACCTACTACTTGTTGAATATTATTCCTAGACCTAAATTAAGAAAGAGGAAACACTTAATAAATTTCCCTAAAAAGATTATCAGAAAAAGAGGCATTCTTAAATGCTTCACCAAAATATTATCAAATGTTTTTCCAACCTTGCAAGCTTAAAAACAAAGGTATTGGAGAGCATTGACTTGCTATCTCTAGTCACATAAATATTTTGGCAAAGCATTGCTAAAGAAAAGCCTAGTGCTTTATTAAATAGAAATTCCAATATTTCCAGAAACAGAAAACTCAAACAAGTTACTATTGGAAACTTTCCTCAAATGATTTGAAATTAATACCATTGCTTCCTTATATCAAATAAGGAACACACACAAGAGGAGACCAAGAATTGAATCCATTAAAGCCCTGAAAACATGAATTTTCTCCACAGCAACATTTGGGATTTTGAACAAGTTTGTTCTACAAACTTTTTCCAAATGCCATGAAATAAATACCACATGCTCTATATCATAAATAAGGATGAAAACCAAAAGGAAACAAGTTTTTGAATTGTTTAAGTTTCCAAAAACCCCTGTTTTCTTCACAGCACCTTTTAGCAATTTGAACAAGTTTGTTCTATGAAGTAACTCAAAATGACTTGAATTTTCTACCACATAAGGAACACATCAAATAAGGAATGTGTGCCAAAAATTATCATTTTTGGAAGCTCCTAAGTAGTCTAATAAATTCAATGTCCATTTTTGTAAGAATTCAAATTTGAACAACTTTGAATTATAAAGTTTCCCCAATTGAGCCAATTTTCATATATGTTGTACATCTCAACTAATTAGAATTTTGGGCAAAAGGATTTCAAATTTTAACTTTGTTTGCCTAGGGAAAACATCCATTTTCTGAGAGTACAGGGACCTACTTGTAATTCTCCAGGGACCAAAATGTAATCCTAGTCACACCTTCTTCTTCCTCCTGTAGATGACGCAGCAGAGGGCATGGAGGCCCATGCTTCTTGGATTCGAGTAGAAGCCATCTAGTTGATTAAAAGCCCCCATGTGCACCTCTGTGGTCACTACCTGCTCCCTCTCTCCCCCCCCCCACGAGTTCTTCTCTCTCTGCTCAAGAAAAACTCCAAACCGAAACCCTAGCTTGATGAAGCTCGTCGTCGAATCGGCAGTTGCCGTGCTCGCCGCCGGCAGCCGAGTGGACCTACCTCTCCGCCTCGTCGTGGTGATGCTCTCTGCCAAATGAATCGAGCCGGAGTGAACTGTGGTGGCCGCGCCGTCCATCTCGGTGCTGCGGGTCCGGCGGACTCCGGCGACCAATCCCCGCCGCCACGGACCTCCTCCTCCCTCACCGAGCCTTCCACGGCGTCTAGGGTAAGCAGGGGAATCCCCCCGACCCTTTTCCCCTCTCCCTCTCCCTCCGAAACGACGCCGAGCCGAGCTCACCGTCCGGCTGCCGCCGCGCGCCGTTGCCGCCGGTCTCCGGTCGTCTCCCTGGAAACGAAACCGGCCCCTTTAGGTTCCCCTCGTCGAGCACATCGTGTAGGTACCGGTTATTCGCGAAACGGTGGTCGTTTCCGCTCGGATTCGAGCTCGCCGGAGACATCCCGCCGGCGGGTGACGCAATCCTCTCGTCACGCTGACGCAAGCCCTTGACCCCGCGCTTCGTACGGTCAAACTGGTCCGTGGGGCCGCGCACCTGCCGCGTGGCTGCCCGCGTGGCAGATGGCCCGCGTGTCAGCGACTTGTGGCTGGCTCTGCTCGCGGTAGCAACAGATCTGGGCAGCCCGTTCGCAGATCTGGCCCAACAACACTTTTTTTTTCCAATTTCTTTTTTTACAGAATGTAGCATGGTTACTTTTGGACTCAAAAGGAAACCTAAAAGATGTTTTTGACCAAACAAAAATTCACAGAGGTACACAAACTAATTCTAAACCATCTCCAAGTTGTAGATCTACATTTGGATGGATGTATTTGAAATGAAAAATGTTTTGGTAACAGCTACCAGAAACACCAAAATGAGCACCATTTTTATTTTACAACTCAGAATGAAGTGAGGCCAATTGCATTGGAAAGCCCTTGAAATTTCCTAACAGTAGCATTTAACCTCGTTTCCAAATTCATTGTATTTTTGAAATGGAATGCAATTTGGTAAAACACCAGAGAGCACTTTGGTGATTTTTATAAAATTATTAAAAATGATTTTTGATGCAAACTCAACTGGATGGTCTTGTATATGTTTAGGTCTACCCAAACCTAGAAGGGTTTAATTTTTAGAGCATCCTAGAAAATTTGGTGGACAGATCTTTGATTTGCTTATTTCTGCCATTTTGGCATTTTAGCTAATTAAATTGTGTGAATATATTTTTGTGTTTCCATATTGTTTTCTAGCATGTACAAGTTGTGTGAACTTATTTTCTAAGTGTTACTTAGCTATTTTAGCATGTTAGAATATGTGGACTTGAGTGGAGAAGGAATATGATATTTGTTAGTAGCATATGTTTATCTCTAGTGTATAGTTGCATATGATTTTTGAGTGATGAGTTGATGTGCTAGAACTTGGATTTTTGATTGGATCCAGTGCCATGTTAGTACTTATTTTGTGTTGTTATCACCTCCGCTATCTTGCAATTGAGTTGGTAGAAAAGCATGAATAGCTTTGTGGTGACTATGAATTTGTTATGGAAAAATTCCCTCATGTGTGGAATTTTTGACATAAACATTTGTGATTGGGTAGCCACATAATTTTGTGTTGTATCAATAGGACCAGTAGCATTTTGATGATGTTATTATGAGTAATTGACCCCTATAGTTTTCACTTGTGTGAAAACAATAGCATGAGTATCATTACCTTGCTTATTTTAGCACCCTGTTATTTTATGCTAGTATTGTTATTGCACTAGAAGCTTGTTTAGTCTTTTGTTAAATTTTTAGCAAGTGGACCAGAGGCTTTGTGACCTCTTAATGCTTTGATATGCTAGTGGAACACCCACTGGTTTCATTGCATTGTTGGTGGAAACATTATTTCCCCCACACTAGATGTGTTTCTTTTATATATGTTTTGAGTAGATCTTTAAATGCTTTTTAGGATTTTTGCTAGATTAATTCTCATGAAACCAGTACCATTTAGGTACTTTTATTTTGGTTATAGCACCTCTAGATACTTGGTGCTTGTGTTTGAAATAGATTTAAATAGCAATGCTTAAAGTCTAAATTTCATACTAGGATATTCATGTATGCTTTTTGTCTTGTTTTCCCCTAGGGAAAAATATGAATCTTTGGTATGGAAACCAGAGGATGGAATGTCCTTGTGGCATTATTATCTTAGGGTTTTCACCTCTGATAGGTTTCCTCTTAAGTAGCATAAGAGCATGAATAACACTTGGATGACTAGGAATTAATCTCCTCACATGTGTAGCATTTTAAGCATAGTTTTTCCTTGTTTCCTAGCTATGCTTTTTATGTTATTTTGTGGAATCCAGTAGCATTTATGGTACTGGTTAGAGGAGTATTTTGCCTCTGCTAGCTTGCACACTTGTGCATAAAATTAACTAGTGTAGCCTAAACTAGTCTAGTATTTTTCCTAAATTTTCTACTAGTATGAGTAGGAGTTTTTGGATGCTAGATTGTTTGTTTGTTTTGAGCACTTTTATAAAAGTGACCAGAGTCTTATTAACCTCTTGGTGAGCATATTTGCTAGTGGAACACCCACTGGTATGTTTGCCTCATGGTGGAAAAATAGGTTTGACTTGTTGTCATGAGCTTATTTCACCACTTGAGTAATTTAGCAAATTATGTGTGCTAGCCATAGAGATTGTTGTGGGAATTTTTAGACATCAAAATGTGTTTTATGTGACACCCTACTGTATAGTAACATGTGCTTTACCCCACTGGTCCATGGTGTTCTTAACCAAAAATCATTGAATTGGCCACACATAAACACTAGGAAAAAAGCCGACTTTTCAACTATAGTTTTTATGCCAATTTTTCTTAAGGGAAAAATTGAGAACTTGGGTGGTACTTCTTGATTGCTTGCTGTATGTATTACTTGTAGCCTTGTTTGTCTTGTTTGGTTCTGAATGTGTGTCCTTTATTCTCTTTTTACGACGTTAGAAAACGAAGAGGAAGGAAGTGTCGGGAAGCTCTGTTTCAAGTTCCAGTCACTCCAACAACCAGGGACACAAAGAGATACCAGGCAAGCCATCCTGATTGCTTGCTGATACAATACTTACCATTATATATCATGCATGTTTTACCTCTGAAGTTTTACCAAAACTTGATTATCAAAACTATATTTTGAGGTGGAAATTACTACTATACTATATTATAGGTTACTATCATGCCAATAGTTAAACTTGGTAATACCAAGCCCATAGGCCACCATATGGTATTTATTACCATCAAATATATTAGTCCCTAAGTGGACACCCTAAAATTGTGATTCTACGAAACAAAGGCTTTACGGAAAAACCCGGAGAAAAGGCGGATCCTTGTTCTCCGGAGGAATGTGGAAGTGGTCATTTTTGAGAAGGTGGTGTTTTCAAAAATGACACATAACCTAGTCTTCGCCGGACAACCTTTACCGTACTGCCACCCTACCCCAACATGGGCACGGGGCTTAACTTGAAGTTTGTTCTTATTAGTGTGTGCTATCTCAATCGCTATAAGGGACATCGTACCCTCGAACCGAATGTCGTCAAAACTCCCAATGTTGAGACATAAAAAGTGTGGGATTAATTTTCCCTCCGGTTGCATCGGTTGAGTCTCCTGTCATGGCGATGTGCGACATGGTGCCGAGGAGATTAAACTCAACTGAGAGATAGGCATATTCTAGCTTGAACATAGTGGATGGTTATGATCAGATACCTGATGTTTACATACTGTTGTTACAGTCCGTGGTTGTTTCACGGGAGGTGTACTGGATCTGGTGGATGTGTACACCTCTGCAGAGTACAACTTTTTCGAAGAAGCCGCGTCCTCGGATATGGACAGTTGAATGGCCATGTAGCTAGCATTGTGTCAATGTTTATCAAAAAGAGTTTTTGAAAGAGAAATTTTGGAAAGGAAGTGTTGAACTTGTGAAGTTCGGAAAGGAAGGAACTTTGTATCTGCGAGATACTGATGATGGAAAGCCAGGTGTTGTTATACAAAACAAAATGTTTTGAAAAGAAAACCTTTTCTACTCTAAGCAAGAATTCTGGAAACAGATTCCAAGAAGTTTTGCAAAGAGAAAATATTCTTTAACAAAACTTTACAAAACCTCTTGTACATGTGATATCTACAAGAGAAATAAAACTATATTATTTTCTTCTGAAGTATCCTCTTCAACGAAGATACAGATTAACCTGACTGCAACTGTGGTGTCATCATATATGAACACCATTGGTAGTGAACCCTATTTATAGCCTACCTAATCCACCATATAAGCATATTTGCATGTTGGTAAGTGACATGATGGATGTCTTGCTGAGTACATTCAAATGTACTCATTATGGTTTCGCCCCTGGTATCTACTTATCAGATTTGGAGAAGGAGCCTCCAAAGGATATCTATGAAGAGAAGTACGGAGTTGACGGCTTTGCGAACTAGGATCGTCTCCGGGTCAGCAGCCTGTAGGTTAAGGCGTGACTTGGGCTCAACTACGTTGTGTTTTAATTGTCTTCCGCTGTGTTTGATAAGTTGCCTGCCCCATGTGGCAGTTGCGTTAAACTTGATCATGTGATATTTTATGTAATACCTTTATGTATTCGTGTAATGGATGATGTATTTCTGTGTGCCAACTGTGTATGTTGTTCACGACTGATCTTTCTGGGATCGTGAATGTATGCATACGTAGGGTTTCAGACTGCCGGTCTGGGGTCCTTACAGGAACTCAGGCACGCAGGCACAATCTGAGTTTCCTTAATCCATTTTTAGGTTGAAAATCATTCAGTTTTTTAACGCCGAGCACGCAGACACAATTCGGGTTAACATTGAGTATTTTGAAAGATCATTGGGAAATAGATAATACGGAACTATGCTTTATACTATAATAAACATGTAAAAACATAGATGTATGAATTCCGACAACTTTATTTCATGATCGCAAAGATGTTTACATATATTTTGAACTAAGTATAGAAGGGACTTAACTGCTGGATCCTCCAGGGCCTTTTGGTTTCTCCTAGTTCATCATCTATCTTTATCTTTCTTTTGCGATTCGGCTTTTTGGGATCATCTTCCGTGTCTCGAATGTCTACAAGATAGTATGATCCATTTTTCATAGCTTTGCTAATGAAGAATGGGCCTTCCCAAACTGGGGCCAATTTGTGCTTTCTTTGCTGCACCAATCTTAGCACTAGGTCACCTTCTTTAAAAGAACGATGCCTGATTTTCCGACTATGGTAACGTCGTAAACCTTACTGATAGATGGCAGATCTTTGAAGCACAAATTCTTGCTCTTCTTCTAAGAGATCGACGGCATCCTGTCGTGCGCTTTCGGCATCCGAGTCATCAAAATCTTGCACTCTTGGGCTGTCATGGGGCATGTCCGTTAGAAGCACTGTTTTCGCGCCGTAAACTAGGAAAAACGGGTTTTGCCCTGTTGACCTGTTTGGCGTCGTTCGAATACTTCAAAGTACAGAGGGTAATCCTTCCACCCATGCTCCAGCTGCTCTATGAAGAGGAGTTTCGAGTCTTGGGTGTATTCCTTGCAGGATTGAGTTGTTCATTCTTTCAATCTGTCCATTGAATTGTGGGTATGCCACAGATGCGAGATCTAGGCGTATCCCCGATTGTCGGCAATATTTTGCCAACTCTCCAATAGAGAAATTTGTCCCGTTGTCGGTTATTATGCTGTGTGGAACACCATATCTCATGACTATGTCAATGATGAAGTTTCTGGCAGTTACACCGTCAAGCTTTTTGATGAGTTTTGCCTCCACCCACTTGGTAAACTTATCCACTGCAACGAGTAGATGTGTAAGTCCACCTCTTGCAGTTTTGAATGGTCCCATCATGTCTAGCCCCCAAACCTCAAACGGCCATGTGATAGGGATAGTTTTGAGTGCTTGGGCTGGCATATTCGTCTGCTTGGCGTAATACTGACATCCGGCACATGTATTAACTATGTGTTCGGCATCTGTCTTAGCTGTTAGCCAGAAAAACCCTACACGGAATGCTTTTTTGACAATGCTTTTTGACTGAGCATGATGTCCGTAATCTCCAGCATGGATTTCTTGCAGAATTTCTCGGCCTTCTTCTGGCGAAACACATCGCAGAAAAATCTCGATAGTACTGCGTTTATACAGGCAACTATCGATTGCCGCGTATCCTTTGCATCGACGTTTTATTTGTCTTTGCAAGACCTCGTCTGCTCCATCCGGGTACTTCCGATCTACTAAGAAGTTTATATATGGAATTTTCCAATCCGGGTTAACGAGCAGGACTTTCATTGACTCAGATACGAGAGGATAGTCGACATCTCCACCTTTTATGGATGGTTCGTGCAAATGCTGGACAAACACACTTGGTGGTAGGGTTTTCACTCTTTCGAGCCCATGCGAGCTAATGCATCCGCGTTCCAATTTTCTTTTATCTTGACGTGAAATACTTCAAACCCCAGGAAGCAAATTGCAAACTCGTCCACCGTTCTCCGATATTCGGCCATGATGGGGCTTTTGGCGTCCCATGTTTGGTTGAGCTGATGTTGTACCAAATCTGAATCACCATAGCATAATATGCGCTTGACACCTATTTCTTTTGCAATGTGCAAGCCATGAAGCAAAGCTTCGTATTCTGCCACATTATTACTGGCGTTGAAGTGTATTTGTAATACATACTCCATTGTATCTCCCTTGGGGGATTTTAGGACTACACCAGCTCCAGCGCCTTCCTTCATCTTGGATCCGTCAAAGTGCATAACCCAGTATTTCGAATCCGACATTGGTGTATTTTCCATTGCTTCTGTCCAATCAGCGACGAAATCTTCCAACACCTGAGATTTTATTGTCGTCCGGGGTTGGTACTTAATGTCGAACGCAGCCAACTCGATGCCCCATTTGGCTACTCGGCCTGTTGCGTTCGTATTGTTGATTATATCCCCTAGTGGTGCTTTGCATACCACTATTATGGAATGTCCTTGGAAATAATGGCGGAGTTTTCGAGATGCGAAAAATACGCCATATGCCAGCTTTTGATAATGTGGGTACCTTTGTTTGGACTCGGAACAAACTTCACTTATATAATACACCGGATGTTGATCTGGTATACTTTGCTCGTCTTTCCGCATTTCCACAACTATCATTGCGCTGATAACTCTGTTTGTTGCTGTGAGGTACAACAACATGGGTTCTTCGTCTTTTCGGGAAGCCAAAATCTGAGCTTTCATCAAGGTTTCTTTTAGCTGGGTTAATGATGCATCTGCTTCTTCTGTCCTCTCAAATTTGTTGGATTTCTTCAACAATTTTTATAATGGCAGAGCTTTGTCCCCTAGCCAGCTTATAAACCTGCTGACAGCGGCTGCAGAACCCGTCAATCTTTGTACATCTTTTACGCACATGGGCCTTGAGATGTTTAGGATTGCCTTGATCTTTTCCGGATTTACTTCTATTCCTTTGTGAGAAACGATGAAACCCAGAAGCTTTCCTGAGGGAACCCCGAATACGCACTTTAATGGCTTTAACTTCATTAAGTGCGCAAATTTCTGAAGGTTTCTCGCAAATCTTCAAGGAATGTGTCTTTTTCCTTGGAAACGACAGCAATGTCATCCACGTAAACGTGGACGTTTTTGCCAATCTGACTATGCAAGCATCGTTGCATGCAACGCTGGTAAGTTGCACCTGCGTTCTTCAGGCCAAAAGGCATGGTTATGTAGTAGTACGTTCCATAAGGGGTTATGAAGGAGGTTTTAATCTGATCTTCTTCCTTCATGCGTATTTGATGATACCCGGAATAAGCGCCCAAAAAGCATAAAAGCTCAGAGCCAGCAGTGACATCTATCATTTGATCGATTCGCGACAACGCGAATCTATCTTTTGGACACAATTTGTTTAGGCCGGTGTAATCTATACACATCCTAAGAACAGTACTATCTTTCTTCGGGACTAATACTGGATTTGCCGACCACTTAGTATGTATAACTTCCCGGATAAAATCAGCTGCCAATAGCCGGATAATTTCCTTGCCAATAGGCCTTCCGTTTTCTTCCGTCAAATCGACGAAGACCTTGTTTGACGGGTTTGGATCCTGGAATCACTTTGAGTTGGTGCTCAGCAAGTTCCCTGGGTATGCCTGGCATGTCAGCTGGACACCAGGCGAATATATCTCAGTTCTCACGGAGGAACTTGATGAGCTCGCCTTCCTATTTGTCGGTCATCCCGGTCGCTACTACAACAAACTTTGTCGGATCTTTGGGATCTAGGATGACATGTCTGGTGTTCTCGGAAGCTTTGAAGCTGTCTGCGGGCTTCCGCCTTTCTTTTCCTGCCGCTGTCGGCGATACTTCTCTTGCCAGCTCCTTCAATTCCTCCTTTGCTATTATCTTTTCCGCGCAAAGGGTGTTTTCTTTTTCCAGCTCGTTTGCCAATTTGAAGTCTCCCTTTATGGTGATTACTCCTCCTTTTGGCCCTGGCATCTTCAGCTTGTTATAGATATAACATGATCTTGCCATGAATTTGGCGAAAGCTGGACGTCCGAGTATTGCGTGATATACACTTTAGAACGGCACGACATCGAAGGATACTTTTTCCTGACGGAAATGGTCTTTCTCTCTGAAGGTTACATCTAGGGAAATTTCTCCTAGGGATCGTGCTTGCCTACCAGGGACGATGCCATGAAAACGTATGTTGCTATGATTGAGCCGGGTCTCAGAGATTCGTAGATGCTTCAATGTATCTAGGTACATTATGTTAATGCTGGATCCTCTATCCATCAGCACTATTTTTAGCATAGTGTTTTGAACAATAGGGCTTACAACTAGAGCTTGCGTGCCGGGTTCTGGGATGTTTCCGGGATGATCAGACTGATCCCAGGTAATTGGTGTATTTGAATACATCAAGAATTTCGGGGTTGCAGGAACAACCGCGTTTATTTCTCGAAGTGTTCTCTTTGCCACCTTTGCTGAAGGAGTTGCCAGGAAGGTTCAGTTCCACACTTTGTCAACACTCGAAAACTTAGGCTCGCCTTTTCGCTGTTGTTTCTGGATTTTTTCGTCAGTGTCCGATTTAGTGTCTTCTTTTTCAGCTTATAGCTTTTGCTTGGAGAATTTCCTCTTGGAACTCTTCCCTTTATTTCCGGATCTTGCACTGCCTTTCATATGCTTGTTGAGCCTGCATTGTGCGTTAGTATGGGTGGGTTTCCCAAATTGCGAATGGTGACACAGTTTTCCGAATTGATTATTTCCCACTCTTCTGTGGTGTAGTTGATTGGTTCTGTACTTCGTCCTTTCCATTTGCTCCCGTTTTCTCTTCTAAAGGCGAGGGGTCTTTTTGGCTTGAATCAAAGTGTCAATATTGCCGCCTCTCGCTCTGATATCATCTTCGGCCGCTCCATGCTCGTTGGCGGTTGTAAGCATAGATCCGAGATCTTTGTGCTTTTTGGAACCAATCATGAACGGTACGAGTCTGGGTTTTAAGCCATTGACGAAAGCATGCATTGCTTGTCCATCTTGAGATAAATTCCATGTATGGCTCATCTTCAAACTGGGTGCAACGGTTTAACTGGTTGATGCTATTGGGGCGTTTGTAGGTTCCCCGAAAGTGCATAGTAAAAACTTTAGCCATATCATCCCAGCTGTCAACAGTTCTTGACGGAAGCCCGTTGATCCAATCTCTGGCTCCATCCAGTAACATAAGGGGGAGGAATTTTACTCCCTCTAGGTCTGTCCCGTTGTTAATCTGGACGGCTGTGTAATAGTCTGAGAGCCAGGTATCCGGTTTTGTACTGCCGGTATATTTTTGATATGTTGGAGCAACTTTGGCGAGGCCAGATTGTAGAGTTATTCTTCGGATCCTGTCAGTGAAACACTTAGGCCTGAAGTATAAGTCATCTCTTTCCGCTTTGTCAATGTGTGCGGAGTATCTACCAACTGAATAGATAGAAGGGGATCTGCTCCTTTCTTTTCCATTGTTGTGCGAACGCGCTTTTCCGGGATTGTCTCTATTTTCTTCGTTATCGTGCCCTTTGCGATAAGGTGGAGTTCTACTCCTCTGTCTTTCCTTATTCCTGGGGGGCGTACGGGATCTCTCATGCCTGTGAGGAATGTCGTATTTTCTGGCTTTTTCAGCCGGGCGTCTCGGAGGCGGCATTTCTTTTCCGTCTTTCCGATTGTGTTCTTCCCGATCTTGGGGGTTAACTTCGCCTTTCGGCGGGTGGGATCCGGTTCTGGACGCTGCATGCTTTCTCGGATCACCTTTCTTCTCTTTTGAATTACTAGAATCTCCAGGTTCTTCAGGTCCAGGTGCTCCAGTGGTGCATGTAGCTGTTTTGCATAGGGCCGAGTCGTCGTGCAACTTCCCTGATATTGCTTGCGCTCGTTGTTGCTGTTGCAATGCCTTTCCTAGGAAAGCATACACCCCTTGAAGTTTTTCGCCATTGGAGTACATGTCGTTGTTGAGGATGGCGAACGCGGCCTGCGCGTTTTCTGCTGCGGTTTTGTATATAGGTTCGCCCCTGGCATCTTTGCCGTTTACTTACTTTTGCCAGGCCTGGTTTTAAAACCGTTCCTTTGGCGGCAGTACTTCCGGTCTTGCGATTCCGGGTAACCGTGTAGGTTTAATGCCATGTCTATTACTTCTCTCGTACTCCTTGAATTCTTCTTGCTTTAACTTAATGTCAGCCTGGGTTTTTTGGAGGTGTTCTCGAGTTCGGAATAGATGTTGTTGTTGCCTTTGGAGAGCTTGTCTCTTGGCTTCCAGCATTTTAGGGGGTTCGTGAAGTCCCATTGGTGTTTGAAGTAGATCATGTTCGTCTTGTTCTCACATTGGTGGAATAGAGATTTCCTTCGTTTTCTTCTCCGCAGGTTTAACTCCACTTCCTCCTCCTCCTTCCGGGTTTTCGTTGGCTTGATCAGCCAGTTGCTTCTTCCGGAGTTTATATTGGAGTTTTTTGGAAGCTTTGTGTTTTTTCTTGGAAGAGGGAGGTTTCTTCACGGGTTCTTCCTCTGTCGATTCCTTGACGTCTGGGTATGTTGGACTAGTTTCTCCCTCTTCTCGCTCTTCTCCTGGCGGAGGTGTTCGAGGACTTTCCTGACTATTGGCATCCGTGTTTTCAGCTGGTTTTGCCATTAGTACGTCATGGAATCCCTCTTGAATCAAAATCCATGTTTTCAACTGGTTTTGCCATTAGCATCCTCATCTTCATCTTCGGAATCGAAATCGTCTGATCTGGGTTTTGATTCAAATCTCGCCTCAATGGCGGCCAAGACGGAGTCAGCTTCTGAGTTCTTCATCATATTGACGGATGTCGGATCTTCCACCTCTATTACGGGGTTTGTTGTTTTCTGCCTCTTCCACGGGATTATTTTCATCTGTGTTTTCAGCGATCTCGGATTGCACCATACCGATAAAGTGTGTTTCAGCAGAGTATCGGCGATATGAGCAAAATCCGGCGTCATAGTCTTCTTCGACTGGGTATAGGGCGGGTGGGATAAATTTGCTTCCACCAAAGAATCCCATTGCTTATGAAGTTAATCCGATAAAGATGTTTGCAGATCCAATCGGTAAAATGCAGACACTTACCAGATGATTCTGTGCTGGCATGTATGATCCGTTGTCGAGGAAGCGCCCGATGTCGTTGTTGAATTCCAGACTTCCGACAGTTATGGTACTGCCAATTCCGCCGAGTATCCCCGATCGAAACATAACGCCTGATGTCGCTGGCCCCACGGTGGGCGCCAACTGTCGAGTCATCGTAGTAGAATTCATAGACGGGGGTGCCATGAGACTACCGATAGAGATTGTGGGGGACGTGATCGTATGTTGAACAATGACACCAAAGGTTTTTACCCAGGTTCGGTACGACGCAACTAGGCGGCATTCCTACTCCTGCAATCTCACTAAATCAGGACAAAAGCCTGGATATACATAGTACAATGTAAATTTAGGTTAGCTACTCGACAAGGATCAACCTCTCCGCGAGTTAGCCTCTAGCTTCTTGTCTCTCTTTCTTATCTCCCGTTCGGCTTTATATAATAGCCGGGTTAGGGCTGACAGAATAGGAAACCTAGAAGACTACGGTATGTCCTAACTTGGAAGGCAAGGAATCCGCCTTCTACTCCAAGCCGCACCACGTGGGCCGTGGTCCGGGTTCTTCTAGAATCCGGCTTCCGCGCGTCAGCTTACTGGGCCGCCCAATGGACCGTGATCCATTACCATTTAGGCGACTCTGGTAATCCGGCACTTTAGAGTACCATCTGATATACCCCTAATTGGTATATATCCGACATGAATCAATGAATGTCTATATGTCTCTCTATGCTGAAATTATAAAAAGTTTTACAATGATGTTGTTTCTGAAACAACTACATATTTAATCATGTTGGTCTGTGCAGATTCACCAAATTTGATCTTTTGATAAATAAAAACTAAAATCTTCAAAGACAGATGATTAAAATACTCTTAACATTGAATGTACAATGTGCAAAGAGAATTTTTGACGTATTATGTGATGATCATAAAGTTCAACAAGATAATCATTGTTATTAAAAACCTTCATTATAATTCTAAGTCTTAGAATATATGAATCATGAAAACTGATTTTTTTATGAGATAAATAATTTTCGGAATAAAGGTAGGTATAATATTAATGCTAAATTTGAGTCTATGAGATTTGATCGAAATGACACAAATCAAGTTAATTTTTTGCATAAAATATTTATTTCTGAGTCTGTCAAGCATACTGCAATGCACATTGATATGGTGCCATGAATATGCATTGTAATGACACTTTATCGTAATAAAGTGTCGTCTTAGAATAATATTCTAAATGTACACTATAATATATTGTTGAGATTAGTTAGCACTCACGTTAAAAGAAACATCATGTAAAATTCTTGAAAACGATAACATGAGTATAATGCATAATCGTTGGTTTCTGGAATTATGTGATAATGAGAAACTATGAAGGAATAGTTCTTTGTGAGAATTCATAATTTTTATGAATATTTCTTCAAAAACCAAATTACAACGATAGCACATGTATTGCTAATGATTGGCATTTAGTGAAAATAGTTTTTCACCGAGAGTGTTATTGGAAGAAAAGCTTGGATAAGGTGGAGACCTTGTATCCATAAATGTAAAAGTAGTGCAACGAATATGTTCTGGAAATGAAAGCTCTAGAAATAAAAAATGATGGAAATATGTTGTAAATTATATTTCATGAGAAAGCTTTTCAAGTGGTTTTCACGAATATTTTCTGTCCTTACACATATTTTTTTCATGATACACCTACAAACTACAAAAAAGAATTGATGATTTAAGATATGAAACATAACTATGAGTTATAAATCAAGTGAATTCAAATTGTATCTGAGATTGCTGAATAATTGTTATTTAAATCACAATAAAGTAATGGAGATTCCTTGGACTCCTCTATAAGAGTTAAATGAGAGGAATTAAAATTCTATAGGGACCTAAAACTAATTTTGTCGAAAATTAAAGCATTAGCTACATGAGAATGTAGACATGCTTAAAGTCCGATGGATTTTGTATTAGCAAGGTGCTGATATATCGTATAATGCAATTTTAGACTTGATTATCTCTCAAGGCATTTTAGAAGGTAAAATTATCGAAAGTACTTGCATGCAATTGAGTGGGGGCTAAGTGGGTCACCTAAGTAATATGAGATTTTGAGTGGGAGCTGAAAGGGTTACCTAGTCAAATTGTGAATGTCGTATTTAAGTTGGAGTCTCATTCATATGGTTAATACCATTGGAATAACTAGAAATAATTATGTCAAGTTAATAAAATTTAATTAACATTCGAGTCGAGGTGTTTTATATTAGACTTTGAATAGTCAAAATGAGACATACAAACAAAGAGGGTCTTCATTCGAAGTTTATTTATAAAACCAACCATACTAAACCAAGAAAGACGGTCTTGATTGGTAAGAAGGACTACATTATAAGTAGTTAAAGGATATGTTGTATACCTATTCTATAACCATAGCAAACAACCTTCGAAAACTATGTTATATATACTCTATGAAATGTGACGCATATTCTTATGAAGAATACATGATGTCGGCGAGATTCAATAAGCATTAGAATCAGGTGTAAATATATATATTTCAATATTTGAGAAAGACTGAGAGTATATTTTCAAGTGAATGTAAGGTAGTAAATCTAACAAGTGTTATGTTAGATGGTTTTGAACATGTTCCTGAAAGGTTGAAAAAGAACGAGATTAAAAGTAAAAGCGTGTAGGAAACGTCAGTGCGATGTAGAATTAAAGGGGTATTAGAATCTGCAGTAATAAGAGAGTATTTGTATACTCAGAGAAAATAATATTTTGGTAAAGAAAGGTATTTCTCTGGCTAAGTGTGTTCTTGGTGTACTTGATAAAAAAAGGATGGCCCGAAAGGATTTTGGAACACGAAGAAACATAAGTCTCACTTAGTTACCAATGTGTATTATTTTAGATGTTATTGGGATAACAGAATGATGTTAAGTCAAATAATGATACGTCTCAAACATATCTATAATTTTTGATGATCCATGCTGTTATTATATCAAGTAAAGAATGTTTTGTTTACACTTCATAGCATTTTTTTGCATTTTATGGGACTAACCTATTAACAAGATGCCATAGTGCTAGTTTCTGGTTTGTGCTATTTTTCTCTTTCAGAAAAGCTAGTTGCAAAATATTCTCGGAATTGGATGAAAATTGGCGTATGAACAAAGTACACCCGAAGATTCCAGAAGCCCGAAGGGGAGGAGCAGCCGACCCAGCAGGCGGCCACGCCACAACGGGGCGTAGCCCACCCCTGGCCGGCGCCCTCCTCGAGCATGGGCCCCTCAGGTGGCCACATATGCTGCCCTTTCTCCTATATATTCCTTTTTCCCCGAAAAACCTAAAGACCCGATCAATATTCCACGAAACATCCTAACGCCACCATTATTGTCAATCCTTGTTCGGGAGGGTTCTGGAGCTCTTCCTGGCACCCAGCCGGAGAGGGGAATCATCAGTGGAGGGCTCTACACTGCTATGCCTACCTCTAGAGTGATGCATGAGTAGTTCATCCTTTGACTACGGGTCCATAGCAGAAGCCAGATGGCCATCTCTCCACTTTGTGCTATCATGTTTAGATCTTGTGAGTTACCTGATGACCCACACATGTAGGGTGTGTATCGTAGTACTTTCGATAAATAAGAGTGTCGAACCCAACGAGGAGCAGAAGGTGTTGACAAGCATTGTGGATAGAGGATTCACTATAAACACTAGCAGACATGTTTTTTGTGGTTTTTGATATTGCAGATAAATAAAGTGCGAGTAAATAAAATACACTAATCATAATTGGAGTAAGTGTCCCAATCATTTCTATAGCAAAGGACAAGCGGTTGTTTTACTTATGATGACTAAATGTTCTTGAGGACACATAGGAATTTTGTCAAGTGCTTTTGCTTCATACAATTGATTAATATTTCTTGTTTTGATAGGTGTTGTGTGGGTGAACCTAGGATAATGCACCGCCCAACTAGGACTAATACATACTTGTGATTATACTCCTTGCAAGCATATGCAACTATAAGAAAGTAATTAAGATAAATCTAACCACAACCTTAAACTTTGGGAACCTACTCTCCCTCGTGCATCGGTTTCCTAACCGATGGTTTAGGTTTCTGTAACTCCGGCAACCCCACAATTAGTAGCCAAATACACAATGCATCCCTCTAGGCCCAAACCGTTGAGGTTTCATTGATGGCTGACGTTGGTAAACCCCAAGAGAAAGGTTGTGAAGAGTGAAGCGACATGTTTTCCCTCAGAAAGAAACCAAGGTTGAATCGACCAGTAGGAGAATGAAATCACTTCCAAAGGTTGATGTAGCTGATGTGGCAGGACGCACTACCGGTTCAGAAGGAACGTGGAACCTACACAACCCAATCAAATCACTTTCCCCCAATGAAGAAGTGAGGATATCAATCTCACCGGTTTTGCTGAGAACAAAGAGGTTAAACGTATGGTGTGGAAAACTTTAGGAAAACAATATGAAAACAATAGTAGCAGTGTGAAAAGAGTGATTGAAGTGGTTGTATTATCAGTATGAAGAAAATGGACCGGGGTCCACAGTTCACTAGTGGTGTCTCTCCAAAACAGATAGATAACATATTGGGTAAACAAATTACAGCTAGGCAATTCGCAGATATAAAGGCTGCACCATAGTGCATATGCATGACATGATGATTACTATGTGATTCATGC
The DNA here is from genome assembly GCA_028641055.1 of Alopecurus myosuroides. NCBI lineage: Eukaryota > Viridiplantae > Streptophyta > Magnoliopsida > Poales > Poaceae > Alopecurus > Alopecurus myosuroides. The sequence goes on along the minus strand of CM054057.1, from coordinate 40,536,610 downwards.
AGACGTTACAACAAAATATATAGACTGTTATCCAACTGCATCTATGACTAATAATCCACCCTCAGAATGTCATCCGAGCAAACCCTGGGTATTCAGTTTCAAGCAATAGATAATTGCATTAAGCAAAGTGTGTAATGTAAACAATGTAAACCTCGTTGTTTTTATCCCTAGTGGCAATGGCACATCCCCCACCCGTTACGTTTATGTCACTCGAGCGTGAGTAAAAGGGAGGCATTAACCCACTATCGAGCATAAATACTTTGTCTTAGAGTTACTAGCATCTACTTGGCAAGAGCATCTAGTAACAACGGAGAGCATGCAAGATGATAAATAACATACACATGAATAAAACATGATAGATTTATAATCATCAGACATATCATTAAATATTCATCGGATCCCAGCAAACAGAACATGTAGCATTACAATAAGTTGATCTTGATCATGTAGGGCAGCTCATAAGATCAAAACATGAGGCATAAAGAGGAGAGAACAACCATCTAGCTACTGCTATGGACCCGTAGTCCAAGGATGAACTACTCACGCATCATTCCGGAGGCGAGCATGGTGGTGTAGAGCTCTCCGATCATGATTTTCCCTCCCGGTTGGGTGCCGAGGAGAGCTCCAGAACTGTGCCAAACTAGGGTTGACGATGACGACGGCCTCGGGTGTTTTTCATGGGAAAATCTGATGTATTTAGGGTTAACTCTTCGAGAAAATTATATTGGCGCGAGGGAAACGTCGGTGGGTGTCCAGGGAGCCCACACCACCCTTGAGCGCGGCTACCCCGACCTATGGTGTGGGGCCCCTGTGGCCCCCCTCCGGGTCTCCTCCGCACTCTGTGTGCGTGAAAACTTTCTAAGACTTCCTTGCTTTGAATCGTCCAATTCCGAGAATATTTCCAAAACAACTTTTCTGAAACTAAAAACAGCAGAAAAGAGGAACTGGCTCTGTGGCATCTTGTCAATAGGTTAGTCCAAGAAAATCGATAAAAATGGCATAAAGTGTATAGCAAACATGTAGCATATAGCATGAAAACAACATGGAACATCAGAAATATGGATACGTTTATGACGTATCAATATCCCCAAGCTTAGTTCCTACTCGTCCTCGAGTAGGTAAACGACAAAAACAATTAATTTCTAAGGTGACATGCTACCAACATAAACTTGGTCATCATAGTAATGTAAATCATGTAAACTAGGATCAAGTGAATAAAGGTTGTGGTTTATAGTTGATATCAAATAGACTAATGTATAAACCATTAAGAATAACAAATTAAAACTTTTCAATGAATCAATACTAAAAGGTAATCAACCGTTCAATGGTTAGATTATTTAAGCTTCAAGAACAACAATATAATCATCCAAGGCATCAAACTCTCCCAACAACTCCTGTTAGGATCAAGTCAAGCAATAACAATATGCAATAATCATCCAAGGCATCAAACTATATATTTGTGCACTCAAAAAAAGCAAGCCTTCTGTATTGGTCCCTGGCACCAGGATGTTATGGATAAAAGAACATTATGGGGGGGGGGGGTTGGAAGGTCAATGGAAGAAAATATCACACAACTTAAAGTGATCATTAGACAAGAGGAAGTCTTATAATCGAAGTTATGCAAGGAGTAGTGATTGCCACACAACGGATGCACATAGAACTATAAGAATATGATAGCTCTCTAATGGAACAAGTGGGGGTGCATTCAACTTGCTTGCTCACGAAGACCTAGAGCACTTTTGAGGAGGCTCATCATTGGAATATACAAGCCAAGTTCTATAATGTTAAGTTCCCCACATAGTTATGCAAGTCATAATATAAAAACTCTCTCCAAACTGAAATATTGGTGCTAAATAAAGCACAAGTGTGGAATAAATGATAGTAATGTTGTCCTCCCTCTCTTTATTATCTCTCTTTTGCCCTTTCTTATATTTTTAGGCTTTTTCTCTTTTTTATTTTTTATTCATAACCTTATGATGGAGTGTGGACACACGCTCGTTGGGAGACCCCAAGCGCAAGGTGTGAAGAGTGCAGCAGCAAGTTTTCCCTCGGAAAAGAAACCAAGGTTGAATCGACCACTAGGAGAAAACGCAACTTCTGAAGGTTGTTGCAGCTGAGGTGGCAGGGTGCACTACCGGTTCAGCAGCAACGTGGAACATACACAACACAATCAAATCACCTTGCCCCAACAAAGCAGTGATGTTGTCAATCTCACCGGTTTTGCTGAACACAAAGAGGTTAAACGTATGGCGTGGAAAATAGTAGGTAAACAGTAGGAACAGTATGAAAGATGTAGGTGTTTTATCAGTATGAGGAAAATGGACCGGGGTCCACAGTTTACTAGTGGTGTCTCTCCGTGAAAGATAGATAACATGTGTGGTGAACAAATTACAGCTTGGCAATTGATAGAAATGAAGGCTTCACCGTAGTTCATATGCATGACATAAAGATTACTATGTGATTCATGCGAGCATTACAACAAAATACATAGACCGTCATCCAACCTCATATATGACTAAAAATCCACCCTCCGAATATCATCCGAACATACGTTGGGTATCAAGTTGCAAGAAATAGATAATGTCGCACCCTGATTTCTAGGGGATACTCACCGTACGAACTGGATAGCAGATGCTTGGATTATGGGGCATAACTGCTCCCACGTCCCAGCTTCCTGGTAGGCATGCGCTTATGCGCGACAACACAAGCCCTGCTATTCCATCGTCGATGTAAACTATCCACTAGAGATCAAAGGCACTTCCGTCAACGTACTTCAAACCATACACACATGGTACGTCAACGGCGTTGAACAACTGATATCACAACAGATCTCTACGACACAAAAGATTGAAATAACTTGCAAATGGCTCTCATTAGAGCAGAGATAGCAAATACAATCATTCAGAGGGCACATGCCCCAACAATTCATCATTACATCTCAGCGGAAGCATTCAACATGTCTGAGTACAGACAAGAACCAAATAGGCCTAAGAGGCCGGAAACGAAAAGACGGAGCCCATCCACGAAGTCTCGGATCCTGCCCGGGTCCGCTATCTACTCGTCAGCAGTCTCGTCATACTCCACGTAGTAGCCACCATGTAGATCCTCGGAAACGTAGGTCTGCGGAAACCACAGCCCCAAAGGGGTCAGTACATAAACGTACTGGCAAGCAAGACTCACAGTTCACCAAAGTGTAACCCGTCAACACCAAGCACAGATGCTTTGGGTTCAACGGAAGGAAGGGGATATAAAGGATGCTGCAACTGGCTGCTCTACACAACTACAGAAACATACTACAACTGCCGGCTAACAGAAAGGAGATAAGATCGAGGATTGTAACCAACTGAAAGATAACTTCAAACAAACCCATCCTGGATCTCGCCCCTTATCCAAAGAAGCAATCCGAGGATAACTCACACAGTTGTATTAAAGGTGAATCAAGTTATTGTGTCATCAACCTATTACTAGTCAAGTTATTAATCATTGGGTGTAACATGTTTGGTCATTATGTTTAAGTTGTCCTGAGTACTTGTTAGCCAGTACTTTCACCAAGTAATCCATAACCGCGGAAAACACGGCTTCTCGAGAAGATTATCCCTGCAGGGTTGCACCAATTTGGCCGTACACGCATGAATAACCCGCCAGATGGAAAGGCCCTTCCACCAAGCGGGGCACTCAACACAACTCGACTCTTCTTCGCATCAAGCCCAAAGAACCTTGGGCGCACGGCTAATCGAGCCCCGAAGAAAAGGGACCCTCATAGCACTCTAAGACCGTGTCCCCCTATATGCCGACTACGAAAGTTCCACCCGGGTACCAAGGGCTCGCAAGGTCATGCATGCAGGAAATGGAAAACTAGAACTAAATGAGGCGATTTGGACGAGATGCGAATCGAGTCAAATTGAGGGGGGCGCCCATACTCGCTTCCCACATGCGGTTAGTGCGCTCATCATGGATCAGTAGACAAGACCCTTTTCCTATTAGGGTCGACACTAGCAGGCCTCAAAACCACAAAGGGCCTCCTGCCGGTGCCTTATCATCAAATTATTATTAATAGTAACATTAGCATGATTGATTGATTGATTAAACATCGAGCCCCCAGAACATAATGAAATAGTAACTGAAAGTAACGGGTAACAGACTCGAGCAAAACAACCTAAGCATGCTAGTAAGACACTGGCTCAAACAATGGGTTGTAGGAGGGGAGATGAGGCAATATCAGGGTTAAGGGATTCATGTGATGGGTTCGTAACAGAAACAACAACTACTAAGGCCAGCAGAAAAGAACAACGGAAAGTATCGGTAATCAATGTTGAAAGGAACACAGTGGTTCATGTGAGTGATAACTTGCCTGCAAACCCAGTAGCCTGGTACTGAGCTAACTCCTTAGAAGGGGTGTCGTAAGTATCGTCGGTCTCAACGTCGTCGTGTATCCGAGAAGAAGCAAACAAGCAATGCAGAAAGATAAACAATCAATAACATTGCATAGGTGCACAAACATGGGATGATGCATGTCATGTTAATAGATGCATCAAAATAAACTACTTGACAAGATAACACAATTTAATTGGACCCATATGCAATTGGATTGCATATGGAAAAGATCCATTGAAATAAGTGGAAACAAATGATTTACAATTAATTATTATGTGAGAGTTGTTAGCATGATGCATGCATGACGATAACAACAAAATAACAACAAATAACAATGATAGATGCAAGTGAAAAAGGATTGGAACAAGTTTTGGAAATCATTGATTAAGTTTGGAAAGTTTGGTTAATTAAAACATGTCACACAAGTAATTGTTGTTTTCAACAAGTTAAAGTGTTCAAAACAGATAACAAAGTTTATATTTGAAAAGAACACAAGATTTTAGTTGGAATACATGTTTCACTTGTTGAAAAAGGATTTCAAATAAATTATTTATGAATTAAAACAAGTTTAAGCAAGAATTAAATGAATTTAATTCAAACATGAACTTATTTGAATTTTTATTTGTTCAAAACATTAAGTGAGATTCATATTTGAAAAGTTTATACTTTTATGGTTGGAAAACATATTTTATATGTCCCAAAAGAATTTGATTTGATCAAGTTATGAAATTACCAATTTTAAATGAAATAAACAAGGTTTAAATTATTTAACCAATTTTAATTATTCAAAACATGAAACAAATTTTATATTTGGAAAGAGGGTTTAATTTTGCATGGAAAACATATTTCATTTGTGGAAATTGGATTTAAAATGAGCAAGTTATTATTTTGGCAATTTTAATTGCAATAAACAAGAAACAGTTGTTTTCAGCAATTTAAATTATTCAAAACAGCAAACAAAATTTATATTTGGAAAGTACATGAAAAATTGATTGGAAAACATATTTGGTTTGTTGAATTTGGAATTTTTATGAACAAGTTATGAATTTTGCAATTTTAAGGGAATTTGACAAGTTTTCAAATATTGCACAAATTTAAAATATTCAAAACAGTAAACAAATTTTATATTTGGATATAACATTTAATTTGGTATTGAAAACATATCAAAAATGTTGGATTTGGAGTTAGGATGATTTATTTATGCAATTTACAAAATATAGTGCAAATCTGCCATTTTTAACCCATTAGGGACTTAGGAAAAATTATTTCAGGGGTCTAGATTAATTACCAGGGGCCTATTGGTGAAAACCAGAAAGTTTGTGGATCTGGAGAATTGAAATAAAAAAAGATGGGTAATATGCAGGGGGTGGGATTCGATCCCCTGCCCTCTGCCTCCTGCGCCCAAGGGAAGAACCAGATGGGCTGAGCTGCGGTTGGTGAAAGGAAGGGACTCGGGGGGGTATGAGGTGCTGTTGCGGGACTTTTTACCTGAACTGCAATCGATCGTGGTCTCTGTACATCTACAGCGAACGGAGGCAGTAAGGTTCGCCGGCGGTTGATGGCTGCGGGAGGCGCCGTGGGGGAGCTATGGGAGGCGGCCCTAGAGGAGAGGAGGGAGGAGGGCGAGAGGAGGAAGCGGAGCGGCCTCACCTTGGCGATCGGGAGCAGATCGGCAGGGAGCAGCAGGGCGCTGCAGCAGGGAACAGAGGGCGCCGGCGGTGGAGAAGCTTGACGGCGGCGCCGCCTCGGGCATCCATGGCCGATGACCCCTTCATCGAAGTTGGAGCCGGGAGGATGCCGGTTCCATTCCCGGGGACGGCAAGCCCTCGAGGTGACCGTGGAGATGGGGAGGTGGCGGTGAACAGAGGCAAGTTGGGTGGAGGTTCCAAATTTCAGAACAATGGCAGAGGTTTTTTGGGGGAGGAGATCGATGGGAGAGGCCGGATGGCGGCGCATGGGAGGAGGAGGAGGAGTGGGGAACTCGGCTAGGGTTAGGGTTGCCCTCTAGGGGGTAGATATGGAGGGGGCAAGGGGGCAGGTGGTCCATGGAGGGGGGTGTGACAGCGATACCCCTCTGTCCGTACGAAGAAGATGACCGTGGGGGCTGCTGGGCCAGGGAAAAGAATGGGCTTTGGGGAAGGAAGAGAAAAAGGCTGGGCCATGCCCTTCTCCTTTGGGGTTTTAAATATTTGTTCTTATTTTATTTTTTTTGCATAGAACCAAATGGAAGAAAAGGATGGGGTTATGAGTTGCTAAAATTTTTGGGAAAATTCAGGTGCATTTGTTAGTCCAATATCTACCCTTGACAACTTAAGTTTTTTGAAAAATTCAAACTATTTGCTTTTTTGTCAATTGGTGGGAATTTAAATAATTTGCAACTTAATTAATTAATTATTGGAAAACATCAAATTTAATAGGGTAACCCTATTATTAACTTGGGTTAACTTAGTGGAATGGTTTGGTAGTTTTCATGAATTGGAAACTTTGGTGCTGTTTGAATTTGAGTTTGAGTTTGGAAGCAATTTGGGAATTTATTTATTTGAAACAAAGCACCAAATTATTAGTTGATCAAACATGGAAATAATTGGAAACAAAAGATTAGATTGTTTTGGTAATTTTCATAATTTTCCAATTGGGTGTTGTTTATACAATGTATTGAATTTTTGAATGTGATTTGGAAACAATTGATTGATTAAAACCATTAACTTAACAAGTGAGCTTTCTGGAATAAAAAGAAAACAATTTGGTTGTTTTTATTTGAAATAACATTTTGGAAATTGTAACATCACAAGGATGAAACAAAGGGTTTGAATTTTGGTTTGAAATTCAAATAGAAAACAAAGGAAAACAAATGAAAACAGTTGGAAAACAACTAAAAACAGAGGAAAACAAATGGAAAACAAACAAAACAAATGCAACCAACATGATGCCATGATGCAAAACATAAAATAACAGAGAGCAAACATTCTAAAGGCTATTTTTCAGACTTGGGATGTTACAAAACGCCCCCCCTTGAAGGAATCGCGCCCCGAGATTCCTACTGAGAAAAGAAAAGGTCCGGAAACTTCTTGGGAAGATCCTCTTGAGCTGTGACACGTGAAACACATCGTGCACCTTGGATAGTTTTCTGGAAGTTGAAAACGATAAGCATTTCTGGCAACTCTGCTGGAAAGATGTCAGGGAATTAGCAAACCACCGGAACATTTTCAAGTAAGGGGAGAGGTTTTTGTATCTAGGGTGTATAGCTGAATGGAACTTGATTCATTTGGAGAATAGATTATCTGGCTAGAATGGTGGAACAGAGTTATTGACATCAATGCAACACCAGGAATAATCATCAATGTCAGAATCATCAACATGAGAGTAACGAGGAATATGTGGCCTCCCATTAGAATTGGATTGTTCTTACTTATCTTGGAGGTCAACATTTGAGATCCCGGGGAATGAACAGAGTTTTGATTTCTTAGTGGAACCAGAATTGGGTTGTATGTTGTGGAAAAGATTGTTGGCACAAAGGAATATGGCTCTCCGGTATGAAATAACACTTTAGTTGGACAAGAGTTTACGAGGAAGTTTTGATTAGACGCCGGTAGAAGATTTGAAGTGGAAAACAACAACAAGATTTCAACGGACGAAAAGGAAATGTTTAGAAGAACATGATATTGAAGCAACACCGGGAAAACGAGAACAAGATTCCTGAGGTACTACGGAGAACCCAAAACACGTGAAATCCTAACTTGAAAGTTTAGATGAGAAGGGAAAATCAACGTTGCACTTCCTTACCAGAAAAAGGGAGGGAGGGTGGGGAAAAGAAGAAAAAGAACAGAATTCCTACTCTCACGTTTCATTTTTCCTATATAGCTACAAAATAGTTTCTAGACTCAACTGCGACCAGTAAAAAGGGATCCTACAGGCAGACAGGCTCTGATACCATTTGTCGCACCCTGATTTCTAGGGGATACTCACCGTACGAACTGGATAGCAGATGCTTGGATTATGGGGCATAACTGCTCCCACGTCCCAGCTTCCTGGTAGGCCTGCGCTTATGCGCGACAACACAAGCCCTGCTATTCCATCGTCGATGTAAACTATCCACTAGAGATCAAAGGCACTTCCGTCAACGTACTTCAAACCATACACACATGGTACGTCAACGGCGTTGAACAACTGATATCACAACAGATCTCTACGACACAAAAGATTGAAATAACTTGCAAATGGCTCTCATTAGAGCAGAGATAGCAAATACAATCATTCAGAGGGCACATGCCCCAACAATTCATCATTACATCTCAGCGGAAGCATTCAACATGTCTGAGTACAGACAAGAACCAAATAGGCCTAAGAGGCCGGAAACGAAAAGATGGAGCCCATCCACGAAGTCTCGGATCCTGCCCGGGTCCGCTATCTACTCGTCAGCAGTCTCGTCATACTCCACGTAGTAGCCACCATGTAGATCCTCGGAAACGTAGGTCTGCGGAAACCACAGCCCCAAAGGGGTCAGTACATAAACGTACTGGCAAGCAAGACTCACAGTTCACCAAAGTGTAACCCGTCAACACCAAGCACAGATGCTTTGGGTTCAACGGAAGGAAGGGGATATAAAGGATGCTGCAACTGGCTGCTCTACACAACTACAGAAACATACTACAACTGCCGGCTAACAGAAAGGAGATAAGATCGAGGATTGTAACCAACTGAAAGATAACTTCAAACAAACCCATCCTGGATATCGCCCCTTATCCAAAGAAGCAATCCGAGGATAACTCACACAGTTGTATTAAAGGTGAATCAAGTTATTGTGTCATCAACCTATTACTAGTCAAGTTATTAATCATTGGGTGTAACATGTTTGGTCATTATGTTTAAGTTGTCCTGAGTACTTGTTAGCCAGTACTTTCACCAAGTAATCCATAACCGCGGAAAACACGGCTTCTCGAGAAGATTATCCCTGCAGGGTTGCACCAATTTGGCCGTACACGCAGGAATAACCCGCCAGATGGAAAGGCCCTTCCACCAAGCGGGGCACTCAACACAACTCGACTCTTCTTCGCATCAAGCCCAAAGAACCTTGGGCGCACGGCTAATCGAGCCCCGAAGAAAAGGGACCCTCATAGCACTCTAAGACCGTGTCCCCCTATATGCCGACTACGAAAGTTCCACCCGGGTACCAAGGGCTCGCAAGGTCATGCATGCAGCAAATGGAAAACCCGAACTAAATGAGGCGATTTGGACGAGATGCGAATCGAGTCAAATTGAGGGGGGCGCCCATACTCGCTTCCCACATGCGGTTAGTGCGCTCATCATGGATCAGTAGACAAGACCCTTTTCCTATTAGGGTCGACACTAGCAGGCCTCAAAACCACAAAGGGCCTCCTGCCGGTGCCTTATCATCAAATTATTATTAATAGTAACATTAGCATGATTGATTGATTGATTAAACATCGAGCCCCCAGAACATAATGAAATAGTAACTGAAAGTAACGGGTAACAGACTCGAGCAAAACAACCTAAGCATGCTAGTAAGACACTGGCTCAAACAATGGGTTGTAGGAGGGGAGATGAGGCAATATCAGGGTTAAGGGATTCATGTGATGGGTTCGTAACAGAAACAACTACTACTAAGGCCAGCAGAAAAGAACAACGGAAAGTATCGGTAATCAATGTTGAAAGGAACACAGTGGTTCATGTGAGTGATAACTTGCCTGCAAACCCAGTAGCCTGATACTGAGCTAACTCCTTAGAAGGGGTGTCGTAAGTATCGTCGGTCTCAACGTCGTCGTGTATCCGAGAAGAAGCAAACAAGCAATGCAGAAAGATAAACAATCAATAACATGGCATAGGTGCACAAACATGGGATGATGCATGTCATGTTAATAGATGCATCAAAATAAACTACTTGACAAGATAACACAATTTAATTGGACCCATATGCAATTGGATTGCATATGGAAAAGATCCATTGAAATAAGTGGAAACAAATGATTTACAATTAATTATTATGTGAGAGTTGTTAGCATGATGCATGCATGATGATAACAACAAAATAACAACAAATAACAATGATAGATGCAAGTGAAAAAGGATTGGAACAAGTTTTGGAAATCATTGATTAAGTTTGGAAAGTTTGGTTAATTAAAACATGTCACACAAGTAATTGTTGTTTTCAACAAGTTAAAGTGTTCAAAACAGATAACAAAGTTTATATTTGAAAAGAACACAAGATTTTAGTTGGAATACATGTTTCACTTGTTGAAAAAGGATTTCAAATAAATTATTTATGAATTAAACAAGTTTAAGCAAGAATTAAATGAATTTAATTCAAACATGAACTTATTTGAATTTTTATTTGTTCAAAACATTAAGTGAGATTCATATTTGAAAAGTTTATACTTTTATGGTTGGAAAACATATTTTATATGTCCCAAAAGAATTTGATTTGATCAAGTTATGAAATTACCAATTTTAAATGAAATAAACAAGGTTTAAATTATTTAACCAATTTTAATTATTCAAAACATGAAACAAATTTTATATTTGGAAAGAGGGTTTAATTTTGCATGGAAAACATATTTCATTTGTGGAAATTGGATTTAAAATGAGCAAGTTATTATTTTGGCAATTTTAATTGCAATAAACAAGAAACAGTTGTTTTCAGCAATTTAAATTATTCAAAACAGCAAACAAAATTTATATTTGGAAAGTACATGAAAAATTGATTGGAAAACATATTTGGTTTGTTGAATTTGGAATTTTTATGAACAAGTTATGAATTTTGCAATTTTAAGGGAATTTGACAAGTTTTCAAATATTGCACAAATTTAAAATATTCAAAACAGTAAACAAATTTTATATTTGGATAGAACATTTAATTTGGTATTGAAAACATATCAAAAATGTTGGATTTGGAGTTAGGATGATTTATTTATGCAATTTACAAAATATAGTGCAAATCTGCCATTTTTAACCCATTAGGGACTTAGGAAAAATTATTTCAGGGGTCTAGATTAATTACCAGGGGCCTATTGGTGAAAACCAGAAAGTTTGTGGATCTGGAGAATTGAAATAAAAAAAGATGGGTAATATGCAGGGGGGGGGGGATTCGATCCCCTGCCCTCTGCCTCCTGCGCCCAAGGGAAGAACCAGATGGGCTGAGCTGCGGTTGGTGAAAGGAAGGGACTCGGGGGGGTATGAGGTGCTGTTGCGGGACTTTTTACCTGAACTGCAATCGATCGTGGTCTCTGTACATCTACATCGAACGGAGGCAGTAAGGTTCGCCGGCGGTTGATGGCTGCGGGAGGCGCCGTGGGGGAGCTATGGGAGGCGGCCCTAGAGGAGAGGAGGGAGGAGGGCGAGAGGAGGAAGCGGAGCGGCCTCACCTTGGCGATCGGGAGCAGATCGGCAGGGAGCAGCAGGGCGCTGCAGCAGGGAACAGAGGGCGCCGGCGGTGGAGAAGCTTGACGGCGGCGCCGCCTCGGGCATCCATGGCCGATGACCCCTTCATCGAAGTTGGAGCCGGGAGGATGCCGGTTCCATTCCCGGGGACGGCAAGCCCTCGAGGTGACCGTGGAGATGGGGAGGTGGCGGTGAACAGAGGCAAGTTGGGTGGAGGTTCCAAATTTCAGAACAATGGCAGAGGTTTTTTGGGGGAGGAGATCGATGGGAGAGGCCGGATGGCGGCGCATGGGAGGAGGAGGAGGAGTGGGGAACTCGGCTAGGGTTAGGGTTGCCCTCTAGGGGGTAGATATGGAGGGGGCAAGGGGGCAGGTGGTCCATGGAGGGGGGTGTGACAGCGACACCCCTCTGTCCGTACGAAGAAGATGACCGTGGGGGCTGCTGGGCCAGGGAAAAGAATGGGCTTTGGGGAAGGAAGAGAAAAAGGCTGGGCCATGCCCTTCTCCTTTGGGGTTTTAAATATTTGTTCTTATTTTTTTTTTTTGCATAGAACCAAATGGAAGAAAAGGATGGGGTTATGAGTTGCTAAAATTTTTGGGAAAATTCAGGTGCATTTGTTAGTCCAATATCTACCCATGACAACTTAAGTTTTTTGAAAAATTCAAACTATTTGCTGTTTTGTCAATTGGTGGGAATTTAAATAATTTGCAACTTAATTGATTAATTATTGGAAAACATCAAATTTAATAGGGTAACCCTATTATTAACTTGGGTTAACTTAGTGGAATGGTTTGGTAGTTTTCATGAATTGGAAACTTTGGTGCTGTTTGAATTTGAGTTTGAGTTTGGAAGCAATTTGGGAATTTATTTATTTGAAACAAAGCACCAAATTATTAGTTGATCAAACATGGAAATAATTGGAAACAAAAGATTAGATTGTTTTGGTAATTTTCATAATTTTCCAATTGGGTGTTGTTTATACAATGTATTGAATTTTTGAATGTGATTTGGAAACAATTGATTGATTAAAACCATTAACTTAACAAGTGAGCTTTCTGGAATAAAAAGAAAACAATTTGGTTGTTTTTATTTGAAATAACATTTTGGAAATTGTAACATCACAAGGATGAAACAAAGGGTTTGAATTTTGGTTTGAAATTCAAATAGAAAACAAAGGAAAACAAATGAAAACAGTTGGAAAACAACTAAAAACAGAGGAAAACAAATGGAAAACAAACAAAACAAATGCAACCAACATGATGCCATGATGCAAAACATAAAATAACAGAGAGCAAACATTCTAAAGGCTATTTTTCAGACTTGGGATGTTACAAAACGCCCCCCCTTGAAGGAATCGCGCCCCGAGATTCCTACTGAGAAAAGAAAAGGTCCGGAAACTTCTTGGGAAGATCCTCTTGAGCTGTGACACGTGAAACACATCGTGCACCTTGGATAGTTTTCTGGAAGTTGAAAACGATAAGCATTTCTGGCAACTCTGCTGGAAAGATGTCAGGGAATTAGCAAACCACCGGAACATTTTCAAGTAAGGGGAGAGGTTTTTGTATCTAGGGTGTATAGCTGAATGGAACTTGATTCATTTGGAGAATAGATTATCTGGCTAGAATGGTGGAACAGAGTTATTGACATCAATGCAACACCAGGAATAATCATCAATGTCAGAATCATCAACATGAGAGTAACGAGGAATATGTGGCCTCCCATTAGAATTGGATTGTTCTTACTTATCTTGGAGGTCAACATTTGAGATCCCGGGGAATGAACAGAGTTTTGATTTCTTAGTGGAACCAGAATTGGGTTGTATGTTGTGGAAAAGATTGTTGGCACAAAGGAATATGGCTCTCCGGTATGAAATAACACTTTAGTTGGACAAGAGTTTACGAGGAAGTTTTGATTAGACGCCGGTAGAAGATTTGAAGTGGAAAACAACAACAAGATTTCAACGGACGAAAAGGAAATGTTTAGAAGAACATGATATTGAAGCAACACCGGGAAAACGAGAACAAGATTCCTGAGGTACTACGGAGAACCCAAAACACGTGAAATCCTAACTTGAAAGTTTAGATGAGAAGGGAAAATCAACGTTGCACTTCCTTACCAGAAAAAGGGAGGGAGGGTGGGGAAAAGAAGAAAAAGAACAGAATTCCTACTCTCACGTTTCATTTTTCCTATATAGCTACAAAATAGTTTCTAGACTCAACTGCGACCAGTAAAAAGGGATCCTACAGGCAGACAGGCTCTGATACCATTTGTCGCACCCTGATTTCTAGGGGATACTCACCGTACGAACTGGATAGCAGATGCTTGGATTATGGGGCATAACTGCTCCCACGTCCCAGCTTCCTGGTAGGCCTGCGCTTATGCGCGACAACACAAGCCCTGCTATTCCATCATCGATGTAAACTATCCACTAGAGATCAAAGGCACTTCCGTCAACGTACTTCAAACCATACACACATGGTACGTCAACGGCGTTGAACAACTGATATCACAACAGATCTCTACGACACAAAAGATTGAAATAACTTGCAAATGGCTCTCATTAGAGCAGAGATAGCAAATACAATCATTCAGAGGGCACATGCCCCAACAATTCATCATTACATCTCAGCGGAAGCATTCAACATGTCTGAGTACAGACAAGAACCAAATAGGCCTAAGAGGCCGGAAACGAAAAGACGGAGCCCATCCACGAAGTCTCGGATCCTGCCCGGGTCCGCTATCTACTCGTCAGCAGTCTCGTCATACTCCACGTAGTAGCCACCATGTAGATCCTCGGAAACGTAGGTCTGCGGAAACCACAGCCCCAAAGGGGTCAGTACATAAACGTACTGGCAAGCAAGACTCACAGTTCACCAAAGTGTAACCCGTCAACACCAAGCACAGATGCTTTGGGTTCAACGGAAGGAAGGGGATATAAAGGATGCTGCAACTGGCTGCTCTACACAACTACAGAAACATACTACAACTGCCGGCTAACAGAAAGGAGATAAGATCGAGGATTGTAACCAACTGAAAGATAACTTCAAACAAACCCATCCTGGATCTCGCCCCTTATCCAAAGAAGCAATCCGAGGATAACTCACACAGTTGTATTAAAGGTGAATCAAGTTATTGTGTCATCAACCTATTACTAGTCAAGTTATTAATCATTGGGTGTAACATGTTTGGTCATTATGTTTAAGTTGTCCTGAGTACTTGTTAGCCAGTACTTTCACCAAGTAATCCATAACCGCGGAAAACACGGCTTCTCGAGAAGATTATCCCTGCAGGGTTGCACCAATTTGGCCGTACACGCATGAATAACCCGCCAGATGGAAAGGCCCTTCCACCAAGCGGGGCACTCAACACAACTCGACTCTTCTTCGCATCAAGCCCAAAGAACCTTGGGCGCACGGCTAATCGAGCCCCGAAGAAAAGGGACCCTCATAGCACTCTAAGACCGTGTCCCCCTAGGTGCTCCATGTACATTTTTGTTCTAATGTTCTTCTCATATTATGTATTAAACAGTTCAATTTTGTTGTACAAAAAAATGACACCAATTGTTTAAAGGCTAAGCATTATTTTTGGTATAGAATGATTGTCATATCTTCAAGAACCTCAGCAATATTGGATTCCTTAGTTCAGCTTTATCCATAACTAAGATTATTTGGTTAACTCAATTGCACTTTCCTTTCTACTCAACTAATAAAGCCGAGGACTGTTTTGAATACTTATGGATGAGAATTATTTCTCTTCAATGAGTTATAACAGCTGCAATACAAATCCAAAAGGAATACTTCTACAGTTACCTTATCTAGCTATAGGTCCTCCAAATCAATCTCAAGTTGTTGTGTAGGACGGACAGAAGATTTGACACCTGTCTTGTTCATCTGATCACGGAAAACTTTAGCTTTGGTGACATTCCAGAAAAGTTGTCTAAACCAAACTCGTGTAGAAGTTGCAGTCACAAAGTTGAATTATATATAGAAAGTGCAGAAATATCATCTTGTAGAACTGTAATTCGAAAACAGATATGAGCCCTGGGATCGTTGTTAGATGCACTACAGTGTGTGCCAGTATATTAAGTTCCGGTGCATTTTTTGCAACAATGGCTCTTGGTTCTGTGTACACTTTGAGATTTTGTTTTCTGTTTTCTTATGCGAAATGTTGCCACTAGCTCACTACCATGTTTGTTGTTTGGAGGAAAATAGGAAGATCAACTTCCCAGAATCCGCTGTACTTAACTGTCGGTGTAACCGATGAACCATATTTGCTACTAGGAGGTTAGTTTGTGATAGCTACTTATTACAAACAGGTGATATTATGCCATTATGAGACAAGCAGTTATATATTTTTTTAATACAAAAGATGAATATTCTTGTCTTGATGAGATCATTTAGAAGATAAATTTGGTGTTCTTACCATTAGAGGTCCAAGGCCTCTGTCACTAGCTTATTCTCATATATTTTATTGGAGCAAAATAGGAAGAGCAACCTGCCGGATCTTGATTAACATAATGGTCGGTGCAACTGGTGAATCGTATTCTCTACTATGGTAGCAACTTCTTACAAATGGATAGGAGCATTGTTGCCTTGATGAGATCATTTAGAAGGTCAGCTTTGTGCCCTTACCATTACAGGTCATGTCTAGCCATGATCTTAATTGATACCATGTCCCGCCTCTTGTGATATATTCCTACAAAAATAAAAATTTATATGCACGTCTATCTCTCATAAGCTCATTAAGGAAATATGGCATATAAATTTTAGAGATGTAACTTCTCATAGATAGGATAAGGAACCATATCTATGAGTGTGTTGCTGAAAAAAATATAAAATTTACACAAGACAACGAAGAGCTCAAGTTTCTTTTCAATGAAAACTATTTATTTCCTAAACATAAGCTACAGGTTTAGTTGCTTTCATTTGTTCCGCCAGGGTTCTTCAATTGTCACTTGTCTATACCGTGCATTTTCTAAAGTTATATTTGAAACAATTAGAAGCCGCACTTCCAAGCAAACTGTAATTAGCCATAATCCGTATCAAAATTTGGGTAAGAGTGTACACTATATGAATGGTTTATGCTTGCCGTCAGTGGAATATACGTGGACTTGATATGACCATATGTAGAGAATGAATGTTGGGATCTTTATTTGTGTAGATGGCACATAGTAAACTCCCAAATAAGTAGACGTATGCAGACATCACAGAAAAACCGACGTTGTACCTCAAGGATGAAATCTTCTTGACGATGACCTACAACCCAAACTGGAACAAGATAAAGGACGCATTGCTTCCAAGCCAAACCATGCATGAACAACCAGATCACGTGGTCCGAGTGTTCAGGTCCAAATTGGAGACAATCAAAGAGATGTTGACCAAGAATCATATCCCAGGCGATCTGAATGCGTCCATCTACGTGGTAGAGTTCCATTGAAGGGCCTACCCCATTCTCATCTCATTTCATGTTGATATAGCTTAACACATTAAATTTGCTTTCTTGATGATCATTAGTATTGGAAAATATAATGCTTGCTGACAAATTTGAGACGTATATATATATGCATTTGAATTACTACTTGGCCAATATATATGAATACACTTCATGTTTACTTGCCACGATGGGAAAAATTAAGACGCGGTAGCAAAGCACGAGCATTAAACTAGTAATAGTAAAAATAACTTGTATTTTGCCAATTCAAGCAAAACTAACAGCATAGTTCGAATTTCGTAGGGAAGTCGTTGTGTCACGGTAGTAACTTGTCAAAAAAGGAAAAAAAAAAGCTAGGATAGTGTGTTCCCATGTCGAAATAATTGCAACTTATCACTGGTATTTAAAAAATTGCAACTTATCAATGGAACAATCGTAAGAAGTAAAACGGAAACCGCCTCTAGTAGACTTGACTTTTTCATTACAACATCAAGAGTGTCTCCAGCAGTTTTAGAGCGCGAGGGAGGCAGCGATTTCAGATGCGCAAAAATTAGCGTTTCACTGTTTGGTGTTTTTTTAGGCGCTACGAAAATGGGGCACCTGCACAAATCTCAAACAACCAACTACATGTAACAAACTAGATCAAGCACGCACACAAAATAACAAAAAAAATTATTATTATTATTACAGTATAAACAAATAGTTTATACAAAGACGAACAATAATCTATCATCAAGAATACACCAAATTGTTCGTCAAATATCTCTCGAATACAAACATACAAACATACAAACCAGTGCGAATGGCATGGTATGATACAATAAAGTGAGCAACTCTCTCTTCTCTTTTTTTCACTTGCCAGCGAGCGTGTGAAAGGTTTCCGCTAGAATCGGCGGCCGAGGGAATATCGCGGAGGCGGCGGCAAGTTTCAGCGGAGGAACGGATATTGAGGGAGCATTGTCGGCGGAGGTAGTTTTCAATCCAGCGGTTCCTCACGGGCGACCATATGGGGGGTGGGCGCGCGCTGGGCAAAAACTGGGTCGACATGGCAGCACGGCGGCGGGGGATTCGGGCGCCCGAGGAGCGAAGGAGAAGTAGGAATGGAAACTGCCGTGGGCGCACGCGGAAGTTTCACGCGACGATTGAGAGTTCGCGCGAGCTCGACCGTACAACGTGCGGAAGGGGATGCACAAAATAGCGCCTCCCGGGGGCTCCCGACGCTATTTTTCGCGTCGGGGGCGTCGCTTTCCAGCCGCGCGCCCAGGCGTACTGCGCCAAACGGTTCATTTTCGCCCGAATTTGCATAGTTTTGTCGGTTTTCGCCCAAGTTCGATGAAATTCGACCAAATTCGGCATGATTTTGACACAAAACATATATTTATTACAAAGTTTGGCACAAAAATTGCTAAAACTCAAATATTTCAACATAATTTAACAATTTTTCAGCACAAATGAAAACATATGAAACTAGACGTTTCCTTTGACTCTCCAGAGATGCTCCATTAGATCACGCTGTAACTCTTGGTGCACCTGGGGATCCCGGATCTGCTGTTGCCTAGCTAGATATGCATTCCATTCTGTCGACACCTGATGATCGACAATTGCAAGAGGACCATGTCTGAAATATGCTTCAATGTCAAACATTGGGTCGTCACGCTCGTTCTCGATGATCATGTTGTGCAAGATCACACAGAAGTTCATCACCTCCCACATATGCTCCTTGGACCATGTCAGAGCAAGGTACCGTACAAGAATAAACCAAGATTGAATCACACCAAATGCTCGCTCCAGCAAGCTTTTAAATCAAAGGAGCCCTTAGAGCATCCGCAGCGCGGCTCTTAGAAGCCGGCGCCAGGATCAGAAACCTGCTCAACCAGCGGTTGCTGTTTGCAATCCCGGGCGCCCGATGCCATATGTTGCGTCCGGCGCTATTCTTTTTTTTCCTGGCTCGCAGTGTTGAAACGGGGGCTGTCCAAATTAAATTAGCGTCTCTATTAAGAGTCTACCATTGCATGGGATGGGCGCTTAGGTACATACTAGATGATTCCCCGCGCGTTGCAGCGGGAGTGTATAATATAAATTTAGACATGAATGTTCAAATTATGTTTAAAATATGTGGATAAAAGAATTGATGATTGTAGTAGGGCGGCAATATTAATAATGTTGGCTTATGGATATGGCGATTTTTGGAACGCAGTTGTACATGCTTAACGGTTGATGTTAAAGTTGTACCTGAAAATCTTCATTGCCATGATAGACAAAAATCAAGAACCTCTGTTGTACGCTAAGAATGTTTACATATATGCTAAGACATAAGAGTATGGTGCTGGTGCAATGAAAATATAATGTACGTCATTACCAACTTAACATGGAAAACCTGAAGATGTATACATTTGGATACCTACGTGAAATGAATGACCCTTCTCAATCATTCTTCTTTTTCGTAGTAGTCGTAACTCCTAACCAATCTGCAATACCCAAAGATTTAATATTTAGATCGTAAAATATGTTGTGCCTCAAAAGGAGAAAGAAGACCAGTACAAAATTGAATTAATAATTAGGAAATCTAACCAAGTTTATATGCAGGTTAAGCAGGTTTCGCTTGCCGAATCGGTGGATGCTCTGTACTGATAGAATGGGGAACTCATATTTGTGGAAATAGTGAAATGGATGAAAACAAAGAAGAAAAATGTAGGGCACATGCAAATAAAAAATTCTCACCTTTGACCGCTGCTCCTCTTCATGCCTCTTTCACCTTTTCTTATTATTCCCGTACACCAAATCCACCAAACTACTGATGCGCTTCTTTTCCAACACCTTATCCCTTTGCCTCTCATCAATCTCGAGGGCCAGGCCCTGTTAAGGAAACAGAGGAAAAAAATAGAATTCGATCTGCGTGCTGTAGCATTCTATGGTGAGATGCAAGATCGATCAGCGTCAGACCGGTGGTAGCTGCGTAGAAAAATGTTGCCTGTTAGTTCTCCGGACCTCGTCCCCCGCTTGTACTGTCCAGATTCAGTGTAGGCGCTGCTCTTTCCATGGATGTTCTGCCCTCCTGCAGAGTTCAACAGTCACAATTAATCTGGTAATTACGTGGAGAGAACAAAGAATAGTCTGATCATACTGGGGACGCTCCCAGCTCTCTACGCTATGAAAGAGGAGATTAAAAAGGTACGATATATCAGAGAAATGCCGCATAGGTGAGTCAGTTACAGGAAGGAGAAGGGCCCAGAGAGAGAGGAGATCGTGAGAGAGGAGGAGATTGCACAGTCGCTTAGATTTATGGAGAAGAAGAGGCGTCAATTTGCTGTCAATGGCTGCGTCAATGGAGTAGAAAAAATAATAATGGGTCGTTTTGCATGTGGGTGGACGTGGAAAACTTGATGACATGCATGCTTGGCTGCGTCAATGGAGTAGAAAAATAATAGTAGATCGTTTTGCATGTGTGTGGACGTGGCAACTTGATGACATGGAAGGCTGCATGCTTAGAGAAATGACTTAGTGGGGGGCGCTTAGGTACTCCCTCCGTCCAGGTTTACCAGGCTCCTAAGCAATTTCTATTTGTCCAGGAATTAAGCTCATGGAAGGCCCGTAAGAATTAATTTTCTCAAAACCCGTATCGGTATTAATTGTGACAGCTAGTGCGTGGGCTCATTTCCATGTCTGTACTCGTTGCATGCTGTGTGAAAACGAAAACTGGAGGAGACCTTGCATGTGGTGTGAAACCTCCAGGTTTCGTCCTTGACGCGTTTTGCATGCGTTCCTTGACGCGTTTTGCATGACTCCTGGCCGAGCGGAACTTGCTGCATGCGTGTTCCTTGACGCGTTTTTTTTTTGGAGTTGCTAGCACTAGCTGTGTGTACGCGTTTTGGGGAGGCTATATATGGAACAAGCATTGTAGACCACCGGTACCAGTTCAAGCCAATTTCTCTGTCATCCATGGACGCAGACCCATCCGTGCAGCCCGTTCTTGAGGAAGATGGCAACAAAGCTGTGAAGGTGGAAGTTCTTGGCGTCGCGGGAGCAGCGATTGATGAGAAGAAGAAAAGGGGCAGGGAGGATGTTGAAGATGGCGATGAAGTGGCTAGGAAGAATCTGAAATGGAGAACCGAGAAAATGTCCGCTCATCTTGAGTTCATCCTGAAGATCGGCGCTGATCGCGTGAATCCTTTGTTCAACTCTAGGAAGAAGCCACCGATGAAAGGTGTTATGAGTTTTCATATATTTCGGTTTATTTGGATGTGAGTGCAAGAACTATCATGTTTGATGCTATGTAATGGAAGATTGTTTGGATGTGAGTGCAAAAAGTATTTGGAATGCAATTGTTTGTGGCTCAAGAATAACGTTCACATCATATAAATTTTGGTCCAATGTCCGAATACAACTCATAATTTAAACATTGTCTTCTATGACAATAGGATAGTTCTCGTTTAGCCACGCAAATGCATCTTCAAGTAGTTCCTTCTCAACTACTAAACGTATTGGCAACTTCCCTTGTCTCTCAAGCGCTTGCTTCTTCAAGTGAGGTACGTCATAATGTATCGAACCCTTCTTCTTGATAATCTCCCTCATGCATGCTTGGTGGCTCAAGAAAATCCTACCACATGGTATCAATAAGTCAATTTCCCAATTCCCTAAAATCTTACGAATGATATAATGTATACTGTCACGTACCTATTGAGCTTTTCATGTGGATATTCCGCTAAAGAGGTATTAACCTTAGAAAGTATTTCCGCTAGAGTTTTTGGCATTTTCTTTTGGAAAAGAGATTGGATAGAAGCAAACCAACCAAGATCTAGAACATTGCAGTCAGGTGAGTTGGGAGGTTGATACACCATCCGAATGTTCCACCCACCCTTTGCAGCTTCACTAATAAATATTGGATCATCGGGTTGAATATGAGTTCTTGCGTTGTCTTGCTGAATGAAAATAGGTTTGTTCCTGTCACTAGCCGGCCACTTGGCCTTGATTGCAGGGAGAACAAATTTAACAAGGTACTCCCTACTTTTGGCCTTGTCAACTTCGTTGCAAGGTTTGAGCTCCCATTCTCCCTTGTCCCTATTGGAAACAATGAATTTATACAATTAAACAAAAAATATAAACAACCATAATGTTCTGAATGTAGAATAACTAAACCAGACATACCTATTAGGACTTTTTTTCTGTGCTTGAACCCACTCAACATAAGCCCAAACGCCTATCTTCCCATCGAACGTACAATTACCTTGGGCATCGTATCTTGGTCTTGCCATCACGGAAACAAACATAATTTTCTGAATATGACCCTTATTCTTTGTCTCCCTTTTGGGGGCTTCCTCCCTATTGCTCAAATATACATTTTCAGTTCTCCTAATTCTATAGAACCACTTCTCATCGTAATGGCAAACATTGAAACCTGCCTTCATTGTGGGAACATCATCAAAGGTAGAGGGCTCAACTTGATGTATGGCATACACCAAACGTTGCTTTTGGTTCTCTTTTGTCAACATGGGTTTCACATCACTTGTCACCCTTCTGATTTCCCTCTCTTTTAACCTACATAAACGCATGAAAAATGTTTTGGTTAGTTAGAACTAAAATTCGATATTTACACAAAAGAAAGAACGCAACAACAAATAATAATTGTACCTCTGAAAAACAGTAGATTTCGGCATGTTTATAGCTTCTGCTAGTTGGCGTATAGTGGTGCGTTCGGTAGTAGGGACTGCTTCCATTGCTTCTATGTCCAGCATGATTTTCTTTCTACCAACCTTCCCCATCTTTCTGCACTTCACACTATTGATACCACCCCCGTTAATTCCCTGCCTCCAAATTCTTGTCACCACCCTTCTTGGGCAGTTAGCCAAAGCAGCAACCTCAGCTGTAACTCCACGTTTCATTTTTGTGGACGTTCCATTGCGTTGCATTATCCATTGGTAGATTTGGCGTTTCTCCTCTGTCGTGTAATACTTTCGTACACGTTTGTTAACTAGATCATCTACACACATGTAAAAAGCTGGTTAGTGAGGCAAAAATGTAAGACAATTCTCTGCCGCGGCAGCAAAATGAGCACAATTCTCTGCCGCGGCAGCAAAATGATTACAATTCTATGCCGTGGCAGCAAAAGGAGCACGTTTCTCTGCCGTGGAACCTAAAACTTCAGAAATTTCTGCCGTGGCACAAAAGTACATACAGAAGCTGCGGAAACTTACTCAAATCTATTGTCTTCGAACGATTTGTTGGAACGGGTGTTTGCCTCGGAGGGTACTCATCCGCATTCTCGAACTTAGGGTTATATCCAACTCCACGGTACCCTAGAATCAACGGACTCTCACTAGGTGGTACATCTAAAAACAGAAAAATACAGTGTTAGATGTCTAAAGTGCACGTAGTTGTACAAAATGCAAAAGTAGTGATAAAATAAAATCATACTCAAATCAAACCCTCTATCCCGAGTAGAAGATTGTTCAGTTCGGTGTACTTCTTGTCTCGTACGCAAATCTACATGTAAACAAAATTCAAATCACATGGTGCAAAAGTGATCTAAATAAAACATAACAATGATCTAAATAAAGTGTATTGTGATCTATATGAAACAGTGATGTAAACATGTTTTGCATACAAAAAATTGATCTACAACTACACTATAATCTACAACTAAAAGTGATCTAAATAAAACAGTGATCTAAACAATAAAATAGTGAACTATATTTCTATGATCTATATAAAACATAACAATGATCTATAGAAAACAGTGATCTAAATTTCTTCTATGATCTACATAAAACAGTGATCTTAATTTCTATGGTATATATGAAACAGTGATCTAAATTTCTTGTATGATCTATATAAAACAGTGATCTAAATTTATAGGGTCTATATGAAACAGTGATCTAAATTTCTATGATCTACACATGGTCTGCATAAAAAAATTTGATCTAAACAGTGATCTAAATTAGTATGATCTAAACATGTTTTGCATACAAAGATTTGATCTACAACACCCCTATAATCTAAAACTAACAGTGATCTACAAGTACATTGTAAGCTAACAGTGATCTAAAACTACACTCTAATCTAAAACTAACAGTGATCTACAACTACATGTGATCTAAAACTAACAGAAATCATATGACGAACCTGTAGTGTTGAAGAAGCTGCCGTTGACGTCGACACTGAATCCACCACCCATCTTGAGCGCAGGGTCCTCAGGAACAACAGCTATTTTCTTCGCCCTTGTCTCTTGACGGCGACGGCGACATGAACCTCCGGCTTGCACAGCACCGCCGCCGCGCGTAGAGGTTGCAGCAGCTTCTCCGGCTTGCACAGAACCGCCGCCGCGCGTCGAGGTTGCAGCAGCTCCTCCGGCTTGCAGAGGACGGCCACCGCGCGTCGAGGTTGCAGCAGCTCCTCCGGCTTGGAGAGGACGGCCACCTCCAGTTGGGGTTGCAGCACGGCCACCGCCGGTAAAGATTGCATCACCGCCCCCGGCGTCGACGACACCTCCGCCGCGCGTGGAGGTTGCAGCAGCGCCTCCGCCTTGCACAGCACGGTCACCGCCAGGGTTTGCAGCACCCGACCCCGTGGAGGTTGCAGCACGGCCACCTCCAGTCGCGGTTGCAGCACCGCTTCCGGCGTCGACGACAGAACGACTGCCTGCTTCCAGGACGCCGATACCGATCCCTGCAGCGTCCAGAGGTGGGTCGCCTAAGAAAGCTCCTCCGCCTCTACCGCTCGAGTCCACGGAAGGAAGAGGCAACTGACCGCCGCGGCTGCCGATTGACGATGAACCTTGCGGCCGCATCAAGCCGACGCGCCTAACGGTGCTGGGTTGCGGGTGGACGGTGCGCCGCGAGGGCATGGCCAAGATTGTTCCCTTGAGGAACGGAGCAAGCGCGCGGAGCCCAGTCAGTCCGAGACTTCGCGGTGCACGGCGCGACGAGCTCTCCGGTGGTTCGTCTGCCATTGCGAGAGGGAGAGAGATGAATGAGATGGAGGCGATGGAGGCGATGAGTCTCTGTATATAACCACCCAGATTACCGCGCGCTGTTTTTGGAATCAAAAGATTAGCGCGCTGTATTTGGCGCTGATCGAGCGGGAGCTTTCCATGGAAATTTTCCATCAGCGCGGGGAAGAAGGGATAGACGGGGGAAAGAAAACTGACGAGTGCATGCAAGCAAAATAAGCCGGTTTAGTTTCCGTTTTTTCCTGGCCATCGAGGAGACGTTTTGCATGCCGTAATTTACTGCCCTAATGACGAAATTAACTGCCGATTGGTTAGCCACACAACCAGTAAAATTAGGCCTTGGTCGCAGTGTATTCTCTTAGGAGCCTGGTAAACCTGGACGGAGGGACATATTTCATTTATTCCATTTATTTTTACTTGGTAAGCGCCTTTGTAAGCGTCGCGGCGTTGTGGCTACATGGTCCACGCGTCCCTCTTCGTGTCAAGTTACGGCCAGATTTCAGCCGACCTCCCACTATCCTCCTCAAACGCTCCGCCGGTAGCCGACTCTGACCCTTCGTGTCGCCGCTGCTGTTGTCCAGATCGGTCCATAAGCGCATCGAAGCCAAAGGTAGACGCACAATTTTTCCCCTCTTCGATTAAGAGCGTCACTCTGGACCTCTGGTGGCTTCCTGTGCGGGCGCGTCCGGCCGGCGGTCTCATTTTTTCTTAAAGATCTTGATGGGTTTGTGTTGTTCTGGGCTGCAGCTTGGGTTCTCTTTCGCTCCCGTCTGTGGTTGGCTGCCCACAGCTCTCGGATTATCCATGACGACGAAGCTTAGCTGAGATTCAGTGTGCGCATCAATTTCGTGACGAACAGAAGGTACAAAATCTCGCCTCTCGCTCAAGATTTGGTCTGCGTTTATTATCCCCTCACTCCATCGAACCCAAGCTGCCGGTAGATTTGTTGTAAGGAAGTGTTGCTTTGCGCTAGTACTGCTGAGTTGGTCGTTCTCCAGTTTTGTTAAGTTTGTGTGTAGGTCGTTTAGGTTGATCCCCTGTTTCTTCTGTTCGGAACCTGTACTCTCGGCCTCTCTTTGGCCTTTTCTTTCTTCTTATTATATGGCATACAGTCTTCGGCATGGTTCGAGTAATAGATTTCGCGTGCTTTTGTTCATGTGTTGGCGTTGTTTTGTGCTGCATCTTGGCTCTCGGATTATTTGTGACGGAGAAGGTGTTCAACTAGTTTCCCTCCCTAAAGATGCCAAAGCGCAAGGTCAAGGTTTCGAGCTTCTACAGATCAAGATCAGATGGCGCGAGTGCAACGATGCCCCCTATTTTACCAGCCGAACCACATGGTGCTCTTTACTCTCTCGGCAGAGATTTTGATGAAACCCTGCCGTATGAGGCGACGGTGAAAACAAAACGTTTTCGGGCTATCGAGGATGTCATGGATTCTACTCGACGGAAGCGTTTTCGGGCTATGGAGGAAGTTATGGATTCTTCTGGGCAAAAAGTGAGCAGTAAACATTTTCGGACTATCGAAGACATTATGGATTCTTCTGGACAAAAAGTGAGAAGTAAACATTTTCGGGCTATGGAGGATATCATGAATTCTAAGGGTCGGGAAGTGAAAGAAAACCATTTTCGGTATATTGTGGACATCATGAGTTCTGGTGGACCAATTCAGGCCATTAAAGATGGCGGTCTTGTTGCTTCAGGAAAAGAATTTGGTAAAATTGCCCCGTACAAGAAAAAAGGGAAAATAAAACCTTTTCAGGCCAAGGTGGACAAGGGCAAAGAAGGCTGTCTATACGAAGAAATAAAAACACTAGAAGGACGTATCGACTCTTTCATGTATGCCATGCATAAGCTTATAGGTATTTCTACCATTTCATTATTGAACTCCTGGCATATACTTCTATACACTAACTAGTTGGGTGTGGATGCATATGTATCAAAAACTTATCATGGTGTCATGTTTTAACTTGAATCCATGTGATTGATATGGTCACTAATAGTCAATATTTGTGTATATTAATGCTCTGTTTCTTGATGCACGTGTACTTCATTTTATAAAATGCCCATGATCTCGGGTATATCCATTGGTGGTACTTACATGTTCTTTATTCGACGTGTGTGACTGTATTTTTTGATATTTAGAATGACACGTCTCGTGTTTTGTTTTTTGGTGAATCCAAGATTACTCATATCTATTTGCAGGATCTCGGAGATGCACCCGTTGGGGGGGATCAGTTGTGGATTCTATAGTAGGGGTGTATCTTACCCAGAGTGTTTCCGATCATCTTTCAAGGTGATAAAACTCACATAGCCTACTAATAGCATTCAAAAGTTAAAGGTTATGTACTATGTCTGTGTCTGACTGTCATTTTCTATTTTTTGTAGCTCTGCATTTATGTCTCTTGCTGCAAAGTTCCCGTCGAAGTTAGAAGCTTGTGAAAAAACTTCATATACGATGGTGGACCTTGTCGGTGAAAATATGTACAATGATACGAGCACAGTGCCTATGTATATGGAACTTCTATGGATGCAAGTGCAAAATTCTTATAAGAATGAAACCGAAGTTACAGAATCCTTGACCAAGCTTTTATCTTGGATAAATCCCTCATTAGGTGTCGAGGTTCACCCCCCTTCTCTGTCCACATTAGGAGCTCAGTCGAAAGATAGTGAAAATGATTTTCGTGAAGCTCAAGTTGATGCATCAGAAACACAACCAACAAGTCTGATTGGTAGAAAGAAAACTTATGATTTTGAGACTGTAAGAAAAGAAACGATTCAGTGCCATCCATATTATAAAGAAAGTTTCCAAAATATACTTGATTTGGAGGCCATAGGGAAAGGAGAAGTGAAGCAAATATCTGAACAAATTATGAGGCGAGGAATGGACAAAATGTTGGGAAAAAGGATAAAAGTAAGTTTTGCACCAAGTAGTATTGTAAGTGAAACACAACATAAGTCTTGATATGAACATGAATACATTTTTATAAATGTTTCCATATTTTGATTTTCATGGTTCAGTCATGTGTGCTCATCATTAGCATTCCGTTGTAGGATTTTCTAAACAAGTTGATAACGGACCATGGAAGCATGGAACTTGAATGGTTGCCCTATGTTGATCCAGAGACAGCAAAGTATGTCCGGCACATATATGCTATCTAACATTCACACATCAATGTTCGTTCCTCCATCGTCACTATTTGTTAGTACAAATGATAACCGTCAATTTTTTTTGTCTTTCTCTCGAGCTTCATACCCCAAATTTATTCTATATTTATCTGGAATCTGTCAAACTATAACCGATCTATGTGACCATAAGCTCATATGAATCTACTTCCTCCATCTCTTACACAATGGTTCATGTGAAACATTTGCTTGATCGAACTGAAATATAAGTTTGCACTAGTCGGATCACCATATTTATATATTATTTCTGTTTTGTACTACAAGCAATGAAATAATTTCATATAGAATTTGTTGCAAATGACACTCAAATTTACATTAGTTGTGTCGCTTTCAGGGATTACCTCTTAAGCATCAATGGACTTGGAACCAAAAGTGTAGAGTGTGTGCGGCTTTTAACGCTCCATCACAAAGCCTTCCCTGTATGTTTTTCCTTGCATAAGTTTGTTAAGTACTCCCTCCATTTCTTTTTAGTGAGCGTATTAGGTTTTTCTAAAGTCAAACTTGCTAAAGTTTGACCAAATTTATAAGAAAAAATATCAATATTCATAATGTGAAATCGATATCATATGATTCACCATCTAATATGCTTCCATATTATATGAACTTGGTATTATAAATGTTGATATTTTGTTATGTAAACTTGGTCAAACTTTGCAACGTTTGACTTAAGACAATTCTAATACGCCGACTAAAAAGAAACGGAGGGAGTATCTTCTTTATATCTTCAGTTCTAGAGTTTTACCTTTATCTGTTGATGATGTAGGTGGACACAAATGTTGCTAGGATATGTGTAAGGCTTGGTTGGGTGCCACTTCAACCCCTACCTGAGTCTCTAGAGTTGCACCTACTTGAGCAGTAAGTATCTTGTAATACTAATGGCCAGCTTGACAAATATATACACAGAGATGGAGATTGATCATTTGCTATTGAAGGTATCCGGTGCTGGACAATATACATAAATACCTGTGGCCTCGATTATGCAACCTTGATCACCAAACATTGTGAGTTTTTCGCAATCCATTTAATCATGTACTTCAGAGAAGATCTCTATGTGGGGATAAATTCTAATATTTCTCATCTACAGATATGCCCTTCACTACCAAATGATAACTTTTGGAAAGGTAAATACGATATAAATCATATTTAATAAAGAAACATGCAACAGATTGTCTGACCATAAATTTTCCTACCTTGTATCCATTGGTAGGTTTTCTGTATGAAAACTAAGCCAAACTGCAATGCGTGCCCATTGAGAGCCGAGTGCAAGCACTTTTCAAGTCAACTTTCTAGGTAATACTTTTGGTAAGATATATATTGATACAATCAGTATTTATTCCGCACTCTACTATGTAAATCGGAAATAGTTAACATCTAGTCGTTAACCCCGAGGTTTGAATCCCTCAATAGCCGCATCCCCTGTGGTAAAGCCAAATATCCACGCAACTGATCTAGAGTGGTTTCAGAAGTGGTAATTCCTTGGATGATGTACATAACTGACTTCGACGATTTACCTATGCACCTGGAGAAATATTTGTGTACTTCTCGATACTTTGAGGGCCGGATGCTTGGTTTTGCTCTGGGCGCAATCCTCAAGGGGCTATGTAGGCTTATTTCATATAAATTTCAACTTCATATTTGTGGGCCCTAGCTTGCTTTGCAACTGTGTATCACTCTGTGGACAACAATTTAAGATCTACTTTCCATATGACAATGACTGATACACTTACCCTACAAAAAGTTTGATAGGTGTAGGTCCAATAGATTCGAGAGCTGTTGTGAATTTATTCGTTCTTACATAATGAAGTTACACTTGTTGTTTTTGTTCTAATACTACATTTGTAATTCCACTATTTCAAGCAGAATTTACCATTATACTTTAGTTGATTTTTTTGAGCTTAGGGTCATGCAGAACTAACCTTATCTTTCAAGGATAAATGTGTATCACTAATGGTTTGTTTATATACAGTGCAAAGCTGGCTCTTCCTCGAACTGAACCAGAACAGGACATAGAGGATTGTGTCCCTAATTATTCCAAAGAAACTCGTATTATAAATAACCATAACAGGAAGAACTACATGGACATTGAGATTGAAGATGCAGATATTTTAGGTGCTTTGGTTGCCTTAATGCCGCCTGACGCTGGTTCTATCCCAACTCCCAAGGTCAAGAATGCTAGACGCCTAAGAACAGAGTACCAAGCGTATGTCCTTATCTCCCACAAAACCGCTAGCATTTATAATAACTATCGCTCCGCCCCATCATTTGTTATATTATATTACTCGCTAGTAGCACCAAACTGGTTAAAGTATAATTTCTGTTTGCTACTTTGATGCAGCTATGAACTACCATACGATTCCCCATTTCTGGAAGTGGTAAGTTCATGGCACATTGTAGAAACTTTATAATGTACTACGGCCAGAATAAGATCACAACATGAACATTTGCTTATTATGCAGTTTGACAAAACAGACCGGGATGATACTCGGCCATATCTGCTCTGTATATTGAACCCAGGCAGGACGCACAATTTTTTCAAGTATTATAGGTTTTAAAACTCTGTATGATGAGGAATGCTAATGTTTGTTGAATATAGAACAGGTGAAACGGCCCAATCAAGTGATACACCTAAAATAGCTTGCAAATCCCAAGACAAAGGTGAACTGTTTGAAAGCAATGTGTGCTTTCATTGCAGCGGTGCACGAGAATCACAGGACCAGAAAATCAGAGGAACAATTTTGGTACATTACTTATTAATAATGTCTAAAGGGGTTAATAATACTAACATTTAGTACTTATCCTATCTGGCTCTGAAATTCGTCAAACTAGTTGGAACTAGTCATGTACCACCAGTTTAGTCCAGAATGGTCACCTTTTCATTCAGATTTCTGCCTGTATGAACCTGAAATTATGGAATATAGGACATAAAAAATGAATTACTCTTTTCTCACCAAGTATCGAAACCTCTGTCCCATCTCTCCCTTCTACCGTGATCACCTCCAGGCCGTCTTCCTCTTCCCACTAGCCTGATGTGAACTGAAGTCCATATCAGCTAGAGACTGCGAAATTACTCCTATGCAGATCTTAAAAGCATAAATACCTCTAAATGTGGGTGTTGCAATGGAGACGAATTGACTTACAGAAATGTATATTCTTGTCTCGACTAATGGTGTAAGGACTAGTTCGAACATGTAGTTATGGAGTATTTCCATATGGCCTGGTGAGGTCATTTAGTATTGCGATTCTTGTATTTGTCTAAAATTTGAAAAAGTCGAGAAATTATGTTTGGTCAAAGAGTTGTATGCCACGTTGTATTTACCATATGCAGTGTATGATATAAAGAAAAACCATTTTTTTATATAGTACTAGTTTAAGTAGTAGAAAGGTGTGTGATCGCGAAATAAACCTTGGAATATATTATATACAGTACAAAAAATTCAGTATACGAACCATCACTTTGGTTGCGTATTTCTATCTACTCCCTCCGATCTGATTTAATTGTCGGGGGACTTTTCCTATACCGTGCCTACACCTTTGGTTAACCAGCGTCAATTATTTTTTATCGGAGGTAGTACCAATTTAGTGTCTAATCATGACTTTGTTGATCAAATAGATACCATATCAAGTTGCTATGAGACGAACGTTTCCACTTGACGGCACATACTTTCAAGTAAATGAGGTAATGACTGAAATACATCTCATCTTAGTTGTAACGATAAAAACAAATGATATAAATGAAAACATTCTCATTAAAACTTATTAATAGTTCAAATATTATACTGCAGGTTTTTGCCGATCATGCCTCTAGCAAAGACCCGGTTATTTTTCCAAGGAATTGGATAGATGACCCAGACACTAGAAAGCTTTACTTCGGAGCAACTAGAACTGTTTACTTCGGGGCGTCAGTTCAAGCAATATTTAGAGGTATTTCCCTAATATATTCAGGTTTGTCTGTTCACCATTATTTTTCTGTCATTGCCATGATGGTTGCTGGCATTCTTCTCATGCATGCTATAGGACTGTAGAAGTTAGATATAGCTTGACCTGTTATAAAATTAAGACTCTGCCAAGTACGAGGTTACATGAACACGTGGATCCTTTGGGCTTAAATTCAGGATGCCTTAACTTCTGGAAATAAGCTCAAACTGCTGAAGTGATTTTTTATGCGTATAAGCTATTGTTGCTGTAAGTTGGGTTTGGCCAGACATGGTTGGTAGAGGGGGAGACTAGCTTACGGTCACCCGTCTCTACGGGTGATTTTCGGACAGTGCCTGTGCGCGTGAGGACCTCAGGTGTTTAGTGACGTGGGGTCAAGTACCTGGTTCGTTTGGGTGCTGGAATCGCTCGTTCGGAAATAACCGTGGAGACGGTCGCCCGGATAGGAGCTACCCTGGTTGGTAGAGCGATTTTTATTCAGTACAAACTCACTAAACCAAATTCAGTGTCTTCGTTTAATTTTGTATTGAATTTAAGGCTGAGCCCACTTCTCGAATTTCTTAAATTCAGGATTCCATAACTTCTGGAAATAAGCTCAGACCGCTGAAGTGATTTTTGATGTGTATAAGCTATTGTTGATGTAAGTTGAGTTTAGCCAGACATAGTTGGTAGCTCGATTTTTATTCAGTACAAACTCAACTAAACCAAATTCAGTGTCTTAGTTTCATTTTTTCTTGAATCTAAGGCTGAGCCCACTTCTCAAAATTGTAAGGGAAGGGAGCTGATCCATTAACAACACGATAAAATGGGTTCTGAGAACAGCTTAAACTTTAAATGTGAGTGGAAGGCTTAGGAAAAAAGAACTTTCAACACCTTAAATGTTGATTCCCGAAAAAAAAAGGTGTTTTATCTTTTTGGGGATTGTAGCTTGAGGAATTATTAGCAGTGGAATGTGGGACTAATGCCAAGACCCATTTATTCAGTAATGATCAAGGTTCAAATTCGACTATTTTCTTATCAGAGGCTTGTGCACTGCCATGTTATCCCACACTATAGAGTTCTCGGTGCGTGTTTCTTCTAGCGAACTGACTGAATATGTAGTTACAAACCAAATAATTCTGTTCAAAATCTTATTTGAAAACAATTTTTTTCTTTAAAGGGGTCTTTATTACTTAAAAGTTTTATTCGACAATAATATTCTGTACACAACTTACAACTTCCACTGTTTTGTGCTCTCCATTCTCCAAAGAGCAACGCTTATCAAATTCTCAAAAAATTAAAGCTAATGTATATGCCCGTGATTCCGTAGAAAGACATCATGACCCCTCTGGAATAAAGATTAAAATCGAATTGTTTTAGTATTAAGGCTCTAAAATGTAACGGACTAGCACAGAAACTAAAATAAAATACAATAGTCTTACACGCATATGCTCTCCAAGTAGACTGCGAGTCTGCGACAATGGTGCACGTGCAT
Source organism: Alopecurus myosuroides (assembly GCA_028641055.1). Classification (NCBI taxonomy): domain Eukaryota; kingdom Viridiplantae; phylum Streptophyta; class Magnoliopsida; order Poales; family Poaceae; genus Alopecurus; species Alopecurus myosuroides. The sequence goes on along the minus strand of CM054057.1, from coordinate 40,502,876 downwards.
TTTTTCCCAGCAGTACATTGAATCAAGAGTGCTGGGGTGCTTAGTAAGAGCATGTCTAACAGACCCCCTAAATGGCCCAAATCCGTATAATAACCGCTGATATACGGGTTTGGGCTCTACCCGGCCATCTAGCAGACCCCCTAAATGGATCACCCCGGACGAATTTTTACAAGTTTCGGTAGGGGGCGGCCCGTCGACCCCTACATGTGCGGGTCGGGAGGAGATGTACAGGGCCAACCCTCTACCTCGTGCGAGCTAGGGCGCGCTGAAGTTTCAGGTACGAACCCCATTTTCCTCCGCCCAGCCGCCAGCCCCCGCCGCGTAGATCCGGTCGCCTCCGAGCCGCCACACATCCGCCGGACCCCGCCGCACCCCCGCCGGACCCCCAACGGACCTCGGCGCCCCTCGACTCGCCGCGCCGCGTGCATCTCCGCCGCCTCCCCACGGTGAGTACTCGCCGTGCCGCGTTCCTCTTCGATTTCTCCGTTCCGCGGGGCCTGTTCTCTGCTTCACCGTCGTAGATGTCTGCGGACGCGACTATGGATGATGTGGAGCATTCCGATGATTCGTTGAGCTGGTCATCGGGGGATTCGGACCTCAACGAGCTGCTGAGCGACGACGACATGGAGATGATGCAGTACCTCTTCCGCATCAAGGAGCTCGAAGACCGCGCGAAGCTGTTAGATCAGAGAAGAGGTTCCACGATGGGCCGCATATGTATCCCGCGGAACCGCGCGCTCGGCCATGAACAATTAGTACACCATGGGGTACTATCTCACAGATGGGTAAAATGGTATTTACCCTGACTATGCAACTCTTGTGAAGGCAATTAAAGAGAGAAAGGATAGGCCTTTGACAAGAAAAGAAGCAAAGTTCACAAGAGAACAAGAGTCTGCTCGCAAAGATATTGAGAGAGCTTTTGGTGTTTTGCAAGCAAGGTTTGCCATTATTCGGGGTCCTGCACGGTTTTGGGACAAGAAGACTCTTGTCGACATCATGACATGTTGTGTGATTCTTCACAACATGATCATCGAAGATGAGAGGGGGTTAAGATTTCCATGTTTCTATGATAATGTTGGCACCCGAGTGGTGCCCGAGAGAAACCCTGATCGGCTTGAAGCTTTTCTTGCAGGGCATCGCGGCATTGAATGTGCTGAGACTCATCACCAGCTCACCCAAGATCTGATCGATCACCACTGGCAGTTGCATGGCCAATGATTCATTTTCTCTTCTTCTATGTGTGAAACATTGATTGGCAGTTCGGAAAACATTTTATTTGTGTGAAACATTGATTGTAATAATTAAGATTTTTATTATGTGCTTTGAACATTTTATTTGTGTGAAACATTGATTGTAATAATTAAGATTATTATTCTGTGCTTTGGTAATTTTATGCAATGTGAGATGTTGCGTTGATATGCAAAATGTCCAAAACCCTGTTTTCTGAGGGGCCAAAAACTCGTGCGAGCTAACAGACCCACTACCTGGCCGGCGAAATGTGCATACAGGGCCCTCTACACGCGTCTTAGGGGGTGAAAACATAGGGGGTATGTTAGACATGCTCTAACAGCTTTGTCCATGCCGCTGAATCACCATGTGATAGTTCTGCACTTGTGAAATGTTGATAAATATCAACGACCATTTAGCGGAATTTTTTTTAGTTATGCAATGATGTGCGAAATAAAAAAGGATTTGATGTTAGAAAATAAAAATTTATTTAGCCCAGAGAAATCCTTGTTTCAGGTTTACACGATTTATCATATTAATATATTGAACAGTGCTTTAGCTATTCTCCTCGAAACAGGATTTACGCCCAACTTTATAAATAAAGCAACCCACAGTCATACAACACGTACGGTACCACAAACCAAAAGGCAAACAAAAGCCAGACAACATAATATCCGCTGGGGCCACATCACATCACTGCCCAGAACATTAAAAAAACAAAAAGATGATACAACTCGGAGGGAAGAAAAGGTCAACATCTGGAGGCGGTATAAATGCGGCGAGCCACAGTCACGAGGTCCTGCATCACGCCATCCAGTCTACAGAGAGTGGCACAACAAAGCTAAGAATTTAAATACAGAGTCAGAGGCCCATCTCAAGAAGACGTGCTCGATAGTCATCTTGTTGCGAAAAGTCCATAGAGTTCAAGTTATCCCGCTGTCTACAGAGAGGGTGCCACTGCGGCAACAAAGCTAAGAATTTAAATACAGAGTTAGAGGCCCGTCTCAAGAAGACGTGCTCGATAACCATCTTGTTGCGAATAGTCCATAGAGTTCAGGTCCTCGCGGCAAAAAGTAACCAGAAGAGGCGCCTCTTCCTCCCATTTCGGTTCGCCTGCACTTCCAGGAATTCGCTAAGGTCTAGAGCGCGCCACTCGGGTCCTAGCGCCTCAACAATGAATATCCATAGGAAGCGAGCTGCGGGGCATGCAAATAAAATGTGGGTTCCCGTCTCTGGAATCGCACACAGGGGACAGGTCCCATCCCCGGGACCAAACCGCTTAGCCACCTCTACCCCAGAAGGGAGGCGGTCACGAAGTAGTTGCCAAGTGAAGATCTTAATCTTCAATGGCATTGGGGCATCCCAATGATGTGCTGCCATGGAATCATAGGCCCTTGCAGACCCACATAAAGATCCTCGAGGTCGTGAGGGACCATACTACTGTATCCGGTGAGTCACATAAGGCCCGAGGGAGGGAGGCGCGCAGCATCTCCCATTTCTTTGCCTCCATCGGGCCAAACATTCGACGAAATCCAATAGTACATTGACCATGTTGGATGGCCCCGGCCACCAAGATACCCAGGTTAGAGAAGAGAACTCGTGGCAGAGCGGGCGGGACCCCACCCACTGGCCTAGCGAAAATAGGGTCCCTCTCCCGTCACCTACGGAGAAGGAGACCCTCGCACGGATCTCATGTTTAATGGCTTGGAGGGATCGCCAGAACTATGACCCCTCCTTCCGCTCACAGGCTAGAATAGGGTGGCCTTTGAGATATTTTGCCTTAATAAGTTGGAGCCAAAGGCCCCCATCCTCTCGCATAATCCGCCACACCCATTTCAGCATCAAAGCTTTGTTCATGTGGCGAGCTTCCAGATCCCTATGCCCCCAAACTCCTTGGGGGCGCAAACATCCGCCAATTTCACCATGTGATATTTCTGGTGGCCCTTAGCATCCTGCCAGAAAAAGCGGGACAATTCCTTGTCAAACTTGGCGTGGACGCCCTCCGGAAGCAAGTATAGCCCCATCATATACATAGGGAGGCTACATGCAAGAGTCCATAAGGATGGATTTACTAGCCTTGGAAGTGAACCTCCCTCGCCAAGGCTCTGCCCGAGATTTGACCGCTCGACTAGCGGCTCCAGAGCCTCGAGGATCTGAGAATCCTGCAGGTAGCAGGCAGATAAGAGATTGGGAATCGCGCCAATGATCACGAGTTCTCTCTTATCAAAGTTGTTCTTGAGGCCAGACATGGCCTCAAAACAGAGGAGGGGGAACTTTAGGTTGATGATGTCTAGTTCAGACCCCTCTACCATGATCATGGTGTCATCCGCGTAATGGAGGTGAGTCAAGCCACCCCCGGGATCAGATGTACAACCACTCCGAAAATGTGGCAATAGGTCTTGGCCCGCTCCAAGACCTCCGCAAGGACATCCACTTCAGCGTTAAACAAGAGGGGGAGATAGGGTCTCCTTGTCTAACCCCACACGTGGGTCTAAAATATAGACCGACTTCCCCATTAATGTTAATGGCGGTATTACCACTCATGACCAATTGCATGATCGAGCAGACCATCCGGTCATCCACTCCTCTTGGTTCCAACGCTAAACAAATGAAAGCTCAATCTGGGCGATCATACGCCTTCTGGAAGTTCAGCTTAAGGAACACGCGCTTGCGCGCTTTCACCTCATGAATTATTTCATGGAGAGCCAAAATCCCATCATGATATTTAGTCCCTTCGGGAAGGCGAATTGGAACGGGTGTGTGAGGCGTTCCAGAATAGGAGCGATTCTAATGGCGCACACTTTGGAGAAGATCCGATGGATGAACTTGATTAAAGTAATTGGTCTAAACTGGCAGATATCCGAGGCCCCCACTACGTTGGGGATCAAGGTAATCACACCAAAATTAAGGCGAGACATCACTGAGGTTCCAATGTAGAATTTTTGGAACATTGGCATGATCACCACTTTGATAATCTCCCAAAATTTCTGGAAGAAGGTAACCGGAAGGCCATCCGGCCCCGGGGCCGAATTGGCTCTCATCTCCCCAACCGCGCGGGCAACGTCCTCCTCAAGGAAAGGGAGAGTCAGACCCGTGCCTGAAACCCGGGCCCCAGCTGACCATAGGTCCGAGATAATCGATACCCCCGATCGGCGGACCCGCGGTAAATAACTCTTTATAAAAGGAGTAGATATGGGTGGAGATTTCTCTCGGATCCTCTAAGAGCCGATCACCCTCCCGTAAGCATGGAACAGAGAACTTCCTCTGACGCCCGTTGGCGATCGCGTGGAAATATGTCGTATTCGCCTCGCCCTTAATGATCCGGTTCTGGCGATGTCGTATTCGCCTCGCCCCTAATGATCCAGTTATGGCGACTCTTCTATCGCCAGAAGATCTCCTCCCTCTTTTAGATCTCGATAAGGGGGTCCTCTAGAGCATACCACTGAAGCCACTCATCGGCGTTAAGACCCACCGAGTCCGAGGCACGTTCGAGGGAAGGAATCCCCTCTACGAGCGAGATTTTCCTCTTCTTCACCTTTGCCCCCCAAGTTCGCACCCCATCCTCGCATGAATCTGCGAGACATCTGTGCGCAGTGGTGCCAGGTATCCACCGCATTAAACAGACGTGGTGGATGAGCCGCCGCGTCGGTCCATTTTGCCTTGATTTCTTGCACGAATCTTGGTTTCTCCAGCCAGAAGTTTTGGAAGTGGAAGTGGTCCAACTTCAGCGGGGTAGCGCAGCCACACGACAACAGGAGAGGAGTATGGTCCTAGCCGACCCTATTTAGTGCACGTAGGGAGCATAGTGGGAAGGCAATCTCCTAGTCCACCGATACAAAGACCCTATCCAGCACGGATTGGGTCTGCCCGGTTGTTAGTCCAGGTGTATCTAGCCCCTACTCGCCTAATATCCTTAAGAGCCAGGTTGGCGAAGCAATCGTTGAACAAGTCAATCCGTCGATGATCCACATTTGCCGTGCATTTGTCATTCGGGGACCTTATGAGGTTAAAGTCCTAGCGATAACTATCGGGGTGGAGCACTGCTACAACTTGTCTCGTAACTCGGCAAGGAAGGCGAACGAGCTACTGTGGTCCGCGGGGCCATAAGCGATTATAATCTCCCACTAAAGGGAGGTACGCCTATGGGTAAGTAGCATACTTACGAAAAACTCCCCACGGTCCATGTCATCGATCTCAAAGGTATCCTCCTTGGACCCAATAAGGATCTCGCGTGAGTGCCCCGTCGTTGGCAACCATTGCCAGGAAAACTCGCATGGGCTAAGGCGTTGTAGCTCGTGAATGAAGAATTCTTGTCTAATCGTCTCTTAAAGCCCCACAATGTCAACGTCTTCCCGGCGCATGTACTTGCTTGGTTATTTTGACGAGCCCTCCTGCCTGAACCCCCTCATATTCCAAATGAAAGCCCGGATGGGAAAAATCATTGGGAAACAACATCGGTGGTTGTCCCCTTACGGCGGACAGAGCGGGCCCTACCAAAAGGTGAGGGCCGGGGCAGAAGTTGAGGGGACCTTGGGAGTTTGCCCGGTTTGGGCAACCTCGACGGGGACCTCTGCCCCACTAGGCGCACTATGGAACTACTACTTGGGTCCGATATCGTCCGCACCGGCATGTCTGAGGAGGGGCCGCCGACCTCACAAGCTCCGCCTGAGCTCGTGCGGCGGCAAGTGCCCCCTCCTAGATCTCCCTTGCCTTAAGAGCCGCAATCTGCTCAATCAGGGGCCCTTCTCTCACCGCCAACCTCACAAGCTCCGCCTAAGCTCGTGCGGCGGCAAGTGCCCCCTCCTAGATCTTTCTTCCCTTAAGAGCCGCAATCTGCTCAATCCGGGGCCCTTCTCCCCCCTATTATCTTTCTTTTCTTTTTAGTTTAACTGGGGAGATTGCATTTGGTTATCTGTTAAGCACTAGAATGTATTGCAACAATTATTATCCTTGGATGTTTTGTAGCGAACACAGCAATCCGTACTTAGAAAATGATCAAACAAACTCATTTTTGCCGATTATAATCAAGCAGGAAGATATTCGAAAAAGAACAAAGCATGAGTTTGACTATGCTTTATATGTATGTTTTGCAGGTTTTGAAATTAAAGAAATAGTACGTTGCTTTTTGAGAGGTAAAAAAATATAAGTTTCTTTCTTACTGATTATGATGTCTAGAGTAACGAAATTGGAGTGTGTAGGTACTGTATGTTACCAATACAATTTTAAGTACGCAAAACATGTCTACTGTAAGAGTATGTTCTGCATAGATGACCAGTAAATTTTTTGTGTTCACCTTTTCAGTTAACTAGCAATATGGCCCTCACATTTGCGAGGGCAACACCTTTTGTTTTTCAAAATTGATTGAATCTTAATTCAGTACTTCATATGCATTCATGTTTAGTTGTGGTAAATGATCATATGTGTGGCAAATATATTTAACAACACTAACTTATTTATTACGTAATAATTTTGTCTACATAAAAACGTGAGTATATAATCAATATTCGTAATCAAAAGTATCTGACTGGATTGGTTGATTTCAAATTAATATACTTCATCCATCCCATTTATAAGGGGCACATGTTTTTGGAGACTATATTTAGCCTGAAAATTTAAGCAACAACATATGGATTATTTTGTATAGACAAATTATAGTTGGATTAGTGTTGAAATGTAATAACTTCGCCGGTTCCTAAATATAAGACATTTAAAATTATCTATATTTCTCATATTTGTATGCATCTAGACGTGTTTTAATATGTGTGTGCACTAATTTTAAGTATGCACTTCACATGTTAATTAAAACATCTTCTACTTATCAATGGAGAGCGAATTTATCATCTAAAATCACGTAGGGAGTACCAAATCAATATGGGTTTATTCAAACCATTAATTTAAATTTTTATAACTTCTTCAAGCAGTTTTACATAATATTCTATTAAACCAAGCTTCGTACATTTTTATTGCCTCTTTTGATGTTCAAATTGTTATTTACAATACTTCTCAAATAAAAAAGCATGCTCTTGTGAGTTTAACACATTTGTTTTTTCTTAGTAAACCAAAAAATTTGTGGGCATTAGTACAGTGGGCTTTTATATTTAATTCACTCTTTTTTTTCTTTAAGTATCAGTAAACCGAGCTTTGGTAAATATGAGATGTACAAGTTATTCACACTCAACCGTGCACATGTACAGATACTCAACTACGTATCGAATCTTTGTACTTTGTTATGTATTTATAGCATGGAACATTTTTTTATCTTTCCACGTGAAAAAAAAATATTTCAGCGTTCTACCTAGCTGACCTACTGCACGCTTATGTTGTAGTGAATTCTTTCAGGCATGTTTTTTTTTTCTGAACCGAATTTCTATGATTACAGTTCTAGTTACCTCGAGCTTTTCTATCTTGGCAGAAGCTAGCACACGTCGCTTTGTTTTTCCAAACGGACACACCTAGCAACTCGTGCACAAAATTGGTTGTCACCGGACACCACGTCCAGAAAAAAAACGTAAAAGCTAGCACGCGTACCTTTGTTTATCCAAACGGACGCACTAGTTGTATACAGAATTGGTTGGCACGATTTAATAATTACCGGACTCTTCATGACTGGAAAAATACTATAGACTCTGTAATATAGAACGTGTGAACGGACTGCTGCACGATTACGTAATTCAGAACCTTTCATTAAATCCTAGCCACCTCTTTTAAATCCAACTATCGAAAATAATTTAGATGATGTGGATTAACGTGGTGTCTTTGTTCGACTCCTATATATTGCTTTTAGTATGTAATAAATAAATAAATAAATAACAGAATAGATAGAAATAGAAATAGATAGCTTAGCAAGGCTTAGCACACAGCATGCGGCTAGGCCATAGACACAGTATTTTTGTCTAAAAATTTTCTGTTAAATCTTCTTGTTGAAGAGAAGGGTGTGATCGACATCTATCATGTATGTTTTTTAAAACTGGGCTCACCCCCTTTCCATTAAATTGCTTCAACGGAAATACAGAGTACCACTTATTGTTACAAAAGCAATCAAAGGAGAAAGAAAGGGGTAGCAAACGGTAGGAAAACCCGCTGTAAACTCTCGATTCGAGAAGAATACTACGGGGCAAAAAACCTACCACCTAACTACCAAAAAGTCTCACCAGGATACATAAGTTCTCACAGACCTTACAATGAAACCTCAAAATAACCAGCAGGCAAACCCTTCAGCAGTGCACAAAAAGACAGTTCCACACAACAGAAACATCACGCCACCGAACCATCTGTGATGCGCAGAATCTGCTCCCACCCGGCGCTTTGAGATCTTGCAATCGCAGCAGCCAACCCCGCTGCCTTGCTAATCAGTTGCCCAGCTCCCGTCTTGATCTTCTCGCCATCAGCGTCTTCGTAAAGGCCTGTCCAGTAACACAAGAACACAAGAACGAGCACATGGAGTAGATAATCACCAGGGGACTATGAACCACTTTTTTGTCAAAAGTTACAGCATTGCGAGTATTCCAAATTGCCCAACATAAAGCCGCAAGAATCAACATATGAAATTTTCTCCCAAGAGGACAAAACCTATGTAACCAAACAACACTCTGCCAAAGAGTTTTAGGGCAGGAATTGGTCGATAATACCGAGCCCAGATTCCCCCACACCACCCTGGCAAAAGCACAACCAAAGAAAAGGTGATTCATGGTTTCTGGTTCCCTACAAAAAGAGCAGAGAGGATTCCCCAGCCATTTTCTTTTTTTCAGATTATCTCTAGTCAATATAGCATTCCTAAAAACCTGCCAAAGGAAGATTTTAATTTTCAAAGGTAACTTTGCTTTCCAAATCCATCGATTATCAGACCCAGCCAGCCCAGATTCCAGCAGTTGATACATAGACTTAGTAGTAAATTGTTTCTTTGGCCCTAAGGCCCACTCAACTTTGTCAGTTTTAGCAGAAACATTTTTGCTTCTCGCAGAATTCACAATATAGTCCCACTGTGCCGACAGAACAGGGAGCAAACGCCGACGAAAGGGAACAATAAACTCCTTCTCCACCATTTTATTAAAGGACCACTCTTGTCCCTGGCAAATATCAAACAAGGTAGGATAGGAAACACACAAGGAGCACCCATCAAGCTAGGGGTCCTTCCAAAAACGAACAAGGTTACCATACTTCAAGATAATAGTTCTCCCCAGGAAATAATACTCCCTTATTTTTAACAAATCCTTCCAACATGGTGAGTCCGAGGCCCTACATTTCACAGTAGAGATAGTTTTGTTTTTAATATATTTAGCATGGACAATATCCTGCCACAAACCCTTTTGAGTATCCAACTTCCACCACCATTTGCACAGTAGGCTTACATTTTGTCTATGCAAATTCTTAAGACCCAAACCTCCTTTGTTTCTAGATCGACAGACTCGCGACCACTTGACCATACAGTATTTCTTCTTCTTATTATTGCCAGCCCAAAAGAATCTCCTCCTGTGTTTCTCTAATTTCTCAATACAGGTTTTATTCAACAAAAACATGGATAAAAAGTAGAGAGGAACCCCAGATAAACTAGAATCAATCAGGGTAAACCTTCCACCCGAGGAGGCTGCATCACTAACCCAACAGTCCAATTTCTTAAGCATTTTAGCATCAAGGAAATCCCACTCAATTGTTTTCAGCCTAGAAAAAGTAACAGGAACCCCAAGGTACTTCATAGGTAATTGACCAACTCTACAATTAAACATCTCAGCCTACATCTCAGCATAAAAGGCAGCAATCTCATTGTCCCCCCCAACAAGGAAAAGCTCACTTTTATCAAAGTTAATTTTTAAACCTGACATCAACTCAAACATATATAACAAAATCTTCAGGTTAACAGCTTTTTCCAAATCATGAGAGATGCAAAGGACAGTATCATCAGCATACTGCAATATAGCAATACCCTTCTCAATTAAATCAGGAGCCATGCCAATTAATAAGCCATTTTTTTGAGCCTCCAAAACCATCTTAGTCAAGGCTTCCTCCACCAGGTTAAACAGAGTAGGAGACAGGGGGTCTCCTTGCCTAACCCCCTTGGCACTCTGAAAATAATCACCCACCTGATTATTAATTTTCACACTAACAGTGCCATTATGCAGGATCTTATGAATCCAAGAACACCAAACATCATTAAACCCTCTAACTTTATGGCACTCAAGGAGGAATTCCCAGTTAACTTTATCGTATTCTTTTTCGAAGTCAAGTTTTAAAACGATCCCAATTTACTTTTTGACATGCACATGATGGATAATCTCATGTAAAGACATAATTCCATCCATAATATTTCTATTTTTGATAAAAGCATTTTGCTGAACACTAAAGAGTTTGGCCGCAAAAGGCTCTAACCGAATAGTAAGCACTTTAGTGATCAACTTGTAAATACACCTAAGTAAGCAAATAGGACGAAATTGTTGAATCCTATTAGCTTCAGCCACTTTAGGTAAAAGAGTGATGATACCATAATTCAGACGTTGCACATCGAGAGTCCCCGCATAAAAACTATCGAAAAGACACATAATATCTTTTTTAACAACTTCCCAGCAATGTTGATAAAACTCCGAGGGGATTTCATCTGGACCAGGGGCACAATTGATATCCATCTCAAACAGGGCATTTTTTACTTCTTCTTCAGTGAATGGCCTAGTTAATATCTCATTATCATGTGTCGAAATCCTCTCATTCTCATTCCAGAGAAGAGGAGAAATTCTAAAAAGATTACCACTAGCCGGACCAAACAAATCTTTATAGTACCTCGTGGCTAATTTGAGCAGGTTATCTGTCCCCTCTACCGTAACCCCATTATCTTCCAGGGAATATACAGTATTCTTTCTTTTACGACCATTAGCAATTTTATGAAAATAGGATGTATTTAAGTCACCATGCAACAACCACCTTGCATGAGAGCGTTGATACTAGTATTTTTCCTCCTCCTCATTCATACTATAGAGTTCAGTTTGAATCTCCGTTTTACGCACAAAATCTTCATGCGATAAATCATTCTCCTCTTCCCACGTCTCCATGTTTCCTAATTCAACCCTCAACTCATCCTTCCTTTTTTTGAAATTACCAAACAAGTTAGAGCCCCATCCTTTAAAATATTTTTTCACTCTTTTTAATTTGATGTTAAAGACATCAATAGGATCCACACTGTACACAGGAAGGGACCAAATCTCAGCCACTTTAGGGAGAAAATCATCATTAGACAACCAGGAAGCATCAAATTTAAATCCTCTTTTTTTGACAGGTCCAGGATTACCACCTGTATCTAGAATTAATAAATTGTGGTCAGATTGCTCCTTAACCACTTTTCTAAGAGTCACTAAGGGAAAGAGAAGCTCCCAGCTAGGAGTCATCAACACTCTGTCTAATTTTTTCAGTGTAGGATTTCTTTGCTGATTAGACCAAGTATATTTGCCTCCTAAAAGATCAATTTCCTGAAGACAAAGGGTACTAATCACAGAGTTGAACACTCCGGAAGAGTGAGGTAAAGAGGTGGGTTTATTCTTCTCCAACACATTTCTCAAAATGTTAAAATCCCCTCCAACAATAAAGGGACAATCAATCCTACTGCCAAAAGAGGATAATTCAGTAAGAAAAACATCCTTTAACTCTTCATGGGCCGGCCCATAGACCACCACACAAGCCCACCTACAATTGTTGATTTTATCCCAAAGGTAAAACAACATCATATGATCCCCAATTTTGATGTTTTGCACTTCAATAGAATCATATTTAAACCCACACAGAATCCCCCCAGACTTGCCCACAGAAGGAAGCCATTTCCAGAAGAATTTATTAAAGGGGTCAATTTTTCGGAAGAACCCAGGAGTGTAAGATTGTTTCATAGTTTCCAACAACCCAATAAAATCTAGGTTGCAGTTGTCTATGGTATCAAGAATACAGGTGGCCATACCTTTCTTCCCTGCCCCTCTAATATTCCAGATACCACCTATCATTTAAACTTATCAGGTATGCTTCGTTGCCTAACAGGCCTACCAGGAGACAAGGTAGCCATGGCATTTTTTTTCTGACTTCTCGTAACAGGTCTAGCAATACCAGAGTTATTTCTTTTACCAGTCCTCTTATCTTTCCGAGATTTAACCATAGTGAAAGATTCATCCAATTCACCATCACTTAACCAAGTCAAACACAAAGGTGTTCTCACCCCACTATCATGCAAAACAACAAGAGGAGTATCAGCAATAGAATGATTTTTTTCTTCTATATTAGCTCTAGCTTTTTCCAATTCTTTTAACAGGTCAATACTATCAAAATTATCAGATGGGAAATCTATGCCCATCATAGAAGCTCTAGACATAATCTCCAAATTGGATAAAGTAGCAAAAGAATTATTAGAGTTGGATGAAGAAGACTCACTTTCAAGATTCCTTTTCTTCGAGGCATTAGCAGCCTTAGCCATCACATCCATCATCTTGCCCTCCTGATTGCGCCTCCCTGTATCCTCCACCACCACTCCTCCACCACCACATCAGCAGTAGGGGTCTGGTTCACAGTTTTCCCACCCGAGGAAGGGGGAGACTGCACAGTATACACCTCCTCGTCCACATGTCCAGAGGGAGATATAGGAGACAGTTCAGTAACCACAGGTTCAGGGGGCCACACACTTTGCTTCACAGCCTCAACATAAGACACAATCATTGACTGACAAGGAATCACAAGCCCCTCAGATGATGTAGTTTCTTTTTCCACAGAAGGAGTAAAAGGTGCAATTTCCACATTACTAGCTATTTTTTGCACCATGTTGGACTTAGGAGATTTGTCCAACATGGTATCATGCACAGATTTATCCCCATCACTTCCTCCCATCTCTACATTATCATTCAACCCCAAATTATCATTTTCCCTTGCAATTTTTTTAATAAGCAACTCATTCTCCCCATCAGTTTCCTCTTCAGACTCTTGCTCTGCAACAGCAGGCATGACAGACATAGCAGGCACAACATTACACTGAGACCTGCCAAAGCCAGTCCCTACATAGCTAGCCGATCCAGTTTGGCCCTCCGAAGAGGCAGCAGAGTCACCAGCATAATTATCATGTCTTAATCTTTTAGGGGAAGGAGGCACAAATGCATTACTCCCAGGAATCGAGGAACGCAGCACAGGTTGTCCTTGCTCAACCACATTATCTATCTCAAAGGAAAAATCATAGAAATAGTCACCAAGCACACCTTCAGCAGTTTTAGGAAGCAAGGAGATATCACGACAACCGATGAGAATACGGCAATACTCAGGTTTAAAAAGCGTAGACTGATCCACCTCAAGAGTCACACCCACAAGAGAACCAACGTAAGCAGCATGCGCCTCGCATCGCTTATCCACAGGAATATTCCTAACTTTCACCCAAGCTTTGTGCAAAACTCCCTTGGCACCCACAGATGCAGACCAAGGAGCAAGGTTAAGCACAGCATCGCACAACTTCATCTCCATACGCCCCCCCAAATAACAGGTACGTTCAACCTCACGAGCACTAGGAAAACGCATCACGTACTGAGAGCTATTGATCGGCCTAGCAGTACACCGCCGTTTTGATTTCAGATATTCATTTAATTCCTGCTCAATCTCTCTCGTCGTGGGATTCCCTTCCACCACAGTGATAACGATACTCGACACCCTCTCCTTTTGTTGCTTAGCACCAGTCGAATCGGGAAAGTAGAAGAAACCTTGCCCCGGCGACTGGAATGCGCACATCGAAGCCACGCAGTCCCAGGGCAAGATGGCTTGGCAGATCGGCGCCATGTGACCCAATCTTCCACAGCGCTCACAGCGAATCGTGGGGCAGCGCAAAGCCAAGTGGCCACTTACAGAACAGTGGTCGCAGGTAGTCGAAGAAGCATCAGGCGCCTTGGTCGCCGCCGCTGCCACGGGAGGAACTCCTCGACCTCACCCTTGGCCAGCCGGCGCGGGCGGCCTCTCCGTGCTTTGCGCCTGTATTTACACATGTGAACTTCTAAATTGCAAGACTCGTATATATAGGACATTTGTAGTATATCCCGAGTTATTAATAGTTTTAGTACGTTTCTCCACCATTATGAGCAGTCTAGATAAAATTTGCATGTCCCCATCATATTGCGTGCCCATTAGCAGAAATATATATAGCTTCTTTGCAGCAAATATAAATATATTAAAAGAGCATAAACGGATCTTCATGGCTGGAAACCGAAATAAAATACACCAAAAAGGGATAACATATATTGCACTTAGTTTTTACTTGACGTTTTTGCGATTACTATTTTCGATTATTTGATATCATGGATTTTCATAATGAAAATAACCAGTACACATGTCAGAGTGGATAGTTTAGTTTCATTTTTCGCAAAATAAATAATGTAGTTTCACCACAACGTGGGGAGTAGCTGGAGGAAAGTTATAATGGTGCTTAGTTTTACTGGGAGAATGAATATAACATGACTCGTGAAGTTTTCTCCAAACATCTACAGGAGGTGTATGCCTGAGGGCCTTTGATAGGGCATCAAGAGCGCCAATGCCACTGCATTCAATGTTCCTCCCACAAGGCAAAATATCGAAAGGAAAAATGTCGCCTGCTTGAGATGACACCGCCATGGCGAAGAACATGAAATTAATCTCGGATCTGCTAGACAAGATAGCAGCCCAAAAGAAGCGACGAGCATCATTGCGGTTTGGAAGTTGAGAATGCACTAGGCCGGGGCTTGTACATAGCACTTTAAATCCCCAGCTGTTGCATATCACACTGAGTGTTTTGTGGGAATCTCCTCCATGATAACCTCCTGCTGTTGAACGTTTTTGTACCTTTATAAGTATGGTGTAGTACATCAGCTTGTCACGTACCCCTCTGTAAGGCTACGGTGGAGGCTTTTATCATTAATTAAGTATCAGTATGACTCAACTAGCTACGCTGTCTCACAACGGTTTGACATTATTGGCCGTCTGATCGAGCTAATGGATGCTCCTGATCTTTCCTTCCACTCGTGGCTCGCGTCCGCAGTTTTTCGCACGATCCGTTCGGCCAACGTAGTCAGGCCTCTGCTCTACAGAACGACCTGGGCGTCATTTGTTGAACTGGGCCTTTTATTTGAGGCTGTCACCGGGGGGGGGGGGGGGGGGGGGGGGGGAGAGAATCCCCACCTGAATGTACTCAAAACTGGAGTTACATGTTACAGGAGGTGAGATACGCCCGCCACATGTCGGTGGCGTCTCTAAGTGATGAGCTAGGTTTCAGATGTGCCCTGCCTCGGAAGGCATGTAGGCAACGCGTCGCCGCCACCATTGCTCTGCAATTTGATGGCGCATAATGCAAAAGGTCTGCCCCCACTGCTATACGTTTCCTTGTTTTCCGGGTGTAATGGACGCCGTTTCTTGCCTGGTCGCCTCCTCCCCTCCATGAGGCTATTTATGTTCTTCTCTATGCGATCGTCACTCCAATTGCTTCCTGCGGCAGCCATGTCTGCTGCTAGATTTTCTTTCCGTGCCTGCATACACTAGGGTCTAATTTCTGTAATTATTTTAGCGATTATCCTTAGATCATGGCGGCAACAACAAGAGGGCGATGGGGACGGTGGGTAATCCAGAGGAGGTAGCGGATGCATTTTGACGGTACATGCTTGGCAGATCACATCAAACTGGTACATCTAGATGTAGCTCTTCACTTTGACCTCTAAGCCCTCTGTAACTCGCCTCTCTGTCTGGTTCATCCTGTGATGGGTTTCTGTAACTTCTATGGTGGCCAGTGGGCTTAATACTTCCTCTCAGTTCCCTTTGATCACCAATCTCATTTATTTGGAATTGTTGATGCTACTACAAGGTATACAAGATGAATGTCGAGACATCGTAGTAGTTTTCATAGACGGGGTGCCATGAGACTACGGGTAGAGACGTGGGGAAACGGGATCGCGTTGAAGACAAAGACACAGGATTTACCCAGGTTCGGTACGTCGCAATAATGCGGCGTTCCTACTCCAGCAATCTCAATAATCAGGGCTAAAGCCTGTGTATACAATTACAATATGAGGTTCTGTTTAGCTATTCGCTGAGTATCAACTTTCCGGTGAGTTAGCCTATAGCTTCTTGTCTATCTATCATATCTCTCGTCCGGCTTTATATAATAGCCGGATTAGCGCATACAGAGCAAAAAAACCTAGAAGGCTACGGTAACTAATAACTTGGAAAGTAAGGAATCCGTCTTCTACTCGAAGCCAGATCACATGGGCCGTGATCCGGGTTCTTCTACAATCCGGCTTCTGCGCGTCAGCTTACTGGGCCGCCCAATGGACCATAGCCCACTACCGCTTGGGCCACCCTTGTAACCCGGCACTTTGACTACCATCTGATATACCCCTATTCAGTATATATCCGACAATAGCCCCCAAGAAGGATTAAAACTCTGATCCGCCGTCTTTCGCCAAATGGATATTGTCCGAGAAATATTGGCCAGCAGTCTTGATTCTTCTTACTCTTCTTTAAAAGAGATGGTAACATAAAACTCGGAATTCTGAAATCCGGCTTTTCTCACACGATCCTTCGCGGAGAAGGAACTTCCTACGTCAGTGCTTTAATCATGCTGACGTAAGGGACGTTTGGGTTTCAAGCGGGAAAACCAGAAACATATCTCTGACAGATTCTCGCGGGAAACGAGGAGATAGCCATAATCACCCTGTCGATTCATTTCCCGGATTTTCCGGCGAGTGACACGCGTTGGACATCCAACGGTCAAAAGAGCCGTTAGCACGTATCCTGACGGATTTCCGGCTATAAATAGCCTTCTTCGTCCTCTGGAAAACCTTCCACTCCCACTTCGAACGCCGCCCAAGCTTCTAGCAGAGAAAAATCCCCAAACGCGCACCGCGTCCAAGACCTCATCGGAGACGAGCCAGCGCCGCCACCAAATGGCTTCTCCGTCGTCTTCGCCCGCCCGCACCGTCGCGCAAGAGATTGAGGACATCATCAATACGATGGACCCTCAACTGGATTCTCCAGTGCATGCCACCGGCGACGAGCCGGTGAAGACCACGGGCGCCGCGGCGGAAGAGGAAAACACTTCTGCCGCCGCGGATCTTGCGGGTTCCAGCTCCGTGCCCTCTCCGCCGTTCGCTCCCGAGACGGCGGAGGAGAAAATCACGCTCGTTGGCGACGAGCTTGCAGCTGCGGAGGCCGCCGCGTCCGCCGCCGCCGGAGCTGATGAGGAGATGGAAACTGCCGGCAATTGGATTGCCTGCAGCATTCCATCGTCCCTCCTTCCAAACATGGAGAAGAGGGGGTTAGTGCTGAAAGGGAAGTGGCGGCTTCCGGAGGACGAGAATGAACCCATGCCGAACGACGGAGAACGGGTTCTTCTCTCCTCCCACCTTCTGAGAGGTATGGGATTGCCACCTTCCGCCTTCTTCCTCCAGGTCCTCTCCCACTACAATATCCAACCTCATAACCCGCCACCAAATTCTATTCTGTATCTAGCCGGCTTTCAGGCCCTCTTCGAGGGTTATCTAGGCATAGAACCTAGATTAGATTTCTGGCTGTACTGTTTCGGGGTTAAGCGGAACTCTTCGGAGGGCGCACTCCCGACTTGCGAAACAATTTACTTCACTCTTCGGAGATTTAGGGAGGATTGGTTCCCCAAGATAAAGACCTCGGAATCCGTCAAATTTTGGACGGGTTCCTTCTTTTATCATCCCTATGTTCCTTTCCCCAAAAAGGCCATCGGGGTTCCACCTTTCTCGAACACTGCTGCTGTTCCCCAAGAAAATTGGGGAACTGAAGCCGTCCAAATTCTGCCGCCTGATCTTCTAAGGATCAAGCGGCGCATCGCAAAACTCACCTCCTCTGATCCGCCTCTAACCGGCATGGACACAGTCCTTTGTTGGTTGGATAGGCGGATCCAACCGTTAGCCAACCATGGTGTCCGTCTCCTTTGCGAGTATACGGGCACCGGCGACAAGATGCGGACAACCAGCAAAGACTGGGCCGCGAGGGATTTGCGGAGACGCGTGAATCAGTTGGTCGCATCTCGCGACCAATATGAAGCGAGTCGCCAATGTATACGGCCGACAATCCGGTTCCCAAGGTATTATTTTCCGTAATTTGGGTTTTAAACTTTTCCGCGTTTTCTCGGATTTTTGCTTCTAACTCTGCTATTTCTTTTTGTCAGATTGCCGAACTTCCTGAATCGGAGCTGGCTTCCGATGCTGAACTGGAGGCGTTGCACGCCACCTTTGCAGGTGGGCGAAAGCGCAAAAAGATCTCCTCCTCTGAGGAAATCATTAATCTTGACGGGGTTCCCGTCCCCACCTCCAGGTTAGAGCATCCGGGTTATTCTCCTTTGCCGGAATTTTCTTTTGCCTTCGGTGTTTTAACTTTGTCCGGCTTTTTGTTTTGCTTTTAGCCTGCCTCCCTCTACTCTAAAGCCAAAAAAGCTGAAGAGGCACAAGGTTGTGTCCAGCAGAGGCTCTCAGCCTTCTCCCGCCATTGCACCGGACACGCCGTCCACGCTGGCAGAAGAGCATGCCGCAGCCCCCACCACCGAGTCTACGGAGCCCAGCCAGCCCATTGTGCCGAACACGAACACGGGGAAAAGGGCGGCTCCTGAGGTGGGAGATTCTTCTCGAACAACTGAGGAGGAAATCCCCACCTTTGACAAGGACTTCAAGAATATCAACGATGGCCTAAGCGCGGCCAGAATTCTTTTTGCGGAATACGCAAAAGAGTTCAATGAAAACTTGGCAGAGTTACAGCGGATGAGCCAGGTATTAACTCTAGCCCCCAAGCATTAAGCAAAATGTATACTTTTCGCCTTGTTGCTTTTTAATGACTGTTTTCCTTGTCATGCTCCAGCAAACCGCTGATTCCATTAACATGGAAGTTTACAATAAACTTTCCGTCAAGAATAGAGAGGTTAGAAATCTTCTTTCTATTCTTGACGTGAAAGAGGCGGAGCTGGCATCGTCTCAGCTGCAGCTGACGGAAACAACAGGTATACTTTTTCCTCTGAAGTTTTTTGATTCAGCTTTTTGTCTAAGTACTTTTCCCGAGTTTTTTCTAAACTCGGAATTTTTTCCTTACTTTCCTAGCTGCTTTGGCTAAGGCCAAGGAAATAGCTGAAGATGCCGGTAATGCTGCCAGTCTCCGTCAGGAGAATTTGGACCTTCATAAGGAGCTTATGAAGGCCAAAAAGGATCTGGAAGCCAGCAACCTGGCCCTTGGAATTGCTCAATCCTAGGCTTCCGAACAGGCGGAAAAAGACAAGTCCACCATTCAGGACTTGGAAAATGCCTTAAACCTGCGCCTGGAGGAAGGTTCCGAAATCGACAAGATTCTCGGTAAGTTTATTTCGTTTACCAGTTTTTCCATGTCTTGCTTTCTTTATCTGCTTTTTCACTCAACCTTTTGGCTGTTTTGTCTGAAAAAATAGGAGATAACCTAGATCTCACTCGGATTGATAGAATCCGAGCCTTTGGGAAGGTGTGGACTGCGATCAGAGCTGCTGGAATGCAGCTGGTCAACAAGTTCCTTCCCACAAGTATTGTGGAATTCTCGAAAGTTTATAAACTTCCGGGTGCTATCCTCGAGGTGGCGGAGTCCAGGGAGTCCTCCTTACGCTCTGCGGCACGGGGTGGTGCACGCATGGCTCTCGGCCTTATGCGTATGCATTACCCTGGTGCCAAATCTTGGCGCGTGGCGTCCGGTATCCCTCAAGGATACACGGAAACCCAGTGGACCACCATCTTTGATGAAATCAAAGGTCACGCCACCAAGATAGCTTCCATGGTGAACATCTCCATCACCTATCCAGAAGAGGAGATCCCCGAAGCCCCCGAGAATGACAGCAGCGACGACGACTCGGATGCTTGAAGGGCTGTCCTTAACCTGGATGGTGGAAGTAGAAAATAGGAGCATTACTGCACTTTTACAATGTAATTTTATATTGTAATGCTTCTATTCTTTTGTATAAACAAGAACTCCGCCTTTTGCAGTTTAATTATGAAATTCTTTGCAAGGTTTCCGGGTTTTATTATTCCTTTATCTTCTAAGTACTCTGGCTTACGTGTTTTAACTGTCCTTAGTGTTTGAAATGGCTCAATATTACTATGAATCATCATGCCGAATTACTGGGTAAAACCAATCAGTTCAAACTCGGAAACATGGATCATACTAAAGGCATTTTTACTAACTAGCTCCAGTGACCCAACACATAAACAATCAGATAATACTTAGAGAAAAGTAAGGAATTTTTCGAATCAAACTTGGGCACGCAGGCACAATCCGAGTTTCCTTTAACCGTTAGTAGACTGAAAATCATTCAGTTTTTAAACGCCGAGCACGCAGGCACAATTCGGGTTAACATTGAGTATTTTGTAAGATCATTGGGAAATAGATAAGGTGGAATCATGCTTTATACTATAATAAACTTGTAAAAAACATGGATATAAGAATTCCGACAACTTTATTTCATGATTTCAAAGATGTTTACGTAGAAATTGAACTAAGTATAGAAGGGACGTAACTGCTGGATGCTCCAGGGCCTCTTTGTCTCTCCTAGCTCAACATCTATCTTTCTCTTTCTTTTGCGATTCGGCTTCTTGGGATCGTCTTCCGTATCTCAAATATCGAAAAAATAATATGATCCATTCTTCATGGCTTTACTGATGACAAATGGTCCTTCCCATACTGGGCCAGTTTGTGCTTCCTTTGTTGCACCAATCTCAGCACCAGGTCACCTTCTTTAAAAGAACGATGCCTGATTTTCCAACTATGGTAACATCGTAAACCTTGCTGTTAAATGGCGGATCTTTGAAGCACAAGCTCTCGTTCCTCTTCTAAGAGATCGACGGCATCCTGTCGTGCTTCTTTGGCATCCGAGTCGTCGAAATCCCGCACTCCTGGGCTATCATGGATCATGTCCGTTGGAAGGATAGCTTCCGCACCATAAACTAGAAAAAACAGGGTTTGCTCAGTTGACCTGTTTGGCGTCGTTCGAATACTCCAAAGCACGGAAGGTAGCTCTTCTACCCATGCTCCAGCTGCTCTATGATGAGGAGATTCGAGTCTTGGGCGTATTCCTTGCAGGATTGAGCTATTCATTTTCTCAACATGTCCATTGGATTGCGGGTGCGCCACAGATGCGAGATCTAGGCGGATTCCCGTTTGTCGGCAATATTTCGCCAACTCTCCAATGGAGAAATTTGTCCTGTTGTAGGTTATTATGCTGTCTGGAACGCCATATCTCATGACTATGTCAATGATGAAATTTCTGGCAGTTACACCGTCCAGCTTTTTGATGGGTTTAGCCTCCACCCATTTGGTATATTTATCCACAGCTACAAGTAGATGTGTAAGTCCGCCTCGCGCAGTTTTGAATGGTCCCATCATATCTAGCCCCCAGACCGCAAACGGCCATGTAATGGGGATAGTTTTGAGTGCTTGGGCCGGCATATTAGTCTGCTTGGCGTAATATTGACACCCTGCACATGTATTCACTATGTGCTCAGCATCTGTCTTGGCTGTTAGCCAGAAAAACCCGGCACGGAATGCTTTTTTAACTATGCTTTTTGATTGAGCATGATGTCCGCAGTCTCCGGCATGGATTTCTTGCAATATTTCTCGTCCTTCTTCTGGCGAAATACATCATAGAAAAAGTCCGGAAGTACTGCGCTTATACAGGCAATGGTCGGTTACCGTGTATCCTTTGCATCGACGCTGTATTTGTCTTTACAAGACTTTGTCTGCTCCCTCCGGGTACTTCTGGTTGAATAAGAAGTTTAAATATGGAATTGTACAGTCCGGGTTGACGATCATAACTTCAATTGACTCGGAAGCCAGAGGATAATCAACATCTCCACCTTTTATGGATGGCTCGTACAAATGCTGGACGAATACGCCTGGTGGTAGGATTTTTACCCTTCCTGACCCCATGCGAGCTAACGCATCCGCGTTCCAATTTTCCTCCCTTTTAACGTGGAGTACTTCGAATCCGAAAAAACAAATGGCGAACTCGTCCACCGTTCTCCGGTATTCGGCATTATAGGGATTTTTGCGTCCCAGGTTTGGTTAAGCTGATGCTGTACCAAATCCGAGTTGCCGTAGCACAAAATGCGCTTAACCTCTATTTATTTCGCAATATGCAAGCCATGAAGCAGAGCTTCGTATTCTGCCACGTTATTACTGGCATTGAAGTGTATTTGTAATACGTACTCCATTGTGTCTCCTTTAGGGGATTTTAAGACTACACCAGCTCCAGCGCCCTCCTTCATCTTGGATCCGTCAAAGTGCATGATCCAGTACTCGGACTCCGGCATTGGTGTTTTCTCCATTGCTTCCGTCCAGTCGGCGACGAAATCTGCCAAAACCTGGGATTTTATTGCCGTCCTTGGCTGATACTTAATGTCGAAGGCTGCTAGCTCGATACCCCATTTGGCTACTCGGCCAGTTGCCTCCGCATTGTTTATTATATCCCCTAGTGGTGCTTTACATACCACTGTTATGGAATGTCCTTGGAAGTAATGGCGCAACTTTCTAGATACGAAAAATACGCCATATGCCAGTTTTTGATAGTGTGGGTACCTTTGCTTGGACTCGGAGAAAACTTCACTTATATAATATACCGGATGCTGTTCTGGTATGCTCTGTTCATATTTCTTCCGTTCCACAACAATTACTGCACTGATAACCCTGTTTGTAGCCGTGAGGTACAATAACATAGGTTCTTCGTCTTTTGGGGTTGCCAAAATCGGAGCTTTCATTAAAGTTTCCTTCAGCTGAGTTAACGCTGCATCTGCCGCTTCTGTCCACTCGAATTTGTCGGATTTTTTCAGCAACTTGTAGAGTGGTAAGGCTTTATCCTCCAGCCGACTAATAAGTCTGCTGACGGCTGCGGCGGAACCCGTCAATCTTTGGACATCTTTCACACACGTGGGTTTGGAGATGTTCAAGATTGCTTTGATCTTTTCCGGGTTAACATCTATTCCTCTATGAGAAACGATGTAACCCAGAAGTTTTCCTGAGGTAACCCCAAATACACACTTTGATGGATTTAACTTCATCTTGTAAGTGCGCAAGTTTTCGAAGGTTTCTCGTAAATCTTCAAGGAGCGTATCTTTTTCCTTGGTTACGACAGCAATATCGTCTACGTAAACGTGGACATTTTTGCCAATCTGATTATGCAAACAACGTTGCATGCAACTCTGGTAAGTTGCACATGCGTTCTTCAGGACAAATGGCATGGTTATGTAATAATACGTCCCATAAGGGGTTATAAAAGAAGTCTTAATTTGATCTTCCTTTTTCATGCGTATTTGGTGATACCCGGAATATGCGTCCAAAAAGCATAAAAGCTTAGAGCCTGCGGTGGCATCTATTATTTGATCGATTCGCGGTAACGCGAACCTATCTTTTGGACACGATTTGTTCAAACCGGTGTAATCTATACACATTCTAAGAGCAGTAGTGTCTTTCTTCGGTACTAATACCGGATTTGCAGACCATTCAGTGTGTATTACTTCCTGGATGAAATCTGCTGCTAAAACCCGGATAATTTCCTTGCCAATAGCCTTCCGTCTTCTTCCGCCAAATCGACGGAGACCTTGTTTGACGGGTTTGGAGCCTGGAATCACCTTGAGTTGATGCTCAGCAAGTTCCCTGGGTACGCCTGCCATGTCAGCCGGACACCAGGCGAAAATATCCCAGTTCTCACGGAGGAACTTGATGAGCTCGCCTTCCTATTTGTCGGTCATCCCAGTTCCTACTACGAAAATTTTTGTCGGATCTTTGGGATCTAGGGTTACCTGTCTTGTATTCTCGGATGCCTTGAAGCTATCTGCTAGCTTCCGGGTTTCCTTTCCTGCCGGCATTTCTGTCGGCGATACCTCCTTAGCCAGCTCCTTCAGCTCTTCCTTTGCTATGATCCTCTGAGCGCAAAGGGCGTTTTCTTTTTCCAGCTTGTTCGCCAGCTTGAAGTCTCCAGTTATGGTGATTACTCCTCCTTTTGGCCCTGGCATCTTCAGCTTGTTATAGATATAACATGATCTTGCCATAAATTTGGCGAAAGCTGGACGTCCGAGTATTGCGTGATACACGCTTTCGAACGGCACCACCTCGAAGGATACTTTTTCCTGACGGAAGTGATATTTTTCTCCGGAAGTGACATCTAGGGAAATTTCTCCTAGGGATCTTGCTTGCCTGCCTGGAACAATGCCATGGAAGCGTATGTTGCTGTAATTGAGCTGGGTCTCGGAGATTTTCAGATGCCTTAGCGTATCCAAATACATTATGTTGATGCTGGATCCTCCGTCCATCAACACTCTTTTTAGCCTAGTGTTCTGGACAATAGGGCTTACAAGAAGAGCTTGTGTGCCGGGTTCAGGGATGTTTCCGGGATGATCAGAATGATCCCAGGTGATTGGTGTGTTCGAATACTTCAAGAATTTCGGGGTTGCTGGAACAACCGTGTTTATTTCTCGAAGCGTTCTTTTTGCCACCTTTGCTGATGGAGTTGCCAGGAAAGTTAGGGCGCACTCTCCATCAACTCTCGGAAACTTGGGTTCGCCTTTTCGCTGTTGTTCCTAGATTTTTTCGTCAGTGTCCGATTCACTGTCTTCTTTCTCAGCTTCTGGCTTTTGTTTAGAGAATTTGCTTTTGGAATTCTTCCCCTTATTTCCGGATCCTGCACTGCCTTTCATGTGCTTGTTCAGCCGGCATTGTGCGTTTGTATGGGTGGGTTTCCCGAATTGTGAATGGTGGACGCAGGGTTCCGACTTAATCTTTTCCCACTCTTCTTTAGTGTAATGGATTGGTTCTGAACTGCGTCCTTTCCACCTGTCCCTTTTTCACTTCCAAAGGCTATGTTAACTTCTTTGGGTTTTGGTGTTGCATATGAAGTTCCTTTTTTCTAAGGGGCGAGGATTTTTCTTGGCCAGTATCAGTGTATCGATATTGCCTCCTCTTGCCCTGATGTCGTCTTCGGCTGCAGCGTGTTCATTGGCGGTTGTAAGCATAGATCCAAGATCTTTGTGCTGTTTGGAACCAACCATGAACGGTACAAGTCCGGGTTTTAGGCCATTGACGAAAGCATGCATTGCTTGTACGTCAGTTACTCTAGAGCAACTATTCTTCATTGCAGTCCATCTAGAGATGAAATCCACGTATGGTTCAATCTCGAACTGGGTGCAACGGTTTAGCTGGTTGATGTTGTTCGGGCGTTTATAAGTTCCCCGGAAATGCTGAGTGAATACTCGAGCCATATCAACCCAGCTGTCGACAGTTCTTGATGGCAATCCATTGATCCAATCTCTGGCTCCATCCAGTAGCATTAGGGGAAGAAACTTTACAGCTTCCAGGTCTGTCCCATTGTTAATCTGGACGGCTGTATAGTAGTCTGAGAGCCAGGTATCCGGGTTTGTACTGCCGGTGTATTTTTGGTATGTTGGACCAACCTTGGCAAAGCCAGAATGCAGGGTTATCCTTCGGATCCTATCAGTGAAACACTTAGGCCCAAAGTACAGATCATCCTTTTCCGCCCTATCCATGTGTGCGGAATACCTGCTGGCTGAATGGACAGAAGGGGATCTACTCCTTTCTTTTCCATTGTTGCGCGGACGCGCTTTTCCGGGATCATTTCTATTTCTTCCGAGATCATGCCCTTTTGGATGAGACGGAGTTCTACTCCTGTGCCTTTATTTATCCTTAGGAGGTGTCCGAGATCTCTCACGCCTGTGAGGTACATCATGTCTTCCAGCTTTTTCAGCTGGGTGTCTCGGAGGTGGCATTGCTTTGCCGTCATTCCGGTATTTTTCTTCCCGATCGTGGGGTTTGAGTCCACCTTTCGGGAGATGGGATCCGGTTCTAGACGCTTCATCCATATTGTCGGTATTTTTCTTGTCTTTTCTTGGATCTGCTTTCTTATCCTTTGAATTGTCTGAATCTCCAGGTTCTTCCGGTCCATGTGCCCCAGCTGCGCAAGTGGCTGTTTTGCATAGGGCGGAGTTATCATGTAACTTCCCTGATCGCTCTTGGCCCCGCTGTTGTTGTTGCAATGCTTTTCCTAGGAAAGCATACACCCCTTGGAGTTTTTCACCGTTGGAGTACATGTCATTGTTGAGGATGGCGAACGCTGCTTCCGCGTTTTCTGCTGCGGTTTTGTATATCGGTTCGCCTCTGGCATCCTTGCCGTTTACCTGCCTTTGCCAAGATGGGTTATGAAACCTTTCCTTTGGCGGCAGTACTTCCGGTCTCACGATTCCGGGTAACCATGTAGGTTTTATGGCAGATCTATTCTTTTTCTCGTACTCCTCGATTTCTTCCTTCATGAGCTTGATGTCATCCTGGGTTTTTTTGGAGGTGTTCCCGAGATCTGAGTAGATGTTGCTGTTGTCGTTGGAAAGCTCGTCTCCTGGCTTCTAGCATCTCAGGGGGTTCGTTTGGTCCCACTGGCGTTTGTAACAGATCCTGTTCTTCTTGCTCTGTCATTGGCAGAACAAGGATTTCATTGGTTTTCTTCTCCGCGGGATTTGTTCCGCTTGCATCTCCTACTTCCGGGCTTTCGTCAGCTGGGTCAGCT
Organism: Alopecurus myosuroides; assembly: GCA_028641055.1. Classification (NCBI taxonomy): domain Eukaryota; kingdom Viridiplantae; phylum Streptophyta; class Magnoliopsida; order Poales; family Poaceae; genus Alopecurus; species Alopecurus myosuroides. The sequence goes on along the minus strand of CM054057.1, from coordinate 40,476,094 downwards.
GATTTTTTCTTCCGGATTTTGTACTGGAGCTTTTTAGCGGCCCCAGAGGCTTTTTGGCAGGTTCGTCCTCTCTCAATTCCTTGACGTTGGGAAATATCGGAGAAGTTTCTCCATCTTCTTTCTCTTCCTCTGGCGGAGGAGTTTTAGGGCTTTCCTGACTGACGGCATCCGTGTTTTCAGCTGGTTTTGCCATTAGTACTTCGTGGAATCCCTCTTGAAGAGATTTTACCTTTCTTTCGAAGGTGTCCTCATCTTCATCTTCGGAATCGAAATCATCTGATCCGGTTTCTTACTCTAATCTCACCTCAATGGCGGCTAGCACCGAGTCAGCTTCCGAGTTCATCGCCATGTTGACGGTTGTCGGATCTTCCACCTCTGTGGTGGGTGTGCTGTTGTCTGCCTCCTGCACGGGGTTTCCATCGTCCGTGTTTTCGGCGACTTCGGATTGCACCATACCGATAAAGTGTGTATCACTTTCGTGTCGGCGATCTGAGAAAAATCCGGTATCATAGTCATCTTCGACTGGGTATAGGGCGGGTGGGAAAAATTTGCTTCCACCGCAAAACCCCATGGCCTCTGCAGTTAGTCCGATAAAGATGTTAGCAGATCCAATCGGTAACACGCAGGCACTTACCAGATGATTTTGCGCCGGTATGTAAGATCCATTGTCGAGGAAGCGTCCGACGTCATCGTCGAACTCCAGGCTTCCGACAGTTATGGAACTGCCGATTCCGCCGAGTATCCCATATCGGAACTTAACGCCTGACGTCGTTTGCCCCACGGTGGGCGCCAACTGTCGAGACATCGTAGTAGTTTTCATGGACGGGGGTGTCATGATGCTACGGGTAGAGACGTGGGGAAACGGGATCGCGTTGAAGACAAAGACACGGGATTTACCGAGGTTTCGTACGTCGCAATATGCGGCGTTCCTACTCCTGCAATCCCACTAATCAGAGCTAAAGCCTATGTATACAATTACAATGTGAGGTTCTGTTTAGCTATTCGCTGAGGATCAACTTCCCGGCGAGTTAGCCTATCGCTTCTCCTCTATCTAACATATCTCCCGTCCGGCTTTATATAATAGCCAGATTAGGGCATACAGAGCAAGGAACCTAGAAGGCTACGGTAGCTACTAACTTGGAAAGTAAGGAATCCGTCTTCTACTCCAAGTCAGATCACATGGGCTGTGATCCGGGTTCTTCTAGAATCCGGCTTTTCCGCGTCAGCTTACTGGGCCGCCCAATGGACCATAGCCCACTACCACTTGGGCCACCCTAGTAATCCGGCACTTTGACTACCATCTGATATACCCCTATTCAGTATATATCGGACAAATGGCTATCATGGGTGAAGGCCATTCTCGATTCTTGTTCCTCTTTTGTGTTGCTCAATGGAGTACCGGGAAAGAAATTCCCTTGTCGTAGGGGTGTTTGTCAAGGAGACCCGTTCTCCCCAATTTTATTTGTGGCTGGTGCTGACCTCCTTCAATCAATTGTCAACTCTCTCATGATGCACGACTCTCTCACCCCACCCTTACCGATCCCAGGAGCTGATTTTCCGATAGCTCAGTATGCGGATGACACACTTGTCATTCTCCAAGCCTGTCCAGCCCAACTTACAGCTCTCAAAAACCTTCTGATCAGGTTTTCTGCAGCCACGGGCCTCACTGTTAATTATGCTAAGTCTTGTCTTATGCCTATTAACATTACATCAGAGCGACTTCACATGCTAGCGACCACATTTGAATGTGCTACCGGATCCCTCCCATTTATGTATCTTGTGCTTCCACTGGGATCTACCCGTCCCACTATACATAACCTCTCACCCATTGTGGATCAGGTGGAGAGACGACTGAATGCTAGCGTTCGCTTCCTCGATTATGGATGCAGACTAGCTTACTTTAGTCTACTCTGTTCTCTCTTCCCTCCCGGTGCACTTTTTGTGCTCCCTTCGAATCCCTAAAACCACAATTCCCTTTTTTGATCGTGTAAGAAGGCAATGTCTCTGGAGAAAGGATGATGAGGCACAATCTGTCAACTCACTTGCCGCATGGGATTTAGTATGTCGACCAAAGATCCATGGTGGCCTAGGGGTCAAGAATTTGTACATCCACAAAAAGGCTCTCCTCACTAAGCAACAACACGAATTTTACTGTAAGTATGACACCCCTTGGGTCCATTTGGTTTGGTCTCTCTATGACCCCTCATCTCCCCCTCACGCTCAATCCGTGCGTGGCTCTTTCTGGTGGCGAGACATTTTCAAATTAATTGATAATTACAGAAGCATCACTACTTCCAGTATTAACAATGGTTTGACAGCCTTATTTTGGAAGGATTGTTGATTGGACAAAACCCTTCTGTGTGATCAATTTCCTCGGCTTTACTCATATGTGATAGATGAAAACTCCTCGGTGGCCATGATGAAGTCCAACTTGGCGATCTCCAAAGATTTTGCTCTTCCTCTGTCTATGCAAGCCTTCGAGGAACTCACACAGCTATCTGATGTCATCGCTTCCATCGAGCTGAATTCTGATTCCACCGATACCAAATGTTTTCCTTGGGGCTCCTCACAGTTCACGGGATCCAAATTCTACACTTTTATGTTCTCTCAGCTCCCCAAAAAGGAATCCTTTATTGCCAGCTGGAAGTCTAAATGCCTACCCAAACTGCGTGTGTTTGCATGGCTTCTGCATATGGATAGGATCAACACAAAGGATTTAATGCTGAGAAAGCACATGTCATTTGAGGGAGGCCCATCTTGCATTTTATGTGATCATGGAGCTCGGGAAGATCGTGATCATCTTTTTTTACATGCCCATTTGCTACCAAATGATGATCGATCACAAGGATAAATTGGATGTTTCCCTTCCCTTCTCGCAAAGATTTCTTCGAGCCAAAAGGGTTTTTGGAGGGCCCTGCTTCGTGGAAATTTTTGTTTGTGTTTGTTGGAATATTTGGAGAGGCATAAATGGTTTCATCTTCAAGGGCATCACTCCATCTTTCGACAGATGGAATGGCACTTTCCAAAGTGATCTGCTGATTCATCAACATAGGGTGTCCCCTTTGGTGGCCAAAGACATTTTCGATTGGATTTTAGTTAATTTCACCTAATGTTTATATACTTTCAACAGCACTTCTTCCCCCCTTAATTGTAACCTCCTTCTTCTTTTCCATTGTAGCCCCCCTCTCCACCCTATTTCTCCCATTGTAAGCTCTTGGCTTTCATTATATATATAAAATCTACACCGTAGGGTTTTTTCCTACTGTAAAATGTTCAAAAAAAAGTTCATTATGAATTTCCTATTTCTGATGAAATGAAATGTAAATCGTATTTTATTCATCATACAGTTGGATGAGGCGTGCGGAATGGGTAAACCCTCACGGGGTAAGAATAAGACCGAATGCAATATGGGTGGTTGCTTGTTGCTATTACCTGTATGGAATTGGGACAAATTTTCAATCGGTAGACCAGTTTCGGATATCGATCTGCAGTGGGATGAGTACGATGATCAAGAACGTTGGGCGCTAAGATGGTTCAAACTTAACTGTGAATGGGGTAATCTAAGTCTTTATATCTTCAGTACACCAATTAGATCAACACTATTACCCCTGAAATGGTAAGTTCTCTAAGATTTCGACAATACGTGTTCCGGAACTTGTATTGTACATAGGTTCAACTATCCCTGAGATGGTTCAAACTAACAACCTAAATTTTATTATGCATAGGTTACATGGGAGCCATATGGTATAGCGGGGCAATTGGGTCTTGACATGTTTGTTCCTATTAAATCCGAAGTGTCTAAACGAACAACTTTGGCGGATGGAATGTTTGATGATCTTTTTTTTTGACGTGGAGTGGCATTTGCCAACAGGGTTCTGAGACAATTTAGATTGTTCCAAAAGACCCCTCCAGCTTATCAGTACACACACGCGTCGTTGCACCATTAAGTGATTCACATCTCTTATGTAGTAATCGTTCTAGTAATTCTACTAGGCTTACGTACCTAAAATTTGTTATATAGACTCGACAAGAATAAAGTACGGACCATGAAGGATTGGCCAAAGAAGCATGGAAGATTCATTACCGTGTTCAAAACCATTCTTGATAACTTGGATTGGGCTTATCAAAATGAATAAGTCCAACAAGATTACCCTCCTTGTGATACTGCAGCATTCGACATATACCTCTCTTGGTTAGAACCTAGGACTCGTTTTAAACTGGTCCCACCTGCTTTCAGCACTGATGATGTTTATGATGCAGAAAACTCTAACACCATCGACTTGTCGAATTTGAGTACAATAAGAGCATCAGGGAGCACTATCAATGTCAGGAGTTGGCACAGATGGTCAATTGTATGGTACGTCATGCGGTATTTGCAGGTGACATCCAGAATTTAGTTTGAACTAAACTATATTGTTGCTTCCATAGCAAAAGGAGCTGAAAAAACATCATGACAAGACGGTGCATGCAGTCCGTTATCCTCCTGGACATCCAGATGTTGAGTCTACCCTTAGAATCATGGTTGAGGTACAATGTGGAAATATATATTGTTGATTCTCCGTTGTTGTTGTCGAAATATCGTAACTCAATATATTTATTATTTATAGAAAACTCGTGAATCGACATGTGGCCTTTGTGCTTTGTTTGGTTGCCGTACCGTGGACGATGTAGTTCCCTCGAGATCGGCCTCTCTGTCAAGTCGGCATCCCTCCTCGGCGAGCGGTGGATAGGGCTCATATGAAAGAGGTGCCCATGTTGCCTCTTCAAGCCGTTTCGATGACGATGACGATGACGATGAAGGCGGAGATGATGAAATGCACGAGGAGATTAACTCCTCGCAGATGCCAGATGTACCATGTCCAACACCCCGTTAGTATGATTGTAGTATTTTCAACCTGAGGCAGCCCAATCTCCCAAGAAAAGAGCCGGTATTTACTCCTGACATGTATGCTAAGAGGAAGAATACCGGTATATCCATTTAGCCGCAAGAGAATAGGGAGGAACTAGGGGACGAAAGAGAATGACGAGGATACTCCTCTCAAGATCCCGAGGACAAAGAAGAGGAAGGAAGCTACCCATAGGGGTAAACCCCTAGTGGATGATGCATAATAAACGTTGTCGTTGAACTTGTGTCATCCACTGAATTGCTCCTATATGGATTTGCACTTTATTATGGTATGTAATGAACCTATGTTAGGTAATTTGTGTTGATCTCGTGTGATTCAGTGAATTGTTCGTGTATGTGGCTTTCTATTTTATTAGATGCACTTTGATATTTAGGTTTATCAATTGAAAGATTTATCGCGAAGTATATTCTCTTAAAAATAATTATGAGAAATAAATCAAAATAAAGTAGTATAAAAGCAGGACATATCAAAAATATGTTGTTTTGCCGTGCTCTATCGTTTGGCAAAAAAATATGATGGAAATATCTATCCATGAGCATATATAACACCCTTGATAAGGGCGTTAAGCATTTTTGCTCGGATTTCCAAGCTACATTACGGCTTGGCTCTGTTCGCACGGAATTCCGCATCTGATATGTCTAACGTCTAAGATGGAAACGTTATGGTCTCTTCGCACATAATTCCGCGCTTCATGCTGGTTTGGCTCTGTAACCTACACGAGTTAGGCTGGTTTTATCCCGGAATTCCTCTCAACACATATGACACCCTGGTTGGGGGCGTTATGGTTCTACGGTAGAATTCGAACGACAACACATACGTTCTCGTTATGCCCACCAACATGACGCCTCAACCCGGGGGTTATCCCTTGTTTTTATTTCAGATTATGTTTGCTATGTCTTGATATTTTTTTATTAGATCTTATATACTTTCCATAATATATTTTACCTTTTTTCGTAATGTTAAACGGTTCACGTGTTGTGCCATGCTTAATTATTGAGAACTAATGGCTAGAAATTGGTTTATTTTCAAATACATTGATAGAACACGAATAATAGCAACATGTCTCAAATATATAACACAGATAAGTACAAAATCTCACATAATTCACGAATAATAAAGTCAGACATACTACACGAAAAATAAAGAAGTATCACATAATTTCACATATAACAATGACATGACGAAAGCTACACTAAACCTCCATGACTCGGCCTACATCTCCAAGGCAGAGGTGTCATCCTCGTCGGTGCCGCTATCTGCGCCGCTCTCATCGGAGCTATCCTGGTAGCAGTTCACACGTATCAGGGTGCCGTGAAACATCCCTATCTCGAGAACACCATCCCCTTCGTAATTGCAGGTGACTGATAATTCATAAATGTATCCCTAATTTCTGATTCTCCATGATCATATTATGCCAATTGCTACATGTTTTCTCCCTTATTTATAGCATTTTTGTAAGTTTTCCGGGACTAACCTATTAACATGATGCCAAGTTCCAGTTCCCTGTTTTCTTCTGCTTTTGGTTTCAGAAAAGTTGTTCTGGAAACATTCTCGGAATCGGACCCCATAAAGGCCGAAGTGCCTATTTTCTCCGGAAGCATCCAGAACACTGAAGAGGAGTCGAAGACGGGCAACAGGGGGCCACACCATAGGGTGGTGCGGGCCCCCCCGGTCGTGCCAGCTATGGGTGTGGGGGCCCCTGGCCTCCACCGCCTCTGCCCTTTCGCCTATTTATTCCCCCCGGATGGAAAACACTAGGCACCTGATCAAAAATCAAGAAAAAGTTCCGCAACCGCCGTCGTCGTCAACCCTAGATCAGGGGGGTTCTGGAGCTGTCTCCCGGCACCCTACCGGAGAGGAAATCGTCACCGGAGGCTTCTACATCACCATGCCCGCCTCTGGAGTGATGCGTAAGTAGTTCATCCCTAGACTACGGGTCCATAGCAGTATCTAGATGGTTGTATCCTCCTCATATGTCTCCATATTTAGATCTGGTGAGCTGCCTATCATGATCGAGATTGATCTTATGTAATTCTATATGCTGTGTTTGCTCGGATCCGATGCATATTGACTTTATGACAAGTTGATTATAGTCTTTATTGCATACGTTATTTGTGATCTTGCATGCTTTCCGTTGCTAGTGGTTGCTCTAGCCAAGTAGTTGCTAGCGACTCCAAGAGGGAGTATTTATGCTAGATAGTGGGGTCATGCCTCCTTTTCGCCTGTGCTCGAGTGAAAGAAACGTGACGGGGTAGGATGTGCTGTCGCCACTAGGGAGAAAACAACGGTGAGAGTGCCCGCGTGTACAATCATTTCTTACATTACACTCATTGTTTAATGTAGTTATCTGTTGCTTGCAACTTAATACCTAAGGGGGTTCAGATGATAACATGAGGGTTGATTATTAGTCATAGATACAGATGGATTTAGGTCTATGTATTTTGTTGTAATGCCCGCACTAAATATCATAGTACTCATCATGTTATAATGTGCACTACGGTGCAACCTTTATTTGTCAATTGTCCAGCTGTAATGTGTTCACCCAGCATGTTACTTTTATGGAGAGACACCACTAGTGTGACGCCCCGGGATCGGGCACTATGCAGATTTTGGCATTTCCACCCAAATCCGCATAATAACTGATTCCAGATTGCCACTTGTGATAACATTACAACAGTTCACAAATATTCCGCAACAACAATAGAAGAGATATATACAAGACGACTCAAACGAGTCCAGGATACAACTGATACAATACAAAGATCCAAATGACAGCGGAAGCAACAACATAGTGTCCGACTACGGACAAAATACAAATTTGACTAAGAGTCCTGAAGATAACCGATGGAGTCCAATCCCTGCCAAGGCCAAGCCGGAGGGATTCCCAAGCTAACGTCGTCAGACTTCAAACCTGTTGACTGCAATGTGGAATATGCAGCCACGAAATGAATTCGTGGGTCAGTACTGTTAAGTACTGGCAAGTGGATAAACCATACTGACAAGATACCAGCGTAACCAATCATCACAAGATACAAATACTTTGGGTACAACGGAAGGAAGGGATTATTGCAAAGAAGACGCAGCGGGCAGCACTAACAAACTAAAGAGACGCGCTACAACTTCCGGCTAATAGAAAGGGATAAGAGAGCGTATCAGAACCAACTACAACTACTCACCAAACAATACCCATCCAGTGTTACCCCCTACTAAGGAAGCAACCCAAGGAAACTCACACTGTTGATTAAGGTGACATTCATTTTTATGGTGAAGGTAATACTATATTACTAGTCAAGTTATTATCATTAGGTGTAAGTTGTCTGAGTACTTGTTAGCCAGCACTTTCCCCAAGTCGCCACATAACCGCGGACAACACGGCTTCTCGAGAAGATTCATCCCTGCAGGGTGCGCTACAGTACCCGTACACACTCAAGCCACCAACTAAAACTCAGGTTGGCTCGACACGACCCAAACCGTCTCTACAACCCATCCTAGGAGCCACGGAGCTATAAGGTCCCAGCCACGCAGCCGAATACTCAGCGCAAGTGTGCAAAACTCCCGCAGGACGCAACACCCCGACAATACAGGCCTCGCCCTATATGCATCATCATCATCATCAACAGTAACCATGGGGGGCCAACCCATTCATGCGTATGAGCAAATGGACCACCCGAACTAAGTGTGGCTCTTTGAACAAGCTGCAAATCAGGTCTAAGTCGAGGGGGGTCCCATACTACCTCCCGGATGCGGTTAGCGCGCTCATCATGGATCAATGGACAAGACTCTTTTCCTAAGTTCGACACTAGCAGGCTCCAAAACCACGCCGGGCCTCCTGCCGGTGCCTTATCATCAAATTTTTATTACCCCAAACATTAACATGTTGTTGATTAATTTGAAATCCAAATATCAAACTAAACAGGTGATATGAAAAAGGACAACAAAACTCAGCGCAAACAACACTAAGCATGCAACTACGACACGAGGGCCAACAAGGTAAACAAGCAACAGTTGATAGGAAATGGAAGGAAGGCTATATCGTGGCTGCAAGGTAAACATATGATAGGATCGAGCCACAAGCATCGAATCATAAGGCTAGCATAAGTACAACGGAAATAATCGGTAACAAGTGATGAAAGTCAGCCATAGGTAGCAAGTGAGTATACTTGCCTGGAATCCAGCAAGTAGAGGTACATCCGAACTTGTCGTTGCTCACATCATCTCACGTCCTATCCGCGAAGAAGCAACGAACTAGAACAAACACCGGATGCAACAATTACTACTACGGCAAAAGATCCAGCATGATCAAGATATGGATGCATGACAAGTTTAAGGATGCATCAAAGATAAACTAGTTGACATGGTAAACATATTTAAATGGGCCCATATGCAATTTGGGTTGCATATGGAAAAGCCCATGAATTAATGTTGAATTAAATGATCTACAAATAACCATCATGTGAAAGTTGATTAGAATGATGCATGGATGATGAAAACAATAAGAAAACAACAATAGCTTCAGTTTGATATGTTGGTTACCAAGTTTGGAATTTTATTTATTAAGTTATGAACTTTGGCATTTTAAATGATTTAAACAAACATTTGTTGTTTTCACCAATTTTAAATGTTCAAAACAGATAACAGAATTTATATTTGGAAAGAACACAAAATTTTAGATGGAATACATATTTCATTTGTTGAATTTGGATTTAAAATGAGCAAGTTATGAATTTGGCAATTTAAAAGGTGTATTTAAAGTATTGAATTATTGCACCAATTTTAATTAGTAAAAACAGTAAACAAATTGTATTGAAAAGGTTGAAAACATGTAGCAAATGTTTCACTGAACATTTTCAGCTATTAAACATAGTTTTTGGATCATTATTGAATTTATTATGCATTTTTATTCTGCCCCTTTTAGTAAACATAACGAAACATGTTCAAATTTAATTCAATTGTGACCAAATAAAATACCACTGTGTAGAGCTTGTTAAGAAAAAATTTTAGAGCCCAAGTTTGCTCAATTTGGGTGAACAGAACTCAAGTTATGAATTTTGCAAGATTTCAGTTTTTAATCCATTTCTGTATTTAATTATTTAGTGCACAAATTATTACAGAAACATGTTGACATTTTTACATATTTCGAAAGTGCTCACAGTTATGAATCTACAGAAATTTGAATCACCAAAATTGGAGCATTTATGAATATTTGGTGGAATTTACAAGTTAAGATTTTGATCTGCTTTGGGGCTGGGCTGCAGGAAATAAATCACAAAAAAAGATCAAGGCATAATGCCTCTACAGGGATTCGAACCCTCGATCTCTCGCTGAGATATAGGGAACAGAGCCACTAGGATATGCGGCGGTTGGTGTAAGGGTCCAGGTCTGAACCAAGATGAAGGGAAAAGGGCAGTGTGCGGAAAAAAGGAGAAAAAGAATTGGAGGCTTTGCCTCCGAAGGGATTCGAACCCGCGCCTCCAAGGACGCAGATCGGTGCCTTGACCACTGGGCTGTGTGCCTGTTTTCTGTACGTATACAGATCTGAAACAAAATGAAGGGTAAAGTCGCGGATCTTTTCTGACGAAACTGAAGATTGATAACTGCAGATCGCTAACGGGGACGGGATCGGCCGGTGACGAACAACGACGACCTGACGCGGGCGGTGCGCGATGGCACCGCTCCCAGAGTAAGGGAGGGAGTAGGGGAGAGGTCCCGGGATGCGGAGGCTCACTGAGGGGATCGAGGACGAGGTTGAAGAGGGTCGTTGTCGTGGTTACTGTCACGAACGGGTGGCCGTCAGTTCCGAGGACAGAGGAGGAAGATGGCCATGGCAGGGGCGATCGGAACGTCCTCGGGCGCCGATCTTCGGCGTGGAGGATGAGGACGGCGAGGCGATTCCATTCCCATCCTCGGACGCCCTTGCCGGCGACCATGTCCTCGCCTCCTTGATCTTCCAACTCCGGTCATAGAGGTGGGGTGGTGGGTGAAGAAAAGAGAAACAGAGAAGAGGAGGAAGGGGCGACGGCTGGAAGAAGGGAAGGAGAGGGAGAGGGAGGCTAGGGTTAGGGTTTGGGAGGAGGAGAGGGGTAGATAAAGGAGGGGGAGAGGGGGGACCATGGTGGAGGGGGGATCAGGTGCGGTGGCAGGAGGTCACGTCTGCCTCCTGTCCGTACGAAGAAGAAAGGGAAGGTGGGCTGGTGTCGGTTTGTTGGGCTGGGACAGTTAAGCTTCTCTCTCCCTCTAAAACCTTTTTTTTTATCTTTCCCTTTTTTTTCCTTTGCCAAAACTATAGACAAGAAACAAATTTTGAGAAGGACTATAAATGTTTTTGACAAAGAAAACAAGTACAATAACTTATCAAAACAAAAACAAGGTTTTTACTTTATTTTATGTAAAATAAAATTTTAATTGTGAGAAAGTGCAATGCTCATGATGCATGATGCCATGTGATGCAAAAAAGAAAAAAACAACAAGCAGTTCTAATTGGGGAAACCTCGGGTGTTACAACTAGTGAACCTATGAACCCCGGCCCATTTTCCACACTGTTAAACAAACCACAAAAATTTCTTACTCTCTTTACTTTCTGCAAGCATACACTATTTTCCACACTATACATCTAATCTTTGTTTTCAGCAAGACCGGTGAGATTGACAACCTCACTTCACCATTGGGGCAAAGTATTTTGGTTGTGTTGTGTGCTGGTTCCACGTTGTTGCTGACACCGGTGAAGTGGCATCAACCTTCCGAAGGTCCTCTTTCTCCTACTAGATTGATAACCCTGGTTCTTAATGAAGTGGAAAACTCCTATCGTTATGCTCATCACAGCCTCCCCTTGGGGTTACTAACAAAGCGCATCAAGGATTTTTCTGGCGCCGTTGCCGGGGAATGTCAAACTCATCAAGAAGCAACCACTCCCTCGTCAACTTTGGCACCATGATTTGTCTGGCGCCGTTGCCGGGGAGAAAGAAGTCTTCCGGCAAGCGTAGTCTCTCACTCTCAACCTCTTTATTTTGTTTATTGTCTTGTTTGTTTGTCTTGTTTTTATTCTTTATGTCAAAAACACACAAAAAATAGTTTACTTCATAGCTGTTATTTTTGCTTTTGTTGTTCTTAGTTAAATCTCTAATCATGATTCTACCCAAGTTTACCTTGAAATACATACCAATAGGTAGCGGTGATATAATTGGGAAAGATAATATTGGAGAATTCTTCAATTATGTTAGTAAGCACGAAGAATTTGAGGATAGATCCTTAGCCGAACTTGCTCCAGATTATGAAACCGCTGCAACATCTCTAGTTCGTATGTTAGAAGCTAGGTTTGTTAACCTTAATCCCATAATACAACAAATTTTCCTCAACCTTTATAGCATTAAAGATAGCGAAAAAAGAGAGTTTATCCTAGAAACTTTGTTTAAAGTATTTGGTGATGTTGCTATTGAGGCTAGAAAAGTTTTTAATCGATTTGAGATGTCTGGCTCATGTGTAGATGTTAATAGCACATTGGTTAAAGCCAAATATAAAGAAATTGAAATACCAATACCCTTTAAATTCGTAGGAATGCATGAAACTCTAGAAAAGAATTTTGATTGGATTGTTCATGCAAACCCATTTGATGAAAGTAGCATGCCTAAAAGTGCTGATAAAGGGACATCTCAAACTTTTATAGATGAAATGCCATTCATTGTTGAGGAGATTTATAAGCTTATTTTTTATGCTTCTTCACTTGAAAATACTTGAGTTGATCTTTTAGGCCTAGCTGAAAGGCGTTTAAGAAAAAAAACACTACCGGGAGACAACCCGTTTTATTTCTCTGTTTTCATTCTGTTTCTCTTTATTTTCTTTTGTGTGCTTTGTACCTGGGTGTTTTATATTTCCTTAGTAACCCCGTTGTATCTTTTCTTTTGTGTTTTTGTTGAGCCAAGTAAAGCCTCTAGTGGAAAGTTGAGACTATATTTCGGATTTCTACGCAGGAAACAGATTTCTGTTGTCCAATGTGAATTACGTATAAAATCACAGAAAATTTAAAATGACCTGAGATTTTTTGTGCTTAATCCTGTGCTATATAAACAACTTTTCTTATTTGACCACTTTTTGATATGAGCAACAGAAGATTTTCGCAAAAATTGATATCTGCCTGCTGTTCTATTTTGACAGATTTGTGCCAATTATTGCATTTGCATCTTAATCTCTTTCTTTTGGTGTTCTTTTGAGAAAAAGATTTTTAAAAGAAGTTGTGACAGTAGATAATGTGTTTTTGTGTTCTAGTCTTGTGTTGAAACTGAACCATGTGAGTTTATTATTTCGATTGCACTAACGTTGCTAATGAAGATTATGAGAATTTTGATGTGAAGGAAGTTTTCAAGGGTCAAGAGAAGAGGATGATATGATGTGATAAAGAAGAGTGAAAATCCTAAGCTTGGGGATGCCCCAGTGGTACATCCCAGAAAATTCCAAGATGACTCAATCGTCTAAGCTTGGGGATGCCCAAGGCATCCCCTTCTTCATCAACAAATTATCAGGTCACTTCTAGTGAAACTATATTTTTATTCGGTCACACCTTATGTGCTTTACTTGGAGCATATTTTATTTTTGTTTTATGTTTGTTTTTATTTTCATAATAAGCTTGGTTGGACCCCAGCATTCTTTTATTTGAGAGTGACACGCTCCGCTTTTTCATGAGAATACGTTGTATTCTTAGTCTCTGTCTGGCTGCTCCATTTATTTACCTCCTGTTTTGCATGCATCTCTTATCAGAGATGTTAGTTTTAGTAGTATTATATGAGTACTCTCATTATTGCTTGCTGTATCATAAAGAGTCTTTTTGTTAAAACATATCTTTTATGGTGCTTGTTGGGAAAAGAAAATTGCTGCTTGATGTAGAATTTATAACATTACTAGTAGAAGCTTGTATAGACTCTGGCTAGAACTTTTTCATGCCATGTTAAATGTTATTTTAGTTTTAAAGCCTTGTGGTTATTGAGTAGCATGAATAGCGTTAAATATCTGAGAGCGTTTAATATTTTTTGAAAGATTCATGAGTTTTTCTTGTCATAGTAAAGCATCAATATATGGTATTCTCTTTCGAATGTTTTATTTGGTTGACTTGGCGCATACTCACACCATGTTTATGACTACAAACCAGTCACAAATAGCCTCCATGACCACTTTGTTTTTAAACTTGTGATACATCTTATGTTTTAATTAATGATGCTTATGTTTCTATGCATGATTATGGCTTTTATGCTCTCTTGATTTGTCGCTCCGAGTCTTTTGCTAGCCTCCACCTGTACTGAGTATGGAATTCTACTCGTGCATCCAAACTCCTTAAACCAAAGGTTTTCCCATTGTGTACATCATACCTACCTAAATGTGGTATTTAACTTCCACTCCAAATAAATTGCTCATGTGTTACCTTTAAAACCTTCAAAATTACTCTTTCTTCGTGTTCTTGTTTTTGCTCATGAGGACGTCAATAGATAATCTTTATCTCACTTGTTGATTGGATTTCACAGCCTGGACTAGTGGCTTCATCTGCTTATCCAAATGAAAGAAGAGTTGGTAGCGGGGTGCCCAGCCCCAAATTAATACAAACAAATTCTCGTCACTATTTTTGCCCCTCATTTATGAGTCAAAGCATAATAGTGTAAACAAAAGAGAAACAGGGATGACCTTCTACACCAGTTGCGTCCTTCACCATGGGAGCCACTCTTGTGAATCCAGTTGGCTTGTGATGTATTGTATTGTCTTCTTACCATTCGTTGACATAAACATACACCTCTCCTAAAAAATAGACATTTCTCCACGGTGTCAAACTTTTAATACCTATATTTTATAAAATAAAAAGCTCTAGCACATGAGTGATCCCTGCTTTCCTCTACGAAGGGAATTTCTTTTACTTTTATGTTGAGTCTCCATATTCTAACTTTATGCACAGTTGAGAGAGCATTTTTGTCATTCTGAGTTCTATGTGCATTTGTCCCATAAACATCAATAATTACTTCATGATGTGATATTATTTGTTCTTAAATTATTTGTTCTAGTCTTCCTCTTGAACTTTGAAAGTGTCCTGACGTTTATGTTTTGTCCCACTCTTAAGGACTAGTGAAATAACACTTTTCCAAGCTTTCTCTATACCTGAAACAAACGTTTATCTTTCTTTGCATTATTGTCCATGATCATTTATTTAAGATACTCTTCATGATGCAAAGTGATTGCTATGCTTTATCATTAAAGTTCTATTTATCATGTTTGTGTTTAAAGTTTTATGATCTCATCATACATATGCTTTTACATTTTAATGATCAAAATTATGATAGTAGCATGTCACGTCAGAAATTATTGTTTTATCGTTTACCTACTCGAGGACGAGTAGGAACTAAGCTTGGGGATGCTTGATACGTTATAAACGAATCCTTAATTTCTAATGCTCCATGATCATATTATGCCAACTGCTACATGTTTTCTCCCTTATTTATAGCATTTTTATACGTTTTCCAGGACTAACCTATTAATAAGATGCCAAGTGCCAGTTCCTTGTTTTCTGCTGTTTTTGGTTTCATCAAAGTTGTTCAGGAAACATTCTTGGAATTGGCCCCCGCAAAGCCCGAAGTGCCTATTTCCCCGGAAGCATCGAGAACACCGAAGAGGAGTCGAAGACGGGCAACAGGGGGCCACACCATAGGGTGGCGCGCCCCTGGCCGCGCCAGCTATGGGTGTGGGGCCCCTGGCCTCCACCGCCTCTGCCCTTTCGCCTATTTATTCCTCCCGGATGGAAAACCCTACGCACCTGATCAAAAATCCCGTAAAAGTTCCGCAACCGCCGACGTCGTCAACCCTAGATCAGGTGGGTTCTAGAGCTGTCTCCCGGCACCCTGCCGGAGAGGAAATCATCACCGGAGGCTTCTACATCACCATGCCCGCCTCCGGAGTGATGCGTGAGTAGTTCATACCTGGACTACGGGTCGATAGCAGTAGCTAGATGGTTGTATGCTCCTCATATGCCTCCATGTTTAGATCTCGTGAGCTGCCTATTATGATCGAGATTGATCTTATGTAATTATATATGTTGTGTTTTTGGGATCCGATGAATATTGACCTTATGCCAAGTTGATTATAGTCTTTATTCCATATGTTATTTGTGATCTTGCATGCTTTCTATTGCTAGTGGCTTCTCTGGCCAAGTAGTTGCTAGTGACTCCAAGAGGGGGTATTTATGCTAGATAGTGGGTTCATGCCTCCTTTTCGCCTGTGCTCGAGTGACAGAAACGTGACGGGGGAGGATGTGTTGTTGGCACTAGGGAGAAAACAGTGGTGAGAGTGCCCGCGTGTACAATCATTGCTTAAATTACACACATCGTTTAATGGAGTTATCTATTGCTTGCAAATTAATACCTAAGGGGGTTCAGATGATAACCTGAGGGTGGATTATTAGTCATAGATGGAGATGGATTTCGGTCTATGTGTTTTGTTGTAATGCCCGCACTAAATATCATAGTAGTCATCATGATATAATATGCACTACGGTGCAACCTTTATTTGTCAATTTCCTTGCTGTAGTTTGTTCACCCAGCATGTTATTTTTATGGAGAGACACCACTAGTGAACCTATGAACCCGTGTGCATTTTCCACACTGTTAAACAGACCACGACAATTTCCTGCTCTCTTTCCTTTCTGCAAGCATACACTGTTTTCCACACTATACGTCTAATCTTTGTTTTCAGCAAGACCGGTGAGATTGACAACCTGACCGTACCGTTGGGGCAAAGTATTTTGGTTGTGTTGTGTGCAGGTTCCACGTTGTTGCTAACACAAGTGAAGCGCCAGCACCACCGTCAATGGAATCAACCTTCTGAAGGTCCTCTTTCTCCTACTGGATTGTTAACCCTGGTTCTTAACTAAGGGGAAAACTCATACCGCTGTGCTCATCACACCCTCCTCTTGGGGTTCCCAACAAAGCGCATCAGTGAACATGTAGCCCTCCTATAGTTTGTGCATGCGGGTGAACTGCGCCCACCCTCGGCGGAAGAACAGGTCCTCTCCGTATCTGATCACGTCTACCTCAAGGGGGCTGTTGCTGCAGTCCTCCAACTGTGGCATGAATAAAGGGGGCTCGTGGCCGGCGATCAGCTGCGATATCCTCTCTGGTAGCCGCAGCCCCTTTCTCAATGGCTCATACAGGTTGGCGTAGAAGTCGAGTAGTATGATACCCTCCACCTCCGCACCATAGCCGTCGTCGCCGACGCGGTGCACTCCCACGGGACCCGCGCCCACGCCCTCCACACCCACTCCCTCCGTGTCCACGCCCACGACTGGTAGAAGCTTCCGCTTCTTTATTCTTGGCTCCACGACCACTCCCTCCGCGTCCAAGGGTGGTATAAGCTCCCCCTCCCTTATTCTTGGCTCCATGCCCATGCCCACGCCTTCCACGCTCACGGGGAGCTCTCTCCATGGGTTTGAGTGGGAAAAATACTTGGAATAGGTAAAGAATTCAACAACAATATTCATTGTACTTGGTAAATTACTTCTACACAAATAATTTCCAATAAATTACTTCTAATACAAAAAAATATATAAAATAACTTCCACACAAACTATTTATTTTGAAAACTAAATCTATAAACCATCCAGCAACCCCAACATCCACAACTATTAAACTGAAATATGGTTTGCGCTCAACTAGGGTTTCCAAAATAGAACTATTATTTCCAAAATTAAATCTATAATACTACTACTTGGTAAATAAATCAACAAAAGATTTAATTGTACTTGGTAACTAAATGAACAACAAAGTTTAATTGACCGTACTAACAAGTTAAGGGTTTCCAATCTACATTTCAAAATTGAACCAACAAAATATTTAATTTCCATTTGGTAATTAAATTAACAAAAAGATTTAACAGACCATACTAAAACAATAAGGATTTCCAATTTACATTAAAACAACATTGAACTAGGGTTTGCACTCAGCTAGGGTTTCCAAAATTGAACACTTCAAATTCCAAAATCGATCATACAAACCATCCACCATCCCCAACATCAACAACTAGTACAATTAAAAACTAAACCATCCACAACCCCCAACATGAATTAGGGATTGCACTCCACTAGGATTTCCACCATGTACTAGCCAAGTAACCACTAGTCTTCAAGTAGATAGCTAATGAATAGACTTAGTAAATAGATTTGATAAACTAGGGGAAAATCAAATGTGAGGATTTCAACCAAAAAAAAGAGGAAACATACATTAATAACTCCAAAGGGAACCATGTCCCTAACAATAGGGCTCCGACCTGCGAAATTTGTGAGTGGATTGGAGAGAGAAGAGTGAGAGGCGGTGCGGAAAAGGGAGGGAAGAGGAGAGAAAGAGTGAGTGGTTTGGAATCGGGAGGGGTGCATGGTGGTCGTTTTCACTTATTCACTCGCATAACGCCATGTCCAAGGCACCCCAGTCCCGGGTGTTATGGTGGAAGCCATGTGGACCTCCACGACTACGTGGCCACGGTCAATAATATCTTCGGCCAGGCGTTACGCAAGAGTGTATAACGCCCGATAGCCGGGCTTATGAAAAAAAGGTTATTTTTTGAAAAAAAATCGAGGGTTAGATTATGAAATTGCTGCGCCAAAAGGTTATTTATGTAAAATTTCACTGGTCAAATCCCGTCAACCGCCTTCTTGTCAACACCCAGTTACAAGTCAAACCCAGCCATATGAGCTGGAGGCCGCCGGACTTGTATGATGCAAACTCTGGAGACTCACGGGTCCAAGGAGTCTTATCTGTGGCGCCAGCTGCCGGCTCTGACGCAGGATTGGTCATGGGATGGCATGAAAGTGCAACATTACAAAATAGGGCCTTTCTACACAAAATAAACAAGTGCAGTGCGCCCTTCACTAGTGGAAACAGGGGCATTTATCCCAGTTGGTAAGCCTATTTGTCCCGGTTGTGCAACCGGGATGGGCCAGCCGGGACAAATAGCCCAAAGCCATTCGTCCCGGTTGTACCAGCACCGAGGATGCCTGGGGGTGACCCACGTGGCCAGGCAGGCGCCATTCTCGCAGGGACTATTCGTCCCGGTTCTTCCCATGAACCGGGATGAATGCCCCTTCTGCCGCGACATCACTTTTGCCTTTTTCTCTGCCACGACAGAGTTTTTCTTTTTTGTGTTTATTATTTTCCTTTTTTATGTTTTGTGATCCCCAGACCTCCCGGTGGCCCCTCCCCGGACCTCCCGGATCCCATTAGAAGAGAGGAGCCCCGGTGGCCCCTCCCCAGATCCCAGGAGAAGAGAGGAGCCCGGTGGCCCTTCCCCGGACATCCCGGATCCCACGAGAAGAGAGGAGCCCTGGTGGCCCCTCCCCGGACACCTCCTGGATCCCACGAGATGAGAGGAGCCTCGGTGGCCCCTCCCAAGACCTCCGGATCCCACGAGTGACTAAGTAATGCATATATATAGCAAAAGAAGGGACACTTATATTACAGAATCAAAGTATATCGAGCATATTACATGACCGATGGAATCAATTATAGAATCAAGTTCATTCCCAAGCGCAATAGTATTCCTCCATTTACATTTAGGACCTCTGCATCTAAGAAGCCCGCAATTTCCTCCTGAATTACTCGTATGCGGTCCCTTGGTAGAAGACCGTCCCGGAGCCGTTCGATCTAATATAAAGAAGAGTGGTCAATATATATTAATGAAACTAAGTAAGTGAAATAGATGGTAATAAGAAAAATTGACGACTGACGTACATGAAGTTTGTTGAAATATCTGCCCTTGGGACAGGTCGTCTGACGAATGAACTCGCATACGTAGTATCAACACAAGTGATTCCCGTCTCCCTGTTGCAAGCACTTTACGAGAACATGATTTCAATCCAAATAATAATTAACCAGCCATGATAATGGTATCGAAACTAGAATAAAGGAGATGCGTGGACCTAGATAGTAGTACTTACTTGCACAATTTCAAATGTAAGCTCTGATTTCCATTCACCCCTGACCTTATTTGTGAACCTCTTCCAAACGCTGCCCGGGAAATAAAAAGAATAAAAAGAGTTAGTAATTACTTGATATCCAAAAATGAAACAAAATAGTCCATATAGTGCCATACATAAAGATTGAAATTAATAAAGATTGAAATTACCGCTGGATCATTTCCTGCATGTCCGCTCTGAGCTCAAGGGGTTTACGTTTTGGGTCCATTACCAGTACTTTTCCTTTGTCAACTTGGAAGGTTAGCAGAATAAAGTGGAAACTGTGCACGCATAACTCATCATTTATACACTAAACATCGAGTAAGGAAAACAGAATGTGTACAACACAGTACACTCACCCAAAGTGGTAAGGAAATAGTATTTTCCGTCGGTGTTGTTGAAACCTTATTGCCCTCAGAAGGTTATCTTCTGTATCCTTGGGAAATAGCTCAAGATTCTTATGATTAACAAAATGTGGGTCAATTAACCCAATATCATAGATTTGTCCTGTTTTGCATTCGGTAATCTTCATTCTGCAATTATAATATAATGAGTGTACTATATATATGAATATGAAATGATAGAGGTGAGCTAGCTAGAGACTTAATTAGAGAAATAAGTACTTACAGACAATAGGCACTAACGATAGATTTGTCGAGGGCCTTCTGCTGGAATAACTGAAACAATTCCTCAAGTTGAATCACAACCAGTCTCTTTCCATACCCGTAGTGCTCGTCTCTAACTCCAACCACTATCCAGTTCTGAGATTTCTGAGCGGCTTCCATATACTAATTATGCACTCTTCGCATTTTGGTTGGTAGATTTTTTACCTCCTCGGGTTTGACGAGAGGATTCCCGTGCTGGTATTTGTACGCATATTCAGAAGCGGGGAAGTACTCTACTGTTTGCATATACTCAGCAATGGACAAACCCGCAACAGCTACCCCTGGTCCGTACAGTTCTATAAACTCCGGATAAATTTGCCTGTCAGCATTAGTGCTCGGCCCCACCTGGGTATCGGAAATCACTTTGAGCGGGGAGATGGATTGTTTTTTCTACTCTCCGAGCTGGGCAACTAATTTCCCGCTTTTCGCGCTTGCGCTAGTACTCTTCGTCAACCGCACCATTTCCTGGTGTGACTTCAGAATAGAGCGGTCATAGTTAGATGACAGCCTCGGCTTAGGTTGAGGAATAGTCTTCACCATTTTTCACGCTCGTTCTACATCTTCATCGGTATCGGGGAAATCTGCCTTTTTCTGCTCCTTCGGCTTCGATTTCCATGACTCTTATTCGTTCCTTGCGATTTCCTGGGTTTTCTCAGGAGTATAGTCGTAAGGTAACTTGGGTACCTCCTTTGGTACCTTCGGGAGAGGCGACCGTTGACGTCTGGGTGATCTTTTACGACTCCGCACAAACTTAGTGGGCGAAAAAGGCTGACGCGGAGGCGTAGACAACCGCGCTGGAGACGGTATGCACGGCTAAGCGACCGCGCTGGAGACGACATGCATGGAGGAGACGACCGCGCTGGAGACGGCATGCACGGCGGAGACTGTTCGCTGGAGAATGGTGAGGATTCGATGGCCCTGTCGTCTTATTTGGAAGCACAATGTGTTCCTTTAGCCATAGAATGGTCAACTTCTTGGCTTCTCCGAGTTCATTCACCTCTCCGTCTTCACCTTCAGGGAATTCAAGACTCACCCGCTCGAATCCGTTGACAACTTCATCGACCCCAACAACAGCGTAGCCGTCGAACCGGAAGACTATGGTGAGTTGGTTCGTTGCCAATTGGTATAACATAGCCGACCGCCTCCTTGATGGTTATATTGACGAACTTCACATGTAGCTCACAAGTTGTGTTCTCCGTGATATCATCCACCGGGTGCAACGCTGCTTTGCCGATGAGAATATGCGGCGCCGGTAGCATCGACTTCAACTTCTACCATGTGTGGTACGCCGGTAGACACTAACTGTTGGCTAAGTGTCTTAATTTGCTCCTGCTGCTTCATTGCTACGTCATGCGTCCGCTTCATCTGTTCTTCAAGTTGACGCCTGCAGTTTTCCTGACTTGCTGCTTCAGCTGCCTCCGTGTCCTTTTTCCGCTGACGGCTTCTATCAGGATATTTATTTTTTCTCTCGTCAAACCCAATACTCCACGGAACACCGTCTCTTGTGGCTCGTGTACGCCCTACGTGTTCTGCATTCTTGAGGGCGCATGTGAGCTCGTCGTTCTCTCTATCTGGCACAAACCTCACCTTTTTTACATCCTTTATTGCGTTTCTAAGATCTTCGATGGGTAGAGGATTCTATTTATGCCTTTGATTATAGATGAAGTTTCCTTCGGCGTCCAACTTGCCCCCATCCCCGTAGAACCAAGACCTTGCCCGCTCGACCCACATGAATGGCTCGAGAGTGATCCCCTTCTCAAGCAGGTCGTTCTCCCATTTCTCCCACTTCGGCAGAGAACCCTTGTTGCCAGCTTGCCCAATAATATGGTCATATACCATTTTGGCGGCGTTTTTCTAATTTGTTTTTGACCTTATCTTCGCATTATCTGACAGCTTGTACTTCACAAAATCTGCCAATGAGGGTTTTATTTTCTCATACCCTTGAGTGAAATCCGGAGTCTTACCCTCCTTGATAAAGTCAAGGTGCAATCTTTTCTTCCAGTTGCTGAATTGTTGGTCCATCTTTTTTTTTCAAAGTCCACGCCTTGACCTTTTTCACTAACTCAAGTTTCTTTCTATTAGCATCGGGTTCACCATCTACCTCCTCATTCTGATCCGCCTCATTCTCGTCCACCTGCAGCGTCGGTAAGGTGAAATTACACATGATCTGTTTGAAAAGATTATCTTTGGCTAAGTTGCTGACAAATGAAAATTCCTTGTCTCTGCGGCTCTTTTGGCTCATTTCACTCTTGAACAGTGATCGGGATGTGATCTCTAACTAGCACTCTGCATTGCTTTACAAATTTTTGGGCAACATCAGCGGGAAGCTCGGGTGCGTCGTCTGATGCAATCTTTTTGATCCTATATCTATCTGTATCTTTCAACTTCTTTGTTGCGCCTCGTTTAGTCTTTTTTCCGATTGATATGCTTGAAACGGATGGCTAAAAAAATAAAGAGTGTTAATACATGTATATAGACAATAGATGCTTCATTAATTAACATATCTATATGCACCTTGGAGCTAGTGTTTGTAATTTGTATGACTCCACCGGTGCCGTCAGCTTCTCCCTGAATGGAGTCGTCGGCTTCTCCCTCATCGGAGCCGTCGTCTTCTCCCACACCAGAGCCGTCGGCTTCTCCCTCAGAAGAGACGTCTCTTCCGAAGAGCTCCGGATCTCCTTCACCGGAGTTGTTCATCCACAGGCTCACTTCTGTCTCTCCCTCGGGCCCGCGGATTAAACCCGCAAGTAAGTTTTCCGCATCTTCGTCTCTTGCCTCCATACTTTTCTGCAAATACACAAAATTCACTAAGTCAAAATTTGATGCTACACTAAGTATAATTCCCTAAGTCAAAATTTGATTCTACACAAAATTTCCTAAGTCAAAATATTACCAAACGTTTTACACTAAGTATAATTTCATTCTACACTAAGTCACAACTCCCGCGCCACGCGGCACAACTCCTTCGTTAACATTGTCCGTGTCGAGACATCGTAGTACAATTCATAGACGGGGGTGCCATGAGACTACTGATAGAGACGTGGGGGACGTGATTGTGCAAAGGACAATGACACGGGGTTTTTACCCAGGTTCGGTACGACGCAGTAATGCGACGTTCCTACTCCTGCAATCTCACTATTCAGGACTAAAGCCTATGAATACAGAGTACAATGTGAGGTTCTATTAGCTGCTCGTCAAGGATCAACCTCTCGGCGAGTTAGCCTTTAGCTTCTTGTCTATCTATCTTATCTCCCGTCCGACTTTATATAATAGCCGGATTAGAGCATACAAAGTAGGAAACCTAGAATACTACGGTAACAATTAACTTGGAAAGTAAGGAATCCGCCTTCTTCTCCAAGCCAGATCACATGGGCCGTGATCCGGGTTCTTCTAGAATTCGGCTTCTGTGCGTCAGCTTACTGGGCCGCCCAATGGACCGTAGCCCACTACCATTTGGGCCACCCGGGTAATCCGGCATTTTAGACTGCCATCTGATATACCCCTATTGGGTATATATCCGACAGTAGCCCCAATAAGGATTAAGACTCTGATTCGCCGTCTTTCGCCAAATGTATATTTTCCGAGAAATATCGGCTTGCAGTCTTGATTCTTCTTTTTCTTCTCAAAGGATGTTATAACGCAAAACTCGGTATCCATAAAATCCGGCTTTTCTTACACGATCCTTCGTGAAGAAGGAACTTCCTACATCAGCGCTTTTATCATGCTGACGTAAGGGACGTTTGGGTTTCAGGCGGGAAACCCAGAAACATATCTCTGACAGATTCTCACGGGAAACGAGGAGATAGCAATAATCACCCGTCGTTTCATTTCCCGGAATTTCCGGCGAGTGACACGCGTTGATCATTCAACGGTCAAAAGAGCCGTTAGCACGCATCGTGATGGGATTCCGGCTATAAATAGCCGTCTCCGTCCTCCCGACAAACCTTCCGCCTTCACTCGCAGCACCATTCCCAGCGCCCAAGTTCGTAGCAGAGCCAATCCCGAGCGCACGCACGAACGCCACCCGAAACCTCACCGGAGCAGCCGGAATCTCTTCGCGCCGCCCACTGATGGCATCTCCGAGCTCCCCACCGGCACGCTCCGTTGTAACGGAGATTGACGAGATCATCAACACGATGGATCCCTTAGTGGATTCACCGGTGCACGCCACCGGCGACGAGCCGGCGAAAGCTACTGGCGGTGCGGCGGGCGAGGAAATCCCTCTCGCCGCCGCAGATCTTGCGGGGTCCTCCTCCGCGCCTTCCCCGCCGTTCGCGCCCGAGACGGCGGAGGAGAAAATCACCCTCGTCGGAGACGAACTTGCGGCCGCGGCGGCCGCCGCCGGAGCGGAAGATGATGGGGAAACAGCCAGCAATTGGAGCACGAGCAGTATTCCGCCTTCCGACAATGGAGAAGGAGGGGCTTTTGCTGAAAGGAAAATGGCGGAGCCCGGAAGATGAGTCCGAGCCCATGCCAAAAGACGGGGAACGCGTTCTCCTTACTTCCCACATTGCGAGAGGTATGCGTTTGCCGCCTTCCGCCTTTTTCTTCGAAGTCCTCAACCATTACGGTGTTCAGCCTAATAATCTTCCCCCAAATTCCATTCTCTATGTAGCCGACTTCCAAGCCCTTTTTGAAGGGTATTTAGGAATAGCAGCTAGATTAGATTTTTTGCAATACTGCTTCGGAGTGAAGCGTAACCCTACAGAGGGTGGTATTCCCATCCGCGGGGCCATTTCTTTCACTCTTCGGAGATTTAGGCAAGATTGGTACCCAAAGATAAAAACGTCAGAATCCGTCAAATTTTGGACGGGTTCTTTCTTTTACCATCATGACGTCCCGTTTCCCAGGAAAGAAAATGGGGTTCCTCCATTTATCAACTCCGCCGCCATTCCTCAAGAGAGTTGGGCAGTTGAAGCGGTGAAAACTTTGCCGGAAGACCTGATGAAGATAAAACGGCGTATCGCCAAACTTACCTCTTCTCAGCCTCCCCTAACCGGAACTGATACTATTCTGTGCTAGTTCGGCCGCCGCATTCAACCTCTCACTTTCCGCCCCCGGCTTCTTTGTGAATACGAAGGGCCAGAAGATGAAATGAGAGGGACGGAAAACGCCTACTCTAAGAGGGATTTCAAGAAACGAGTCAACCAATTGGTCGCTACTCGCGATAAATACGAAGAAAGTTTGGGAATATATCACGAGGAGAACCTAGTTCCTAAGGTATTTTTATTTTCCTTGATTTGGGTTTCTCTCGGATTGTTTCTTTTCCCTGACTTAATCGGGTCTTTTGCCTTCTCCATAGTTCGACGCACTTAAGGGAGCTGATCTTGCATTCCACGCCGAACTCGACGAATTGCACGCCATCTTTTATGGCGGTCGAAAACGCAAGAGAGAAGTGATCACCGAGGAAGTGATAAATCTTGACGGAATTCCCATCGCCACATCCGGGTATTTTGCTGGAGTTTTTACTTATCATTCCCTTCCGGTTCTTCGAGATATTTACTTCTCGGATATTTCCTTTTCAGCCTTGCTCCAGTTCCTTTAAAGTCAAAGAAATTGAAGAAACATAAGGCTGCTACTGGCAAAGGAGTTTCGTTTTCCGCTGCAGCTTCTCCCCCTCCAACTACTTTTGGTGGGGAAGAGAAAACCACAAACCCGGACATACAATTTCAGCGGTCCAGCCAGCCTATTGCATCCAACATGGATGCGAGGGAAAGGGCGGAACCGGAGATGGGTAGACATTCTCGGACATCTGGAGAGGATGAGCCCATTCCTACTTTTGACAAGAACTTCCAAGTAAAGGAAGAACCGTTTGACGATCTCGGATACATTCGTCCGGAAGCTAACAAGTTCTTCGCTCCTGCTCTCCTGATCCGTCCTTGGCCACAAGGCGGGCTAATTGTCCGAAATATGTTCGTATTTTCACCTCGTCAAGTCGTGCAAGACGGCCTGCATCATGTTTGAATTCTTTTTTCGGAATACGTAAGGGAATTCAACGAAAACTTGTCAGGTTTGCAGCAAATGAGCCAGGTAATATCTCTAGCCCCCAAGCAATAAGTCAATTGCGTGCTTTCAACTTAATGCTTTCAATTTTGTCATGCTTGTTCTAACTTATGCGTTTTGCTTTCATTTCCGTGTTTCAGCAAACCGCTGATACAATAAACTTGGAAGTTTTTAACAAGCTTAGCATAAAAAATAAGGAGGTTAAAACCTTTTTTCTATTATTGTTGTTAGAGAAACAGAGATGGCATCGTCTCAGCTACAGATGGATGAAACAACAGGTATACTTTAGTTCTCTGAAGTTCCTTGTCCATAATTTTTTCTAAGTATTTTTCCGAGATTTCTTAACCCGGAATTTTTCTCGCTTTTCAGCTGCTTTGGCGAAAGCCAAACAAGTTGTTGAAGATGCCGGCAACGCCGAGAATCTCCGCCGGGAGAACTTGGACCTTCATAAGGAACTTATGAAGGTTCAGAAGGAGCTGGAGGCCAGCAATTTGGCTCTTGGCATTGCTCAATCCAAGGCCTCCAAACAAGCTGACAAGGACAAGGCAATCATCCAAGATTTGGAGAACACCTTGACCCTGCGCTTGGAGGAAGGATCTGAGATGGACAAGATCCTCGGTAAGTTATCTACTTTTACCGGATTTTCCATGTTTTAATTTCTTTCTCTTCTTTTCCACTAACCCTTCGGTTGTTTGTCTGAAAAAACAGGAGACAACCCAGAACTTACTCAGATTGAAAAAATCCGAGCTTTTGGGAAGGTATTTACCGCGATCAAAGCTGCGGGAATGTTGCTCATCAACAGATACCTTCCCACAAAGTGTGGGGAACTCTCGGAACTTGAAAAACTTCAGGGAGCCATCATAGAGATTGCGGAGGCCATGGAATCCACCTTGCGCTCCGCGGCCCGGGGTGGTGCACGCATGGCTTTAGGGCTTATGCGTATGCATTATCCCAGTGCCAAATATTGGCGCGTGGCGTCCGGTATCCCTCTTGGATATTCGGAGACCCAGTGGACCACCATCTTTGATGAAATCAAGGGTCACGCTACCAAGATTGCTTCTATGGTGAATATCTCCATCACCTATCCAGAAGAAGAGATTCCAGAAACCCCCGAGGATGACAGCAGTGAAGAAGACTCAGATGCTTGAAGAATTCTCCTTGCCTTGGATAGGAGAAATAGGAAATAGGAGCATTACTGCACTTTACAATGTAATTTTTATTGTAATTCTTCTATTCGTTTGTATGAACAAGTACTCCGCCTTTTGCAGTTAATATTTATTAAATCCTTTGCAAGTTTTCCGGGCTTTATATTCCTTTATCTTCTAAGTTCTCTGGTTTATGTGCTTTAACTGTCCTTAGTGTTTGAAATGGCTCAGTAGTACTTTAATTTTCATGCCAAGTGACTGGGTAAAACCAATCAGTTCAAACTCGGAAACACAGATCATACTAAAGGCATTTTTACTTACTAGCTCCAGTGACCCAGCACATAAACAATCAGATAGTACTTAGAGAATAGTAAGGAATTTTTTGAATGAAGCTCAGACACGCAGGCACAATCCAAGGTTCCTTTAGCCTTTAGTAGGCTGAAAATCATTCAGTTTTTAAACGCCGAGCACGCAGGCACAATTCGGGTTAACATTGAGTATTTTGTAAGATCATTGGGAAATAAATAAGGCGGAATCATGCTTTGAACTATAATAAACTTGTAAAAACATGGATGTAAGAATTCTGACAACTTTATTTCATGATCTCAAAGATGTTTACATAGAAATTGAACTAAGTATAGAAGGGACGTAACTGCTGGATACTCCAGGGCCTCTTTGTCTCTCATTGTTCAGCATCTATCTTTTGCGATTCGGCTTGTCAGGATATTCTTCCGTATCCCGAATATCTATAAGATAGTATGATCCATTTTTCATAGCTTTGCTGATGACGAATGGTCCTTCCCATACTGGGGCCAATTTGTGCTTTCTTTGCTGTACCAATCTTAGCACAAGGTTGCCTTCTTTAAAAGAACGATGCCTGGTTTTCCGACTATGGTAACGTCGTAAACCTTGCTGGTAAATGGCGGATCTTTGAAGCACAACCTCTCGTTCCTCTTCTAAGAGATCGACGACATCCTGTCGTGCTTTTTCGGCATCTGAGTCATCGAAATCCTGCACTCTTGGGCTATCATGGATCATGTCTGTTGGAAGAATTGCTTCGGCACCATAAACTAGGAAAAACGGGGTTTGCCCAGTTGACCTATTTGGTGTTGTTCGAATACTCCAAAGCACGGAAGGTAGCTCTTCTACCCATGCTCCAGCTGCTCTATGAAGAGGAGATTCGAGTCTTGGGCATATTCCTTGTAAGATTGAGCTACTCATTCTTTCAACCTGTCCATTGGATTGCGGGTGTGCCACAGATGCGAGATCTAGGCGAATTCCCGTTTGTCGGCAATATTTTGCCAACTCTCCAGTGGAGAAATTTGTCCCGTTGTCGGTTATTATATTGTGTGGAACGCCGTATCTCATGACTACGTCAATGATGAAATTTCTGTCAGTTACACCATCAAGCTTTTTGATGAGTTTAGCCTCCACCCACTTGGTATATTTATCCACAGCTACGAGTAGATGTGTAAGTCTGCCTCGTGCAGTTTTGAATGGTCCCATCATATCTAGCCCCCAGACTGCAAACGGCCATGTAATGGGGATAGTTTTGAGTGCTTGGGCTGGCATATTTGTCTGCTTGGCGTAATACTGATACCCTGCACACGCATTAACTATGTGCTCAGCATCTGTCTTGGCTGTTAACCAGAAAAACCCTACGCGGAATGCTTTTTTTGACTATGCTTTTTGATTGAGCATGATGTCCGCAATCTCCGGCATGGATTTCTTGCAGGATTTCTCGTCCTTCTTCTGGTGAAATACATCGCAGAAAAAATCCGGTAGTACTGCGTTTATATAGGAAATTGTTAATTGTCGTGTATCCTTTGCATCGACGCTGAATCTGTCTCTACAAGACTTCGTCTTCTCCATCCGGGTACTTCTGATCAACTAAGAAGTTTAAATATGGAATTGTCCAATCCGGGTTAACGAGCATGACTTCAACTGACTCGGAAGCCAGAGGGTAATCAACATCTCCACCTTTTATCGATGGTTCATACAAATGTTGGACGAACACACCTTGTGGTAGGATTTTTCCCCTTTCTGATCCCATGCGGGCTAATGCATCCGGGTTCCAATTTTCCTCCCTTTCTACATGGATCACTTCAAATCCGAAGAAACAGATTGCAAACTCGTCCACCGTTCTCTGATATTCGGCCATGATAGGGCTTTTGGCATCCCAAGTTTGGTTGAGCTGGTGCTGTACCAAATCTGAGTCGCCATAGCATAAGATGCGTTTGACACCTATTTCCTTTGCGATATGCAAGCCGTCAAGCAGAGCTTCGTATTCTGCCACGTTATTACTGGCATTGAAGTGTATTTGTAATACATACTCCATTGTATCTCCTTTAGGGGATTTTAGGACTACACCAGCTCCAGCGCCCTCCTTCATCTTGGATCCGTCAAAGTGCATGATCTAGTACTCGGACTCCGGCATCGGTGTTTTTTCCATTGCTTCCGTCCAGTCGGCGACAAAATCTGCCAGAACCTGGGATTTTGTTGCCGTCCTAAGCTGGTACTTAATGTCGAATGCTGCTAGCTCGATGCCCCATTTGGCTACTCGGCCAGTCGCCTCCACATTGTTTATTATATCCCCTAGTGGTGCTTTACATACCACTGTTATGGAATGTCCTTGGAAGTAATGGCGAAGTTTTCTAGATCGAAAAAAACGCCATATGTCAGCTTTTGATAGTGTGGATACCTTTGTTTGGACTCGGAGAAAACTTCACTTACATAATATACCGGATGCTGATCTGGTATGCCTTGTTCGTCTTTCTTCCTTTCCACAACTATTACTACACTAATAACCCGGTTTGTAGCCGTGAGGTACAATAGCATAGGTTCTTCGTCTTTTGGGGATGCCAAAATTGGAGCTTTCATCAAAGTTTCTTTCAACTGGATTAATGCTGCATCTGCCTCTTCTGTCCACTCGAATTTGTCGGATTTTTTCAGTAACTTATACAGTGGCAGGGCTATGTCCTCCAGCCGGCTAATAAACATGCTGACGGTTGCAGCAGAACCCATCAATCTTTGTACATCTTTTACACACGTAGGCTTGGATATGTTTCAGATTGCTTTGATCTTTTCTGGGTTTACTTCTATTCCTCTGTGAGAAACGATGAAACCCAGAAATTTTCCTGAGGGAACCCCGAATACGCACTGTAATGGATTTAACTTCATTTTATAAGTGCGCAAATTTTCGAAGGTTTCTCGCAAATTTTCAAGGAGCGTGTATTTTTTCTTGGTAACGACAGCAATGTCATCCACGTAAACGTGGACATTTTTGCCAATCTGACTAGGCAAACATCGTTGCATGCAACGCTGGTAAGTTGCACCTGCGTTCTTCAGGCCAAATGGCATGGTTATGTAATAGTACATCCCATATGGGGTTATGAAGGAAATTTTGATTTGATCTTCTTTCTTCATGCGTATTTGATGATACCCGGAATATGCATCCAAAAAGCATAAAAGCTCAGAGCCTGCAGTGGGATCTATTATTTGATCGATTCGCGGTAACGCAGACCTATCTTTTGGACATAGTTTGGTCAAGCCGGTGTAATCTATACACATCCTAAGGGTAGTAGTATCTTTCTTCGGGACTAATACTGGATTTGCAGACCATTCAGAATGTATAACTTCCCGGATAAAATCTGCTGCCAAAAGCCGGATAATCTCCTTGCCAACATCCTTCTGTCTTCTTTCGTCAAATCGACGGAGACCTATTTTAACGGGTTTAGATCCTGGAATCACCTTGATTTGATGCTCAGCAAGTTCCCTGGGTACGCCTGGCATGTCCGCTGGACACTAGGGTAAAATATCCCAGTTCTCACGGAGGAACTTGATGAGCTCGATTTCCTATTTGTCGGTCATCCCAGTTCCCACTACGACAAATTTTGTCATATCTTTAGGATCTAGGATTACCTGTCTTGTGTTCTCGAAAGCTTTGAAACTATCTGCTGGCTTCCGGCTTTCTTTTCCTGCCGGCATTTCTGTCGGCGATACCTCTTTGGACAGCTCTTTCAACTCTTCCTTTGCTATGACTTTCTCATCGCAAAGGGCGTTCTCTTTTTCCAGCTCGTTTGCCAACTTGAAGTCTCCAGATATGGTGATTACTCCTCCTTTGGGCTCTGGCATCTTCAACTTGTTATAGATATAACATGATCTTGCCATGAATTTGGCGAAAGCTGGACGTCCGAGTATCGTGTGATACACGCTTTCGAACGGCACCACTTCAAAGGATACTTTTTCCTGACGGAAGTGATCTTTTTCTCCGAAAGTGAAATCTAAGGATATTTCTCCTAGGGATCATGCTTGTCTGCCAGGAACGATGCCGTGAAAACGTATGTTGCTGTGATTGAGCTGGGTCTCGGAAATTTTTAGATGCTTCAGTGTATCTAGGTACATTATGTTAATACTGGATCCTCCATCCATCAGCACTCTTTTTATCCTAGTGTTCTGGACAATAGGGCTTACGACAAGAGCTTGCGTGCTAGGTTCAGGGATGTTTCCGGGATGATTAGACTGATCCCAGGTGATTGGTGTGTTTGAATACTTCACGAATTCGGGGTTGCCGGAACAACCGCGTTTATTTCTCGAAGCGTTCTCTTTGCCACCTTTGCTGAGGGAGTTTCCAGAAAAGTTAGGTTACATTCTCCATCAACTCTCGGAAACTTGGGCTCGCCTTTTCGCTGCTGTTCCTGGATTTTTTCGTCAGTGTCCGATTCACTATCGTCTTTCTCAGCTTCTGGTTTTTGCTTGGAAAACTTCCTCTTGGAATTCTTCCCTTTGTTTCTGGATCCTTCACTGCCTTTCATATGCTTGTTCAGCCGGCATTGTGCGTTGGTGTGGGTAGGTTTCCCAAATTGCGAGTGGTGGACGCAGTTTTCCGACTTTATCTTTTCCCACTCTTCCTTGGTGTAATTAATTGGTTCTGTACTGCGTCCTTTCCAGCTATTCCCATTTTCTCTTCCAAAGGCTATGTTAACCTCTTTGGGCTTTTGTGTTGCATCTGGAGTTCCTTTTTTCTCAGGGCGAGGGTTCTTTTTGGCCTGTATCAGTGTATCGATATTGCCTCCTCTTGCTCTGATGTCGTCCTCGGCTGCTGCATGTTCATTAGCGGTTGTAAGCATGGATCCGAGATCTTTGTGCTTTTTGGAACCGATCATGAACGGTACAAGTCCGGGTTTTAGGCCATTGACGAATGCATGCATTGCTTGGACGTCAGTTACTCCACAGCAGCTATTCTTCATTGCCGTCCATCTTGAGATGAAATCCACGTATGGTTCATCCTCAAATTGGGTGCAATGGTTTATTTGGTTGATGCTATTCGGGCGTTTATAGGTTCCCCGGAAATGCTGAGTAAATACTCGAGCCATATCATCCCAGCTGTCAACAGTTCTGGAGGGTACTCCATTGATCCAGTCTCTTGCTCCATCCAGTAACATTAGGGGAGAAACTTTACAGCTTCCAACTCTGTCCCGTTGTTGATCTGGACGGTTTTGTAATAGTCTGAAAGCCAGGTGTCCGGGTTTGTACTACCGGTATATTTTTGGTACGTTGGACCAACTTTGGCAAAGCCAGAATGCAGAGTTATCCTTCGGATCCTATCTGTGAAGCACTTAGGTCCAAAGTATAAATCATCTCTTTCCGCTCTATCCATATGTGCGGAGTATCTGTCGGCTGAATGGACAGAAGGGGATCTGCTCCTTTATTTTCCATTGTGGCGCGAACGCTCTTTTCCGAGATCTTCTCTATTTCTTCCGAGGTCATGCCCCTTGGGATAAGGTGGAGTTCTACTCCTGTGTATTTCCTTATTCCTCGGGGGTGTCCGGGATCTCTCACGCCTGTGAGGCATATCCTGCCTTCCAGCTTTTTCAGCTGGGCGTCTCGGAGGCGGCATTACTTTCCATCATTCCGGTTCTTTTCTTCCCTGATCTCGAGGATTAAGTCCATCTTTCGGGGGATGGGATCCGGTCCTAGACGCTTCATCCTTATTGTTGGGATTTTTCTTGTCTTTTCTCGGATCCGATTTCTTCTCTTTTGAATTGCTTGAATCTCCAGGTTCTTCCGGTCCAGGTGCTCCAGCGGCGCATGTAGCTGTTTTGCATAGGGCTGAGTCGTCGTGCAACTTCCCTAATCGCTGTTGCCCCCGCTGTTGTTGTTGCAATTATTTTCCTAAGAAAACATACACCCCTTGAAGTTTTTCACCATTGGAGTACATATCATTGTTGAGGATGGCAAACGCTGCTTCCGCATTTTCTGCTGCGGTTTTGTATATTGGTTCACTTCTGGCATCTTTGCGTTTACTTTCTTTTTCCAAGATGGGTTGTGAAACCTTTCTTTTGGCGGCAATACTTCCGGTCTTACGATTCCGGGTAACCTTGTAGGTTTGATGCCAGATCTATTCTTTTTCTTGTATTCCTCGATTTCGTCCTTCATGAGCTTGATGTCATCATGGGTTCTTTGGAGGTGTTCTCTAGTTCTGAATAGATGTTGCTGCTGCCTCTGGAGATCTTGTCTCCTGGCTTCTAGCACTTGAGGAGGTTTGTGAAGTCCCACTGGTGTTTGGAGTAACTCATGTTCTTCTTGTTCTATCATTGGCGGAACAAGGATTTGTTTTGTTTTCTTCTCCGCAGGCATTATTCCACTTGCATCTCCTACTTCCGGGCTTTCATTGGCTGGATCAGCCGATTTCTTCTTCTGGAGTTTATACTGGAGCTTTTTAGCGGCTTTGTGCTTCTTCTTGGAAGAGGGAGGTATTTTGTTTGGTTCTTCCCCTGTCAGTTCTTTGACATTGGGGTATCTTGGAGAAGTTTCTTCGTCTTATCTCTCTTCCTCTGGCGGAGGAGTTCTAGGGCTTTCCTAGCTGTAGGCATCCGTGTTTTCAGCCGGTTTTGCCATCAGCACTTCATGGAATCCCTCTTGAAGAGATTTAACCTTTCTTTTGAAGGCGGCCTCGTCTTCGTCTTCGGAATCAAAACTGTCTGATCCGGTTTCTGACTCCAATCTCGCCTCAATGGCGGCTAACACGGAATCAGATTCCGAGTTCGTCGTCGTGTTGATGGATGTCGGATCTTCCACCTCAGTCGTGGGTTTGCTGTTTTCTGCCTCTTGCACAGTATTGCCTTCATCTGTGTTTTCGGCGATCTCGGATTGCACCATACCGACAAAGCGTGATTCACTTGTATGTCGGTGATGTGAGCAAAACCCGACATCATAGTCATCTTCGACTGGGTATAGGGCGGGTGGGATAAATCTACTTCCACCGCAAAACCCCATGGCCTCTATAGTTAATCTGATAAAGATGTTTGCAGATCCAATCGGTAATACGCAGGCACTTACCAGATGATTTTGCGCCGGTATGTATGATCCATTGTCGAGGAAGCGTCCAACGTCGTTGTCAAATTCCAAGCTTCCGACAGTTATGGAACTGCCGAATCTCACTATTTAGGACTAAAGCATGTGAATACAGAGTACAATGTGAGGTTCTATTAGCTGCTCGTCAAGGATCAACATCTCGGCGAGTTAGCCTTTAGCTTCTTGTCTATCTATCTTACCTCCCGTCCGGCTTTATATAATAGCCGGATTAGGGCATACAGAGTAGGAAACCTAGAAGACTACGGTAACTATTAACTTGGAAAGTAAGGAATCCGTCTTCTTCTCCAAGCCAGATCATGTGGGCCATGATCCGGGTTCTTCTAGAATCTGGCTTCTGTACATCAGCTCACTGGGCCGCCCAATGGACCGTAGCCCACTACCATTTGGGCCACCCGGGTAATCTGGCGCTTTAGACTGCCATCTGATATACCCCTATTCGGTATATATCCGACTGTCCGTGCTTCCAAGATGCATGTATATGTGCAATATGGGCTCATTATAACAAACTGTGCCATGTGTTTGGCCATAACACCCGTCGTTTCAACCGAAACCTTAGAATGTTAGAAATAGATTGAAAGTTTTTGTGAACACTTTTTCAACAGAACTATGCCATGTATTCCACGTTTATTATTACACATCACCAATAATATCCCTATCTAGTATTCTGAATTTTCTTCATGTAGAGATGGTCCATGAACCCTATGTCCCTTGCTTATGACCGCTTAGGCCGTAACCATGGAGCACCTTCATTTTTTAACATGGTGGTTGGGTCAGCTTTCACTCTTAAGTGTGGAATTTCAACAAACTTATTATAATTTTCTGACATGTATGTCTTGTCCTCGATTCCCACGATGTTTCTTTTCCCTAAAAGAACTATGTGACATTTCGGCTCATCATATGATGTATTTGTTTGCTTATTTTTTCTTTTTTCGGTTTGTAGGACATGTCCTTCACACAGAAGACCTAAGCCACATCATTGTTTAGGACGAATGGTTCGTTATTGTAACCAATATTGTTGAGATCCACTGTTGTCCTTCTGTAAAGCGGGTCTACCTTTACCCCTTCTTCATTCAGGTTGACCCATTTGCACTTGAACAAAGAAACCTTAAAAGAAGGCCCATAGTCAAGTTCCCATATCTCCTCTATGTAACCATAGTATTTGTCATTTTTCCATTCTCTTTTGTTGTATCAAAGCGGACACCACTGTTTTGGTTGGTGCTCTTCTTATCTTGGCCGATCGTGTAAAATATTTTCCCATTTATCTCGTACCCTTGAAAACTGCCAATAGTCGAAGATGGTGACCCGGCCAACATGTACAACTGATCTTCAACAATGGTGTCATTTATAATATGTGTTTGCAACCAACTTCCGAAAATCTCCATGTGTTTGCGTTTAATCCATGAGTCATCCTTCCCCGGGTTTGTGGAGCGTACAATATTCTTGTGTTCCTCGAGATACGGAGCCATGAAGATGGAATTTTGTAGAACTGTGTAGTGTGCTTCGGTGAAAGAATGCCCGTCCCTGGGCGTTTAATCCATGAGTCATCCTTCCCCGGGTTTGTGGAGCGTACAATATTCTTGTGTTCCTCGAGATACGGAGCCATGAAGATGGAATTTTGTAGAACTGTGTAGTGTGCTTCGGTGAAAGAATGCCCGTCCCTGGGTATCACTATTTTCTTTCCCAGCGTTCCTTTTCCCCTCAGTCTCCCCTCATGCCGCGATTCAGGAACACCAATCGTCTTAAGGTCAGGAATAAAGTCATAACAGAACTGAATGACCTTCTATGTTCCATAGCCCTTCGAGATGCTTCCTTCTGGCCTAGCACGGTTATAAACATATTTCTTCAAGACTCGCATGAACCTCTCAAAGGGGAACATATTGTGTAGAAATACCGGACCGAGAATATGAATCTCTTCACATAGGTGAACTAGGAGATGAGTTATAATGTTGAAGAAGGATGGTGGGAACACCAACTCAAAACTAACAAGACACTGGACCACATCCCTCTGTAATTTTGCCATACTTTCTGGATGGATTGCCTTCTGAGATATTGCGTTGAGGATCACATAGCTTCACAATGGGTACTCAAACATTTTCCGGTAGAAGCCCTCTCAATGCAATCGGAAGCAACTGCGTCATAATCACGTGGCAGTCATGAGACTTAAGGTTTTGGAATTTTTTCTCTGCCATGTTTATTATCACCTTTATATTCGACGAGAAGCCAGACGAAACCTTGATACTGTAAAGGACTCAAAAAATATTTCCTTCTCTGCTTTGGTAAGAGCGTAGCTGCTTAAATAATGCCACCCTGTATCCGTGTGCTTGTTGCTTGGGTCTTTCATACGTTGCTGGTCCTCCCGTGCTTCTGGCGTATCTTTTGACTTCCCATAAACGCCCAGGAAGCATAGCAGGTTGACTCTGAGATTCTTTGTCACGTGCATCACGTTGATTGAAGAGCGTACCTCTAGAACTTTCCAATACGGTAGCTCCCAAAATATAGATTTCTTCTTCCACATGGGTTCGCGCTTATCAGGGCCGTTCGGAACAGGTTGGCTGCCATCACCCTTCCTAAAGATTACTTTTAGGTCCTTGACCATATCGAATACATCATTAGCACTACGTAGGTCAGGCTTCGTCCGGGTATCTGCCTCACCTCTGTAATGCTTCCCTCCTTTCTTTCTTACGGGATGCTTGACCGGAAGAAATCTACGATGCACCAGGTATACAACCTTCTTACATTTATCCAAATAAACATTGTCAGTCTTATCTAAACAGTGTGTGCATGCATTGTATCCCTTGTTTGCATGTCCGGAAATGTTACTAAGAGCAGGCCAATCATTGATGGTTACGAAAAGCAACACCCGTAGTTCAAATAGCTTTTGTTCGTTCTCATCCCACACATGTACACCTGGTTTGCCCCACAATTGTAAGATTTCTTTCACTAATGGACTTAGATACACATCAATGTCGTTGCCAGGTTGCCTCGGGCCTTGGATGAGCACATGCATCATCATGAACTTGCGCTTCATGCACAACCAAGGAGGAAGGTTGTAGATACATAGAGTCACGAGCTAGGTGCTATGACTAGAGCTGTCCTCCCCAAAAGGTTTAAAAACATCTGTACTTAGACCAAACCATAAGTTTCTTGCCTCTCCTGTAAATCCGGGAAGTCTCTTTCGATCTTTCTCCACTGCGATCCATCAGCGGAGTGTCTCAACTTTCCTTCTTTCTTACGGTCTTCTTTGTGCCATCACAACAACCTAGAATGCTCTTTGTTTCTAAACAGACGTTTCAACCGTGGTATTATAGGAGCATACCACATCACCTTTGCAGGAACCCTCTTATGAGGGGGCTCGCCATCAACATCACCAGGGTCATCTGGTCCGATCTTATACCGCAGTGCAGTGCATACCGGACATTCATCCAAATTCTCATACTTCGCACCGCGGTGGAGGATGCAGTCATTAATGCATGCATGTATCTTCTGCACATCTAATCCTAGAGGGCAGAGAGCTTTCTTTGCTTTGTACATACTCTTAGGCAATTTGTTATCCTTTGGAAGCTTCAGCTTCATTAGTTGAAGTAACTCTCAAATGTCTTGTCAGTCACACCGTTCTGTGCCTTCCATCTCAGCAAGTCCAATGTGGTACCGAGCTTTGTGCTGCAACCTTCGCAATTTGGGTACAACAAATATTTGTGATCCTGTAACATGTTGTCCAGTTTCAACCTCTCCAATTCACTTTCACAGTCTTCCCTTGTATCAGCAATAACTCGGCCAAGATCATCATCGGGCTCTTCTAATGCCCGTTCTTGATCACCTCCTTCTTCTGCATTGTCTTCCATTGTCTTCCATTGCAGGCGAACAAAGGATCTTCTTCTTCTTTTTCTTCATTGTCTTCCATCACAATCCCTTTTTGTCCATGCTTGGTCCAGCAATTATAGCTGGAAATGAAACCTCTCCGAAGTAGGTGGCCGTGAAGGAATCTCGAGGAAGAGTGCTCCCTGATGTTCCGACAATCAACACATGGGCAACACATAAAGCCATTATTTTAGTTCGCCTTAGCTACAGCGAGAAATTCATTCAGGCCCGCCAAATACTCGGAAGTGCGTCGGTCATCGTACATCCATCGCTGCCGTGCATCCATCTGCATCATATAATAAAGTTTATCAAAAAACACTACAATAACATCTTCAATAGAGAAATGACCATAGTACACCAACAAATATAATTTTTTTGTATCAATTACAGATGAAAAAAATAAGTTTACTAACCTCGCTCGAAGATACCATTTTCTGTGAGCTTATGTGTGGCTCGGGTATTTCGTCGAACACCTCGTGTGCATAGTAAAAGAACACACACTAGCACCCACCTCTCTCACTCCTCCAAGCCAAAAAAAAAAGAGGGAAGGGGGGCTAGGAGGAAGTATATGTAGGGCAAGGGGGCCATTCGTCCTTGTGGCATGAACAGGGACCAATGCCTTGCGCGTGCCACGTGGTGTGTGGCGAGGCATTAGTCCTGGTTCATGCCACAAACCGGGACAAATGCCGGCTAACAAATCGGGACCAATGCCCTCAGGCGAATTCTGCTACCCCGGGTGCAAAAACCGGGACCAATGCATATCATTGGTCCCGGATTTTGGTGCAACCGGGATGAATGGCATTTTGGCCCTGGACGAAAGGTCATGTTTCTACTAGTGTTTCACTTTTTTTCTTCTACTTCTGAACTTCTTATGCAAAGTCATTTATGATAGCATACATTTTACTCTGATATATGTCCAATTTTTTTAAACATCTCTTTTCTGGGATCAAATTTAAACATCTCAATCGCACACATTCCCTCGAAGCAATCAGGGTCTATGGCTCAAGCAGTACTAGCAACTGTAAGATGTTAATCTTAACATTTTCTAAACTATATATACTTAGACATATTTTAGTGTAAGAGTCAATGAATGTACACACTAAATTTTTCCCTGTACATGTACCCCTGCCTCGAATTAATTATTGTGGATTTGTCAAAATATGAATGTATCTAGACATATTTTTTGTGTATTGTTACATCCATATTTTGACAAATCCAGGACCGTTTACTCGTGACGGAGGGATTTAGAAAATGTTAAAACATCTTATATTTCGATACGGAGGGAGTAATTTATATACTCACTCCGTCTCAAAATAAGTGTCATTGGGATGGATGGATGGATGTATTTAGATGTATTCAAAACTAGATATATCCATTGCAACCCATTTCAGCGACAGTTATTTTGAGGTGAAGGTAGTAGTGCTTGATTGTTAAATTTATTCTTCTTCTTACATATATGTGATATGTGCGGCTGAGTGAAAAATGAACATGTGTATTATATAGCAGAACTACATTTATAATTTGCCAAAAAGAAAAATATAGAAATGCATTTCTACCCACCTTTGCGAAGATATCAGTAAGAATCGATGAGTCAAGACCATGAACTAAACTGTCAAAAAAAAAAAAAGACCATGAACTAGTTCAAAACGATCGGAAGAGGTGGTGGCACGTCGGTGCCATTGTACTGTACACTGCATATGTCTAACTAGTCGCAACGCTGTTCCTGTCACGAAATAAATTAAGAAACTCACGAGGGAATGAAGAAAAAAGGCTCCCGTCGTCTTGGTCGCTCCCGCGAGCGATCAGGCGGCGCCGCTGCCCTACTCCTCCCCGCCCTCCTCTACCACTCTCCTTTCCTCGCCGCCGCCGGCGTGAGCTGCCGGCAAAGCCCGGGTGGTGCTGGCGGCGGCAGGCCCTCCCCTTTCCCCCTCGCTCGGTGACGGCCGCGCAGTCCGTGGTGGTAGTGGAGGGAGGCACACGGAGCGTGGGGCGTGTCGGCGTGGTCGCATCCTGGCGGCGTGGTCGCTGCGTTGTTCTCCCGTGCGTCCCTGTGGTGGCGGCGGTGGCTCCCGTGGACGGCACAACAACGTCTTCCAGGTTGCCGACCAGCAAGGCCATGGAGGTGACGCGTTCGTAGGTGACGGTGGCTCAACGTTGGTGGCAGTGGGGACAGCAAGGCGACGGAGATGAGCTCGTGGCGTGGCCATGGCTAGGGTTTCTCGGCCCAGGTCTGGGCCGTTGGGCCCGATCTGGGTTTTACGGCCCAACAAAGGTTCATATCCGTGATCCCATGTGCAAGGTGAAAACTGCGACCATGGCGCTGTAGCGCGGCGGCGGGGCTAGTCAGGTTGATCTGGGCCTGCTGGGCTGATCTGGACCTCACTGGCGCTACTGCTGCATCCGGTAGGCAACCGCCCCTGGCGGTGAAGGATGGATGATCTCCTCCCATTGGTTGCGGATGTCGTCTTCGCAGACCTGGTTCTGTTGCCGACCTTGCTCAACCACCACGTTGACCTTGTGACTTGTTGGTTCACTTGGTTGAGGTTGCGGACGCTGGGGCGGCGACCCTGGAAGGTGGACCACATGGGCGTCTCTATGGCGAGCGACATGATGGTGGTGATGGTCTCTCCCCTTGGCTGTGTGGATGGCGAGGAGCGAACAACGGGGATTCCGGTGTTGGTGGGGCAACTCTCAGATCATGGTTCGGAGTCCTTTCTCGGGGTTACTGCGCTGTCCATCCGATGGTTTAGTCGTTGTGCGATGGTCTTGCCGAGCGAAAAGCTCTACGTTCCCGCGCCAATGGCGGCGATGCCTGCGGGTATCGTTACCCTCTTCGGGGCGCCGTTGTGGCTATCTTCGCCGAGTTTGGTCTCCGAGTGAAAACCCTTGACCACCGGTCTCGACGCCAGCGACGTGCTACGTCGTTACCCTCTTGGGGGCAGCGTCGTGGAGTCTCATCCCTTGGCTCGTTCCAGTGATCTCGGTGGCAAGTTTGGCGCTCTGTGTTTTTCTTTTTTTCTATTGTTAATCTGTTGTATAAGAGGTTCCCCTCGCCACTTTGTATCGGTTCGGCCGTTGGGCTTTATTTATAAAGAGGGACGAAAGGATGTTTTTGTTAAGGGTCAAGCCGTTTTAGTTTTTTCTTTGTCTATATACCTAATAATAAAAGCGTTAAGATTTTCCTAGTTGGTTGCTTGGTCGGTCGGTTCATCATCGAAATCTATACCTAATAATAAAAGCGTTAAGTCTTCCGTTACTTGCTCGGTTGGTCCGTCATCGAAATTGCAACATAAGTTGATAAAAATTGCCCATCATGCCATCATTAAGTCATACCGTTTGTCTTTCTTATTTTACCGTTGGTTGGTATGTAATTATTAGTTTTTGTTCGTTCGCTAATTTTGGTACAATTGGTTCCAAAGAAAAAGATAAAGATGTGCATGTGCTTATCCGATTCCTGCTTGAAGACGTGAAACACTGGTTGGCTCAACGTGTGTTGGTACCTAAATAGTTTAATTAATGGAAAAACCTTTCCCTACGGCGACCTACAGGAGCGTAATGTAGGTCACTCCTATGGGCGCGCGCGAGCAGCCCATTTTGGGCAGATATGTGGACTCTTTCAGGCCTAATTAGCGTGTATTCGATTTTTTGGCCCAGTTTTTGTGAGACACTATCTTTTGAACAGCCCAATCTAATAACTACCTGCAGACATATTTAGGCTAAGTTTTTTGGCATTTCGACCAATGTTGCGTACGTTTTCAAATTTGGTAACAAGTTCGCGCGTATTTTGTTGATAAAGTAAAAACGAGATGTTGCAATATTTTTCTGCATGATGTTTCAGAAATTACGTATATGTTCTTAGAATTTATTTGGAATGATATGTTTTATGCGCTCATTCACATGTTATAAACATGTGATTTTATTGTTGCGGTCGATTTATTTTATTGTTGAAATATGAGATAAATTTTGTTGCAACTGAAATAGTGACAAATTATTTTATTGGCTACCAACTTTTTAATTTATGCAAATAATTTCTTCGGAAACACTTTTCTAGTCGCACGCATGGGTACATGAGCTATCACCACAGTCCGCATGTTGTCAGCTGCTGTGGGATTCGGGCAAAGAGTGTGGCAGTGAAATCTTTTCCGGGAGTTTCCTTCATTTTCTAATACTAGCTGAGATTAGGCGCGGCGCACGCCGCGCCGCCGCCGCATTTCTTCTTTGTGCGTTGCGCCGCATTTCTTCTTTCCAGTGACACGCACTTGTGTCAGCAGTCGCTATTTCTTTCAATATCATATCAATTAAGACAAAATGTTATTGTAAAAAAAAATATTATCTAGATGTCAACATGTGGTTCCATAACCTGTCATCTACAATGGGCTACCGCAACCAAAGTTCGAGTGTGGTGAGAATATGGAACTCAGATTGTTGCATCAAAGGCATATTAAAAAAATGCATGCAACAAAAACTGATATAATTTTTATTTCACCAGCACACCACCAAAATGAGTTTACAGAGTTTAGGTCCTCTTTGGATTCCAGGATTGTAAAACATAGAAATATGACACGTTTTTCTATGCAAAACAGAGGATTGTAAAGCACAGTAAAATCACACGAGTAGTCATTTGAATGAGAGAAAAATAAAGGAAAAGAGGTTGAAGTGGATGTTCAAATTTCTATGAAATTGAGGCATAGAAATCCATTTTATACGAATTTGGTGTCATCCTTCTATCCAAAGGCAAACCATAGGAAAAATTCCTAAGATTTTGAATCCTACACAATTTTTATCAAATTACTAATTCAAAGATGTCCTTATAGTCCACGTACGTAGCTTGAACATTCTTGAGAAGCGATATACAACTATGTAAGATATGAGTGTCAAAATTCAAAAGTTTCTATGATAAATAACAAACCACTAAATAATACAATAGTAGGCACATAAAATTTTCTTGAAAAACGAAACTATGCAACCCATATTCGTAAATGAGAGACTGATCACACACACACACCGACACCAAGAAAAAAGTGTGAAATGTTTTCCTCCAAATCTAACCACACCTCTAGGCTCATCGTTGCGACTTTTTCCCTCCCGCTGTGGGTTTTGTGGATTTTCGGACAAAAAAAAATGCCCAAGCAACAACAGTTTGCTTGGATGGGGAACACCAAGCAGGAGAAAATGTAGGCGAGGATCGCACACGACATACTGTGTTGGAAATTCTTGTTCATGGCTGTTGTGGGACTCGCCTTTTATCGTAGAAAGTTGGTTCTACATCACCTGTTCTGTCGCGATGTGTCTTGAAATAGGCGAGAGCAGCAGCATGACCATACCTATTATTTATCTTTGAAGAACAATCCCATGGAAATATGTCGGAACTATGTAATTCTTGGTAATTAATTTGCAGTACATATTGCAAGTGTCTTCAAGGACACAACCTGAAGGTAGGATCGTGAACTTCAAATTTACAGTGGTCCATGTTGCAGCAGAATTCTGATATCTGACCAATCTGGGGATGGACACATACACTACTTTCCATGTACCCCGGCTTCGTGGAAATAATTAGAGAGATGGAGGCAACATGGAAGGTTAAATTGGTGCGGCAGAGACGAAAAAGCAATCCCACCCGGGGTTGCGTGTCCCCGGGGCCGGACGTTATTTGAGAT
Organism: Alopecurus myosuroides; assembly: GCA_028641055.1. NCBI lineage: Eukaryota > Viridiplantae > Streptophyta > Magnoliopsida > Poales > Poaceae > Alopecurus > Alopecurus myosuroides. The sequence goes on along the minus strand of CM054057.1, from coordinate 40,431,517 downwards.
TAGGATACCCATTTTTGTACATTGCAAAACTATTTTAATTTTGTGTGTAAGCCACTCCGTTTTTACAATGACTTCCTCCCACCTTTTGCATATATTTTAAGTATGAATCATTTTTTGTTTGGATCAGAACTTGTGAAGAAAATATAGATATTTCTCTCAGCATTTTTTTTCGTTACTATTCTTTTTTCCACCACGGAAAATAAAATAAAATGAATATGAACCGAAAATATTCAAGCATAGCATTCAATAATCTGCACAAATGAAGAAACAGTCTGGAACAATTCATTTTACATTTTCCTCACTGTACAAATGTTAGAAAGAATCTGGAGCACAGTCACTCTCCAATTAAGGTACAATAACCATATCAATTACAGAAAGACCGGCTCCCAATTAGGCAGAAATTAGCAACTCGAGATTCAGTAGTGAAAGCAGAGTTTGAATGTCAGAATCTAAACCCAAATTGGATGTGGACTAAACCTGTTAAGAGAGCAGATTGATAAGGCCACCATTTGGATCTGGAACCACAGTAATCTAAACCGAATGGACATGCAAAATCAAACCCATTTGCGACACACAACTTATATTTTTGTTAGAATTACAAACCAGTTTAGAATATGTAATAGCAGATGCAAAAAATCTGGAGCACAATCGGTTTGGCCTCTCTTTCCAATTAAGGTACAACATTAGTGACATGCAAATACAGATTTAGAACATGGATCAAAATGATTTAACATTATATTTATGTGCCAAGAACATATTAGCCACAAGAGGACGACATGGTGTAAACTGAGGCATACATCGTTTCTACAAAATACATGCACCATTTCAGTGTTGAAATTGCAAGGCAAGAGAAAACGGAATGTAAATTTCCTCTGTTATACATGCATGGGAAATCACTATTGTAAAAAATGTCCTAGCCGAAAATAGGAAAAAAATAACTAATCTAATAAACGTTGTAAAAATTAAAACTCTGAATAGAGATTTGGGTTAGGTCCCCAGCAGTTAATACATGTCCATGTACGGACATGCATCTTAGCAAATGTTGAATCGAGAGAAAAAATTATTATAGCCTCCAAGAAAGAAAAATCAAGGGACGCCGTGTTGCGGACCTGCAGTTCTGCACCAAAGGCAGGCTGCTCGACCTCCTCTTACCTGCCGTCGAGCTCTGCCTCGCTGACGACCCCATGGACTCCTCGCCCTCGCGTCGACCAGGGCCGCTGCTCGTAGAGGCGTCGAGGCGGTGCCCTCAAGGAGGACCCGTCCAACTGCAGCGTTGAAGTGGGCCGCGACAACTGAACGCATGTCGGCATCGTAGGTTTCTTGGTTGTCGTCCGGGTCGCAGCGGGCAGCTTTCCGGCCGGCGACGCCGCGCTCCTATATCCAGAGCAGTCGACGGAGCTGGTTGTCGTCCAGCGGAACCATCTGGGTTTGGGGCTGCCGTCCAGGTGCTGAGCTCTATGGAGAAGCCACAGCGATGGAGGAGGACCGACCCACGGCACAACCGGCAGAGGAGCTTGTTAACGGCGGGGAGGTCAAGAAAATATTGGTGGGGAGACAATGGAAGCCGACAGAAAATCGATTAGGCCGAGCCTTCTAGAGCGACTGCGGCGTCGGGATAGTATCCAGAGGAGAGAAAGACGTGTCGAAGCTCAAACGCACGGGAATGGACACGCACGACCTACATGGAAACCTCAGGAATAATCGAACCCCACGTTCCGATAGTGCCATACACGCGCCGGGCAAAAAAAAATGGCTCGTGTCCAACAAAATTAGGATGAGACGTGTTTTAGAATAGTCTGGCCCACCACGAACAAATGCAGCAAAACGGGAATCGAGGCGTATGGAGCAAAACGAAAGGACAGACACGCGTCGGCAGGAGAAATAGGTACGTGACCATCAAAATTCTAAGAAAAATAGAACCGAACGCAGTTTCGGATAGTACTAGCCAGGGCCATGCGCGGCGCACGCCGCGCAACGCTAGCATTCCCATCTAATGTTAATTTGTTACTACCTCTGGTCCGAATTAAATGTCGTAAGAACACTTCTACGTAGTACATAATCGTCCACAAATAGCGAAAGAAATTACGGATCAGAGTGAGTAGCATTTATTGCGTATAAAATTTCATCCGAAATCAGAGAAAAAAATGACACATGCTACGATTGTCACAATTTATTGTGTACTCAGCTGCATAAGATTAACATACGAACCTGATACCAAAAACTGCAAACTATGCATCGCTTGCAAGCACTCAATATTTCCTCCTCTTCTTGGTTACATAGTCCAGCTACTCAATCTTTTATGTGATTGCTTACATAGTATATTTTTGAAGGATTCTAAAGTTTATATTAGCTAGGAACCACTATTAGCATCCTAACCTACGGTATTGAAAGTAGGCAAGCTTTCATGCATACATAGTGGCAGGATCCGTGTCTTGCCAGTCTCAGCATCATCTTCATTCTCCGCACCCTGCTCTCCGGTCTCATCGGCATAGTCATTCTTCACGCTCTGCATGATCATGAGACAAACAGAAATTCAGAGACGGTTTGAGCGAACAGAGCATAGCCAGGAGTTGAGGAATATAATGCTATAAACATAGTTACAAAATGTAGAAAACAATACTTAATCCCCTCCAAGAGGACAATTCGAACAAAAATCACAGAAAATATGCAAGTCAAAATGCATGAATATGATAGTGATGAACTGTCAAATTTTGGCGAACTTGTGGCAGTTGAAGCAAACCCCTGAACGATTTCTTCGTTCTCGTTCTAGACCCAAGTCAGGCAGAAAAACGAATATATTACGACTTCTCAACACACACTAAACATATCAATTCGGAGAAAATAGGAAAAACACTAATTAAGCAGTCTAGATTCAACAACACATTAGCCATCTTGGCACCAGAACGTAAACTTGTAGCCTTGCAAACTGCAGAACAGTATCACCAATATAATTTATGGCTTCTGCGATCTGAACCAAATCACCAATATAATGTTTATCTTGAGTACGTAAATGGTAAGTGAAAGATATATTAAGGACATACTTCTAGCTACAATGGAAGACGTTAACATGTATAACAAATGTACCAATGCATCAACATCGTATATATATTTTTTACGGCAATGATCGACTCATGCAATTAAGTAACGCAAAATCCTATATTTAATCTATGGCTTGATCCTTAAGTGATATAAGCCGTAGTTTTCGTCTTTGAAAAATATACAGGAATACCTGCTTGCAGAAAGGTTAAATTCCAGGATGTGGTGTGCAAATACGTCATGCCATGATCTGCAATAGGTTGACATAGATGGGTCTATATTTTTTTTAGAGAGAAGTCCTAGAGAACTGCTTTATACATATCAGAAGATATGGGTCTATCAACCTAATTAATTTGGAATAATCCAGGATGTGGTGTGCAAATACGTCATGCCATGATCTGCAATAGGTTGACATAGATGGGTCTATATATTTTTTTAGAGAAAGTTCCTAGAGACCTGCTTTATACATAGCAGAAGATATGGGTCTATCAACCTAATTAATTTGGAATAATAATATATAGAGCGATAAAATCTAGAGCAAAATAGAAGCAATCATAACTCATATTCTGTTTTCCTAATTCATGCCCCGGATGCGTCTCTGCCTCGGATTTAATAGTCGTTTTAGATATGGACAGGGATACTGTATCACCTTCAAAGAACCCACTGAAAGAAATATTTGTAACATTGATTGAGAAGAAAGAAATTCAATGTTGTAAGCTACAGAAACTTCCAAGTAGTAAACCTTTAAGATCAAGAGAACAATTAGATAACAAACCCTGCAGGCTGCACTATCCATACCTGACATGGAGCATGTCTATAAGATAAGAGGTTTTAGTTGTTACTTTCGTTCTATTAGGAAATTGATTATTTGTATATCTAATTGGATTTGTTGGCATCGTTAGAAGAAAGTGAATAGTACAATATGAAGCTGATGCTAAACTGACCAAAGTACAATATGAAGCTGATGCTAAACTGACCAAGAAGTCATCGACAGTTAAAAAAATATAAAATTAAAACACTAACTTAATAAAGCAATTCAGAGATCTCTAGAAGTAGGAAGAAATACTAAAATTGCTAAATAAGATAAATTATCCAATTTCACCAGTGGAGCAAGACCATGGTCAGTTGAGGAAGACAATGATCCAATGCATATCCACATTGTAACATATTAAGCTGTGAATATGTGCATTGGTTGCTATAAATAACTGGCTATTTTCGGTGATAGCCAGGGAAAGTAAATACACATGGATCGATGCGACTGCTATTTTAGTTTGTGAAGTATCTGGCATACCACAAAAGATTGTATAACCAAACAATACATAAATTTTGGGCCTTGTGTTTGCTCTTCTACTGTTCTACAAAAACGCCAACATGTACTGTTATGTAGGAGAGTACCTTGGGACGGGCTCGGCACCACACCTTGGGCATGCATTTCTCCGTATATGGATTTACCTTCTTCCAACATGTCTTGATGCATGTGTACCACCAGTTCTCGGTAGAATTCAACTATGTGGTGAGCACATCAAGCTTCAGCCAGTGACCCTGTAATGTTGCAGGAAACATGAGCTATTTTTCACCGAAGGAATGTTCAATTCATATGCCACTCATTACTTAGACGATAGTATCTACAATGAATTCATTTAAGATAAATCACAAGAACAGAAAATGATGTAGGCACAGTGCAGTATACACCAAGAGCAGTAGACATTAAAGTAGGACAGGAAGTCACCAATAATAGAAAACTCTAATGCATCTCATATTCCTTTTTCCACCACTCTTCTACCAAAATCATGGAAATAGACCCAATTTTGCAAACATTATTTTTTTTGTTTGCAGTGAATATTTCCTTGAAAAAAATTGAAGTAAATAATTGAAAGAGTTGAAAAAAACCAGGAGGGAAGCTGCAAACTTGAACTTGCTTGTGTGTTCGATGCTGTTGTGGGATTGAATTATAAATCTTGCAGCCAATCGACAGAAAAACAATGCTGTGGTGAACTGTGAATTCTGGCTCGATTGAACTGCGAAGAGAAATAGAAGACATGAGACGGACGCCCAGATTAAGAAGAAATGGATGGGTCATCTACTCACCTGACCATCCAAGTTCCCGGGCCGGATCGTTGTATTCGCCACCACACATGTACTTATTGTTTTCGCGGTCCTGGATTCACCTGGAAGATCCTATTGCCGGCCTCTGCCATCTCTGTCCATATACCCGCGGTTTCGAGGCCTGCATAAGCAACTGCCTGCAGGTAGCGAGGATGCAGTGGCGAGAACGAATCAGACTAATATCACATATCTCGCGTGGGGGTTGCGCCCCTCGTCCACACGCCTCGTCTCCAAGCATGTACTGGAAAGATACATCATGCTTCTAACATCTGGACTGCATTTACCCCTCCAGTGAGCTTCCAACTCCGCAAGAGGCATTGTTGGCCTGCATGAGAAGAAGAGCAAATAAGAGAGAGCAGAGCGCAACAGGCCAAGGAACAACAGAGCAACTCGGGAATACGGTAGCAAGTCAGCGGGCGACAAAGCACACTCAGAGAAGTGGAAGGATGCGACACGCAGCTTGCTGTGTCGGCCAGCCTTTCCCGCATGCCTTCACGCCACAACTCGGCGGATAAGACCACCGCATGGGAGTTTCTTGCAGTGCATGGGAGGAAGAGGGGGACAGAGAGAAGAGAGAAGAAAGGAGGATAACTAACCTGCATGCGGAAGGATGGAGCGCGGGCGTCGATCGGGACTCTGACGTACGAAGCGCGGGCATCGAACAAGATGGTGCACGCGGAGACAACCAATCGGCCACAACGCGGGGAAACAGGACGACGGTGCTAGGATCCAGCGAGGATTCGTAGGTAGGGGACAGACAAAAAGGAGGCCGACGACCACGAGGAGCTCGAGGAGGGAACAAATTATGGCAGATCGCTTGGAACAGGGTGAATCTGGCAGAAAGAAGTCAGGCGGCGGCGGGGAAGGCGGGAGCTGGAGATCGGTGATCAACATGCAGAGCCACACCAGCCGCACCGACGGGACGACCCCGAATCGCACCCTTGAAAGGATGGCGCGCAGGACCGCTGGGAAGGCCGCCCGATGCGATAGCAGGAGAAGAGGAACCACAGAGCGGAGCCGGGCGAGGGGAACTCGAAGGGCCCAACGGCCGAGACTGACCACAACCCTCGCCACCACGGGCAGGGCCAACACGCTCAAATTCAGGCGTCGAATCATCCGCCATAGTAGGTCGGCGAGAAGCAGCCACCATAAAAGAGGGAAAGTACCTGCATCGAGCACGCTGCGAGATGACTGGCGAAAACCGAAACGATGGTACCGGAGGAAGATGATGGGACCGAAACGTGCCGGCCAGCAGAAGGAAACAAAGTTCGGAGGGAAAACGTAGCCTTACGTGGCAGGACCTACCAGATGTCAAACAATAAACCGCAACACGCACGGCTGACCGCATGCAACTGCCTACCACTAACAACAAACAGCCAAAACAACAACGGCCCACCACTAACAACTGCCTAGAAACGGGATCACGGGAACGCGAAGTAAGCGCATGAAGAGAAACAAAGAGAAAACACGTGTCACACAAACAAATACGGTGATGACCACCGGAAAATCTACAGAATTTGAAACCTACGGGGTTTCGGATATTACTTATTATTATTATTATTATTATTATTATTACTAGGAAATGTGCCCGTGCGTTGCAACGGAGAGAAAAAATCCATGTTGCGGATGCATTGTTTGTACAACATCCGACCGGTCGAAACTAAGAAGATGCTCCTTCCAATCAGGCCCGACTCGATGGAGTTAAATTTCTCTCAGTTATTGAAACTCATGAAGTCTTCCGTGATGGGTTTGTTATATTTAAAATTTTAACATGAAGTTAAATTGTGTTGCTACGTCTTCATTACTTTTAGGTCATAGAGAATTTTACTCTATTTTGTTTTATCCGGTACCCCGCCCTCATCCGAGCAAAGTAAAAATAATTATTAACGAGTTTAGTAAGGTCTTCCCAAATATAAAGATTGTGCTGCATATGTGTAATAAGTTCCTTTTTTATTTACAAGAGAACTTTGAGAAAACATCTTGTGTGCATATAGGAAAATTAACAGGTCGAGGACAACTAATCACATAAGGAAAAACAAAATACATTTGTAACCGAGGCTGCTATGAATCAAAATTAAAACAACAGTAATATCTATCCGTGCAAACAATCAATCTTCACATTTGGTATTGATTTGAGAAGATGGGAGGGGACAGGGGCGAGAGAGGAGGAGCAGCTGCTGCCGTGAGGGACATAGGAGAAGGGAGAGAGAGGACATGGCTACAACGCTGTAGGTACACACATGGAAAAAAATCAGTAGCAGCAGGCGTAGCGTCTCACCCGATCGCCACAGCAATCCTTCCTAGCCTGTGTAGCTCCTGCTTATCGCAAGCGAAGAACTTGCTACTGTCCAGCATCACGACTCCATCTTATATAAACAAAAGTCACAAACCTGACGAAACAAAATGGAAAATAATGCTAAATCAGCTTCCGAACAAGACGACCCAGCGCTGATTTAAACACGCAGGAGCTTTATATGTTTCAGAATTGCACATGACTTTGTTCTTCTCGTTGCAGTGGAGCCGTGCATGCATTGTATCCCTTGTTTGCATGTCCGGAAATGTTACTAAGAGCAGGCCAATCATTGATGGTTACGAAAAGCAACACCCGTAGTTCAAATAGCTTTTGTTCGTTCTCATCCCACACATGTACACCTGGTTTGCCCCACAATTGTAAGATTTCTTTCACTAATGGACTTAGATACACATCAATGTCGTTGCCAGGTTGCCTCGGGCCTTGGATGAGCACATGCATCATCATGAACTTGCGCTTCATGCACAACCAAGGAGGAAGGTTGTAGATACATAGAGTCACGAGCTAGGTGCTATGACTAGAGCTGTCCTCCCCAAAAGGTTTAAAAACATCTGTACTTAGACCAAACCATAAGTTTCTTGCCTCTCCTGTAAATCCGGGAAGTCTCTTTCGATCTTTCTCCACTGCGATCCATCAGCGGAGTGTCTCAACTTTCCTTCTTTCTTACGGTCTTCTTTGTGCCATCACAACAACCTAGAATGCTCTTTGTTTCTAAACAGACGTTTCAACCGTGGTATTATAGGAGCATACCACATCACCTTTGCAGGAACCCTCTTATGAGGGGGCTCGCCATCAACATCACCAGGGTCATCTGGTCCGATCTTATACCGTAGTGCAGTGCATACCGGACATTCATCCAAATTCTCATACTTCGCACCGCGGTGGAGGATGCAGTCATTAATGCATGCATGTATCTTCTGCACATCTAATCCTAGAGGGCAGAGAGCTTTCTTTGCTTTGTACATACTCTTAGGCAATTTGTTATCCTTTGGAAGCTTCAGCTTCATTAGTTGAAGTAACTCTCAAATGTCTTGTCAGTCACACCGTTCTGTGCCTTCCATCTCAGCAAGTCCAATGTGGTACCGAGCTTTGTGCTGCAACCTTCGCAATTTGGGTACAACAAATTTTTGTGATCCTGTAACATGTTGTCGAGTTTCAACCTCTCCAATTCACTTTCACAGTCTTCCCTTGTATCAGCAATAACTCGGCCAAGATCATCATCGGGCTCTTCTAATGCCCGTTCTTGATCACCTCCTTCTTCTGCATTGTCTTCCATTGTCTTCCATTGCAGGCGAACAAAGGATCTTCTTCTTCTTCTTCTTCATTGTCTTCCATCACAATCCCTTTTTCTCCATGCTTGGTCCAGCAATTATAGCTGGAAATGAAACCTCTCCGAAGTAGGTGGCCGTGAAGGAATCTCGAGGAAGAGTGCTCCCTGATGTTCCGACAATAAACACATGGGCAACACATAAAGCCATTATTTTAGTTCGCCTTAGCTACAGCGAGAAATTCATTCAGGCCTGCCAAATACTCGGAAGTGCGTCGGTCATCGTACATCCATCGCTGCCGTGCATCCATCTGCATCATATAATAAAGTTTATCAAAAAACACTACAATAACATCTTCAATAGAGAAATGACCATAGTACATCAACAAATATAATTTTTTTGTATCAATTACAGATGAAAAAAATAAGTTTACTAACCTCGCTCGAAGATACCATTTTCTGTGAGCTTATGTGTGGCTCGGGTATTTCGTCGAACACCTCGTGTGCATAGTAAAAGAACACACACTAGCACCCACCTCTCTCACTCCTCCAAGTCAAAAAAAAAGAGGGAAGGGGGGCTAGGAGGAAGTATATGTAGGGCAAGGGGGTCATTCGTCCTTGTGGCATGAACAGGGACCAATGCCTTGCGCGTGCCACGTGGTGTGTGGCGAGGCATTAGTCCTGGTTCATGCCACAAACCGGGACAAATGCCGGCTAACAAATCGGGACCAATGCCCTCAGGCGAATTCTGCTACCCCGGGTGCAAAAACCGGGACCAATGCATATCATTGGTCCTGGATTTTGGTGCAACCGGGATGAATGGCATTTTGGCCCTGGACGAAAGGTCCTGTTTCTACTAGTGTTTCACTTTTTTTCTTCTACTTCTGAACTTCTTATGCAAAGTCATTTATGATAGCATACATTTTACTCTGATATATGTCCAATTTTTTTAAACATCTCTTTTCTGGGATCAAATTTAAACATCTCAATCGCACACATTCCCTCGAAGCAATCAGGGTCTATGGCTCGAGCAGTACTAGCAACTGTAAGATGTTAATCTTAACATTTTCTAAACTATATATACTTAGACATATTTTAGTGTAAGAGTCAATGAATGTACACACTAAATTTTTCCCTGTACATGTACCCCTGCCTCGAATTAATTATTGTGGATTTGTCAAAATATGAATGTATCTAGACATATTTTTTGTGTATTGTTACATCCATATTTTGACAAATCCAGGACCGTTTACTCGTGACGGAGGGATTTAGAAAATGTTAAAACATCTTATATTTCGATACGGAGGGAGTAATTTATATACTCACTCCGTCTCAAAATAAGTGTCATTGGGATGGATGGATGGATGTATTTAGATGTATTCAAAACTAGATATATCCATTGCAACCCATTTCAGCGACAGTTATTTTGAGGTGAAGGTAGTAGTGCTTGATTGTTAAATTTATTCTTCTTCTTACATATATGTGATATGTGCGGCTGAGTGAAAAATGAACATGTGTATTATATAGCAGAACTACATTTATAATTTGCCAAAAAGAAAAATATAGAAATGCATTTCTACCCACCTTTGCGAAGATATCAGTAAGAATCAATGAGTCAAGACCATGAACTAAACTGTCAAAAAAAAAAAAAGACCATGAACTAGTTCAAAACGATCCGAAGAGGTGGTGGCACGTCGGTGCCATTGTACTGTACACTGCATATGTCTAACTAGTCGCAACGCTGTTCCTGTCACGAAATAAATTAAGAAACTCACGAGGGAATGAAGAAAAAAGGCTCCCGTCGTCTTGGTCGCTCCCGCGAGCGATCAGGCGGCGCCGCTGCCCTACTCCTCCCCGCCCTCCTCTACCACTCTCCTTTCCTCGCAGCCGCCGGCGTGAGCTGCCGGCAAAGCCCGGGTGGTGCTGGCGGCGGCAGGCCCTCCCCTTTCCCCCTCGCTCGGTGACGGCCGCGCAGTCCGTGGTGGTAGTGGAGGGAGGCACACGGAGCGTGGGGCGTGTCGGCGTGGTCGCATCCTGGCGGCGTGGTCGCTGCGTTGTTCTCCCGTGCGTCCCTGTGGTGGCGGCGGTGGCTCCCGTGGACGGCACAGCAACGTCTTCCAGGTGGCCGACCAGCAAGGCCATGGAGGTGACGCGTTCGTAGGTGACGGTGGCTCAACGTTGGTGGCAGTGGGGACAGCAAGGCGACGGAGATGAGCTCGTGGCGTGGCCATGGCTAGGGTTTCTCGGCCCAGGTCTGGGCCGTTGGGCCCGATCTGGGTTTTACGGCCCAACAAAGGTTCATATCCGTGATCCCATGTGCAAGGTGAAAACTGCGACCATGGCGCTGTAGCGCGGCGGCGGGGCTAGTCAGGTTGATCTGGGCCTGCTGGGCTGATCTGGACCTCACTGGCGCTGCTGCTGCATCCGGTAGGCAACCGCCCCTGGCGGTGAAGGATGGATGATCTCCTCCCATTGGTTGCGGATGTCGTCTTCGCAGACCTGGTTCTGTTGCCGACCTTGCTCAACCACCACGTTGACCTTGTGACTTGTTGGTTCACTTGGTTGAGGTTGCGGACGCTGGGGCGGCGACCCTGGAAGGTGGACCACATGGGCGTCTCTATGGCGAGCGACATGATGGTGGTGATGGTCTCTCCCCTTGGCTGTGTGGATGGCGAGGAGCGAACAACGGGGATTCCGGTGTTGGTGGGGCAACTCTCAGATCATGGTTCGGAGTCCTTTCTCGGGGTTACTGCGCTGTCCATCCGATGGTTTAGTCGTTGTGCGATGGTCTTGCCGAGCGAAAAGCTCTACGTTCCCGCGCCAATGGCGGCGATGCCTGCGGGTATCTTTACCCTCTTCGGGGCGCCGTTGTGGCTATCTTCGCCGAGTTTGGTCTCCGAGTGAAAACCCTTGACCACCGGTCTCGACGCCAGCGACGTGCTACGTCGTTACCCTCTTGGGGGCAGCGTCGTGGAGTCTCATCCCTTGGCTCGTTCCAGTGATCTCGGTGGCAAGTTTGGCGCTCTGTGTTTTTCTTTTTTTCTATTGTTAATCTGTTGTATAAGAGGTTCCCCTCGCCACTTTGTATCGGTTCGGCCGTTGGGCTTTATTTATAAAGAGGGACGAAAGGATGTTTTTGTTAAGGGTCAAGCCGTTTTAGTTTTTTCTTTGTCTATATACCTAATAATAAAAGCGTTAAGATTTTCCTAGTTGGTTGCTTGGTCGGTCGGTTCATCATCGAAATCTATACCTAATAATAAAAGCGTTAAGTCTTCCGTTACTTGCTCGGTTGGTCCGTCATCGAAATTGCAACATAAGTTGATAAAAATTGCCCATCATGCCATCATTAAGTCATACCGTTTGTCTTTCTTTTTTTTGCCGTTGGTTGGTATGTAATTATTAGTTTTTGTTCGTTCGCTAATTTTGGTACAATTGGTTCCAAAGAAAAAGATAAAGATGTGCATGTGCTTATCCGATTCCTGCTTGAAGACGTGAAACACTGGTTGGCTCAACGTGTGTTGGTACCTAAATAGTTTAATTAATGGAAAAACCTTTCCCTACGGCGACCTACAGGAGCGTAATGTAGGTCACTCCTATGGGCGCGCGCGAGCAGCCCATTTTGGGCAGATATGTGGACTCTTTCAGGCCTAATTAGCGTGTATTCGATTTTTTGGCCCAGTTTTTGTGAGACACTATCTTTTGAACAGCCCAATCTAATAACTACCTGCAGACATATTTAGGCTAAGTTTTTTGGCATTTCGACCAATGTTGCGTACGTTTTCAAATTTGGTAACAAGTTCGCGCGTATTTTGTTGATAAAGTAAAAACGAGATGTTGCAATATTTTTCTGCATGATGTTTCAGAAATTACGTATATGTTCTTAGAATTTATTTGGAATGATATGTTTTATGCGCTCATTCACATGTTATAAACATGTGATTTTATTGTTGCGGTCGATTTATTTTATTGTTGAAATATGAGATAAATTTTGTTGCAACTGAAATAGTGACAAATTATTTTATTGGCTACCAACTTTTTAATTTATGCAAATAATTTCTTCGGAAACACTTTTCTAGTCGCACGCATGGGTACATGAGCTATCACCACAGTCCGCATGTTGTCTGCTGCTGTGGGATTCGGGCAAAGAGTGTGGCAGTGAAATCTTTTCCGGGAGTTTCCTTCATTTTCTAATACTAGCTGAGATTAGGCGCGGCGCACGCCGCGCCGCCGCCGCATTTCTTCTTTGTGCGCTGCGCCGCATTTCTTCTTTCCAGTGACACGCACTTGTGTCAGCAGTCGCTATTTCTTTCAATATCATATCAATTAAGACAAAATGTTATTGTAAAAAAAAATATTATCTAGATGTCAACATGTGGTTCCATAACCTGTCATCTACAATGGGCTACCGCAACCAAAGTTCGAGTGTGGTGAGAATATGGAACTCAGATTGTTGCATCAAAGGCATATTAAAAAAATGCATGCAACAAAAACTGATATAATTTTTATTTCACCAGCACACCACCAAAATGAGTTTACAGAGTTTAGGTCCTCTTTGGATTCCAGGATTGTAAAACATAGAAATATGACACGTTTTTCTATGCAAAACAGAGGATTGTAAAGCACAGTAAAATCACACGAGTAGTCATTTGAATGAGAGAAAAATAAAGGAAAAGAGGTTGAAGTGGATGTTCAAATTTCTATGAAATTGAGGCATAGAAATCCATTTTATACGAATTTGGTGTCATCCTTCTATCCAAAGGCAAACCATAGGAAAAATTCCTAAGATTTTGAATCCTACACAATTTTTATCAAATTACTAATTCAAAGATGTCCTTATAGTCCACGTACGTAGCTTGAACATTCTTGAGAAGCGATATACAACTATGTAAGATATGAGTGTCAAAATTCAAAAGTTTCTATGATAAATAACAAACCACTAAATAATACAATAGTAGGCACATAAAATTTTCTTGAAAAACGAAACTATGCAACCCATATTCGTAAATGAGAGACTGATCACACACACACACCGACACCAAGAAAAAAGTGTGAAATGTTTTCCTCCAAATCTAACCACACCTCTAGGCTCATCGTTGCGACTTTTTCCCTCCCGCTGTGGGTTTTGTGGATTTTCGGACAAAAAAAAATGCCCAAGCAACAACAGTTTGCTTGGATGGGGAACACCAAGCAGGAGAAAATGTAGGCGAGGATCGCACACGACATACTGTGTTGGAAATTCTTGTTCATGGCTGTTGTGGGACTCGCCTTTTATCGTAGAAAGTTGGTTCTACATCACCTGTTCTGTCGCGATGTGTCTTGAAATAGGCGAGAGCAGCAGCATGACCATACCTATTATTTATCTTTGAAGAACAATCCCATGGAAATATGTCGGAACTATGTAATTCTTGGTAATTAATTTGCAGTACATATTGCAAGTGTCTTCAAGGACACAACCTGAAGGTAGGATCGTGAACTTCAAATTTACAGTGGTCCATGTTGCAGCAGAATTCTGATATCTGACCAATCTGGGGATGGACACATACACTACTTTCCATGTACCCCGGCTTCGTGGAAATAATTAGAGAGATGGAGGCAACATGGAAGGTTAAATTGGTGCGGCAGAGACGAAAAAGCAATCCCACCCGGGGTTGCGTGTCCCCGGGGCCGGACGTTATTTGAGATTAGGATACCCATTTTTGTACATTGCAAAACTATTTTAATTTTGTGTGTAAGCCACTCCGTTTTTACAATGACTTCCTCCCACCTTTTGCATATATTTTAAGTATGAATCATTTTTTGTTTGGATCAGAACTTGTGAAGAAAATATAGATATTTCTCTCAGCATTTTTTTTCGTTACTATTCTTTTTTCCACCACGGAAAATAAAATAAAATGAATATGAACCGAAAATATTCAAGCATAGCATTCAATAATCTGCACAAATGAAGAAACAGTCTGGAACAATTCATTTTACATTTTCCTCACTGTACAATGTTAGAAAGAATCTGGAGCACAGTCACTCTCCAATTAAGGTACAATAACCATATCAATTACAGAAAGACCGGCTCCCAATTAGGCAGAAATTAGCAACTCGAGATTCAGTAGTGAAAGCAGAGTTTGAATGTCAGAATCTAAACCCAAATTGGATGTGGACTAAACCTGTTAAGAGAGCAGATTGATAAGGCCACCATTTGGATCTGGAACCACAGTAATCTAAACCGAATGGACATGCAAAATCAAACCCATTTGCGACACACAACTTATATTTTTGTTAGAATTACAAACCAGTTTAGAATATGTAATAGCAGATGCAAAAAATCTGGAGCACAATCGGTTTGGCCTCTCTTTCCAATTAAGGTACAACATTAGTGACATGCAAATACAGATTTAGAACATGGATCAAAATGATTTAACATTATATTTATGTGCCAAGAACATATTAGCCACAAGAGGACGACATGGTGTAAACTGAGGCATACATCGTTTCTACAAAATACATGCACCATTTCAGTGTTGAAATTGCAAGGCAAGAGAAAACGGAATGTAAATTTCCTCTGTTATACATGCATGGGAAATCACTATTGTAAAAAATGTCCTAGCCGAAAATAGGAAAAAAATAACTAATCTAATAAACGTTGTAAAAATTAAAACTCTGAATAGAGATTTGGGTTAGGTCCCCAGCAGTTAATACATGTCCATGTACGGACATGCATCTTAGCAAATGTTGAATCGAGAGAAAAAATTATTATAGCCTCCAAGAAAGAAAAATCAAGGGACGCCGTGTTGCGGACCTGCAGTTCTGCACCAAAGGCAGGCTGCTCGACCTCCTCTTACCTGCCGTCGAGCTCTGCCTCGCTGACGACCCCATGGACTCCTCGCCCTCGCGTCGACCAGGGCCGCTGCTCGTAGAGGCGTCGAGGCGGTGCCCTCAAGGAGGACCCGTCCAACTGCAGCGTTGAAGTGGGCCGCGACAACTGAACGCATGTCGGCATCGTAGGTTTCTTGGTTGTCGTCCGGGTCGCAGCGGGCAGCTTTCCGGCCGGCGACGCCGCGCTCCTATATCCAGAGCAGTCGACGGAGCTGGTTGTCGTCCAGCGGAACCATCTGGGTTTGGGGCTGCCGTCCAGGTGCTGAGCTCTATGGAGAAGCCACAGCGATGGAGGAGGACCGACCCACGGCACAACCGGCAGAGGAGCTTGTTAACGGCGGGGAGGTCAAGAAAATATTGGTGGGGAGACAATGGAAGCCGACAGAAAATCGATTAGGCCGAGCCTTCTAGAGCGACTGCGGCGTCGGGATAGTATCCAGAGGAGAGAAAGACGTGTCGAAGCTCAAACGCACGGGAATGGACACGCACGACCTACATGGAAACCTCAGGAATAATCGAACCCCACGTTCCGATAGTGCCATACACGCGCCGGGCAAAAAAAAATGGCTCGTGTCCAACAAAATTAGGATGAGACGTGTTTTAGAATAGTCTGGCCCACCACGAACAAATGCAGCAAAA
This sequence comes from Alopecurus myosuroides, assembly GCA_028641055.1. Taxonomy (NCBI): domain Eukaryota; kingdom Viridiplantae; phylum Streptophyta; class Magnoliopsida; order Poales; family Poaceae; genus Alopecurus; species Alopecurus myosuroides. The sequence goes on along the minus strand of CM054057.1, from coordinate 40,415,291 downwards.
CGGGAATCGAGGCGTATGGAGCAAAACGAAAGGACAGACACGCGTCGGCAGGAGAAATAGGTACGTGACCATCAAAATTCTAAGAAAAATAGAACCGAACGCAGTTTCGGATAGTATTATTATTATTATTATTATTATTATTACTAGGAAATGTGCCCGTGCGTTGCAACGGAGAGAAAAAATCCATGTTGCGGATGCATTGTTTGTACAACATCCGACCGGTCGAAACTAAGAAGATGCTCCTTCCAATCAGGCCCGACTCGATGGAGTTAAATTTCTCTCAGTTATTGAAACTCATGAAGTCTTCCGTGATGGGTTTGTTATATTTAAAATTTTAACATGAAGTTAAATTGTGTTGCTACGTCTTCATTACTTTTAGGTCATAGAGAATTTTACTCTATTTTGTTTTATCCGGTACCCCGCCCTCATCCGAGCAAAGTAAAAATAATTATTAACGAGTTTAGTAAGGTCTTCCCAAATATAAAGATTGTGCTGCATATGTGTAATAAGTTCCTTTTTTATTTACAAGAGAACTTTGAGAAAACATCTTGTGTGCATATAGGAAAATTAACAGGTCGAGGACAACTAATCACATAAGGAAAAACAAAATACATTTGTAACCGAGGCTGCTATGAATCAAAATTAAAACAACAGTAATATCTATCCGTGCAAACAATCAATCTTCACATTTGGTATTGATTTGAGAAGATGGGAGGGGACAGGGGCGAGAGAGGAGGAGCAGCTGCTGCCGTGAGGGACATAGGAGAAGGGAGAGAGAGGACATGGCTACAACGCTGTAGGTACACACATGGAAAAAAATCAGTAGCAGCAGGCGTAGCGTCTCACCCGATCGCCACAGCAATCCTTCCTAGCCTGTGTAGCTCCTGCTTATCGCAAGCGAAGAACTTGCTACTGTCCAGCATCACGACTCCATCTTATATAAACAAAAGTCACAAACCTGACGAAACAAAATGGAAAATAAAGCTAAATCAGCTTCCGAACAAGACGACCCAGCGCTGATTTAAACACGCAGGAGCTTTATATGTTTCAGAATTGCACATGACTTTGTTCTTCTCGTTGCAGTGGAGCCGTGCCATGAGATCGGACGTTGGCGCACAGCTAACCTGCTGATATATAAGACATCTATGCATGAGAAGCCCATGTTGACGTCACTGGTAATCATGAGCTCATCCGGATGATCACGAGGACGTCTCTTGAGCAAATCTATACCTCAATATATCCATCTTCCAGGATGCACGACCAGAGCTGAAACTACCATACGTTCGTGTTCTTTGGTGCGAGAGTTGGATGGGGAACGGCGGATTGGCCCGAGCGCTGCACCGGCACCACGTTGTCCTTGCCTTGACTATAGCACATAGGAACCTTGGATGCGTTGAGGCCGAGGCGGTTCTAACACGAGCGTCAATCGTAGAAGGAGCCGAGCACGATTTGGCGCATGGATCAATTGCGATGGCAGGACACGGGCCAATGGTTTTATTCTGCTCGACGCTTTTCCTGCTCACACGCGTTCCAGGGCTCCAGGCACGTGGCCCCTCCACACCTGAAGCCATGTCCCTGGCGTAGTCACGAAGACGTCGTCGTCGACGATGAAGTATGTGATGATGACAATGACCATGGTTGCTCTTGGCAGAGTTAAGCGCTGGCGTTTCTCAAGCCTTTTATGGGCAGCGGCTCCTGTGTTTAAATCCAATCAATTGATCGATCTCGGGCGTTTTCCCTTTGTCGTGAAGGCACCCACCGCGGGGAGCTCAACCCAGACAGGCCGCTTGGTTCTCCATCGAGCTAGAGAAGTAATTTAATCGATCGTTGACGGCCGGCCAGATATATATACAAGACAACCGTAGCTAGGTAGGCTAGCTGGTCTGGTTCGGACTCCAAACAATCGAGTCGTGGGACAAGAAATTAAAATTAGCCATGCGGCGTACCAAGAAACCAAGGAAGCCCCACGGACGAAAGGACCAAAGGGACTACGGGGTAGAATTGGTGTTGGACCGGAAGAAGCCTTCCTCACTTTATTATTATTAGGTAAAGAAAAGATTATTATAGGTAAAGATAGGTAGAGATAGAGATTGGTGGAAGGGTAAAACGATAAAAGTTACTCCCTCCGTCCTGGTGTATAGGGCATATTTTGCTAATCTCTTGGACCAAGATAATTGTTGATTGGGGCGGATTTGTCACTCAGCGCACTAATTATTCCGGAGTATAGTCGAAACGAATTGTGCCTTGTTAACGGCAACATCCAATCAACTATTGGGTAAATTAATGCATGCATGTGCGCTGTTTTGTTTCACACCTTGCTCGCATGCACGGAAGACCTTTTCCCACAAAATAGGATACGTTTGGTTTAAATGCGAGGGAGAGCAATGTGCTGAAGGGAGAGAAAAGTCAGAGAGTGAGAGATTAACGAGGCCAGTAATTAAGATCATTTAATTCTAATTGCGCCTAGGGAGAGAGGGTTATGGGACAACCTGGTATTCGTTTTGTGCCTAATACACCAGGACGGAGGGAGTAGAACGGACCAAGCAACCAACCGAGGAAGACTTAATGACTTTATTATTAGGTAAAGCTTTGCATCTAACGACTCCCAACAGCAGGATTCGCGGAGACGAGCGAGTAGAAAATTATACCCGATGCTGTCACCAGCCGGCAGACAACTATTACGCTGTCAGAGGCCCCACACCTAGGTGGCTACGAAAGCAGGGTTGCTAGCTACTCCACCTCTCCATTCTCCCCCTCTCTCTCCCGTATCCCCTGTAGCTCACTTCTCCCCTCCCTTGATATCTCTCGCTCCACAGTCGATTCTCCATGTCAGGCGATTCATCCCGCCGGAGCAGCGGTGGATCTATTGCACATTGCGTTTTCTGATGGACACCCTACTCGGTCCCGCACGGCGATACAATCTTGTCGTCCCTTCTCTCCTCATCTCGCTTTTTTCCTGGGCGCCATCTTCTCAGCTCGCTTGCAACTGAACTGTTCGTTCGAGCCACCGAATACCAGTGCAGTCCAGTGCCTAAATTCAGTACGTTTGGGAATGGCAAGAACTCGTTGGTGGCCACTAATCAGCTCAGCCCATTTGAAACATTAAGGTGCAGTGGTCAGCATTTCCTGTACCAGACCGGCAAAAGGCAGAACGCTTCATTTCATTGCTAGAAGTTCAGAGCTGAATCATGTTCATCGGAAGATTCCACTCAACAACACGACCACACGACTCAGCGTGGCAAAAGACATTTTCCTACTAGCATAACTAGTAGCAGTACTAGTGTTACATAGTTTCGGTGCTTACTACTTGCAAGCTACACGGCAGGCATGAGCTATCGCATGCCTCTTCCCATGCCCCTGATGCCGTTCAGCTGGTCGCCCAGTGGCTCGAGATCATCCGAGTCCATTCAGAGCGACTGGTACACCGTGTCACCGGCGCAAGTCGGCGGGTGCTGCTACTGGTCGACTAGGTGTTTGGCAGCAAACTCGATGCAGACGATGGCGAGGAGGTCCGCGTGCTGCTCTTGGACTATGGGGAGATCGGCCCGCACGCGACATGCGCACCTTGAGCTCGTTGGCCTCCAACTGCAGCTTGCACACCGTCCCCGCGCACCGGGTCATGCAGAAGCACCTCCGACTGTACATCATGCTGCTCACCGCGTCCGCCCGCGAGCTCTATGGCAGATCCTGTTATTTTATGGTGATCCAAATTCATATGAAGATAAAGGAAAGTTCGGCCTTCGCTATGCGGAGGCCCGTCGCCGGAGGCTTAGGGCCATCCTGGTTCGCACTTGTCGCGTGGAGTGCACAGCGGGGGGGTGCGGGGGGCGGCAGCCCCCCGCGGTACGGTACGAGTTGATACCGAGTCGGAGTTGGATACACAGTTACCGACCTAGTTAGGTCAGGACCGCCTTTATATACCTCTTGTAAGCCGCCGCACGGGATAAGCCATACATTGTAAATCCCGGCGCGGTTGTAACCTCACCCGAAATAGTGAAGTATTGCTGGCTGGCGCCCGTGGTTTTTTCTCTTCCTCCTTGGAAGGGTTTTCCACGTTAAAATCTCGTGTCCCCGTTGGTTCGATCTTGCTTAATTTCATCGTTGTTTTGCTATTGCGTGTAACAAGTGGTATCAGAGCCCTGTTTCAGATTAGGGATTCGCGATGGCATCGATGAAGTTTGATCTACCGTTGCTGGACTACAAGACGAGGTTTTCTCTGTGGCAAGTAAAGATGCGTGCGGTTCTGTCGCAAGCATCGGATCTTGATGAGGCGCTGGATTCTTTCGGGAATAAGGAAGCCAAGGCTTGGACTGCCGATGAGAAACGCAAAGATCGTAAGGCTTTGTCGTTGATTCAGCTTCATCTGTCTAATGATATATTGCAAGAGGTGCTGTTGGAGAAATCCGCGGCTGAGTTGTGGGTCAAGCTGGAATCGATCTGCATGTCAAAAGATCTCACCAGCAAGATGCACGTAAAGATGAAGCTGTTCTCGCTCAAGATGCAAGATGGTGGTTCTGTCATGAGCCACTTGTCGATCTTTAAGGAGATCGTGTCCGACCTAGTGTCGATGGAGGTAAAATATGATGATGAAGACTTAGCTCTTCTGCTGTTATGTTCGCTGCCTAGCTCTTTTACAAACCTGCGTGATACCATACTGTTAAGCCGCGATGAACTAACCCTCGCGGAAGTTTGTGAGGCCCTGCAGACTAGGGAAAAGATGAAAGCTATGGTGCAGTCTAACCCATCGTCCTCCAAAGGCGATGCATTGCAGGTTCGAGGAAGACCAGAGCAGCGAGATAACAACTACAACGACAACAACACAGATAAAAGCAGGGCCGTTCAAAGTCCAAAGGACGAGACAAGTTCTGCAGGTACTGTAAGAAAACCAATCACACCATTGATGATTGCTGGAAGGTGCAGAACAAGGAGAAAAGGAACGGCACATACCAACCGAAAAATAAATCTGACGGTAATGGTAATGGTACTGGTAAGGCTGCTGTTGTTGCTGGTGATAATAGTTCGGATGGTGAATGCTTAGCTGTTTTTACTGCATGTGTTACCCGTGATGATGAGTGGATTCTTGATACTGCTTATTCGTTTCATATTTGCTGTAACAAAGAATGGTTTAGTTCTCGTGAAGCTGTGCAGACTGGAGATTTTGTGCGTGTGGGGAACGACAACAAATGTCACATTGTTGGCGTTGGATCTGTTCAGATCAAGACCCATGGAGGGATGACACGTACATTGACGGGAGTGAAACACATACCATCCATGGCGAGAAATTTGATCTCGCTGAGTACCCTTGATTGTGACGGGTACAAATATGCCGGAGGGGATAAACGCCTGAAGGTATCAAAAGATTCTCTCATTGTTATGATTGGTGATATGAATTCTGCCAAGTTATATATTCTTAGAGGTAGCACTTTGTCTGGTACTGCTGCTGTTATTACTAATGATGATGCAAGTACAACTAACCTCTGGCATAAGCGGCTTGGACACATGAGTGAACATGGTATGGCAGAATTGGTGAAGAGAGAACTGCTGAAGAACTGCAATATGAGTAAGTTGCCGTTCTGTGAACACTGCGTGTTTGGTAAGCATAAGAGAGTTAAGTTCAATGCTTCCGTTCATAGCACTAAAGGTACATTGGATTATGTACATGCTGATTTATGGGGGCCTTCACGTAAGCCCTCTTATGGTGGTGCTCGTTATATGCTTACTATCATTGATGATTACTCTAGAAGAGTTTGGCCTTATTTTATGAAAACTAAGGATGATACTTTTGCTGCTTTTAAAGAGTGGAAAGTTATGATTGAAAAGCAAACTGAGAGAAAGGTGAAGGTGCTTCGTACTGACAATGGTGGCGAATTTTGTTCGCATGCTTTTGATGATTATTGTGTGCAGGAAGGCATTGTCAGGCACCACACCATCCCATACACACCTCAGCAGAATGGTGTAGCTGAGCGGATGAATAGGACGATCATCTCCAAAGCTCGCTGCATGTTGTCCAACGCCCGCATGAATAGGCGTTTTTGGGCTGAGGCTGCCAACATTGCCTGCTACTTGATCAACAGGTCACCATCCATCCCTCTTGACAAGAAAACTCCTATTGAGGTATGGTCTGGTGAGTCAGCTGATTATTCACAACTGAAAGTTTTTGGTTGCACTGCCTATGCTCATGTTGATAATGGAAAATTAGAGCCTAGAGCTATTAAGTGCTTATTTCTTGGTTATGGTTCTGTAGTAAAAGGATATAAGTTGTGGAACCCGAAAACCAAAAAGACTTTCTTTAGCAGGAGTGTTGTGTTTAATGAATCTGTCATGTATGAGGACAGTTTGTCAACTGGTGTTATGCCTGATTCTTCTGATGAGGACGAACCACGAGTTCGTTTGCAGGTGGAGCTAGACCACCTGGATGAGGAGGAAACTGAAATTGATGAGGAGGATATTGTGCCGCCCTCACCTCCTATTGTGCAGCAAGAAAATTTGTCTATTGCAGAGCGCAGAGAGAAGAGGAATAAAGGACCTCGTACTCGTTTAATTGAGGAATGTGATGTTGTTTATTTTGCTCTAAGTTGTGTAGAACAGGTGGAGAATGATGCTGAACCTGCTACATATAATGAAGCTATTGCTTCGGTTGATCGTGACAAGTGGATTTGTGCAATGCACGAAGAGATGCAATCACTTGAGAAGAATGGCACATGGGATATTGTGCGCTTGCCTAAACAAAAGAAGGCTGTCCGCTGTAAGTGGATATTCAAAAGAAAGGAGGGCTTATCTCCCAGTGAGCCTCCAAGGTTTAAGTCAAGGTTAGTAGCAAAAGGTTTCAGTCAGATTCCAGGAGTGGATTATAATGATGTGTCCTCACCTGTTGTCAAGCATAGTTCTATTCGTACTTTTTTTAGTATTGTTGCTATGCATGATCTTGAGCTTGAGCAGTTAGATGTGAAGACTGTGTTTTTGCATGGAGAACTTGAGGAGGAAATATACATGGACCAAGCTGAAGGGTTCATAGTGCCTGGTAAAGAGGATTTCGTATGCAAGCTAAAGAAGTCCCTTTACGGTTTGAAACAGTCTCCTCGACAATGGTATAAAAGGTTTGATTCTTTTATGATGTCACATGGCTTTAAGAGGTCTGAATATGATAGCTGTGTGTACATTAAATTTGTTGATGAATCACCTATATACTTGCTGCTATATGTTGATGACATGTTAATTGCTGCCAAGAGCATGAAAGAAATCACTACATTGAAGAAACAATTGAGTAGTGAGTTTGAGATGAAGGATCTTGGTCCTGCTAAGAAAATTCTAGGTATGGAAATTTCAAGAGACAGAAAATCTAGATTGCTATTTCTTAGTCAGGAGAGTTACATTAAGAAAGTCCTTCATCGTTTTAATATGCATGATGCAAAGTCTGTTAGTACTCCAATTGCTTCACACTTCAAGTTGTCAGCATTGCAATGTCCTATTACTGACAAAGATATTGAGTATATGTCACGAGTTCTTTATGCTAGTGCTGTTGGTTCCTTAATGTATGCCATGGTGTGTTCTCGGCCTGATTTATCATATGCTATGAGTTTGGTCAGTCGATACATGGCTAATCCTGGTAAAGAACATTGGAAAGCTGTTCAGTGGATTTTCAGGTACCTTCGCGGCACATCCAAAGCTTGCTTGAAGTTTGGCAAGACTGGTGAGGGACTCGCAGGCTATGTGGATTCAGATTATGCTGCCGACTTGGATAAGAGGAGATCCCTCACAGGTTATGTGTTTACGATTAGTGGATGTGCCGTTAGCTGGAAGGCTACCTTGCAGGGTGTTGTTGCACAATCTACTACTGAGGCTGAGTATATGGCTATTGCTGAAGCATGCAAAGAGGCAGTTTGGTTGAAAGGTTTATTTGCTGAGCTTTGTGGAGATGATACTTGCTTTAACCTATTTTGCGACAGTCAGAGTGCAATTTACCTTACTAAGGATCAGATGTTCCATGAGAGAACAAAGCACATTGATGTCAAGTACCATTATGTGCGTGATGTTGTTGCACAAGGTAAGCTGAAGGTATGCAAGATTAGTACTCATGATAATCCTGCTGATATGATGACAAAGCCAGTTCCTATTTCTAAGTTTGAGCTTTGCTCGAGCTTAGTTGGTATCACTGCTTAGCCCAAGAGGCTATTTGGCGCCGAAGGTGTTTTTCTTTGTGTGTTTCAGCTGAAGGTTCTCATTTATGCTACAAGAGGGAATTTGTCTCAAGGTGGAGTGTTATTTTATGGTGATCCAAATTCATATGAAGATAAAGGAAAGTTCGGCCTTCGCTACGCGGAGGCCCGTCGCCGGAGGCTTAGGGCCGAAGTTGATACCGAGTCGGAGTTGGATACACAGTTACCGACCTAGTTAGGTCAGGACCGCCTTTATATACCTCTTGTAAGCCGCCGCACGGGATAAGCCATACATTGTAAATCCCGGCGCGGTTGTAACCTCACCCGAAATAGTGAAGTATTGCTGGCTGGCGCCCGTGGTTTTTTCTCTTCCTCCTTGGAAGGGTTTTCCACGTTAAAATCTCGTGTCCCCGTTGGTTCGATCTTGCTTAATTTCATCGTTGTTTTGCTATTGCGTGTAACAAGTGGTATCAGAGACCTGTTTCAGATTAGGGATTCGCGATGGCATCGATGAAGTTTGATCTACCGTTGCTGGACTACAAGACGAGGTTTTCTCTGTGGCAAGTAAAGATGCGTGCGGTTCTGTCGCAAGCATCGGATCTTGATGAGGCGCTGGATTCTTTCGGGAATAAGGAAGCCAAGGCTTGGACTGCCGATGAGAAACGCAAAGATCGTAAGGCTTTGTCGTTGATTCAGCTTCATCTGTCTAATGATATATTGCAAGAGGTGCTGTTGGAGAAATCCGCGACTGAGTTGTGGGTCAAGCTGGAATCGATCTGCATGTCAAAAGATCTCACCAGCAAGATGCACGTAAAGATGAAGCTGTTCTCGCTCAAGATGCAAGATGGTGGTTCTGTCATGAGCCACTTGTCGATCTTTAAGGAGATCGTGTCCGACGTAGTGTCGATGGAGGTAAAATATGATGATGAAGACTTAGCTCTTCTGCTGTTATGTTCGCTGCCTAGCTCTTTTACAAACCTGCGTGATACCATACTGTTAAGCCGCGATGAACTAACCCTCGCGGAAGTTTGTGAGGCCCTGCAGACCAGGGAAAAGATGAAAGCTATGGTGCAGTCTAACCCATCGTCCTCCAAAGGCGATGCATTGCAGGTTCGAGGCAGACCAGAGCAGCGAGATAACAACTACAACGACAACAACAGAGATAAAAGCAGGGGGCGTTCAAAGTCCAAAGGACGAGACAAGTTCTGCAGGTACTGTAAGAAAACCAATCACACCATTGATGATTGCTGGAAGGTGCAGAACAAGGAGAAAAGGAATGGCACATACCAACCGAAAAATAAATCTGACGGTAATGGTAATGGTACTGGTAAGGCTGCTGTTGTTGCTGGTGATAATAGTTCGGATGGTGAATGCTTAGCTGTTTTTACTGCATGTGTTACCCGTGATGATGAGTGGATTCTTGATATTGCTTGTTCGTTTCATATTTGCTGTAACAAAGAATGGTTCAGTTCTTATGAAGCTGTGCAGACTGGAGATTTTGTGCGTGTGGGGAACGACAACAAATGTCACATTGTTGGCGTTGGATCTGTTCAGATCAAGACCCATGGAGGGATGAAACGTACATTGACGGGAGTGAAACACATACCATCCATGGCGAGAAATTTGATCTCGCTGAGTACCCTTGATTGTGACGGGTACAAATATGCCGGAGGGGATAAACGCCTGAAGGTATCAAAAGGTTCTCTCATTGTTATGATTGGTGATATGAATTCTGCCAAGTTATATATTCTTAGAGGTGGCACTTTGTCTGGTACTGCTGCTGTTATTACTAATGATGATGCAAGTACAACTAACCTCTGGCATAAGCGGCTTGGACACATGAGTGAACATGGTATGGCAGAATTGGTGAAGAGAGAACTGCTGAAGAACTGCAATATGAGTAAGTTGCCGTTCTGTGAACACTGCGTGTTTGGTAAGCATAAGAGAGTTAAGTTCAAATCTTCCGTTCATAGCACTAAAGGTACATTGGATTATGTACATGCTGATTTATGGGGGCCTTCACGTAAGCCCTCTTATGGTGGTGCTCGTTATATGCTTACTATCATTGATGATTACTCTAGAAGAGTTTGGCCTTATTTTATGAAAACTAAGGATGATACTTTTGCTGCTTTTAAAGAGTGGAAAGTTATGATTGAAAAGCAAACTGAGAGAAAGGTGAAGGTGCTTCGTACTGACAATGGTGGCGAATTTTGTTCGCATGCTTTTGATGATTATTGTGTGCAGGAAGGCATTGTCAGGCACCACACCATCCCATACACACCTCAGCAGAATGGTGTAGCTGAGCGGATGAATAGGACGATCATCTCCAAAGCTCGCTGCATGTTGTCCAACGCCCGCATGAATAGGCGTTTTTGGGCTGAGGCTGCCAACACTGCCTGCTACTTGATCAACAGGTCACCATCCATCCCTCTTGACAAGAAAACTCCTATTGAGGTATGGTCTGGTGAGTCAGCTGATTATTCACAACTGAAAGTTTTTGGTTGCACTGCCTATGCTCATGTTGATAATGGAAAATTAGAGCCTAGAGCTATTAAGTGCTTATTTCTTGGTTATGGTTCTGTAGTAAAAGGATATAAGTTGTGGAACCCGGAAACCAAAAAGACTTTCTTTAGCAGGAGTGTTGTGTTTAATGAATCTGTCATGTATGAGGACAGTTTGTCAACTGGTGTTATGCCTGATTCTTCTGATGAGGACGAACCACGAGTTCGTTTGCAGGTGGAGCTAGACCACCTGGATGAGGAGGAAACTGAAATTGATGAGGAGGATATTGTGCCGCCCTCACCTCCTATTGTGCAGCAAGAAAATTTGTCTATTGCAGAGCGCAGAGAGAAGAGGAATAAAGGACCTCGTACTCGTTTAATTGAGGAATGTGATGTTGTTTATTTTGCTCTAAGTTGTGTAGAACAGGTGGAGAATGATGCTGAACCTGCTACATATAATGAAGCTATTGCTTCGGTTGATCGTGACAAGTGGATTGGTGCAATGCACGAAGAGATGCAATCACTTGAGAAGAATGGCACATGGGATATTGTGCGCTTGCCTAAACAAAAGAAGGCTGTCCGCTGTAAGTGGATATTCAAAAGAAAGGAGGGCTTATCTCCCAGTGAGCCTCCAAGGTTTAAGTCAAGGTTAGTAGCAAAAAGTTTCAGTCAGATTCCAGGAGTGGATTATAATGATGTGTCCTCACCTGTTGTCAAGCATAGTTCTATTCGTACTTTTTTTAGTATTGTTGCTATGCATGATCTTGAGCTTGAGCAGTTAGATGTGAAGACTGTGTTTTTGCATGGAGAACTTGAGGAGGAAATATACATGGACCAAGCTGAAGGGTTCATAGTGCCTGGTAAAGAGGATTTTGTATGCAAGCTAAAGAAGTCCCTTTACGGTTTGAAACAGTCTCCTCGACAATGGTATAAAAGGTTTGATTCTTTTATGATGTCACATGGCTTTAAGAGGTCTGAATATGATAGATGTGTGTACATTAAATTTGTTGATGAATCACCTATATACTTGCTGCTATATGTTGATGACATGTTAATTGCTGCCAAGAGCATGAAAGAAATCACTACATTGAAGAAACAATTGAGTAGTGAGTTTGAGATGAAGGATCTTGGTCCTGCTAAGAAAATTCTAGGTATGGAAATTTCAAGAGACAGAAAATCTAGATTGCTATTTCTTAGTCAGGAGAGTTACATTAAGAAAGTCCTTCATCGTTTTAATATGCATGATGCAAAGTCTGTTAGTACTCCAATTGCTTCACACTTCAAGTTGTCAGCATTGCAATGTCCTATTACTGACAAAGATATTGAGTATATGTCACGAGTTCCTTATGCTAGTGCTGTTGGTTCCTTAATGTATGCCATGGTGTGTTCTCGGCCTGATTTATCATATGCTATGAGTTTGGTCAGTCGATACATGGCTAATCCTGGTAAAGAACATTGGAAAGCTGTTCAGTGGATTTTCAGGTACCTTCGCGGCACATCCAAAGCTTGCTTGAAGTTTGGCAAGACTGGTGAGGGACTCGCAGGCTATGTGGATTCAGATTATGCTGCCGACTTGGATAAGAGGAGATCCCTCACAGGTTATGTGTTTACGATTAGTGGATGTGCCGTTAGCTGGAAGGCTACCTTGCAGGGTGTTGTTGCACAATCTACTACTGAGGCTGAGTATATGGCTATTGCTGAAGCATGCAAAGAGGCAGTTTGGTTGAAAGGTTTATTTGCTGAGCTTTGTGGAGATGATACTTGCTTTAACCTATTTTGCGACAGTCAGAGTGCAATTTACCTTACTAAGGATCAGATGTTCCATGAGAGAACAAAGCACATTGATGTCAAGTACCATTATGTGCGTGATGTTGTTGCACAAGGTAAGCTGAAGGTATGCAAGATTAGTACTCATGATAATCCTGCTGATATGATGACAAAGCCAGTTCCTATTTCTAAGTTTGAGCTTTGCTCGAGCTTAGTTGGTATCACTGCTTAGCCCAAGAGGCTATTTGGCGCCGAAGGTGTTTTTCTTTGTGTGTTTCAGCTGAAGGTTCTCATTTATGCTACAAGAGGGAATTTGTCTCAAGGTGGAGTGTTATTTTATGGTGATCCAAATTCATATGAAGATAAAGGAAAGTTCGGCCTTCACTACGCGGAGGCCCGTCGCCGGAGGCTTAGGGCCGAAGTTGATACCGAGTCGGAGTTGGATACACAGTTACCGACCTAGTTAGGTCAGGACCGCCTTTATATACCTCTTGTAAGCCGCCGCACGGGATAAGCCATACATTGTAAATCCCGGCGCGGTTGTAACCTCACCCGAAATAGTGAAGTATTGCTGGCTGGCGCCCGTGGTTTTTTCTCTTCCTCCTTGGAAGGGTTTTCCACGTTAAAATCTCGTGTCCCCGTTGGTTCGATCTTGCTTAATTTCATCGTTGTTTTGCTATTGCGTGTAACAAGTGGTATCAGAGACCTGTTTCAGATTAGGGATTCGCGATGGCATCGATGAAGTTTGATCTACCGTTGCTGGACTACAAGACGAGGTTTTCTCTGTGGCAAGTAAAGATGCGTGCGGTTCTGTCGCAAGCATCGGATCTTGATGAGGCGCTGGATTCTTTCGGGAATAAGGAAGCCAAGGCTTGGACTGCCGATGAGAAACGCAAAGATCGTAAGGCTTTGTCGTTGATTCAGCTTCATCTGTCTAATGATATATTGCAAGAGGTGCTGTTGGAGAAATCCGCGACTGAGTTGTGGGTCAAGCTGGAATCGATCTGCATGTCAAAAGATCTCACCAGCAAGATGCACGTAAAGATGAAGCTGTTCTCGCTCAAGATGCAAGATGGTGGTTCTGTCATGAGCCACTTGTCGATCTTTAAGGAGATCGTGTCCGACGTAGTGTCGATGGAGGTAAAATATGATGATGAAGACTTAGCTCTTCTGCTGTTATGTTCGCTGCCTAGCTCTTTTACAAACCTGCGTGATACCATACTGTTAAGCCGCGATGAACTAACCCTCGCGGAAGTTTGTGAGGCCCTGCAGACCAGGGAAAAGATGAAAGCTATGGTGCAGTCTAACCCATCGTCCTCCAAAGGCGATGCATTGCAGGTTCGAGGCAGACCAGAGCAGCGAGATAACAACTACAACGACAACAACAGAGATAAAAGCAGGGGGCGTTCAAAGTCCAAAGGACGAGACAAGTTCTGCAGGTACTGTAAGAAAACCAATCACACCATTGATGATTGCTGGAAGGTGCAGAACAAGGAGAAAAGGAATGGCACATACCAACCGAAAAATAAATCTGACGGTAATGGTAATGGTACTGGTAAGGCTGCTGTTGTTGCTGGTGATAATAGTTCGGATGGTGAATGCTTAGCTGTTTTTACTGCATGTGTTACCCGTGATGATGAGTGGATTCTTGATATTGCTTGTTCGTTTCATATTTGCTGTAACAAAGAATGGTTCAGTTCTTATGAAGCTGTGCAGACTGGAGATTTTGTGCGTGTGGGGAACGACAACAAATGTCACATTGTTGGCGTTGGATCTGTTCAGATCAAGACCCATGGAGGGATGAAACGTACATTGACGGGAGTGAAACACATACCATCCATGGCGAGAAATTTGATCTCGCTGAGTACCCTTGATTGTGACGGGTACAAATATGCCGGAGGGGATAAACGCCTGAAGGTATCAAAAGGTTCTCTCATTGTTATGATTGGTGATATGAATTCTGCCAAGTTATATATTCTTAGAGGTGGCACTTTGTCTGGTACTGCTGCTGCTATTACTAATGATGATGCAAGTACAACTAACCTCTGGCATAAGCGGCTTGGACACATGAGTGAACATGGTATGGCAGAATTGGTGAAGAGAGAACTGCTGAAGAACTGCAATATGAGTAAGTTGCCGTTCTGTGAACACTGCGTGTTTGGTAAGCATAAGAGAGTTAAGTTCAAATCTTCCGTTCATAGCACTAAAGGTACATTGGATTATGTACATGGTGATTTATGGGGGCCTTCACGTAAGCCCTCTTATGGTGGTGCTCGTTATATGCTTACTATCATTGATGATTACTCTAGAAGAGTTTGGCCTTATTTTATGAAAACTAAGGATGATACTTTTGCTGCTTTTAAAGAGTGGAAAGTTATGATTGAAAAGCAAACTGAGAGAAAGGTGAAGGTGCTTCGTACTGACAATGGTGGCGAATTTTGTTCGCATGCTTTTGATGATTATTGTGTGCAGGAAGGCATTGTCAGGCACCACACCATCCCATACACACCTCAGCAGAATGGTGTAGCTGAGCGGATGAATAGGACGATCATCTCCAAAGCTCGCTGCATGTTGTCCAACGCCCGCATGAATAGGCGTTTTTGGGCTGAGGCTGCCAACACTGCCTGCTACTTGATCAACAGGTCACCATCCATCCCTCTTGACAAGAAAACTCCTATTGAGGTATGGTCTGGTGAGTCAGCTGATTATTCACAACTGAAAGTTTTTGGTTGCACTGCCTATGCTCATGTTGATAATGGAAAATTAGAGCCTAGAGCTATTAAGTGCTTATTTCTTGGTTATGGTTCTGTAGTAAAAGGATATAAGTTGTGGAACCCGGAAACCAAAAAGACTTTCTTTAGCAGGAGTGTTGTGTTTAATGAATCTGTCATGTATGAGGACAGTTTGTCAACTGGTGTTATGCCTGATTCTTCTGATGAGGACGAACCACGAGTTCGTTTGCAGGTGGAGCTAGACCACCTGGATGAGGAGGAAACTGAAATTGATGAGGAGGATATTGTGCCGCCCTCACCTCCTATTGTGCAGCAAGAAAATTTGTCTATTGCAGAGCGCAGAGAGAAGAGGAATAAAGGACCTCGTACTCGTTTAATTGAGGAATGTGATGTTGTTTATTTTGCTCTAAGTTGTGTAGAACAGGTGGAGAATGATGCTGAACCTGCTACATATAATGAAGCTATTGCTTCGGTTGATCGTGACAAGTGGATTGGTGCAATGCACGAAGAGATGCAATCACTTGAGAAGAATGGCACATGGGATATTGTGCGCTTGCCTAAACAAAAGAAGGCTGTCCGCTGTAAGTGGATATTCAAAAGAAAGGAGGGCTTATCTCCCAGTGAGCCTCCAAGGTTTAAGTCAAGGTTAGTAGCAAAAAGTTTCAGTCAGATTCCAGGAGTGGATTATAATGATGTGTCCTCACCTGTTGTCAAGCATAGTTCTATTCGTACTTTTTTTTAGTATTGTTGCTATGCATGATCTTGAGCTTGAGCAGTTAGATGTGAAGACTGTGTTTTTGCATGGAGAACTTGAGGAGGAAATATACATGGACCAAGCTGAAGGGTTCATAGTGCCTGGTAAAGAGGATTTCGTATGCAAGCTAAAGAAGTCCCTTTACGGTTTGAAACAGTCTCCTCGACAATGGTATAAAAGGTTTGATTCTTTTATGATGTCACATGGCTTTAAGAGGTCTGAATATGATAGCTGTGTGTACATTAAATTTGTTGATGAATCACCTATATACTTGCTGCTATATGTTGATGACATGTTAATTGCTGCCAAGAGCATGAAAGAAATCACTACATTGAAGAAACAATTGAGTAGTGAGTTTGAGATGAAGGATCTTGGTCCTGCTAAGAAAATTCTAGGTATGGAAATTTCAAGAGACAGAAAATCTAGATTGCTATTTCTTAGTCAGGAGAGTTACATTAAGAAAGTCCTTCATCGTTTTAATATGCATGATGCAAAGTCTGTTAGTACTCCAATTGCTTCACACTTCAAGTTGTCAGCATTGCAATGTCCTATTACTGACAAAGATATTGAGTATATGTCACGAGTTCCTTATGCTAGTGCTGTTGGTTCCTTAATGTATGCCATGGTGTGTTCTCGGCCTGATTTATCATATGCTATGAGTTTGGTCAGTCGATACATGGCTAATCCTGGTAAAGAACATTGGAAAGCTGTTCAGTGGATTTTCAGGTACCTTCGCGGCACATCCAAAGCTTGCTTGAAGTTTGGCAAGACTGGTGAGGGACTCGCAGGCTATGTGGATTCAGATTATGCTGCCGACTTGGATAAGAGGAGATCCCTCACAGGTTATGTGTTTACGATTAGTGGATGTGCCGTTAGCTGGAAGGCTACCTTGCAGGGTGTTGTTGCACAATCTACTACTGAGGCTGAGTATATGGCTATTGCTGAAGCATGCAAAGAGGCAGTTTGGTTGAAAGGTTTATTTGCTGAGCTTTGTGGAGATGATACTTGCTTTAACCTATTTTGCGACAGTCAGAGTGCAATTTACCTTACTAAGGATCAGATGTTCCATGAGAGAACAAAGCACATTGATGTCAAGTACCATTATGTGCGTGATGTTGTTGCACAAGGTAAGCTGAAGGTATGCAAGATTAGTACTCATGATAATCCTGCTGATATGATGACAAAGCCAGTTCCTATTTCTAAGTTTGAGCTTTGCTCGAGCTTAGTTGGTATCTGCTTAGCCCAAGAGGCTATTTGGCGCCGAAGGTGTTTTTCTTTGTGTGTTTCAGCTGAAGGTTCTCATTTATGCTACAAGAGGGAATTTGTCTCAAGGTGGAGTGTTATTTTATGGTGATCCAAATTCATATGAAGATAAAGGAAAGTTCGGCCTTCACTACGCGGAGGCCCGTCGCCGGAGGCTTAGGGCCGAAGTTGATACCGAGTCGGAGTTGGATACACAGTTACCGACCTAGTTAGGTCAGGACCGCCTTTATATACCTCTTGTAAGCCGCCGCACGGGATAAGCCATACATTGTAAATCCCGGCGCGGTTGTAACCTCACCCGAAATAGTGAAGTATTGCTGGCTGGCGCCCGTGGTTTTTTCTCTTCCTCCTTGGAAGGGTTTTCCACGTTAAAATCTCGTGTCCCCGTTGGTTCGATCTTGCTTAATTTCATCGTTGTTTTGCTATTGCGTGTAACAAGTGGTATCAGAGACCTGTTTCAGATTAGGGATTCGATGGCATCGATGAAGTTTGATCTACCGTTGCTGGACTACAAGACGAGGTTTTCTCTGTGGCAAGTAAAGATGCGTGCGGTTCTGTCGCAAGCATCGGATCTTGATGAGGCGCTGGATTCTTTCGGGAATAAGGAAGCCAAGGCTTGGACTGCCGATGAGAAACGCAAAGATCGTAAGGCTTTGTCGTTGATTCAGCTTCATCTGTCTAATGATATATTGCAAGAGGTGCTGTTGGAGAAATCCGCGACTGAGTTGTGGGTCAAGCTGGAATCTATCTGCATGTCAAAAGATCTCACCAGCAAGATGCACGTAAAGATGAAGCTGTTCTCGCTCAAGATGCAAGATGGTGGTTCTGTCATGAGCCACTTGTCGATCTTTAAGGAGATCGTGTCCGACCTAGTGTCGATGGAGGTAAAATATGATGATGAAGACTTAGCTCTTCTGCTGTTATGTTCGCTGCCTAACTCTTTTACAAACCTGCGTGATACCATACTGTTAAGCCGCGATGAACTAACCCTCGCGGAAGTTTGTGAGGCCCTGCAGACCAGGGAAAAGATGAAAGCTATGGTGCAGTCTAACCCATCGTCCTCCAAAGGCGATGCATTGCAGGTTCGAGGCAGACCAGAGCAGCGAGATAACAACTACAACGACAACAACAGAGATAAAAGCAGGGGGCGTTCAAAGTCCAAAGGACGAGACAAGTTCTGCAGGTACTGTAAGAAAACCAATCACACCATTGATGATTGCTGGAAGGTGCAGAACAAGGAGAAAAGGAACGACACATACCAACCGAAAAATAAATCTGACGGTAATGGTAATGGTACTGGTAAGGCTGCTGTTGTTGCTGGTGATAATAGTTCGGATGGTGAATGCTTAGCTGTTTTTACTGCATGTGTTACCCGTGATGATGAGTGGATTCTTGATACTGCTTGTTCGTTTCATATTTGCTGTAACAAAGAATGGTTCAGTTCTTATGAAGCTGTGCAGACTGGAGATTTTGTGCGTGTGGGGAACGACAACAAATGTCACATTGTTGGCGTTGGATCTGTTCAGATCAAGACCCATGGAGGGATGAAACGCACATTGACGGGAGTGAAACACATACCATCCATGGCGAGAAATTTGATCTCGCTGAGTACCCTTGATTGTGACGGGTACAAATATGCCGGAGGGGATAAACGCCTGAAGGTATCAAAAGGTTCTCTCATTGTTATGATTGGTGATATGAATTCTGCCAAGTTATATATTCTTAGAGGTGGCACTTTGTCTGGTACTGCTGCTGTTATTACTAATGATGATGCAAGTACAACTAACCTCTGGCATAAGCGGCTTGGACACATGAGTGAACATGGTATGGCAGAATTGGTGAAGAGAGAACTGCTGAAGAACTGCAATATGAGTAAGTTGCCGTTCTGTGAACACTACGTGTTTGGTAAGCATAAGAGAGTTAAGTTCAAATCTTCCGTTCATAGCACTAAAGGTACATTGGATTATGTACATGGTGATTTATGGGGGCCTTCACGTAAGCCCTCTTATGGTGGTGCTCGTTATATGCTTACTATCATTGATGATTACTCTAGAAGAGTTTGGCCTTATTTTATGAAAACTAAGGATGATACTTTTGCTGCTTTTAAAGAGTGGAAAGTTATGATTGAAAAGCAAACTGAGAGAAAGGTGAAGGTGCTTCGTACTGACAATGGTGGCGAATTTTGTTCGCATGCTTTTGATGATTATTGTGTGCAGGAAGGCATTGTCAGGCACCACACCATCCCATACACACCTCAGCAGAATGGTGTAGCTGAGCGGATGAATAGGACGATCATCTCCAAAGCTCGCTGCATGTTGTCCAACGCCCGCATGAATAGGCGTTTTTGGGCTGAGGCTGCCAACACTGCCTGCTACTTGATCAACAGGTCACCATCCATCCCTCTTGACAAGAAAACTCCTATTGAGGTATGGTCTGGTGAGTCAGCTGATTATTCACAACTAAAAGTTTTTGGTTGCACTGCCTATGCTCATGTTGATAATGGAAAATTAGAGCCTAGAGCTATTAAGTGCTTATTTCTTGGTTATGGTTCTGGAGTAAAAGGATATAAGTTGTGGAACCCGGAAACCAAAAAGACTTTCTTTAGCAGGAGTGTTGTGTTTAATGAATCTGTCATGTATGAGGAAAGTTTGTCAACTGATGTTATGCCTGATTCTTCTTATGAGGACGAACCACGAGTTCGTTTGCAGGTGGAGCTAGACCACCTGGATGAGGAGGAAACTAAAATTGATGAGGAGGATATTGTGCCGCCCTCACCTCCTATTGTGCAGCAAGAAAATTTGTCTATTGCAAAGCGCAGAGAGAAGAGGAATAAAGGACCTCGTACTCGTTTAATTGAGGAATGTGATGTTGTTTATTTTGCTCTAAGTTGTGTAGAACAGATGGAGAATGATGCTGAACCTGCTACATATAATGAAGCTATTGCTTCGGTTGATCGTGACAAGTGGATTGGTGCAATGCACGAAGAGATGCAATCACTTGAGAAGAATGGCACATGGGATATTGTGCGCTTGCCTAAACAAAAGAAGGCTGTCCGCTGTAAGTGGATATTCAAAAGAAAGGAGGGCTTATCTCCCAGTGAGCCTCCAAGGTTTAAGTCAAGGTTAGTAGCAAAAAGTTTCAGTCAGATTCCAGGAGTGGATTATAATGATGTGTCCTCACCTGTTGTC
This sequence comes from Alopecurus myosuroides, assembly GCA_028641055.1. Classification (NCBI taxonomy): domain Eukaryota; kingdom Viridiplantae; phylum Streptophyta; class Magnoliopsida; order Poales; family Poaceae; genus Alopecurus; species Alopecurus myosuroides. The sequence continues at coordinate 40,394,930 of CM054057.1, read as the reverse complement.
AAGCATAGTTCTATTCGTACTTTTTTTAGTATTGTTGCTATGCATGATCTTGAGCTTGAGCAGTTAGATGTGAAGACTGTGTTTTTGCATGGAGAACTTGAGGAGGAAATATACATGGACCAAGCTGAAGGGTTCATAGTGCCTGGTAAAGAGGATTTCGTATGCAAGCTAAAGAAGTCCCTTTACGGTTTGAAACAGTCTCCTCGACAATGGTATAAAAGGTTTGATTCTTTTATGATGTCACATGGATTTAAGAGGTCTGAATATGATAGCTGTGTGTACATTAAATTTGTTGATGAATCACCTATATACTTGCTGCTATATGTTGATGACATGTTAATTGCTGCCAAGAGCATGAAAGAAATCACTACATTGAAGAAACAATTGAGTAGTGAGTTTGAGATGAAGGATCTTGGTCCTGCTAAGAAAATTCTAGGTATGGAAATTTCAAGAGACAGAAAATCTAGATTGCTATTTCTTAGTCAGGAGAGTTACATTAAGAAAGTCCTTCATCGTTTTAATATGCATGATGCAAAGTCTGTTAGTACTCCAATTGCTTCACACTTCAAGTTGTCAGCATTGCAATGTCCTATTACTGACAAAGATATTGAGTATATGTCACGAGTTCCTTATGCTAGTGCTGTTGGTTCCTTAATGTATGCCATGGTGTGTTCTCGGCCTGATTTATCATATGCTATGAGTTTGGTCAGTCGATACATGGCTAATCCTGGTAAAGAACATTGGAAAGCTGTTCAGTGGATTTTCAGGTACCTTCGCGGCACATCCAAAGCTTGCTTGAAGTTTGGCAAGACTGGTGAGGGACTCGCAGGCTATGTGGATTCAGATTATGCTGCCGACTTGGATAAGAGGAGATCCCTCACAGGTTATGTGTTTACGATTAGTGGATGTGCCGTTAGCTGGAAAGCTACCTTGCAGGGTGTTGTTGCACAATCTACTACTGAGGCTGAGTATATGGCTATTGATGAATCATGCAAAGAGGCAGTTTGGTTGAAAGGTTTATTTGCTGAGCTTTGTGGAGATGATACTTGCTTTAACCTATTTTGCGACAGTCAGAGTGCAATTTACCTTACTAAGGATCAGATGTTCCATGAGAGAACAAAGCACATTGATGTCAAGTACCATTATGTGCGTGATGTTGTTGCACAAGGTAAGCTGAAGGTATGCAAGATTAGTACTCATGATAATCCTGCTGATATGATGACAAAGCCAGTTCCTATTTCTAAGTTTGAGCTTTGCTCGAGCTTAGTTGGTATCACTGCTTAGCCCAAGAGGCTATTTGGCGCCAAAGGTGTTTTTCTTTGTGTGTTTCAGGTGAAGGTTCTCATTTATGCTACAAGAGGGAATTTGTCTCAAGGTGGAGTATTATTTTATGGTGATCCAAATTCATATGAAGATAAAGGAAAGTTCGGTCTTCGCTACGCGGAGGCCCGTCGCCGGAGGCTTAGGGCCGAAGTTGATACCGAGTCGGAGTTGGATACACAGTTACCGACCTAGTTAGGTCAGGACCGCCTTTATATACCTCTTGTAAGCCTAAGCACGGGATAAGCCATACATTGTAAATCCCGGCGCGATTGTAACCTCACCCGAAATAGTGAAGTATTGCTGGCTGGCGCCCGTGGTTTTTTCTCTTCCTCCTTGGAAGGGTTTTCCACGTTAAAATCTCGTGTCCCCGTTGGTTCGATCTTGCTTAATTTCATCGTTGTTTTGCTATTGCGTATAACAGATCCTACCGAATTTTTGGTAAAAGGGATCACGCTAAAAAGTGAAAAGGCAAAAAAAACCACATGTGAGTGGAATTGGCAAAAGTGCCGTGGCGGCAGGCCAGCCAGCCGACACGTGGCACATGCCGCCACGGTTGGAAGCGGCAGGCCCTGCCGCCACGGGCCCAGGCGGCACGCTGCATGCGGCGATTTCGGGCGAGTACATGGTGGGCCATGCCGCCACCAGCCGAGGCGGCACCCCTGCGCACCCGACAGCCCACTGCACCCGGAGTTGCTTTATTCGGCGCGGATTACCCGGAATGGCTTTATTCGGCACGGGCGATAGAGACTGTGGCGGCAGAGCCTTTTTCGCGCACGGGCGGGATTACCAAGCCGTGGCGGTATGCTCTGCACCCGACAGGCAGGAGGCGCTGATTCCCGGGCAACACTTTATTCGACGCTGATTTTCACGTGGCTGGCTCTGCGACGCGAAAACGAAGGAAAGTGGCCAGATTCCTTCCGACCGGGGCAAATTTTGGCACTATTGTGATTAATATTCGGTACTGATTGCAATGAGAGCAGCAAACGGTGGAGGATTCAATTACACGGCGGCGAACGAGAGCAGCCTCCTTATATACTCCTATCTGCTCTCTACTTCTTTCAGCTATCTTCATCTCTCTGCTTGCTGCTCCTTTCCTCTCAAACACTGGGTGTGGTTTCTGAGTTAGGTAGTCCTAACAAGACACTGGTTCGTGCACATAGCTGGCTTACAAGTAGAAGCTTTCGTGTGCTCCTCTCTCGTACGTGTGTTGCTCTCTCGTACGTGTGCCACCAACTATCTTAGAGTGACTGCGATTTGAAGACATTTGTTCACTATTTTGTGAACTAACAAGTACGTCAACAAGGTACGAATTTTCTGATGTGTTGACAGATTTTTCGTACACTTATAGTATCCGTTTGTAGAATATATTAGTTGGTACTACAGCTGGTACTTAGCTATGACATGTAGTAATGAGAAATTTGATAGATATTGTCGGACGAGATATGTTACAGTTAGTGTATGGTATTATATTTTTCGTAGAAGATATTGTTAAAGCCGTCATAAAGTCATTTAGTAATGTTGGTTACAGTTTAGGAAGCTGCAGAATAGCCATAGTTACAGTACATATTAATGGGTACCGTACTCACACGTACATAACGAGCGGTGATATTTTTAGAAATGTGATAATGGTTTATTTTATGTCAAAAAAATAGAAGTGTACAAAATAATTGAACTGAGATGTTATAATATGTACGGTCAGTTATTTAAAATGTGAGCCGCAACAAAGCCAAAAAATAATCCTAGTCGGGTTAGCTATATTAAAATGTGATAATAAAATAACTGCATGTAATATAAAATTTAATATGTAAAATAGTACAAAATAGTACAAAATAGTACGATACTATAAATCTTGTTCGTGGTATCGTTAAGTCAGAATTAGTACGGTCGGCAATTACTTTTAAAGTTGTATAAAAAATTAGCTAACCGCAAATATTTATGATATCGTGACGAAGCTCCAAAAAAATTTCAGTCGGGTCTGCTATATAAAAATTGTGATAATGTATTAAATGCACGCAATATAAAATTTAATAGGTAAAATTGTAGAAAATAATGCGAAGTTATTAATCTTGTTCTTTTAAATATGATTGTTCGGTAGGTACGATGGAAATATTGAAAGTGTTCTATGGGGACATCGCACGCGATGATATATCTGGTGTCGACGTGTCAAACTGTGACTCGTTAAGTATAGTAGTTAAAGATATGGTCAATAAAGATTTTGGGGATGTCCGAAAACGCATCCGCGGATTCTTTAAGCACGAGCATGGAAACACGATGAGGGTTGAGGCCTTCATCGTGGTAGAAGGGAATGATGGGGTTCCCCGATGAGGACTGAAGGAGGTGAAATCGGCAGGGAACTGGAGGATGTACATGAGCTTCGCAACCACTCCTGGTTCCGCCATGTATGGAGAGCCGATGGTGTATGTCCAGTTTTTTCAGCACGATGGTGTCGGATGAAGTGGCGGAGCTGGTGATGTTGAGCTGGCCATCACCACAGCTGCCAACACCGGCCCAGCGGAGGCAACAGGCGGCCATAATGTGTCTGAGGGTGTCCTTCACCCAGGATACTGGTCAGCTGTCGTTGACATAAGCGAACATGTGGCGGGTCTGCCGGAGGCGCTGGACCATGACGATGATGGATATTCTTCGTCGTCACCATCCTCAGATGAAGAAGGGCCTTGTCCTTCTCGGAGGGCGGTAGCAGCACCGCTGGAGCAGCAGTTTTTGACGACAATGACCATGAACAATGAATTTCACTCGGTTCCGGGCCTGGGAGAGGACAGTCTGCAGGAAGGGCATACTTTTCCAGACAAGGCCTCTGCTGACACGGCAATCAAGAGGTATGCACTGGGCATATCTCGCCAACATAAAGTGAAGCAGTCCGACAGAACTGTGATGAAGGTCGTATGCATCTTTTTGGCTGATGGTTGCAAGGGAATGATGATCGCTCGCCAGAGCCCTGGGGTATGTCAGCCTTGGCATATCTCAAAAATAGTACCCCATAGCTGCGAGCTAGTAGGCACTCTTGCGGAGCACCGCAATGTGACTGCTAAATATGTGGGAGAAATCATGTTAGCGGCAGTGACAACAGATATAAATATGAGTATTAAGACGCTGCAAACAACTGCGGCCGATATGATTGGCTTCCCCGTCAGCCATGGTAAGGCTAGACGAGCTAAAGAGGGTATTTTTCAGAAATTATATGGCACTTATGAGGAGGCCTATGACCTAGCCCCCAAACTGTTACGGCAGATAGCAGATGTTAACCCTGGGACACAAATATTTATGAAAACACATGGACACCCAACGGAGGAAAATTCAATTATCCTTGACCGTATATTCTGGGCATTCCCCCAGACTATACAAGCATTCCGTCATTGTCGTCCGGTACTATCAATTGATGGGACCTTTCTCACTGGAAAGTACAAGGGGACACTCCTGGTGGCGATTGCGGCAGATGCAAATAACCAGCTCCTTCCTATTGCATATGCTTTGGTAGAGAGCGAGAACAGAGATAGCTGGTTGTGGTTCCTGAGTTGCGTCAAGATGGGAGTCGTGCAAGATCGTGCCGATGTTTGCATCATCTCTGATCGAAACACGGGCCTATTGAGCGCGCTCGATGCAATCAAACAGTCAACGGATCCTGTTTGGGGGTGGCCCGATCTAGAGACAAGATGGTGTATGCGGCATTTGGCCGCTAATTTTTACTCCAAGTTCAACAACAAGGATTGGTTCAAGCAATTCAAGAGGATGTGCATGCAAAAAACAACTGCGAATATGAATGCAATCTGGGCGGCAATCAATTCACAGATCGAGATTGCTGCAGGAGAAGACCGGAGGGGTAGTAGGCTGACAATGAATTTGTCCCAGTGGATTGGTGATAATTGCCCTCTGTTACATAAGTGGGCACTGGCTCACGACACTGGGGCTCGCTACGGCATAATGACAAGCAACATGTCAGAGGTGTACAATGGCGTGCTTAAAGGTGTTCGAGCCCTCCCAATCACCGCCCTTATTGAAGAAACTTGGAACCGGACTATTTATTTTGTTAATTGATACTGCTTCGACTTCCGAAATTTTATGTTATACCAATTTTATTTTGTTCAGGTTGCCGACTATCGCGAATTCGCCCGGGATTCGCAACAAATTTTAGGACTAGCTAATGTAGATTCCACAAGCAAGTCCTTAGCTAGACGCATTTTTAATAGAGCCATGACCGGTCTTAGAAGATTTGGTTGCACGAGAGATGGTGACGTTATCCCGCAAGCTTACGACATGCCGGACGCGCCATCATCCAGACCGAGTGAGGTGGGCACTAGCCAGCGACGCACGATCCATCCACGTGAAGGGGGACGTAGCATAGAAAACAAAAAATTTCCTACACGCGATATACCCGAATGGCCAAGATCTAATCTATGAGATGAAAGGCAACAGGGAGAAAGAGAGTCTTGAGATAACATACCCTCGAAGACTCAAAGTGGTACGAGAAAAGATCTCGTGGTTGGCGTAGTCGTTCTCACGCCGATCCCGAGCGAGAAGAAGAGCACCACAATCCGGCGGTGCCTCCGTAATCGGTCACACGTTCAGCTCGATGAAGACTTCCGTTCCCTCGTTCCAGCGGGTTGCGGAAGTAGAGGATCCCTCCGGAATTCCAGCAGCACGACGGCGTGGTGGTGGTGAAGAATCCCACGGTCAGGGCTTCGCCAAGCCGGAGACCATGGAATGGAGCAGCGGGTGGAAGGAAAAATGTGTGGGCAAGTGTGTAGAGAAGAGAGAGCCCTCACCCTCCTTTTATAGGGGAGGGGGAGGCAGCCCAAAGGGGGGGGGGGTGCGGCCAGCCATGGGTGCCCCCACCCCTTCCTCTTTTCATGTGAGTGGAAGCTCCACTCAAACCCACTCAAAATTCCTTAATTTCCCACTTGGAAAATCCAAAGGTTTTTCTTTAATAAATAAATAAAACATTTGTATTTCTTTATTTATATTTGTTAATTCCATTAACAAACATTTGCATGCAGCACCTCGAACCATTTGTTAATTCTATTAACAACCATTCGACGAAAAACCCCTTGAACTATTTCAATTTTCCCCGAAACAATTCCGGAGCTGCCCAAAATATTCTTCGGTATTCCGTATCCTCTCTAACGCTTCATCGAACCTTAAGTGTGTCTCCCTACGGTTCGCGAATATTATAGACATGATCGAGACTCCTCTCTGATCAATAATCAACAGCGGGATCTGGAAATCCGTGATGACTCCTATATATTCAACGATGAATCTCGTGATCGTGTGAACCTTTCAACGTCGTAACGATTTCCTTTTGTCTCGCGATATATTACTTGTCCGAGATCCGATCATCGGTATCCACTATACCTTGTTCGATCTCTTTATCCGACAAGTACTCTTTTCTCGTTCCCGTGATATAACATCCTTGTGATCATATCACTTGGTTGCAAGCGGTGTCGATGTGATATCACCGAGAGGGCCCTGAGTATATCTATCCGTCATATTGGATGGACAAATCCCATTCTCGATCCATGAGCTTCAACTAACACTTTCCGAATATCCAATGCCACCTTTATAGTCACCCTTTTACGGTGTGACGTTTGATGTCATCAAAGTATTCTTTCGGTATTAGTGATTAACATGATCTCATGGTCTAAGGAATAATGTTACTTCGAATGTAAGATATAACAACAAAACTAAATGACTTGATCGTATTGTTATACTTAGTTAGGGTTTAAGTTCATCATGTCATTCTCTTAATGGCATGACCCCGTTATTAACAACATCCAATGTTCATGATCAGGAAACCTTGATCATCTGTTTAATCAACGAGCTAGTTAAAAGAGAGGCTTCACTAGGAACGTCGGTTTGTTTATTAATCACACATGCATCAACGTTTCCGGTTAATACAATTCTAGCATGAGAAATAAACATCTATCATAAACAAGGAATAATATATAATAAACACTTTATTATTGCCTCTCGGGCATATTCCCTTCAGTCTCCCACTTGCACTAGGGGCAATAATCTATATTACATAGTGATGAACCTAACACCCATTGAGTTCTCGTGTTGATCATGTTTTGCCCTTGAGAGAGTTTTAGTCAACGGATCTGCCACATTCAGATCCGTATGTACTTTGCAAATCTTCACATCCCCATCTGCGACATGCTCACGGATGGAGTGAAAACGGCGCTTGATATGCTTGGAATTCTTGTGAGACCTTGGTTCCTTAGCATTGGCTATGGCACCATTGTTGTCACAATAGATAACCATTGGATCCAACGCACTCGGAACCACGCCTAGTTCGGATATGAACTCCTTCATCCAAACTGCTTCCTGTGTTGCCTCCGAGGCAGCAACATATTCCGCTTCTGTTGATGATCCCGCCATCACGGATTGCTTGGAACTCCTCCAGCTTACAGCTCCTCCATTCATAACAAATACGTACCCGGACTGAGACTTAGAGTCATCCGGATCAGTGTCGAAGCTAGCATCGACGTAACATCTTGCGACGAGCTCTTCTTCACCGCCATATACGAGAAACATATCCTTAGTTCTTCTCAAGTACTTTAGGATATTCTTGACCGCAGTCCAGTGTTCCAAACCTGGATTGGATTGGTACCTACTAGTCAAACTAATAGCATGTGCCACATCCGGTCTTGTACATAGCATAGCATACATGATAGAACCTATGGCTGAAGCATAGGGATTCATATTCATCTTTTCTCTATCTTCTGCTGTAGCTGGACATTGAGTCTTACTCAACGTTTTGCCTTGCAACATAGGTAGGAACCCCTTCCTACTATCTTCCATTTTGAACTTCTTCAAAATCTTGTCAAGGTATGTACTTTGCGAAAGTCCAATTAAGCGCCTTGATCTATCCCTATAGATTTTGATGCCTAATATATAAGCTGTTTCACCGAGGTCTTTCATCGAAAAACTACTGTTCAAATAGCCTTTTACGCTTTTTAAAAGTTCTATATCATTTCCAATCAACAATATGTCATCCACATATAGTACCAGAAATGCTACAGAGCTCCCACTCACTTTCTTGTAAATACAAGCTTCTCCGTATGTTTGGACAAATCCAAAACCTTTGATCACCTTATCAAAACGGAGGTTACAACTTCGGGATGCTTGCTTCAGTCCATAAATGGAACGTTGAAGCTTACACACCTTGTCAGCATCCTTAGGATCAACAAAACCTTTGGGTTGCATCATATACAACTCTTTCTCAATGTCACCATTAAGCAACGCCGTTTTGACATCCATCTGCCGTATTTCATAATCGAAAAATGCAGCAACTGCTAACATAATCCTAACTGACTTAAGCATCGCTACTGGTGAGAAATTCTCATCATAGTCAACTCCTTGAATTTGTCGGAAACCTTTTGCGACAAGTCGAGCTTTATAGACGGTCACATTACCATCAGCGTCAGTTTTATTTTTAAAGATCCATTTGTTCTCAACGGCCTTGCGATCATTGGGTAAATCCACCAAAGTCGAAACTTGGTTTTCATACATGGATCCTATTTCGGATTTCATGGCTTCAAGCCATTTGTTGGAATCTGGGCTCATCATCGCTTCCTCATATGTCGCAGGGTCATCACCTCCATCTACCATGAAGTTTAATACGGGATCTCCGTATAATTCAGGAGTTGTACGCTCCCTAGTTGACCTGCGAGGTGTGGTAGTTTCCTCTATTGGAGTTTCATGATCTTGATCATTAACTCTCTCTTCATCTGACGGGGTTGGCTCCGGAACAACTTCCGGCGCTGCGCTACTCGCCATTCCAAGAAGAGAAGGTTCAATAACCTCGTCGAGTTCTACCTTCATACTATTCACATCTTTCGAGAGAAACTCCTTCTCCAAAAAGGATCCATTCTTGGCAACGAAAATCTTGCCTTCGGATCTGTGATAGAAGGTGTACCCTATTGTTTCTTTAGGGTATCCTATGAAGACGCATTTTTCCGCTTTGGGTTCGAGTTTATCAGGTTGAAGCTTCTTCACATAAACATCGCATCCCCAAACTTTTAGAAATGACAGCTTAGGTTTGTTTCCAAACCATAATTCATACGGTGTCATTTCAACGGATTTAGATGGTGCCCTATTTAAAGTGAATGCAGCGGTCTCTAGTGCATAACGCCAAAATGATAGTGGCAAATCTGTAAGAGACATCATGGATCGAACCATATCTAATAAAATACGATTACGACGTTCGGAAACACCATTATGCTGTGGTGTTCCGGCAGGTGTGAGTTGTGAAACTATTCCACATTGCTTCATATGCATGCCAAACTCGTAACTTAGATATTCACCTCCACGATCAGACCGTAGAAATTTAATCTTTCTATTACGATGATTTTCAACTTCACACTGAAATTCTTTGAACTTTTCAAACATTTCAGATTTGTGTTTCATTAAGTAAATATACCCATATCTACTCAAATCATCTGTGAAAGTGACAAAATAACGATATCGACGGCGCGCCGATACACTCATTGGTCCACATACATCAGTATGTATGATTTCCAGTAAGTCTGTCGCCCGTTCCATAGATCCAGAAAACGGGGTTCTAGTCATCTTGCCCATAAGGCATGGTTCACATGTTTCAAATGATTCATAATCAAGTGATTCTAAGAGTCCATCAGAATGGAGCTTCTTCATGCGTTTAACACCAATATGACCTAAGCGGCAATGCCAAATATAAGTAGCAATATCATCATTTAACTTAATTCTTTTGGCATTTACATTATGAATATGTGTATCAACATTATCAAGATTCAAAAGAAATAAACCATTCTTCTCAGGTGCATGACCATAAAAGATATTATTCATATAAATCGAACAACCATTGTTCTCGGACTTAAAGGAATAACCATCCCGCATTAAGCAAGATCCAGAAATGATATTCATGCTTAATGCGGGCACCAAATAACATTTATTGAGGTTTATAACTAATCCCGATGGTAGATGTAGAGGTAGCGTCCCGACGGCGATCACGTCAACTCTTGATCCATTGCCGACGCGCATCGTCACCTCATCCTTTGCTAGTGGTCGCTTATTCTGCAGCTCCTGTTTTGAGTTACATATGTGAGCAACCGAACCAGTATCAAATACCCAGGTGCTACTGCGAGTACTAGTAAGGTACACATCAATAACAAGTATATCATATATACCTTTGTTCAATTTGCCGGCCTTCTTATCTGCCAGATACTTGGGGCAATTGCGCTTCCAGTGGCCAGTACCCTTGCAATAGAAACACTCAGTCTCAGGCTTAGGGCCATGCCTGGTTTTCTTCTCAGCAGTAGCAACAGATTTGCCACCCTTCTTGAAGTTTACCCTTGGCTTGCCTTTCTTGCCTTTCTTGAAACTAGTGGTCTTATTGATCATCAATACTTGATGTTCTTTCTTGATCTCCACTTCAGCAGTTTTAAGCATCGAGAGAAGCTCAGGAAGAGACTTCTTCATGCTCTGCATATTATAGTTCATCACGAAGTTCTTGTAACTAGGTGGCAGAGATTGGAGAACACGATGTATCCCTAGCTCAATGGGAATCGATATTCCCAAGGCTATGAGCTTATCAGCGTACGCAGACATTTTGAGTACGTGCTCACTAACGGAGCTGTTCTCTTCCATCATGCAGCTAAAGAACTTTTCTGAAGCGTCATAACTCTCAACTGCGGCATGGGTATCGAAAATCATTTTCAATTCTCCCATTGTGGCATAAGCAGTGCTGTTCTCGAAACGTTTTCACAGCTCTGGCTCTAATCCATAGAGGATGCCGCAGTGAACTATACTGTGGTCTTCTTGTTGAGTCAGATAAACATTTTTATCTTCATCAGAAGCATCAGCAGCGGGCTGGTCACCTAGAGGTGCATCAAGCACATAGAGCTTCTTGCAAGCGGTGAGGAGAATCCTCAGGTTAAGTGCCCAGTTGGTAAAGTTGCTTCCATTGTTCGCTAATTTCTCTTTCTCCATGAACATATTGAAATTGAAGGTAGGTGGTGCCATGATCTACAACATATTTGCAAAGACTATTTAGACTATGTTTATGATAAATTAAGTTCAAGTTAATTCTAAAATTATCCCATGAACTCCCACTCAAAAACAACATCCCTCTTAGTTGTCTTTAGTGATTACACGAACCAAATTCACTACACCGAAACCGATCATCACGTGAGACGGTGCAGTTGCAAAGGCGAACATCAACATGTTCATCATATCATCCATATGACTCATGCTTTACCCTTCGGTTACGTGTTCCGAGGCCATGTCTGTACATGCTAGGCTCGCCAAGTAGAACCGTTGTATTGCATGTGTTTCAAGGCCATGTCTGTACATGCTAGGCTTAAAAACACCCATTGTATGCGAACGTTGAGTCTATCATACCCGATCATCACGTGGTGTCTCGAAACGATGAACTTTCTTAACGGTGCATACTTAAGGAAGAACACATTATTATCTTGATATTAAGTGAGAGGGATCGTCTTATAATGCTACCGTCGCGATCTAAGCAAAATAAGATGCATAAAAGGATAAACATCACATGCATGGATAATGTGATATGATATGGTCCTTCTTGCACTTGATCTCCATCTTGTCCATCAAGGTATGATCTCCATCATTCCACCGGCGTGGCACCAAGGTCCATGGCACCTCCATCTTGATTGTCCATTACAACATATCACATGGATATGACATACAACACGCAGGCCATAAAATAAGACAACCATATGGCTCCAGTCGGTATGTCAATAATTTACAAAAGATATCATCTCATACATAACGTTTGTAACATTGACCATATCACATCACATGCCCTGCAAAAACAAGTTAGACGCCTCTAATTTATTTTTGCATATTTTACGTGGTTTTGGGCTTACGAGGATAGAACCGTTCATACCTACGTACAAGAACCACAACGTTGATAAAACATATTTTTATCAACCCTTCGTAGATTAGATCTTAACTATAGTAGGAGAAACCGACACCCGCAAGCCACTTATGCAATTCAAGTTGCATGTCAGTTGTGGAATGTGACGCCCCGAGATCGGGCACTATGCAGATTTCAGCATTTCCGCCAAATCCGCATAATAACCGATTCCAGGTTGCCACTTGTGATAACATTACAACAGTTCACGAATATTCCACAACAACAGAAGAGATTTATACAAGACGACTCAAACGAGTCAAGGATACAACTGATACAATACAAAGATCCAAATAACAGCGGAAGAAACAATATAGTGTCCGACTACGGACAAGATACAAATTGGACTAAGACTCCTGAAGATAACCGAGAGCGTCCAATCCCTGCCCAGGCCAAGCCGGAGGGATTCCCAAGCTAACGTCGTCAGACTTCAAACCTGTTGACTGCAATGTGGAATATGCAGCCACGAAAAGGATTCGTGGGTCAGTACGGTTAAGTACTGGCAAGTGGATAAACCATACTCACAAGATACCAGCGTAACCAATCATCACAAGGTACAAATACTTTGGGTACAACGGAAAGGTAGGGATTATTGCAAAGAGGCGGCAGCGGGCTGCACTAACTAACTACAGAGACTCGCTACAACATCCGACTAAAAGAAAGGGATAAGATAGCGTATTAGAACCAACTACAACTACTCACCAAACAATACCCATCCAATGTTACCCCCTACTAAGGAAGCAACCCAAGGAAACTCACGCGGTTGATTAAGGTGACATTCATTTTATATGGTGAAGGTAATACTATATTACTAGTCAAGTTATTATCGTTAAGTGTAAGTTGTCTGAGTACTTGTTAGCCAGCACTTTCACCAAGTCATCCATAACCGCGGACAACACGGCTTCTCGAGAAGATTTAACCCTGCAGGGATGCACCAATTTGGCCGTACACGTAAGAATAACCCGCCAGGCGGGGAGCAAACCCACCAATCAGGCCACTCAACACAACCCAACTCTTCTTCGCATCAAGCCCAAAGAACCCCGTGCAATTGAGCGCACGGCTAATCAAGCCCCACGAAGAAAAGGGGACCCTCATAGCACTCTAAGAACGTGTCTCCCTAAAAGCCGACTACAAAAGTTCCACCCTGGCGGCAAGGGTTCGCACCTGCATATGCATGCGGCAAATGGAAAACCCGAACTAAATGAGGCGATTTGAACGAGATGCGAATCGAATCAAAGTTGAGGGGGGCGCCCATACCCGCTTCCCACATGCGGTTAGTGCGCTCATCATGGATCAGTAGACAAGACCCTTTTCCTAATTAAGTTCGACACTAGCAGGCCTCAAAACCACGCCGGGCCTCCTGCCGGTGCCTTATCATCAAATTATTATTACCCAAAACATTAACATGTTGTTGATTGAATTGAAACCCAACTATCAAACTAAACTGGTGATATGAAAAAGGACAACAAGACTTGAGCGCAAACAACACTAAGCATGCAACTATGACACGGGGGGCCAACAAGGTAAACAAACAACAGTTAATAGGAAGTGGAAGGAAGGCTATATCATGGCTGCAAGGTAAACATACGATAGGGTCGAGACACAAGCATCGAATCACAAGGCTAGCATAAGAACAACGGAAAGAATCGGTAACAAGTGATGAAAGGCAGCCATAGGTAGCAAGTGAGTATACTTGCCTGGAATCCAGCAAGTAGATGGTACATCCACAGAACTTGTCGTTGCTCACATCATCTCAACGTCCTATCCGCGAAGAAGCAACGAACTAGCACAAACACCGGATGCAACAATTACTTCTACGACAAAGGATCCAACATGATCAAGATATGGATGCATGACAAGTTTAAGGATGCATCAAAGATAAACTAGTTGACATGGTAAACATATTTAAATGGACCCATATGCAATGTGGATTGCATATGGAAAATCCCATGAATTAAGGTGGAATTAAATGATCTACAAATAGCCATCATGTGAAAGTTGATTAGAATGATGCATGGATGAGGAAAACAATAAGAAAACAACAATAGCTTCAATTTGATATGTTGTTTACCAAGTTTGGAATTTTATTTATTAAGTTATGGATTTTGGCATTTTAAATAATTTAAACAAACATTCGTTGTTTTCATCAATTTTAAATGTTCAAAACAGATAACAAAATTTATATTTGGAAAGAACACAAAATTTTAGATGGAATACATATTTCATTTGTTGAATTTGGAGTTTAGATGAGCAAGTTATTCAATTGACAATTTTAAATGCATTAATTTAGAAATAGTTGTTTTCAGCAATTTAAATTAGTCAAAATAGAAAACAAAGTTTATATTTGGAAAGCTTATCCAATTTTGCATGGAAAACATATTTCAGTTGTTGACAAAGGATTTAAGATGAATTAAACAAGTTTGAACAAGGTTTAAATGATATTAATTCAAGCATGAAACTATTTGAATTTTTATTTGTTCAAAACATTCAATAAGATTCATATTTGAAAAGATCACACTTTTCTGGTTTGAAAACATATTTTATTTGTTGAGATTGGATTTTAATTGAGCAATTTATGAATTTCACCATTTAAATGACTTAATTAAAGCATTAAGTAATTGCATTAGTTTTATTTATCCAAAACAGAAAACAAATGCTATATTTGGAAAGAGCATGGAATTTTGGATGGAAAACATGTTTTGAGTATTTAATTAGGAGCAACCATGTGAAAGTTATTAATTAGGACTTTGAATTAATTAATTAAGGCATTTTTAATTGACATTAATTTTTAATTGTCCAAATTGCAAAACAAAGTTGATATTCAGAAAGGTGGGTTCATTTTGAGTGGAAAACATATTTTTATTTGTTGAAATTGGAATTAAAATGAATTAGTTATGATTTTCACAAAATTGAATGAATTAATTAAAGTGCCAAATTTATATTGAATTTTATTTGTCCAAAATGTGAAACAATTGTGATAAACATTTAGAGCATAAAATTTGAAGTGGAAAAACATGTTAAATTAATGGATTTGGAATTGCCGTTTAAGAGATATTAAATTTGGAAGTTTAAAACAATTTCTGCAATTTTAATTAAGGTACAGGGACTTTTTGCACCGTGGGCTTGTGTACCCACAGTGGCTGCCGTGCGGGCCACTGCCACGCAGGCGCTGGCGTGGCGCAGGTGGCAGCTGTGCTGTCCTCCATGGCCCATGACGTGTGGGCCAACACCCGCGGTTAAAACCTGAAAAAGGAATGCGCGAGGGGGGAATTGAACCCACCCCCTCACGGCTGTGCGCGGCGCAGGGTCAGTACCAGTGCGCTGCACTGCGTTTTGTGATTCTTCCCGATACTGACGGAAGAAGTGGTGTGGTGCATGCCCTTAACTGAATTTTCGACACGCAAGTTCAGTTACTGCAGGTTCGGGGAAGAAACTTACGGCGGCTGCTGGTGATTCTCCCGCGTTGATGCGACCTCGAGGATGTAGAAAGGGGCAGCTACGAGCGCTGGGGGGTGTGGGACGACTAGCCCATCATGGCGCTGTGCACGGTTGAATAACAGTGGACATAGCCCCCGTGTTGGAGCTCCTCTGCAACATGTTCATGGCGGACCGAACAAAATTCAGAAACTCCCGTCGACAAATAGCAGGGAAACGAGCTGTGAGATGACCGGAATCGGAAGAGAAGACCACCTGGAGGGTTATGTCGAGGTTTTTCCGGCTTGAGGGCGACCAAAGGCGATGAATTTCGACGGAGGAAGAGTTCGGCCGGGGAGGCAGTGGTGGTGGTGCTTGTTCGGTCACAGCGGACAGAAACCGAGAGGTGGGAGGAAGAGAGAGGGAATTGGCGGCGGAGGATGGGGAGGGGTCTAGGGCTAGGGGTTAGGGCGAGCAGGAGGGCTCGTGGTCGAGAGTTTAAGGAGGAGGAGGGCAGCTGCTGTCCGTCTATCCTTCGCAGTTGTCGACGTGTACCTCTTCGATGCGGTTCCGTACAGGAAGAAGAAGGGGAACTGTGGGCTGAAATGGAGAGAGGGGGGAGGCCTGGTGGGCTGGTTTGCTTGTGGTGGAGAGGAGAAAAAGCATGGTGATGGTGGGCTGGCCCCTTTTGGGCTGGCCTGCCTCTCCCTTGGCTGCTCTCTGTTTTTTTTTTGTTGCTTACTCATTTTTTTTGTAGAAAGAAAGAGAGAGAGAGAAAAGAGAGAGGTTTTTGGAGTTTTGCATTTTATGAATTACTTTTTATTGAATTACAATACAGTAAAGTCAAAGCAATGTTAACATTATTTCCAAAAATTTGAAATGGCCAAAAGATTTAAAATGGCTATTTGAATTTCAAATAGGGTTCATAAGGATTTTATTTTTAAACAATTTTATTCAATAAACTCAAATAATTATGAAAACTTATTGAATGTAATTGTTTGCAAGACTTTAATTTTTAAACCACATTTGGAACATGCCAAGTATGAATGGTTTGATTTGAATTTGAACTGGAATTTACCAATAGGGTGTTAAAAAAAGGGGTTCTATTATCAAGCATTTTTAATTGATTCAAATTCAAAACTATTGGAAACATTTTGAGTTGTTTAGTTTGCAACTTTTAATTGGAAACTTTGGACATGTTTTGAAAGTTTAAATTGGTTTGAACTTTTGAGTTGTTTTGGAAACAGGGTGCAATGCATATGAGGCATGTGATGCAAAGCAAAAAGAAAAACAACCAACTTTCTAACTTAGGGAAAACACCCCAGGTGTTACATGGAACAAGTCTCATGTACGTGGACATGTAAAGTTAGTCCGGGCCGCTTCATCCCACTATGCCACTAAGATCATAAAAAACTCAAAGAGGCAAAAACATGATCATCAACACCCACATACTCCTATGTGTTCTACCCGTACAATTCATCTACGCATAGATCCGGCTCTGATACCACTGAAGGGGAACGTAGCATAGAAAACAAAAAATTTCCTACACGCGATAAACCCGAATGGCCAAGATCTAATCTATGAGATGAAAGGCAACGGAGAGAAAGAGAGTCTTGAGATAACATACCCTCGAAGACTCAAAGTGGTACGAGAAAAGATCTCGTGGTTGGTGTAGTCGTTCTCACGCCGATCCCGAGCGAGAAGAAGAGCACCGCAATCCGCGCGGTGCCTCCGTAATCGGTCACACGTTCAGCTCGATGAAGACTTCCGTTCCCTCGTTCCAGCGGGTTGCGGAAGTAGAGGATCCCTCCGGAATTCCAGCAGCACGACGGCGTGGTGGTGGTGAAGAATCCCACGGTCAGGGCTTCGCCAAGCCGGAGACCATGGAATGGAGCAGCGGGTGGAAGGAAAAATGTGTGGGCAAGTGTGTAGAGAAGAGAGAGCCCTCACCCTCCTTTTATAGGGGAGGGGGAGGTAGCCCAAAGGGGGGAGGGTGCGGCCAGCCATGGGTGCCCCCACCCCTTCCTCTCTTCATGTGAGTGGAAGCTCCACTCAAACCCACTCAAAATTCCTTAATTTCCCACTTGGAAAATCCAAAGGTTTTTCTTTAATAAATAAATAAATAAAATTATTTCTTTATTTATATTTGTTAATTCCATTAACAAACATTTGCATGCAGCACCTCAAACCATTTGTTAATTATATTAACAACCATTCGACGAAAAACCCCTTGAACTATTTCAATTTTCCCCGAAACAATTCCGGAGCTGGCCAAAATATTCTTCGGCATTCCGTATCCTCTCTAACGCTTCATCGAACCTTAAGTGTGTCTCCCTACGGTTCGCGAAAATTATAGACATGATCGAGACTCCTCTCCGATCAATAATCAACAGCGGGATCTGGAAATCCGTGATGACTCCTATATATTCAACGATGACTCTCGTGATCGTGTGAACCTTTCAACGTCGTAACGATTTCCTTTTGTCTCGCGATATATTACTTGTCCGAGATCCGATCATCGGTATCCACTATACCTTGTTCGATCTCGTTATCCGACAAGTACTCTTTTCTCGTTCCCGTGATATAACATCCTTGTGATCATATCACTTGCTTGCAAGCGGTGTCGATGTGATATCACCGAGAGGGCCCTGAGTATATCTATCCGTCATATTGGATGGACAAATCCCATTCTCGATCCATGAGCTTCAACTACCACTTTCCGAATATCCAATGCCACCTTTATAGTCACCCTTTTACGGTGTGACGTTTGATGTCATCAAAGTATTCTTTCGGTATTAGTGATTAACATGATCTCATGGTCTAAGGAATAATGTTACTTCGAATGTAAGATATAACAACAAAACTAAATGACTTGATCGTATTGTTATACTTAGTTAGGGTTTAAGTTCATCATGTCATTCTCTTAATGACATGACCCCGTTATTAACAACATCCAATGTTCATGATCAGGAAACCTTGATCATCTGTTTAATCAACGAGCTAGTTAAAAGAGAGGCTTCACTAGGAACGTCGGTTTGTTTATTAATCACACATGCATCAACGTTTCCGGTTAATACAATTCTAGCATGAGAAATAAACATCTATCATAAACAAGGAATAATATATAATAAACACTTTATTATTGCCTCTAGGGCATATTCCCTTCACCGCGTTGTACCATGTCGGTTTGGAATACCGCGCCAACATTTCCCAGGCAGGACTCGTCTCTTCTTCAAGACGGCACACAGGTCTTATCTTACAGTAAACAAATATAATTTTTTGCATATCTCTATTTTTTTATTTCTACACATATGCAATATTTTGTTCACGTATGACGATGCTTACAATAGGAGGAGAATCGGTTTCCACGGGCTAGCCCGTACAGAGGACGGTACTCCTATACTGAAGGCGAGAGTTCGCATATGCGCAACACAACACAGGTGTTTCTTTTTACTAACTATATACTAAGTCATAATATCGTGCCATCCATTACTAACAAATTTTTTACGTGAACAGGAAACTACATGGGAGGGGACGGGAGCTGGTTTAGGGCAAAATATGGATCGATCCGAGTGTCATTCGGAGCGGTTCAACACGACACAAGTATGTAGATTTTTTTTAATCTCAAACAAATCATTGCGTACGAGGACACATTATTAAATATCCTACATGTCATGGCTATTATTTACGAATTGTTTTCATAATCAGGATACTGTAGAGTCTATATGGGCCGAGATGGAGGCCGGTTATGGTTACACTATGCCCCCATTACAGGGTCGTCAGCACATGCATGAATCAGAAATCGCTGGACCATCACACACTAACACTGTCCCAGGAATACTTACTGAATTCTTTGGTTATGACCCATCAGGCACCACTTCAAGTTTAATTCCAGGCTATTCAGAGTATGAGCCAGTCATATGTACCCCGTCTCCCGAACCATCAGAACAACATGATGAAGAGTCTATCATTCCTCCCCGCAATGCTCGGGCACCCCGCAGGTACGGCCGATCGACGCCTCCTCCACGAGCTCCCAGGCGAGGCCGAATACGCCGTGCGTGACACATGTAATTTTTTTATTTTCGCGAGAGAGATATTACTACATCTGTACCTGAAATATTCCTATTTTTTCTTCTACGGGACATGTGCCTATTATGAGTTTTCGACGCACTAATTTTTATAATTTTGCTAAGACGAAATTTATTGAACATACAACTCACAACAAGAAACAAGTACAACTTGAAATAATAAAAGACGAATAGAAATAACTAATTAAACTCCACGACTTCACTTCGCTCTCCCACGTGTTCGTGATGGAGGTATGAAGTCGTCATCACTATCTTCATCAGCGACATTATTTGATGAACCTGCACTCTTTCACATACTTTTGCACCTGGCTAAACTTCTCGGCGTAAAGTCATCGTCACTGTTCTCATCGACAACTGGCTTCGATGCGCCACCACTCTTCCCCTTCGATGCAGAAGCAGTCTTCCTCTTTGATGCGCTACCACTCTTCCCTTTTGATGTCCGCTCGACGCTCCCCTTTAATACGGCATCAATCTTCCCCTCGGATATTGTCCTCAACATCCACTCGGCGTGCCCGTTGGACTCCGGAAACCCCCTAGCAGGTGGCCCAAACAATATGCTCAACCACTCATAGTGCTTAATCTTTTTGTTCACAAACTCTCCGTCCGCTGGCCAGAGCTGCATATTTTGAATAAAAGACAGACAAAAATTGTAATGATGCAAATTGATTTGAAGATTATGTAAACTCGTAAATCAATTACCCCAACGTGAAGTGCATAAGCCTCGTCTGAAAATCGTATCAGATCGCTAGTAGTTGAGATAGGCAATCCCGAAGCCCCGACTCAATCCTTTTTAGCTCACATACTCTTTTCCATTTATGACGCCACCTCATTAGTTCGTCCCTAATTTCATCGGTGGGTCTAGGCGGGAGCTGATATCTGGCTAAATTTTCCCCAAGAGCAACGGCGTGGTACCGCTCACTCTTTATATCCCTAAAACTAACTGCCGCTCTACCCTCCATCCTATTAGCGCAAGAACCTATTGCCGCATGATATAGAATACACCATGAGCTATATGGGTCGAGACCACCACTACCACTATCCGACATCACTCTAATGGTTCTACTCTCTCTATTTTCTGCTCACTTGGTGACACACAAACTGCACGGAGCAATGAGAGCAGCGGGACTATTTGGCAGAGCAGCAGCGGGAGCGAGAGAGCAGCACTAAGCGGGCAGTGTGCATTACACGGACGTTCTGCGGGTATAAATAGAACCATGAGATGAGTCGAGTGAGCTGCACTCCACGAGCTGAATCAGCTTTCGGCGCATAAAATAGCAAACACCGGGATTCTAGCGATCAGATCACGCGTGGAAATTAGTGCATGTCGGAAACAAAGAAACGAGCATCTTCCCTCCCCGTAATCAGTGCACTGTCGGAGCGTGCAGCACGCTGTCGGTGGAATCGGCGCGCTGCAGCCAGGCTGCCGCCACCGGCCGAGGCGGCATGGCCCACCACTGCGCAGGCCGGAATCCCACTCCGCAGAGCCACGGAATCAGCGCCGGGCGCTGTCCCCTGCACAGAGTGCCGCCACCCATCGAGGCGGCATGGTCCACCACTGGGCAGGCCGGCGCAGAGGAGCCCAGCGTGCCGCCTCTGGCCGTGGCGGCAGGGCCTACCGCCTCCGACCGTGCCGCCACGGTGGTTCTGCCATTTCCACTCAGAGGTGGTCTTTTTTGCCATTTCACTTTTTAGGGTGGTCCCTTTTGCCAAAAATTCGATCCTACCCGCGAGTTACTTGCGATGATCCCTAGTGCTTGAAGGGAGAGGGGAAAGCTGTCGTGGCCGCTCCTCCGTCGCATGCCGACGCACTGCCGTAGCTATGGAGAGAGACATGGCAGTGACACCTCCATTGCCCGAACGCCGAGGCGACCACTCAAGTTCACCCACCGTGCAGGATCACCTCCAGTAGCTGCTCATGCGCGCACGCGACGTGTCCGTCCGCACGAAGAAGGGCGACCAGTTCAGGTAGCGTGGGTGTTCACCACCGCAGGCCCCGAGCGCTCCATGCGGTCCACCATCCGGCGGGCGCCGTCCAGGGGCGACCAGTTCAGGGCGCGGCGCCGATCTCGTGCACGGTCTCAGTGCCCACATCTTCAACCGATTCTGGCGCGGTGCCTGGATTCTGATGATCGGACAGAAGGGGGAACGCATCATCTCCCGGCGGTGCCCACATGCATCGTGTCCGCGGTGCCAGCCGCCGTCGCCAACACCTCATCCGCCCCACCCGGATTAATGTCGGCGGCGTCCGCCTACATGGGGAAAACGTCCTCTGGAGATACTGCACGCCCCCAACTCTTTCGAAAAGAAGCTTGGGGCAGACAAGCTCGATGGGCAACAATGGAGGGAACTCGGGGGAAGACAAGCTCGAGGAGCAACAATGGAGGGAACCTGGAGGCTGCTCTGTTCTCCAGTAAATATCTGTGTAAGTGCACTTGTAGGTACCGCCCTATCCTGTACGTCCATATTTCTTGGGATAAGAAATCTATCCATGTAATTGTTCGTGCTTAGAAGGCATGGTTAGTGCAATCCCTAGGGTTGGCAGCCTTGTTTTACCAGCGTTGCAGACTAGGACTTGGATAGGAGACAAAAGCCACGTGAACCCACACTTGTGTACTGTCACAAGGAAGAGACAAAAGAACATGACAAAATCCTAGGCATCCACAAAAAGGTACACCATGCATGCGGTTTTCCATTGTTTTATCAAAATTAATTGGTCTGTTTTCTCATACTCGCTTACCAAACAACTACTGCTATTAAATTCTTGATGCAACTTAACCTCTCTTTTGAGACAATTTACAATTTAAGTGTGCTTGTCCATTTCATAACATAGGATGTTTTAGGTGTTTTACATGTTGTCTAGTTTGGAATAAAATGAGTATACATATACACTAAAACATGTCTAGATACGTTGTGTATACGTGAATGTGAAAAATGACTAAAACATCTTATATTGCGGAATGGAGGAAATATTACGTACTGATTTTTTCTTGACAGAAAACCTTAGGAGTCTATGTGATATATTGGACATGCATTTTTTTTATAGTTGTCTCTTTATTTTGTTTGTGGTGATGAAATGTCAAACTTTAAATATTCAAAACGGCTGATCTAATTACTACTACTTTTTTTTTCAAAATAATATAGAAGTAGCCGCAAAAGGAAAAAAATCCATTTTAGCTCCCAAATACAAATATTCCCGCCATTTAAAAAATTCAAAATTCCGAAATAAAATTTGCCAATGCATATGCATCCTGTATTTGAAGAACTCATAAAATTAGGAAATGAGGCTTGACAACGATTTCTCTCTTGGTAAAAAAGCTGAGACGTGGGCAAGTTGTGCTTTGTCTCTATCAAGAAACAAACAAACAAGAAGCTACAGCAGTACAGTACCCTACGGCCACAGAAATACTGTTTCTGATCCACTTCCAAATGACCTGACAAACCATGTTGTGCCATCGCAGATCTCGATGAACAGCACGGAACGCCGATGGACAGTACATTATTCTTTGTAACATTACTTATTTTTTGAAACTTTTTGCAACAATTTGTTGCAATACATTTTTTTTTTACACGAAGCGATAATTTTTGTTGCGATACAAGTCAATTTATTGCAATGGCAGTTTTTCTATAATTATCGAGATGTTCGGGGGCAACACAATATACCCATTCGTTTAAGTAGGGTTGCAGTGGAGTGCAGGTTCTATATACGAAAAGTAGAGGGGTTAAAATGCAAAAACACGAAACACTTTTTATGCCCATACGATTGCAATCCAACGGCCCGCGAGGGGACCTAGAACTGGGCGCGCTAGGACGACCTACGCCTAGCGTTCGCCTTAATTAATTTGCGTACAACTAAGACAAGGCCGAACAAGACACAAAACTAGCTTACCCGATCGTATATAAAGAGTCCGACTCCTAACTACTTTGCAATGCTACCTACTTTGGTATCGAGCTGGCTAAACGTCCTATTTTTACTTTGTTACAGGTTCCGGTCCTACTTTGCTACCCGGAATCTAGCTGAAAGTGTATATATTACTAGTTGATTGTTCGTGCGTTGCTACGGACATAAGAACAAATATGACTCGATCAAAATTCTCATATGAAACATAATGGTGTGCAATTTCCTACTGTCATGTTTCTACTTCACCCCTAGGGACGATGCAAGTTCATAAGTTCAGAGGCGGAAGCTGGGAGTCTGTTGGGGTTCTTAGATGGATTAGGCACTTGTTTATTCGGTCAAAACCATTTAATGATGTACATATGTGTTGCGGTCATTGCTTCCATTTGGACTATAATTACATGAATTTTACATATCAAGGTGGAACAATAAATTCAAAGCTTCAAACAAAAAGAGTACATGGATGAGCAAACTATAAAGTGCAAGTTCGAGATTCATACTTAACTGAGATGTAATATATACTCTGAAAGAGAAATCTTCTATTCTTGCTTAACGAAATTAATCTGCTCCGTTTTGGGCGATTCTCTGGATTGAATTTGAACAAAAACAAAACAACATTTTTTTTCTTAGTTGAACCATAACAGAGTAATTAAAAGATAGTTCTGACAAAGAACTTTCACAAGGATTAAAGAATAATTTTCACAAAGTTATAATAACCCCTTTCACCAATAAAAAAATAATTATCTTCATATACAATCTCAATCAGTGCCCTGCCATCTACGGGTTCCATCTGCAAAGTGTGTAGACAGTCTGCTGCCAATTGTCGCTGCCACATCCCTAGTAACTAGTCAGTTGCGTCCACGATATCTTTTTTCAGCGTGTAAGCGCAATAAGAAAACATATGTTAAGGTTGGTCCCATCAAGACATGGCTTGGTTAATTAGAAAGAGTTTACAATGGTACTGGTTAAACACGGTTGAGTGTCGAAATTACAATGTAGATATGATCAGAAATAAGTAATTATTCGACCAATGTTGAGGCTCTTCTATGATCAGAAAAGTACATGAATGATCATGCAAGTTGACAATGCAAAGAATAGCTAAAATAAATTTGCAGGGAATGTAAAAAATGTGTTGAATGCCCGTACGTTGCCACGGCTCTTTAGATTTTTCGTACAATGCATTCAAATATTGAAGTACATGAAAAAATGATCACGTGGTATTTGAAAAAAAATTAAAATGTTTACTTCACACAATTCAATGTCATCTGTATATAGCAAAGCATTCTGCTCCTTCTCTGAGATGAACTTGATCCTGTGAATTATGCAGACCTGAGAGTTCCCTAATAGTAAAGGTAGACATTCATATTTTGTTTCATTTTACCGACCTAGAGACTATTCTCAATCGTTTTGGATCAAGTACCTCAATATGCTTTATTTTTCTGCTCAAATAGGATTCAATCTTTTTCCTAGGGAACCAATAAATAGAAGAACCACTTATACTAATCACTCATTTCTTGAACTGGGGTGTTGACTGATTCACATTTCGAAAACTGAGCATGCTATTTATCTTGAGCCTGGACTATGCAGAAAACAAATAAATACGAAAAAATGTGTTGTACAGAAAATAGGAGTTCAGTGAGAAGATAAATAGCATGCTACCAAGCAGGAATATCGGCAGTTAGATTAAATCTGTTCCATCCTATTTGCATAAAGGAACAAGTAACAAGTCGTCTCTGCCAAAAATACCACAAACAACAATTTGGAATTGATGCAAAAATAAAGGCAGCCCATATATACTTCTAGAGAGAAGGTGTCACCCTAGCTTTGTCTCAAAATTTAATGTTCAGAAGTCCTACACTAAAATATATCAAGGCTATCCATACATCTGGATAATGTAAATATCAGAGAACATGAGGTATGCCACATTGAGTGCCCCGTTTCTATGCAAAAATATTTACTATTAAGGAAGCTCCCTAGTGCAGACAATGATAAGAAATTTAGCAGCATTTGTTCTCACAATCATGGATGCATTGATTTCAGGAATATATAAACAAGAAAATTATGGCATCATACACTGAAAGAAAATTTGTCTATGCAAGTTTAGTATTTGATAAACAGAGAAAAAAAGTGTACTTCTTTCATATATGATAGTGACCAAGTAATCACTCCACATCTAAGAAAGACCGGTATTAAGAAACTTTCAGTAATTTGCTCAAAATCGGCTATGTAAGTTCAGTATTTGACAAACAGAAAACATAAACGTATAATTCTTTAATATAACATAACAACCAGGTAATCACGACACATACCACAACACTAATTATTTCCAGAATCCAGGACACTTTCCATTCGTATATACATGTACTGGTTGCAAAAATTACGCCACCTAGTAAGATGATAGATGGAGCTAAGATTGCCGCCTGCATAAATAATCAACACCATACACTACTCTGGTTTGGATGACAACTTCTCATGTACTCTTGGACTGAACTTTAATGGCAGATGGGATTAGTAATTGTTTGAACTTTAATTATAAGTTGTAATCCAAATTTAGTGACATTTTCTATCGTTAGATTTGTAGTTTGCAATGAGCAATAGTAATCAGCCACGGAATGCAGTGAGACAAAGTAGTATGCCTACCCATGGTTTTACAGATTTGCTTGTAATCCACCCACAAAATCTTACCGAGCTAGTTTTTTTTTTAACCAAGATCACTTGCATAAAGAAGGATGTATATTGCCTAAAATAATGAACGAATCGACATGTCTATCTACTCCCTCTATCCCGAATTAATCGTTGTGGATTTGTCCAAATATGCATGTATCCAGACACATTCTAGTGTATTGATACATCCATATTTTGATAAATTGATGACGATTAATTGGGGATGGAGGGAGTAGTTTGGAAAGAGCTAAAACGTTTATCTTTGCTTCCCTTACAAAGAATTAATTTTTTTTTTTGAATGGTCACCGGGGGGGGGGGGGGGGGGGGGGGGGAGAGGTTCCCCACCTGAATTTTCTCATTGCAAAAAATGGGCTCAAAAGCCAGAGTTACAGCAAGTTTTGGGTTACAGCGAGGGAACAGAGACAATTTTCAGACAAAATTCAGACAGAGGGGCTGGGGCGCACAACAGCACTTCCCAGCCTTCAGTATCGCTTCTCACTCTCCGAGGCGCGCTGTCGCCAGAGCACGGCGTCCTCCCTGCAATTCGCCAGGATCCGGGAGAGGGAGGGCTGGTCGCCGTTGAAAGCGCACCCGTTGCGATGCTTCCACAAGTTCCAGCAACAAAGGATGACGAAGGACGACGCGGTAGCTCCGGTGACCCCGTGTGGAGGCTCGCAGTCAGGGAGACACCGCACGTCAGCGTTTGGAGGGAATTTCCCGCCGACATGGGACCAGAAGTCGTGCGCGATCGCACAGGTGAAGACGATGTGCGACGCCGTCTCGTTCGCGTCAATTGCACTGCGGAGGTATTCTTCTTAATTTGTTACAGAAAGAAGATACTGATTCCGATGCACCAATGATCGATTTATAATGGAGAAGCATCACCATAATTTTTTCCCGGAAAATATTTAAAGCTTTGGCATCTAAGAAAACGATATTTAGTAACTCTAGGAGAAAACACATGACTGCACGCTGTAGGATAGAGAGAAAGTATCAATGATCTAGTGTACTCACCGCTATGAGCTTTTCCTCCACGCGAGGTTTAGTGGCAACACTCCTGTGAACCGGCATACACTCTCGGCTCTGTATTGTAATGAACATTCAGATACTGAAACTTGAAAAGTAGATGAACTTAGCTTTTGAGATAGTCTCCGCAAGTATAATGTAGATGAACATATATAGCTTCTATGCATACTCTACCCAGTACATATCCTACGATGGAGTGGGTGGGTTGAATACAAACAGCTGGTGATGTCCGGATGATGCCATTAATTTGAGCATCTACCACCGGATCAAAGTACAGCCTATGAAAAATTTAAGACAATGATAAAATATACGAGGTGCATACAGACGCAACAGTGTGGCACAATTCACATAGAGCAAGTCACAAGGTACGGTACCTTCGGAATGATGCCTCCACCAGCTGTGTCTTCAATGGCATAATCAAGAGACTGAACATATCCATGTAGACAATCGCTTCCACTGTGGCATGTATCACATTAAAATCCACATGTGAGACAACATATATGAATATAGAAATCGTACCAAATACAACAAGCCAATGTTCAGAAATAAGGTCTCAAATCCAGCTGCCATCGTTCATACACTGATACAAGAAACCGTGGCTACAAACTTGAATCCTTAAACTCTTAACATCTTACAGCAGGGAATCTATCACTTTTTCTATATGGTTGAATACCTCGTTAAGGGAAGCAACATCCAAACACTTGTTGGTTAGCGCAACGAGGTGCCGCTGCTCGTGCTGCTCAGGTTCTCAATGTTGTTGCTTCTTGTGCCGCCGTCTTCACGTGCAGGTGGACGTAGGGAGATTAGTTGCAGCATCAACAAGCAACATCCCCTCTACTTCCCCAGGCGACTCACATCTGAATCTCTAATCCCCATCTCCTCCTCCCTTTTCCACCTCTAGCGCGGCAGGCCTCCCGGTCTCCTCCATGTGAGATCCACACGGTGGAGGTACTCGACCTGCTCGAGATCCGAGCAGCAGAGGTGTGTGACCTGTTGTAGCTTCCCCAGCACGCTGGGGCGGTGAACGGCGGGTGAGCCTGACCTTCTTGTGGCGGCGCTCTTCTGCGAAGGAAACCATGGGAAGCTGGGTGGATTGAATTGAGGGGGCGGTGCAGTTGGGGGCGACGCCGCGCTTAACAAGGGGAGAGAGCGGTGTCGGCAGTACGGGCGATCGGAGGCGGGGTAGGAGAGAATGCTGCCGCGGCGGCCTTCCTAGGGTATCAGGGCGATCGGAGGCGGGGTAGGAGAGAATGCTGCCGCGGCGGCCTTCCTAGGGTATCAACTCGGCCACTCGGGATACAAAGAGACGAGCACTTGCGGATATTTTGTTTTGGTCCGGGCCAAGGCATGACATGGATAGCCTGATCGAGGAGGATGAGTGGGCAGCGACGGAGCTAGCAATTTTCTGGTGATGGTCTGCCGAAGACGTACCATCGTACGTTGACGTGCCATTTAATAGTAAATATATATACACCAGTTCCAAGCGTTCTAACTCAATAATCACACGACCACAATTAGGTGAGACAGAAAACAACGGGAGCCAACACTCCTCATGGCGACGCCTTCCAACCAATCCGAGAAAAAATTTGGTGATGGAAGAGCAAAGTGAACAAATTGTAAACACTTCAGAAGATAAATATAGAGATATAAATCAAGCAAGACGTGAGCGTGACGCTTGACAGGAAAGTAAAAAATCTATGTGTCTATACAACATTTCTTTCGTACGGCCCTCATCATAAGGACGTATACGAATAGACCTTGTTGCTGTTCTTTGGGCTGTTTGGAATTGTAGAAATAATGCTGTGTTTGACAAGAAAAAGGGTGCTCAATTTTTGCAGGTTATCAACATGGCGGTCTCCTACATTCACATGTGGTCCTTCCTGCTACCTGCGAAACAGCGAGGACTTATGGATACAGCATGTGCTCGAATGATGGCGGTCGTTCAGGTTATCTACAGTCAGGGTGGGTGGCTTATTGAGCGACGCATACATGCATAACATTGTAATCTTTCTTTGGTTGGTGTTTGTAGCCACATTGAGTAACCCGTGAGTTGTACGTTCAGAATCTTTTGACATTTTTTTAAATAAAATCCAGCCGTGTGTATCAATTTGATGCAGAGGCTAGGCTCAATGCTCCTATTTCTAAAAAAATAAGGATGTTGCACGGCTCGCGGCTCGCCGGCAGGCGCACGATCACCTCGACCTTTTCAGCCGTCTGCGGCAGTATCATGCAGCCTTGTCGCTAATAAATCTGCCCTCAACAACTGCCTCTTTCGTGCACAGTAGCCACTCGTACGCGTGTTGTCTGACGGTCTCGAGTGGGGGGGTAGAAACGATGGCATACATGAAGTATAGAGTCCCGAAGAAAATCCAAAACGCCAAGGCATATAAGCTAAGAAAGCTTCCTACCGCGAAGGCATATAGAAGACGCTATTCGACAGATGAGTCGACATGCACACATCATGAGTATGATTATCCAGTTGATTAATTAAGAACCTGTTGCAGTTGGCCAGTCCCAGAATTTGGTACATCCCGGCAATTTCCGGTCGTACTACTAGGAGGACAGTGACCTAGTTTAGGTATGCGCAGATAAAATCTGTCCAAAATTAGCACTTTTACTTCTTCTGTTGGAATATATGTCGAATATGTGTACGAGTAGGGCTACGCTAGGACTTGTAATTAAACGGAAGGTTAGGTGTTTGAGTCGGACACGTGTAACCTGGCCTAATATATAAAGGCACCGGGAGTAGCCCAAATAGACACGACGAAACCTAGTAGGCTAGACACAAGATCACGAGGGGACGGTCCGGCGCCCGTGGCAGGGGCGGCCGGACCGGCGTGGCGTTGAGATCTGGTGCGTCTGTATTGCCTTGGCGGGTTTGTCGTCGATGACGACTTGATAGCAGCAGGCGCGCAAGGGGAGCCGGCGGTTTGTGCCGGCGACCAAGGCGGCCGGTGCAGCGGTATCGATGGGGAGGAGCGCCCATAGTCATGCCCCGCAGATGTAGGCGAGTTCGCCGAACTGCGTTACCAAATCTCGGTGTCGTCATGTTTGCTGATTGCTTGCTCCTCGGTAGATCGACTAAGCGCCTACGATTTGTAACAAGTGGTATCAGAGCTAAGTTGGATGGCACGGATCGTTGATCTAGAGGATAAAGCAGAGTTTTCAGATCGTGATTACAAGCTTCGCACCTGAATCTGAAGTTGAAACACGGTAGATCTCGACGAGTTTTGGAAGAATAATCGTGAAAAGGCAGTGAAGATTTGGGAGATTGGAAGCGGACGACACGTGATGGGACTCTGATCCAGCGGCGGCATACTCGCGTTGGTTGCTAGTACGAATTGATCCGTAGGACAGCGTTGCTGCTACGAATTGATCCGTAGGACAGCGTTGCATGCAGCGCATAGAGCTGTCAGGATGCATCAGGACCAAGGAAGCTCTGATGGCATGCAGCAGCAAGATGGAGCTCGTGGCCCAAGGCCCAAGGGAGGCATGCAATGTTGTGTTGAGCAAAAGCAAAAGGGAGTAGCCGTATGAGATTTGTTAGGTGAAAAAAAAAACAATCTACAACGTGCTGTATTTAGTGCATGGGAAAGCAAAGGGTCATAGGAATATGCATTGGGAGATGTGGGATGCTTGGTGCACCCATGGAAAGCTACCCAGGAAGCAAGTTTTCTTTGGATATGTTGCTAATTGCACACGAGAATTTACCAGAAGGTTGATAGATTGGCGACGTGCGTATAAGACTCGTGGAGTTTGGAGTACGTCGCGGAGGATCATGCATATACAGGGCGTCGGACAGTGCATGCCAATATGGCGGGTGAACTAGACGCAAGGTGGAGCATGATTGCAGTCATTAATTCGGCTGGGTTGGACTGGACAGTCTGACGGGACAGAAGACGGTGAAGATCGGCAACGACGACGTAGGAGCGTGACGGCTGATGGTGTCTGAATTCTGTGGCGTGGAAACACGTGGCGCATGCCTAAGGGATGCGTGCTTCAAAATGCGACGGCGCGGAGTTGATTCAAGATGGTGCACATGGAATATCTTGAGGTCGGCAGAGCGCGGGGTGGACTGATCATCTACCATGGAGTCATGTTGAAGGTGGAGCTGGAGTCTAACGATTCCACTCGGCTGATGGAGGGGCTATGGCGTAAGCGCGGAGAGTCGAAGCCTAGTCAGCGGGAAGGCGAGAAGCATGTTGGTCGGACTGGACGTCAAGGTTCGAGAGATACGTGGAACTCGGCATCGGTCGGGTAGACTGATGGTTATCTGCAGTGGGGCCTGAGATGGTGTGGGTTAGCGACCCTTGAGATCTTGGCCAAGATTGCGGATGCTCGACGCGGTAATAGCGGCGAGGTGTGCGGTAAGCACGGGAAACGGCGACAGGACGAGGCACGGACGGTCGGACATGAGGTTTGACATGTGTGCAGGGGTTCTGAAGCAGTGTTGGCGAGTACCAGGTTCGAGTTGGTGACTGGGTCTATCGAGATTGACATCAAGTGATGGACATGAGTCGGCCATGGAGAATCTGCGAAAGCGGTGATGAGACAGTTGTGAATTTGACTGGAGATGACTTAAGGCAACGGCGAAATTTCTTCAAGATTTCAGAGATGCAGTCAACAATAGCGAGAATGATGAGTTCAGGTAACTCTTATTTGTGACACCTAATATGTGAGTTGTTCACTTTCACATGGATCAAGGACGAGGCTACCAAGGTGACGATGCAACGGCGTTGTCGATATGGTGACTTTATGATCATTGTGTGATGGCGGTGGACGGATACTCCGGAGAGTTGGGAGCACAAGACAAGAGCGAGGAAGAACTTAATTTTCGTGGGAGCATTGACTGTGGTGAAACAAGAAAGGAATTACGGTTGCAGGTGGAGTCATATGGAGTAAGGGAGTAGCAGCTGAGCTCATGATTAATGGTTCAAGTCCAGGTATACAAAGATTCGGCATGACGGCTTCAAGATCGCGAAGGGCATATTCGCCAAGGTGGAGTTTGTTGGAATATATGTCGAATATGTGTACGAGTAGGGCTACGCTAGGACTTGTAATTAAACGGAAGGTTAGGTTTTTGAGTCGGACACGTGTAACCTGGCCTAATATATAAAGGCACCGGGAGTAGCCCAAATAGACACGACGAAACCTAGTAGGCTAGACACAAGATCACGAGGGGACGGTCCGGCGCCCGTGGCAGGGGCGGCCGGACCGGCGTGGCGTTGAGATCTGGTGCGTCTGTATTGCCTTGGCGGGTTTGTCGTCGATGACGACTTGATAGCAGCAGGCGCGCAAGGGGAGCCGGCGGTTTGTGCCGGCGACCAAGGCGGCCGGTGCAGCGGTATCGATGGGGAGGAGCGCCCATAGTCATGCCCCGCAGATGTAGGCGAGTTCGCCGAACTGCGTTACCAAATCTCGGTGTCGTCATGTTTGCTGATTGCTTGCTCCTCGGTAGATCGACTAAGCGCCTACGATTTGTAACATCTTCACGGTTTAAAAATGTTCAACAAAAATAAACCGTTACAAGGTATGGCCATATTTGCTAGGCAATGAAGTTTCTCTCTTTCTTTGCTCGGGCATTATTTGCTAGTTTTGAAAAAAAAAAACAAGTCGCTTGATTCTTTCTCGCTTTTCCTGTCCAGGAGTCAAAGGTCGGCCTGGCAACGCGCGCTGCAGGCGTGTCCGTCCTGATTTTTTTGTTTTTACTCTTGCACTTGCAGGCCGTTTTCTTCACTCGGGCCTTTCTATGATAATGCATAAGTGGGTTTGGGGCCCATGTGCCGTCCCGCAGCTCGCGGACCAACTGAGACGACAGAAGACCCGTCCCCTGCCTACTCGGTTCTCGATTTCTAGAAATTCCGAGAAGAGGGCAAAAGATTGATGATGAACCGAGACTCCCGCCGCCTCCTCTACCAGATCCTCCGCCACCACTACCCAACCGCCTGGCGACGGCGGACGATTGACGCATGTTCTTCTGCCCGAGGATTCATCGCCCTCCCCCGCGTCAGGCCTGCTATCCGTCCACCGTCTACTTTGTCGCCGCTGCATGGGAAGTACGGCACAGTATCCCCGCGGAGCTTCGTCCTACGGTGGTACCATGATCCTCGGAAGGTCGCTGCGGCCATGGCAATCACCGCAAGCGCCACATTGATGGCAGCTTGCAGCCGTTACGATCGTGAAACCGTGCCCTGCACTAACCGCTCTCATTTTGTGATTCTGTCCCACCAAGCCGAGCGCGATCTCGGCGAGTCAGTTTTCGCTGAGCAAAAGAGCATTAATGAGATCGTCGACCCAACCGAGCCTGACAGCGTCCGGATCCGTCGCATCCTTGAGAGAATCATCCACGCTGCAAACCGTGGCCTCGGAATCGATGACAACCGTGACGCTCCAATGCTCCGCGTCACCGAGGAGCGCCGGAAACGGGGCAAGGCATGTGCACCACGGCCGCACACGAGCCATCTCCGTGGACTCAATTGGGAAGTGGTGCTTGCAAAAGGTGACTATCCCAATGTATTTTCAATGCCCGGTGGCAAGCTTGTAGTCTTCACCGGATTGCTAGACTGGTTTAAGACTGATGAGGAGATTGCCGCGAATATTGCGCATGAGGTAGAGCTAGGTTTATTTTGATTCATTGCCAGCAATCTATAATTTTAGCTTGCTTTCTAGCCGATTCGATCTGACATTGCAGCCGGGTTTTTCTTTTACTAGGTTGGGCACCTCATTGCAAGGCACCACGCAGATATCAGTGAAAGCAAGTGGTTACCGACATTCATATGGTTGATCTTGTCACGCAGGTATAGCTGCTTCTGCATTTAACCTTGTTCTCTTGGCATGTGATTACTGGAAATTTCGTATGTCTAGAAAACGAGTTTCTTGCCACATCTCCATTTCAAATTTAGATTGCGCAGCGACAAATTTTATAAGAAAAAACTAAAGCTGGAAGGTTATGAGCATCCATGTCCTCACTTATCTACTCCATATGTTGCGCAGTGTACTATAATTCCAGTAAGATGTATTAGTTGTGCAGCCAATAGTATTTGGGTGAGCTACTCCTCTCATTAATTTGTGTCGTCTTCCCTTGATTGCTATATATAATTACTATTCTTATACGGATGAAACTTGATTAGGTTAGCCAAATTTTAGTTACTCTAGCTAGTATGGTATAACCATCAATGTGCCCCCTCGTGAGAGCTGTCTTTCTATATTTTGTTTTTCAATATAAGGCTATATTCAAAACAAAAAAAGTTACGAAGGGAGAAGACCCACCACCTAATTGTTTTTTTTTCTATTTTTTTCCTATAAGGCTTTGTTGCCTATTACAAGATGGGTTCAATTGGGCAAGAATTACATAGAGGTAAGTTTTAACAACAACAAAATTACATAGAGGAAAAAAAAGGAGAAAAAACAAAAACAACACACACACCAACACACAACTAGGAAGAAAACGTGGGAGGTCACTCTAAAAAAGTTTTAAAAATAGAGACTGTTGCTTTTGATAAGAAGATCCACTAGCAGGCAGTAAACCTATCATGGCCCAAGCACATCGACCAGCAGAAGGAGCATGACATGATAGCAGGAGACACAACACAAAACGGAGAGCTCTTCCGGCTTAATTGAAAGGACCAGTCAGTCGAGTCTAAAATACAACAATGTGACATTGACATAGTCGAATCGACACTTCACAATGGCAAGACACCACCTATTTCGTGGGTGAGGTCGAAATATCATGCACAACCGACACCGGCGTGCCAGCGGCATAGATGAAGGGAACCATGACACCGAGACACACCATAGAAAGCCCTCGCTCGGAACAACCTCACCGCACATGATGGCCGCCGGCGTAATCGGAGGGTATAACACCATCGAGGCCACAACACCTACCCCGAGGCCACAACACCTACCCCACCTAGCTTGAGTGTGTCGGGGGGGTGTTATAGCCGAGAACAGGCCACAAGCCACTAACACAAGTGCAACATGAAGCTTCCACATCGATCACATGCTTTAAGCGGGCAACAATCAAGGAGACACCACCACCACAACGTGAGTACACCGCCACTATGGCCTCCGTATGAAAAACCATGGAGCCCACCAGCACACAGAGGGAACAACAGCCGCCGTCACTGATAGCAAGACAAAGGAGGCTCAACACCTAGCCATGGCAACCCCTTTCCTAAGGAGCGCATCACCACCATAGTTGCCATCTACGAAGCCATGGTCCGCCAGCCGAGCAGCATGTTTGCTGTGGGTCGATGGCTGGGCAAAGAGGTGACGAACCCCTACGACTACCATCCTGAGAGTCCGTACGACACCTATCGATAAAGTTAAGCACGAGAGCATATGGGAACCTAGGAGGTACATCGTTGGTGAAGACGGCACTGGTGGCCTGCCAGCAGATCAGGAACCGGCCAGCAGCATGCCGCCCGCACGTCGGCAAATTGAGCAGGAGCACACTAATAGCTTAAACCCTCTAGAACTGGCGCAACACAAAAGACGGACTCAAAACTCTCATGCCACGCTTGAGCACTCCACAGGCAGCCTCACGCCAACCACGGAGGGGAGGGGGCCTCATAGTTCCGCTAACCTGGAACACCGTGAGACACGGTGCCCACGCTCGCCGAGATACCCAAGAGCATGATGTTGTCCACAAGACATCAACCTCCTTTGGAGGCTAGTAGCTCTGGCTGGCGGCGGCCAGGACCGCGGCCCCCAGCAAGGTGAGGGGTGGGGGCTGGGTCACGGGAGTTGGTGATGCCCTGGTTTCGCCGCTAGCAGCGGACCATTTTACCGGCTCTCCTCCTGCCACAACATTGGTACTTCCAGATGCTACTAAGTACTAACACATTTTTTAGAAGATTATCTTCCAAGGGTATTAATCTAGCAGCTGATCCTTTAGATTCAACCTCGACTATTTTTATTTTTTATAGAATCAAACCTATTATGCAAGAATTTCTTGAAAATTGAATGTTTTCTGATAATGTTGCCTATGAATGTAGGTTGGAGATGGAGGCAGATTACATTGGCATCTTGCTACTCGGTGCTGCTGGTTTCGATCCACACTGGGCCCTTGTGGTCGCCGAGAAGCAAGCAAAAATTTGTGGAGATTTTTTCATGAAAAATATCCTTTCTACTCATCCTAGGCCTAAGAAAAGATTGAAGCATTTATCAGAGGCCAATACCATGGATAAAGCAATGGAATTGTATAGAGAAGTTACTGCCATGGATAAAGTAACCAACATGTATTTCCGGTAGCCCCTGATCTGACCTACCATACCATGTAAGGATATACAACTTTGCACGAACTCCATACAAAATTGAGCAAATTGTAATTAAGTTTTCGAGAATACCATCTGGTGTACGTTAGCTCATGCAGAATTTTCAAAACGTCTCAAATTGAGTTTGGGCGTGTGGGATGGGAGTCTTTTCCCATCCTGGCCGGTTGTAAATTGTTTGGATTCTGCTTCTAATTGCAATGGCAGAACTCCTGCCAGTTACTTCTAAAGATAAAAAAAACATACTCCCTCCGATCCATATTAATAGGTGCTGAAGTGGATGTATCTATCAATAAAACATGTCTAAATACATCCACTTCAGCACCTATTAATATGGATCGGAGGGAGTATTAGTTGGGAAACTAAGCCGTTCCTTGAATTTGGAAAACGAGGAATACGGTTTCTTGAGACATCTTTTTTCATGATATTCCGGTAATCACTAGAAAATTACGCAATGAACAATATTATGTTATCACACTAATCATGCTTCTTTCATTAGTGAATTATGATACATAGGTGTGTGTATTTTCAGTATCAGCGAGAGTGTATTTTCAGATACATCGTGGGTGTACTTTTCAGTAGTAATGTGTATGTATTTTCAATAGCAGCAAAGGTGTACTTTCAGGTAGAACATGGGTATACATTCAAAAGCAGCCAGAGTGTACTTTTCAGTAGCACCGTGGGTGTAGAACCTCTTTATGTGTGCTTTTGTACACCCACTTCTATGTTCTATATACTCCCAGTTCTACGTACTTTGTACTCCCTATTATATGTTGTTTTGTACACCTTATTTTATGTGTAGTTTGTACTTCCTATTTCTTTTTGGGTATGTAGGTGTGTGTTTTGTACTCTCTATTCCCCGGTTTCGTTGTACTGTACATCTCGGTTCTTTTCTGGCTCTCCGCGTGTACATCCAAAACATCTCAGTTCCTGACGAGGGACCGGCCGCTGCGGGGGCTTCATACGTTCGCAGCCTGGAGACCGTCGGGGTTCGTACGCTGCCAGGCTTCATGACGCGTGGGGGCTCCGTCTCCAACGCGATGGCAGGCCGCCACATGGTATCCTCGGGAGCCTTTTCTCTTCTAGAAGACCGACCTGGCGCTAGTCGCACTCTCATGTTCGTGGCGCAACCACTATCTATCGCTTATAGCGAGTTTGAACACCGACTCGCCCGTGTTTTCGCTGCGCACGATGCAAGATGGGCCGGCCCACATGTTCGTGGCACAACCACTATCTATCGCTTATAGCGAGTTTGAACACCGACTCGCCCGTGTTTTCGCTGCGCACGATGCAAGATGGGCTGACCCATTGTGTCAAGAGAAATAAAAGCAAAAGAGGAGTAAAGGGAACTCGAACCTGCAATCCCTTGCTTCGCTGGAAAGAGGCGGACAACCACCAAGCTTAAGACACGACCACGTTTGTGTCCATAGTTACTTTTCTACGGTTTTATTGTTTACTTTTTTGTTTCTTTCTTTTTCTCATTTTCTTTCATGTTTCTGTATTTCTTTTTCGGGGTTTATTCTTTCTTTTTTGATTTTTATTTTGTTTTGTCCTTTATTTGAAAATATTCCCGTTTTTTGATATTTTAAAATCTAAATCATTTTTGTTTCTTTTTTTACTGATTTATTCAAATATGTTGAACTATTTTTAGTTTAAAACTATTTTTAAAAATCCAAGCCATTTTCAAATTTGGAACCATTTTGGTTCATCGAAAATTTTGTTTCGCTATTTGTTTTAATTAATATTTATTTTGGTCCACCAAATTTTTTGGTTCACTATTATTTTCGGTTCACAATTTTTTTTGGTTCACCGTTAGTTTTCGTTCACCGAAAATTTTGGTTCACTATTATTTTTATTATATTTTTTAATTCAAA
The DNA here is from genome assembly GCA_028641055.1 of Alopecurus myosuroides. Taxonomy (NCBI): domain Eukaryota; kingdom Viridiplantae; phylum Streptophyta; class Magnoliopsida; order Poales; family Poaceae; genus Alopecurus; species Alopecurus myosuroides. The sequence continues at coordinate 40,356,438 of CM054057.1, read as the reverse complement.
ATTTGTTCGGATAAAAACTATTCAAATTTAAAATTTGTTCAAATGAAAATTGTTCAAATTTGAGAATTGTTCATATGTAATATTTTGTTCATGTTTGAAATTGTTCAAACTTAAAACTTGTCCACCATCAAAAAAAAATTCGTCTTAAGTTATTTGATTTTTTTCTAACAAAAGAAACCGGAAAGAAAAAAAAACAAATGGGCCGGCCCAGGCCTAAAGCGGTGCGAGCTGGAGACGGGAGCGAGCCATACGCCTTTTTCACGCGAGGCCTGCGCCAGTTGGCGAGGCATACGCCTACGCTCGCTACAAGCAATAACTAGAGGATCCTGTTCCTGTCATCCTCCATCTAGTTTAAGTATGCACAGCCGTGTAGGCCCAACTTAGGCCCATTATGATGGGCTTCACTAAACATGGCTCGGTTGAGACACACTTCATAGCATGTTCCTTTTTTGTACCTTTTAGTCCAAGAAAAGCTTCGACCTTGTCCTGCCCGACAGAGTATATATGGAGAGGCAGAGTATATTATCAGGTTTGTTTTGCTCCGTGTGTTTTTGGAGAAAAACAAGTAGATGTAGGAGTGCAGATTTGGCGCACCTAGATACCAGTGCTCGGTGCTCCTGCCTATTTAAAAAAAATCAAAAAAGTATTTAAATGTCTTTATAAATTCTGGAAAAGGGGATGTAGTTAATAGTGCATCCTAAAACTCTGCAAAAAAATGGCAAAAGTGAGATCTGATTATGCCTATTTTCAAATTTCTAGAATTTTTGTTATTTTTGTGTAGCCCGTACTAGTTCGTATATTTGAATATGAACATTTGCATGTATGTAGGATAGACCGTTAACTATGTCCAGATTTTTTTTCTTAAATTTCTAATACTTGTAATTTTTTTTATTGAATTAGGCATGAGTTTAGTAGCCTAAACCACTTTCTGTTGGATGTCTGGCTAGTCAGCCGGTTATGTTCTTTCTTTTCCAATTTTATGGTAATGTACACTCTTACTAACTGCTTCTAAAAAGGAATTTCAGAGCCCATGAAAGGAGAAATCAACCTCTTTATTAAACCTACTCCCTCCGTTCCAAATTAATTATCGTGAATTTGTCAAAATATGGATACATTTGTTGGAGGTATTTCCCTTAACACAATAATATTCAGTTATTATTCTATCTCCAAGTTTAGATTTAAGTTTATGTCATGATGCTACAACCGCTATAGCATTTAAAAAATGAGTTTTCATAAGAAAATCTCTGTACGGGTGTGAAGATATAAACAAATAAGAGTTCCTAATCTTGTATCTAAGATTAGCTTGTATTTTGTGAGATGATCCCATTTTCCTGATCATGAACTTAGAAGAAAGCCTAGCAAAATAAGAGTTTATTGTTAGGCTAACAATAGTACTGAACCTACCCAAATGTATGTTATTACTAAAAGAGACTAAACAATCATTATGTATTATAACAAATACATATGGTTTAACATTTACTATAATTCCTATACTATGAGAATGTCTTGTGACCGCATGATCGGAAGTTATGCTTTGGATATCATCAACCGTCTTGCCGTAACTCGGGACTATAAAGGTTGTATCTGGGTATGACCTAGAAAGTGTAATGGAACTAACATCGTTCAAGATTAGTACTTAACTCTAGACGATAGAGAGATACATTCTCTATGCCCTCTCAGTATCACCGATGCCATATCGTGGCCAAACACAGCGTGATCTTATCACAGGGTCATCGGGGATATGAATGAGCAAAGAGAACGATATTGGTAAACGAGTTATGTGTGGTATGATAAAAGAGTTTGATCAGACTAGAACACATAGTATCACCTCATGATATCGTCGGTATCGTGAAATTAAGGGAATAAGTGCAATGAGAAACTTATAAGGTTTCCTCATACATCGGGAACACATAGGATCCATCATGGGCGTCCACGGTCCTGCTGTTAGTTATTGCTCGGTAAGTGCCCGAACATGTATGTGTGTTATCGAGTCTTTACGGGTCACACGCTTAACCTGTGTCAACCTTTTCTTGAGAGAAATAATATGTTGTTATTGGTTTTATGAATGTTCGATGTCGTTACGATAGCACATAAACAAGTTCGGTGTCCATTGGAGTGGTTTCGAGGAAGTTGCTATATGAGAGAAATTGTGCTGGTGTTAGTTATAATTTGTATGAGAATCTGCGGGAGACATGAGATGTCCCGGGTGTTAAAAATGAGTTTCTAAATGAGTGGGAAAAGGAAATGGAAAGAGAGAGAGAGAGAGAGGAGGTGGGATTGGAATCCACTAGGAGTACAATCCGAAATCTCCTAGCAGGAGTGGTGCGGCCAGGGAAGAGGAAGGGGAAACTGACCCCTCCCTCCTCTTTGGCAGGTGCCCTCCTAGCTCCCACTAAATAAGGCCCACCCCTCCTATTTGGAGAACATATCAATTGGGCCTTTTGTCCTTGTCTCTCTCATAGAATTAGAGATCTAATTAGAAGGCCTCTAAACCTAGAGCCTTTAATTAGAGAACCTCTAATTAGAAACATCTCTAATTGAATTAGAGCCTCTTCTAATCAGTTTTTTGAGTTATACTATCCCGATTAGACCAATCTCTAATTAGTTCTCTCTCTCATGTGTTGAGAACTTCCAGTTTCATAATAGCTCTAATAAAACTGATTAGAGCTACCAACTAGCAACCCTGAAGGAATGTCTTTCTTCTTCGTTGTCGAGTCCTGGACAGCAGAGTGCTTATAGGTTGAAACGAGCGTGCGCGTGTGAAAGTGTACTATGGTCAACTAGAGGGGGTGATAGGTTGACTACCAATTTTTCTTTTCTTTTCCTTTTAGTAGGGCTAAGCAAGATAATATAAGGTTCTCTAGATGTGCAACTAGGTGAGCAACCTATGTGAACAAGATAGGATACGCAACGGAAGTAAAACGAAAGGTAACAAGATAAACCACAAGTGTAAACAAGGAGACAAGGATATGATTCCCGTAGTTCCTTCTCAATGAGAAGTACGTCTACGTTGGAGAGGTGGGGAGCCACCTAGGCACTCCTCAATAGCACGGTTGTGCACACCTTATTATCCTTGAGCTTCTCCGGTGAGGATGATTATCGTTTCCACTATGAGGTCGACTTGAAGGCGTTGACCAAACCTTTACATGAGCTTGAGGTCACTCCACGAGATGGATGGAGGCTCTCAAGCAATCCTAAGCTTCTTGCAACAAGGTGGAAGCTATAAGCACAAGATCTACCAAGGTTTCTAGGCCTCAAGTAGGATTCTAGATCTACTAGGATGTGGTGGATGGATTTGAAATTCCTTTGGTGGAATCACGGATGTAGGTCTCCTCTAGCTCTCCACAAAGTATGGGAGTGTTTGGGTGGTTGGAGAGGGAGATCTAGGAGGTTGAAGCTTTCATTAATGGCTCGGAGAGATAGTGGGGAAAGCTTAGACATTTATGAGGTAGGAGAAGGCTTTAAATACCCCTTCCCCCAAGTGGCCGTTGGGAAGATCCACGCGGCACCGGAGGCTCCGGTGGTCTTCATATGCGCGCACACGCGCAGTCCATTTCCTTCACGCGGTATCCTGTAGGGCAGAGGCTCCGGTGGTTTTGGCGCGTGCTCCGCCCACCGAGGCTCCGCTCTGGCCTCCACTCTTATCCACCCGAACGCCATTTTGGCGGAGGCGCCACCGGAGGCTAGCCCCACAGTGGGATTGGTGGAGCAAGCGGAGGCTCCGGTGGTTTCACCGGAGGCTCCTCCCACCGGATGTGCACGGAGGCTCCGCCTGGCCTCCGCTCTTATCCACCCGAATGCCATTTTGGCGGAGCCCACACCGGAGCCAACACCGGAGGCCCGCGCCTGGGCTGTGCTGGAAAAAGACTGGGGCGGAGGTTCCGGTGGTTTCACCGGAGCCTCCGCTGCATACAAAAATAGCTTTCCAGCTTTGTTACTTCGAGCTCTTTTCATTCCAAACAATTTTGTAACCCATAGAGATTGTATACTTGATGAACCTGGGAATTTTCATATATACAAATAAACATTAGTCCAATAGGTATATTTTCATTTAATTATCAAAACGGAAGATGATCTTTCATTCTCCCCCTTTTTGGTAATTGATGACAACATCCCTATTTGCATAATTAAAACACACACATGGACGGAGCTCCCCCTAGAGATATGCTCCCTTCATGTTGAGAGAATTTAAACACAATGGATATCTAAACACATATGTAATAGTGAGCACACAAGCAAGTGATAGAATTAAGGTAATAAGTTCACGAGCTCACATAATGCATATAACGAGGTTCACGACGCATAATAATTAAACAAACGAAGTTTCCAAATATAACACCAACTCTCTCAAGCAAGAAGAAAGATGCAAACCAAAAACATGCTTGAGAGACCCATGCAAATGCCCGCTCCTAAATAGATATCTCTCCCCCTTTGGCATAAAGATACCAAAAGAGGGAGGAGACCGATGCTAACGTCCCGAAGATCACTCGGAAGAGTTATCCATGCTTGGAGGGCGGGCGAGGCGGCAAGAGATGGTGACCTCATCTCCAGGTTGCTCATCAGACCACTCGATCAGATTGCCCTTGGAGTCCTTGGCTTGCCACTTGTCCCAGTTGGTGATTCTAGGTAGCACCGGGGACTCCACAGATTCTCCACCATCACGACAGAAGCTGACGCTCTGCCTGTGCTGTTGTGCAGGTGCTTAAGCTCCTTGTCATAATGAAGCTCCCATTGATGCTGCTCAATCTTCTTGTCACTCGGAACACTTTCTTGAGGGCCCTTGCCATCCACTTGAAGGCACTGTTAGAAGGAGGAGGACGAGAGGGACCAGCTTCCTCTTCTTCTTCTTCCTCATCAACGATGATATGTGGCTTGGCCTTGCCTTTGCGAGGAGCAGGGGTGGGATGCAAAATAGGCTCGGTGTGGTCCTTGATGAGAAGTCTCTTCTCCGTGTGTGGGATCCAATTAGCATCATCAATAGGATCTTCCGGGAACTTGTTCTCCCACACATTGAAGATGATCTTCATGATAAAGGGCCCAAAGCAAGCATTCTTCCTATTGACAATAACGTGCCACAACTCATTCCACAGATAATCGAGCACATCAAGCTTCTGAGTTGAATCGGTCAGCCGCTTCTCATGAGTAAGAAGCATGAGATTCTTGAGGAAACCTTGGATCTCATCGATGTTCCCCGCCTTTGGGTTGATGGTCTCTCGATAGATGCGGAGCATAACATCATAAGTGGGGTAGAGACCTTTGACAAACCCAACAGCAAATTTCTTCCAGTGATACAGAGGGGTGAGTTGATCCTTGGAGAGTGATTGAGTATTGGTGGCATGAACACGGAACCATCCACTGTCAAACTCCTCGCCACCGGCAAAAGGTTCATGATCCGGATATCCGCCAAGAAGAGTCCCAACTTCAGACCACTTGATAGTCATCTGATGTCCCTTGGTCATCCAAATAACATGACGCTCTGACGAAGGCATGGATCCTAGACCCTGCGGGTAAGGACACCCCGTCTCAGGCCCAAGGTTAAGGCCCAAGAAGGGAAGCCCTTGGAGTATTCCGGAAGGCCCACATGAAGCCCACCCGCAATGCCTTGCGGGTTAAGTAAGGAAACTTGTAACCGACATAGGGTTAGAGTTCGAGTCCTCTCCGGGTAGGGTTTGAGACCTGGCCACCTATATAAGGCCAGGAGAGCCACCGGAAGAGGACCAAGCAATACCGCACCACCAAAGCCTTGAGCTCAAGATCATACTCTCAACTTAAGCAACCACCATTGTAACCGATCTATTCGTTAATACAGATCGACAGAGGCAGGAGTAAGGGTTTTACCTCTACGAGGGCCCCGAACCTGGGTAAATCTTGCCCCCTGTTTAGCGGACGATCGCCACCAGCGCTCATGGGTTCTCCTATTCGAAACCCTATGGGTTCACCCGAGGTATTTGTCGAGTCTCAGATTCGACAATTGGCGCGGTCTGTGGGAACGGCGGGCGCTGGATCTTCTCGAGTCCACATGGACGGGATCCCGATTCTTCAGCGAGCTGGAGAGGAGCGTCACCCTGACGTTCGGAAGCTTGAAGTTCGTGACCAACAGGGACGGGATCCTCCACTTCCCTGAAGAATCGGGATCACAGTCAGAAGCCGTCGACTCGCGGCCCTACCTGGAGAAAAGCAGCGAGTCCATCCGCTTCAACTTCGGCGACTTCCATACCCTCTCGGCAGAGGAACCTTCTCGAGTCTAGAAAACTTTCCAAAACACGCCTAGGACTCACGGGCCACGACTGGCCCAAGTCTGCATGGCAGGATCGGATCAACTATCTCCAGAAACAGAACACAGTGCGGCAGAACGCGCCGCAATCGGCGTCACGCGGGAAGCTTGGGACCGAGCCAAGGAGGCTATGCGAACGAGCAAGCCACCCGCAGCTGAGGCGCCACACGAAGATATGGTCTCCTACCACTATCATCTAGTGAGAGAGGCCGCAACCATCAAAGAGGCTCGAATAGATCTGGCCCGTCGAAGAAAAGCGGCGGATGAATCGAGTCAGCGACGAGCTGAGCTATCCATGACACCCTCGGTCGGAACCAGACCCGCGAGGAGAGGATACGCATCAACATCCATGAACGTCGATTCCTTGGGTGGAGCCATCAGGTCGATCGCACCTTCCCTTATGCGGGTTGACGAACACAGGAACGTCTACCCGCAAACTCCCGTTGCCGCAGTCCTGGCCGCGGCAACTTACATGCAGATGAACCAACCAGCGGAAAGCGATCCTCGGGCAGAACGGTACAAGCAAGTGCGTAAGGGATTAGGCATGGCCGCCGAAAAAGAAGCATCCCGCAAGAGTAGGACCACTTCGCCAAGAAGAGACAAGTCGCCACGCCGCGGTCGGGGAAAAGAAGCTCGACGCCGCGGTGACAGTCGAAGCAGCAGCGAAGGCAGCCCAAGAGACAAAAGCTTGCGACACCATAGGAGACGCTCGCGAAAACGCAGCAAGGAACCAAGGAAGGATACTGACCGCAACCAGCCAGGATATGATGCGCGATCAGACATCGCGCAAAATAGGGTGGACAAGGCAAGAGCAACGTGGAATCACGAACGCTCTTCGTCTGGCTCTTCGGATGACGAGACATGCGGTGCACTTTGCTTCACCCGCAGCATCCGTGAAGCACCCCTACCCAAAAGATTCAAGCTCAGCACAGAAGTAACAAAGTACGATGGCTCGCTCGAGCCCTCGTCGTGGCTAAACGACTACCTCACAGCAGTAAAATGCCAACGTGGGAACAAGAACACGGCTATGCAATACCTCAATCTACATCTGGTTGACGCAGCACGTAGCTGGCTGGAAGCAAGGCCAAGGTCCTGTTACGCATCGTGGGACGACCTCCACCGTGACTTCTGCAAAAACTTCCAGTCAACCTACAAGAGACCAGCAACCATTGAAGAATTGCGAGCCTGCAAACAGAAAAGCGGCGAGTCCACCCGCGAGTATATCCAGCGATGGACCACGCTCAGGAACACCGCAGGAAACATCTCGGAAGAAGTAGCGGTTGAAGCCTTCGCAAAAGGCCCCCGACGAACTGCTTTTAGAGAAGAGCTGGGCCGAGCTGCACCCAAAACTATTGGGGAGCTGATGATCATAGCCGACAAATGGGCTAACGGAGAAGATGCAGTGCGCAATGAGAGAGCATCATCGCCTGCACCCGAAGAAGATCGCCACGGTCGAAGGAAAAGAAGGAAATACTACGATCACGAGGATCGGGAGGAGATGGTAGCGGCGGAATTCATGCGAAGTCGCGATAGTGGACACCGAGGAAACCGCGAGTGGAGACCGAAAGCTCGCTACATCTATTTACAGATAAGCGCACGGGCAAAACTAAGGCAACGCACCTTCTTAAGAACTGCCGAAAGTTCATCGAGATCACTGAGGCCTTCTCGAAGAAAAGCAGATCGGCAGCCAATCCAAATTACCCGCCGCTTCCAGGAGGAGGACACCAAAGTTCCAGCCGCCACAACCCCTACCTCCACCAGCAAACCCAAACATGGCGCTAGCTGCAATACCTGCGCCACCCGCACAAAATCCCGGAGCCAACGCGTACACGAACCCGGCGGGACAGCTAGGAATGATCCAGAAGGTATGCCCATCCCGCAGAGCTCAAAAAACTAACACAAGATATCCATGGCTGTGCAGACCCCGCAAACAAGGCCCGAGTACCTGAAGATGGCGGACCAATCGATCACATTCTCAATGGAGGATCACCCACCACGAGTTTATCGACCAGGACACGTTGCCCTCGTAATCCAAGCGCAGATTGGCAACTACGACTTGGCTCGCGTATTCATGTATGGTGGCAGTGGCATCAACATTATCTACACGGACACACTCTGTCGGATGAACAGCAACTTGGACGGCCTCGCGGAATCAGAAACATCCTTCCACGGGATAGTTCCAGGAAAGGCGATCCGTCCACTCGGAACGATCAACCTCGAGGTTGTGTTGGGCACTCGAAGCAACTACAGAAGAGAATTTCCTGACTTCGAAGTCGTCGATTGGCCCTCACAGTACCACGCCATCCTTGGTCGAACAGCGTTCGCCAGATTCATGGCAGTACCACACTACGCGTACCTGAAGCTCAAGCTACCCGGGGAATATGGTGTCATCACCATTGACGGAGATTTCCAGAAATCTAACAAGTGCGACATCAAGGTCAACGAGATCGCAAAATCTTTCGGGATGCAAGAAGAATTGCAAGAGCTGGCAAAAACCACGGATCACTCCGTGATGCCCCTCACGAAGAAAAACGCGCCTGAATTGGAGTTCAGCGCCAACAGCGACACCCGAAAACATTAGGTGCACCCGATAGATTCTGCGAAGACGGCGATGGTCTCAACTACCCTCTCGCAAGCATAGGAAAGCGCGCTCGTCGAACTCCTCCGTGAGTACTGGGAAATTTTTGCTTGGCAGCCCTCAGATATGCCAGGAATACCCAGGGAGTTCGCCGACCACTCACTCGAAGTCTTGAAGGATGCAAAACCCATGAAGCAGACCACTCGACGGTTCTCAGAACCCAAGCAGAAAGCGCTTGGAGAAGAAGTAAATAGATTGCTAGCAGCAAAATTCATCAGGGAGATCAAAATATCCACTTGGTTAGCAAACCCGGTGCTGGTCCGCAAAAAGAACACTGACATCTTTCGAGTGTGCATTGACTATACGTCATTAAATAAGCACTGCCCCAAGGATAACTTTCCCCTCCCTTGAATCGACCAGATCGTGGACTCTACTGCAGGTTGTCAACGCCTCTCCTTCCTAGACGCCTATTCGGGATATAATCAGATCCGGATGAAGCAGGAGGACGAAGAAAAGACAGCATTCAACACACCCCATGGTGTATACTTCTACACGACAATGCCCTTCGGGCTCAAGAATGCAGGCGCAACATATCAGCGCTGCATGCAAAAATGCCTCGCCAAGCTCATTGGCAAGAACGTACAAGTGTACGTTGACGACATCGTCATCAAGACTCGAGTAGAGGACACGCTCCTCGAGGACATTAGAGAAACATTCTACGCCCTCAACACATACAGGATCAAGCTCAATCCGACAAAATGCGTCTTCGGCGTCCCAGCAGGAAAACTTCTCGGGTACCTGGTATCCTCCAGAGGCATCGAAGCCAACCCAGAGAAAATACAAGCAATCTTGACAATGAAGGAGCCAACCAATCTACATGGAGTCCAGCAGCTCGCGGGGGACTAGCCGCCTTGAGCAGGTTTATCGCGCGATTGGGCGAGCAAGCATTGCCCTTCTACAAGCTGTTGAAGAAGACGGACAAATTCGAGTGGACACCAGAGGCTAAGCAAGCGTTTGCAGACCTGAAACGATCCTTGCAAAGCAGGCGTGTCCTTGCAACACCGCAAGAGAGGGAGCCACTTTACCTATACCTAGCCGCAACAAACCAGGTCATCAACATGGCAATCGTAGTTGAACGACCTGAGGAGGGCAAAGCATATGGAGTCCAACGACCGATCTATTACTTCAGTGAAGTGCTCTCGCCATGCAAGAAACGATATCCTCATTACCAGAAGCTCGCATATGGAGTTGTTCTTACGGCTCGAAAATCAAGCACTACTTCCAGGAACACGCCATCACAGTGGTTAATGATGCATTACTCGGTACAATCATGAACAACCCTATGGCATCCGGAAGAATAGCAAAAGTGAGCATCGAGCTGGGCGCTTGGGACATCACCTATGCAGGACGCAATGCAATAAAATCCCAAGTACTCGTGGAATTCTTAAGCGAGTGGACAGAGCTACAAACGCCCGGACCGCCTGAATACACGAGCAACTGGATAATGTACTTCGACGGGTCCAAAAGAAATGAAGGAGAAGGAGTCGGAATCGTCCTAATATCACCTAGAGGAGACAAGCTGCAATACGTCCTACGATTGGACTTTCCACCCGATGATCCAGCATCGAACAACAACGTAGAATATGAGGTCCTGTTGCATGGGATGAACATGTCAGTTGCGTGTGGAGCCACCCGACTGATGATCTACGGCGACTCCAACCTTATCGTGCAACAGACAATGAAGGAGTGCGACGCTATCGCTGAAAACATGGTCGCCTATCATGACATGTACAACCTACTCGAGGGAAGTTTCAAAGGATGCTAGGTGAAGCATATTGCGAGATCCAGCAACGAAGAAGCAGACAGGCTGGCAAACATGGGTTCCACAAACACACCCGTACCGCCAGGGATATATTTCGAGCGGCTGATTAAGTGATCAGTCAAGGTCAAGAAAGATGCAGGAGCACCCGCAGCACCGGAAACAGAGGTCAGCCCGCAAGATGCAATTATCGAGTTTATCCATAATATTTCGCGACAAGTTTTTCTGGTCGAGCCAGTCTGGACGCAGAAATACCTCGACTACTTGTCTGCCAAACAACTCCCGGCAGATCCTCGTGAGGCTCGACAGACAATCAGACGCAGTAAATCCTTTCGGGTGGTCAACGGAGAGTTATACAAACAGAGCATTTCGGGCATCCTCCAGCGCTGTATCGCACCCGAAGATGGCAAGGAATTACTACAAGACATCCACCAAGGAGACTGTGGACATCACGCTAGCTGGAAAGCAATCATGGGAAAAGCCTTCCGAGCAAGATTCTACTGGCTTACAGAAGCCAGAGACACAAAGGAACTAGTCGACAGGTGCAACGCTTGCCAGCGATTCGCACCAAAACCGCATGCACCCGCTACGGAATTGCATATGATACCCATCGCCTGGCCCTTTACACAATGGGGGCTGGACATGGTAGGACCACTACGCAATTCCACGCTAGGTGGATACACACACTTGCTGGTCGCAGTTGACAAATTTACCAAATGGATTGAAGCCATGCCAGTAACCTCGGCTAGCGCCCAATGTGCCGTCAAATTCCTCGAGTCCATCGTATGCAGGTTTGGAGTACCACACGACATCATTACAAACAATGGTACTAATTTCACAGCAAAGGAAACACAGCAGTTCTGCGAGGAAAAGGGCATCAACTTCAAATTTGCCTCAGTTGCCCATCCGCAAACGAACGGACAAGTCGAAAGATCCAACGGCTTAGTTTCGGCTGGCATCAAGAAGCGTCTACTCGATCGTCTACACCCAGCAGCAGGACATTGGGCCGAAGAGCTACCCTCCGTGCTATGGAGCGTCCGCACAACTCTAAACCGATCGACAAACTACACACCATTTTTCATGGTATACGGGGCAGAAGCAGTCCTTCCCGAGGACGCCAGATTCAGCGCCCCACGAGTTGTTGCCTACAACGAAGAAACTTACAACAAGGCACTCGCGGAAGATATGGAGGCACTCGATGAAATGCGCGATATTGCACTCGCAAGATCCGCAGTATATCAATGGTCCCTGCGAAACTATCACAGTCGCCACATACGCCACAGAGCATTCGCAGTAGGAGATCTGGTGCTACGGCTCAAGCATAAGGAAGGACACAAACTCGAGCCACCATGGGAAGGACCCTTCATAACAAACGAAGTTAACCCAGGTGGAGCCTATCGACTGAAGAACCCGACGACTGGAGGCATCTATTCCAATCCTTGGAATATCGCACACCTCCGCAAATTTTATCCTTAGATTTATTTTACTCGCAGTAATAAGGCTATATTAGCCATTTTGTAGCTCGACAGAAAAACACATGACTTCTCAGTTATTGCAATAAAATACATGGTTTCTGAACCATAGATGCTCGAAGATTCTTCATCCTTACATGCTAAAAGTTACAGGTATACACCCCACAAACACACGGGGGATATGCCTAACTCAGCATCACAGGAAAATTTATATATACAAGGTTAAAACACCTTACAACAGTTTTTACAAACTATACAATACGATATGATATATACATCCTACAATCAAACATGGCGCTCAGCATTCTCGGCCGCCAACACCCGATCTACCTCGTCCGAGGTCAATCGAATGATTTCTTCCGCTACAGGTCGAACAGCCTTATAATGCGGAGAAATATTGTTGATTGGACCATGAGGAAGTCTAGCTATGGAGTTGAAGTTCACCTCAGGATGCCATAACCGGACGACGGAGAGAGCCACCACCGAGCCGCAAGTCATCTGATTGCGAACACACTCGCGAATCTCTCCTTCTTGCCCGAACACCCTGAGGAGATGGCTCCAATCTTCAGGACCCCTTTGCAGCGGATAGAAGGCGGCGTTCATTGCAATCAAAACCTCGTGAAAGGAACTCACGAGTATCTTCGCCTGGATGACTCGGAACTTCAAGGTAGCCAACACAAAGCCTCGACTCCGATCAGCCCAAAAATTATTCGCATGAGGTTTTGAGCTGCCAGCTTCTTGAAGGATGTGGTTTTCCACTCATTGTTTCTCATTCCTGTCATCCGGCTGAACAACTGAAAAGCAAAGATACGCGATCAAAAAAGGATACAAGACAAAGAAGACTTGGGGGCTGCATTACTTACATAGCAAATCCCTAGGAACAGAAGCCAATTCATCCATCAAAAACTGTTCGCGTTCAATCGCCAGTTTTTTTCTTGGACTTAACCACATCGGCTACCCCACGCAAAGCTTTCAGCTTGCGCTCACCCTCCGAAACCCTATCACGGAGACCTGCAAAGGTCCCAACAGCGGCACCAAGAGGATTTGCTGGAGTAGCAAGTCCACCTGAAGGCTCCGCGGCAACCCCAGCTACCTGGAAGAATACAAGGAAATTAAAGGAATAAGATGCCCTACTCGAGATATATAAACCACCTATTCGACAGGTGCTCGGGGGCTACTCCCATCGGGAGTAAACACACAATCGCAGAAAGCATTTCAGAAGAACATCTCGATTAAAACAATGAAAATACGGGAGCACATCCCAAGGTTCATTACAATCGAAGCAATGAAATACAGAAGAAATATACTAAGGAGCTACAGTGGTGCCGCCACTCGCGGCGGTGGTCCCTCCCCTATCACGAGCAAACAACTCGGACAACTTCCGAGCAAGGACTCTGGCTGGCTCGCCAAAACGACGAAGCCCTACCTTTTTGCCCGTGGAAGGATCGACAGGAAGATCCGAGTAGGCCTCCTCCAAGCCGGTGACTCTATGCCTCCGAGAAGATCTACAGTAGATCACCTAGCACGGGTGGAGACACGGCATTGATGAGAAGACGGCCATGCAGCTGCGTCAGCACTCGAGTGGCATCGCCAACTGATGGAGGGATGATGACCCGGTAGGCCAACGCCAAGGTGTAACTCGGCCTAAAGGATGCTGTGCGAGATCCGGCCAAGGATAAAGGAGCTTCTAGAAGGCCCAAGATCGTAGGCCTGGTAACCCGGACTGTGGGTTCCAGTAAGGAAGTTTAGGGTTTGTAAGCAGTGTCCGGGTAGGATCCAGAGTACGCCTTGGAGAGCAAGCCAGGGGGTCCGGATGCTTTATAAGTCGGCCCCTAGGTTAGGTTCAGAGAGAGATCCAAGAGTTAGAGCAATATCGCTAGGTATCGAGTATCCAGTGTAACACGAGAGTTGAGTTAATATATCGAGATCGGAGACTCGACGACTTGATTGCCTGCTACCAGATCGCATATCATCATGTTTTCCTTTGAGCTAAATCCTCTCCCAAACACCAGAGTCGTCTTGCCCCAAGATAAGTTACCCCCGGTAACGTCTGCCGTGATAATCCCACGACAGTTGGCGCCCACCGTGGGGCCTACGTCCAAGGGTGTTTACATCACGGGAGAAGCTCGGAAGAACATGGAGAACCTTGTCATCGGCGAGATCTACACCGACCCCGAAGGAGAGAAGATTGTGGACGATTCCGGCTGGGGGCCAGAGTCGGATCTACTCGAATCCGGATCTGTCGTGACAATCGGCCAGATCAACGTCTTCATCGGCATGGTACGTACATCTGGTTCAATCCCTGACGATTTTGGGTTTGATTCTGTGTCAGGGGAGGCCACCTACGCTCAATCAGATGGAGAAGAATCGGTCGGGACGATAGATCCGACAGAAGAGCCTACCACGAAGAGGGAACAGCCGGAGGAGCCGGCATGGACCCCGCATGGCCGGGTCGTGAGAGAAGATGATTCCGGGTCTATCTTGCACCTACTGGAGGATCGGTACAAGTCTACCTATCATGTGCATGTCACAGGAATTTCTAACAAGGATAAAAAGATACTGAAACAAGCGGTGAACTCGGTTTCCTCGGCTGCTCCGAGATACCTGAGGTGGTCAGAGCAAGACGTGACATGGAGCAGAAGAGATCATCCGGAAAGAATAGAACACCCAGGAGTCTTAGCATTAGTGGTTGCGCCGCAAGTCAATGGGTATGAGCTGAAAAAGGTCTTAATGGACGGTGGAAGTAGCATCAACATCTTATATTGGGAAACCTTCCTACGCATGGGTCTCAAGGAGTCCCAGCTACAGAAAAGTTCAACAGTCTTTCACGGGATAGTGCCGGGTCACTCAGCATGCCCCGAGGGAAAAATCGCATTGGAGGTAGCTTTTGGAGAATCGAAGGATAATTATCGAGTCGAGTGGCTTACTTTCGAGGTGGTTAAGTTGCGCAGTCCTTATCACGCGCTATTTGGAAGGCCGGCTGATGCTAAATTCATGGCTAGGCCGTGTTATGTGTATCTACAGCTAAAAATCCCGGGTCCCAAGCAGACCATCACCATACATGGAAGCCGGGATATAGCGGATGAGTGCGATGAAGGAGATGCGGCAATGGCTGAGCAAGCTTGCAGAAAAGAGGAACTCAAGTATTACCGGTCTCAAGTAGACCCGGATGAGAGAACAGCGTTGAAGAGACCAAATACTGAAGATGAAAGAGCAAAGTTCAAGGCAGCGCAGGACACAAAGATGGTGGATTTTACCGAGGGTGATCCCTCCAAGAAATTTGCTATATGATCTAACTTGGACTGTGAGCAGGAGAAAGCACTTGTGGAGTTCATTCGTTCGAATCAGGATGTGTTCGCCTGGACGCCGAGCGATATGCCGGGTATCCCCACAGAGTTGGCAGAGCACAGTTTGCACGTCGATCCCAAGTCCAGACCCGTAAAGCAAGGCTTGAGAAAGATGAATGAGGAAAGAAGGAAAGCTATAGGGGAGGAAATTGCTCGGCTGCTGACAGCCGGCTTTATTATGGAAGTATTTCACCCGGACTGGTTAGCAAACCCGGTTCTTGTGATGAAAAAGACTAATGGGTGGAGGATGTGCATTGATTATACGAGTCTCAATAAGCATTGCCCAAAGGACCCGTTTGCACTACCAAGGATAGATCAGATCATCGACGCAGTAGCTGGAAGCGACCTATTATGTTTCCTGGATGCATATTCTGGGTATCATCAGATCAAGCTCAAGAAGGAAGATTGGGAAAAAACATCGTTCATAACCCCTTTTGGGGCCTTTTGTTACAAGACCATGACATTTGGATTGAAGAACGCTGGAGCAACCTATCAACGGTGCATTCAAAAGTGCTTCGAGGACCAAATTGGACGCAACGTCCATGCATATGTAGACGATGTAGTAATCAAGACCAGAAAGGCGGAGACGTTTATCGATGATCTAAAGGAAACGTTCAAGAACTTGAGAAGGTACCAGATGAAACTCAACCCGACAAAGTGTGTTTTTGGAGTCCCAGCCGGAAAATTACTCGGCTTTATCGTTTCTGAGAGAGGAATTGAGGCAAATCCGGACAAAATCAAAGCTATCCAGAGCCTGAAAAAACCGGAAAGTTTGAAGCATGTTCAGAAGCTCACAGGGTGCGTAGCAGCGCTCAGCCGGTTTATATCCAGACTCGGAGAAAAGGCAATACCCTTGTACCGACTCTTGAAAAAATCTGATAAATTCGTATGGGATCAAGAGGCGGACGAGGCGTTCGAGGCACTAAAAAAGCAGCTATCTGAGGCACCAGTCCTAGCAGCTCCGGGTCCTAAAGAGCCTATGTTATTATACGTTGCAGCAGGGCCCCGAGCGGTTAGCGCAGTGGTTGTTGTCGAGCGAAAAGAAGATGGAAAAGAATACCCGGTCCAGAGGCCGGTTTACTATGTCAGTGAGGTACTATCAGAGGCAAAACAACGCTATCCACATTGGCAAAAGCTGGTTTTCGGGGTCTTTATGGCCAGCCGGAAATTGAAGCCATATTTTTAGGAACACCCCATAACAGTGGTTAGTTCTATACCAATGTCGGATATCATCAGAAACTCGGATGCAACAGGTAGAATAGCCAAGTGGGCGATCGAGATGGGGGATTATCATATCAATTACGAGCCAAGGTCAGCAATTAAATCTCAAGCTCTAGTCGATTTTATTAATGATTGGACACACACAGGCATGCCTACCATGGCTCCAAACTCCGAATCTTGGATCATGCACTTTGATGGCTCCAAGCAATACGAGGGGTCAGGAGCTGGAGTGGTGCTAACATCACCCAAAGGAGACAAGTTGAGCTACGTACTGCAGATTCACTTTGATTGTTCAAACAACGTGGCCGAGTATGAGGCCTTATTACACGGCTTAAAGGTAGCAAAGGAGATGAATATTAAGAGGATACGATGCTTTGGAGATACGGACCTTGTGGTACAGCAGGTCTCAGGAACTTGGGATAGAAAAGATGCAACCATGGCAGCATACCGCAGAGAGGTTGATAGAGTTGCCGGATGTTTTTCCGGGTATGAGGTGGAGCACATAGATAGAAGAAAAAACGAGGCAGCGGATGCACTCGCCAGACTCGGCTCGCGTAGAGAGCAGGTTCCACCGAATGTCTTCCTGGATGAGCTATGGCGACCATCAGTTAAAACCGAGTCTGAGGAAGAACTGGCGAATCAAGACCCGGATTTGGAGCTCGTGGCCACAGTACGTGCTGTTACCGAGTGGACAGAACCGTTCTTGGCCTACCTATCACGGGGCGAGTTACCTCAGCAGGAAGTATTAGCAAGACAAATTCTGAGGCGAGCAAAATGATATTCTATAATCAACGGAGAGTTATACAAGAGAAGCGCAGCAGGAGTCTTTTTGCGCTGTGTAGCACCAGAAGAAGGCCGACAGATCCTCAAGGAAATCCATGAAGGCGATTGTGGGCATCATGCATCCACAAGATCCCTTGTGGCCAAAGCTTATCGACATGGTTTTTTCTGGCTCACGGCCCTAGCAGACGCGGAGCGCTTGGTGGCAAGGTGCGATGGGTGTCAAAGGTACGCTCGCCAAACCCATGTGCCGGCTATGGAACTACGGACTATCCCGTTAACTTGGCTGTTTGCTGTTTGGGGGCATGGACATGGTTGGACCCTTTCACATGTCACCTTGCAAGAAGACACATCTCTTGGTGGCCATCGACAAGTTTACCAAGTGGGTCGAGGTTATGCCAGTCACCAACTGCGAGGCAATTACGGCAGTCAAGTTCCTGAAAAGGATTATCTATCGGTTCGGGTATCCCCATAGCATAATTACCGACAACGGAACCAATATGTCCCTTGGGGAGATGGAGAAATTTTGTGGAAACAGTGGAATCCGGCTTGACATAGCTTCAATGGCCCATCCACAGGCTAATGGACAAGTGGAGAGGGCAAATCAAGAATTGCTTCGTGGATTAAAACCACGATTGCGAGTTCCGTGTATCAGAGTTGCTGGTGCATGGGTCGAAGAATTACCTGCAGTGGTTTGGGGTATCAACACAACACCTAACAGATTCACTCAGATGACACCGTTCTTCATGGTTTATGGTGCGGAGGCGGTGTTGCCGAGTGATATTATTCATGACTCGCCGCGAATATCGGCTTACGTCGAGGTGGAGAATGAAAAGACCCGGCAGGACGCTGTGGATATGTTAGAAGAACACAGGGAGCAAGCTTTGGAAAGATCAGCCATATATCAGCAGGATCTGCGGAGATATCATAGCCGGCGCGTGAAAACCCGGGTTTTCCAGGAAGGAGACCTGGTTCTGCGCCTGGTACAGTCAAACGAAGGAAAACACAAGTTATCACCGCCATGGGAAGGACCGTTTATCATAAGCCGGAATCTGCACAATGGATCGTATTACTTGATAGATGCAAGGGAAGAATCGGCTACGGTTAACGATACCGCTCATACCACTTCATCTATGCAAGAGAGAGAAAGACCATGGAACGTAGCTCAGCTGCGTCCCTACTATACCTAGTAAAGAACAGACTCACAAGTGGAATTACACGATGTAACAGGCAGCAGGTTTCAGACGTACTCTTTTCCTATCCAGGGTACCTAAGCGGACTGGAGGGTTTTTAATGAGGCGGCTTGCTGACCTAACTTTCTCATATCAATAAAGAGATGGGTAAGAAACATATCTTTTTTCACATGTTTTTTCAGTATTATTTAGGTCTTGGGGGCTGATTGTTTGAATAGCACAGTTACAAACTCACAGACCCGGCCATGATGCCTATGAGTTATAAGGGCCGATTACTCGCAAACGGGTACGGCTACAATCTTATAATCGGACAAAGGAGCCAAATTTTCTTGACTTTTCTTACTTAAGCTCGATGTGACTCGCACTAAAGTGGCATGCTTTGCTCGCTTACGATTACAATCAGCCATGAAGCCCAATGGGACTTGCCTGACCCTGTTTTCGTACAGATGTAACAACATGCTATCCACGCGAAAGCCGGCTTACAGTACAAGATAGTCAAAAGGGTCATCTAAACCACAAGTTATGCAGAGTACAGGGCCAATAGCCGGAAACTCGAAGTTTATTAAGCATAACTTCAATACCTATGTGAAACGGCTCTAGGTTTTGCACTTAGCAGAAAACAACTTGTCGCCTTTGAAAGATCACATATCCCAGACTCGGAATTTCGGGCCTTGGGGACTGGGTATTTTGAAAAAGGAGAAAGTTGCTTGGCTAGTCAGCTCAAAAACCCAAACATCCGAGTCTTGGGAACTTGGGGACTTGGAGAAAAGTCCACCTGACATAACCCACGACGCTCGGAAACTGAGTCTCACAAAAGGAACCAGAAAGTAAGTCGGAATATCAAGAGCAAATAAGCTCAAAGGCAGATAAATATCAAAATCATCCAAAAGCCAGAAAAGGCACGAGGTATATCAAGGCATCAAAGTACGTTACAACTCCCGATACTAGTATCAAAGGTGCACAGGCGCACCGTCAAAAATAATTGTTCAAAGGGCCCAATGGCCGACTGACGCATAAGATATGATAGCGGATAGTAAATATCACTCGGCATCCTCGGCTGAGGCGTTCATCTTCTCCTTGCCCTTGCCAGCCGGGTCTTGTCCCTTGACCTGTTCTTCAGCATTCTTGGTAACAGCAGCACCCGGATCAGCGGCAGTACCGGCTCGTGCAGGAGGAGGGACGATTGGTGTGGAGGTAGCAGGCGCAGAATCGGCCTCAGCCTTCTTCTTCGCGGCCTCCTCCCTCAACTGGGCATCCTCCGCCTTCCATCGGGCCAGCATATCGTATGGCTTGGGAAGATCCGACTTGATAGCCTTGTCGTCCGAATCATATGCTGGAATAATGACACTAAGGTCCAAACCATCGGCAATCATGCTGCCGGATGACGGACTTCCTTCTGGATGGCCTTGAAATTCTTCGGGGAGAACTTGGATCCATCGTGATTAAATTCCGGAAACCCGCCCATAAGCTTGGCCGGCTCGAGCTTAGGAAAATAAGCTTTAGCCAGCGCAAGCCCCCGGGTTACTCCAACCCGGCAGGACGAGCGCTTCCAATGCCAAATCCACTCGGGAATAGTGGAGCATGCGTCCAGCAGTTTCTTCAGGTTTCCGTGCCCAACACCCGGCCATCGCAGTTCTTCAAGAATCCACTTGGTTCCGGCACATAGCTGCCAGATAGTGCTCTTGATGGTTTTCAACTTGGCAATGTCATCTTCGTCCGGACCTGCGAGAAAACTCAACGAATAAGGAAACCCGGCTATTTATCAGAATGAGAACCCGGATCATGATTATCAAGTTAAGAATTATACCGGTCAAAGCACGATATGTATCAGCGATTTGAACAGAAAGCGTCGTCAGCCTATCTTCTGCTGCATGAGCCCTACTTCTATACTTCCTTGTGATCTTCCCGCTCCTCCTAGCTTCAGCTTCAGCCGACTCGCGCAGAGCTGCCTCCTTCTCTGCAAGCTTGGTGGCCTTCGCCAATGCTTTCTCAGATTGGGTAACGAAGGCCTGCATGGACACAAGGAAGGATTAGCCGGATAAAAAGCAAGCTATCAGTCGGTTATACCTCGAAGTTCCAAGCAAATTATCAATAAATTCACTTGGAACTTGGGGACTAGATAATGATACAGGCAACATTGCTCGGATTTTACCTCATGTTTAGCTATCAAGGCTTCTAAGATATTTTCTTCATCGGCCCACAAGGTGTGCAGGGCATCAAGCATCTGGGAGAACTTCATGTCTTCAGGCCTGACACCGGAAGAGCCGGCTGCTTGATCGCATGGCGGGGGAACTTTTCCCGACTTTGGGGTTGATACCCGGACTGTCTAAGTGTCCGGGTTGGAGAACTCACCCTTGTGTCCAGGATCTCAATCTCCTCGTCCACTGCCTCTTCGGACGACTTGGGAGACCCGGCTGCCTGGTGGGCTGGGTCAACAAAGGGGCCTTGTTCTTGATTGCCTTCAACATCGCCGCCAGCCGCGGCGTCCATGTCATCAGTCGGCTCATCCGTCTCCCGGTTATCCGTCCCCATGTTATCCAAGTCACTAAGTGTGGCTTGGGCACTAAGGAAAAAAGAAAAGAGATAGTTAGCAACAGTGGATAAAAATCATCAAGTATATAAGGATATCATATAATGAAGACTTACCCGGCGTTTACGGTCAAATCAGGTGGGAGCTCGCTGCTGGAAGCAGATGAAGCTGTTACAGGAACCGATAGCGGAACCCGGAACTGCCCGGCCAGAGGATGGTTGGGGGAGGGGTGACGCCGAGGAGAATTGGAAGGACGAGGCGGAGGAGTACCGGCATGGCGGACCGGTGAGGTGGAGATACCCGGGTTGAGGGGATCGTCACCCAGGGAACTCCGGGTCACCCTATGCTTGGCCGGAAGTGGGTCCTTCAAGTGTGACGAGTTTGATAGTTGTTGGTTAAGTTTACGCATGTTATCAAAGGAGTAGGGTTCGGAGGACATAGAGGAGAAGGGAACCTTGGATACTACCCCTCTGGCCTTCCTCTTGGCCCCGACTGTTATTTCTTGATCGGACTCGGTGGCCTCCGGGTCCTCCTCGTCCTTCTCGTCTTCGTCCTCCAGCCCTGTGAGCCGAGTATGCATTGTCGGAAAAAGTTAGATGGATGAGGAAAATGATACAAGTGAGGTTGATACAAGACCCGGATAAATACCTTCATCATTATCAGCCGGCTCGTCATCTTCTTCCGGGTCTCCGGTAGAAGGGGAGGTTTCGACACTCCAGAAAGCGTCACCAGCCTGAGATAAAAACAGGAAAGTGAGAATTAGTAGTTATATCAAGTCAAAGGCGTGTGAATAAGGTTACAAGTATCGGGTCTTACCACTGGGGCCGGATTTTCCCGGGTGAACGGCGGTAACCCGGTGATGTTCTTGATCACTTCCAATTTTTCCGTCAAGAAGCCCTTGATGGTTTTGTTGGTATCGCCGGGTGGATAGTTCTTGGAGGAGTACCGGAGCGCGTCCGTGGTGTGCCCCGAGTAATCGCACATCAGCTTAGTGCGGATAGAGTTGGGTTGGATCCGGAAATCCACCCATGTCTTAACCAAGTTGAGCCCAAGGAGACCTTGGGCGGACAGGACGGATATCTTTGAGAGGAGGGGCTGGATTGCCTCCCTGTCCGAGTCAGGGGCGAAGGCGTTGAAGTTTTCAGAGATATCGAGGAGACCCTCCGAATAACCCGGCAGTTTCCTCTCGCCGGGTGGGGAGGTATCTCGGCAATAGAAGAAAGAGAGTTGCCAATGTTTGACATGAGAATTAAGAGTGAGAGTGGGCATGGGAGAATTCTTGCGGCGCTGGATAGAGACCCCGCCGCAAGCAAGAAGTGCGCCGTCACCGCTTTCGCGGCACGGCTTGCACTGAAAGAGTTCGATAAAAAGAGCCAAATTTGGCGGAGTGCACAAGTATGACTCGGAAAGAACGATAAACCGGGTTATATTCAACATAGAGTTAGGCCCTATGTCAAATACCCAGAGGCCATAGTGGCTCAGAACCTCACGGAAGAAAGGGTGACTCGGAGGACGGAACCCCCGGGTCACATGTTCGACGAAGCAGATTACCTCGTCGTCAGCAGGCGTGGGCCGGGTCTCGTCACCCGGCACCCTCCAGTGGATGTCCTTCTGAGGGGGGAGGATCCCTAACTCGGCCAGCTCTTCTAGCTTGGCCTTTGTAACTGTGGATCGCGCCCAGTTGGTGGATATTGATTAGGTGGTCTTTGCCTTGGCCGGCTGCTTCCCCTGCTTCTTGGGAGCCATGGGATCAACCTGCAAAGCACAAGACGAAAAGGTACAAGAAATAAGACTCGGAAGTCATGAGTTATCCGAGTATATGCAAGCAGTATCGAAAGAAGGCATGAAGACTATGAATTGTCCGGGTGTCACTGGACGGGGCGAAAATTATAGGTTATCCGGGTATCAAGTATCAGAACAGAAACTATGGGGGACTTACGTATTGGTGATCATTTGCGGAAGAAGGGTGATTGCCCATGTATCTACTGCAAGCAAAAAGAACCGGAAGAAGTGGATTTTCCGGGTGTCAATGACAGGCGCGGAAAATTTGGGCGAAATGGATCTAGATTGAGAAATTTGTGGATGATTTCATGGAGAAATTAATGATTAATGGTGATAGGGGAGTGACATGTGGTCATCTATCAAGCTATTGGACAAACTAGCGTAGAGTTATGCGATCTAATCCAGTGCGGCGAGAAAAATGGCCCGCGGATTGACCTAGATTCAATCTAGAACAAATCGAGAAATCGCACAGCTAGATCAATGGGGGTAAGAGGCTTACTGGAGCGGATTGAAGCGAAGCCCGCCGACGGCAGATGGTACAGTCCCGGTGCCCCTTTGCGATTCCCGGCGGACAGGTTGAGGGCGCGGCGGCGGAGCTTAGCGGCGGCGCGGCACAAGCTGCGGCGGAACGTAGCCGGCGGCGGATTGGTTCCGGCGGCGCGCGTGTGGTCTCCGTGGCGGTGCTCTGTAAGCCCGAGCGCGGAAATGGAGGAGAGGAAAAGGAAGGAGAAGTGGACCGTTGGAGTTGGGGTACCCCCCAAGTACCTATTTATAGGGTGTGGGTGGGTAAACCTAGATCAACGGTCGAGAGCCGGAAATTCCGGGTAGAGGATATCCGCCCGGATTTTTCTGGATATGCGTTAAGTGCTGGGTGGGATATCCGGAACAGATATGAAGCAGATCTTTCCCGCGATATTTGGATCGATTAGATAAGTGAAGTAAGCCGGATCTTTGGCATCATTATCAAGGCACCGACCCGGAGAAATAAGCGATAGACTTGGAGAGAGCCGGGTTATTATATGGCCACCATGGAGTTAGGCCTAGCTGTTTATCAAAGCAATCTAACCCGGCCTCTATGAACTTGAATGTTGATATTTTTGCAGGGAATAGCGTACGCTTCAAGGAGAATTCCATGAAGCGCAAGCTATTCTGGGGACTACTGATGGAGGGATTATGACCCGGTAGGCCAACGCCAAGGTGTAACTCGGCCCAAAGGATGTTGTGCGAGATCCGGCTAAGGATAAAGGAGCTTCTAGAAGGCCCAGGATCGTAGGCCTGGTAACCCGGACTGTGGGTTCCGGTAAAGAAGTTTAGGGTTTGTAAGAAGTGTCCGGGTAGGATCCAGAGTACGCCTTGGAGAGCAAGCCAAGGGGTCCGGATGCTTTATAAGTCGGCCCCTAGGTTAGGTTCAGAGAGAGATCCAAGAGTTAGAGCAATATCGCTAGGTATCGAGTATCCAGTGTAACACGAGAGTTGAGTTAATATATCGAGATCGGAGACTCGGCGACTTGATTGCCGGCTACCAGATCGCATATCATCATGTTTTCCCTTGAGCTAAACCCTCTCCCAAACTCCAGAGTCGTCTTGCCCCAAGATAAGTTACCCCCGGTAACGTCTGCCGTGATAATCCCATGACGCCAACCAAAGTGCAAACTCCTTCGGCATGCCTCCTGAGCTGAGCGAGGGAATCGGTCAGCGCATCCACCCGCTGGACTCCAGGAAGCTCCAGTGGAGCACCCAGAAGACCTACAAAGAAAAATGTCAAGACCAAAAAAACTCACCAAGATAGAAGACAAATCATATGACAAAAGCAACTTACCCGCAAAACGCTCGGCAAGAGGACGAAGGAAGGCAACAAGGTCGGCATCCGCCTTGGTGCCAGCATCCTCCAAATTCTTCAGAGCATCATGAGCAGCCGCAAGCTTCCCTTCGAGATCAGCAGACATCATGCGGGAGGACTCGAGTTCCCGTCGAGTGGCCGCCAGCTCAGCCTCTTGAGCAGTTTCCCGAGTAGAGGCACTCGCCTTCTCGGCTTTCATAAACTCAACTTGAGCTGTGCAGCAATAATTGTCAAAGACGAAAAAATTGGTGGAAGCGAAAATAGAGACGAAAAGAAGATGAAGAACTTACTTCGAAGGAGCTCATTCTCTGAGGCGAGTTGATCACGGTCTGATCGAAGGCTCCCGCATTCCGCCTCGCGAGAAGAACGCGGCGACCAACGGCCGCGAGGGAGTCGATAAGCGACTGCAAGGAAAATGAAGAATCAGAAAAGAGAAATTTGAGCCTATACTCGATTGTAAACATTCGAGTATAGCCTCGGGGGCTACTCCAATCGGGAGCACTGTCGTGCACCCGATAGAATGAAGAAGAAGAAATAAGAGACTATCTTTGAGCCTGTAGCCGATCGCATGCGATCGGCTACAGCCTCGGGGGCTAATCCCATTGGGAGCACTGCTTGAAGAAAGCAGGCAGTAAAGTTTACCTGGCCTTGGGCGAAGGAGAGAGGATCCGCCGAGCTTCCCGACACCTCCTTCGGAATCGAAGCCCCAGCAGCGAAACTAGGAATTATATATTCCGTAGTCGTCGCGTTGGGGGCTACACTCGGTGAGTTTTGCATGGTGTCAGCAGCTGGAGTTTCACTCGCGGTTCCCACTTTCTTCCTCTTTTCGAGAGGAAGAGAAGAGACGAACTTGCGAGGACTGATAGCTTGCAGGCTACAAAGAAGGAAATACATCAAAAGAGAAGCGAAAGGAAACGCTCGACTAAGAGCAAGAAGAGAACTTACTCGTCATCATCTTCTTCGTCCAACATATCCGCATTCCAAGCGGTTTGGATTATTGGAAACGAAGGAGAAGGGGCATGAGTACGCAGTGGAGTGACGGTGATGGGCTCCTTCCCGGGCGATTCCTCCAACGAATTATCTTTGGAGGTGGCCTCATCATCCCCCACCCGACGACGTTTGCGATGGAGGAGACCGCCATTCGAGTCCTCTGCGTCATCCGAAGAATCGTGCTCAGAGCTCGAAGAGGCGTTAGCGACGCTGGTATTGGCCGGGCCGTCCAGGTTACTCGCCAATAAATCCGAGGCCTCCTCCCCAGACACTGGTGGGTAGCAGGTGGCCACGGATAGGCTCTACAGAAGATGACTAAATCTTAGAACGAGGAAAAGAAATGAAGACAGAGAAATTCAAGACTTACTTCGGCTGGCGGTGGCCTCGAAGCTTCAAAAGCGGCTACCGGGCAGTCGGGGAAGGTGTCGTCTTCCTTCAAATTGGTGATAGCCGCGATTTTCTTCTCGAATTTAGCATTCAAGAGTTCTTCGCGGCTCACGCGACTGGGATCCCCGACGCCTTGGTACTCCCACATCGCGGATGGCCTATCCTTCAGGGGCTGAACCCTACGCTTGAGGAAGACACTCGCCAAGTGCAGGCCGTTCAGCGCAATTCCTGCGGCTTGGTCACGAAGAGTAGCCACCTTGGCGAGTAGGGGAGCGACAACTCGGTTTTCTTCAGCCGAGAGTTTGTGCGCCCAAGACTTCCGTTTCTTCCAAACAGCGAACGGATGGAATTCGTTAACTCCATCCGCGCTGTTATCGATTACATAAAACCATTTCTTCCTCCATCCTTGGGCAGAGTCGATGAAGTGCATGGTGAAGTAGCGTTCTCTGACTTCGCCTGGATCCCGAAGCCGCCGGTGCGCAACGGCTCCCCGAGCTCAGTCTCCACCCGCGATCTCTCGCGGAAGACGCGCACCTTGAAGAGGGCCTTCCAGAGACCCCAGTGGGGGCGAATGCCCATAAAGCACTCGCAAAGAACAATGAAGCACGAGATGTGCTGCATTGCGTTTGGAGGCAAATCATGGAGTTGTATGCCGTAGACATACATCAAAGCCATGAGGAAAGGATGAAGAGGGAGAGAAATACCGCGCGACACGTGATCCGCGAAGATCACGCGTTCATTCGCGCGGGGATTGGGTACCTCCTCCTTTTTGCCGAGGCGCACCCGCTTCTCCGCTTCTGGAGGCAGCAATCCGTCCCACTGCATTGCCTTGATGCTTTTGGCCGTGGTGTTGGGCGAGCGCCAATCACCTGAGCGCGGCGCGGGTGGCGCAGGGGCATCTCCTGAGGCCCTTGACGCCGAGACGACGGCACGTTTCTTGCCGCCCGCCATTGCTGCTAGCACGAGCTTGAAGAGAGAGGGAAGATGGAGCGCGAGGAAGAAGACGAGCAAAGAAGGCGAAGGCTGGGAATTTTTCACCGCTTCACCAAGGCCTGTATTTATACACAGGGCCACTCGATCCGGGCCACTCGATGCGCCACGTGGCGTCCATCGCGGCCGCCGCTTGCGAAGGCAAAACGAGAGGGCGGCGGATGTTGTTTCGTGCCACGATCTTAACAGTGGATCGTGCGCATTTACTGCGTGGTTCGCGTAAAAACCGGAAACGACTTCTCGTTTCCGGTCAAAAAGCTGACTAGGTGGACCAGCCCTTCTGCTCTCACTCCGTCACGTCCCATCGGGAGGATAAAGTGCGCCATGACGTCATAGCGTGCATCCTCAAACTGAAGAATCTTTCGAATGAAAATTTCAAACACGAAAATAACTTCGTATGAACAAACTCCTTCGAATAAGAAAATCCAAACATGGAAGTAACTTTTCATGGACAAATCATGAAGTGAAATCTCTTTAACAGGGAAAAATACCCTACACACAAAAACTCTTTCGTATGGGAACGACATCCCAAACATGAAAACTCTTTCATATGGGCATAAAACTCCTAACACGAAAACTCTTTCGTATGGATAAGGAACTACAAACTCAAAACTACGCGAGTAGGCAGAACCTGCCACTCATTCACATGATGTTTGCACATCATAAACATGGATTGTTCAGCCGACTAGGCACATCCGGATACCATATTCTTTCGAATATGAAGGTAAGAACAGAAAGATCTCTCTTGAGGGCCTGGAATCGCACTCAAGCTGCGTCCTCCGGTATGATTCCGTTTCAACAACACGAAAAAAAATCCCAGCGGACGCGCCGGGTACCCCCATAGGTTAAGTTCGACTCGGTAAGACCACTACGGCTCAGTCGCAACGATCACCTCATCGGGTTCGAGTCGGAGGTCTCGAATCTGTGTAGGCCAGAACTGTTTTTTCCATAGTTGCAATTAATTGGCCCTGATCTTTCGGGAGAGCCAAGCTACTGCGCCCTATCCTTCTGCGATAAACAGCCATAAAAACAGGCACTTGCATTACTCGATACTCGGGTATAAAAACTCATCACACAGGGTACACACCCTCCAAACAGGAAACAACCATACTGGTTATCGGAAAGAAAGAATGACAAAAAAGTTTGACCGTCTACTCGACTGGAAAAATCCCAATCGAGCAAACGCTCGGGGGCTACTGACGAAGGCATGGATCCTAGACCCTGCGGGTAAGGACACCCCGTCTCAGGCCCAAGGTTAAGGCCCAAGAAGGGAAGCCCTTGGAGTATTGCGGAAGGCCCACATGAAGCCCACCCGCAATGCCTTGCGGGTTAAGTTAGGAAACTTGTAACCGACATATGGTTAGAGTTCGAGTCCTCTCCGGGTAGGGTTTGAGACCTGGCCACCTATATAAGGCCAGGAGAGCCACCAGAAGAGGACCAAGCAATACCGCACCACCAAAGCCTTGAGATCGAGATCATACTCTTGACTTAAGCAACCACCATTGTAACCGATCTATTCGTTAATATAGATCGACAGAGGCAGGAGTAAGGGTTTTACCTCTACGAGGGCCCCGCACCTGGGTAAATCTTGCCCCCTGTTTAGCTGACGATCGCCACCAGCGCTCATGGGTTCTCCTATTCGAAACCCTATGGGTTCACCCGAGGGATTTGTAGAGTCTCAGATTCGACACGCTCTGTCTCATTGGCGAGGTGCACAGTGGCCAAGAACTCATAGACCAAACCTTCATCATAATCTTCTTGGACTTGCATAATGGGAGCAAGACGAAGTGCATCAACAATCTCTAGTGCCTCTCCAAAGTACTTGGGATTCCTCTCCAAATAACCAAAGTTAATAGCATGTTGAGGGGCAACATTCTCCTTGGGCTTCCTCATCAAAATCTCATGATAAATTTGGCTTTGGAAGACAGTGTGGAAACGAGGGTCCTTACCCCGGAACTATGGCATCAACCGGCTGCGTTCAATAACATATGGGTTCTCGCGACGTTGTGCGAAGAACACTCCCTCGAACATTTGAGAAGATGATTTTTACTTGCGAGGCAAAGTCTTCTCGGGAGCTGGGAATCTTGACCTACACTTGGGCTGAGATGGGTCCAATGTTTCCTCGATTTCATCAACCCTTGGAGCCTTGCGACTAGCCACGCTCTTGGTGCGAGGGCCCTTGCCCTTGCCCTTGGACCCGGAGGCATCTATGAAAGAAATAGCAAGAAAAGTATGAAGAAAAGGTAATGCTCAAGTTTATGAGACACACAAATCCAAGAAACGAAGATATGTAGAACATCAGGGTTGAATAACAAGGGGTAGGGCATATGATCAAATCCATGGTAAGAACTAAAGTGATTCAAGCCTAATACTCACAATCTAAGTTTCTAGGTTTCTCGTGATTTACTACTCCAAAACATAAATCCACGCATCTAGATGTGAAGAACATGTGGCTCCTAGTGCTTCCCCATCCATAAAATAGATAAGAGAGAGAGAGCAAACATACCCGCATCCATGGTGGAATTTGAGGAGGAACAAGGTCCCGGGGTGGTCCAAGGCAAGGAGGAGAGTCTCCCGACGGTGGAGCACCCTTTCCGGCGGCGGAGACGTGGGTGGCGGCGGCGGTTTGGAGGAGGAAGAGGGAGGGCGAGTGGGGGAAAATGAGATTGGATCTTGTAGACCCCCGCTCGCCCTAGATCTTATCCCGCAGAATCGCAACGGGCGGAGCCTCCCGTGGTTTCACCGAGCCTCCGCCCCTGTCCAGCTAGCCCAGTGCGGTACGGATCCGCTGGGCCAATTTCGCACCAGTGGAGGTACAAGTGGGCTCCGGTGGACAGGCGTAGCGGAGCCTCCGGTGGTTTCACCGGAGCCTCCGCCAGACCCAGTTTTCGCGCGCCAAGAATAGAAAAACTAGAGCATTAAGATTGGAATGGTGTTTTGGGCAAAGAGCCAATCATGGAGCGGTATACCTTTTGATCTACGAGAGCTTGGGTTGGAGGATCTTAACGAGAGCCTGGGTTGGAGGATTGGTAACTGTCATACGAGAGAGATTACTCGATGAGGGTTCGCAAGATGCAAAGAAGTAAAAACGAACCCGCACAAGTTGTCAAGGGGGAATAGGATATGCGTGAAAGACAAAAAAATAAAAAACAACTCCGAGAGAAGGAGGTGGGTGGCCGAAGCCACCATGTTTGAGTGTGTACTTTGTCACCACGAAGATATATTTTGGTTCCAAGAGTACTACTCACAATTAAGCACAATAAGTCACAAATTGACTAGATATGCAATGATTAATTGATTTTCGCATAATAAGAGGAGTGTATACTCATGAGTTGAGTGAAGCTCCCCCTATGTCCATGCCTACATCCAAACCTAATATTACGTATAATGAAGGTACATATGCAAGGTTTCAAGTGAAGTTGGAAGAATCGATGACATTTAGTTCATTCCTCAAAGCTCGAAATCTTGGTTCATCAAGGGCCTTCGTGAAGATATCGGCAAGTTGATCCTTGGTGGATACATAAGAGAGATCAATATCACCCTTCTCAACATGATCCTGAATGAAATGATGACGGATCTCAATGTGCTTCGTCTTGGAGTGAAGAACGGGGTTGTAGGCGATCTTGATAGCACTCTCATTGTCACAAAGAAGAGGCACCTTGTTAAAATGAATACCATAATCCTTCTAGGTTTGCCTCATCCAAAGCAATTGGGCACAACAACTTGCTGGGGAGATACACTCGGTCTCGGTGGTGGAGAGAGCAATGCAGTTTTGCTTCTTTGAGGACCAAGATACTAAGGAGCGGCCAAGGAATTGGAAACCCCCGCAAGTGGACTTGCTATCCTGTCTTCTCTCCCGCATAATCCGCATCCGAATACCCAATGAGCTGAAAGCTTGAACCCTTGGGATACCAAAGACCAAAATTTTGGGTATGAACTAAATATCGAAAGATTCGTTTCACCGCTTCCAAATGACTTTGCCTCAGAGAGTCTTGAAACCTTGCACATTTACCTACTCTATACATGATATCTGTTCTAGATGCACAAAGGTAGATCAAAGAGCCAATCATGTAGCGGTATACCTTTTGATCTACCTCTTTACCATGGGGGTCTTCATAGGCTTGGCATCATGCATATTGAATCTCTTGAGCATGTCTTGAGTGTATTTGGCTTGTTTGATGAACGTTACTTCATGATATTGTGTAACATCCCTGATTTTTGGAGACATTCAAAAATCACAAAAATTTAAAACTTTTGTTTTCCACTAAAGCAAGCCACCAAAAACAAATAAAACTCAAACACAAAGGAAATAATATATGTTATTGGAAAAAATGAGAAACAATAATTCAAGTATGGTGTGTCTCTAAATTTTAATTAACCATATCTTCAATTAATAACTTTCCATTTTAAATATACCATTACATGGCTATTAGTGAAACATAATTTGAAAATATAAGATTTTTAATAGTATTTAAAACAACACACAAATGCTTCCATTTGAAAGGGTTTATTTTTACAAAAAATTAGAAACAAATTTGACTTAATTTGCAATTGTTAATCAAAAGTTATGAATGATTTATATAAAAAACAGAAAACAAAAGAACAAAAAAAAGGCAGCACAGCCATCCCCACCTGGGCCGAAACCCACCTGCTCTCTGCCGCGCGCGCAGCAAGGACCGGCCCATCAGGACCCAGCAAGCAACCCAGGAGCAGAGATAGAGCAGCCTGCGTCCTCTCTCTCCGTTTCTCCCTCTGGCAGGTGGGTCCCACACGGGACGCCAGCGTGACGCGGCGGTGACATCACCCCGTCCCTAACCTCTCGTGCAAGACACGAACTTCCGAACGGGAATGAATCCATCTCCGAATTACTTGCGATTTACGACAAGATTAATCGCCTCGTGACCCCC
This sequence comes from Alopecurus myosuroides, assembly GCA_028641055.1. Lineage (NCBI taxonomy): Eukaryota > Viridiplantae > Streptophyta > Magnoliopsida > Poales > Poaceae > Alopecurus > Alopecurus myosuroides. Next base: position 40,324,328 of record CM054057.1, on the reverse strand, counting down.
TCTAAATAGTACGTGATCTCCTCTCTGTTTCCCCTCTTGTTCTTCTTGTTTTCGCGCGACCACGCCACCGGAATAGCTCGTCGGAGCAGGAAACCCTAGACACCGCAAATCCCTGATTTCGGCCACCTCGGTGAGTAACCGTCGCCGTATCAGGGCCCCCTACCATTCCCTTGTCCTGGCGCACATTCTCATACTCTCCCCCAATTTTTCCATGAAGTGAAACACCGCCGCCGTGTACTTCTGCAACCCACCGGAGTCGCGCCGCCTCTGTTCGAGCACGATCGTCGCGGAAGACCTCCTCCTAGAACGCCATAGTCTCCATCGGATCCGCCGTACAGATATGCATCTCGTCGTGGTGGTTCTGAGGCCAAAGCACCGCCGTCCAATTCCGAGGTGCAGATCACCGGAAGGCCACCAGTGAACTCCATCACCGGCGGACCGAGCTTCTTCATCACCACGCACCATCCGATCCTCACCAACGGTCGCGATTATATCACGAAGCGGTGCGCCCTTGCGCCCACTAGATCTGGATCTAACGATCGAGATCGTTTCATTTATCCACGTCCGCGCAGCCAGTCAGCAGCCGCGTCAGCGTCCAGTCAGCGCGCTCACCCAATCACAGCACGCCACACGGACCAGCCTTATTCACTCCTTTTTGAAATAAAATTAAATCTGGCAGTTTTGCAGAAAACCCCCTATAACTTAGATCTATCATAAATTTTTAACCGTAGATCTAAATTTAGCAAACTTAGACTTTTTGAAATCAGCACAACACGTAGAATCTTTTAGCACGGTCCAAATTCCAATTTGACCAATTTAAATTTGTTCAAATTCAAATATGCTTGTTTGGTGATTTTTGGCATAGTTTCAATTCTATAAATCTAAAAATTTCAACTAAAATATTTTTGGAGACCTTAGGATGTGTACTAACAGTCCCTTGTGCCCAAAATAATTTTTGGCTAAGCTTAAAATGGTTTTGGTTGTTATATGCTCATCTGACAATTTCTGACTTAGTTTATTTTCTGTAATTATTTTCAATATGTTTTCTCTAGCAAATTTGTGCTAAGGACTAACCTTAGACCAGAGAGACCAAAACCAAAGCCATTATAATATTTCTAAGTTATTTTTCCTAGTTGACCCTCCTAGTTGAAAAACACTAAGTCTGGTTTTGTGAAAAATTCATGAAGTGCAATGAGGGTGCCCCATTTGTCAACTTGGGAATTTCAACATAATGCCTAGGAAGGACTTAGCCATCTCAAGAATTTCAACATGAAGCTAGAAGGCCAAAAAATTTCTTAGCCAAGAAGACAAACTTCAGAAGCATTTCCAAGAAGAAGCACTTAGAAGAAAATCGAGAAGACGAGCCACATCTCTCTCTTTTTCTCGAAGTCTTTTCTTCCATTTCTTTTCTGTTCTCTTAGACCTTGTGCTATGGATAAGTTAGATGAAGACCAGCCCTAGTTGTACCAAAACCAACTAGTGTTAGAAGATTCAATGAAGTCACCACACCAAGGAGGAACCTACGAAGGAGCATGAAGATTTTCCAAGACCAATCATGTGAAGACTTCGGATTTTTTTTCCAAGATTTGGAATTTGTTTTCAAGTTGTCTAAGACTTAGAACTTGTTTCTCAAGTGAAAGGAGGACTTTTCACCAAGACATCTACAAGAAGCCAACTTCAACTCAAGATCATGATTAGGATGAGTAGCTTGGCCTTGAGCATTAGCTTGGCCTTGATTGCTCGTTTTACCTTGATCATTAGCTTGAGGTCTTGGTGCATCTTGTTGAGTAGCTTGATCATCAATGGGTGTAGTTTATGGCTCCACTTGAGTGGGGCATAGTCTTTCTACCTCCGTCATTCGGTAACCCTCAATGGGGATTATTTCACCAATCCCCATTCTTCTGATGACGATGGGAGGAATTGCATCTCCTGCAACTCCATGATCTATACGACCCCCTTGGGAGCCGTTATCCTGATCAAACACCATGTATATAGCTTCTTCAACTTGTCCGGTGGACTTGTTGTAGACTCTATAGGCGTGAGCGTTTGTGGCATAGCCAACAAAGATTCCCTCATAAGATTTGGTCTCAAATTTTGACAACCGTTTACCTTTCTTGCGAATGAAGCACTTGCAACCGAAAACCTTGAAGTAAGATACATCTGGTTTCTTGTCCGTGAGAATCTCATAGGGATTCTTGTTCAAGATCTTGCGAAGATATAACCGGTTGGTAGCATGACGCGCGGTGGAGACGGCTTCGCCCCAAAAGTTATAGGGAGAAGAGAACTCCGCAATCATGGTCCTAGCTGCATCCATCAAAGTCCGGTTCTTTATCTCCACAACACCATTTTGTTGAGAGGTATAAGGAGTGGAATATTGATGAGCAATGCCCTCTTCACTAAGAAAACCCTCAACAGTGTAGTTCTTGAACTCCGAGCCATTATCACCCCGGATGGCTAATATGGAAGCATTGTGTTGACGCTCCACTAGAGTGATGAACTCGATGACTCTCTTTTGAGTATCACTTTTCCTCTTGAAGAAATACACCCAACAAATATCTTGAATAATCATCCTTAATCACCAAGCAATACTTCTTTCCTCTGAGACTATCATAATCTTCTTGGACTTGCATAATGGGAGCAAGACCAAGTGCATCAACAATGTCTAGTGCCTCTCCAAAGTACTTGGGATTCCTCTCCAAATAACCAAAGTTAATAGCATGTTGAGGGGCAACATTCTCCTTGGGCTTCCTCATCAAAATCACATGATAAATTTGGCTTTGGAAGACGGTGCGGAAACGAGGGTCCTTACCGCGGAACTATGGCATCAACCGGCTGCGTTCAATAACATATGGGTTCTCGCGACGTTGTGCGAAGAACACTCCCTCGAACATTTGAGAAGATGATTTTTACTTGCGAGGCAAAGTCTTCTCGGGAGCCGGGAATCTTGACCTACACTTGGGCTGAGATGGGTCCAATGTTTCCTCGATTTCATCAACCCTTGGAGCCTTGCGACTAGCCACGCTCTTGGTGCGAGGGCCCTTGCCCTTGCCCTTGGACCCGGAGGCATCTATGAAAGAAATAGCAAGAAAAGCATGAAGAAAAGGTAATGCTCAAGTTTATGTGACACACAAATCCAAGAAACAAAGATATGTAGAACATCAGGGTTGAATAACAAGGGGTAGGGCATATGATCAAATCCATGGTAAGAACCAAAGTGATTCAAGCCTAATACCCACAATCTAAGTTTCTAGGTTTCTCGTGATTTACTACTCCAAAACATAAATCCACGCATCTTGATGTGAAGAACATGTGGCTCCTAGTGCTTCCCCATCCATAAACTAGATAAGAGAGAGAGAGCAAACATACCCGCATACATGGTGGAATTTGAGGAGGAACAAGGTCCCGGGGTGGTCCAAGGCAAGGAGGAGAGTCTCCCGACGGTGGAGCACCCTTTCCGGCGGCGGAGACGTGGGTGGCGGCGGCGGTTTGGAGGAGGAAGAGGGAGGGCGAGTGGGGGAAAATGAGATTGGATCTTGTAGACCCCCGCTCGCCCTAGATCTTATCCCGCAGAATCGCAACGGGTGGAGCCTCCCGTGGTTTCACCAAGCCTCCGCCCCCTGTCCAGCTAGCCCAGTGCGGTACGGATCCGCTGGGCCAATTTCGCACCAGTGGAGGTACAAGTGGGCTCCGGTGGACAGGCGTAGCGGAGCCTCCGGTGGTTTCACCGGAGCCTCCGCCAGACCCAGTTTTCACACGCCAAGAACAGAAAAACTAGAGCATTAAGATTGGAATGGTGTTTTGGGCAAAGAGCCAATCATGGAGCGGTATACCTTTTGATCTACGAGAGCTTGGGTTGGAGGATCTTAACGAGAGCCTGGGTTGGAGGATTGGTAACTGTCATACGAGAGAGATTACTCGATGAGGGTTCGCAAGATGCAAAGAAGTAAAAACGAACCCGCACAAGTTGTCAAGGGGGAATAGGATATGCGTGAAAGACAAAAAAATAAAAAACAACTCCGAGAGAAGGAGGTGGGTGGCCGAAGCCACCATGTTTGAGTGTGTACTTTGTCACCACGAAGATATATCTTGGTTCCAAGAGTACTACTCACAATTAAGCACAATGAGTCACAAATTGACTAGATATGCAATGATTAATTGATTTTCGCATAATAAGAGGAGTGTATACTCATGAGTTGAGTGAAGCTCCCCCCTATGTCCATGCCTACATCCAAACCTAATATTACGTATAATGAAGGTACGTATGCAAGGTTTCAAGTGAAGTTGGAAGAATCGATGACATTTAGTTCATTCCTCAAAGCTCGAAATCTTGGTTCATCAAGGGCCTTCGTGAAGATATCGGCAAGTTGATCCTTGGTGGATACATATGAGAGATCAATATCACCCTTCTCAACATGATCCTGAATGAAATGATGACGGATCTCAATGTGCTTCGTCTTGGAGTGAAGAACGGGGTTGTAGGCGATCTTGATAGCACTCTCATTGTCACAAAGAAGAGGCACCTTGTTAAAATGAATACCATAATCCTTCCAGGTTTGCCTCATCCAAAGCAATTGGGCACAACAACTTGCTGCGGAGATACACTCGGTCTCGGTGGTGGAGAGAGCAATGCAGTTTTGCTTCTTTGAGGACCAAGATACTAAGGAGCGGCCAAGGAATTGGAAACCCCCGGAAGTGGACTTCCTATCCTGTCTTCTCTCCCGCATAATCCGCATCCGAATACCCAATGAGCTGAAAGCTTGAACCCTTGGGATACCAAAGACCAAAATTTTGGGTATGAACTAAATATCGAAAGATTCGTTTCACCGCTTCCAAATGACTTTGCCTCAGAGAGTCTTGAAACCTTGCACATTTACCTACTCTATACATGATATCTGTTCTAGATGCACAAAGGTAGATCAAAGAGCCAATCATGTAGCGGTATACCTTTTGATCTACCTCTTTACCATGGGGGTCTTCATAGGCTTGGCATCAAGCATATTGAATCTCTTGAGCATGTCTTGAGTGTATTTGGCTTGTTTGATGAAGGTTACTTCATGATATTGTGTAACATCCCTGATTTTTGGAGACATTCAAAAATCACAAAAATTTAAAACTTTTGTTTTCCACTAAAGCAAGCCACCAAAAACAAATAAAACTCAAACACAAAGGAAATAATATATGTTATTGGAAAAAATGAGAAACAATAATTCAAGTATGGTGTGTCTCTAAATTTTAATTAACCATATCTTCAATTAATAACTTTCCATTTTAAATATACCATTACATGGCTATTAGTGAAACATAATTTGAAAATATAAGATTTTTAATAGTATTTAAAACAACACACAAATGCTTCCATTTGAAAGGGTTTATTTTTACAAAAAATTAGAAACAACACACAAATGCAGATCACCGGAAGGCCACCAGTGAACTCCATCACCGGCGGACCGAGCTTCTTCATCGCCACGCACCATCCGATCCTCACCAACGGTCGCGATTATATCACGAAGCGGTACGCCCTTGCGCCCATTAGATCTGGATCTAACGATCGAGATCGTTTCATTTATCCACGTCCGCGCAGCCAGTCAGCAGCCGCGTCAGCGTCCAGTCAGCACGCTCACCCAATCACAGCATGCCACACGGTCCAGCCTTATTCACTCCTTTTTGAAATAAAATTAAATCTGGCAATTTTGCAGAAAACCCCCTATAACCTAGATCTATCATAACTTTTTAACCGTAGATCCAAATTTAGCAAACTTAGACTTTTTGAAATCAGCACAACACGTAGAATCTTTTAGCACAATCCAAATTCCAATTTGACCACTTGAAATTTGTTCAAATTCAAATATACTTGTTTGGTGATTTTTGGCATAGTTTCAATTCTATAAATCTAAAAATTTCACCTAAAATATTTTTGGAGACCTTAGAATGTGTACTAACAGTCCTTTGCACCCAAAATAATTTTTGGCTAAGTTAAAATGGTTTTGGTTGTTATATGCTCATCTGACAATTTCTGACTTAGTTTATTTTCTGTAATTATTTTCAATATGTTTTCTCTAGCAAATTTGTGCTAAGGACTAACCTTAGACCAGAGAGACAAAAACAAAAGCCATTATAATATTTCCAAGTTATTTTTCCTAGTTGACCCTCCTAGTTGAAAAACACTAAGTCTAGTTTTGTGAAAAATTCATGAAGTGCAATGAGGGTGCCCCATTTGTCAACTTGGGAATTTCAACATGATGCCTAGGAAGGACTTAGCCATCTCAAGAATTTCAACATGAAGCTATAAGGCCAAAGAATTACTTAGCCAAGAAGACAAAATTCAGAAGCATTTCCAAGAAGAAGCACTTAGAAGAAAATCAAGAAGACCAGCCACATCTCTCTCTTTTTCTCTAAGTCCTTTCTCCCCTTTCTTTTCTGTTCTCTCAGATTTTGTGCTATGGATAAGTTAGATGAAGACCAGCGCTAGTTGTAACAAAAACAACTAGTGTTAGAAGATTCAATGAAGTCACCACACCAAGGAGGAACCTACGAAGGAGCATGAAGATTTTCCAAGAACAATCATGTGAAGTCTTCGGAATTTTTCCCCAAGATTTGGAATTTGTTTTCAAGTTGTTTAAGACTTAGAACTTGTTTCTCAAGTGAAAGGAGGACTTTTCACCAAGACATCTACAAGAAGCCAACTTCAACTCAAGATCATGATTAGGATGAGTAGCTTGGCCTTGAGCATTAGCTTGGCCTTGATTGCTCGTTTTACCTTGATCATTAGCTTGAGGTCTTGGTGCATCTTGTTGAGTAGCTTGATCATCAATGGGTGTAGTTAATGGCTCCACTTGAGTGGGGCATAGTCTTTCTACCTCCGTCATTCGGTAACCCTCAATGGGGATTATTTCACCAATCCCCTATCTTCTGATGAGGATGGGAGGAATTGCATCTCCTGCAACTCCATGATCTATACGACCCCCTTGGGAGGCGTTATCCTGATCAAACACCATGTATATAGCTTCTTCAACTTGTCCGGTGGACTTGTTGTAGACTCTATAGGCGTGAGCGTTTGTGGCATAGCCAACAAAGATTCCCTCATAAGATTTGGTCTCAAATTTTGACAACCGTTTATCTTTCTTGCGAATGAAGCACTTGCAACCGAAAACCTTGAAGTAAGATACATCTGGTTTCTTGTCCGTGAGAATATCATAGGGATTCTTGTTCAAGATCTTGCGAAGATATAACCGGTTGGTAGCATGACGCGCGGTGGAGACGGCTTCGCCCCAAAAGTTATAGGGAGAAGAGAACTCCGCAATCATGGTCCTAGCTGCATCCATCAAAGTACGGTTCTTTATCTCCACAACACCATTTTGTTGATGGGTATAAGGAGTGGAATATTGATGAGCAATGCCCTCTTCACTAAGAAAACCCTCAACAGTGTAGTTCTTGAACTCCGAGCCATTATCACTCCGGATGGCTAATATGGAAGCATTGTGTTGACGCTCCACTAGAGTGATGAACTCGATGACTCTCTTTTGAGTTTCACTTTTCCTCTTGAAGAAATACACCCAACAAATATCTTGAATAATCATCCTTAATCACCAAGCAATACTTCTTTCCTCTGAGACTATCATAAGATAGTGGACCAAAGAGATCTATGTGAATGAGCTCAAGAATTCTTGTGGTGAAGATAGTAGGCTTGGTTGGGTGAAGTTCTCTGTGCTGCTTCCCAAAGGCACAAGAGATACACACACGATCTTTAGAAAACTTAGCCTTGGTTAGACCTAGAACATGATTGCCACTTTGAAGGTCATGCAACATCCTCATATTGGTGTGGGCTAACCAGCGATGCCAAATCCAACCCACATCAACTTTAGCCATTAGGAATGTCGCGGCACACGTGTCTCCTTTAGAGAAGTCCACTACATAGATGCCGTTCTCGACAAACCAAGAGTTGTTTCCCAAGTGAAAATCACGTTCTCTTTATTGAAGAAAGAGGTAAAGACACAATTTGCAAGTTGAAGAACGGACATCAAGTTATAGTCAAGGGACTCAACAAGGAGAACATTCTCAATTGATAAATCATTTGAGATAGATACCTTGCCTCATTCCAATACCTTAAGATCGGACTTGTCACCAATAGTGACGCAATTGAGATGAGGTAATGGAGTTTCAATATTACTCATTGCATCATTGCTTCCGGTCATGTGTTGGGATGCACCACTATCCACCATCCATCTACCCGACCCAGAAGAATTTCCCTACAAGAGATCAATTTCTTGATTTAGGTACCCATCCTTCAATGGGTCCTCTTTTGTTAGTAACAAGGGTCTTAGGAACCCAAATAGTCTAATGATAATCATCACCATAAGAAGTACCAATGTATTTAGCATAAACATGACCATCTGTAGATTTCATAAGGACATAAGATGGGTTATATTTTCTGGCGAAATCATTGTGAGTGATGCTCCCCCTAGAGGTATCATCACCCACAATGGCGTTGGTCTCCTTCTCCTTGGTCACCTCTCCCTCCTTCACAAAGACAACATTTTAAGAGGACGAAGTGACATTCTTGGATTTCTTCTTTGACTTGGCAACAAAGCCAAGTCCTTCTTTCCCTTTATTGGCTCCTTGAGAGCTTATGGCGTCATTGAGAATTTTCTCTGTTCCTACAATGTTAGTCGTAGTGCAAGAGGTAGGCATGATAACAATGCTATTAGATGAAGATATGACTTGCTTATTAGATTGTTGAGCTAAAACCTTATTTCGAGACTTGGTGAGTTTGTCATGAATTTCTTTAAGAGACGTGAACTCCTTTTCTAGTTTTTCATGATTCTCAACAAGTTCCTCATGATCTATTCCTAGCTTCAACTCTTCTTCTTCAAATATCTTAAGTAAAGCAAGAGATTTTTCATTATCTTTCCTAAGTTTGGAAACACTAATAGAATAAGTCTCCTCTAGACTAGATAGTCTCTCTTCAAGAGAGGCCCTCATGGATCTCTCTTTTTCAAGAGCTTTCACAAGCTCATTTTCATGATCCTCGTGGCGACCACCATGGCTCTCCACAGTCATGATGATTTCCTCCTTCTCATCTATGAGAGAGTTAGCATCATCAATTTGCCTCAAAAGTTCCTTTACCTTTTCTTTAGTTTCACCTTCAAGACTACATAACCAAGAGCCTAGATTCTTGTCCTCCACATCATCAACAATGTTTTCAACACAATCCAATAATGAGGGATAACTAGTGGCAATAGACTTGGAGGTGGAAGATATTAACGTGGTGGCTTTTGCCATGAGACATGTAGGTCGGATCGATGCCTTCCCATTGGGGGATTCAAATAGAGAGACCGATGAAGAGGAATTCGTAGCTATGGTGACGTGGGCAACACCTACGACTTCATCTTCTCCTTCATCTCCGGAGTAGTATGTTTCCAATGTGGGGCCTTCTTGAACATATAGAGCCCTTGGGACTCTCCTAGCAAGATTCTTGTTTTGTGGAGCTTTGTTTTTGTCCTTGCGAACAAGCTTCCCTTCATTCTCTTCTCTTGGCTCGAACGGACACTCCTTGACGAAGTGATTTGCACTTCCACAATTGAAGAATGTCCTTGGCCGCTCCCCCTTCTTCTTGTAGATCTTGTTTCTTGAAGGTCTAGGAGCACCAGCCTTGTGAGCCTCCCATCTCTTCCAATAACCATGCATGGCAAGAGCAATGCACTTATGAGCACCCTTGTATGTGTCTTCATAGTCCTCATCATCGTCATCATTCTGATCCACTTCTTCTATCCTAGCAACCGCCTTACACTTCAAGGCAAGGTTTCAGGACTTTCCAACTCCTCTTGAGCGAGCGAGAGCATCATCCGTGCTCTTTTGAGATAGGGATATGGCTATAAACTCACTAAGAACACCAATGGAGTTGAGGGAGTTGTAGTCGGATCTTGTTCGAATGCTAGTGGAGAGGTTCTTCTAGAAATGAGTTATGGCCTTGAAAAACTTCCTCTTGATCCACTCATCGGAGATTTCCTCTTTTCGGAAGTCCCTTACTTGATTGCCAAGGGTGACAACTCTTCTATATAGCTCCTCGGGACTTTCATCTTCAAGCATAACAAAGTTCTCGGACTTGTCAAGAGAAACATGATACTTGGATGATTGCATGCTAGCATTGCCTTGGAACAAGGTTTCAAGTTTATCCCAAGCCTCCTTGGCGGTCTTGATACCGCGGATGTGTTCAAGATGTTCTCTTGGGAGAGCCTTTTGGATAGTGACAAGAGCGGTCTTGTTGAGTTGAAATTCCACGTCTTCTCTTGGAGTCAAGTTGCTTGCATCATGAGGGTGGAATCCATGGAGTATGCTTCTCCACAAAGCGGTGCAAGACCCTGAAATATGAGACTTCATATCGAACTTCCAAGATGAAAATTCATTAGTGCTAAGCATGGGAGGAACTCCAACATTAACCATGTGTGGCATTGTGGCAATGGGATGGATAGAATCATAATTGGGAGGTGGTGGAACTTTTGAGTGAGACCCCGAACCGTTAGCCGATTGAGACTTGGAGCCTTCGGAGCTCCCACCACTCTTAACCTTTTTATCGGCTTTTGCCTTGGCTAAAACAATGTTAGCTTCCATTTTGGCGATGTCCGGAATGAAATCATCATCCGAGCTAACATCATCGGTGGTGAGAGGTGGTTCCTCAGACTCCTTGGTTTTCCCCATCATGGCCTCTAACATTTTCTTTATGCTAGAAACCTCCAAACCAACACTAGAGCTAACCTTGGACAATTCGGTTTGGATGGTTCCAACCGTTTCTCGTAGGTTAGATATAGTGTCGGCCATTTTGGCGATTTCCACACTAGAACCGTCGGGCTCATTTTTGTTGACCATTATACTCTTAGGCGGTTAAGCCCTTAGCAAGAGACAAGGCTCTGATACCAATTGAAAGTGCACTATGGTCAACTAGAGGGAGGGGGTGAATAGGTTGACTACCAATTTTTCTTTTCGTTTTCCTTTTAGTAGGGCTAAGCAAGATAAGATAAGGTTCTCTAGATGTGCAACTAGGTGAGCAACCTATGTGAACAAGATAGGATACGCAACGGAAGTAAAACAAAAGGTAACAAGATAAACCACAAGTGTAAACAAGGAGACAAGGATATGATTCCCGTAGTTCATTCTCAATGAGAAGTACGTCTATGTTGGAGAGGTGGGGAGACACCTAGGCACTCCTCAATAGCACGGTTGTGCACACCTTATTCTCCTTGAGCTTCTCCAGTGAAGTAGATTCTCGTTTCAACTATGAGTTCAACTTGAAGGCGTTGACCAAACCTTTACATGAGCTTGAGATCACTCCACAAAATGGATGGAGGCTCTCAAGCAATCCGAAGCTTCTTGCAACAAGGTGGAAGCTACAAGCACAAGATCTACTAAGGTTTCTAGGCCTCAAGTAGGATTCTAGATCTACTAGGATGTGATGGATGGATTTGAAATTCCTTTGGTGGAATCATGGATCTAGATCTTCTCTAGGTCTCAACAAAGTATGGGAGTGTTTGGGTGGTTGGAGAGGGAGGTCTAGAAGGTTGAAGCTTTCATTAATGGCTAGGAGAGAGAGTGGGGAAAGCTTAGACATTTATGAGGTAGGGGAAGGCTTTAAATACCCCTTCCCCAAGTGGCCATTGGGCAGATCCACGCAGCACCGGAGGCTCCGGTGGTCTTCATATGGGCGCACACGCGCAGTCCATTTCCTTCACGCGGTATCCTATAGGGTAGAGGCTCCGGTGGTTTTGGCGGAGGCTCCACCCACCGGAGGTCCACCGGAGGCTCCGCTCTAGCCTCCGCTCTTATCCACCCGAACGCCATTTTAGCGTAGGCGCCACCGGAGGCTAGCCCTACAGTGGGTGTGGTGGAGTAACCGGAGCCTCCGGTAGTTTCACCGGAGGCTCCGCCCACCGGATGTGCACCGGAGGCTCCGCCCTGGCCTCCGCTCTTATCCACCCGAATTCCATTTTGGCGGATCCCACACCGGAGCCAACACCGGAGGCTCGCGCCTGGGCTGTGCTGGAAAAAGACTGGGGCGGAGATTCCGGTGGTTTCACCGGAGCCTCCGCTGCATACAAAAATAGCTTTCCATCTTTATTACTTCGATCTCTTTTCATTCCAAACAATTTTGTAACCCATAGAGATTGTATACTTGATGTACCTGGGAATTATCATATATACCAAATAAACATTAGTCCAATAGGTATGTTGTCATTTAATTATCAAAACGGAAGATGATCTTTCAGCGTGCACACCATAAGAGGGATTACACATGTGATCATATGGAGGGAAGACTTAGCGACATCCTTGCAATTAGGCCTAGTTGTGAGGATCTACGATGGTTCAGAATTCTTCTATGACTTCATTGAATCCTCTGCCCGGTGAGTCGTTTTAAGATCCTCCCATGTCTGGGCATGCCTCATTATCTGATTAATGATCTTGGCAAACTTCGTAGGGATTTTTTTTTAAAATTCTGCAGAGTAGACCAACTGTGGTATCACAACGTACTATGCATTGATAAGATTCGATCTATGGCACAATTTTGTGCGGGTATTGCATAACATTGTGCAAGTATATTATAAATATTTCTAATATTGGGTTTCTTTTCGTCGCTTCCCAATAAGCCATGTTTGTTTTGTGTCCGGTGGATTGGTATTCCTTTATACAAACTTCTGGCAATCCTAGGACGTTGGACTTATCCCTGGCATATCTCGCTTGATCCGAAGAAGTGCTTTGTTTGCTTTGGGTCAAACCATAGTTTATCTCATATACCAGCATGGTGGAAGGGGCATGTGGATTGGATCCACACGAGGGTCATTGTTATGAATAAGACTAGATTGAAGCTCTATATATTTTTGTAATGGATGTGCTTCAATCACCCCGCAAAGTTAATCTAGCAATGAGAATTAACAAACCTCAAATTGTGTAGATGACGATAGTGATCGTAGAACCCACGACCATGCTAAAACTTGCAAACAAAACGTTAAAAGCGTTTAACTCGTTTTTGTAGAGGGTGCATGTGGTTTTGTATAGCTATTATGTTAGTGTGTTTTGACATGATGGCCAATGACAAAGGACAGTAAATTGTTCGACATCTACAATCAGGCGTTCATCCCGGAGCTTGGAGGAAGTACATGATTGGAGAAAGTGGTCATTTCTCCATCCTGGAAAAACTTGAAGAAATATTCACCAGAGCGGAATATCCTTGGATTTTCCACTGTGGTGAAAATAACGGATATGGAGGATCGCCGTTGGTGATGCGTCAAGAAATCCCCGAAGAACGAAGCTGTAAAAATCACACACACTTATAAATTGCATGTGATGTTTATCGTTTGTTGATTGCAATTTGATTGCGCAGTAGTTGTTTATTAGGGTGATTCCTGATACGGCCATTTTGCATCACTGTTTTATATTGTATTTTTTCTGTTATTCATCGATATATTTCATATTATGATGCATTACTTATGTTACTTCTTTTTATTTTCCATGTTTAATAATTATTGGAGAATAAACACCGGGACCAGAAATCTGTTGGAAAAAAGCACCGTCAAGATACCTATTTCAGAAGATCAGAAGAAGTAGAAGTACAGAAGAGGGAGCCAGCCATGAAGAATCCCGGAGTGGGGCCACCAGGGGCCCACACCACTAGGGGGCGCCCCCCTTGGCCGCGCTTGTGGGTTGTGTGGCCACCCTGGCCCACCTCGGGCCGCCTCATTTCGCGTACTTAACCCTAGGGAACCCTAAGCCTCACAGAACCACCGAGGAAATATTCCGCCGCCTCCTCGGGGTGGAAAACAACAGAGAGAGAAAAGCTCTCCGGCAGGGAGAAATCTACCGGGGACATTCCTCCCTGGAGAGGGGAAATCATCGCCATCGTCACCTTCATCTCTCCGGGCATCATCGAGATCATCATCGTCATCATCCTCACCACCAGATCCATCACCCTCACCATCCATCTTCATATTGTTGTACCGATTATGGTTATATATCTTTGTTCTTCACTAGATCTCTCTCCTGGTGTGGATTACTTGTTAGTAGTTGATGCTTACTAGATTTATCGGTGTTTGCACTTTATTACCAGATTTTTATTCATCATTATATCACCTATGATTATGAACCGTACGATGTCTTGTGAGTAGTTCGTTTAGTTCTTGAGGACATGGGAGAAGTCAAGGCGTTAGTAGTGGAATTATGTTGAAGTGATATCTCGTGGTTGGATATTTAAGTTGTGGTGTTATTCTTTTAGTGATGTCATGTGAACGTCGACTACATGACACTTCACCTTTATGGTCTTAGGAGGATGCATTGTGTATTTAGCTACTAATTGTGGGGTTTTCGGAGAAACATAAACCTAAATTCCCATTAGCCAACTGATGCACAAGGGAGTGTAGGATCCCAGAGTTTAAGGCCATGGTTAGATTTATCTTAATTACTTTATTATAGTTGCGGATGCTTGCAAGGGGTTTAATCATAAGTATGTATTAGTCCTAGTTGGGCGGTGCATTAGCATACGTTCACCCACACAACACCTATCAAAACAATAAATATTAATCAACTGTATGAAACAAAAGTGCTTGACGAAGTTCCCATGTGTCCTCGAGAACGTTTGGTAATCATAAGTATAACAACCGTCTTGTCCTTTGCTGTAAAAAGGATCGGGCCACTCGCTGCAATTATATTTACTGTCTTGTATTTACTCGCACTTTATTTATCTGCTATATTAAAAACCACCAAAAACCTGTTTGCTAGTGTTTACAGTGAATCCTCTATCCAACCTTCTTGTCCACACCTTCTGCTCCTTGTTGGGTTCGACACTCTTATTTATCAAAAGTACTACGATACACCCCCTATACTTGTGGGTCATCAATACTATTTTCTGGCATCGTTTCCGGGGAGTGAAGCGCTATTGGTAAGAGAAACTTTTATTGTGAGTGTTTCTTTTATTTCTGTCTGCTTCTTTATTTCATTATGGATAGTCCATATGGTTCTCCATTTAAGGGTACTACTGTTAATTCTAGGGTAGTAGATGACCCGTTATCTGCTGAATTGGATCCTTTTAAAATACCTATGAAAATTGTTGGACGGGTTATAGATAACTACTATTTTGTAGATGGAACTGTCCATCCCGGCGATCATTTTCTCTTTATACATGAATTATGCGAGTTATTTAGGTGTGCAGGTATTACAACGGATCAAGTTAAAAGGAAATTATTCTCTTTATCACTTAAGGGTAAAGCTGCGGAATTGTTCAAAATGCTCAAGAACGGTCAATCTATTGTATGGGAGGAAATTGTACCTCTCTTTTATTCTAAATTCTATCCTCCTAGTGAGATTCATAAAGATCGGAATCAAATATATAATTTCTGGCCTCATGATGGAGAGATTATTTCCCAACCTTGGGGGGAGGATGAAGTCATTAATGCTTAAATGTCCCGTTCATGAGCTCGCGAGTAATATTGTTATCAATAATTTTTATGCAAGGCTTTCTCTTCATCATAAGAATTTATTGGATGCTTCTTGTTCTGGATCATTCACACATATGAAGGAAGAAGCTAAATGGGATCTTCTTTACCGTATTCAAGAAAACACTGAAGGATGGGAGAATGACAAAGGTAGAAAGTCAGGTATAAATTATGATTATGAATGCATTAAAGCTTTTATGGGAACTGATAATTTCTATAATGTTAGTGTTGTTTGTGGTCTTGATTCTCAAATCTTTGCAAATTGTCTTAAAGCCTTTGCTTCCTATCTTTATATTCCTAAAAAGGAGTTGAGCAAGTACCATGCACCTTATAAAGATATTGTTCCTGCTAGAAATATAGAAGTGCATGCTGTTAATCCTGATGTACCTGAACCTTGTATTGAGAAAATGCCTTTCCCTGCTAAGGTAAAGGACCATTCTATTGTAGGTAGTGTGGTTAACAAGAGTATAAAGAAACCTATTGAACCTGATGAACAAATAACTGTTGAACCTACAGTTGCTATAGTAAAAGACCTTGTCTCTGGAAATATAGAGGATAAAGACATTGTTTTCTGTTTAGGATGCTTCGAATACTGTTTTCACATCCCTATAGGCCTAAGAACACTAGTGTCCATGTGCTTTCTGTTAGGATTGGTGATCATTGCTATTATGGTTTGTGTGATATTGGTGCAAGTTCTAGGGCTATTCCTTATGAGCTTTATAAAGAAATCATGCATGAAATTGGTTCTTGCGAACTTGAAGATATTGATTTGGTTATTCAGCTTGCTAATAGAGAAACTATTTTCCGATTGATATTGTAGAGATGTAGAAGTTTTATGTTGTAAAAATAAATATCCTACTGATTTTCTAGTACCGGGTAAAGCTGCCAGTAAAAATTCTCCTATTATTTTTGGTAGACCTTTCTTGAACACTTGTGGTGCTGTTATAGATTGTAGGGAAGAGAAAATATTGACTAAATTTGATGGACAATCTTATGAGTGTACTTTTTCCAAATTTTCTAGAGCTCCTTATGAATCTGGATTTCCTAATGAGAAATTTAGATTTGGACAACTTGCCTCTATTGCTCTTGCTGCAAACAATGCTTTGCAGCAATATATGGAGGACAATGAAAGTGACGTCTTTATGAAAGAGAGAAATGAGATTGACGATATTCTTCTTCGTCAACCGGTGATATTGAAACACAATTTCCTTTGGAAGACTTGGTACCACATTACCACCGAGGATCATGTTTTCTATTAAATACCTTTACTTGATGATCTTAAATATGCTTATATGAATGATAAGAAAATATATCCTTTTATTATTAGTTCTGAACTTTCAGGTGAAGAAGAGGAAAGGTTATTAGGAATATTGAAGAAACAGCCGTTTAATTCGTAAGATGAAGAAAGTGGTAAGAAATGAGGTATTAAAACTTCTTGATGCTGGTATTATTTTTCCTCGCCGAGAAGCCACTTCCTAGGGGTCACCGTCCGAGCTGACGGGCGTACTGAGGTTCTCGAGGACGTCCTCGACGGAACCGTGTGCTGCGGCGCTTTGGCTACCCTCTGGAACCTCGTTAGGGTGATGGGTAACCATGCACTCGGCATGGTCCCGCGACTTGCTTCCTTCGACGTCGATCACCTCCTTGCAAAGGTGGTCGGTGCAGGCCTGCACCTTAGTGGAAACTCGAGGATGATGGCAACGAAGACGCGGTTCTTGCCGAACTGGACAACGGAGCCATTGTCCGAGAGAGTGGGTCCCTCGATGGCTCCGGTGTTGTTGATCACGCAACCAACGGTGCCGAAGGTCACCACGAGGCCGGTGACGACTCGTCCCCCGGTCTCGGACGAAGGTGGTCCCACGTGGAACACAAACCCATCCGTCGCCATCTACTCCACGGTGGGCGCCAACTGTTGTGGTATGGTACATGTCAGATGCCAAGGGGATGGCTTTATCGAGTGGTTCCGACTGTGCGGGCGACGACATTCCGGCGAGTTTGTGCACGAGCACGGAAGAAGCGAGACATACCCAGGTTCGGGGCCCTCGTAAGGAGGTAAAACCCCTACTCCTGCATCTGTGTGGTGTATATGGTGGATCATATCTCGTGTTACATGGTGCTTCTAGAGCTGTATTTGCTACTTGCTAGAAAGAATGAGGAGCAACCAAGCTAGCTACGTATGTGAGCTCATGGCCTGTGTGTGAATCAGCTCATGTCCAACTGAGGCTTTCTAGAGAAGGCACCCTTGTGCCCTTTATATAGTGGTGCCAAGAGGATCCTTCATGGTTAGGGCACCTTGGGGGTGGCCCACAGGGTACATATGAACACTATTTGGGGTACATGTGCATAGTACTCTCAGGTACGCTTGGCTGCATCATGCACTGCGAGCGGTACGGTGCGTGGTACGACGGTCTTGTCATGGTGTGTCCGACGGGAGATGACAGTGGACTTCGCGAGGCAGACGATCTGGCTGGCAGACGGGCAACCGGTCCGAGGAGCAGCCGAGCGCACACATGGGGTAGCCGGCCAACCGCTCGTTCTTCGTCTTCTTTCATAGAGTCCCAGACTTTGCTATATCGGGGTCAATCCCCCCGACACCGAGTTCCTCCTTTTGAAGGGAGTACGTCTCGTTGGAGGGGTGTGAGTTTCTCCACAAAGGTCTGACCCTTTTCTCCGATGTACCTCGCCACAAAGGCCTAGTTCACCTTCCACTATCTCCTTTTAGACGGTAATCGAGTCCTTTACAACGAGCTTGAGGCACACACCCACAACCAAATTGGGGGCTACCAAGAATCACCAACATTCACCACAAGTATCAATGAGGTCTAGGTTTTCCTCAAGGAAACTCTAGACTAGATTCCTCAAGTGAATGAGGGGGAAATGAAGAACGAGTCAGTGAAGATGTAGATCGGGGCCTTCTTCAATCCTCCAAAGATGAGATCTAGGAATTTGGTTAGCTAAATAAATGTGCATTTTGTGGCCTGGACGAATTAGCTGGAGGTGGAAGAAGGATAGGGGTATTTATAGCCCCTCTCAAAATATGGTATTGCAGCTTCTTTAGGGCGGATTATCCGGCCCAAGTGTGAGCGGAATATTCGGCCTCTGCTTGAGGAAAAATCCGGCCCCAAATCCCTTTGCGCTCCTACGAGCTGCGCCCCACCTCAGACACTCTCTGAATTTCTAGGGGCGGATTATCCGGCTTCTCCAAGCTAAAAATCCCTTTGACACCAGAGCAGAAATTTGAGGGTTTTTGCTTCCTTTTTGATGCTAGGTGATACGAAAGATTTATCTGAAATATCTATACTACTTACCACACAATTAAATATCACTTGTGTTGTTAACTAACACACAAACACATAAAGGAACAGAAAATGCGCTTTCAATGTCTGCCGCCGAGAGGGCGATTCCGAGTGGGGAGAAGATTTGTGGGGAAGGGGGATGCAGGGGAAGAAAAAAGATGGCGGCATCGATGGTCGAAAGCTAGGGTTTTCGAGCTAGCAAGAGAGGGTAGAGAGGAAACCACACAAGAATTCAGGGGAGAGATGGGATGGATTCAAATCTGGAGATTAAGGGGGAAATCCGGAGAATGAAGAACGACATGAGCGGCAATAACACGCATGTAGCCAAAGTTGCCATTGCGGCAGAGACTAGTTGCGTGCTCAATTAACTATAGCTGAACCTTATTCCCGGATCCGACCTTTGATAAGTCTGTAACTTTCTAATGACTTCAAAAACCCACTCAAACAAATGGAGAAAAAAAATGCGGAAGAAATCATTTTTCGTCTATGACTAGAATATAGCTAGCCAGACCCACCCAGCCCCGGACGACACAAATACGGCCCAGCCCGCGTACCTTGTCCTCCAGGTGGGGCATGGCCCATCGGCATGTATAAGGCCCGAGAGGCACGATGGGCTAGCTCAGACACGGCACGTTTTTGGCCTATTTTAGCCCGATTATGGCCCAAATTAAAAAAATATAGGTAAAATTCAAAAATAGAAAAAGAAAAGAAAAACCTAAGCATGCCATGCCAGGCCGGTCCACGGGTTTTAAATTGAAGTCAGACACAAACACTAACGGGCTCGTGCTGGAACCTATTTATTTCGTTTCATGCATTTTTCTTCGTGCCTACCATTTGGCCTGCTATAGGCTAGAACGAAGATTTGGCCCAATGCCCGTGTTATAAAAGATAATTTCTCTACTCCATCTGATTCATAAAAAGTATGGCTCAGTTAGTATAAATTTTGTATTAGCAAGGTAGAGTACAAAGTTAGCGGAAAAAAAATTATGAATGGGAGGGAGCATTAGATACGAGGCCCATACAAAGCAGGGCCCGTTTCCGACAGAGAAACCAGTTTTGCCGTGGCCGTGTCTAGTCCTTGCTTATGGCGCGATGACGGCGAAGCAAATGAGCCGATGGTCGGAGGGAGGCAGGCGACACGGGCCAGAAGCCCTCCGCTCGTCCTCGCGCGCGTCTCGCCGGCGAAGGCCGGGGCGCGCGAACGAAGCGAAGCGGGCGCCGCCGCAGCTTACTTTTCCTTCCGGCGAAATGGCCAAGAGGCCGGGAAGATCGTCGCCACTCGGGATCACAGTGAGGCATCCGACCTCGGGGCTTTGTGCATGGAGCCATGGGCGCGGACCCATCTAGGACGCGCGAGGCTCGTCTTAAGTAGTCAGCAGCCATGACCGGTTCAGGGGCGCCCTTGGCGTGCTCGACGAAATGCTACGGCCAGGTGTGGCGGTCCCGCCGGTCCGTTCCATTCACAAGCCGAAGAGCTTGCAGCGAAGAGAGGTCCAGCTGTCAATTCGTCTTGGGGGTCCATCTGTCAGAACAGATCACAGCGAGGGATGAAGGCTTCATGATCAAGCCGACTTCATAAATTTGAAACCAGTTGCGTCCTCCTCCTCCATTCTCCACCCTCCCTCCGCTACCACCATGGAGGAGAATCAATTTCCTCTCCTTCCCCTTCCGCCCACCCAGCCCTTGCTGCTCGAGGCTCCCGCTCCCCCTTCCGCCTCGCTTCCTCCGCTCCCCCCGCGGCCCTCCGGCGCGCTCCACTCCAGCCTCCGTGCCATCCGCCCCCCACCCATCTCTGCCATCCCTAGCCCCGTCGTGAATGTCGTCAAAAACGTGTTCATCGACTTGGGGCTCCTGCGAAAAGGGTTCGAGGGAATCAAAGCGGTGATCAACAAGCAACAGCCCAAGCCGCCGTTGCGGAGAGCGCAACTTCCGCGCCATGTGGAGGCGACCACGCGCCGGCTCTGGGAGAGGATCGTCGACGAGGTCGACGTGGCGGAGATCCTCAAGGCCGCGGGGATCATCGGAGGGTCTGTTCTCCTCATGTACATCATTGGCCATCAAGCTGGCGCGTTCCGGGACGAGGACGAGGACGAGGAGGCCCTCGTCGCCGGCAGGATGCCACCAGCGGCTAGGAGGCACCTTGTCTTCATGATGCTGGGCTACCCTGTGCGTCCTCCTCCTCGCTGGCCGCAGCTGGGCCAAGCCGGCACCGGCATCTACAGCGCCCTAGCCATCACCCGCGGGTACTCTGCTCTACTCCACCATGTCTCTCTGGCCACCGCAACAGGGCACCCTCCATTCGTGTCAAACTTCTGCGCGTGGTTTAGCTGATTTGCTCGTTGCTTTGGCCGGTGTAATGACATGCAGGGACGTCAAGGAGCCGAGAGAACATGGACAAAGGCTCACAAGGACAGCCTGAAGAACAGCAGGTGTAATGTCCCCTCCGGCGCCCTCCCAATCGAACATGCATGCTTCAGATAAATTTTGCTCATTGGTTTCTATATATATGTGTTTACCCTCACAGTAGCCTACAAATTATTGGGATATATCCACCGTGTTTCAGATAAATTTTGCTTATTGGTTACTATATATATGTGTGCATGCTTCCTGTTTATTGTTTACTCTCACAGCAGCCTGCAAATTTTTGGGAGTATGTTAGTGTTTGATTTAGTAGTATTTCTTGGTCAGTTTAGCATGGTCCTTAGCTTGTCATGTTAGTATTCGATTTAGTGTGTCTCTTTTGTGAGGTGGCACTAGTTTTGCTGGTCCGAAAGCTGCTACTCAGTTCAGATTTCTAACCAGTTTTCTTAACTTTCAGTGTTGAAGAAACAAAGAGTCAGTCTGATCCAGTTGACAAGTCGTGCATGGCAGTTGAATCAGAGTTGCTCACATTGGCAGGTACGTATGCAGAATGTCTGGCATATATACACTCTACATATTCAAGGATGCACAGAAGAACCGTACTGGCATCCTGTCTACTTACATGAGTCTACTGTATGTTTTCTTGATACTTATATCGTCAAAGCATGTCTTCAGTCTTCAGTACAGTAACAGTGTGATATGTGTACTGGCTATGAAACCCTCTGAATTCTTCGACATTTGCTTGAAAGAACCGAGACCAATATCTTCAGGCTATAGATGGGAATCAATCATGGGTGTTCGGATTTCCTAGTTTTCTGTAATGGGTCATCGGTGTCCCATCCACATGACATGACATGCTCTGCAGATTGCTTCTCAAAATTTGAAGTTGAAATGTAGAATTTGTTTTTCAGTATGAACGGCAAACTAGGAGCATATGCCTATCTATGCTGCTGCTTATGCGCAGAAGATCCTTCCTCTGATTCAAATGTGATTTTAAACAGCAGTTGTGTGTGTGGAAGATCTCTTCTCTGACACAGATGTTGTCCTTCGGGTACAGGAAAGCAGGAGAAGGCTAGTCTTTCTGAGCTTGAGAAAACAGTTTCTGAGAAGATTGCTCATGACCCAGTGTCGGTGAAAAGGGCAGCACAGCTTGAAGAATGCTTGAGAGCTCTACACAGTTCGGGTATGCCCAGTGAACCTCTCAGTTTAACTGCTCTAGTTATCTTGTTTCAGATGTTGTCAGTCAAGCTGACACGTTTGCTGTCTGCACCAAGTGATCTGATATGTTACCATCTTTTTTGTCACATTGTAGGAGACGACAAGGGGGATCCACCGCGTGAAACTGAGACGATCGGGGATGCAAAAACGATGAAGCAGGTACAGTTAACAGACAGCCTGCTCTATTCCACTTGCCGCCGATTCGTTTCAGCGAAGTTCAGTTTGTTCTCTCTGTATGTGTTTCGCATGCAGGGTTAGACTTCCATCGGCAAGCCCCCAAGTGCATAGGGGAAAGAGTCACAGTAGCTTCTTCACGGCGCGCAGGAAACGTGTTTGCATTGCACTACCTGTAGGAGTTTGGATAACAGCTTCACCGCCCGTCTCATGCATGCGGTTCCCACTTTCTGCGAAAACATAACTTTTGCTGCTGCATCTTACGCTGTATAGCCTAGCCTCTGGGTTGCAACTACTAGCGTTCGTACGTGCCCACCTTCTGGTTGTCATCGACATATGTGCTTCTTTGCGACACATCAGTTCTGTGGATCAGCAACATTAAGTACGTACTGCTGCTATACATATATCATGCTCAGTTTATAAAATGCGTTACATTTCGTGAAATTTAAAAAGAACATTTGAGCTCACGTTACTTTTCTTATGAATTTGCAACACGTGAATGTGTTCCATTCGAACAAATGTAAATGCTACCGCATGAAACAGCTAGCTCGAGACAAACATATTCTTGCATCCAACAATATATATACTGTACTCCACATCGGTCAGGGCACAAGTCCCTGAGGCAGGTCTCGCAGCCATTTGCCGTCGACGTCAGCGGGTGACCCGTGGCTACGTGCTCACGCCGATGATGCGTCACCATAACAGTATCATGACGTCACCTAGTGTTGCCTTGCGGCGAAATACACGCAGGAGAAAGTTGAACCGTCGCGCATGCATGCACTGAAAGCTTTTCCTAATATTCGCCCATACACGTGGCAATATATTCCACGTGTGCAGACTTCCATGCATGCAATCAATTAAATAAATATTGAAGGTTACCCGTGAGAGCAAGGTTAATAAGAGTCGGCTGTTTGCTATACGCTATTGTCATGTCGTGTATAGTCAGTTTAGTAGAATAAGGAAACCAGGTCGTGTTCAATTCATGTACAAACATCCGAGATCCAGCTTCCTATATAAAGGCTGGAAGAGTCGCAACGAATTCTAGGTCAATACCGCATACACACCTACGCCAGATTCAATCTCTGAGCCGCTATTCCCTTTTAATCGAGGCGAACTCGCCGAGTTAATACACACACGTAGGATTATAGGTTTTACCTTCACACAAGGGCCCTGAAGCTGGGTAAATCGTGTCCCCCGTGTCATGTCAGCCAAGTAGTCCACCATCGCTCACCTTCCCTTACGAAACCCTAGCACCTCAAGCATGAGATATGTCGTGGTACCCCCACAACAATTGGCGCTGTTTGTGGGAATCTGGAGCGTTCGAGTCGAGACCTCATCGGCATGATCCACTACAAACGGCAACTCGTTAATATGGACTGATTTTATTCGATTCGGGTCTATGGACTTCTCTAAGCATTCGATGACGCTACTCTCCCCCTTTGATGCTCTCGATGAGAGCATCAACCTGACGTTCGGTGATATGAACTTTCACGCCAGCTGCATGGCTATCCTACGCCTATGAGATTTGACTCGCTCCCAAGTGCCTGAACCAATCTCCACATCAGCCCGAGTGACGACCACACCACCATCCATGGCTGCTACTGTCTGTCGCATGTAACACGAGAACATCAAGATATGCATGATACAAAAGGGGTGACCATCCAACAGAAGCCAAAATTGGTCACCCGACAGGTGAACTTAGTAGAGACATCACCACCCGCCACACGTGAATACCTCAATTGGTCGGAATCGAGTATTACATTCTCAAGAGAAGATCACTCACCCTGAGTACCTTATCCAGCACGTGCAGCACGCATACTTGACGCTTGGATTGGCGGTTTCAGTATGAGAAAATTCTTTATGGACGAAGGAAGAGACATCAATATCATTTTTTCCGGAGACGCTAGACAGAATGAATATATGAACCAAAAGTTGAATGGATTCTGAGTATAGAAAACAAAAAAAATCCTATGCGGAGAACAACCAACGGGCCAAGATCTAATCTAAAAAATGTAAACAACAGGTATAGAGAGTCCTAGACGGACTTACCCTCAAAGACCAAAAGCGTTATGATATCAAATCACGTGGATTAAGAAGACGATCACTTTACCATCTCAAGATCACGAAGAAGAGCACTGCAATACGGCAGCGCTTCCGCACTCGGTCGCACGTACAACTTGATGAGGACCTCCTTTCCCTCGATCCAGCGGAAAATCCAACAACACGGCGACATGGTGTGGTGGAGAAATTAGACGGCCATGGCTTTGCCAAGCGGATGACAAAGAGGTGGAGTAGCAGGAGGAGGGAGAGAGAGATGTCAACAAGTTGTATGAGGAGAGGGAGCTCCCACCCTTCTTTATATTGCAGGGGGATGCAGCCACAAAATTTGGGTGCGCCCACCTCTCCCCTCATCATGTGAGTGGAGTTTCCACTCAATCCACTCATTCTCTCATAAATTCCCACTCAAAATTTCAATGGTTTTTTTAATAAATAAATAAAACAATTTAATTTTTTTATTTTAATATTTGTTAATCCTATTAACAAACATTAAAATTTATCCCCTTGAACTATTTGTTATTCAAACATTAAAATTTACTACATTGAACTATTTCAGTATTCTCTGAAACAATTCCGGTGATGTCCAAACTTTTTTTTCTGATATTACGTATCCACTCAAACGTGTCATCAAACCTTAAGTGTGTCACCCTACGGTTCGTGAATCATGTATACATGATCGAGACACCTCTCCGGTCAATAATCAACAGCGGGACATTGAGATCCATAATGACTCCTACATATTCAATGATGAATATAGTGATCGTGTGAACCATAAATGTCGTAACCAATTCCTTTTGTATCCCAATATTTTACTAGTCCGAGATCCGACCATTGGTGTCAACCATACCTAGTACGATCTCATTACCGACAAGTAGTCCTTTACTCGTTCTTTGATATGAAATCCTTGTGACCCATTCATGTGCTTGCAAGTAGTGTCGTTGTGATATCACTGAGAGGGCCCAGAGTATTTCTCTGCGTTATTTGGATGGAAAAATCCCACTCTTCGTCCATGAGCCTTAACTAATACTTTTGGAGTACCCAACACCACCTTTATAGTCACACTGTTATGGTGTGAAGTTTTATGTCATCAAAGCATTCTTGTGGTGTTAGTGATTGACATGATCCCATGGTCTAAGGATTAGGTTCAGTCCGTATGTTCGATATAACAATTTAAACATAATGAATTGGTCGCATTTCTATATTTACTTTGGAAATATATTCATCACATCATTCAATGATATGACCCTGTTAGTAACAACATCCAATGTTCATAATCAGGAAACCTTCATCATAAGTTAAGAAACGAGCTAGTTAAATGAGAGGCGTTACTAGGAACTCTTGTTAGTTTATTAGATACACATGTATCAACGTTTCTGGTTAATACAATTATAACATGAGATATAAAAATTTATCATAAACATGGAATAAGATAATAACCACTTTATTAGGGTCTCTCAAGCATATTCCCTGTAGGGTTTGTGGTACCCACAAGTGTAGGGGATCGCTGAAATCTTCTTTCGGAAGTATTACCAAATTGATAGTTGGACTCAAGGGGAACACAAGAATACCGATAAGACTGTAGCAATTAATACCTCTCAATCACACCTGTATATCAATAAACTCGCAACTGCAGTGGTGATAGTAGTAATATGATTAAAGTAACCAAAATATAACAGAAGTAGTAACAAGGGTTTCCCAGTGTAACTCAGAGATTTAAAATGTAGGCATGAGGTGACAGCGGGGTGTTGAATGAATAAGATTAATCATATAATAAAATACGAATAGCAATGGGCTTTTCTTTAACTCTGATATATGTAGGTATGTGTTCCAAAAATAGTTGCGCGTTCTAACCAAGATAATTTGCACAATCTCTATTGTCCTACCTGCCCATTTCACCGGGGCCAACTTGGAACTACAGGTAATTAAGGTCTACCCTTTTGAATAGCCCGAAACAACGAATTAACACTTCATGAACACATAGAATCGTCAAACTAAGACATCTCCCCCTTGTTTTCCCTATATGTAGCTTTTATGGTTCGTAGGTTCAACATAATACGAGGAAATACACTTTGAAGATAAATAGAAAACTCAATTATATGATGAGGCCAAATTAATTTCAGTACTGAAATCATGCCACCCGGGCCCTAGTAGAAAGCATTAAACATAGCATGAGTACATCAACACAATACAAAAGTATCCTTAAGATAGACCCCTAAAATCTCAAACAACGGGTATCATTACATGATCAATCCCCATCCACCTCATATTCCTACAGCGTACTACTAACACATGATGATCGCGAGGGAGCTCATGGTCGATGGAGATGAAGGCGGTGAAGATGGCGGCAAACACGGCCTCCGGGGGGAAAATCCTAGATCGGGGTGGTGGTGGCGCTATGTTTTCCGAATATCTCTCTTCTTCTAGGTCAATCACTTTTTCATATATATGAGGGGGTAGCAAAAGCCGAAGGAGAGGCGGTGCCCGAGCACCAAGATAGGTGGGCCCATGGGGCCAAGGAATCTGGCCGCATGGGGCCCCTCATTTCCCCCTCAGACACTTCCTCGTGTCCATCTTTTGCACGAAGTCCTTCTTTTCCATAAAAATTGACTTGGTATTTTTCTCCGAATTAATTTCCTACAAAAAAAGCACAAACGAGACTTTGCCAAAAACGGCGTCAGATTCAGCAGTTTTATTCAAATATGGGAAGATTCCCGAGCAAATTATGAAGCAAAATGATTTGAAAAGTTGATGCATTTTAGGTGCATCAGTTTGTAGCATAGAAAATTAAAAAAAAACTCTTACGCGAGAGACACCCATAGGGCCAAGATCTAATCTAGGAGACGTGAGCAACGGGGAAAAAGAGAGTCTTGAGGAGAGCATACCCTCGAAAACAAAAAGAGTTACGAGATTGAATCTTGTTGGTGGTGTAGTCGTACTCACGTCGATCTCATGATCGTCAAAATGGGCGCAACTATCGGCGATGCCTCCATGATCGGTCACACGTACGGCTTGATGACGACATATGTTCCCTCGATCCAGCGGGGCAGTGGAAGCTGAGGATCCCCTGGAACTCCAGCAGCACGACGGCGTGGTGTGGTGGAAAACTTCACGGTCAGGGCTTCGCCAAGCCGATGACCATGAAATGGAGTACCGGGTGGAGGGAGTGAAGATGGCACAAGTGTGTGAGGGAGAGGGAGGTCATGCCCTCTATTTATAGGAGGAGGGGGCGGCCTAAATGATCCATGTGGCCAAGCATGGTGGTGCCCTCACCTCTTCCCTCGTCATGTGACAAGAAATACATCGTCTTTTTCGACCCTGTGCCAATTAGGCAACCGACTCCTCCTGGCAGCAGTCCACCACATGATCAGCAAGGGCCACCGACTTCTCATGGTAGCAGTCCACATGAGCAGCCAAGTCCACACCTACCTGAGAGGGGTCAGCGTGAGTCCACCATCTCGATATCCTACGTGTGAGGAAGCCTCTGCTAAAAGGAACAGTTCGCCTGCTAGGAAGAGACCTAGAATGGAGAGAACACACCCGCCTCTTCAGAAGTTACCTTGGGAAAGAACTGACGAGGAAAACTCCACCATCAAGCGTTGCTAGGTGGTTGCCCATTTTGCTAAGAAAGTACCAGAGATACCTTTTGATAAGACGCTAGATCCGGTGAAAGTTGTGCATACAGCAGAGAATCTATATGAGCTTGTACCATCGCCGCCATCAGACCATAGGGGTTCTATTGAAAGGTCATATGACGAGATGGTCCAGGCGGGAAAAGGGAAACAGGTTGTCCAGGCAGAAACAGAGAAACAGGTGGTCCAGGAAAAAAAAAACAAGTTCCCCAACTCGGAGAACAAGCCGGACAATCGGTCGTCCCTCTCAAGGTGTTTGACGAGAAGACCGTTCAAAATACTTATCAAGAACACACAACCGAGATCGATTACGCCATCGCTGAATTAGCATATAAATTTTGACGAGAGAAAATTTTGGTTGAGAATGTCTCTATACTACTAACAAGAATGCGCAATTTGCATAGCTGGTACTTGAGTATGGGAAAGGAAGGATGCAAGGCTATCATGGTGGGTGTTAAGGAGGAGCACTACTTATAAGATTACACTATGAGCATTAACTTCGAGGATCTTTTTGGGCTATACAATCTCCACGCCCTCGACAAATCGTTGCTCAGTTGCTATTGCCTGTAAGTGATTTATTATGTAATTTGAGAAGTCTTTAGCTCGGTTCGTTCATTTTCTGCAATTATCCTCAATTTAATCTTTTGTACGCTACATTACGTAGATTGAAGATGCTCGAATACAAAAGGGATGAAATCACGGACATTGGGTTCATTCAGGCGGATACAATGCATGAAAGAACCATAAAGGAACCCTTGTGTATAACAAGAATACACGGGAGACTTTGCTAAGGTTTTTGAAGTGACAACGTGACAGAAAACAAATATTTTGGCCTTACAACTTCAAGTGAATGTTACTATCTTCTAACACATTCTATTTTTCTCACGAGATTTTAAAATTTTAACTAATGAGTTATATCTATGACACTGCATATTTAAACGTGCGCATCTTCCACTTTATTCTTATCGTCATTAGAATGCATGAATGATACGCTGAAGTCTAGGACTCACTAACCAAAGATCCTAAAGATTACAAGCACCGTTTTGATATGTTTAAAAGGTAATTTTAGTTAATTCATATCGGCCTTTTCGTTAATTTGCTGATGTCAACAAATTAATAACTCTTTTATTCATTGTCTTTGTCGGTCAGCGTATGGGAAACATTCATCAAGGAAGATCCGGACGGTGGATGGTCATCAAAGCTGACATGACGTGCGAAATTAAATACTACTACCTAGGTGCACACACCTTTATCATAATTGCTTATTTTTTGATTGAATTATATTCTTTTACAGAAAGGCGCGCAACAACAAAAGGGTACTAATATATGTGCTTACTATGTTTGTGAGAAAATCCACAAGATTGTCAACGAGAGAATAAATAATAACATCAATAAAGAGGTACATAAATTATATTCACCAATTTATTTTGTTACCATCAGTTCTGCTGAGTTCTAGTCATAATTTTTTTATTATGATTTGATATACATATATCCACACATAACTCATCTATTCATTTGTATCTCATTCTTTTACAGTTGGCAAGAAAGCAGGAGCATCTCCCCCATCGAGTGCCGCTTCCAAAAAATTGGCGAGGAATTGGTGGGATTTTCCCTTCCGGACGTCAAAGCTCCTTTTGGAGAGTACCACCATGTTTCATAGTATGCCTCAATGTAATAGTCAGCTAGCTACATGCAATATATAGTATGTCTCGGAGAGTACCACTATTAAACACTAATTAATTTGCGATCTTATGGAATTAATTGCATGTGTTATATATATATGCACCAAGTTAATATAGGCATGAACTTGATCTTCATGTAGATATTATATGTATGCCCAAACGCGTTTCTGGCGCATCGACGTGACCCTCGTACGATGAAACGGTGAAGGATCGAGAGGTTAACTAGAGGGGGGTGAATAGGTTAACTACAAATTTTAACTTCTTTTTCAAGTTAACAAGGTAATGCTCAAATATAGATTATCTAGATTATGCAACTAGGTGAACAATCCAGTATGTTGAGCAAGTACAACTAGCACAAGGTGAATAAATAACTAAGCTAGTAGTAACAAGTAAAGGTAAGTTGAGGAATAACCGAACATAATGACACGGAGATTTATCCCGAAGTTCACTTCCCAATGGAAGCTAATCTCCGTTGGAGCGGTGCGGTGCCACCAAAGTGAACACCGAGTAGGCCTCAAATGCCACACCGTATCTCCTTCGAGTCCTTCCACCAATGTGGATAGGCTCGAATCACTATGTTGCCGTTGAGGTTGACAACTAGAACCTTTACAAGGATGAGGCACACTCCACAAGATTGGAGGGTGCTCACCAAATCCCGAGAGCCGCCAAGACTCCGAGAAGCAAGATCCACGAGCACAAAAGCACCGGGGATATCAACAAGGCTCTGATCTCCGATGAACTAAGAGCAACAAGATTCTTGGCTCCAATGAACTAAGAATGACAAGATCCCTAAGGGATGAGTGGGTGGATTTCTAATCGACTTGGTGGAGTTGTAGATCGGGGGTGTCTCCCTCAAATCCCAAAGTATCACGAGCTTTGGTTGGGGATTTGAGGAGATCTTGGTCTTGAGCTTGAGCTTGGTCAATCAATGGTGGTGTGAGAAATTGTGGGTGAGATTGACAAAGCAAGGAGGTAGGTGGAGACCCCTATTTATACCCATGTTAGAAATACGGTCGTTGGGGGGGAATTTTCACCTTACAGCGCCCCCCCGGCCTGGGGGCCGGCCTGGGGCAGCCAGGGCTGGGCCACAACCCACCCCGGCCTGGGGGCCGGCCTGGAAGCTAGGGGAGGCCGGCGTGGGGGCAGCCAGGCGCCCAGCCAGCCCGGCCTGGGGCCGGCGTGGGAGCAGGGCGGGGCCGGCCCCCCACCCGAGCAACCGGCCTAGCACCCGGCCTGGGGCCGGCGGGGGCTGAGGGGTGAGGCCAGACCCCCACCCGAGCCACCCGGCCTGGGGCCGGCGTGGGATGCTGTGGGGCTGGCTCTAGCCCGGACTAGAGCCCGGCCAGGCCGGCCAGGAGGCCGGCCACCCCATTTTCTTCACCTTCTTTTCCCTTATCTTTTCCGTTTCTTCTCTTCTCTTCCTCATCTTTTTCCGTAATCTTTTCTCTCTTATTGCTGCAACTTTTATGATGTTTACGAGTAGATCTTTTCTGAGTACACTTAGCAAAACACATTAGTCCATCTATATGTTGTAATCAAACACTCAAAATAGGATTTAGGAACTATGTTCTTTCAAACGGTCTGATACGTCCCCTAAACCCTGGATTCTCTGTCGTGGCAGAGAATCCAGGGTTTAGGCCCCAAACCGTTGGTACCGGTTCATGTTACGAACCGGTACGAGTGGTCTCCAGCCTCGCAGGCTTCCCTGAGTCCACGTGGAGGTGTCTTTAATACCGGTTTGTAAGAACCAGTACTAAAGGTGGGGGGCCTTTAGTGTCGATTAATTAGTACCAGTTTTCCAACCGGTACTAATGGCCTTTTGGAACTGGTACTGTTAGGCATTTTCCACTAGTGACTAGGGATGTTTATAGGGAATACAGGGCATCGTACGAGTGTTGGAAAGAGACCCTGCATATATTCCAACAAAGATTGGTCCTCTAATTGTGTTGTCATCAATTATGAAAACGGAAGATGATCTTTCAGCTCCGAAACAATGCCCTCACAATGTGTACACGACCGCGAGAGTCACCATCATGAAAATTGGAGGCATGCACTACAAGAATCGCCCGATATGCCGACGGCCAAAAGCCGTCGGCACAGGCTAAAACCCCGTCGGCACCTTGCCGTTGGCATATGCCCGCGTCGGCGCAGGTCAAATACCCGTCGACACAGTAAAAGCCGTCGGCACAATATTTCCAAAATAATTGAAAAAAAAATTCAAGAAAAATTCGAATTTTTTTGATTTTTTTTTAAAACTTTTTTGAAATTCTATTCCAGAATTTTTCACTTAGCCACATATTTAATATCTAATCTCTAATTACACAATTAATCTAGTCAATATAATTAACTTAGTCAAACTTCCTGTTTGGTCACCCATCCTGAAATTCCTCCAGCCCAAGCACGTTTAACCTTTGAGTTCCTTCCAAACTAGATTCCATATGAGATGTTAGAACTTACTGATATTACTATCATATCAATCATATTAACCTGTGGGGAATGATGTTAAATTTTTCTATTGTTTAAATTTAAAACAATATTTGAACAAATAACAATGATTATATAATTATCTTTATTGACTAAATAACAATATAATGTTAGAAATTACTTTATTTTGTGAATAAATTATTTAATATACAATAATTTATATCTTTAAATCCGTAAATCGAAATTTGACAAATAAAATGTCTAAATTGATTAGAAAATTAGAGAAATTCAAATATGACATCCATATCATAAAAACATCGATTGTTTTAAAAAAATTTAAACTCTTTTGATGAATAGTCATGGTGGCCATTTTGACAGTTTCTGCCGATTCAGCTGGAAACAGGCCAAAAGACTGGTGTAATGGCCAAATCCATGGCATAGTTTGTTTAAATATGCCCATATTCCACACAAACATGCATATTGGAAGCACGGACAATGTTCCCGAAGAAAGTTTTCCTTTTCATTGAATAAAAAAACTATTTTCCATCTTCCAAGTGTGAAAAATGGCTTTTTTTGTGAAGCATCAACCACAAATATGTTGCAAAACCTGGGAGCTGCATTTTTTGAAAATACTAGACCATGTTATATGCACAAATAACCAATTATTTTCCTTTGAAAAGGTTTTCATCCATCTCTTTTGAAGAACACAAGTTTCTGCCGATTTAGCCGGAAAACGGTCAAATTTGAACTACACGTGCCTCGTAGTTTGCTCATGATTTTTGGAAAAAATCATTTTTAGGTACACAACTACCTATTTCATTAGAGATACACCAAGAGTTTCTCAATATTCAAGCCCTAGCTACGAACGTTCATGCCCGCCGTCTTGACTTTTTCACGAAACCTACTTAGAAAATTCCAGAAAATTTAAAAAACCCCAAAATGATGCAAGACCTTCGCGTGGTGTCATTATATATGTCCTAGTATCCACAAAAAATAATAAACTTGGAATACGACAGTTGTGTTGAAAATATGTTCACATAAATGAGCTATCTCCTACGAACATTCTAGGGTTTCAGGGCAAATGACGGGTGTAATGGCCAAATCCATGGCATAGTTTGTTTACATATGCCCATATTCCACATAAACATGCATATTGGAAGCACGGACAATGTGCCCGAAGAAAGTTTTCCTTTTCATTGAATAAAAAAACTATTTTCCATCTTCTGATTGTGAAAAATGGCTTTTTTTGTGAAGCATCAACCACAAATATGTTGCAAAACCTGGGAGCTGCATTTTTTGAAAATACTAGACCATGTTATATGCACAAATAACCAATTATTTTCATCTGTAAAGTTTTTCATCCACCTCTTTTGAAGAACACAAGTTTCCGCCGATTCAGATGGAAACGGGTCAAATTTGAACTACAGGTGCCTCGTAGTTTGCTCATGATTTTTGGAAAAAATCATTTTTAGGTACACAACTACCTATTTCATCAGAGATACACCAAGAGTTTCTCAATATTCAAGCCCTAGCTACGAACGGTCATGCCCGCCGTCTTGACTTTTTCACGACTTAGAAAATTCCAGAAAATTTAAAAAACCCCAAAATGATGCAGGACCTTCGCGTGGTGTCATTATATATGTCCTAGTATCCACAAAAAATAATAAACTTGGAATACGACCGTTGTGTTGAAAATATGTTCACATAAATGAGCTATCTCCTACGAACACTGTAGGGTTTCGGGGCAAATGACGTGTGTAATGGCCAAATCCATGGCATAGTTTGTTTAAATATGCGCATATTCCACGTAAACATGCATATTGGAAGCACGGACAATGTGCCCGAAGAAAGTTTTCCTTTTCATTGAATAAAAAAACTATTTTCCATCTTCTGAGTGTGAAAAATGGCTTTTTTTTGTGAAGCATCAACCACAAATATGTTGCAAAACCTGGGAGCTGCATTTTTTGAAAATACTAGACCATGTTATATGCACAAATAACCAATTATTTTCACCTGTAAAGGTTTTCATCCACCTCTTTTGAAGAACACAAGTTTCCGCCGATTCAGATGGAAACGGGTCAAATTTGAACTACAGGTGCCTCGTAGTTTGCTCATGATTTTTGGAAAAAATCATTTTGAGGAACACAACTACCTATTTCATCAGAGATACACCAAGAGTTTCTCAATATTCAAGCCCTAGCTACGAACGGTCATGCCCGCCGTCTTGACTTTTTCACGACTTAGAAAATTCCAGAAAATTTAAAAAACCCCAAAATGATGCAAGACCTTCACGTGGTGTCATTATATATGTCCTAGTATCCACAAAAAATAATAAACTTGGAATACGACCGTTGTGTTGAAAATATGTTCACATAAATGAGCTATCTCCTACTAACACTGTAGGGTTTCGGGCCAAATGACGGGTGTAATGGTCAAATCCATGGCATAGTTTGTTTAAATATGCCCATATTCCACGTAAACATGCATATTGGAAGCACGGACAATGTTCCCGAAGAAAGTTTTCCTTTTCATTGAATAAAAAAACCATTTTCCATCTTCCGAGTGTGAAAAATGGTTTTTTTGTGAAGCATCAACCACAAATATGTTGCAAAATCTGGGAGCTGCATTTTTTGAAAATACTAGACCATGTTATATGTACAAATAACCAATTATTTTCCTCTGAAAAGGTTTTCATCCACCTCTTTTGAAGAACACAAGTTTCTGCCGATTCAGCGGGAAACGGGTCAAATTTGAACTACAGGTGCCTCGTAGTTTGCTCATGATTTTTGGAAAAAATCATTTTGAGGAACACAACTACCTATTTCTCATGATTTTTAGGTCCACCTAGATTTTGGTTGGATTCAGACGCCCCACAACCCTCTCAGACGAAACTGTTAACCCATTATTGTTAGTTGCGTTATTTCTCATGATTTTTTTCTAATTATTTAGCTTTAACAATATGCATGATAATTTACATATGTTTCTCCTCTTCGAAACGAGCTAAACAACGTCAAAATCCGAGTTGGAATGCAAAAGTTATGATCAAAACGGTGATTAAGTCAAAAAAAAATTGAGCTGGGCTATGCCGACGGTTTTGCCGTCGGCATAGCTTAATTTTTTTTTCGCAATTCGGAATTCCCTCTTAGGGTCGATGCCGACGGCGTAGATCAAAAAAAAAAAAAAAAAACGTAGCTATTTTGTTTTTCGCAATTTGAGATTTCCTCAGTGGGTCTATGCCGACGGCCCCGACAAATTGCCGTCGGCATATTGGGCCATTCCTGTAGTGAGGGATTCAACATTGGCAATAACGACGCCTCTAGCAAGGTAGCAGTGCACACGTTGATCGCCGTTGTTGACTCAAATCACATCTTAGCACAACCTTTGCCGGCTCTCCGAAACTATGTCGAACGATTTGCAGATCATGACCAGCAGGGCATCTATGCCGAAAGAATTCCAGCAACCACCATATCGATCGGGCGGCCGCCCCGAGATTCGAACTCCGCTGCGCAGACAAGCAACGTCGAGGGTCGCTGCGGCGCTTTGGCCACATGTCTCCTGTCCCAAGAACATACGAGTAGACGCGATCCCATCGTCTGCCGTCCACCGGGAAGGGGTTTCCCTGCCGGCTCAAACGGCAGGGAGATGGGATGGAGGAAGGGGAGATGGCGGCTAGGGTTTCACCCGAGCCGACCCACTAGGAGCGGCGGGGCAAGAATCGGCCGAGCTTGCAAAGCATGATCGATTGGCGTTAAAAGTCAAGGTGATGGTGTCCTTGAAGCCTAGAGAGGGCCCCTAGAATTTCCGATTCTGACGTGTAACCATGCATATGTAACTCTCGGGAGGTCTCCCACAACAAGCTAGCTAGCTAGTGGTTTGATCCTGTGATTCGCTTATCCGACACGTACGGCTCCTGCTTGGATAAAAGGAAGCACGTACGTGTTCATTTTGGT
The DNA here is from genome assembly GCA_028641055.1 of Alopecurus myosuroides. Taxonomy (NCBI): domain Eukaryota; kingdom Viridiplantae; phylum Streptophyta; class Magnoliopsida; order Poales; family Poaceae; genus Alopecurus; species Alopecurus myosuroides. Next base: position 40,288,063 of record CM054057.1, on the reverse strand, counting down.
ACCAGAAAAATGTTTGTGTAGGGGAAGTGGGAACTGCAAGTAGATCAGTTCCATGCATGCATGTATGTCCGTGTACGATGATTAATTAGTGTTCATTTTGCCCGCTTAATATGATCAAAGAAAGAGAATGGTAATTATAGCATGAAACGTCTAGCTACCACACGATCGATGATAGTGTTGAACTTATATAAACCTTGAACTCTATCGTCTTTCACAATATGTGTTGGTATATCCATCAGCTAGCATTCACGCGGTACAAGAAACTAAGAACAGAAGAGCAGACTGTACAAAAATGTTCTGTAGAAGCAAAACTCAATCAGAATTCGGTACTCCCTCCGATCCATATTAATAGGTGCTGAAGTGGATGTATCTAGCAATAAAACATGTCTAGATACATCCACTTCAGCACCTATTAATATGGAGTTTCACTGGCAGTCATCGGCGTTGACCATCTACTTGGCCAAAGCGTAGAAGAAAGTGTGCGATAGCATGTGTCCTGGCACGCTGGGCAGTGCAAGGGGACATGCGTCCACCAGTGACTCCGTCGCCAGGTCGTACAGAAGGATCCACGAGCAGAACCCAAAACTCACACAGAACGACACGACGTCAGGCTTCGTGGGATGGAGAAACGCCAGGACTGTGTGTGATCCGAACAGACTTGATCGCACCTGCATCCTAGGCGTCCACTCAGACGCCCCATCCATGCCAAGGCGTAGCGACCATGTTTTGATGACGACGCCTCCCTGTGGCTCGTCGGCCAGCTCTGCGAACATTACGCGTCCGTCGCTCACCGTGACGGCTCTTCTCTTCGCAATGTCAGCTCCCGCGACAGCGGTGGCAGTGTCTCCCGGAAGCAGGACGAATACCATCTCCGGAACGTCCTCTAGAGGCTCGCAATCCAGAAGGCCCTGCGCAAGATCAATGTAGCAGAGCCTGCCTCCATGGCTGACCACGCCGTTGCTACCCCACGGGCGGTCACCCAGCCCTAGGGGAAAGCCCACATCCACCGGCTCCTCCCACGGGTGCTCGTCCGACGAGACGTGGAACCGCTCCAACATCGCGCTTCCTCCGGGAAGGGGCCGAAGCGCGACCACCACGAGGTGGTCCACGCCGGCGCAGGCCAGGCCGATGTCACCCACATTGAGCAGCGCTAGTCGCTCGGCGAACTCAGCCGGCAGGGGCGTCGCCTCCCCTGTTGCTGTCTTGCAGAGTGCGGATTTACCACATGTACATTGGTCCCCTCCTACTATCACAGCCGTTGGATTCAGGAAAGGTCCACCCAGTCAATGCCTGCGGTGTTTTTGCAATTTTGCCCTCGAGAAAAATCCAAATTCGACCCGCGGTCCACTGTACTATATATAGTCGCAAACCCTAGACGAGTCCCAACCCAATCCCCTCCCCCGGCGGCGCTGCCCACTCCCGCACCCTCTCTCCCGCACTGGGCCGGCGACGCCCAGATCTCGAGCACCTCCTCCACCGCCTCCTCCGACGGCCCCTCCTCCACCGCGGCGACGTGTGCCGTGCCGGCGCGTCGCTAGTTGCGCGCCCCGCCTCGGATGGACGAGAGGAGACGGGTCCCGCCCGAGCTCGACGAGGCCGGCGGCGCGACGAGGAGACGGCCAGGTCCTCCCTGCGATGGCGGCGCGGCGGCGCTTACGGCTTGCCCAGACGCTCTTCCCCGGCGGTTTCCGTGGCTCCTCTCTCCGGCGGGGCTACAAAGGAGGACCGGCCGGAAGACGGAGGCGCTGGTTGGAGGCGGTGCCGTCCAGGCCTCTTCATCTCTTCTCCGACCGGCCGGCCGGCCGGGACTCGCTCGGTGTGGACGCGCGAGCAGGAGCCGACGGCTCCCGTCCAGGGTCGACGACGGCCGGCTCCGCTGGCATCTCCCTGGCCGTGGAGGATTGCCCCGATTTGGTCTCTCTAGGACTGTTCATGTTCTTGTCTTTCTCGTTTAGATCTGGCATGTTTTTTTAGTGTGGTGGATGGATGAATTTCTTGGCAACCGTACGTGCCTTTGGATCTTGTATGATTCGAGCCGATCTGGCCTCTTCTTTTTCTTTTATCTTGTACAGTAGGTACGTTTGATGAAGCACGATTGGATCTTGTCTCCGTCAACCGGACATCTTAGTTCTTAAACTTTTTTGTTTAGATGTAGGCGTGAATCTTGTACAGATCTTCTGTGTTATACATGTATGGATTTGTTCCTGTGCGAATCTTATCTAAATCTAGTATGAACTGTGAATTAGTTCTTCTGCAAGTACGATTGGATCATTTGAGTGGATTAGATTTTTGAGTGGATTAAGTGTGAATCTCGTACAGATCTTTTGTATTATACATGTATGGATTTGTTCCACTGTGAATCTTCTCTAAATCTAGTATGAATTTTGATCCGGTATATTCTTATTTTATTGTTCGAAAAAAAATGTATAGATGGATGATGAATGTTGGACGAACCGTGTATAAATCTTCTTATTTCTCTTTCGGGGATATAAATTATTTGTAATATAGTTTAATTTTCTGGAAAAATATTCTGTGGAACATGTTGAATATTTCTGTGAAAATTCTTACATGAAAAAATTGTATGAAACATGCATAAACTTGTTGGAATTCCTAGGAAAATCTTGTATAAAAATCTTGTATGAAACTTATACATTTTTCTTGATTATTCTTTCAGAGATAAAAATTATATGAAATATAGTTTAATTTCCGGGAAAAATATTCTATGGAACATGTTGAATATTTATGTGAAAAATCTTATATGAAACTTATAAGAATAACAGGGAAGAAAATAAAGCCATATAAGAATAATAGGGTAACATGTACTTGATAAAAGCTAAAAGTATAAGGTGCTTTGTGTAAATATAGTTTGTGAGGTGGGAGGGTTCTCTTGCAAAAAATTGCAGCACGAATCTCCAACAGAATGACCAAATGAATGCTCTGGATAGTAGGGGGGGACCAATGTAGGAGTGGTTTGGTATTACCGCTGTCTTGCACAGCATGAACGCGAGCGCGTCTTCATCCGCTGGCAGGGCTCGCAGGAGGAAGTGGTCACCCTTCTCGTCCAAGGCCACCACGTAGGGATACTTGTCCTGCCCTGCCGCGACGGGCACCGGCGACACCAGCTCCCTTCGCGTCACGATGCTGGATAGCACAAGCGGGACGCGCCACTCGATCATGAAGTCCTCCTCGCCGGGATCGGAGACGATCGGCACCCGGGACAGGATGGCCCAACCATGCGAACAAAGCCTACATAGAGCATTCCAAAATAATCACGATTCACGATCGATCCACCGGCGCGCAGATTGAACTGAATGGGCTGATGCCACTTACATTGGGCGTGTCGGCCACGGCGTGCCAGTGGGCGCTGCCGGCTCCAGGACGGGGTTGCCGGCTCCAGAACGGGAACCCTTCTTCTTCTTCTTCTTCTTCTTGAAATGGCTGTTGATTCTCTTGTAGAGATCCTTCAGGTTGTTGTAGTCCGGCAACGCGTCCTTCACCGTCTTCCAGACGTTCCAGCGCAGCCGCCGCCGGAATCTGCGAAGAATCGCATTGAGCACGGCGCGGGCGGTCTCCTCGCCCCAGGTCTTCCTGTCGCCGTCGTGCTCCGCACCTCCAACTCTCTCCATGCCTGGGCCGGAGCGTACCGGGCGGGTCTGGGCGCGCAGGAGCCGCCTGAGCGCGGTGAAGCGAGGGCGAACTCGCGCCAGAATTGCCGAGTAAGCCGGGCGGAACTCGGCGAGCTGGGCGCCGAGGCGACGAAGCGGAAGCGCAGCGGCGGAGGCGAGGCGAAGTCGCGAGCCCGTGGAAGCAAGGCGCACATAGGTGAACTTGTGGCGGAACATCCGCAGCACAGCGGCGGAGGCGGGGCGTAGTCGCGCGGCCGCGGAAGGAGGACGGACCTGGGCGAACTTGGTGCGGAGCAGCCGCAGCACAGCAGCGGAGGCGGGTGTTAGCATTTTCACTCGTGTCATAGGCTTAGGTGCATGTTTGTTTTTCTCTGTATGTGCTCGTTCCAGGGGTACGACGCACTAGCTGCATGTGTGCGTGTGTGTGCTGTCCGGGTCGCGCGCTAGGCCACCGGACAGACAGCTCCTCTCCTGCACAAACGTGGGATGGCACGTTTGGTAAGTGCTGAGAGTGGCGTGATTATAGGATCGTTAGTTTGATCCTCTTTGCATGTAGCTCGATATAAGTTCAGAAGGAAAAACCAGAAAAGCTGCAGGTTGAGCGCAGCACAAAAATCCTCTCGTGTTTCAGAGTTTCAGAGCTCATAGTTTCAGGTTAGCTGCCAGTCGCGATCCGGCGACAACAAGTGGTATCAGAGCCACTGGAGTGATCCTCGGAGCAATGGCGGGATCAAAGGACGGAGCGAAGTCGCGGGACGGCGATGCGGGCGGGTCAAGGACGCCGCCGCGCGCCGCGCGGACACCCTCTCCATCGAGATCGCCGCCACCTGGGTCGCGTGGGCGCAGCCGTACGCTGCGACGCGGGCAGGAGCTGGGACCGGCGCTGGTGCAGCGCACGGTGAGGGACACCGGATCGGCACGATGGCCGATGCTGACCAAGACGAACTACGGCGACTGGGCCGTACTCATGCAGGTGATGATGGAGTCCAGGTACCTCTGGGACGCCGTCGATCACGGCGAGGTCGAGCACCACGAGGATCGGATGGCTATGGAGGCCATCCTGCAAGCTGTACCTGCGGAGATGATCGGAACGCTCGCCGCGAAGCCGTCGGCGAAGGCGGCGTGGGACTCCATCAAGACCATGCGCCTGGGAGGCGAGCGCGTTCGTCAGGCGAGGAGGCAGTCGCTGACGAAGGAATTCGAGAACATCGAGTTCAAAAGCGGGGAATCGGTGATCGATTTCTCGATGAGGATTGGCGGTCTGGTCGCCAATCTCAAAACCCTCGGCGGCAAGGTCGACGAGGAGGACGCCGTCCGCAAGTTTCTGCGCGTCGTACCGCCTAAGTACTCGCAGATCGCACTCTCCATCGAGACGCTCGTCGACCTCTCCACGCTCAGCATCGAAGATCTCACCGGGCGGATCACCGCCGCTGAAGATCGGCTCGAGAAGGACGCTGCTGGTGGCGCCGGTGCGAGTCTGCTCCTCACGGAGGAGGAGTGGATGGCGCGCGCCAAACTTCGTGAGCGAGGGGACGGATCGTCTCGCGCCAAAACCTCTGACAAGGGCGGAGGCAAGAACACTGACAAGCGTCAGTACAAGGATGGGAAGAAGAAGGACGGTGCGTCCGGTGGCGGCCGTGGCCCGTCAGGCGGAAAGGGGGCCTGCCACAACTGCGGGATCGTCGGGCACTATGCTCGTGATTGCCGCAAGCCCCGCAAGGAGAGGAAGGAGGAAGCACATCTGACGCAAGCGGCGCCTTCAAGCGAGGAGCAGCCAGCTCTGTTCATGGCGGTGTGTGTCGGGTTGGTTCAGACCACTGACACGCCGGCGCATGAGCAGGTGTTTCTGAATGAAGAGAAGGTGATCCCCAAGGTGAGCACGCCTGATGTCTGGTACCTCGACACAGGGGCTAGCAACCACATGACCGGCGATCGGCGCATGTTCTCCACACTTGATGAGACCATCACTGGCACCGTGAAGTTTGGAGATGGATCAGTTGTGGAGATATGTGGAAGGGGCTCCATCATGTTCGTGTGCAAGAACCAGGGACACCGCGTCTTCACAGATGCGTACCTGATCCCTCGCCTGCGCAGCAACATCATCAGCATTGGTCAGCTGGATGAGGTGGGCTGCAAGACAGTCGTCGAGGACGGGTACATGTGCATCTTCGACACCGAGAGATTGCTGCTGGCAAGGGTGAGGCGCTCGGAGAAGCGCCTGTACATGCTGTCGCTGAAGATCACCTCTCCGGTGTGTCTCCTGGCGAAGACGGATGACCCGGCGTGGCGCTGGCACGCGCGCTACGGGCACCTTCACTTTCGTGCGATGCACGACCTGGCGGCGAAGGACATGGTCACCGGCATGCCAGCGATCGAGAGGGAGCAGCAGCTGTGCGACGGGTGCGCACTCACCAAGATGCACAGGACGCCGTTTCCGCGCGCGTCGTCATACCGCGCGGAGCAGGGACTGGAGCTCGTCCACGGGGACCTGTGCGGTCCCATCTCGCCGGCAACTCCGAGCGGGAACCGGTACTTCCTGCTGATAGTCGACGACTACAGCAGGTTCATGTGGGTGGAGATGCTGCACACCAAGGACGAGGCGTTCCGCTTCTTCCGCAAGATCAAAGCGCTCGCCGAGACGGAGCGCCATGTGAAGCTGAGGGCGTTCCGGAGCGACCGAGGCGGCGAGTTCAACTCGGTGGAGTTCAAGAACTACTGCGACGAGAACGGCATCAAGCGGTACACGACGGCGCCGTACTCTCCGCAACAAAATGGCGTCGTCGAGCGGCGCAACCAGACGGTGGTCGAGATGGCCCGCAGCATGCTGAAGACGATGCGGGTGCCTGCGCGCTTTTGGGGCGAGGCAGTGAAGACCGCCGTGCACGTCCTGAACCGGGCGCCGACGCGTGCGCTGACCGGCGTCACTCCGTATGAGGCATGGCACGGGCGGCGGCCTGATGTCTCATACCTGCGCACTTTCGGGTGTACGGCGTTCGTCAAGAAGGTCGGACCGGGCGTCACCAAGCTGTCGGACCGGGCGACGCCGATGGTGTTCGTAGGCTATGAGGACGGAAGCAAGGCCTACCGCGTCTACGACCCGGCGGCGCACAAGCTACACGTCACTCGTGACGTGATCTTCGACGAGGGCAGGCCATGGAGCTGGGACGCCGCGCCTGCCGATGGAGTCGCAGCGGCGATGAACGCCGCGCCAAGCACCTTCACTGTGGAGTACGAGGTGGCCACTGCTGACAGTGGCAGCGACATCGACACGGGTGCCACAGGAGTTGGAGACGCGACGCCAGCGACTCCACGGACGCAAGATGTGACGCCTGGAGGTGAGCCCGCAACACCTGCAGGGCCGGTGTTCGTCTCGCCGCCCACAGGCCAGTCAGTGGACTCCGAGGGCGCACCGCTCCGCTACCGCAAGTACGAGGAGCTCATCGACGCCACCGAGCCGCACGAGCTGGAGTACAGTGGCCTCTGCTTGGTAGCAGCTGAGGAACCAGCAAGCGTCGAGCACGCTTTGAAGGAGAGCTGCTGGAAACGCGCCATGGATGAAGAAATGAGCTCCATCCGCGGGAACAACACCTGGGAGCTGACGAATCTCCCTCCTGGGCAGCGCGCAATCGGGCTTAAGTGGGTATTCAAGGTGAAAAAAGATCCACAAGGTAACGTGATCAAACACAAAGCTCGTATTGTGGCAAAGGGTTATGCGCAGAAGCAGGGCGTCGACTTCGACGAAGTATTCGCCCCCGTCGCGCGAATGGAAACAGTCCGAGTGCTCATCGCATTGGCGGCGCACGGCGGCTGGGAGGTCCATCATATGGACGTTAAATCCGCGTTCCTGAACGGGGACTTGGCCGAGGAGGTGTACGTTCGGCAACCGCCGGGCTTCGTCGATGACAAGAACGAGCACATGGTGCTCAAGCTGCGCAAGGCGCTCTACGGGCTTCGTCAAGCTCCGCGCGCCTGGAACTCGAAGCTAGACAGCTCACTGATGGAGCTGGGCTTCGAGCGCTGTCCACTCGAGCACGCCGTCTACCGGAGGAAGAAGAAGGGGACATTCCTGATTGTGGGGGTGTACGTTGATGATTTAATCATCACCGGCTCCCGCAGTGCTGACATCGTCGAGTTCAAGGAGCAGATGATGAAGATGTACAGTATGAGCGACCTTGGCCTTCTCTCCTACTACCTGGGGATTGAGGTAAATCAATCGGCCGAGGCAATCACACTGTGCCAGAGCAGCTACGCGCGCAAGATCGTCGAACACATGGGCATGGAATGCTGCAATCCGTGTCAGACTCCAATGGAGAACAGGCTGAAGCTGACGAAGAAAGATGGCAGCGGCGCCGTCGATCCTACGGAGTACAGAAGCGTGGTGGGGAGTCTACGTTACTTGGTGAATACACGGCCTGACATTGGCTTCGCCGTGGGCATCGTCAGCCGGTACATGGAGACTCCAACGGCACAGCACATGGCGGCTGTCAAGCACATTTTGAGGTATGTGAGTGGTACAGCGGGCTATGGATGTCGCTATGAGCGGCATGGATCACCGGAGTCCAAGCTGGTGGGCTACTCCGACAGTGATCTCGCAGGTGATGCAGATGATCGCCGGAGCACGAGCGGCATGGCATTCTTCCTCGGCTCCAGCTGCGTGACATGGGCGTCGCAGAAGCAGAAGATCGTGGCACTGTCATCTTGCGAGGCGGAATATATTGCAGCAGCGACTGCTGCGTGTCAGGGGGTGTGGCTCAGCCGACTGATTGGAGAGCTCAGCGGCACCGCACCATCAAAGGTCAGGCTCCTTGTCGACAACAAGTCTGCAATTGCTCTATGCAAGAATCCTGTGCACCACGATCGCAGCAAACACATAGATACTCGGTATCATTTCATACGCGAGTGTGTTGAGGAGAAGAAGATCGATGTCCAACATGTGAGGACTGAAGAGCAAGTTGCAGATATCCTGACGAAGTCACTGGGAAGGGTGAAGTTCATCGAGTTCAGAGAGAAGCTCGGTGTTGTCGATGTGAAGAAGGGATGCCACGACTGAGGGGGTGATTTGTTAGCATTTTCACTCGTGTCATAGGCTTAGGTGCATGTTTGTTTTTCTCTGTATGTGCTCGTTCCAGGGGTACGACGCACTAGCTGCATGTGTGCGTGTGTGTGCTGTCCGGGTCGCGCGCTAGGCCACCGGACAGACAGCTCCTCTCCTGCACAAACGTGGGATGGCACGTTTGGTAAGTGCTGAGAGTGGCGTGATTATAGGATCGTTAGTTTGATCCTCTTTGCATGTAGCTCGATATAAGTTCAGAAGGAAAAACCAGAAAAGCTGCAGGTTGAGCGCAGCACAAAAATCCTCTCGTGTTTCAGAGTTTCAGAGCTCATAGTTTCAGGTTAGCTGCCAGTCGCGATCCGGCGACAACAGCGGGGCGGAGCTCCGGGTAGCCGGCACGGAGTAGCCGCCGCATCGTGGCGGTAGAGGCGGGCCGGAGTGGGGAAACCGGCATTATGTCGGCGAAGACCAGGCGGCGGAGACGCAGGGGGAGTACAGGCGTGGCTCTCTTGTGCAGGCAGGAGGGGCGGAGAACGGAGCCGACGGTGCGGCGGAAACCGGTCAGGACCCTCTTCCACGCAACCATGGTTGTGGGGTTGCGGATCGACTGGTTGAGGCGGTGTGGTGAGAGGTAGAAGAGGGAGACGCTCGGGAGCGAGGTTGCAAGAAAGAAGCTGGTGTACGGGTGGACGAAGGGAGCGCGCGAAAGTTCGTTACAACCGATCCTTCATGATTTTTACAGCTGGCAGCTTGTTTGTTACGGAGGCTCGCCGGCGGCTCTGCCATCCGGACGCAAGCCTTCCCATTTCCCGTCCTAGGTTTATTATGTTTCATTTACTTCTTGATAAGAAAGAGACATAAGTTACAACCTTTTTTTTGTGGTGCATTTCTCCATGCTAATTTTTTTTAATCCTTTGTTTTTCTCTTATTGCTTATGTATTTCACCTCTGGCTGAACTAGAGTTGTAGGTTCATTTATACATGGACAAGAGAGACAAACAAGCTAGCTAGAAGAAAATGTTTTTGGCATATCATCCATCGGGCCCATCTTCACGTCCAAGGCAATAAAGGTGGCAAAAGCCACAGACAAGTGTGCCCGTCTTCGTATATACACATGCACAACCATGAAGTTCCCACAGGTCCTATATAAGAGATAGTCTCATGGTTCGTCGTGTGTTTTTATCGATTCCCCAATTCGAAGAAGCGCGAAATCGAAGTTCGGATTCTAGGGTTGGCCATTTTCTTCTATATGATTAGTCGACCTCTACCACGACAACAAAGTCGTCGTGACTCGAATTCGCTGATAGAAGCGACCGGCAATGGGAGCTCGTGCACGCGTCTCCTACGTCACTGCTCCTCGGATGGGCTCTTGGGGACAGGACGAGCACTCTGCCGCTCGTCTTTTTATATTTTCTTTTCACTGTATTAACTTACCTTGTTTTCTTCTTCTTTATTTGTGTGATAGTAATAAATCTTGGGGATATTTTGTAAATATTTCATACTTAGCGCAACTAGTCCGGAAATTCAGTTTGGAACATGGGAGCATATGATCGTACCCACGGCAAAAAACATTCTAAAATGTCAAAAAAATTCAAAACATTAATTTAGCATATACATCTCGACATTCCTCGTACCCACGACAAAATTCGTGGAAATCCGATATTTTTTATGGATGGTGTAAAAAGACAAAAAAAAACTCATGAAAAGCCTTTTCTAGCACCGAGTTATTTTTTCCCTTTTTACCAAGGACATAAATTATGTCGGTTTTTCATGCAACGACTTCTTGAGCACATGGACTATTAACATGTACATGCGGAATTGTTTTGTATTATTTTTTCATATTTAAATATTTTTAAAACTGCATTTTCAATCTACTTTTTTTATTTTATTTTTCCTCGTATTATTTTATCTTATTACATATTTGTGTGATAGTAAGAAATATTGGGGGTCTTTTGCAAATATTACATATGTGGCAGCGGTGCAATTTAATCATTATTTAGTCAAATAGGTGGAGTAGCTCATTCTTTTGGTCACGGTCGAATATAAGCGCAACTAGTTAGTCAAAATTTTCGAGATGACTTGTTTAGTCAGCGGACTCGAGCAATGTCGTGCGGTAGTGACATAACTTCATTTGATGAGAAAATCATTCAGATTTGTACATCGGAGACAAGACAAGTGGCAGTGACATGGCCCGATGGCTAGGCTATCAGCTGACAGCAAGTATTTGTCTTTTTTCCAAATCAACCATGTCGAAACATTATTCATTATTTTTTGTTCCAAATTAAATAGAACAAAAAATAACGAATTCTTTCCTAATTGTATTTCCCTAATATATGTTTTGTCCCTTATGTTCGCTTTGTCCCTCCGCGTGTTTGTGTGTCATATTTTACAACCATTTTGTTATTTTCTAGTGGCCCAGTTAGAGAAGGCAGCCATGCAACATATTTTGCGAAAGAGCCCCTCAAGTTAATCATTACAACAAATATGTTGATACATGTCCTTCTTATATTGGTCATTAATGAATTGGTGATAGATCTATGACAATTTCAAATGAATTGTTCGTTGACTGTTTGGGAGGGTCCAAACTTGAAAATACAACGACAATTTTGGTCAGAAAAGTCAAGGTCTCCTTACACGAATTGGTCATAAGCATTCAAAATTGCGAGGCATTGTGCCACAACATCATTTTTTCTTACATGTCATAATTTTTGCTTACGTGTCTTGATTAGTTGTATCAATTTTCACATACATGTCATGCTTAGATGTCATTTTTTCTTATATATTTGTTTTTTATGTTGACTTTTGCTTATGTGTCATGATTAGTTGTCTCAATTGTCACATGTGTGTCGTGCGATGATGTCATTTTCTCTTGTATGTCAGTTTTGTGTTGAATTATTAGCTAAACTAACATGTGGGGCCTACAGTACGCTGAACACAGGGGATCCTTATGCACCAAACCGACAACTCATGAAAAGCCTTTTCTAGCACCGAGTTTTTTTTTTCCGTTTTTACCAAGGACATAAATTATGTCGGTTTTTCATGCAACGACTTCTTGAGCACATGGACTATTAACATGTACATGCGGAATTTTTTTGTATTATTTTTTCATATTTAAATATTTTAAAACTGCATTTTCAATCTACTTTTTATATTTTATTTTTCCTCGTATTATTTTATCTTATTACATATTTGTGTGATAGTAAGAAATATTGGGGGTCTTTTGCAAATATTACATATGTGGCAGCGGTGCAATTTAATCATTATTTAGTCAAATAGGTGGAGTAGCTCATTCTTTTGGTCTCGGTCGCATATAAGCGCAACTAATTATTATGTTTCATTTACTTCTTGATAAGAAAGAGACATAAGTTACAACCTTTTTTTTGTGGTGCATTTCTCCATGCTAATTTTTTTAATCCTTTGTTTTTCTCTTATTGCTTATGTATTTCACCTCTTGCTGAACTAGACACTACAGGACGCGCTCGAGACGCCGACGGTGGGCCCCCGTCGGCGTAGGCCTCCTTCCCGTGGGGTTAGACGGAGGCCGACGGTGGCCGTCGGCGCAGCCCCGTCGGCGTCTAGGTCCGTCGGCGACACAATTTCCCGGTCGGCGTCTTCCCTCCCCGTCGGCGTACGCGGGGTGTGGGCCCCACTGGAGGCCGTTACGGGTTCTGTTCGCTCACGAGACGCCGACGGCATGGCCGTCGGCCTATAGGCCACGTCGAGGCCTGCTGGGCCGAGGCCACGCGCGCGACGCCGACGAGGGCCTGGCGGGCCGTCGACGTGTAAGGCAGAGGGCGACGGGGATGCCGTCGGCGTCTGGGCCGCGCCTCGGACGTTCGATGCGCAGAGCCCGACGGGGATGCCGTTGGTGTTTAGTTTGCCATTTTTTTCTATGCTATTTCATTTTGGATTGTTTTGATACGAATTAAATTGCAGAAAAAATAAAAACAAGATTGAAATCACACAAAGAACATCCAAACATCATGTCCATATCATCCAAACATCGTACAAAGCACAAAATCATCCGAACATCATCGATAGTGCAATACAAAGATCATCATCCTAGCTAGATCTCGTGGGAGCTCGATGTGCCCATCTCGGACCGAGTGAGACTAGGCGTCGCTCTGTGCTCGGTACCCACCCTCGAACCATGCCCGGAACTCGGGGAGGGAGTAGAATGGGCATCGATCTCGCACGACGAACTCGCCTATAAACAAGGAGCGTGATGAAACGGTGTGATCGTGCGACCTGGCGAGCCATCGGCACGGCCAAAGGGAGTAGCCCCGGAGTGTCCCGATCCCTACATGACAACGGTAACGACTGATTTGTCATATAACTTACCGGTGTACTCACGTAGGCTACACGAGTGAAGTCATACTTCTTTGGAAACGGTGGCGGCAGATCAGGCATAGGTGGTCGTGGAATTTGCAATGTAATCCGCTCTCCTGGAATATAACCTCTCGTCCGCCTACAAGATATTTTTGATGTTAGGCTTTGCACAAATAAAGGTTCAAAGTAGGGGGAAGTATGTCTTGTCATCATTTGCAGAAAGAAAATGGTGAAACTTACTGAAGGGAATAATGCCCGAGAGGCAATAATAATTTTTTATTATGGTATTCCTTGTTTATGATAGATGTTTATTTCTCATGCTAGAATTGTATTAACCGGAAACGTTAATAGATGTGTGATTAATAAACAAACCAACGTTCCTAATGAAGCTTCTCTTTTAACTAGCCCGTTGATTAACAGATGATCCAGGTTTCCTGATCATAGACATTAGATATTGTTAATAACAGGGTCATGTCATTAGAAGAATGACGTGATAAACTTAGACCCTAACTAAGTATAACAATACGATCAGACCATTTAGTTTTCTTGTTACGTCTTACATTCGGAGTAACATTGTTTCTTAGACCATGAGATCATGTTAATCACTAATACCGAAAGAATACTTTGATGACATCAAACGTCACACCGTAACAGGCTGAGTATAAAGGTGGCATTAGGTATTTGGAACGTGTTAGTTGAAGATCATGGATCAAGAGTGGGATTTGTCCATCCAAAATGACGGAGAGATATACTCTGGGCCCTCTCGGTGATATCACATCGACATCGCTTGCAACCACGTGATATGATCTCAAGGACGTTATATCATGGGAACGAGAAAAGAGTACTTGTCGGATAACGAGATGGAACAAGGTATGGTTGATACCGATGATCGGATCTCAGACATGTAAAATATCGCGAGACAAAGGGAAATGGTTACGACGTTGAACGTTCACACGATCACGACAGTCATCGTTGAATATATAGGATTCATCACGGATCTCCAGATCCCGCTATTGATTATTGATCTGAGAGGAGTCTCGATCATGTCTATATTATTTGAGAACCGTAGGGTGACACACTTTAGATTCGATGAAGCGTTTGAGAGGATACGGAATACCGAAGAATATTGTGGGCAGCTCCGAAATTGTTTCGGGAAAAATTAAAATAGTTCAAGGAGTTATACGTCGAATGGTTGTTAATAGAATTAACAAATGATTCGAGGTGGTGCATGCAAATGTTTGCTAATGGAATTAACAAATACAAATAAAGATATAAAAAGTTATATTTATTTATTACAGAAAAACCTTTGGATTTTCTAAGTGAAAAATTAAGAGAGCATGAGTCGATGTTAGTGGGGCTTCCACTCACATGAAGAGGGGAAGAGGTGGGGGGCCCGTGTTTTCTCCGCCCGGGGAATAAGCCGGGATCCCGGGAGGATCCCGTGCTACCAAACTAGCCTTAGGGCTTATTTGGTCACAGGGGCAAAATCACCCAGGGAAGGAACACCCCCGTGGGTTTTTTTCCATGGCAGCTGGGATCCCCTTCCCCACGGGGGAAACGTGCCCATTTCCTATGTCTATTTGGTAGCACGGGACGGGGCCCCGTGCGAGGGGGAAGAAGCCCCATAGACAATACCATCATGAAAAGGCACGTATATACACATATTTTCCATATTTGATTGATTTTTTTTAATAAAATAAGAAAAAATATAAATTCTACAAATCAGTGCTAAAAAAACTGGAAATTATAATAACACAATATTGCAAAATAATTCAAACATGTTGCAACGGTGATTATACATGCTAATGATGTGTAATCCATTGATCAAAATCGTATCATTTATCAAGATACCATTGATCAAAATCAAATCATTTATCGAAATTCCAACGTCCGAAATTGCATCATACACATAAATTCCACTAATAGAAAACAATAGTTTATTAACATGAAATCCAAGAAATTGTTGTCGGGCGTGATGATCCTTCCTCGTTCACACTTGCTGCATGTCTTCTTCTACTCGTCTCTTGATAAACCATTTCCATCTATTACAAGAACAAACATGGTTAGTAGTACATCCCTCTCTCTGAAAGCTACATAACTACACTTGTACTGGTTAGTAGTTGTCATTTCAATGAATAACTGAGCAGCGGTGGACGTTTCTTACTTAACCAACGATGTGTAGTAAAAGGAGTTTGATTATCTTAACTAAGAGTAGTACTGAAGTACCCATCTTTATTTAATTTACAGCCCAAAAATGCATGTTAACATATCACAAGAGCTACAGAAAGAACATCGTTACTACTAGCTGGTTGCATGCCGTTGAAGGGAATCAATTGTGCTACAAGAGCAGCTGCTGCTGCCGCCACTCAGATCACTACTAGGAAGAGATGCACGAAATGAGCTGAATATCAATACTTGATGTTTCGAAACTTCAAGTGAGTGCTGCTAATAAGGTAACAGAGGCAAACAGACTGCACAAACACAAACGGCACTGCAATTTCAAGCTTTCCCAACCACTCTCTAAACAGCAAGACCAGCATCATGGCAGTTACACACATAAACAGCTACTGTAAAAATAAACCTGTTATTAGACAAGCTGCACATCAAATTACTCCAGATCACTAAGTAGCAGTTTCCATCAAACAGTTGTTTAGAACAAATGCTCTTGTTTTTATGAAGTACACAACAACAGTGCAACCAATAATAACTTCACAGCATCTAGTCTAGGCAAGCTGTCAAACAGCTGGTCCAAACAATCCACCTTCTTCCTGGAACTAGGCTACTGCAAAATACATCCCGTTAATTTGAAAGGGAGATTCTCACAAGGAATCACACTTTTGGGCTACTGTGTGCTACAATTTGCATGAGAAAAAGAACAGCAAGTGCAATACATAAGCAGATGAGTATTTTCAACTATGCAGACAGGAACAAATGATTGATGTACCAACTTGAGGGACACTTGGTTTGGTCATATCGCACACAACTCTACTGAAATTCATCTCAGGCGGCCAAACCAGAAAATGGAAACACCTCAACTCTGAATTTCACTCACAGAGAATAGCTAGGCACGCTTGTACTTTTGCTTGATTTACAAGGCAGCATTTTTCTGGAACATCAAAACCTTGCAGGTGAGCCGTGAACTTATTAAACACAAAAAAAAGGTTTGCGGCGCTGACACAAAAAAATGTTTCAAGTAAAGCACACTGACAGTCCTGAAACTTGTGGCGCTGGTCACTCTGGTGCCTACATGGATAAGCCACCTAAAATCCTACCTGCGCACTTATATATCAAGATGTCACAGTAACTACCTGTGCAGTTATAATCGCCTTAAAAACAGCAGACATCACACGACACGGGAGAGGAGCAACATATATTGAAATACTAGATATATAATAAAGACATAATGTAACATTTCATCAACATTGTAATCCGGCTACCTGTTCCACTGATTTTGTAAGCTTAATCAAGAAAACAAGCTTTCTTGGAGCTACTTAAGTAGTTATAATATGTTTGGATGTGTAAGTCAGTAGGGGCAGTAAAGACCGCTAAGTAGGTAGCATATATGGTCTCTAGTGACTTCTATAAATTATGTCCACTACTCCATAACAGAGACAAGAGATCAGTGTTGCATACAAGGAATATGCATTTAGAACTATTTCTTCACACCACAACATTTATGGATTTAGACGTATTTCTGGCTACTGCAAGACACAACAGGTACAAGCAAAGTGCTGCAAGCATAAGGATGCAAATTTTACTCCATTAATTTTGGAGTACTCAGCATATAGTTTTCATTGATTTTTCCTACACTAATCAAGCAAGAAAGCAGTAATCAAGCTTGTGCTGCTGCTAGGCTAATCTTGTTTCATTAGTACTTACTGCAAATCCTACCAAGTTTAGTAAACAAGCACTCTACTGCAATTCAAGGTGTTGTAACATTTCAAACCAATGCTTTTGTCAACTGTTGAAAAGCCATTCCAGGCTGTCAGGTAATGCACAATTTTATCAAGTTCACTTCTTATCTGCTTAACCCTCCCAGGCTTCCACATCTCACATTATCTCGTTTTTTGGTTGACCGGATCACTGGACCAAAGAAAGTTCAGGGAAAAAGAAAGCCCCAATGATTAGGCATCCCAAAATTGCATGCCAGGATGAGCATTAAATGAAATGGTGGATCAGAGCTCAAAGGACACGGGCGAGTGGGTGCTCTCAGGTCAGGTTAGGCTCGCAACAAGGAAATCGTCCTCCAACCTTATGCCTCCTCTCGTCCTCCTCTCCTCAACATCGTCCTCCAACTTGATGCCTCCTCTCGTCCTCCTCTCCTCAACATCATCCTCCAGCAAAAGGAGCAATGGGGGGCGGCGGCCGGCGGCGCACAAATCATGAAAGTAAGGAAAGGGAGAGCAGGATAGGGGAGACACACCGTACCTTGCTCCTTATCTCTGACTCTCCGCCGAAGGGCCCGTGGGTGAGGCCGGAGGAGGCGTTCACACTGAGCTTGTCAACGTTGCAGGCGCCGTTGCCGTCCCCGTCGTAGGCGAGAGTGAAGCAGGTGTCGTTGTAGGAGTCACGATCTGGTTGTAGGCGAGAGTGAAGCTAAGCTTGTCGACGTCGTCGTCGCCCCTCTGCCTCACCTCTCCCTGCCGACGATAGCTGCCGCCATGAGCCAGCGAGCAGCGGATTTACCCCCCGACGTCCCGAGTAGGTGAATTCTCACCCGGGGAAACGACGTGAAAGGGCCCAACTTACCTCACCTGGCCGAGCGTCAAATGGGCTGGTAGGGCTCCCCGGGCCAAATTCACCCAGGGGCTTTTCGCCCATGGAAAAGGCCGGGATCCCGGGCTTTTTCCGGGCTACCAAATGAGCCCGGAAACCATTACACGAGGGAGCGTAGGATACCGAAGTTTAAAGCTGTGGTTAGATTTATTTCTTAATTACTTTCTTATAGTTGCGGATGTTTGCAAGGGTTATAATCACAAGTATGTATTAGTCTTGATGGGACGGTACATTAGTGTAGGTTCACTCACACACCACTTATAAAAACACCTAAAGTTATTCAGCTGCATGAAACAAAAGCACTTGACAGAAACCTTCCGTGTGTCCTCGGGAACGTTTGTTAATCATAAGTAAACCCACCGTCTTGTCCTTTGCTGAAGAAGGGATTGGGCCACTTGCTGCAATTATTACTACTGCATTTTATTTACTCGCACTTTATTTATCTTCAATATCAAAAACCCCTACAAGTTTACCTTCCAGTATTTACAGTTATTCCTTCATCTAAACTTCTTGTCAACACCTTCTGCTCCTCGTTGGGTTCGACACTCTTATTTATCAAAATTACTACGATACAACCCCTATACTTGTGGGTCATCAGAGAGTCTCGCCAGTGTGTGGCGCTCGATGTTCTGCAGATGAAGGCGAGATACAAATGGAGCGAAATAAGCGTTGATGCAAGCCTAAAATAGTGGCAGGATATCCTTCCATAGGGCAACACGTGTCCTAAAAGTTGTGACGAGGCCAAGAAAGTTGTGTGCCCCTTTGATTTACCTCACGAAAAATACCACGTGTGCATCAACAATTGCTACATTTATCGGAAAGAGGACGCAGACAAGACCATTTGTCCAGTTTGCAACACCGCTCGGTACAAGAAAGGGAAGAAGAAAGCTCCTCAGAAAGATGTGTGGTAATTTCTGCTCATTCCCCGTCTGCAACGGTATTTCGCGGACCGCAAGGAAGCAGAGCTCATGCCCTGGCACGCGAACAGGAGGAAGAAAGTTTTCAAAGATCCAAAGCGGAATGAATAATTAAATCTGAGACATCCTTCGAATGCAAGCCAATGGAAAGCAATTGACTGTGAATATCCAACGTTCGGGACGGAGGCAAGGAACATCAGGGAGTAGGGCTTCCACTCACATGAAGACGGGAAGAGGTGGGGGCCCGTGTTTTCTCCGCACTGGGAATAAGCCGGGATCCCGGGAGGATCCCGTGCTACCAAACTAGCCTTAGGGCTCATTTGGTCACAGGGGCAAAATCACCCAGGGAAGGAACACCCCCGTGGGTTTTTTCCATGGCAGCTGGGATCCCCTTCCCCAAGGGGGAAACATGCCCATTTCCTAGGTCTATTTGGTAGCACGGGAGGGGGTCCAGTGGGAGGGGGAAGATGCCCAATAGACAATACCATCATGAAAAGGCATGTATATACACAGATTTTGCATATATGATTGATTTTTTTAATAAAATAAGAACAAATATAAATTCTACAAATCAGTACTAAATAAAAAACTGGAAATTATAATAACACAATATTGCAAAAAAATTCAAACATGTTGCAACGATGATTATACATGCCAAAGATGTGTAATCCATTTATCAAAATCGTATCATTTATCAAGATACCATTTATCAAAATCAAATCATTTATCGAAATTCCAACGTCCCAAATTGCATCATACACAGAAATTCCACTAGTAGAAAACAATAGTTTATTAACATGAAATCCAAGAAATTGTTGTCGGGCGTGATGATCCTTGCTCGTTCACACTTGCTGCATGTCTTCTTCTACTCGTCTCTTGATAAACCATTTCCATCTATTACAAGAACAAACATGGTTAGTAGTACATCCCTCTCTCTAAACTGAAAGCTACAGAACTACACTTGTACTGGTTAGTAGTTGCATTTCAATGAATAACTGATTTATGTACCGATTAGCTCAAAATGAGAAATTTTACAAGAAAGGTTGGAGCCTAATCTTGCAGATTCTCCTACTGGAAGTAGATTAATATATGGAGTCTAAGCAAGGTTAAAATCTGGTTCATGCCTTTGTTGCTTATACAACAACCATGACGTTGAGAGAAGGTGAGCAGCGGTGGACGTTTATTACTTAACCAACGATGCGTAGTAAAAGGAGTTTGATTATCTTAACTAAGAGTAGTACTGCAGTACCCATCTTTATTTAATTGACCGTCCAAAAATGCATGTTAACATGTCACAAGAGCTACAGAAAGAACACCGTTACTACTAGTTGGTTGCATGACGTTGAAGGGAAGCAATTTTACTACAAGAGCAGCTGATCACTACTAGGAAGACATGCACGAAATGAGCGGTATATCAATACTTGTTGGTTCGAAACTTCAAGTGAGTGCTGCTAATAAGGTAACAGAGGCAAACAGACTGCAGAAACACAAACAACACTTCAATTTCAAGCTTACCTTACCATGCTCTAAACAGCAAGACCATCATCATGGCAGTTACACACATAAACAGCTACTGTAAAAATAAACCTGTTATTAGACAAGTTGCACATCAAATTACTCCAGATCACTAAGTAGCAGTTTCCATCAAACAGTTGTTTAGAACAAATGCTCTTCTTTTTATGAAGTACACAACAACAGTGCAACGAATAATAACTTCCCATCATCTAGTCTAGGCAAGCTGTCAAACAGCTGGTCCAAACAATCCACCTTCTTCCTGGAACTAGGCTACTGCAAAATACATCCTGTTAATTTGAAGGGGAGATTCTCACAAGGATTCATGACCCCTTTTTGACTAAAAATTGAAAGTCACATACCGAGCGTCTTATTCGACCGTCAATGACTAATTTAATGGAATGGTCATATAGCTCTGTATGACCAAGAAACTTTTTTGGTCATGCCATGTCGTGCCATAGCCACATCAGATCCTACGTGGCCAATCCTACGTGGAAACATTATGACTAAAAGAGAAAGTCATGTATGAGAATCAGCCCAATCTAGATTGGTGTATTACATGGGCCAAGCCCAATTATTCAGCCTATTTTCTCCTAACAATTTCGGTAAGAAAAATGGGCCAAGCCTAACAATTGCCTTTTTAGTTTTTTGGGCAGCAGCCATTTTGCCTCCAGAATTTAAATTTTTCATAATTAGGTCCACTTGTCTGATGGGTCCCATCTGTCAGGTTTGAGTTTAGTAGGTCCCAATTGCCAGGTTCAGGTAAGTGGGGCTCAATTGTCAGGGACAATTTTAGATTTCGATTTTACACCAAATAACAACCAATTTTTATAACGAAACAGATAGAGATAATGATAGTTTAAACATAGCAAACCACCAAACTTGTACATTATAGTCAAACATTCACATAAGGTTTACAATCAAACATGTTCCTGTTCCACATCAGGTTTACAATCTAACACGTTCCACATCAGGTTTACAGTCTAACAGTTTCCACATCAGGTTTACAGTGTAACTCTATGCTTCTCCTGCATTCCGCGTCCTAAAGCTTGAGGGCCAACATCTGTAAGTTATAAAAAAATGGTTAGGAACAAAATAAAACCAAAAGAAGGCATAGATATCACAGAGAACTGGTAGCTATCAGCACAATATGGTTGCTGGCAGCAAATATTATGCAACTCCAGTAGTATATTAGTGAGTAACAACAGTACATGTAATTGGCAACATTGAACAGTAAGTAGTTTGTGGTTCAAAGTCCTAACTTCTACTACTGTGCCTGCTGCTGCCTGGGTTACTGTGCTCCTACAATGATAGCTGGTGGCTGTAGGCAGCAGATAGCTAAAAACAAATGGCTACATCAGGAATTTTGATAGTATATTTGCCTGTTTACGTTATAATTTTGTATTTCAATACAATGGAAAATGGTAAAGCGGAAATTAGATTGAAACACATATATAGACCCATTGCTGTCACCTTGTCCCTGGCAGATTTCACTACTCATTCAGGACATAGATGTTGTTGCAGTACAAACACACAACAGAAAATATTGGCTTAAATAGAGGATAGCACAAACACGCAATGAATCTACATTTTTAACACTACCAATCCATGGCATATGTCCCCCATTAGAACAGGGAAGGGATCCTCCCCCAATCGATACAAGCAGTGCAAAAAGGTGGGATTATACCTTGAAGGGGACGGAATAGGTACCTGGGGTCCCGGTCTAGATCCTAGTGATGTCGCTATCACTAGTAGGAAAAGGCTTATAGCCACCGGTCTACCACTGGCGAACGGCCACGTATGCCCGCCAGCGGTAATTACCGCTGGGCAACATGTTTTTTGTTCGCCAGCGGTAAGTTGACTACCGCTGGCGAACCGTAAATTTTCGTTCTCAGCGGTAATTATACCTAGATGCAGCTATGTGTTACTGGGCTGGGGACACTTACCGCTGGCGAAGTCATTTGTGTGTATTTGTGTGTTCGACAGCGCTATAATTATACTACTGACGAAGTGAAGGCATTCCCCAGCAGTAAAGCACACTACAACGGAATCACTCTATTGCAACGAAACTAGTCGTTGTAAAAAGTGACTTATCGTCGCAATAGGGTTCTGTTGCACCGAAATAGGGTTCGTTGGGAGGCGTCGCGAAAACCTCCGTGGTAGAAGGCTGTCTCCGCGCACTTAGAATCGTCGCTAAAAAATAATCCAGTTGCAACCATTTCCTAGGCCAATTGCCACGCACGTTTCCGTCGCGTCTCGCACATAACGCAACGTACATATTTCGTTGGTACACCTCTAGTGCAACAAATACCCAAACGTGGCGAGTGACCAATGTGGCAACGGCGAGTGTTCCGTTGCGCTTGTTCTTTCGTTGCAAAAGTCGAGTTTATTTGCCACGTCCAATTGTGTGGCAAAAAACTATGGCAACAAACATTATACGCGTGGGAACAACGTTTTGCCACACACAATCAATCGTGGTAAGATGATTTTGAAATAGTAATCGCTACGGCCTTCATATTAGTAGCCATAAGCAATCGCGACTATTTCAACTATTCGTGGCGCCATTCAATTTCTACAAATTTTAGTTTCGTGGCGAGATGTAGTATTCGCAACATCCACATTTTATGTTGCTACAAGCAACTGCGACAATAACAACTTTTCGTGGCGCCATTGTATTTCGACAAATATTATTTTCGTGGCGAGATGTAGTATTCGCAACATCCACATTTTATGTTGCTAGAAGTAACTGCGACAATAACAACTTTTCGTGGCGCCATTGTATTTCGACAAATTTTATTTTCGTGGCGACATATACAATTCGCAACGTACAAATTTTAGTAGCTAGAAATAACTGCGACAACTTCAACTATTCGTTGCGCCTTTCTATTTCTACAAATTTTAGTTTCGTGGCGAGATGTAGTACTATTCGCAACGTACAAATTTTAGTAGCTAGAAACAACTGCGACAACTTCAACTATTCGTTGCGCCTTTCTATTTCTACAAAATTTAGTTTCGTGGCGAGAAGTATGGGAATTCTGTATTGCAACGAACATAGTTTGGTGGCGTGAATGAAATATCGCAACAAAGTTAGTTTGGTGGAGAAAAAATATTGCGACGATGTCTCCCTCATGGTGGTGAGAGTCTATTTCAACAAAACACTTTGTTGTGGCGACTGAGGCTTCACGCAACACTACAATTATCGTGGTAAACTACCTATTGCCACGTTATAGAAAAAAAAAATAAAAAAAAATAAGGAAACAAAAAATACGGGCATTGAATTAAAATGTTCAAAAGGGTACGTAAAATATGTTTATTTACACAAAATAATAGTTCTCATAGATATTTTTAATATATACAAATGAAATTCTCGTACCACATGGATCAAATCAAGATAAAATCAAACTGAAATATCCAGTGCAGCTATTTGTTTCCATCAGAAGTTTGATTGCCGTCCTGCAATCAATTGTAAAAAAAAAAGGTGTGAGTCTAGTCAGCAATAGCACATGCTGAAACATAAGAACCAGCAGACTATAGTGTATGGATGAAGCAAAAACAGTTGTTGTTTCTCAACGAAGCCACAACCCATAGTGAAACATAAACTGCAGCAAGTATAGGGTGGGTGCAGCAACGCTATAGTGTGGGTGAAGCAAAAACAGAATGTACTAGTACCGAATTGTACAAGATTGTGACTTACATATGACTTAAACATTCGACTTTTCTGTATCGTGCTGTGCGGAGGAACTATTTTCTTAGCAGGACTGTTGGTAAGTGATGGTTGCTGGTTCGACTTCTTAGACGTCTGCAAAAACAAAGTGCACTGTTAGCAACGCAAGTAAACAACTAAATCTTACTAGTTTGCAATTGTATGACTATCATCACCTGAGGTGTAGTCGTCTTCTGCTTTTCCATCTGTGCGGAGAGCTCGTCAAACTTTGCCTGGAACTGTGACTTAAACTGTGCAACCAAGTTATTTTCAAATTCTTTTCTTGAGTTTCTCTCCGCCTCCATCAGTTTTTCCCTTTGAGCAAGCTCTTCCATTAATCTCTTCTCAAGATTTTCTCTCTCAGCCCGCTCTGCATTAATCTTCTCTTCCATGCTTGCATGTTCATCTTGTAACTTCTGTTCTAAAGTAGTGACCTTCGTGGTGAGCTGGGAGTTAACTTTTTGGGTCTCTGCCGTAGCCCGAGCTTGCTCCTCTAACAGCAACTTAGACCGCTGAGAACTAGTTTGCACCTGGGCCATGTATCCGAACCCACGAGGCTGCGATGACTTGCATTGAACTTTAGATTTATATGCTTTCTGGAAAATATTGATTCTTTGTTCAGCTGACAATGGAACACCAGTTTCCTCTAATCTGTTTTCAATCTCTTTACATGCTGTTTCCTGATTACGAAAAAAAATCTCAAATCAGATGAAGAAACATCCAAGATGGAGAACAGTAAATATGTTTAGAGTAGCTTCTAAGTCAGTTAACTCACGTAAACATCCTTGGACTCTTCTGTAGTCCATGTTCCATCCTTTGTGTGGGTCAGTCTCCAGAGAGCAACACAGTCTGGCTCTTCTCCAGTTTCCGAATCCCTCTGCAAGTAGTGCAACAATTAGATACTATAAACATTAAAGCAAAGTGAACACCGACGCATGCATAGTGAGTAGGCCCATACATTCTCAAAACTGAGTTGAGAGTAGGATTTTGATCCTACTCTGTGTTTTGTCTTCATCTGCGAACGGTTATCCTTGTTCTTTTGGCTGAGTTCCTGCTCATTCAATTACAAAAAAAAACTTGTCAGACAAGCCATTTGATGATAGTACAAAATTCACAAACAGGTACTATAGAAATAACCAGGAATTTCGGATCAGTGCCAAAGTACTCGATCAACCATTCCCTCTCTTCTTTTTGTAAATCTTCTGGGACAACTGCCCTTCTGGCATCATCTGTTCTGTATGCCTTGTAAGTGCTGCTGAGGTTTCCTCGCCAGCCTCTGTAGCGTTCTTTTGCAATTTTAAGAATTTTTTCGTGTGTTTCTTCTGTATCTGGCATATCATATCTGTCCTGTAATGCGTAGAACAAACAGATAGACTTAGTTTAGTAGTAGTTCTTTTGCTGCAGTTTAGTACATTAATTATGGACGAAAAAAGCAGACAACACATGTGAGAAAGGTTGTACGCACCAACATATCTGTGATGATCATGCGATGGATGTTAGGGTGAATGTCTGTCCACCTCCTCACTCCAATAATTGGTAACCTTCTTTTCATTGTGATTACCAAGTCATCCTTGAATGAACGGTTGTTCATTCCTACTGGACCACCCAATGTTTCAGAGAAATCAACACCTAGCTTTCCAGCTCCATTGGCATGACGCTTCTTATTGGCTTTCAAACCTTTCACAACACCTCGCCCTTTCTTCTTCGGTATGTCATCACCTACATCCCAAAACACACACAAAGAAACAATTTATTTTGTAGTTGATTGAAAGAAATTAGGACACAGCGGTAAAAAAAATAGCTAGTACCTTCTTGTAGTTGTAGCTTCGGGCGATAGCAGCGTGCATGGGAAGGCCAATCATCAACGGAACACATGTCAGTTTCAGACACATCAGTGTTAGGTTCAGTTCCTGTTTCAGGGTTAACATTTGTACTGAATCAGCAATCGTAGATTTTATCCATTAAAACAAATATTAGACAGAGCTTAAATGTCAAAAATAAATTACCACGTCTACGTTTTCCCTGACTTTTTTTATATTGTAGTATACTTTCAACCCTTGTCATGCAGACAGATCCTTTCTTTATTACTGAAAATGTTAACAATAAATGGACAAAGCATTTGCATTGTGCATAATTCAGAAAGCTGATTAAGAATTAATGAACTTGTGTACCATTCCCAAAGGAGTAATCTGTATCTTCTTCTTCGTTTGAAGCTTGTTCCTCTTCGGTTGCATCCCTAACTGCATGTTTATCAAAATTGTGGATTAGGTAAGGAATGCATAAAATAGTTACCGGGGAAAATATTTATTAAAGTCTGTATTGAAGGAGTTGCGAGTTGGAGATTTGGCATGAAAGTATAACCTGTGAGAGTGATCTGTCGCTTTTTTCTGGTGGATCCAGTTGCATCATCAAGCAGAGACTCTTTGGTTGCAATATCAACCGCCCTGGCCTTCTCCGTAAACACACACAGGGAGATCTTCTTATCATTAGAGTGTATGCATTTCAATTGCTCAAAATCACTACCATGGTCTATTGGAACAAGTTTTCCTTTGCCAGGGCCATTATTAAGCCTGCAGTACATGTAATCACGCGCGCCACTGAAGCCAACTTTTTCAATCAAATTGATGAACTCCATATAGCAGATTTCCTCCGGTTCCATGGCTGCTTCCACAACTTTTTTGTTTTTATCACCTTCCTCATAGAAAAGTCTAACTTTCCAAATGGGTTCGGTCGTCTACAATTAGATAGAAGGAAAAAATGAGAACCCAAATATGCAGTGAGTTAGCAGATCTGAAATAAAAAAAATAGTTACATGGTATTATTCACATAGAAAACCAGATACACATATGATCGACTAGGTGTTCATACACGGATTAACGCTTCAACCAGAGGAAGAACAGAGAATAACAACCAATATCGAGACCATATAAGAGACGGCGAGATCACGGAGATGGACGAGAGAAGCAGATTAGACAGGAAAACCTGAGAGGATTCGCGTTCCATGGAGTCCGATCGAGACATCGACATGTGTAGGGCTCTGAACGTGATGACGGCGAGATGAGATCTAATCTGCAATGGCGAAAGAGGTGGCCCGCAGATTATGCTATGGCGAAACAGGACGGGGCATCGTGCACTTCTACATACACTTTAGCGGGAAATTTAAAGTGACTGCTTTTATTTTTTGGTGGGAACACAAAATTTCGCTACACTTGGCGTTTTAGCGGGAGGATTTAATTTTTTTTTGGTGGGACATCGTATTCGAGCAACCACAACGCCTTGTCGACAATATAAGCGCTAATAGAGCAGTTAAACAATGCATGCAATCGCAGGCTGCCTAGAAGGCATATTTTGCATTGAGTTTCAAGGCGTCAGGCTCTTAACTATCGAGGGAAAACTAATCGGATTTATTCCCTAGCGCTTACAACGTAGGATTGAAAACATGTGGAAGTCTCGCATGAGTCATGTAATGTCACTGAACAATTATTTCATGCAACTTATTAGCTGCCGCCGCCTTGTTTATTTCTGCAAACTTGAAATTGCCACTGAAAATATAAACAGGACAAGTAATCTTCACTGCAGATGAAGGTTTGGGTGATCAAACCACTGAAGCACATCGCTGATGGCAGTACGATAATTACATACATCCATACGTTCATGATCCGATGAGAATGTCCAAGTTGGCAGACTACGTACTACAACCAGGGCGACACCGCCCGCATCACGATCTTCACGTCCAAGTGGCGGTTACGGGTGCTCCTAAGTGTAATGAGAATAGCTTGCTTTTCATATAAATGCTTGCCCTCAAGGAATTCCCGCCATGCATTCCTGCCAAACATAATGCGGCCGTCCCTGTCCGTGTTGTATGGAACGGTGGTGAACGCCTCTGATGATCCGAGGCATAGCCCAGCATGGCCTGAAGACGGAATGCCAGCACTGTCCGCTATGGACTGAGGTAGTTTCTGGATTTCGAGCGTGTGGATGACATACAAAAAGAAGTAGGTCATAGTAAGGCACACGTTGTAAGCATAAATTGTGTTGAAAAACATAAATAGCATTGGCACCTTACGTACCATCCCATATCTGGCCACATTTGTCCACGTCAAACGAGTCACGTATGGCACTCCAATGTATTCATCTATTGTGGGTAGAAGCTCACGAACGTGGTCCTTCTCATCGTCATCAAGATCAGCTCTCTGGGAGAAGATGATGGAAGAGTCGAATGGGTCATCCTCATCCATGGACTGCTGATCCGTGGACTCCTCATCCGTGGACTCCTCAACAGTCCTGGGATCTGGGTCAGTTTCATTGCTTGTAGTAGCGTCGTGGTCGTACAAGTAGTGCCTGCGGCACATGTCGAACTTGAACACCTTGACGGTGAGCAAGGCGTCGCCGTCGTAACTGAAGAGGAGGAACATGCCGCGCTGCAGGAAGTAATATTGGGCGAACTTGTCCCAGCCGTGCCCGAGGAAAATGCGGCCAGCTTCATCGAAAAGCACATCCATGTCCCAGTTCTTGCTACTCGGATCGTCCGCCTCACGCAGCTTAAGTTCACGTGGTTCACGGCCCTTCAGCAACTCCACAAACTTCTTAGGCAGCACCTGCAGCAATATGAAAGTTAAATGGATAGAAAAGAGTGCTTACTAGAAATAAATTTACTGTTTGATGATGGATGAGTACTATAAAAATGTAAACAAGTAGTACCTAGTAATCAGTTATACTAAATCTTAGTTGAGCAATGAGGGTGTTTGCCACATTAATTCAAAAAGATGAACTTTCAGTGGGAGCTGAAATGTACCATATCGAGTGAACATATTCACGTAGAGCAATTGAGCTACTACAACCCATCTACTAGACCTTAATTTGATTCACAAATTTAACTAGCTACAGGATCATAGCTCAGACACTATGTCAGACTAAATAACTGAAGTGGTGGTGTGGGTCGACGAAGCGTACCAGTTTGTCCGATGTAGCGTCTACTACGAGGGAGTAGAACTCAAAGTGTGCCAACTCCATCTTAACAGATCCCTCTGTTCATCATATAATAGAAATGCAAATCAATTTCCGGCTACATATATAATCGGGAATTAACATTTTGGTGATACAGTCCACGTACTGAATGCCGCGTTGTATTGCAAGCGGCAACTGCTTAGGTCGAACATCTTTACTGTGATGACATTGCGGCCGTCGTAATTGCAGATCTGAATAAAGCCTCTCTGCAGTTTGTAGGTCCGGGCGAAACACTCCCAGCCGCGCTTGAGGAACATGCGGCCAGTGCTGTCGAACCACACATCAACGTCCCACGTGGTGCTACGCCGATGGCCGACCTCAAGCAGCTTCAGTGCACGGGGTTTACGGTCCCCTAGCAACTCTGCGAACTTCTTAGGCAGTGACTGCAGCAGAGGATAGAGCAAACCATGAACATCATTCCACCTATCTGACTAAAATGACAAGTAAAATGAGTACAATACATGTTTGTCCGATGAAGCATCATCTACGTAAGCGAGGAACTCGTAGTCCATTGTATGCAAACCCGCCTGTAGATCGTACTAAAAAGTATGACTTCAGTTACATTTAGCAGACGTGCCAAAACAGCAGAGGTTAAGAAACATGAAGGTTCACTACAAATTTAGGAGTAAATGCAGTCTAGCAGCATCATGGTTCAGAGACATTCATACACAGGTGCAATTTAAATTTGACATGCATTCAAGAATTTCATGGAAGTACGGAAATTCAGAAAAGAAAATCTACTAGTATGTCAAGGAAATGGTGTGCCGACAATCAATTGTACTGCTTTAGCAAATTAATTGAAATAGCTACTGGTCCTAAAAAATGGCTCACATCTATTGTCCTGCTGAAGATTAAAAATGGAAATTACTAAAAATAGCTAGTGAACCTAAAAAGGGGTAAAGTCAACTGTACTTGTGAATAGTAAAAAGGGAAATTACTAAAAGTAGGTACTGGTCCTAGATATGCCAGTGTGAGTACCAGAGGTCTTACTTTCAACATCACTAATTACCTACCTAGAAAAAGGCACACACACAACAACAGCTACCAACATCAATTGGGCACCTGGAACTATCAAAATTAACATGAAGGTATAGTGCAACATCTCAATCAGATGCATGTAAGTACCATTTACTTTAGTCATAAACGTGTAAAAGACAAATCAATCATGAATGACATCGAACATAAATACGTGCTACCATCTATATGTAGCACAAGATTTCACATTTCTTTCCTGTCTAGACAAGTAGGACACTAGTTACCTTATAGAAAATGAGTGTTTGAACTTAAATCGTTCTGCAATGCATCCACAAGAGGTGAAGTTCTAACCTGAGTGTCGCCCGCGATGGATCAGTGGTGAATCGACGCGCCGTGGGTCAATCTACAGCGCGATGAAGAGACTGGCGACGACGGCGGTCGCGAGAATGCGGCGGCCCAGAGAGGGATGCTGATCGAGGGGCGGCGAGGTCGAGAGATGGATGGCGGCGGCGGCGGCGGCGACGGTGTCGGTGAACTGCGGAATAAGGGTTTTCTCGGAGCAAATAACTGTAGGTACACAAAGAGGAGGAGTGCGAACTTGACGTGACAATACGAGAGGAAGATGATACTTGGGCCCACCTGTAAGTCTGTTACCACAAATGGTGGGTACATTTCCGCGGGGCAGTTGCCATTTTTATGGTTCCTATCTGAAGTGCCACCGAGCGTCTCCCCTCCCCTCGCTTCATTTCAGCAACATTGCACGTGTGGGATCTCAAAAAGCCGCTTCCATTCTCAAGTTGCCTACCAATCTTATGTCGTAGCCGTTTCCGGGGACTTTCGGTCCAGAACATTGTTCCCTTCCACCTACGATGCCTGGAATACAGCAGAGATGAGAATGTAAGCCACACTTGGCAATGTGGGCCCACACAAAATGCTTGAACCCCATTGCAGGACTTGTATGGTGCCGCCGTTGCGCTGGGTGGCGTCGAAGCACCGGACGTTAACCCGGACGATTCTCGCCGCTTCTCGCTCTTGCATGCCAGCCTCGACACCTGGGGCATCCTTACAACCCACTCCAAGCAACTCACTCCACATGCAACACTGCACCTTGTAACCCCTGCCCATGAGTAGGCGATGCGTGATCTGGTTTTTATATTGCCTTCGAAAGCGGAAGGAACGACCGAAAACGGGGATTTCCTTGGCCAACTTGTTGTTTCCCATGCCCAAAGTCGAAATCATGATGCATTCCAAGAACCTCGCTTCATTTCAGCAACATTGCACGTGTGGGATCTCAAAAAGCCGCTTCCATTCTCAAGTTGCCTACCAATCTTATGTCGTAGCCGTTTCCGGGCACTTTCGGTCCAGAACATTGTTCCCTTCCACCTAGGATGCCTGGAATACAGCAGAGATGAGAATGTAAGCCACACTTGGCAATGTGGGCCCACACAAAATGCTTGAACCCCATTGCAGGACTTGTATGATGTCGTCGTTGCGCTGGGTGGCGTCGAAGCACCGGACGTTAACCGGGACGATTCTCGCCGCTTCTCGCTCTTGCATGCCAGCCTCGACACCTGGGGCATCCTTACAACCCACTCCAAGCAACTCACTCCACATGCAACACTGCACGTTGTTACCCCTGCCCATGAGTGGGCGATGCGTGATCTGGTTTTATATTGCCTTCGAAAGCGGAAGGAACGGACGAAAACGGGTTTTTCCTTGGCCATCTTGTTGTTTCCCATTTCCAAAGTCGAAATCATGATGCATTCCAAGAACCTCGCTTCATTTCAGCAACATTGCACGTGTGGGATCTCAAAAAGCCGCTTCCATTCTCAAGTTGCCTACCAATCTTATGTCGAAGCCGTTTCCGGGCACTTTCGGTCCAGAACAGTGTTCCCTTCCACCTACGATGCCTGGAATACAGCAGAGATGAGAATGTAAGCCACACTTGGCAATGTGGGCCCACACAAAATGCTTGAACCCCATTGCAGGACTTGTATGGTGCCGCCGTTGCGCTGGGTGGCGTCGAAGCACCGGACGTTAACCCGGACGATTCTCGCCGCTTCTCGCTCTTGCATGCCAGCCTCGACACCTGGGGCATCCTTACAACCCACTCCAAGCAACTCACTCCACATGCAACACTGCACCTTGTTACCCCTGCCCATGAGTGGGCGATGCGTGATCTGGTTTTATATTGCCTTCGAAAGCGGAAGGAACGGCCGAAAACGGGGATTTCCTTGGCCAACTTGTTGTTTCCCATGCCCAAAGTCGAAAGGGATAATTAACAAGGTGCCCTCAGTTGGCTTGGCACCACGACCTCAGTTTTACCCCTAGCGCCGAATCGACCTCAGTTTTGCCCCTAGTCAGTGCGCAAGGAATCATTTCGCTGCTCCCACCGTTACTTTCGGCCCCCGTTAGGATCCTGACCTGTGGGACCCATCATAGAACCGTTGGCGCGGCCTATGGGCCCCAGCTGTTGAGCCTTGGCGCTGCATGTGGGCCCCTCCTGTTGACGGTTGGCGCTGCATGTGGGCCCCACCTGTTGACCGTTCCTTGCGGCCGAATGTCACATGAGGCCCAATGTCAACATGTAGACATTATCCATTTATATTTATTAATCACTACATGCAGACTACGCATTATCCATTTATTAAACCATCAAATTATTCGTATTAATAATATAAAATATATACTGTGCTCAACTCAAATTTTTATGTTATCTTAGAAAACATAATGCAGCACATCTCTTATATATAAATTTTGTTTACAATGTGCAGATTTTAAAGCGATGATTAGAAAGGAAAAAACAATTAAACAGTGGGTACATTTGGACAAATATAAGAACATAACTTAT